>OX411808.1:12909525-15409525 GCA_948253155.1 Leucoma salicis | reverse complement strand
AGCTACTCTTAAAGTACAAATTATAATTCGCCAAGAAAAAGTAAGCTTAGATGAGATACGGCTAGCTAAACTAACTGAACGCCTCACATAATTAATAGATTATCTCAAATATTGAGAGAAAAAAAAAAGAGCAGATGGAGTTGACAGATTTATAAGTACAAATTATAATTTGTGAATAAGGAAAAATAGTATTTTAATACGAGCGGCCATCGAACCTGCATCCCTTCCTATCCGGGGAAGTGCTCTAATGATTTAATCTTTATCCAAATAAATAGGTATGTTATTCATCACAAGTATTTAATTTAAAACAAAATAGAACCTTTACATCATTCGATTTCAATAAATATCTTAGGATATATCACAGTTTAAGAAAAAATCTAGACGTCGTGGGACGTCTAGCAGATGTGAAACATCAAAATTATTTTGTAAAAATAAAAATAACTTGACAAAGTACTCCTCAAGACGAATCAAACGAGTATAAACTCGATAGGGTTGCGTACCTAGTTTCATTACAGAGTTACTGTGGCTACCTTCCAGCTCCATCGTCTGACCCTAGATACCATCTAGAGAAAAAGTACTCGTCAAGACAAATCATACGAGCCCAAACTCGATGGAGTTATGTCGTTTTATAACGGAGTTCCTATGGCCACCTTCTAGCTCCATCACCAGACCCTGGATACCATCTAAAGACAAAGTTCTCGTCAGACGAATCAAATGATTCCAAACTCGATGGTGTTGCGTCGTTTCATTACAGAGTTACTGTGGTCACCTTCCAACTCCATCATCAGACTCTGGATATCATCTATGACTGAAGTTCTAGTCAGGACATTTCAAACGAGCCCTAATTCGATGGAGTTGCGCCATTTAATTACAGAGTTTCGCATGGCCACCTTCCAGCTCCATCATCAGACCCTAGATACCATCTAAAGACAAAGTACTCATCAAGACGAATCAAACGTGTCCAAACTCGACGGGGTTGCGCCATTTCATTGTATAGTTACTATGGCCACCTTCCAGCTTCATCATCAGTCCCTGGATACCATTTAGACACAAAGTGCTCGGCAAGACGAATCATACGAACCCAAACTCGATTGGGTTGCGCCGTTTTATTATAGAGTTCCTATGTCCACCTTCCAGCTCCGTCATCAGATCAGCTCCATGTCATCATAATATTGTATTATCACGCGATATACACATGCGTGTAAAATTTCAGCTCAATCGGAAACCGGGAAGTGTGTCAAATTTAACTTGCAAGATTTGAACGGAACAAGTAGGTACAATAAAAGCGTCGCCACGCTAACAACCGATTTTACCTTCCCTCCGCAATAGATGTTTCACATCAATAACATCTCAGCATAATAATGATCAATTACCTACTCCGCGCGCATTTATGATGTGTGGGCACAATTAGCGTTAGACCAAAGTAACTATTCAACGCGGACGATGTCGCGGGCAGAAGCTAGTTTCACACATAATGAAACTATGTAAAGGAAAATTAGATGCTTGATTGATTACATACCTAATATTTATTTAAAAGACATTACTATAGGTAGGTATAAAAAAGGCAGACAAAATTCTGACTTACACATTCCTCATTCAATTATAACACGATAAGGTTACATAATGATTACATACAAGATAATTGTCAGAAACTCAGAACATGTACTTACACCTTATTATGTACGCATCTAAATATTATAATAGTTTAATAAGTAGGTAGGTAGCACGTGATTCGTTTACTTTCGTCTACAAGTCGGCCGATGCCGCCAGCGATGTCGTACTTCACCGTCTACTTAGCACATTGAATAACCATATGGTAACCCAATTATAATGAATGGGTAACCCATTCAATGTGCTATCTATATTGAAGTGATAATCCTTTCAATTGGTTTCAAGCATATACCCTTTTCAATGGGCCATCATATTGATAGTGTAACTCTTTCACTGGGTTTCAAGCATAGAACCCATTCAATGTGTTATCCATATTGAAAGGGTAACACTTTTAATGGGTTTCAAGCGTAAACCCTATTGAATGGGTTATCAATATGATGGTGTAACCCTTTCATTGAGTTTGAGCATAGAACCCTTTCAAAGAGTTACATCACGATAAAGGTAACCACATAAACGGCTTACCCATTCGAATGGCTTAACTCTTAACTGGGGTTGTACGGTCCTTGATTTTAACCCACCTGATATTCGTTTAGAAACACAATTAAAATATCTACTTTAAGTGTTATGCTTACAATGTATGAGATTTTAAGCTAGAATAATACTCATCTTTAAATTGTAATTTTTTTTGTTTTTATTTAGAGCTCAAAAATTCTACCACAAACTACCAATTATAATTTTAGTAACCAAATAAAACACATCTTTCAGGATTTTAAAAGTATTCACGAAAAAATGATATTTAGATTCTTTCCCGCTCGCAGTAAAGCTCTCTTGTTCTACTTTCGCAATCATTTGTTAACTTTTTTATTTGGTAGCTCTTGATTAGACTTAAAAACTGATAGGCATACATTTTATCCTGCTACTATATCACGTAAGCTATAAAAAAGAAGATAATTCTTTAAAGAAGGGTTAAGAAATTTGCTTGGGGTATTCGACTCCGTCTCTAATGATGTCCATAACGCACGACACGCATATATATGTTCTTTTTTTGTTTTTTTTTCGTTGCATGTAGTGGCAGACGAGCCACGCCATCTAATGGTAAATGGTAACCGTCGCTCATGGACTAAACTACCGAGAGTATTGTCAAGCCGCTGCTTACCATTTCAATTCACCGATATGAAATGAAAGAATAAACGGCTATTTCCTGCTACAGCCAAAACGCAACGATGTGTTTCATGGCTGGTCACAAGGGAGATGGTGGTACCAACTCGCTCGGGCCCGATACCAAGTGAGTAATCCCACTTGGTATCCAGCGCTAGCATCAGTCATGCAATGGATGATAATTGCTTACTTCCTTTAGTCGCCTCATACGACACCTGTGGGCAAGAATGGAGTGGTGACACTTGTATTCTTAGCCCGTCACCACACGGACAAAATGTTTGTCAATAAACTGACAGAAAGCAATAAGATTTATGAGACTATACGTAAAGGTGCAATAATTAAATGCGGGTGAGCCGCGGGCACGCCGCCGGGCACACACACCTACGTGTTCGAGTTATGAGACTTCACAAAAGGTGCAATACCAAGTGCGGGTGGTGCCGCCGCACGTGCTGCAGCATCTTGGCGCGCGCGGAGTACTGCCGCGGGCACGCCGGGCACGCCGCCGGGGCACACGGGCGCCGCCCGCCCTCCACGACACGCGCGCCCGCCCGCGGCGCTTCTGCGGACAACGTTTGCGTCAAACCGTTTAGTACTTTTACTACAACATCGAAGATATTTCAAATGACAATACTTCATATCCTAACTATTATAAAGCTGGAACAGAGCTGTGTATGTACATTTAAGATAAGCATAACATCACGCCTGTATTCCCCAAAGGAGTAGGGAAAGGTGTATTACACAACCACGGTTCGCCAGCTATGTTTGAGTCCCACGTAATAGAGGACGGGCCTATTGCCACAGAATAGATATATTATAGTCTTACGGACAAAAACATCACTTCCATTAAAACTTGTCCAAAATCTCTCTATAATAGCCTACAAAATCTTAATAATAATACCAATTGTTCGCAGCGAGAAGAAATGTACGTACACAGAAATACAGTTGAGATTGTTTTGCCCGCCGCATGATTCACGTGCAACCGCATCATTCAACGAATGCGCTAGGGTTGCACCTATGATGATTTTACTTTACTTACTTATCATCACGCTATCTCCCTTCCGGGGTAGGCAGAGAGAACAGAGTGACAAAAAAAGCTCTATTCTTGCATACATCTCTTACTTCCTCAACATTCATAATTCTCTTCATACAGGCTTGCCGGTTTCGGAGACTCCTGACTCCACCAACAGCAACAAAGCTGTCGTTTATAAAACTTAAAAATTTATTTTTCTAGTAGATTCTATTTGATTACTTTTTATATCATTTTAAATGTTATTTTCAAGTCGGATTATTTTTTTATAAATTGTTTTTTTTTGTTGATCATATACGTTTAGAGTTTTAGCTCTGAATTTTCGGTTATTAAATTTTATCGTCTAAATATCAATACTACAAGCGCGAGCGCTTAGGCGGGCGTGCGACAGCCTTCTGTCTCACACTACTGCTACACTACAGAAGCAGTTAAGATATTGAAAAAAAAACTACTGGACCTATAGGCGTGTCTGAAAACAAAACATATTTTATAGATTTTTTTGACATTTGTTTGTTCGCACAGCCCGCAAAAACTATTGAACGAATTTGGATGCAACTTTTTCAATTTGATAGCTCTTGATTAGACTTCAAAATTGATATATATATATATATATATATATATATACATCATGACTTTATATTGATTTTGGAAAAGAAACAGGTGAAGTTAGAATAACTCAACCTAAAATGAGATGAGATATACCTTTGGCTGCGGCGGAGCCGCGGGCATAGGCTAGTTAAACCATGATAGTCTAGCGGTAAAATCAAAGACTGCAAAGACAATGGTATGGAGTTCAATCAAAAAGTCTGACGTCACAGCCAGACCTCTTCGAGAGAGGTATGTCTAAAAGATAGTACTGTAGCTCAGTGGATTAGAGCACTTCCCCGGATAGGAAGGGACGCAGGTTCGATTCCCGCCTGTACTAAAATGCTCTTTTTCCTTATTCACAAATTATAATTTGTACTTTAAGAGTAGCTGAGCATGTCAAGTACTAAAATATAGATCAAAATATCAATTATTATCAAAAAACTAGGCAGTAGCCAGTTCCAAACATTTTTTAAACATAGGTTAAGTTATGGCAAGGATTGATATGCAATAATAAAACAACAATAGGTAAACATTTTTGTTGTTTCATCATTAAAAAACTAATATTATCATCATTAACAAACTGAGTAGGAGGATAAATATTAATTTGGTACCGCGCCCATGATAAAAAGTATAATATAAGTAATGCAATATGTCAAACTGTCATTAAGGCAAAAGACATGTGTTTCATACAGCCACGATATGTTTTCTATTTTGAAAATAATTTGATTTTAATTGATATTGTTATACATATATTATCCTAATTAGATTTACGTACATATAGGGTGAATTATATCAAAATAATGATAACTGTGGACTAATTCTATCCTACTCCAAAAATCAATAAGAATGAATTAGATGGATATCAAGTTTAATATTTTAAAGGTCGTTATATTTTTGACCTAGTCAAAAAAACTTGAGAATTATTTCATTATACATATTTTATTCTAAATAGAATTAAGGACTAATAATAGTTACTGTCCATTTCAGGCATATTTTGGGCATTTAAAAAAACGCAAGTGGTTTGTTTGTGTTTAAATTTTTGTTTCTTTCTGAATAATTTTACTAAATTATAACTATAATGAAATGTCATTGTAGTCTATAATAGATTGATTGTTGATGTTAGTTAGATAACGAACCATATATGTCTACAGCATCTAAATAGTGGTATATAGGTTATATATTAAAAAAAATATCTATCCAGTCTTAGGTGCGAGTTTAGCGCTCTTAGTCCGTTCCTGGCCCCGTATTGTCCCAGCTGCGACGTACCTGGGTGGTGCTGTAGCACGTGTCGGTCACGCTTGGTGGCCGTGCGGTACAGCTTAGGGCACGCCACACACGGGTAGTGCCGCACGCGCCGTTCCAAGGGGACGCGGGCGGAAACCAAATCGTGCTTTTGCCATAAATGGTTTATCAGCATTCCGCGACGCTGTAATATATCGGAGTAACGTAGTAGTAGTTAAATCCTAGTTAAATGGTTATCGTACGATTTGGAGCAAAAATCGCACGAACTATCCTATGCCGTATGGTGATGCTTGCTTGTATGCAAAAAATCAGTTAGATTGTTGTGATAGAATACTTTCCGTCCATTGGAATGACGGGCCTCGTGGCGTAGTCGGTAGTGTAGCCGACTTTCGTGCACGAAGTCGTTGCTTCGATTCCCACACAGGTCAATTATTTGTGTGACGAACACAGATTGCACAGTCCTGACTTTGTATTTCTACTTCATTTTGGATTTTTCTGCATGAATTTTGACAAGTTTGACTCTAGCAAGCTTGTGAAAATTATTTAACTATAGGTTACCTTGAATGCATGTTGGCACTGTTCACATTTGTATGGTTTAGGATCCTCAATTGCATTTGTACTTGCAGTCTCCTCCTAAAATATATTTCAGTGATAAAATAGCTATAAAAAAGTTATTAAAAAAACAGCAATGCCTCACACTGGTAGAATAACTTAGACAAAGTCTTTAGACCAGTGGTTCCCAAACTTGATTGGGCTCCGACCCACCTAACTACCAAATTCGGGACCCACCTCTTGGCCGTCTTAAAAAGGGGGCATTAAATATTGATAACTCTCAGATTCCCTAGTCTCTGTGCTCAGAACAAGAAAATGTTCACCGACGCGAAGGACCGCCTGAGAGTTTTTTGCTAAATATGTACTTTTTTCATTTGACATTATCATAACATATTTATATTGTAATTTAGTAATTTTAGTTAGCTCATAAACAATGGAAATTTACGCTTCACCAATATGGACAAAGGACTTTTCAAGTAAGAAAAACAAAACTTTAATTTAGAATAGAATTTTTGAAGTGAATTCTTTTTTAGAATCGTTGTGATTTGAAACTCGATGAAACGAAAATGCTTCACGATAAAGAAACAAACACACAAATGTACAGGATTAACAGTCAGTTGCAGAAAAGTCCTTTAAATTTATTATAACTTTGAAATATATTTTTTGTCACAAAAAGTATTCCTTGGTAGTTTTATTTGAAAACTCAGTTTGCGGCTTGCGTGATCATTACTTAAGCCATATGACCACGGTGTACACAATATTAAGTTTGAAAAAGTGATATGCAGTCAATAATAAAAAAAAAGCTCATATCTCTGTTTTGCTATGTTCACTTGGTATTCCCATGCCAGTTGGAAAGTATTTTTCTCACCTAACCCCAAAGTGAATCATTTAATCGTTAATTATGTTGCTATGGTCAGGTTCACACTATCTTTTACAAAGTTGTCCCATGAATTCTATCGGGGTCCATTATATCGTTGCAGATAACAAAATTTAAATGAATTTTAATGCTCCATTAAATTTAATTAATGAGAGGTCGTTTTAAGCTTGATAAAAAATAATAAACCTTACATTTATCCTAATACTCATGATACTCTATATCCATCTAAATCTTTCGTAGGCTACTTTTCAGAAGTTTCACTTCTGCCGTGTGTAAATATACAAGGACTGTTATTTCAATGGCAAACGGCGGGGTCCCTCAGTGGCCGTCCGGCTGTCTGTTAGCCCGATCGGTGGGGTTATCTTATGTTTCAGGGCCCACTCAATATTCGCTCGCGACCCACACTTTGGGAACTGCTTTAGACTAATAGTTATTAGACAGATGATCATGATTCTTTATGATGCACATTTCGCAACGGAGGCTCAAAGCTCTTTTCAATCTAAAAATGTCAAAGAAGCAGGCGTAAGCAACACTTGGAAAGTTTTTCATTTTACTAAGAGTCGATCACATACGTAAAAATAATGTTTTAATTGCAAGTTGTAATATTCTGAGGGTCCTACCATCCGTAGCCAAAAGCGACTTCTGTCACTTTACTCCAAGGCCGGTGCTGAAGTGAGATTTACTGTCAAAGCCGCTAACACATAATTACAATAACGTTTTTTTACCAGATCAGTAGGCTTTTCTTCATTAGAATGTTGCGTGTAGATATGATGCGCCAGTTGTTCCTGGCTTGTGAAAACTTTCTTGCACTCGCATTCAAACCGCCGCGCTGAACATGCACTGTAAGAAAATATATCGTAGTCAACATGGAAAGCACAGTAAGGCCATAATCGTTACTAATATTATAAATACGAAAGTGAGATTGTTTGTTTGCTCGTTTTCACGCTCTAACTATTAAACCAAACTTATGAAATTTTAGAAAAAGGACATACTACTACAACAAGACTACTTCTAAATTTATAGAGTACTGTGGGATTTAGAGATAAATAGTATGCCTTAGAGTGACATATGTGTATACTAAAATCCACGCAGACGAAGTCGCTGTTAAATTTAGTATATAATAAAGCAGAGGTCGCGAATTCCAACTCAAAGCTCGTTAAATTAAGATAAAGTGAGAAAATGTGAAATAGAAAATAACAGTCACGAACAGGATCCTGCTGAATATACAATATGGCTAAGCCATGTCAATGCTAAAAATAATATCAGAGCTAGTTAGATTTTTTAACTTCCCGCTAAGAAAATTGAAAATTTTCAAAAGTTGGGAAGTTGTTGGTTTTACCCCGTTTTTCGAAAATCGAGTTTTTAACGGATGTTGACGTCTTGAGGTCCTAGGAAGCTTCCCCGAATGTTTCCGCGATGATGTCTGTATATCTGTGTGTGAAATTTTCAGTCTGACCAGTTCCAACTTTAAGATTCTTCAAAGAGCTCAAAAAGTTGCGTTGAATACCATAAACTACGAGAAAATCGGTTAATTTATTCAAAACTTATTGCGATTTGAAAATTCAACTAATAGTGTTTTATGAAATCTATATCAGACTTTTGAGCTCGAAGAGCTCAAAAGCATAGAACAGTTATCTCTTTGAGCTCGGAGAGCCCAAAATGACACGAAAATTATACCTCTCTTGAGCTGTTCGAGCTCAAAAGTCGTAAAAAACGTAATAAGTGCAGTTTTGAGCGCTTAACAGGTTCCCTGTCCCATGAATCATATATATGATACATAACAATTAAATTTCTATTGTCTACAAACGGACAGGGAATGGGTTAAGTATCAAATTAGCGGGAAGTTGCAGGGATGGCCTTTAGGGTCAACCGTTTTCCAGACTTTTTTGTTAATGCACATTTAAACTAATTTCCGATACAAAGCAAACATTTTGGACTTGCACATATTTTATAATGCACGTATCGAAATAATAATCAGATTTTAAGACGATGCATGCGCGTTGGACTTTGCTACGTAATGTACGTATAGGTCTGGAATTTTGACAAAACTACATCCTAACTATTATAAAGCTGTAACAGAGCTGTGTCTGTACATTTGATATTTGAGAAAAAAATTCTTTATTAGGTTCAGACACGCCTATCTGAACACAAAACATTATTTTTTAGATTTTTTGTCTGTTTGTTCATTTGGGCATTACGCAAAAACTACTAATGGGAATTTGATTCAACTTTTCTATTCGATAACTTATTAGACCAAAAAAATGGTATACATTTTATCCCGGTACTATATCGGGAACCTGAGATATAACTTAAAAAGTAGCTTTTGGTTGCGGCAAAGCCGCGGGCAAAGGGTAGTAGGTTATACATTTAGAAGTCCTAGATAAGATCTCAGTTTCCCAAGACAAATATATACTTTACTTTTCTAAATAAATATATAGAGTGAAGAATAACTTCGTGAAGATGTGACATGAGAATCCTTACCTCACATGCAGTCGCATTTTGCCTTTGACAACATTTTCATTGCAGTAAGGACACGACACTTGGGAAGGTTCGGAGTTTTGCTGATCATAATTCTCCTGAAATATAGCAATATAAGCAAACCTGAAACTAAATAACTATAGTTGAATTATTTGTTTTAAGGTCTCTAATGATGTGTCATTTGTATTTTACAACCTTACACGGGTTTCCGAGTATATAATGACTATTAGTTGCAATTTTGAATACAAAAAATAAAAAAATAGGATAATAGAAAACTTAATTATTATCTATTATTGGATAAAAATATTAAATACTAAGCTTTAAGACATTCTCTAGTGGAGTGCCTTGCTTATCCCAGTATGAACGGGTCAGCTCAATCGGGGAAGTACCACCCTCTCACAAAAGACCAGCGTGTAACAACGGTAGTAAATCTTACCGTTGTGTTTCGTATGGTGAGTGAGAGCGCCGGAGGCCCAAACTCCTAACTCTCCTCTCCTTAATATCCTACTTATCCTCCCTTTATTATCTACCCTATTCACCTCTTACCCCTTTCCTTGGAGATGGCGAGTGATGCCTTTGGTGTTGTTAGCGTCTATAGGCCACGGTTACCGCTTACCATCAGGTGGGCCGTATGCTTGTTCGCCACTCAAGTAGTATGTAAAAAAAATAAGCATTTAGCCAAAGAATTCTGTATTCTTATAAAAAAAACTTTAAATCAAGTCGATTATATCCAATAAAATATAGCAGATACAAAATTTATAATAATATATTACACACCACATTATCATTGCTTGTTGGAGTTGGAGTGTCAATTATGTCTAGGTTTCCGTTGCCATATATCAAATCATTTGCCAATGTGTTTTCATTGTCCAACACATAAGGATTAAAAATTTCCGATCTAGAATTTCCCGATATATCTAAGCTAGATATTCGATCCGTGTCAAACAGATTCGTAGGAAAATCTAAACTATTTGAATAATTCTGGAAACTTTCATCAGACGGCACTCTAATATCTTCTGTGTTTAAAGTGGAAGTTAAACTCGTCTCTGGAGGTATTTCTGAGTTAGTTAGATTGTCACTAAAACAAAAATTAAGTCCACTTTTACTTTTTAATCTAATATATAAAATTCTCGTGTCGCAGTGTTTGTGGTTAAGCTCCTCTGAAACGGCTTGACCGATTCTCATGAAATTTTGTGTGCATGTTGGGTAGGTCTGAGAATCGGACAACATTTATTTTCATCCCTCTAAATGTTAAGGGCAGTCCAGTCCAACCCAAAAATTTTTTTAAAATTTTTATATAAATTTTTATTTTTTTATGATACAGCTTTAAAAAATACATACAAACCTAAATTTTCAACCCTCTACAATCAACCCCTATTTTTTATTTGTTAATTATAAATTTTAATTTTTTTGGCAAGATTTTTATTTTGTCATGACTTAGAATAAAACATATTATATTAAATTTTATATCTCTAAATTTTTCACCCCTCTACGATCAACCCCTATTTTTTATTTGTTAAGAAACTTAATTTTTTTTGGCAAGATGTTTATTCTTATTTTGTCATGACTTAGAATAAAAAAAAATATATTACTCTCGATTTTCCACCCCTCTACGATCAACCCCTATTTTTCCATCGCGATTTTTATTATTTTTAATAATTTCCTTTAATTATGATTTTTTTCTCAATTCAATTTGATCTTCCGCCTTCACCGGTCGATAACTAATCAACTATCAATCGATCAGTTATCCCCGCTAGATGTCTATCGTTGTCGCCTCTCATCCAGCAAACATCGCGGAGTAAGGATGAGAACAAAGCCGGTCTCCTGTCTGACTCACTATACAGTTTTCGACCATTTTTTTTTGTTTTATTTGTGTATCGATCGTAGCAACTGTTGTACGTATTATTTTAATTTTTCTGTGCAACTCTCATGTTAATTTTACTCTCATCGTAAATTTATTATTAACTTCCAGTGCAATAATTATTTATTTGCAATTTATTAATAACTGATAAAGACAGTTTTAACTATTAGTTAGTTAAGTGATCTCATGTAAATAAACACGTGTTGTGTGCTCCCGCCAACAACGGCCATTACCGTACCTGTATATATTGTACTTAACATTTTTTGGAAATAGTTTTAAATCAAAACGAAAACGTGTACGTGTTTAATAAATATACCTGTTTTATAATTCTGAAAAGTAAGTCAAATAATAAGCAAACGAATACAATATTAATTCACTGTTTTCCACCAATACACTGATAGAAGGATTTATTAATTATTAATTTTTTGTGCATATAGGGTAGGTCTAAGAATCGGACAACATCTATTTTTCATCCCTCTAAATGTTAAGGGTAGTCCACCCCTAATTTTTGTAGATATTTTTTTTTAATTTTTTTATGATACAGCATTAAAAAATACATACAACCCTAAATTTTCAACCCTCTACGATCTACCCCTATTTTTTATTTGTTAGTTATAAACTAATTTTTTGCCAAGATTTTTATTTTTATTTTGTCTTGACTTAGAATAAAAAATATTATATTAAATTTTATATTACTCTAAATTTTTCACCCCTCTACGATCAACCCCTATTTTTCATTTGTTAATTATAAACTTTTTTTTTTTTTGGCAAGATTTTTATTTTGTCATGACAGAATAAAAAAAAATATATTACTCTGAATTTTCCACCCCTCTACGATCAACCCCTATTTCTCCATCGCGATTTTTTATTTTTAATAATTTCCTTTCATTATGATTTTTTTCACAATTCAATTTCATCTATCAATCGATCAGTTATCCCCGCTAGATGTCTACCGTTGTCACCTCTCATCCAGCAAACATCACGGAGTAAGGATGACAACGAAGCCGGTCTCCTGTCTAACTCACTATTCACTATACAGTCTTCGACCATTTTTTTTTGGTTTTATTTGTGTATCGATCGTAACAGTGACTGTTATACATTCAGTCAAGAAAGTATTGGGAATGAATGATTTGTTTATGGTTCCAAATTCAAATTTTTGTTTTTTTTCTTGTTAGATTGGAACAACTGTTATCTATTTTGGCGCGGAGTTCGAGTTGCATCTGTTATTTATATTAAATACAGTGCTGTTTTTAGTTATATCATATCTAGTGTGTATTGCGAATTTCATAATGGACAAAAACATCGAACAAAGAGTTTGTCTTAAATTTTTCATCGCCAATATAATTTCGTGTTCGGAGTCATTGAAAATGTTACAGAAGGCTTACGGTGAATCGACTTTATCAAAAAACACGTGCTTATGAGTGGTACAAAGCGTTTAAAAGCGGTTGAGATGTGATGGAAGATTTGCCTCGCTCTGGTAGGCCATCAACGTCTGCAACTGAAGTTAACATTGCAAAAGTGAAGAAAATAGTGACTGTAAATCTTCATTTAACTTTGAGAGAGATAGCCGCCGAAATTTCTGTGTCTCACGAGTCGATCCGTACCATTTTAAATAATCACTTGGGTACGAAACATGTTTCCGCTTGGCTAGTCCCAAAAGACCTGAATTTTTTCCAAAAACTCAATCGCATGAGAGTCGCTGAGGACATGCTAGAACGAGTCAATTCCGACCCAACGTTCATGAAACGCATTGTCACTGGTGACGAGACGTGGGTTTACGAGTTTGGCATGTAAACTAGTCAACAAGCTTCGGAGTGGCGACTTCCAACTGAACCGAAACCGAAAAAACTACGACAAAGTCGATCAAAAGTCAAAGTCATGTTGATTGTTTTCTTTGACTATCGCGGTGTTGTGCACTATGAATTCTTGCCAGAAGGTCAAACGCTAAATAAAGAATATTATTTGACCGTTATGCGGCTAAACGCCGCAAGTTCGACAAAAAAAGGGCCTTTGTGGAAAGAAAATTCTTGGATTTTGCACCACGATAACGCGCCTTCGCACAAGGCCATCATTGTGAATGAATTTTTGTCCAAACACTCAACAAATACCATCGAGCAACCACCATATTCACCAGATATGGCTCCAGTCGACTTCTTTCTTTTCCTAAACTCAAATTACCACTTCGTGGCACCCTTTTTCAATCGATAGAAGACATAAAGGAGAATTCGCGGCGAGAACTGAACTCAATTCCGGAAACAGCGTTTAAAAAATGTTTTGATGATTGGATTATTCGTTGGCAAGTCTATCGTTTCTGAAGGAACATACTTTGAAGATGATAAAATAAATTTGGATAAATAACAAAAATTTGTGTATTATTGATCTTTTCCCGGTACTTTCTTGACAGAGTAGTACGTATTATTTTAATTTTTCTGTGCAACTCTTATGTTAATTTTACTCCCATCGTAAATTTATTATTAATTTCCAGTGCAATAATTATTTATTCGCAATTTATTAATAACTGATAATGACAGTTTTAACTATTAGTTAGTTAAGTGATCTCATGTAAATAAACACGTGTTGTGTGCTCCCGCCAACAACGGCCATTACCGTACCTGTATATATTGTACTTAACATTTTTTGGAAATAGAGTTAAATCAAAACGAAAACGTGTACGTGTTTAATAAATACCTGTTTTATAATTGTGAAAAGTAAGTCAAATAATAAGCAAACGAATACAATATTAATTCACTGTTTTTCACCAATACACTGATAGAAGGATTTATTAATTATTAATAATTTAATTTATTTGAAGACATTTTTAATAAATATTTTTTTACATTCATTAAAAATTTATTTGGGAATAAAGTACATCCTAAATAAAGCATACTTTCACTGTCTACAACGCTTTCGATTATAAGTAAATCCCCGCACACTTATAGTAGATAGTTATTTTTATTGAACTAAAAAAATGTTTCCTAGAAATAATATACATGGCAAACAACGTTTGCCGGGTCAGCTAGTCTAATATATAAAATTCTCGTGACGCGGTGTTTGTAGTTAAACTCCTCCGAAACGGCTTAACCGATTTTCATGAAATTTTGTGTGCATATTGGGTAGATCTGAGAATCGGACAACATCTATTTTTCATCGCTCTAAATGTTAAGGGTACCCCTAAATATTTTTTTAAATTTTTACTTATATTTTTTTTATTATTTTTTTATGATTCGGCATTAAAAATTACATATAACCCTAAATTTTCACCCTTCTACTGCCGATGTAGAAATAATTTATATGGCAAAACAATGTTTGCTGGGTCAGCTAGTATTTTTATATATTTTTTTTTTTAGCATTTGAAATGCTTGGCCATTTAAATTAACACAAAGTGTGAAAATGTGAGGATGGGGGTAGGGAGGGTGGAGGTGAAGCTTTGGCATTCAGCCTGGACATTGCGAAGGCGTTCGACAGGGTCTGGCATAGGGCCCTTCTATCGAAGTTACCATCTTATGGGATCCCCGAGGGACTCTGCAAATGGATCGCCAGCTTCCTAGATGGTCGGAGCATCAGTCGTAGTAGATGGCTGCTGCTCCGATACCATAGGGGTTAATGCTGGCGTACCACAAGGTTCCGTGCTGTCCCCAACACTGATCATCCTGCATAGCAATGACTTGCTCTCAATAGAGAATATACATTGCTATGCGGATGACAGTACGGGTGATGCGCGATATACCGGCCGTCAGAAAGTCCCTCGGAATATGCTGGAGGAGATACGGACCGAGCTTGTGTCGGAAGTCGAGCGCTCTCTTGGGCGGGCCTCGGAATGGGGTGAAAAGAACATGGTTCAATTCAACCCCACGAAGACACAGGTTTGCGCATTCACTGCAAAGAAGGACGCATTTGTCGTGGCGCCCCAGTTCCAAGGGGTAACTCTCTAGGGGGGTTAGGCAGAATCTCATATCTCACATGTCGATCGTATCGTCTCGCTTGTACGATCACCGTGATTGGCCAACGGATTATTGTGACATCACGCGTCGGTTTCTCAACCAATCACAGTGATCTCGATACGGTCGACACGTGAAATATGACATTCTGCCTCAGGGGGCAGGTCTCCGAGAGCATTGGGATCCTCGGCATCGACATCTCTAGCAAAGTCCAGTTCGGGAGTCATTTGGAGGACAAAGCCAAATTGGCGAGTAAAAAACTAGGCGTCCTGAATAGAACCAAGCGGTACTTCACACCGAGGCAACGACTTGTGATATATAAAGCACAGGTCCGCCCTCATATGGAGTACTGCTCACATCTCTGGGCAGGTGCGTCTAAGTACCAACTCGACCCACTTGACTCCCTGCAAAGGCGTGCTATTCGAATTGTCGATGATCCCGATCTCAAGGAAGGTCTGGAGTCGTTGGAGCGGCGGAGAAACTTCGGGTCCCTCTGTGTGCTCTACCGGCTCTACAATGGAGAGTGCTTGGAGGAGCTGTTTGAGGTGGTACCGAAATCACCATTTTACCACCGAACCACGAGATGTCGCGGTAGGGTTCATCCACACCACCTGGAAACGATTTTTCAAAGACAGTTCGTTTTCAGCGTTCTTTTCTACCACGTACGTGTAAGCTCTGGAATGACCTACCTGCTACGGTGTTTCCCCGGCGCTACGACATGTCCCTCTTTAAACGAGGTTTGAAAGGAGCACTTAACTTGCGGTAGGCGGCGGCTTGGCTGTGCCCCTGGTGTTGCTAAAGTCCATGAGCGGTGGTTACCACTTACCATCAGGTGGGCTGCTTGCTCGTCTGCCACCGTTGGCAATAAAAAAAAAATGTGAAAACGAAAATAACAGTCACGAGCAGGATTTGAACCTGCACCTCCTGTAATACCGTCCCAGATGCTTTGCCAATTCAGCCATCGTGACAATTGCTCGGTACTGCGAATTTAGATAATAAAATCTGGTATGAATAAACGGTATTACAGAAGGTGCAGGTTCAAATCCTGCTCGTGACTGTTATTTTCGATTTCACATTTTCACACTTTGTGTTAATCCACTTTTACAGTCCATATTTATTGAAGATATTAAAAAGTTAAAGTTTGACCTGATATTTTAACTAAAATATAACTAAAACTAACTTTAACCAACTGGTTACGCTACCGCTAGACCATCGAGACAGTTAGATTACTCCGTCTTGGTGACAAAAATAATTATTATTTTATTAATTTCATACATATGGCAGCGATAATCTAGTGGTTAAAGGAAGGACTGCAAAGAAAATGGTATCGAGTTTGATACCCAGTCCAACGTCACACATATTGAGATTTGTAGAAAATACATGTGCATTTATTTACAAATTATCACTACTGGTGAAGGAAAGCATCGTGAGGAAAGCTGCATGCCTGAGAGATTTTCTCGATGACTTGTGAAGTCTGACAACCAGCACTACAGGCTAGCGTTGTGTACGAAGGCCTAAATACCTTTCATATGAGAGACCCGTGCCCAAAAGTGGAACAGAAAAAAGGGTAGAAAAAAATCATACGACTACTACCTTTTATTAGATTTCTTTTTGCAATGGCGCGCCATATGACGCCGCAACCTGTAAATGGTGAACATAAATTAATAAAGTCTAATTTATAATACATAAAAACCAAGTAAACGCGATAGATTCCGTAATCGTAGTTTTATTTCAAAAAGTCTAATTTATTACAAATCCTGTGGGTATATAGATACTATACAAAATAACTCACGTAAATATTCTAGAAAACGTTAACATGCAATTACGACATCGATAACGGCGTGTCTTGATTGGCTTGTACTCCTGAAAAACAAAATTTTTCAACTTAGTGTTATCCCGAGTAATTGTCACGATGGCTGAATTCGCATCTAGGACGCTATTCCAGATCAGGTTGAACTCCTACTCGGACTGTTATTTTTGATTTCACATTTTCGCACTTTGTGTTAATTTATATGGCTCAGGATGTCAAATGTTTTGAAAATATATAAAAAAAACATCATAATATCAAAGTTAAACAGCGGTTTGTGAAGTTGAGCGTTTTAGTGGGAAACTTAACAAATACTTATATTTATAATTTAATTCTGCAAATTTAATATTTTATTTATAAATTCTCTTTTAATGTGTTGACTATGACTTTATCTACGAAATAAAATCATAATCTCTCATCGTCATAATCTCTTCTGCCTGTGTGGTGACGGACTAAGAATACAAGTGTCACCACCCCATTCTTTCTCACGGGTGTCGCATGAGGCGACTAAGGGAAGTTAGCAATTATCATCCATTGCATGACTGGTGGTACCAAGTGGGAGTACTCACTTGGTGGCCCCAGCGAGTTGGTACCACCATCTCCCGTGTGACCGGCCATGAAGCACATCGTTGCGTTTTGACTGTAGCAGGAGATAGCCGTTTATTCATTCATTTCATAGCGGTGAAAGGAAATGGTGAGCAGCGGCTTGACAATACTCTCGGTATAGTCAAGTCCATGAGCGACGGTTACCATTTACCATCATATGGGCCGTGGCTCGGCTGCCACCAAAAGCACTAAAAAAAAAATCAAAAATAGTGCAAATCCAAATTATGGGCTGCGAATTTTGTAGTAGTTACATAGTATAATAGTTATATAATCTCTCCACCTCTCTAACGATTCAACTTCTCAGTGATTTTGCGATTATCGAACTGGTACTTAATGTTTGGCGCGCCGCCGCCGGTCCAGCGATATGAGCAGTACTCGGGCCTGTGCCTGACCATCTCGTAAAAGATTATTCTTTAATACCTGATGGTAGGTGTTCATATGGCGCTGCAGGTGGGTCGAAGACGGCAGTGCCCGGTGGCATTCGTAACACCACCATGTCTTGACGTTCAAGGACCTCTCTGTAAATTAGTTCAGAATTTTAATACATTTGCGGAAATTATCACCAACCGGGCACAAAAGTAGGAGACTTTAAAATAATGATACCATGCCATTTAATAACATCACCTCGTTATGCACTGTCACGTACTACGAGTATAGCGTATAAGTAATTATTTTATTTTATGTTTAATAATTAGGGTGCTCAGGGTGGTTAGAATGTCCACTGAAGTAATGCAACATAGTTCTAGTGGCCCGCCAACACAGGCGGAGAGACGGCACACGGCGGGTTTATCTAGTGGGCGAGGGCCACACACTAGCCTGTTCGTTGCCCTGAACGACAGGGTGTGCGGTTAGGCACATTTATTCCCGCCTTAACAAGTTTCTCTACCAATCAAGTATGATGTCGATACGATTTAGTGAGTTATATTCTACGGGCCCTAGTTTGTAAATTTAAAAACAACAGAATATATGTTAATTTATACTACACATTACACATTAATCCGTGTGGTGACGGACTAAGAATACAATTGTCACCACCCCATTCTTTCCCACGGGTGTCGTATGAGGCGACTAAGGGAAGTAAGCAATTATCATCCATTGCATGACTGGTGGTAGGGCTGGGTACCAAGTGGGAGTACTCACTTGGTATTGGGCCCGAGCGGGTTGGTACCACCATCTCCCGCGTGACCGGCCATGAAGCACATTGTTGCGTTTTGGCTGTAGCAGGAGATAGCCGTTCTGTGAAATGAATTGGTGAGCAGCGGGTTGACAATACTCTCGGTATAGTCGAGTCCATGGGCAACAGTTACCATTTACCATCATCTGCCACTACGTGGATTAAAAAAAAACATAAAACAAAAATCACCTGTCTCTATATCTTTAAAGGTGCCATATAATCCATAATCTTGAGCATACTTTTTACTATAACCTAACATCAATTGTTTACGAGATGGTATCTCTTCTGTTGTTACGATATACAACTCAGTGTTTTCTTCATAAATCCATACATTCGCAGAGTCTTCATCTCCCAGTGGTAGTAATCCAATCCAATTTGATTTATCTGAGAAACAAAAGCAATAAAGTTACCAGTGTATACCTATATGAACGTAATGATGAAAATAACTTAAATTTTGTAGTTGATGATAAAATACAAAATAATTTAAACTATTCCACTACTGCCTTTAAATTGGAGAATATTTGATATAAACGATTTTCATAAGAAATAAATGACATCCAATCTTTTAATGATGCTATGTAAAAACAGATAAAACTTATATACAATAAAAATGATACCTTTATCCGATACATCAATGTGTGTGATGACGTCATTTTCATCTCTAAATACAAATAGCGGTGATTTATGTGTTGTAGCCGTTAATACCAACTCATTCATTTCTGTATCCGATATTTTATGCTTTATACCTGTAAATAAAGAGATCAGGGAAGAGTAAGAAAGGCTTGTCATTGTAGTTCCATACACTGTGACACTGCTGGGCATGGGTCTCCTCTCAGAGTGGAGGGACTTAGGCTATAGCTACCATGCTACCCTGTGCGGGTTAGCAGACTTCACAAGCAGACGAGAATATCTCTGCCTTGCAAGTTTTCCTTCTCTGAATTATGATAATTTGTCAATAAATACCATTGACCTACCAACAAATGGACCTCGTGTCCGCGTTTAAGTTGCCGAACATTAGAATGTTGAAGTTTGTATGTATTAATATAGACTGTCTATTGACTGTAGCATTATTAAAAAAGTTATTATTGACTAGACATTTTTTTCGTGAATTTTGTACTAGACTCAATGTCCATTTTTATTAGGCCAATGACAAATACACACAATTTAAAAAAACTGAGGTTTGTGTTGTAAAGTCTGGACCTTCTACTGGGGATCAAACTTGATATCACTGTCTTTGCAGTCTTTGGGTTTACTGCTAGGATAATATTGCCATACAACAAAGGGGTATTGCACGCCTCATAAGCGAAGCGTTGAGGTGTGTTCTACTCCCGTTTTACACGCAACAACAGATTTTTCAAACTTAAAATGTCTCTATTTATCATATATTGCACTTGTAAAGTAATATCTACACACACATATAAAGAACAAACACTATTTTTAACACTCATGATATTTAAACTAGTTAAAAAACTGTTTGAAAAAAATCTGGCTTGGACGTCCGTGAGTTGTAGGTAATGTATGTTAACACGATAACGACCAAAATACTTTACTAATCGAGTCTTTTTTTTCGTTTACGAATTATTATGATTAGGAATAGAGCCCTATTACTTTTCACGTTCTGATTCGATGCGGTTTAATTGTTATTAAATAAACAAAAAAATACTGAATATTTACGCTCGACGCGACACTAAAACCAGCGCCTTTCATCCACCAACGTTATAAAACACGAAAAAAACATATTTTACATTCCACAATTTTTTTTGCGTGGCCTTGGCGTGCGCGCGGCCCGGAACTGAGAGGTAGACCAAGACCAATATAGAAGTACTTCTTAAAATTAGCGCTAGATGGCGTATAAGACATGAAACCCACATTAGTACTTTTTGAAATTAGCGCTATGATGTGATTTATTGAAAACTACTTAGTAAGACCAATACATTATTAGTTACTTATCAAATAATCAATTTTATTGTGAAAAATGAAGATTATGAGGCTTGCAGTATTGGATTTTCCAAAGTATTTTTACTTTTAGATTATACTAGCCTTTGCCTGCGGCTCCACCGCAGCCTAAAGCTAGTTTTTAGGATATATCTCAGGTTTCCGATATAGTAGCAGAATAAAATGTATACCAGTTTGTAAGTCTTATCCAGAGCTATCGAATAAAAAAGTTGCATCCAAATCCGTTCAAAGTTTTTGCGTGATTCGCGAACAAACAAACAGATAAACAGACAAACAAAAAAAAAAAAGTTTTGTGTTTAGATATGCCTATATAGCCTAATTATTATTATTAAGCTTTATTCCTTACAATGACAATTACATATATTTTGTTAGAAAAGTTTTGTTAGTTGTGTTAGTTTAGATATAAAAAGATTTGAAGTTTGACTTGTTAGTATTATTAGTATGATTTATTGTAAGGCTAAAATATAGCCTAATACAGTAATAGTTGTTTATCCTTGTGCCTGACATCCTTAGGGTTCCATAATAGTGCTTGCCTTTGGTAGGCTTTTAAAAAGCGTTAGACCTAATCGTTGTCGCACGCAGTAAGCACCTCTATACGCGAACGCAGTTGGCGAGCAACTAAACAAACGAGAGAACAGGCGCGCTCTCGTTTTCATCGCGAGACTCTCCGAGACCCTTTGACTCGTGCACAAAAACCGACACGCTTCAGCGAACGAGAGCCACGAGACGAGGATGCCATCTACACACTCGTCCTCGGCCTGTCTCGTTATGTCTCGACTAGTGCGTACAACCGGCTTAAGACTATTTTCATTTTGAAAAAAAATATTTAGGTTCCGAAGCGCCGAAGCCACCAACGAAGTCGCGATAGCAGCTAGTACATAATAGTTACCTATTACGGGTCCGAAACGTGTTCGCAAGGGCAGGGTTCTCCTAGGTGCAATCACATCACTCTGGCGTATTTGCAATATACTTGGTAATACTGCAATGGCACGTGGCAAAACACTCCGATCCGAGATGTGTACTACAAACAATATGTCACTCACTATACATTAAACACTAAAGTGAAAAATGTGAAATTGAAAATAACGAGCATGATGACACATGACTGATATTCGATTTCACATTTTTCGTTTTGTGTTTAATGTATAGTGCTAAGCATGTCAAATGCTAAAAATATCTAAATGTCACTCACTCCATCCATCCATCCATCAGCCTTTCATCGTCCACTGCTGGACATAGGTCTCCCCAAGAGAAAACCACAGCGAACGGTCCTGTGCCGCCTGCATCCAACGACTGCCTGCGACTTTGACCAGGTCATCGGTCCACCTGGTGGCAGGCCGTCCTATATTGCGCCGTCCGTTACGCGGTCGCCACTCGAGAACCTTTCTTCCCCAACGGTTGTCGGTTCGTCGAGTGATGTGGCCTGCCCATAGCCACTTCAGCATGCTGACCGGGCGGGCTATGTCGGTCACTCCCGTTCTCCTACGGATTTCTGTATTACCGATCTTATCACGTAGCGAGATCCCAAGCATAGCCCGCTCCATAGCACGCTGAGCGACTTTAAGCCTTGATATAAGGCCAACATTCAGAGACCACGCCTCTGTGCCATAAGTCATCACTTGTCGTAGACCTTCGTCTTCAGACACTGTGGAATATTGGACAAGAAGATCTTTCTCAGCTTCCCGAACGCTGCCCAACCGAGCTGGATTCGTCGATCGACCTCTTTCTCGAAGTTGTGTCTACCTAACTGGTCAGTTTGTCCCAGCTATAAATAGTGGTCGACAACTTCGAGAAGCGCACTCCCGACCAGGACCGGTGCTGAAATGGCATGGACATTAGACATGACTTTCGTCTTGTCCATGTTCATTTTGAGACCAGTGGTCGGGAGACACGGCTGAGGTCGTTGAGCATGGTACCAAGGTCCTCCAGCGATTCTGCCATGACCACGATATCATCTGCAAATCGAAGGTGAGTGATGTATTCGCCATTTATGTTGATGCCTAATCCGGTCCAGTCCAAGAGCTTGAAAACATCTTCCAATGCAGTGGTGAAGAGTTTCGGGGACATGACGTCTCCCTGTCTAACACCTTTCTGCAGTTGGATCGGTTTTGTGCTCTTGTCCTGAACTCGGACAGACATAGTGGCGTTTCTATACAAACACTTCAATACTTCGATGTATCGATAGTCAATTTGGCATCGCTGAAGGGACTGCAGCACCGCCCAAGTTTCGATCGAATCGAAGGCTTTCTCGTAGTCCACAAACGCTAGACACAGAGGCCGATTATACTCCTCGGTCTTCTGTATAATCTGGCGCAGCGTATGTATGTGGTCTACGGTACTATAGCCTTTTCGGAAACCAGCTTGTTCGGGAGGTTGGAAGTCGTCGAGCCTGCGCGTGAGTCGATTTGTAATGACCCTCGAGAACAACTTATAGACATAGCTCAAGAGTGAGATGGGTCTGTAATTATTCAAGAGGGTTCTGTCACCTTTCTTGAAGAACAGCACCACCACGCTCCTGGTCCTCGACTCTGGAACGTCGCCCCCGAGAACGACGGAATTGAATAGCCTCTGGAGGGCTTTGAGGACCAGCTTTCCGCCTGCCCTCAGAAGCTCTATAGTAATTCCGTCGTCTCCCGGTGCCTTTCCGTCCTTTAGTTGTTTGAGAGCAATTCTGATCTCGTACAGGCTGACGTCCGGGATATCTTCGGTATAGTGCCGAGTTAGCTTGGATCTAGGCTCATGGACCAAGCTGACAACAGGGTTCTGGGATCTGTATAACTGTCCATAGAACTCGTGGACCTCTCTTAATATCTCATCTTTGGAAGAAACAACAGTGCCATCATTGGTCTTCAGCTTGGTCAGTTGGTTTTTCCCAACAGACAGATCTCTTGCGAACACTTTGGAATCTTGGTTCCGCCCTATCGCCTCTTTAATACGCAAGGTATTAAATCGGCGAATGTCTCGTCGCATAAAGTTGGAGATCTGCCTGTTTAGTCGCCACCTTCAGCTCATCGTCTCTCCTTATGCCTAGTTTTGCGTTGAAATCTCCCATAACCACCGTAAAGTGATTTTTAGACGCGTGGATGGCTTTCGAGATGTCCTCGTAAAGGGCCTCCACTTCGTCGTCAGAATGTGTCGAGGTCGGTGCGTAAACCTGTATGAATACCTTTTGGTTATTCTGAATATAAGGTACGCTACCCTACTCGACACACTCTCAATCTTCTCTACGTTACCTATGAGAGACTTGCAAACGATAAACCCGACACCACCCTGGGACTGTTGGTCGCCCTCCCGGTGGAAGAGCAAGTTTTCGGACTGGAGGATTATCGTGCACTCACCCTGTCTTCGCACTTCTGATAATCCTACAACGTCCCATCGGATCTTGCTCAGTTCCTCTTCCAGCGCGATGATCCTCTCGTCAGTCCTCAGTGTCCTGACGTTGTGCGTTACCAGGGCCAGAAGTCGTTTCTGGTAGCCGGATCGCGACCGGAGATTCTTAGCACCCCCTGCTCCGCCGTTACCGGGCCCGCTACCGTTAGGCCACGGAATAGCGGAGCTGCCGTGACTGGGGGCCGATGTGTGTGTGTGTGTGCACTCATTTGGGGGGTATTACCATAATCGCCACGCTTGGCAGGCGGGTTGGCAATCGCAGTGGATTTTTTAGTACACAGGGGAACGCTGCTGCCCGGTCCCCCGGTAATTCTTTAGTCGGCTTTTACGACTCCCATAGGAAGAGACGGGGTGGAGCTATTCTTAGTGCCAGCCCCACACGGCGCATGTCACTGACTATTTAGAATTAATTCATTCCACAGGAATCATCAAAAAATAAGACATATTCTAAACATAATTATTTACTGTGTAAGCAGACAAAGATACACAGATATCCTTCTATTTTTTGGAGGCTTGGGTGCACCTTTTGTGACCATGTCAGCCTCATGGTCTTTCACTGATGAAAGCTGAGCTTAAATATTTTTGCCGCTACTTTAGTCAACGGCTGAGATAACATGACAAGTTCAACCTCTTAATGCCCTCTAATCGATCATCATGTACTTTTGCATATATGTATATAAGCTGGAGCCAAGTTATCCTGAAAAAATATAAATTGTTCTCGTGGGATAGCTATTTTTACATGGAAATGATTAGTGCGCTTTAAAGTGAATTACGCTCCCAGAGGTCGTCGGCAACGTTAAGGGTCTGCTAGGCTTTCTGGTGATGCTGGGTTGGCAGGAGTAGTGCCAGCAACCCGTCACGCAAAATAGGCGCACATACGACGTCGAGTTGCGGAAAAATAGCCCGCGTTTACAATACAATACAATACAAAAGTGAATTAAAAAGAATCTAGTCTTAAATACCTACTAGCCAGAAGGCTAGCATAGATAATACTTGTAGTAATAAATTTTTACTCACATTGTTACTCTCTCCCTCTCTCTCTGAAAACAATTGTCAGTTAGGCAAGCACTATACTTTACAATAACTTACTATAGTTTTGTATCGCTAGTTTCTGTTGCAACCTATTAAAGCCAGATGAGTTTACAAGTGAGGGGTCCACAAGTTGTGTTTCAGACAATGCTTCCGGTGATTCTTTTGAGTTGGCACATTTAATAGTTGATAAATATTCCTTTTGGTGTTGCTCACAGTCTGTCTCCATATGTAATGTAACAAATTTAATTATAGATTCTTGATTTACATCTGTAATGCAAGAAAATTAATTTATAAATATGAAGTGTACTCCCTCAGAGTCCCATCAGGGTCTTATGACACTGCCTTACCACTCTTAGCTAGATAGATACTTACCATTAGATAAATCAAGCAATGGCTTTCATTATTAACAAAAAGATAAGGAATTCCCACACAGAGTGTTATTTAGTAAAAAATCTTACCAAGAAAAGCTTTAAGTTGATCTTGTCCTCCCGCTTTTGTTTGTATAGGTAGTAATAATTGTCCATTGCTGCATTCTTCACTCTAATAAGAACAATAAAATATACTTAAAAAATAGAATTAATGGCAGCAAATGTGCATGCTTTATTTTTTTAAATGCCTACTAATATTTTTATGCCTTTATTATTTTCACCCATATACCTAAAAATAAGCTTTGTAAGCAAATCTGAAAATTAAAATTTCACCAGCTTCTGATTGTTGTATGTTATCTATACTATTATAAAGCTGTAACAGAGCTGTGTCTGTACATTTAAGATATTTGAGAAAAAATGACTGTAATAGGCTATATAGGTGTCTAAACACAAAACGATTTTTTTTAGATTTTTTGTCTGTTTGTTTGATTGCGCATCACGCACAAACTACTGAACAGATTTTGATGCAACTTTTTCTGTGTGATAGCTCTCGATTAGACTTAATAACTGGTATAAATTTTATCTCGCTACTATATTGGGAACCTGAGATATATCTCAGGTTAGGCTATAGCCTAAAACTAACATTTGGCTGCGGCGAAGCCGCGGGCAAATGCTAGTACTTTTAAAACCAATAGGTTTAGATTGTAATACAGATGACAATATTATAATTTAACTCAAACTAGGCTCAGTTTTCCATTAACGTCCGTCGATTTGTTTAACAATAACAATTGTGGTTTATAACAGTTTTTTCAGTAGGTACCTATCTAAAATATTCCACGATTATATTGTGCTTATAGCAAGTAACTTACGTTGTTTAAAATATGTAAAGGTAAATTAAGCGTATTATTTGCTTTTTGGGTGTTACTGGAATCCATCTGCAGCAAATATAAATGAGTAGGTGTATTAGAATTATCACTAGATATTATGTTGTAGTTGGGCAAATCTGTAATAGACAAAACATAATAGGTACATGAAGACAAAAATTATTATAATTCTAAAATGAGTGATAATATAATACTTACTCATGTTTATTATCTTTTGAGAACATGAACACCAAAGAGTAAAATAATATATACGGAAAATGAACACTATAAAAATACGGCATGTACCTATACCTAACTACCTATAAAAACTATTTATTTACGTTTACTCACAGTTTCTGGTTATACGTATTACTCATAGAGTAAAGTAATGGTATTACTCTTTGATTTTTTTTTTGTTTGTTTAAGGCATTGGAAGAACCATCAGCCTAACAGTAACTTATAAACATCGTTATTCTCTCATCACACGTAAGTTTAGTTCATAAAACAAGTCATAGTCGAAGTCAGTCATATAAAATTAGTCAGTCAAGTCAAGGTCCCACTCCAGTAAGACGATGGCGATCTTACTGAAGCTTCTATGGAGTTTTGGAGACAACAGGAAAAAACACGTTATTTCGCATTACATCACTTGCCAACACTTATGCACATACACAAATAGTTAATAAGCAAAAGGCCACCACTTTTACACATTAATACTTGAAATAACACTAGTTTAGGAAAATAATGCAGAGCGACACATGATCTTCGTGTTCCCGCCAAAACTCTATTACTCTTTGACTCACAGACCATAGATAAATAACTATACTTGGAACTCACAGAGACACAGACTAAGAAGGAATACGCAGGAATACGTTAGGGATGCATGTTACGATTTTTATGAAAATCGATTCAATTGAATACGATCTAGCGATTTTTTAATCGATTCACTTCAATACGATCTTCATTCGAATCGATTCATATGTGAAGTGAATCGAATCCTTTAGATCGTAGGTATTATAAAAACATTGTTATGAAGAAAGATAGATTACAAACGAATGCCGACATTATGATTATTTACAATATTAGTTTGCAATGTTTATGACGGTACAAAGCGAAGCAAGTCGATAGACAAAAATAATGAAACATGATGAAGGTAGTTCTAAAAAGTTCTCGTTGATTTTATTTTGCTTTGGTCGTTTGTCCCGTACGTATCACCGTGTTTTAATAATTGTGCCTATTGTGATTTTCCGATGGCTCCACCTATTAAATCCAGTGTGTGTTCCAATTTCGTAAAGACTGATATTGGAGGAAAATGCTAAATATGTCATTGTATCGTAAAAATAAAAGGCACAAACCTTTCTAACCATATGGAAAGACATCCTATGTTTTCCAAACCAATTATTGAGCCAAATGTCGGCTACATCAGAGACACATACACCTACAGCAGAGACTTTAGAGTCATCTTTGAAACAGTTATATATCAGAACCTCTACTTGATCGATCGGAAGTCTAATCCAATATCTCACTGGTCAGCCAGAAAAATAGTATGGCAACAGTTGGGTACGATGGCCTTAAGATATTTGGCAATTGTGACTACCTCTACGCCATCAGAACGCCTTTCTCTCTCGCTAACATAACATTAAATGAAAGTCGCAATAGACTGCTGCCGGATAGGCTATCAAAAATATTAGTTTTAAAAAGCTTGGACGTGCAGGATTGGCTTTTGTAATTTCGAAATTGTTTCCTTTTAAAAAGACAATTTTCAAAGCCAATGTTTTTTCCCCAATTTTTTTCGTAAATTTCATTAGTTTGTATTTAATAAAAAGAAATGTTTTATTTTTTCAAATTATTGCAAATTTTGATTTGATTTATGAATAATTTTTTAGGAAATCGGTTCAACAGAATACGATCCGATCAAAAATCAGAGTAATATTAGTTTATTTAGGCTTCGGCAGTGCCATCTGCCTAAATCAAAGTAAAGCGTATAATCAGAAAGTTTACTATAGGTCATTGATTTATTAAATCATAGATGCACAGTTTCGAACAAAAGAAACGTCTAAAACTGTCGCCAGTTATATCATAAGTAGTTATAGTTATGATATAAATGCATTCTTTCCAAATTCAACCTTACACGTATGGTTTAAAGTTGTATTTACAAAGCATTATGCAAAGAGCAATCAAATTTTACGACCGAAATTTGCGGGCAGGACAAGGACGAAGTGGAGACGAATATTTTTTTATAATTTTCATGTATGAACATTTACTTAGTTTATTTAATTTATAAATGTTTTCCAAACTCATATTTATACTTTTATCTGATCGTATTAATATGCTTTTAGGTAGAATATTTATTTATCTATACTATTATAAAACTGTAACATAGCTGTGTCTGTACATTTAAGATATTTGAGAAAAAATGATTTTAATAGGCTATATAGGCATGTCTAAACATAAAACAATTTTTTTAAGAATTTTTGTCTGTTTGTTTGTTCGCGCATCACACAAAAACTCCTGAACGGATTTTATACTTAAATCTGGTATACATTTTATTCCACTACTATATCGGGAACCTGAGATTTAACTGAAAAACTAGAAAATTATTTAAACTAGAATCCTTTTTAGAATTTATTTAAAAGAATTACTAGATGGATTTTTATGCAACTTTTTTTATTTGAAAGGCTTTGATTTGATTTAAAATCTGGTAGACATTTTATCCCGCTACTATATCGGGAACCTGAGATATAACCGAAAAACTAGCTTTTGGCTGCGGCGAAGCCACTGGCAAAGGCTTGTATATAAATAAAATAAAACTCGTAAATATAAATTTAAGTTTTTATTCCCAATATTGTAATATAGTAATTCTAATATTATTAGTAGTACCCAGATCTATTCTAGTCTAGATCAATGGCGTCATAATAAACATTGACAATACTGTAGTAAGGAAATCAATTTCCTTGAAATAAATGAAGCTTATTGTAGAGTTGTCTTTTTGAATTAGATTTCAGCTTTTCTGTTGATTTTTTTTTATACTGTAAACTAATAGAAGATAAATCTATACATTTTCCTATAATAGCTTTTATAAGACTAATTTTATGATTAAAAAGAGCAGGTTGTTGAAGGGAATGTGTATCAATACCAGAAAATATATTTAAATTTAATGTATCTACATTTTAAAACTAAGGGACACAAATAGGCCTTGGTTGTGTTTTTTGACCACATATGCGCTGTTCTCGTCTTATTATCTCCTCGGTTTTATTACATACAGTATTCATCTTCACTAGCGTAACATAGACCAACAAAAACTTTTAAATCTATTAGTATGTGAAACCATAATTTATACATATTACAACATTTCAACATTCATTATTGAAGCATAAAAGCCATAAATTCAACAATTTAAATGTATATATATAATATAATAATCTTATAAAATACTAGTGGTGCCCTTCGAATTCACTCGCCGTTTAATTAAAAAAAAAGAATACATATTTAGAAATAATTTAGAGCAAGCTTTATCATCTGATTGGGTCCCTAGGAAAACTAAAATAAAAATCATCATATAAATGACAATGTTATTGATATTTAAACTTTGTAAATAAAACAATGTCAACTAATTACTTAATATATAAAAAAAAATTCATTCAACAAGGTGACTCCATTCGTTTTTAGAACCGAGAACGTCGTATTATGCGATCAAAGTGACCAAAATGCGTTGAAGTATGAGCATAGTTCGAGACTGCCTTTGTTTTAATGCATACTCTATTTGACTGGTTCATACAGGGCCATCGTCGATAATTTGAAACAAAATATATTGAAAAATTCATTTCCTTCTTTCATTACATCCATCTTCTCTACGCGCACAAAACATCTTACCATTCGTTCCTCTATTTTGGTCACTACCTATATCTCCTTTCACAACACACCATTCCCTCATTACACCGTTTCATAATATGTCTTTCAATATCGCTCCACATATGCTTCTAACTCCCAACCCTACTACATTTATTCTGTACTACCTAGGTATTACCCGCAACATCATTTCGCACTTATTTTCTTTGTTTGTGCGGAAATATGTTTTTCTAAAATAAAAGCCTATGTAACAACATAGACTTTAAACTCTCTAACACTATAAAACATCAACTATGTGTCAGTGCAAGTCCCGTCCAAATCAGTCTAGCCGTTTCGGAGATTAGCCGGAACAAACAATTCCCAGATACACAAATTGATTTAGTAAAAGTACCTACTTGTTGGACATTCATTCCTACAATCATTATATGCACAGATATCTCAACTTATAGACGACGCACTACTGGGGGTATGCCTATTATGCTTTCGCTAAGGCTAGGCACTAGGCAGTGACACTGCATAACAGCTGGCCCCGACGCTTTACATTCCTCACTCTGCCGGCCGAGTCATAGCGATAGCATTGTCCGTGTTCCTCAAAAAAAAATATTATTAATGCCGTATTGTTCAGTGAAATAGTATGGGAAGTGTAGCACAACGTATAGTCTCACAAAAGATGGCATAAGATTTCATTATTTTTTAATTTAACATTTAAATAATTAATTACAAAAATAAAAAACCCATTTCGAAATAAAACTACGTTTACGGAATCTATCGCGTTTACTTGATTTTTATACTATCCCGACGTTTCGAATACTTTACACTTTACAGCATTCATGATCACGGGTGGACTTAGATGGTAGACGTCCAAAGCTGATATGCATTCATGATCACGGGTGGACTTAGATGGTAGGCGTCCAAAGCTGATATATATCAGCTGTAAATTATTCAAAACGTCGGGATAGTATAAAAATCAAGTAAACGCGATAAATCTATCGTAAACGTAGTTTTATTTCAAAATGTGTAAAATTCGCGTACCTAAATGTTAGAAAGTATTAATAAAAAACCCATATGTGTACAATTCACAAACGGCAGAAGTGTATCTTCTGAAAAGCCTACGAGAGATTGAGATGGATATAGAGTATCAGGAGTATTAGGATAAATGTAAGGTTTATTATTTTTAGGTTTATTACTTTTAAAATGACCTCTCATTAATTAAATGGAGCATTAAAATTAATTTTATTTTGTTTTCTGCAATGATATAATGGATTCCGTAGGAATTCATGCGACAACTTTGGTAAAAGATCTTGAGAACCTCACCATAGCAACTTAAAAAATAGTGCGTGGAGTCCCTCCGCGCGGAAGAAGTGACACTTCGTAATGTGGAAATTGGACGCTACTCGTTGCTAACGCTCGCGCTGGCCCGTAACAGGCTATACTCTGCGCATGCGTTCGAGTGCCACGCATTCACTCTCGCTCTATCTCTTTCTATTCCCCCTCCCCAGGAGCATTGAATGTTTAACGCAACAGTGCTTTCATACCCCCTCCATGGTCGCGTTAAACGTTCAACGCAACCTTATTGGAAGTCACATTAGAAGTTTCACTTCAATAACAAAAGTATATGATTCACTTCAGTAGGTGAGAAAAATAGTTTATAACTGGCATGAGAATACCAAGTGAACATAGCAAAACCGAGATATTAGTTTATTATTGATTGCATATCACTTTTTCAAACTTAATATGTACACCTTGGTCACATGGTTTAAGTATTGATCACGCAAGCCGGAGACCGAGGTTTCAAATCAACTACCAAGGAATACTATTTGTGACCAAAAAAATTATTAATACTACGCGACGCGATGTGAAAATACAAATAGAGGTTGTATGTACCTACTTATATATACGTTGTCGCCTAATTTGAATGCAAAGCGGTTAAAGCATTAGCCGCAATACGGCGCATCGCGTAGTAACGCGTAGCATCGCGTCGCGCGCTCACCTAGGACAACGGATAAAGAAATATTCGCTTCAAAAGAACTCATTGATGTATTTTTTCACATCCCTTTTTTTCGTGTGCAAACTAAAGTGGAGACTCAACGTTAACATAAAAAATACGTTTATCGACAAACATAATAAATTTAATTTTAACATTTGTATAGGCAGTCTATTAATGCTGTCTGTATGTTGCATAGATACTTATCTAAGTTTTTAACCGACTACTGAAGGGAATGTGTCAGCAAATCGTATAGCGGACGTTAGACGTCAGCCTTCAAACTGCAAAAAAAACTTTTGGATTCCTTATGGCAATATTGGACTTAAATGAAAGTTTTCATGATGACTTCGAACTACTTCCAATTCCCACGCGGGGCTCGATTTGGACCCTGTTTACCGAGATCGAGGCGCCAGCAGGTGACCGACGTCTTTTCCCATGGGATAGTAGGGCCTCCAACTTCCGCCGGCGGACCACCGAAGGAATGTAACATGGTTCCAGTGGCCCGCCAATAAAGGCGAAGAGACGGTACACGGCGGGTTTCTTTAGTGGGTGAGGGCCCTACACTACCCTGTTCGTTGCTCCGAACGACGGGGTGTGCGATTAGGAACATTTCTTCCCGCTTTAACAAAAAAAAAGGGCCTCCAACTTATCTAGGGCCACCCTAAGCCCCAGCGCCTCGATTCTCCTGACCACCTCTGAGGTCCAGACAGTCCAGATAGCCAGGAATGTCGCCTCCTTGAAATTTTGCGCTGAGGGAGCCAACTACAAAGTGCGTTATCCATCCATCCATCCATCAGCCTTTCGGAGTCCACTGCTGGACATAGGCCTCCCCAAGAGAACGCCACAACATGTGTTTCGCTCATATGGGGGATAGTGCCGTAATCGCCACGCTTGGCAGGCGGGTTGGCGATCGCAGTGGATGTTGTTAATACTGGAGGGAGTGCTGCTGCCCACTTATTCCCTCAGTCGGTTTCTACGACTCCCATGGGTGGAGAGGGGTGGGGCAATTCTAAAGCCGGCCCCACACGGCACATATCGTTATCCTCTGCATAATAAAGCCCGTTACCAATTTTAGCAAATGGGGTGTCGTTATATTTTAACTATCCTGGGGTATTCTTTTATAGATACTAGCTGCTACATGTCATCCGCGTGGAATTTAGTTGGGTACATATTTTCTTTTTTTGTGCAGAATCCTAATAAACTCGTTAAACAAAAACTTTGTGCATATAACTGGGCGCAGCTGCTTGACATAACGTGTCCTGTAGCGTTGTATCAGACATTGTGTACGGTATTCGGTAATATTTATAAGGAATGCACAGTAGTTACAGTCATGAATTGTAATAAAAGAATGAGGCAACCATGGATAGATAAACAATTGTCTGAAATGTTACTGCGACGAGATTATTTATTTCGAGTGTGGAAGCATGAGCCAAAAAATATGAATAAGCGATTAGAATATACAAAATTTAGAAACAAAGTAAATAAGTTAGTTAACCAGGCAAAAAATAAATACAAACAGTTAGAAGTAAAACAATGTAACGGAGATTTTAGGAAGATATGGGCGAAAATTAATACGTGGCTGGGTAGGAAAAAAGCTAGCTTAGACGACGTGATATTAAAACATTTAGGTAAGAAGCAAAATATTAGTCAAATATGTTCCAATTTTACAAAAATATTTACTGATGAAATCAAAATAATAAAACATCAATGCAATATAAATTTTTTAGATAGAAGTCAGTATGTGAGACCGAGTAAGGTGAGTTTTAGATATAGAACAGTGGATTCGGTAGCTGTAGAAAAAGTGATTAATGAGTTGTCCATTCAAAAGGCACCAGGTCTAGATGGGATTAGGGTCAAAGACATAGTGTATATGTGTAAACAGTTGAGTCCGATCTTAGCGAAATTTATTAATTTGTGTCTAGCTAAAGCTATTTATCCTGACCGGTTGAAGACTGCAATTATACGTCCTATATTTAAATCAGGCAATTATTTAGATTATAACAACTACCGGCCCATAGCTATATTATCTGTTATTGATAAAATTGTGGAAAAAATTGTTATTGGCCAAATAAGTAAATTCCTAGAATGCCATAGTATACTCTCAGACACTCAGCACGGGTTCCGCCCGGGACGAGGTACAGTTTCAGCCTTGAATAATTTTTCTGATTACATTAATGAATCATTGAACTCAGGTAAACAGATAATAGCACTTTATATTGATTATAAAAAAGCATTTGATACTTTGGATCATAATATCTTATTACGTGCGATGAATGAGTGTGGAATTCGAGGGCCAACGCATGAATGGTTTAAAAATTACTTAGCTAATAGAAAAATATGTACAAATATAGCAGGTGTGTTTAGCGATGAAATGGTTGTGGATATTGGGGTGCCGACTGGGTCAGTTTTTGGTCCAGTGGGTTATGTGATGCATGTGAACAGTGTATCTAATAGTAACTTTTAAAGATTCGCGAATTGTACACATATTTAAAGTAACATAAACGGGTCTTTTTTCGCGTATAAAATAGGTGAAATTATGAACTACCTTTTACCCGACGTTTCAACTGCGTTGCAGCAGCCGTGGTCACCGTGACCACGACTGAGTTGTCCCGTGACCACGGCTGCTGCAACGCAGTTGAAACGTCGGGTAAAAGGTAGTTCATAATTTCACCTATTTTATACGCGAAAAAAGACCCGTTTATGTTACTTTAAATAAGTGTATCTAATGTTGTGAGCAAGTGTCGGGTGTACATGTATGCAGATGACATGTGTCTGGTATATGCCTCGAAGGATATAGTGGAGGTACAAAATAATATACAAGAAGATTTCGAATGTGTAACGAGGTGGGCGCATGACAATGGCATCATATTGAATCTATTAAAAACCAAATGTATGCATATATACTCGCCACATAACCAACGAGCAAAAAATGTGAAAAAAGAACAAATAGGTATAATAGGGCATTCATATGAATGTCTACACGATAATAAAACTAACTGTAGTTGTAATAACTTAGAGTATGTAAGCTCGTTTAAATATTTAGGTCTAACTATTGACAAACACTTTAATTGGAAAATGCATATAAATTTTATATGTAGCAGATTAAGGTCCATTTTAGGTATTGTATATCAGCTTAACAAGGTAGTAAGTAAGCATACACTTCGTGCTATATACTACGCGCTCGCTGATTCAATAATCAGCTACGGATTTATTGTATATGGCCGGACATTTAAAACATACATTCAAGATATTAAAAATTTACAAATAAGACTGATTAAGTTCCTAGTTAGTAAAAATGTTAAGAATAAATGTAATCAAGAGTACGATAAGTTATTTTCAATTTGTAGAATTATACCAGCAGATAAAAAACTTAAATATTTAATTGGTATAGAACACTACTATAGCGATGAATATAAGGAAAACGTAAATAATAAATATAATACTAAGAATGTGAGAGAGAAAAGATTCGTCCAACCGAAAATGACCAATTACTATGGAGAGAGAGTGACAAGATTTTTAGTACCTAATATATTTAATAAAATAGAGATACTAAGAAAAACCCCTAAGTGTAGTAAAAGAGTGTTAAAATATAAACTAAAGAACTTGCTTCTCAACCCATGTTAGCCTGCCTGTTGGCAGTTCATTTAGGTATGTAAATTTATATGTAAGTTAACTGTCAACATATTATTATTATTATATTTTTATAACCTTAGAATTTATATTACTATATTATTATACATTAAAATTTACTGTTTTGTTGTAGAAACAATAGAATAATCTAAGCAATTATTAAACATGTTAGTATGTAAGCTAAAATTAATTATTAAGTTTATGGGCGCGTCTCGCCATTAAACGTTAAAGTTTGGCGAGTACATTGAAGCTTGCAATTATGTATTACGTTATTGAGAGAAATAAATAAAAAAAAAAAAAAAAAAAAATATTTTTCCAAAACTAAAAATTTAGGTAGCCTAAGTTACCTACTCTTATAATAGCAGCTATCTGCTAGTGAAGGTCCCGTCCAGATCGGCCCAGCCATTCCGGAGATGGTAGATATTAATTCACAATTTCATGGGTTTAATTTTTTTTGCACGGAACCCTAATTATTTTTCGCCAAAATAAAAGTAGCTATTATTTAGACATTACAAACAGACACATAAATTTTATTTATGTATAGATTGGATATGTGACAATCAATTTTATTATTTTATTACTCACAGACTGCATAATGCTCGTCATCATTATTTTAGGTCTTCTGGATTCTTATACTGTGGGTGAGATAAACGTACAAATAGCCTTTTTTTAAAGCGGGAAAAATGTACCTTACCATTACCACACACCCGTCGTTCGGGGGGGCCCTCACTCACTAAATAAACCCGCCTTGTCCCGTCTCTCCGCCTGTATTAGCAGACCACTGGAACTATGTGACATTACTTTAGCGGTGCACCGGCGGCTTACCCTTTTAGGGTACGCTCTACTGAGTGACGCTTTCGCACGCGGAGCGTCGCACCTTCGCGGGCCTTGCGGGGGGCTTAACGTTGCCCGGTACATTCACCCGCAGCCTCAGCTAGGGTGGCATAAGGCACAGGTATGGCGCCTGCGGGACGCCAGACGCTAGCGGCGGTCCGGGTTAGCGGAAGGATCCTCTTCTCTGGCCCTCTCCACCGTTTCCTTCCGCGAGATGACGACGCGAGCGCGTGCCGCTCCATGTTCATTGAAGCCACAATAGTGACAGCACAGAGTGGTCTCCCTCTTTACGACTATGTGCAGGTATCTGCCGAAGCAACCGTGCCCCGATCTGCACCAGTCGGGAGGTAAGGACTTCATGTCGTCAGCAGTGCCCAGATCCTCCTGATCACCTCCGAGGTCTCCAAGGTGGCCAGGTACGCTACTTCCTTGAAGTTTCCACCCCAGGCCGCGACCAGCGCTTCATCCGCATAGCAAGTGAGCGCCAGCCTGGGAGGGAGCCGACAACGAAGCATCCAGTATACAAACATAGCCTCACCCCTGTTTCCCACGGTGCAGGGACAACGGATTTCCACTTGCTACCTCCTTCTCCTTGCTCAACTCTTTTGACTCTCACTCTCATTATTCATACATGTACGTCGGTTAAAGGAACGAGGCAAGCGGAAATCCGTTGTCTCTGCCTACCCCTATGGGTAACAGATGTGAGTCTACATAGATAGAATCCATTTGTATATAAGTACTTTTTATTTTTCTTACCATTGATTACCTACTTGATTAAAGCTGTTGCTACAAATTGAATTGATAACTATTATCTACCGTAGTAGCCGCCGTCCGCATAACATTCGGAAAACCCGACATGATATTATCGTAGTAAATATAGGTACCTATTGTATCACTTGATTCATGTTTCTAGGTCTAGGCATCTAATCGTTAAGCCTATAATTACATTCCTTAAAAATATTCTGTAGTGTTTACATAGCCGCTCCACATATCTTATATATAATTGGGCCGACGTGGGACAACATTTGGTTACCCAATGGTAATGTGACAAGGAATATGTCTACCAAGCGCTCTATTCATCCATCCCATCCATCAGCCTTTCAACGTCTACTGCTGGACATAGGCCTCCCCCAGAGAACGCCACAACGTCATGGTCGCCGTAATCGCCACGCTTGGCGATCGCAGTGGATGTTGTTAATACTCGAGGGAGTGCTGCTGCCCACTCCTTCGGTATTCTCTCAGTCGGCTCTTACGATTCCCGTGGGTAGAGAGGGGGGGGGGGGGGGTAGGGGACAATTCTAAGGCCCCACACGGCCTCTATTACAAGGGGACAATTTGAAAATCACCATCACGAGATAATCATGTTAGGGGCTAGTGATATAAAAATTCTACGAAATAATAATTAATTACCTTCTCTAAGAATTTAATGACTAGTATAATTTTACATAAAAAATACCCCAAAAAACATTATGAAAGCAGTTGCAAATAAAAGACATTGCTCTGCCTCCATACATAGTTTGCCCTGAAAAAACCTCAAAACTAGATCATGTGTTGTGTTAACACATATTAATGAATTCCCATAGAATTATAATTTAATAGCGGACTAGCTGGAAAATCATACTATTACAAATACTGTCTGATTAAAAATGAAGCTGGAATGTAAATGGACCAGTTTATGTATGACAGAAGATTGGTGTTTCATTACCTCTTGTATTAGTTTTCAATTCAGTTGGATTATAATCCTAGAGTTGCGTATTTCCAACGCTAGATGGAGCTCTATTAAATTTAGACGTGTTTCAAAAAATATTTTAGCTATTCATTTTCTATATACAATAAAGATTAGATTACTTTATTATTATAAATTCAGAATGTCATTTTAAGCTTGTCTTATATTAATAATAAAAAATAAGTCTTATAAAAGCAGGGACATCTATCAACAAAATCTATTGACAAAACAAATTGTGAGATCAAAATGCTTTTAATATAACAAAACTTCAGATTTTTGTCTAGATTTATTAATTTTACACAAAATTTATAATATATTTCCAAAGTGTAATTCAGATTTAAAAATAACCCAACAATGCTTTTAAAAAAAATTAAGGAACGATTATATTGATTGATGATTGTACTTCAGGTAAACATGGCAGCGCATCGGATGTACCTACAAATAGTCCCTTCTAATACTTTTTTTTTTCATTATGACATGGAGCTAGTCCGTGTTAAATGGAAATATGCAATTTGTATTATAAAAAATACTAATAATTATCATAGCCCCGATGCTACTATCGTACAGGGAGAAAAATGGCATCCTCCTTTGCTTGATAACTTTATCAAGCTTAGGCCGCTTAACGTTCGGAAAACCCGACAAAAATATCATAATTAATAAATATAGATTGTAACACTATGATTACCTACATAGTATGACTTGATTCATGTTTTAAGCATCTAACTGATAATACTATATTATAGTTATTACTTACGTGGTTGTCAATATTATCAGTAAATATTAAAATATATTTGCCGTGTGGGACCGGCTTCAGAATTGTCCCACCCCTTTCTACCCACGGGAGTCGTAAGAGCCAACTGAGGGAATACCGGGAGAGTGGGCAGCAGCACTCCCTCGAGTATTATCAACATCCACTGCGATCGCCAACCCGCCTGCGAAGCGTGGCGATTACGGTACTATCCCCCATTTCTTCGGGAGGCCTATGTCCAGCAGTGGACGTTGATAGGCTGATGGATGGATGGATGGATTTTAAATACAAATTTCTTTCGAAAGAAGTCCATACTTGGGATCGCACCATACAATGTACAAGACAATTACAATATCTATCTAGTTAAATATCCTGGAACACGTACTATAAGGAACCTAAAGGACTCCACACATGTCTCCATACCCTAGATTTATTAAAATGTAAGTAGGTAATGATGCATCGGAACCCTTACAAATAATATGAGGATTAACTTTATTAAGACTCATTTCCATACCTATTAAGGTCAAACAATGGAACATCACGTGTAGAATAACACTTCTTTTTCAACACATTTTCTGTCCCACTATTGGGCACGGGTCACCTCTTATGGTGCGAGGGAGAGCATAAACCACCACGCTGGCCCAATGCGGGTTGGCAGATGTCACAAGCCGTCGAGAAAATCTCTCAGGCATGCTGTCTCCTCACGATGTTTTACTTCAGCAAGTAGTCATAAATTATTGTGAAAGTGGAAAAAGAGAGCTTTACTGCGAGCGGTATTCGAACCTGCGTCCCTTCCAATCCCAAAAAGTAATAAATTGTCGTCTAATTGTCAAAAGTAATAAGGTCTTTATAGTCTAGCCTTAGTCTTTTTATAGTTTAACTGCCTCGGTGGTGTAGCGGTAGTGTATGCGACTGCTAATCATGAGGTCTCGGGTTCGATCCCCGGGCCGGGCAATGTTATTGAGCTTTTTTCTAAAAAGAAAAATTCTCAGTAGCAGCCCGGAGTTTGGAAATGTACCCGGTAGACGTCAATAGACTTGCCCCCTATTACGTGGAACTTAAACATAGCTGGCGAATCGTGGGTGTGTAATACACCTCTGCCTACCCCTTCGGGGAATACAGGCGTGATGCTATGCTGATGTTTTTGTTGCAGTCCGTGGTGTGAAAGCTTCATGCCTGAAATCCGCATTACGCAACGTGTGGTCAGGCGGTAGCTGCTGCTGCTGGACGTCTGTAGGTCGAGTGGGTCCGATGGCATCCCTGCGGTGGTTCTTCGAACGTGCGTCCCTTAGTTGACCCACGCGCTGTCCCCAACACTGTTTATCCTGCTTATCAATGACTTGCTCTCGATAGAGAATATACATTGCTATCCGGATGACAGTACGGGTGATTCGCGGTATACCGGCCATCAGAAAGTCCCTCAGAACATGTTGGAGGAGAGACGGACCAAAATTGTGTCTGAAGTCGAGCGCTCTCTAGGGCGGGCCTCAAAATGGGGAGAAAAGAACTTGTTTCAATTCAACCCTACGAATACAGAGGTTTACGCGCTCGTTGCAAAGAACGCCTTTGTTGTGGCGGCCCAACACCAAGGAGTAACTCTCCCGGTCTCCGATAATATTATGATACTTGGCATCAACATATCCAGCATTGTCCAGTTCGGGAGTCATTTGGAGGACAAACCCAAATTGGCGAGAAAAACTGTGCGTCCTGAATAGAGCCAAGCGGTACTTCACACCGAGGCAGCGACTCGTGCTGTATAAAACACGAGTCCGCTCTCACGTAGAGTACTGCTCACATCTCTGGGCAGGCGTACCAAAATACCAGCTCGACTCACTTGACTCCCTGCAAAGGCGTGGTTTTATTGTTTTTTCTTTAACTTTTTAGTCTCAAGATCGGTGACTTGGAATACTTTATAGGCATAGGTACAGTAGTCGTCTTTGATTGTAATAAGCACCTGTGCATAGTGTGCATCTTTGCTGAAGGTTTATTATTAAAAAAATAAGGACAATGAAGAGAGGATAAGAAGGATTACAAAGAAAGGATGTGGAGGCCGTATCGGATTTGGGCCTCCGGCGATCTCAAGGGTAGGACTGTATATATATGTGTAGTACCTACTGTTGTTTCACGCCGATCTTCTGTGAGAGGGTGGTACCTACTTCCTCAATCAAGCCGGCCCATTCATGGCGGGATAAGCAAGGCTCTACCAAAAAAAAATATGGTTGTTGGTTTTCAAATGTAGGAAAGTTAAGAAACAAGGACAACTTAAGAATGACCATTGCAAATGAAATAAAGCTTATACCTAATAAAAGAAGTATCTACTAGTAATACATTTATTACATTTTAAATTACTTTTATTAATTTTCGTAGGTGTTATCGGTACAATTTTGTCGATTAAAATACCTATTTAACTTATACGTAGTTAGTTGTTTATACTTTGACACACATTTCAGTATTAGCTTTCACTGATTATGCGTTTGCTAGGATCCAGTCGGTGTAGGCGGATACGCGAGCGTTAACTCCTGGGTATGTTGCATCAGCGCATTCGAATCCCCAGGAAGTGACGCCGACGATAATGTCACGGTCGTAGGCAACTGGACCGCCAGAGTCACCCTGGCAGGCATCCTTACCACCTACATCCAAGATGCCAGCACAGAACATGTTGTCGGTTATATCAGGCCAGCCTTCGTATCCAGGCAGTGTCTTCAAGTAAGCATACCGCTCGGTGCAGAGTGCGTGGTTGATGACATTAAATTCAACATGTTGTAGCTGCTCGGAAGGAAAGCCGTCGAACTGCAAAATATAAGATTTAACAGTAATTAGTGAATAATTCCTTTATGGTCACGGACTATATATACGAGTACCTACGTGATTTTACCATTAGAAAATATTAAAGGACAATCACGACTCCTTAGTCGTGCTCCTCAGCTCTGCCAGCTTAATGTTACGTCCACGTAACATTAAGCAGGCAGAGCTGCGAATAAGGTTGACATTCTAAAGAATATATTAACAAATTTTGTCGAAATCAGCATGATCGATTAGCACGATAAAATAGATTAACACATTTAATCTTTTGGTTGAAATATAAATATAAGGATAATTACCGTAGTATCACCCCAACCAATAGTAGTAATAGGAGTATTGTCAGGCAAGAGAAAGTTGGGGCCAGCAATGCGGGCTAACCCGATAGTATTTGACAAGACGGCGGGGGTGCTTAGTTGAACAACGGCAATATCGTGGTCAAGAGTCGAAGGCCTGTAGCCTGCGTGGACTACTAGACGGGAGACTGCGTGAGAGGTGCCGCCACTGGACCTCAAGGACGTACCGAGGACAACTCGCCACGATGACGCTTGATCACCCCTAAAAATATTTTGAAAATATAAGACAATACCTAATATTCTTAACTAAGTACTAATTACACACAAGAACTTTTATTTTACAATAGTATTCTTAAATAAGTACTAATTAGGTAATCAATCAAACCTTTATTGCCCATTTGCATATTTTTATTTTAGCCTTTATTGTTAAAATATACTTAGTTACATACACCGATATCAATGTTGTTGTTGATATATTGTGTAGCGATCAACTGTAGATTTGGGAGTTAGTTCTGTTACACGTAGATTTTAGAAATTACGGATGGCGAAAGGAACCTTTACGAATCTAGAGCGCTGATTCATCTAATACTATCATCACCTTTTGGTCACCCATCTGATGCTAAGTCGAGGAAAAGTTATTTAAACATGGCGTTCGTTCGAACTGCTAGTATACAAATAGGCTACGATACGCTTTTCATTGAATAGGTATAATGTAAAGAAAAATGATTTATTTCTTCTGAAGAAATGATTTATTAACTTCTATATAATTATATTCACTTATTTATTGGTTAAAATAATAATTATAATTTGTTTTCTTTTTCTAGCTAACAAAAATTTTGTAAGTAGGTAGGTATGCAAGTATTACGAAAGCAAAAATCAAGTGCAGACGAAAGTAAAAATCCAATAAGTGCTCATCCATCCACCAGCCTTTTAAAGTCCACTGCTGGACATAGGCCTCCCCAAGAATGGGGGATAGTGCCGTAACCGCCACGCTTGGTAGGCGCGTTGGCGATCGCAGTGGATGTTGTTAATACTCGAAGGAGTGATGCTGCCCACTCCCCCGGTATTCCCTCAGTCGGTAAATAATAATAATAAGTGCTCAAGTTACCTTAACTTCTTTAAAAGTTAGAGATTGCTATGTACCTATCCAGGATTTTCATTTGAGACTTGAGTTAGAAGTGATCATAGTATTTCTGATTTGGCATCTTGCTATCTACCACTAAGACCATAGTAGGCACTAAGACTATACCTAAATAGAACAGCATCACGCCTGTATTCCCCGAAGGGGTAGGCAGAGGTGTATTACACACCCACGACTCGCCAGCTATGTTTAAGTCCCACGTAATAGGGGGCGAGCCTATTGACGTCTACTGGGCACATTTCCAAACTCCGGGCTGCCACTGAGAATTTTTCTTTTTAGGAAGAAGCTCAGTAACATTGCCCGACCCGGGGATCGAACCCGAGACCTCATGATTAGCAGTCGCATACACTACGGCTACACCACCAAGGCAGTCAGCCTCGGTGGTCGGTCATACCTAAATAGTTTACCTATTAGGTAGGTACTACTATAAAATAAAAAGTAGCTAGATAATGCATAACTTACAAGTAACAGTGTGCTGCTGAAAGAACAGTTGTTTCAGTGATCAAGGACCCACCGCACGATTGAAACCACCAAATGCCAAACAATCCATACTGCATGTTTGCCATGTAGGGATATTGTTCCACGGTTGTGTCAGAACCACCCACAATTCGGTTGATGGTTTTTGGAACCGCTGTAAATACACAACAGTAATTAAAAATTCGAGTAGGTACATATTTCTCCCACAACTACATATTTGAACAACAATAACTTAATTGTAGATCTAGTATGCACGTCTTAGTTATAGGCATTGACCTACCAACAAATGGACATGGTTTCCGCGCGCAGTGTCCGAACTGAAAGAGATACAAAACACAAAAAGAGATACAATCGCGCGCCAGTCTTTGCCAAGAAGACTCAACACTATTAAAATGGTAGGTAAAAGGTTTCAAATTAGAATGTTGAAGTTAGTAGGTATGTATTAATATAATGTATCTACGTTTCTATAGGTTGACTAGATACACTTTTTTCGTGAATTTTGTACTAGACCCGATGTCCATTTTTATTAGGTCCATGGTAATAAATTATATAAACGAAACATTTACAAAAATATCTCACCGAGAGCGGAACCCAAAAGGGCTAAAATTATGACGGCGCGCATTTTGCAGTCGAACACCAGTGAGTAATTGATAACTGCACGGTAGCTGGTTATATACTCTGTTATCAATACCTGTATCAAACTAAATCTATAATTATTGATAATAAACTGACGACACGACGGATGATTAACGCTAAATTAAGCAAAACTGAACCCACTGTGCGATTCCGTAACCTTTTAATGGCTTAGGTTTTGTCTAGTACTTACTTACTTATCATCACGCCATCTCCCTTGCGGGGTAGGCAGAGCACACAGTGCCAAAAGACTCTATTCTTGCATATATCTCTCGCTTACTCAACATTCATAATTCTCTTCATACACGCTCGTCGGTGTCGGAGACTCCTGATTCCACCGATTTGGTCTATGTAAGTAAGTCTGGGTCTCCCCTCGATGTGCGGGGAACAACACATAATATGTATTCTACCTACGATACGTATTAACAATTTTTTAAATTAATTCTTTGTAGTTCACTCAAGGATAGGGGGCCAACAGGGGAAGATTGCTTAGAGCATCAAGTTACCTTAATCCACATGCTGTGCTTGTGCATAGCATACATCCTTCCAGTTTCGCATTGTATATCTTCTTAACCAGTCGGTCGTCTGGCATTCTCTCACATTTTTGAACCATCGGAGCATTCCCTTTCGCAATAATTACTCTCTTTCATACGTTGTCGCTCTCTTACGTTGCCGTTACGATGAGTAACACAGAACAATAGTAGGTACTCCTAGCGGAATCTGACGCTTTTTTTTTAATATAGGTAGGTATATATTTATAGACCATAGACTTCTTATAGGTTTTCCGGTAATGTAAAGGTAAATTTTTACTTATTAAAATAGGGGAACTATTTAATAGGCAAAAATTGACCAACATGGTTAATATTTGGCTAGGTATTTTCCTAAATAATTTTAAAACTATTTATCTTAAAATTATATAAATATAATTGAGATTCTTACGAGCCCTTAAATATTATATATCATACGATAATATTATAATATTTTTTTTAAGTTTCTAATATTTCCCCAAAAATTATCGCCATGTTTTTAAATTCGTTACGTACGTAGATGCGTATAAATGTCGTGACAACTCAGTTCTAAGCAGTACCTACCTAGCTTTCCTATTTACCATGGCATTAGGATTCTTGGCATTGACATTTCCAGTAAAGCCCAGTCCGGGAGTTATTTGGAGGATGAAGCCAAAATGGCAAGGAAAAATGTGGGCGTCCAGAACAGAGCCAAGCGGTACTTCACATCGAGACAACGACTTATGCTACATAAAGCACAAGTCCGCCCTAACATGGAGTACTGCTCAGTGCTCACTAGTTATAATCATGTAACATTGCTTGTCCTAGCATGAATGGGCCGGCTTGATCGGGGAAGTACCCTCCTCTTAGAGAATCAGTGTGAAACGACGGTAGGCACTACTCCTACTGTCGTGTATCGTACGCAGAGTCGCCAGGGGATAAAAAATTATATGAATCCAGGAGAAAAGAAGGGGAATGTTGAATTATCTATAAGCCAAAGAAAGAGGGGTTTTTTGTTGAAGTATCTATTCATAAAATTATTTTTGACTTTGAAGCATGGATAAAATAAAAAAAAAGGAAGCTTCAATATAATTTAAAGTAACTAGTTGCGACCAAAAATTAGCGACAGATATTGATTATTTTAAGATTTTGGGCAGTATGAAAGACCCTTACTATGATTTTATCCGTAGCTATAAGGCATACAAGTCTGATAGAAAAATCTATATTATATGATTATCATTAATTCGCAATCATCCTCACTTATTTCTTAAAACATTTGGGTCTTGTACGTTTTCACTATGACTTCGGGAACATGACACCTATTTACTGTCGATCGTTTCGAGAGAACAACAAAATTACCACGGGCATTGGGTTGTTTATAAGTGAAAAAATAAAAGAAATCATATTGTATATATGTGTTTTATTGGAATGTCCTTTATAATACATACAACTATTTTAGAGTAAATTATTATCTACAAAATTAGACCTTGAAGCTATTACAACGAAACAATCCAAATTTAAAAATATGGAGGTTAACAGTAATTGCTTTGGTTCCTATATTAAATAGATAATAGCGCAGAATTCATCAAAATGAAAAAGTAAATTATTATAATATAAATTAATATTATTATTCTAAAACACTTTGATAAAATCTGAACAAGTCATTAGGCGATATTAAATTATTGTCTTAATAACCTAAACATACATACATAATATTATATTAATAACGAGTGGTGGGAAAAGTAAACTTATGCTTGGCATGACCAATTAACATCAAGATTGATGTTCATTTTCAGCAGGTCAGCACTACTTTAAGTTATTGTGATTGACATCTAATCTATATGTATCTACGTGTACTTTTAAATTATATATAGATAGTACAATGATAAAATTAAGAAATACCATTAAATTTGCCGAGTGTGTCATATCGATTTGATCATATACCACGCTGGACATGAGCCAGCTTCACTCTAGAATTTTCTTCGTTGAACTGTTATTGCGAATATTAGGTGGAATATATTTTTTGTGGTACAGCCTTACGCCATCTCTGTTTATCAAAAATGAAATAAGCCACAGCAAAAAGAGTAGTTTACCAGCGGGAACGAAGAAAGGTTTGTGTTGCCAACGGACATTGGTGTTTTTAGCTTATTAAGCTATTCTGTTTGGGGCAAAAATCCAGTAGGTCACGAAACACAGCTTCAAGCCCGTCAGGATTGGCTGCATGGACGCGAAGTAATTGATATCTCATGAAAGAAAAGTCATTATTTTAAGGTGTTTGTTATCAATAAGCTTTTCCTAATATATTTATTAAGTAATTCTTTGATTCCTAATAGATATATTAAAAAAAGAAACCCTTATAAAAATGTTCGCATGTATTCAGTAACATAGTCTTACTAGTAAAATAATTACTTTTCTGACGTTACTGTTCTTTGGGTGCATTATCATAATTTTATGACATACTCGTATATTCTCCGAACTATGTACACTTTACAAGTATAACTATTTCGATAAGTTCATAAAATACTACTACAAAATCTATGCTAGTAATAAAGCTTTGGTGTTTATATCTAATAAACTGAAGATTCATATCAACGATAATCAAAACGTTTGAGTGTTCAGATGATCCGTTACGTATTTAGATGGAGTAAAATATAGTAGATAGAGATTTCAATCAGCAGCCCTACAATAGTACTAGTTATCGATTCACCATAAAACAAGAACTAATTGTGAAAGTTCTATGAATTGAGGAAATCACTAAAACGTAAGACGTACAATGGCTAGTGTGCTATTTACGTGAATATGAGATGTATAGAATAGAGCAAACAAATTAAAGCAAATTTTTATATTAACATGATTATGTCATTGTTTATAAATATAAAAATACCAATATTTGTTTAATATAAAAAGAAAGACAGCACAATAACTGCAAAAAACTTTCGGTCACGTTTCCAACGACTGGTACAAGTAGTGGTAATTACTAAAAATTAATTATGAAAACCGAAACAGATGTCTATTTTGTTTTACTTGAATCGAATCCGCGACTGGTGTATTGTCGATTCACATGCTTACACCGCTATGCTACCACAGATATCAATTTTGGTATCACATGGTTAATATTATATTATATACATTGCTCCAATCAGGCAAGTTTAATTATTAGGTATATGTGAATTGTAAATTTCATAGCATATGCATTTTTTTATGTACTTTTAAAATTTTACCTACTTTGTTTTGGTGCCTAAGCAAGCATATCAAGTACCTACTAAAAAATAAAAATATGTAGACAGTAATATTTTTTACCTTAGTTTTCGAAACATCTACTGATGTATCGCAAACTATATTTACCAGTGGAAACAGGGCTTAACATTCCATATTTTAAATAATATGTTTGTATCTTCGTAAATGTATACATATAAACCAATTTGTGCAAACGCATTTTTTCTTATTTTATTAATATTTGGCAGGTTTCAAGTCGGTTTATAACTAAGATTACACATTATTATTATATCACTTAACTAACACAACAACCAAATCGAATATTAGCTATGAGTGGACGTGCAATAGATAATCTAAAGCTATGAGTAATATAAATACAGTTTAACATCACTTATATTTAACACTTGATTTTAATTCTTAATTATAATTGGTGTTACGTTACAACTCTTGTTCTCTTATAATTACTCTAACATTAGCCATCAAAATAGTTGTATCTATTGATACGTAATATTAAACAATAAATTAAGGCCTACGCAGAGTCGATACCATGCATGTCCAAGAAAAAATAAATACGATTCACAAAACTTTCTACTTGGATCACAATAAATAAAATAAAAATGAGGCTTATTACGTAATACATTAAATTAATTCATTTTAAAGGAGACATAATATTATCACTATAAAGTATGTTAGCTCTCCTGTAGTTATATCAATGTATATAGAGTCGGCACAGCATGTCTATTATATTTGATGGAGTTGTTTCGTTTGAGACGTCGTAATAGATAATAAATTGATGCGGTGTCATTTTTAAACAACACTATTCATAGCATATGAAAAATGATTCTTTTTCTCAGTAATACCAAACTAAAGATGTCAAATAACTGAACTGCTGTTCCGAGACGAATTATTGAGGTTTGGGTTGCATAATACGTGACTACAAAAAAATACTGCCAATAACATATCGTCCAATGTCGCCTTCTACTTTATACGATCGACCCAAATTCTGGATATTAAATCTTGATTATCAAGACAGTGTTAATTGGAATTATCTGAAGTTGCAGCAGTTATTAGATAGAGGTTACTATGAGCTGTATTTGGATAAATGGTATCCGTGACCGCTACGTCACCATCTACACGCTGCGTTTTATCTGTGTACGTTAGTCTATGTACTCTGTGACAAACTAGGGGGGTTAAGCAGAACCTCCTATCTCACTTGTCGATCGTATCGCGATTGGTTGAGAAATCACCGTGATTGGCCAACAGATTATTAAAACATCACGCGTCGATTTCTCAACCAATCAAAGTGATCACGATACTATCGACATATGAGATATGAGATTCTGCCTAACCCCTCAAGGGGGTTACAATCGACATGTGAGCTATGAGATTTCTGCCGAACCCCTCGGGTTAGAATGTATCTCACTCGGTCATATCGACATGACATCGTATCATTGTGATTAGTTGAGAGATCACCGTGATTGGTCGAGGGACTATTGCGACATCACGCTTCGGTTTCTCTACCAATCACAAGCGAGACGATACGATGTCGATACGATTTAGGGAGATTTTACGGGCCCAGAAATTGTGAAGTACAATCATCGCCACGATTGTAGCCTTTACGAGTTACCCTGTTGCTTGCGCAAATTGTTTTGCATAATGGCGCAGGTAGAACTTACACATGGAGAATAATACTACTATAGTAACCTACAAAATAATAATTAACTATCTACTCTAAGAATATAACAACTATGCTAATATTAAGTTAAATATACGCCAAGCAAACGCTTCATAACAAGCACAGAAAGGCACGAAATTCATAAGACATAGCGCATGTTTTAACATGGTAATTGATCATTTATTTTATATAATTACTATTATAATAAAAATTGTTTACTTCGTAAGACTTATTTACCTAACAACCGATATAAGTATAGTATAAACTTTTTACACAATAAAGCTAGAGTACACTATCGTTACCTATTATTTTGTAACTATTTTTTTTTATTTCCTTCTTACCACAGATTATTCATTAAAGCTGCCTTTACTGTCGCAGATATACAAATTTGATTGATAATTATTATCAGCTTAGCACACTTAACGGAAATGGTTCAGAAAACTCGATAATAATCGTAATAAATATAGATACACTATGATTAGTTATCACTTTTGATTCATGTTTTTAAGCCATCTAACTGATAATACATATAGTTATTAATATAATGAGTATGTAGCTACATGTAACAAGTGCTATTGTTACAAACCACTATGAGCGCTATCCAGATGGCGCTCCCAACGCTCAAAACTACCCTTAAGTCGTTTCTATTAACGACCAAGATCGTTGTGATCACAATGACCAGCCTAAAGAGTTAGGCTATCCAGATGGTGCTCCCAACGCTCAAAACTACCCTTAAGTCGTTTCTATTAACGACCAAGATCGTTGTGATCACAATGATGAGAGTTAGATCGAAATGAACGTTTAGCAAAATAAAACCCGTTCCACTTCGGTTTTTAAATGAAACACTTACAAGCACACTTGCTTGACGAGAAAAAATGCGGTATTGTGAGCGTCAAGAGTAATTTGCTGGACTCATGACCTCCTCCGTGCTTCGGAAGGCACGTTAACCAGCGGGTCCCGGCTGTCAAATAACATTCTGGCAGTTGTTACAGTCAGTCAGAGTCCCGAATAAAGTCTAACTCTAGTCTTGTTTACCAGTTGTCCCCTTAGTTACGTCGTGGAGGTCAGATTGGCACTCGCTCCGGGTAGATACTGGTTTATCAGCTACACATCGGAAACAGACCCCAGCAAAGTTTGGGATATTAAGACGATGATGACCGTTACAAACCTATATTATTCACCTCGCTATACCAGGATACAGGGGCGGAGCAGTTGTGTAAACGCGGGTGAAACCGAGCGGTACAGCTAGTCTTACATACGTGTTACGCACATATATTAAATATTAACTTATTTTGGTTCGCTAGTGGGGTAAAGTCAATTGTATAATTCCGGGTTTGCTACTGCCGATCAACAGTTCTCTTGAGCCATTGTGTAAAGTGACGCAGCTGCCATACGGCTCGGGCAGACTCTTCGCGGAGGCGTGCGTTGTGACGTCTCAGCCGACGTACCTGCCATCAAATGTAAATCATTATTCATAATCCTTATCTTTACTAATATTAAAAAAGTGCAGTGAGTTTGTTTGTTTGCTATGCTTTAACGCTGTAACAATTTAACCAATGATTATAAAATGTTGCATAAATAGTCTGTAACCTAATACACTCTATAATTATATTAAAAAATTTAATATTAAGCACATTTTTTATTAGTTTAAGCTCTTATGCGCTGACGCTGAATCATGACGTTGTTCTTGAAGTGATCTAATCATTTGGTAATCTACGTGTTAACTTTCAAACGCAAAAAAGCTTATAGTTGATTATACAAATCACAAAACGATTTCTAGATATATATAAATAAAAATAATACTAGATAAACTACCAGATATACGTATTCTGCAAACCATACTGATTATAATATTGGAGTATGCTGCTATGTACCTACTTATATGTAAAATATCAGGCAGAAAGAGGTCAGCATGTACATGCATGACTTGCCTTAAACCGGATCGTGTGGTGTCCCATCGTGCTGGCAATAAAATATTAAACATAATTTGATTAATTCTGAAATATGAAAACTGTGCCATTTATAGGAAAATTTTTGATGGTAATTCGGCGTCGAACTTTAATTTCTGATGGGAATGATTTGCAGAAGGGTAGCCAGACCAAATGAATTTATCAAATTAGTTACTCTCATTTTATATAGATCGTGGATTCGCGTACTATTCCTGTTATTATTTTTTAAGTCTCACATGTAAATTTCTACTATTATTACTAAAATATTCGAATGGCGGCAATGTGCTTCACCACGAGTAAACAGGCGAAAAGAAGGCCGTAAAATGGTATCTGTTGTCTTCGCCTATACATCAGCGTGAGACTATTTACGTATGTTATAACTACTAAATTTCGTAGCCTACTTGTGCACTTGCAGGTCGAATGATCAGCAAGGTTAAGCAACTTTCGCTTGGTTTATAGTCAAATGGGTGAAAAAAAGTGACACCTGACCTCCTCAGTGCGTCCGTAGGTCCGTTAAGCAGTGAGTCCCGGCTATCAAATAATATCCTGGCAGTTGTTACACGTTGTCAGTGCTGAATAGAAAATTTAACTCCGGTCTTGTTCTAAGGTTGCCAGTTGTCCCTTGGGTCATGGAGGTCAGATAGGCTGTCGCTCCGTGTAAATAGTGGTGGATCAGCTAAAACCGAACAGATTGGAAGCAGAGCCTAACAAAAAAAGTGGGAAAAAAATAAAAAGAAAAAGATTGGGATAGTTTGTATGCATTTTGAAAGTCTTAATAAACTTTTTTTTTCATGGATGTACATACTTTTAATTTATGATGCATATTCTTAAAACTTTTTTGGTTATTGCCCACCATAATAGTAACTTTAACAGGATTGTTTGTGTTTGTGTCTTTCTCTTTAACGATTTTACTAATATATATCGTCATATCTATTACGTACTCGTACTTTGATTACGTTATAACTTATCTTTATTTATTACATGAGCTTACAAAAATACAAAAAAAAAAGGTTTGTTGTGTCATTACAGTACACAGTTAGTATTTGTACAGCGAGGATGTTTGTTTACCTCTTCCTCCAGTAGATGTCGCTGTCGCAGGTCTGTGGCGGCGTCAGCTTCGAGCGCGGCGACCCTGGCGGCCAGACCGCACGCGCACGCACTGCCCGGGGCCGTCGGCGTACTCGCCGCCGGCTCGGTACTCTGTGTTACAAGCTTTCTTGTAAATGGCCGACGATGTCAAGTACTTTATTATATTAAAACTAGATGGTTACTAGGTGTTATAGTAAATGGCCGAGCATGTCATGTGCTTAAAATCTATACTATTATAAAGCTGTAACAAAGCTGTCTGTACATTTAAGATATTTGAGAAAAAAATACTGTATTGGGCCATATAGGCGTGTCTAAACACAAAGCATTATTTTAGATGTTTTGTCTGTTTATCTGTTTGCACGTTCGCGCAACACGCAAAAACCTTATTTGGTAGCTTTTGATTAGACTTAAAAACTGGTATACATTTTATTCCTCTATTATATCGAGAACCTGATATGTAACCTAAAAACTAGCTTTTGGCTGAGGCGGAGCCGCGGGCAAAGGCTAGTATAATATAAAAATAACAGAACTAAAATAAAATTTAGATAATGAAAACTGGATTCTTTATGAAACTTTATAATATTTATAGAAACGTAAAATGTTATTTAGCCGAGCCATTACTGTAATAATTTATCTCAAAAGATAGGCTTTTTCAGAATATGTTAACACTTTTACCGGGAAAAGTGTGACGGGAATTCTTCTATTAATATTATAATAACTTCATTGCCAATCATAATTAGCCTAAAGTACGCGTGACTTTAGACCATTTTATCATAATCTAGCTGTGAGCGCGTAGATTCCATGGCCGAGTTCATTAATCTCAACAGCTTAACGAATTAGTTCTGAGTGATAACTAGCTTGTAAATTATAAAGATTAACTCAATTCCTTATTTATTCACGGACATAGGTAGTTTTTTGAAGTTGATCTGTCTTTTATGCTATATTTTCAATTAGTTTATGTTATATAAAGTTTTTTTTCAACGCCAGCTCCACGGAGAGATTCCTAAGAAGGTGGAGAGGAAGAATAATAAGGAGATGATAAGGTGCGGGGGAGGAGAGGTATTTGGGCTTCCGTATTGTTTAGAGTTCATAGCGAATTAAGTTACCCTCGCACAAACCTCTATAGGGCCGCGGGTGAAGGTGCATCGGTATTCTTTACCCGTGCAATGGATTTCGATGTCTTTATCTAAAATATAAAAGTGTATCAAAATTCTTACAACAGTTACGTCGTTCCAGGACTCTGTGGAGGGCTCATTAGCCAATGTTTCCAATGAGGGATCTGAGTTGTCCATTGATGGGTAGGGGTGCTCCTCGCAGATCTGGATAGAAATACATCGGGATAAATATGAAGTTTTTTTTTTAAATACTAGTCTAAATTATACATCATTAAGACTATATGTTGTTGCGACTTATATTCTCGGCGTCAGTTTGGATGGACAGACGTTCGCTGTGTGTTTGTGTTCCATGGTGAAACGACCAAACGAAAAGCAGACAAATTAAGCCATGCATTGTACAAGATTGAAAACAATTTAAAGATAATTTTAATCTCTCGTTTTGGTTTAACTACTAGTCCAACTTTATTATGTATACTCAAAAAATTGATAAGGATATTCACGTAAAAATATTTAAACTACAATTCTCGTACGGAGTTACATGTGAACCATAATTTCACACATTATTTTTTATATAAAACAACCTAGTTAGTTAACGATCTTGGATTATGTTATTTCGTTATGGGTATATGACATACATACATGTTTTTCCCGTAGGGGTAGGCAGAGACCACTTCTCTCAACTTGCTACGATCCTGATACACGTCTTTCGCTTCATCTACTTTCATCAGCGTTTTCATGCATGCTCGTCGGTTTTTTTTTATTAAGGCGGGGAAAAAACTATTCCTAACCGCACACCCGGCTGAACTCTCATGGCTTAGTATATACCTAGGCGACTGTGAATGGGCAAGTTGGAAGAGGTAGACCTAGGCGAACGTATTTTGACCAGATCAGAGACGTTTATAAGGAAGACCAGGTTAAAAGTAGTTGTACCACTGAAGTAATGTAACATAGTTCCAGTGGCCTGCCAATAAAGGCGGAGAGACGGCACACGGCGGGTTTATTTAGTGGGTGAGTGCCCCACAATATCTTGTTCGTCATCCCGAACGATGAGGGGTGCGGTTACGTACATTTTTTCTAGCCTTAACATAAAAGGGGTGTTTGCCTTGTGAGGTCTCAACCTTGAACTGGGGATCCAAGCCAATTCCACTGCAGTTCTTGGTTTTACCACTATCCCGTAGGCTTTTGGCTTTTATTAAATTAGCGACAAAGTAATTACCTGCAACATAGCTCTGGTAGCAGTATGAACAAGCGCGGCCCAATCTAGTGCAGTCGCGTCCGGGAGGGGGAGTGGTGCCGCATTTGCCGCAACACTATTGTTCCTACCTCCTTCGCCTATCTCAGCATCCATCATGCGTATTAAGTCCTCCTGTTTACAGGCGTACATAACAATGCTTTCAAATATTTACTCAAACACTCTCATTATTAAATAATAGTACTTAGACACAATTTATCGCATTTAATAGATTTCTTACTATATTGACGCTTTAGATACTTTATAATAGCAACTATGTTCACTGCCAGACTAAGATGTCAAATGTTGAAAATCCGTTCAGCAATTTCATAGACGCGTTCTAAAAAACAGATTGACCAATATTAAACACAAAGTGAAAAATGTGAAATCGAAAATAACAGTCACGAGCAGGATTTGGACCTGCATCTCTTGGATACCGTCCAGATGCTTTGCCAATTCAGCCATCGTGACAATTGCTCCTGACTGCTAATTTCGATAACACATTCATACTTAACGTCTTTGGGTGACGCCTGCGCCATCTGTCGGCAGTATTTTCATACATTATACCGACCAGGTAAACTTAATTTTACAATTAAGATTTTTACCTAATAATGACGCAAACCCTATAATTATTTAGATATATATATTTATATATATTTTTAGCATTTGACATGCTTAGCACTATACATTAAACACAAAGTGAAAAACTACCGACAACGAACTGCCGACAGATGGCGCAGACGTCACCCAAAGACGTTAAGTATGAATGTGTTATCGAAATTAGCAGTCAGGAGCAATTGTCACGATGGCTGAATTGGCAAAGCATCTGGGCGGTATCCAGGAGATGCAGGTTCAAATCTTGCTCGTGGCTGTTATTTTCGATTTCACATTTTTCACTTTGTGTATGTATAGTGCTAAGCATGTCAAATGTTAAAAATATATATAAAATATCTAAATAAGATTGACCAATAGATAAAACGTTTTTTGTTCTTTTACATTTCTATTAGTCTCCTTTTTATATTGGTATATATTCAATGAATAAAATACAGATTGGGTTCTACTGTTTTATTATATAAATGGTTATAGACTACTACTTCATTTCACAGGAGTCGTAGAATTCGATTGACTTAATAGAATTAAGCCGACAATAATACTGCTAAAGCATTTGTTTAGTGTGGTATATAGTAAGCCAGCTCTTTTCCATAACAAAGACTTGTGCCGAACAGTAGAACGGACTTTTATAGAATGCGACAACTTAACTCTACTGAGATTTTTGCTTGCCTGTTAGATACATTACCATACATCCCTGCAATTTGTATACTAGTAACTATAAGACTAGGCAGAACCACTACCACAAATACTAAGAATATTTCTAATCTACTTAATTTGAGAATAGGAAATGAATAATTGGATGGTTATCTCTCGCTGCACCCAAAATACAGAACTGCTTCACGGTCAATCGCACGGCTGACGGTGGTACCAACCTCTTTGGGTCCAATAAAAAGCGAGTACTTTAAGTTGGTAACCCGCCCGAGTAATGCAATGGCCGATATCTGCTTAATTTCCTTAATTAGACTCGGATGACCTCCGTGGTAAAGAATGTGTTGGTGACATTACAAGTTGAAATGTGTTAGCCCCGACATATGGTGGCGGATGGAGTACTGACTGTGAGCGAGGCGGTGGCGGCGGGCGCGCGGCGGGCCCGCGCGTGTCGCGGCGAGGCGGCGCCGTGCGAGCGGCGCCGCAGCGCCTCGGGCGAGCACGCGCCCGAGCGCCGGCCGCTGCGGCACGAGCCGCCTGGCGACACGGGGAACGTACGACAAACTTTATTATCTTGCACACCAACTAAAACCTCAATTATGCTTTTGGCATTGGTTTTATTCGACTACCAACCTAATTTCGCAATTTCGTCGAGTATTTATTGACGGATCATAATTATATAAAATAGATTACCATGGATAATATTACTTTTCGGCATTAACACTTTTGTTGAACCATTTTTAACGATTTCATTAAGAAACTAGCCTTTGCCCGCGGCTCCGCCGCCGCCAAAAGCTAGTTTTTAGGCACTATCTAAGGTTCCCGATATAGTAGCGGGATAAAATGTATACCAGTTGTTAAGTCTAATCAAGAGCTATCCAACAAAAAAGTTGCATCAAAATCCGTTCAGTAGTTTTGTGTGATGCGCGAACAAACAAACAGACAAAACTTTAAAAAACATCGTTTTGTGTTTAGACACGCCTATATAACCTAATTCAATCATTTTTCTCAAATATCTTAAATGTACAGACACAGCTCTGTTACAGCTTTATAATATTATCGTAGTATAGAAGTATCCATAATAACATAACATCACGCCTGTACTCCACGAAGGGGTAGTCAGAGATGTATTACACACCCACGACTCACCAGCTATGTTTAAGTCCCACGTAATAGGAGGCGAGCCTATTGACGTCTACCGGGCACATTTCCAAACTCCGGGCTGCTACTGAGAACATTGCCCAACCCGGGGATCGAACCCGACCTCATGATTAGCATTCGCATACACTACCGCTACACCACCAAAACAGTTACAGTTAGAGATCCTCGATTAGGTTATATACTCCATTTTTACTATTGATAAACTTGTTGATACAGTGCTGTTTTTAAATATTTTCATTTTTATATTTTTTCTATGTATTCGTGTTAAGTTTCGAAATTGTGTATTAATTGTTCTATTATTGTTAAATTTACCGTTCTCGTGGTTTCAAACGTGAGGAAACCTGGAATCTGAGGAACATAGGTTGTTTTGTCAACATATTTTGTCAAGCTAGTGGAATAGATGGTAAACCATGTGCACCAATCAATAATTTATATTTAACTGATTTAGATTACCTGTGCCGTATCCAGAGCTGTCGGACCGCGGCGGGGAGTGGCCACGTTCGTACGCACGTCGCGGCCGGCCCGGCTGTTGAGCGTCGGCGCGGGCCAGCGGAGCCCACTCCTCTGTCGCAGTGTCGCACGGGCACTTGGAGCTTGACACGAACGTTACTGTCACCTATAATCAACGAATATATTTAATAATAATCATTCTAACTATTCCTTTTGTTTTCTTTGTTGCAATCGTAAGTGTAAGACAATATTTTCAAATACCTATTACTGTCTACTTTGGGGAATAGGTGTCAGAGTGAGAGGTATTTAGAGTCCATCACGCTGATCCAGTGCGGGTCGGCAGATTTCGTAAGCAGACACGAAAGTCTATTAGGTTAGGTGATATGATAATTTATCATTAAATATATAATAATTTAAAATATTTCGAAAAATCAGAGGATACATCTCTGACTGCCTACACTACAAGGTCTCGAACTCTAACTTGGAATAAATTGATCTTATTACATGATGGCTAAGCAGTGTTTGGTTTTATTCCTATGTTAACACTACAAAGCTTCAGACAGAATGATGGTAGTATGGGCATCATCGTTAAAATAGGAGTTTGTCTGTTTGTTAGTTGTTGACGTCGTAACTACTTAACCAATTATAGCGGAATTTGACACACAAATAGTGCAGAGGATGTAGGTTATTTATTTCGGAAAAGCGAGTTTCTGAGGGATGGCTAATTATGGGAAGAGAGTATTTTTGAGCCAGAGAGACGCATTTAGATTAGAAGTACCCAGCTTTCCCCGCGGAAGGCACGCGGGCACTAGCTAGTCATAAATAAATACAGTTTAATTGCAACATACATAGTGTGTTATAATGTATATATACGAGCACGTCTCACTGTCGGGCTGGGTGTTAGTCTTACAGGGTAGCACGTACCGTGACAGGGTCGGACGTCTTGAGCAAGTCGACGAGCTGGTCGTGGTGCAGCGCCACGACGGCGGCGCGGCACACCTCGAGCAGGCGCGCGCCGGCGCGGATGCCGGCGCGGCCGGCGCAGCCGCCCGCCTCCACCAGCGTCACCAGCCCGTCCGGCTGCACGTGGAACCCTGCGCCGCCGCTCTTGTACAGTGTGCGACGTCACAACACCTCTGTTCGTACACAGGCGTGTGACGCTCCAACGACTACTCGTCATTTTTAGTTCCACGTAAAACGAGGAGACCTTTGATTATCCAGTAAGTACACGATTCTAGATTTCGTGATACAAAAACGCGTATACAAAAATTTCAATATACTAAGGGAGCTTCTTAAAATTCGTGGACTGAATAATTATGTAATTAGTGGGGTACTTACTCGAGTTGTTATGAATTGAGTAACTATTTATGAGTAAAACAACAAGTTTTATAGTAATTAAGTTATTATAATCTTATAATATGGTAAGAGTACCACATACAACTATTTTTAAAATCCTTTACAACCATCTTGGCATGGCTAAAGTCAGCACAAGCCGGTGTATGCTCACGCCAACCCAAAAACAAAAGCGCGTGGAGTGTTCTCACGAGTGTTTGGACTTCTGTAGTAAAGACAAGGACAGAGTATTGACTCTCAGTTATTACAGGACACGAAACTTGGATCATGTTTATGATGACACGGTCGGCTAGAAAGCTCAACAGTCTTTTGGTACTCAAAAGGGACTCTGTTGATCAATCACTAAGATAAAGGTGTCTCCATAATCGGAGAATATTAGGCTTCAATCTTAGAGTAGTTAAAAGAAACTGTATAAAAATACGGGAAAAATTTAGCTGTTCATAAGAGCCGCGTGGCAATTTGAATAAAGAACTTCATGAGACGAAATTTTCCACGAACATAAAAACGCCCCTTAGTAAGTTAGGTGAAATGTTTTATCGCGCAAATGTGTGGCTACCCCAAATATTATTGCCATTGACCTAATAAATATGGTCGTCGGGTCTAGTACAAAATTCACGAAAAAAGTGTCTCCATTCAATAGAGTACAGTCAGTCCGTTATAATAGTGTTTTCTTTGCAATAATTTATTAGCTTATGTATCTCATGAGGTGATCATAGTTTTAGTGAATGATTTTTATAACAATTCAAAATTTCGAACTAATTCTTTGTTTTCAAACAAAATAATACTTGCAAATGATAAAACAATAGTCTCCATCCATCCAACCATCCATCAGCCTTTCATCGTCCACTGCTGGACATAGGCCTCCGCAAAATGGGGGTTTTACCATAATCGCCACGCTTGGCAGGCGAGTTGGCGATCACAGTGGATGTTTTTAGTACACAGGGGAACGCTGCTGCCCGATCCCCCGGTAATCCTTTAGTCGGCTTTTACGACTCCCATAGGAAGAGACGGGGTGGAGCTATTCTTGGTGCCGGCCCCACACGGCAAGAACAAACAATAGTCTAGTCACTGAAAATATTTCTTTTTAAACGAGACTGGTGCATGATTGTTTCTCTTTTGGTTCGTACACTTTTGAGCGCGGACACGAGGTCCATTTGTTGGTAGGTCAATGATTATTATCATCAGTTTTCAATGTCTAATAGTACGTAACTTTTACTTATCATAGCAACAAACAAAGTGAATTTTAATAGTATGAAATAAATATATTATTATTATAGCCATTCTCGACACACCTCTATTTCCGCAGCATGTAATTGTCATTCAATTACATGATATTACCATTTTTATTTAATGGGAAGTTTGAAATTGTACAACTCTTGCTTTTATTTCACTATAAGCAATATTTTTGCGAAAACCTTACACAGTCTATAGGGTCCTAGCATCCCACGGGGCACTTGGAAGATTGAAAATTACTGACCTATAGCAGCTTGAAATAGCGTAACTTTTAAACGGTGAAATATTTTGTTAATAAGATCCAATGCAGTGATCACCCTCAAAATTTCGCCCTAAATAATAATAGTAGGTACAAATACAAAGTCCAGCGCACATACCGAGCTGGTGCGCGGCGCCGCGCTCGAGCGTGACCTCGTGCAGCGCGTGCGCGTAGGGCGGCGCCACGCTGGCGAGGCGGCGGGCCAGCGCGCCCGCGCCGCCGCGCACGCGCACGCTCTCGCCGCGGTGGTAGTACACGCGCGTCCAGCCGCCAGACTCCACCCACCCTGGGCGTGGGGAACGACTTAAGTGCCTGAGACACGGTTGTAAACCAACGCCCTAACAGAGCTGACCTTGCTAGATTACCACCGTGTAGACAGCGGTTTGCAACCAAATTTGAAAACAGTTAATCGGCCGCTAACTAAGGTCACCTCTGTTAGGGCGTTGGTTTACAACTGTATAGTAGTTTCTTTAGTGACTGTCTTTCTACAACAGTCTATGTCGCACTAAGCAATACACCTAGTCAGTGCAAAATTGCCACAAGCTGGTAATTTGTACGTCGAAGTAGAGTTAGTGACCGTTTTGAGTGACGGCGCATCACTTATGCGGAATCCACAACGAACAAAAATTATTTGAGTAGTAATAGTAGTCACAGTGTGAACAGATTCAATCATGACGAGTATTTGTGTCGTGCGCGACGGACTCTGCATGCGATACGCCGTCACTCACGACGGGCACCTAGGAACTCAATGCAATCGCACAACGGCCGGCAATCTATGCACGCAGACAACTGAGATTAAAGATAATGCGGTATATATAGCCTGCCGAGTTAGCTTAGGCAGCGAAACCTATAATAAAATTAAAAAAAATATATTAGCTTAAGCACATTTTTTGACAAAAAGGAAACGACAGGTATCGCAATCACACTCCCCTTGCAAATCAAGTGTCAAGGTCGAACACAAAAAGTTAAGGGTAGATAGTAGTATAGGCTATCATTTGGATTGAAATCGTAAAGTAAAAAAGCAATTCTTTTCACAAAAAAAATAATAAATGAATGCCTCAAAAATAAATAGGTAAATTACCTAATAACGAACTTGTAGGTAGAACTAGAACTATTTGCCGAGTGTTGTCCTCCACAAAAACTATAGTGTCTGCTGACACACCCATAATACAGTCTATTAATGAACCGCCGGCGCCTTCATCTTGGACTTGAACCTACAAAAAAAAGTATTACTATAATTAGTGATTACTCAGCTTAGAGTAAAATTGAATTGTGTAAATTAAGAGATCACATGAAAAATGAGATAAGAGATAGAGAAGAAGCTGGGATGGAATTATGAAGAGAGTCTACTTAAATATTATAAAGAGGAAATATTTGTAATTTTGTATGTTTGTAACGAATAAACTGAAAAACTACTAGACTGATTTCAAAAGTTCTTTCACCATTAGAATGCTACATTGTCCCTGAGTAACATACAATATAATTATTTATAACTAATATTATAAAGAGGAGAGGTTTGTATTTTTGTATGTATACAAATAACATAGGCTATATTTATTACTCGATAGATATTTAATACTATAAATAGAAATTAGAAAAAAAACTACTTATGTCCTGCATGAAGATACATTTATCCCAAAATGTTTAAAAAATATATATCCACCCGTGCGAAGCCGGGACGGGCCGCTAGTTAGCTATAATTTGTAAGGAAACTTACGTGAAAGCATAAAGCACCTCCCACTAGCACGTCGTTAGTACAATTGTCAGTACGCGTTATCAATGTGTTATTAGCCGAGTTGCTGCCACTCTTCATGAGCAAATGTGAAAATATTGCTGAAACATTAAAGTAAACAAATTAATACAATGTATTACACAAGTACTCCTCTCTCTACCCACAGGAGTCGTAAGAGCCGACTGAGGGAATACCGGAGGAGTGGGCGGCAGCACTCCCTCGAGTATTAACAACATCCACTGCGATCGCCAACCCGCTTGCCAAGCGTGGCGATTACGGCATTATCCCCCATAGCAGCACACAGTTCTCTTGGGGAGGCCTATGTCCAGCAGTGGACGTCGAAAAGGACTGGATGGATGGATGAATTACACAAATTGTGATCTTATTGAAGACGCACACTCGACGCAATTTAATTAAGTTCTTAATTTTCGAAGAAATAAAATATATATTTTATTATTTTTCGGCCCGTTACCAGAACACCGGAGAAAATGCGAAATAGATAATTATAGCCACGAGCAAGATTTGAATCTTCTCCTGGATAACCATTTCAGATTTAATAGGTTCACTTAAGCCTATTAAACTATAGTGACAGTCCCGAGCGAATGTCACTATAGTTTAATAAGCTAAGTGAGCCTATTAAACTATGGTGACATTCGCTCGGGACTATCAATTTACAAAATACATTCTTTGTCTTTGGTAGGTACACCCGCAAGATCTGTCTGATATATTTGCATAAGGGTTGTTATGAATACGAAGTTTTGTATATGGATACGGATATAGGAATAATATACATATATGATATCAGATAAGGTTATGGATATGAAATTATTTCGGATTATTAGTTTCAGATAGTTTGCGGTCATGGATTTTAAACTTTTAAAAAATTATTATAAAAGTAAATTGTAATGTAATACTATTGTAATGTAATTCATTAAATAGTTATGACTAAGAAAACTAACTTATCATCACGCCATTTTACTTGCGGGGTAGACAGAGAGAACTGAGTACCAAGAGGCTCTATTCTTGCATATATCTCCCGCTTCCTCAACATTCATAATACTCTTCATACACGCTCGCCGGTTTCGGAGACTCCTCACTCCCCCTTCCTTCAACACATGACCGATTTGGTCTAGGTAGGTGAGTCTCCGTCTCCCCCTGTACCTACATCCTTCCACTTTCGCATTGTATATCTTCTTAACCAGTCGCTCGTCCGGCATTCTTTCCACATGTCCGAACGATCGGAGCATTCCCGTTCGCATCTTTACATCAATACTCTCTTTCATACTTACTCGCTCTCTTACATCGTCGTTGCGAATGCGGCAATTGAAATAATAAATAAAGCAGGGGACACGAGCGGCTTGTGTGTCGGCTCAGCCGGGCAAAAACAAAAACCTGTCATAACATGTATCATTTAGCTTCGCTCTTATCCGAAATTATTCGAAACTTTTATATCGGTTTCGGTTACGGGGCTTCATAATGTCCCTGATTTGCATACATTGTTACAACCAGGTAAGCTTAATTAATAATTTTCCCCTCAGGCAAGGCCGTATGGAGACCAGAAAGGAGGTTTCGGCCAGGGGTTATCGGATACAGTAGCCGTTGTACATTGACCGCATCGCAAGCATCCCGCAATATTTTTACTCGCGCAACGAGACGGTATTCAAGCGAGTGGGCTGGGAGATCTGTGTCTGGATCATACCTTTGAGCTCCTTTCACTTGAGATTGCTCACTTAGGAAGGAAAGGAAGGAGGGCTCTACCCACATGGTAGTCACCCCAGTGGATCGCAAGGCGGGAGGGGCGACCAGTCCCCTTCCATTCGAGGTGGTCCGTAGAGAGAAAGGGATGAGTTGCCCACTTAAGGCGGCCAATCGGGCTTGCCTTTCAGTCAGGCGTCTAAGACTAGACAGAGACGTTATGAGGTTTTAGCTGGTAGTGATGCCATCAAACGATGGTGCTGCGCCCGGTATACCCCTCGATTAGCGGGTGGATGCGTAAATAATGAATTACCATACGAAAAAAAGATATCACTTCAAACTTCATATAGCTCGCTTTACTACAAATGCAAAGATGATGATACATTTTATTGTTATAAAATAATTAGAAATTATTTTCTGGTGAAGAACTTTTGTGTGAGCAATAATGATGTGACTAAGAATTATACTGTAGCTTAAAATATACGGATCCATTTTAGGAAACTATTTCAAATAAAGAATTGTATGATATAAAATTTATTTTCTTTCTTTCATCTATCTATCAGTATGTATATTAAGTACTTACAAAATTTTTGTCCAGTTTCAACAGTAGTTGCTGTAATGTAATTCTTGGCTAAATCTTTCAGGTACTCTTGTCTGGTGCGTGTTGCCATTGTACTAAACTTTGGTGATTGGATTGCAGCATTTTCGCCATTTATTACCTAGAAAATTTAATCATTATTTACAATTAACATTCTAATGTAAAAGGTTGTGTATATGTACAGTGTAAGTAACATACTTACTTTACTTAATAATAAATCGGTAAAGGCTTCGCCCTTGGGGTAAATTGCTCCTTCCTTAATGGGAGGTCCAAATAAAGGCACTTCTTTAGCACGACTCACAGCTATACTATAATGCGTATTTTCTGTACATGGATCTATAGCTTTAACTACAACAAAAACATGCTGGAATTGTGAACGTATATTGCGCGGTGTGAAAGGCGCAGCACCCGGTTCTTGGAAGACAATAGTTACAATATCGTTGCCAATATGACGTTTTCTCAAAAGCTGTTGCCGATTATTTGGCGTGTATGGAAGCATAGTCGACACGTGGAACATTATATCACAACCCTGGTATGAGGTGAAAACTGAGTAAAGACCGGTCGAATCAGTTCTATTGTCAAGACCGGCTTTATATTTCTCAAAATCTTTTAATCTCACAGTCTGCCCTAACATTTGCAGAAATTCTACAAAAGCGGGGCCAGCTTCTTGGTTGTTATACATTTCTTCTTCTGTGGATTGTCCACTCTTGCAGTACATAACTCCAACCTTATAATGTCTAGTAACACATTGTTCATCTAAGCGTAAAAGCTGCTCTTCTGCACCACCATTATTTATGCCCAGTCTGTAAATATACAAATGTAAAATCATTAAACATAGAACATTATATCTGTGTCTTCGGCGTCTATGTTCTGCGCGAATTCGTGCAATGTAAGCCCACAAAAAAATAAAGACGACACATTGTCAGCTAAAAAGTGAAACCACTTTTTTAAAGATGTGTGCGTGAAAGTGTTGTCAGCGGAAAGAAAAAAATCTCTATAACTTGTGTAAATTTTTAAAAGTTTTACGTTTAAGGGTGGATTCGACCAAACAAGAATAAATTTTATTCCTAGAATAAATCGCTACTTACTCGAGAATACATCAATTTTACAATTTACCAACAACAATTCGAAGAATAGCGAGCCTATTTGGGAATAGTCACTATATCACCGATAAGCATCGAATAAGGAGTTAATCCAAGAATTTAAAAAATGCTATACACTGTCCCGTTTGTAGAACAATTTCTTTTTGCTGGGTATTACATTCACTTCGCTATTCGCGAATAGCTATTCCAAGTATAAGCGATACTGACGTATCGCCATCTGACATGGCGTGGAAAAACGACTGTTGATTATCTAAGAGAATAAAATCGTGGAATAGATTATTCTCGGTATAGTTATTCTTGTATATATTCGAGTTTGGTCGAATCCACTCTAAAACATAAAGGAAGTAAAAGTACAAAATAAGTTTATACCAAATCATATATTATGGAGCTGACGACGTATTCATGTGCGTAACGTACGTACAAAATCGTCGAGTCATTTGGGGTAATTTTAAATCATACTCTGGTAAAACTCATGGTTTATGACAATTCCTTTTGGCATGGTTTTGTTTGCGTGAGCGCGTGTAATTACAAGTTTGGCATGGTTTTATATGGCTTCACTGGATTGTTCGTAATGATCTGTCTTTTTTTTTCGGTCTGAGGACGAGCCCGTACGTTATACAGCTAAGAGTAATAGGTACCCCACATATATGTCCTATTATAAATTCTTGTCTGTTTGTTTTATGTAAGGCATATCAACCCGTGCCGTGTGGGGCCGGCTAATTACCGGGGTATTGTCCCACCCCTATCCACCCATGGGAGTCATAAGAGCTGACTGAGGGAATACCGGGGGAGTGGGCAGCAGCACTTCTTCGAGTATTAACAACATCCACTGCGATCGCCAACCCGCCTGCCAAGCGTGGCGATTACGGCACTATCCCCCATTCTTGGGGAGGCCTATGTCCAGCAGTGGACTTTAAAAGGCTGATGGATGGATGGATGGATATCAACCAAAAACTACTCAACGGCTTTTGAAGCAACTGTTTTCGTTTGATGGCTCTTGATTAGACTTAAACATTTCACTATATTATAACGGGATTATGCCTGAGATATCATCGGAAAAGATCCAGTGTGACTTCATAGTCTTCTTATACATAGCATCACGCCTGTATTCCCCGAAGGTGTAGGCAGAGGTGTATTGCACACCCACGATTGGCCAGCTATGTTTAAGTCCCACGTAATATAATAGGGGGCGAGCCTATTGCCGTCTACCGGGCACATTTCCAAACCCCGGGCTGCTACTGAGAATTTTCCTTTTTACGAAAATGTTCAATAACACTACCCGATCCGGGAATCAAACCCGAGACCTCATGATCAGCAGTCGCTCACACTACTGCTACACCACAGAGGTAGTTTTTTGTTTTTATATATATAGCAACCAAGTGCAGTAGCAAATAAGGCTCTATTTTCAATACTTTCTACTTAAAATTACTGTAAGATTATTATAATCCATTATGTATTTAAGCAAAACTTTTGTTAATACATACCGCAAACAATTAAGTTGTAATTCAGGCGTCACATATTCTAAAACATCTTTGGTGTTATAAGTAGCACTGTTATTACTGGGTTTAACAGTAGGTAGTGCATCTTCAAGAACAGACCCACGGAGTGTGAGCAGTTCAGAAGTGCGTACAATAAGTCTGTACTGCCAAGCAAGCTGCGCAGATACATCGCCGCCTCCTCTACGAAGTTCCACACGTTCCTTTTTGATAGAAACTGCAACCGGTCCGAGGTTCTCGTCCATGCCAAACCAATTTTGATGAGCTAGATATGTATAGTAACAATAATATATATATCATCAACGGGCACATAAATAACCTGTGTATGAAAATAGCTATCCTATCCGAACCATCCATAATCTGAGACAAAAATCCCTATGTCTTATAGGACATAGGGATTTTTGTCTCAGATTATGGATATTATGTCAAATGATCATGATATAATCGATTAAGTACTTACGGCGTCAAGAAGTAACATAAAAAAAATAAAAAAACTCACTTTTATGTTTATAATATTATAAAGATTAATTCATATTTTCATGGAAAACATTGTTATTTTATTGTTATTAGGAGAATTGTGCAAGGATACAAGGGTAAACTATAATAATTAACTAATTATATTATTCAATATAACTAATTATATATTATCTAGAACATTTTAAATTCAAACATAAAACATTATATACTCTTAAATTGTAACTGTTAAAATAAGACGTTCAAGGGCAGTTTCATCAAAGAACATGTGAATGTCTTAATTGAATTATTAGTGATTTACATAATATTGTTTAGTACTATCTGTCAAGGCTTATAAGTTTGTAGTTTTCTATTAGCAAATAACTTATCCCTGTATGATATTACAGACAGATGATGTCCGTGTGGTGCCGGACTAAGAATACCAGTGTCACCACACCATTCTTTCCCACGGATGTCGTATGAGGCGACTAAGGGAAGTAAGCAATTATCATCCATTGCATGACTGGTGGGGGCTGGGTACCAAGTGGCAGTACTCACTTGGTTACGGGCCCGAGCGGGTTGGTACCACCACCTCCCGTGTGACCGGCTATGAAGCACATTGTTGCGTTTTGGCTGTAGCAGGAGATAGCCGTTAATTCTTTCATTTCATATCTGTGAAATGGAATGGTGAGCAGCGGCTTGACAATACTCTCGGTATAGTTGAATCCGAGCAACAGTTACCATTTACCATCAGATGGGCTGTGGCTCGTCTGCCACTACAGGCAATAAAATAAAGAGAAGATGGAATAAAAATTTCATTGAAACTTACGTTGATTATAGAAGTAGTTTCTGTAGTACAATGCACCCAAATCTTGGCTTTCAATAGGCAATGGTGACAAAGATTTGGCAAATGGACAGCCATGTTTCCAATGTGTGTCACCATTATTTGATTGTGTAGCAGAAGGGAACTCCAACACTGAAATACCATATGCTGGGCGAGGTCGATGCCAACAGCCAAACTGGCCAACTATAGCTCCACGGGCTGTCTTCCAACATAATGAGACACAGCGTTCTTCTTCACCTAAAGTATACACCAATAATATAGAGTAAGCATTTATAAATTTCAAACAGTTCATGATACAGAATGCGGATCTCGATCAAACAGATCAAACTATGCTTTAGTTCAGCCATACTCAACAATGCCTAGATTATATGTGACTAAAATCACTAATTTCTATGTTCATATTATCTTAATTTATAAAACACATTTAGTGTTTCCAAATGCCACATGCTGTGTTTCTTCTGCCTTTTTGGCTCTCTTAGAATATAATAGGCTGGTCCTAAATTTGTTGTTTTTATACTATGTACTCGACGACCCGCTCGATAGTAAAGGGTTATTGTAGCCATATAAACACTAGCAACACCAGAACCAAACCCAGGGAAAGGAATAGGAGGTGGAGTGGCAGAATAAAAAGAGTGCAGATTTGCAGCACCCACTCTGGGAAATATATGATCTGCCCATTTTTATTTTTCAGTTTTTTTATTGAATCAGCTATGTTGGTAACACCAGCTCATTGACTGATACACACTTTGCGAAGGCTTGTTTGCCCTTTTTACTAGGTAAAAAATTGTAGATTACTCAGCAAAGTAAATGGTTTGTGTCTTGCAAACAATACCTAATAGTTTTAGTTGAAAAAACAGAAAAATATATTGTTAAACTATGCAGTATCATGTTTGAAACTATCTTCATACATGGCTGTAATGTAAACAATGAAGAACAAATCAATAAAATAATACACTTCCTTCAAATATAAATTCTACTCATTTTGTCCATGTGGTGACAGAACTAAGAATACAAGTGAAGTGTCACCTCTCCTGCTTTCCCGCGGGTGTCGTACAAGGCGACTAAGGGATGTAAGCAATTATCACCCATTGCATTACTGGTGGTAGGGTTGGGTACCAAGTGCGAGCACTCACATGTTATTAGGCCTGAACGGTTCGATATCACCGTCTCCTGTATGTTGGTATAGTTGAGTCCATGAGCAATGGTTACACTTACAATCAGGTGCTCCGTGGCTCGTCTGCCATCATTAGCAATAAAAAACCTCTTAATTAGTAAGAATAAAAAGAAATGATTATAGAAATATATGTGCAATTATTTTGAATTGATGGTATTATTATATATATTACTTGATGGTATTATTATATATATTATTCATAGTTACTAAAGGAATCTTCACTCATGTGCTACACAGCCACAATAATTATGTAACATGGCAATGTAATGCATACTTTTTGACTAGTTGTCTGTACAAGTCCAAAAGAAACAATAAGCATATTCTATAGTATAGGCAATAATGGAATAGAATAAATTACCAGCAAAATCTTTCCTGTTGAGTGCAAGATGGATGTTTTTAAAAATAAACAGGATAAGGATTTTTCAAACCAATTCAATAGGTTCCATTAAGCCTAATCAAGATTATACTATCAGTTACAACAGATGGGATATAGCTAAATGCTCTGCCTCATAGTTTGTAAAAGAATCTGTGCCGCCATAAGCATTACTCATAAATAATTCATTCTTCCAATAACAATGTAAACTATGAGAGTAGAATTTGTGTCACCTGATTCACATATGACACAATGGTTATTTTGAAGTAAACAAGAAGTAATTGAAGATTTGTAATACACATAACTACTTGTAGTTACTAAACATAATTGCTATACTTTGGTGGTTATATAAACTAACTTCTTCCTACTGCATTGCCTGTGCACAATTTTGATAGTTTAATAAATAAATACTTTGCCTTTCTTCAAGTCATTAGAACAATCCCCTCTAAGTCCACTGCAGCCCACCAGGCTTTCATAGTTGTGAATTTATACAATTATAAAGCTGTAACAGAGCTGTCTGTACTTTTAAGATATTTGAGAAAAAAATACTGTAGGTATTAGGCTATATGTATAGATGAGTCTAAACACAAAACAATTTTTTTTAGATATTTTGTATGTTTGTTTATGTGAATTTGATGCGTTTTTTTTTATTTAATAGCTCTTGATTAGACTTGGTTGAACTGGTACACATTTATTTTGATACTATATCGGGAACCTGAGATATGACCTAAAAATAGCTTTTGGTTGCAGCGGAGCCACAGGCAAAGGCTACTAAAGTATAAAGCTATATTTATAGTGATTTTTGTTAAATTTATTTTATAACCTGTGGCACCATAACTCAGTTCATCGTGGCTTCTATAAAAAGAGATGAGTATGGCTACTCTAAGGGAAATTCAGTACTTTCTGATAGGTGCAGTTTGCAGGAAAAAAATGTACTTATATCTGTAACACTTTAGTAAGAGAACAATTTTGTTATAAATATTTTAATCTATTGCTTTGTGTTAGTGCGAAAGAAGAACAATTTTAACAGCAAAAAAAAGAGACATTAATATTAGTATGAAAAATTAGATGACTCACCTCCCAATTCATTTCTGAAGAATGGGCAACTCTCTACTAATTCATTAGATCTGCCATCACCAGTATCCGGCACTGCATCATCACCAGCAGGAAGACCACGAGTTGCCAGCAAAGATGCAGCAGATGCACCAGTTGTTGTATTGCGTCTCCTGCTAAGCAATGCACCACGGATCTCTGCAGCATAGCTCAAATTAGCCATCAGTGATTGGCAATCATAATGAGCAAATTGCTTCCTCTTATTAGCATCTGACATTGATGATAGATTCCCATCTTCAAGGGGTTGTCGTGGCATTGCAGGTGCTGCTCCACCCCACAATTTGTTTAGTTTCAGACGTGGTTTCGGACTAGCACTCGATCTAGGAGTTGGGCCATCTGCATGGTCAGTGTTTATACCATCGGAAATTCTATCAACGGTTCGAGTGAGGCTTGATGGTTTGTCGGGTGTCGAAACACCACTGTAACTGTGCACCATCGCAGGCAACCGCTCGTTAGCACCTCCAATCACGTCGATAGAACCATGACTGCCATACTCACGTCGTAAGCCATTTGCGGAAGGATGTTCGGCGTATATCAAGTCAAGACTTGAGTTACTACGATAAATAACATCTCTGGCTTCCTTTTTTCTGTTATCTGGAGCGTACATGGCATTATTTTCCAAACCCACTTACAATTTTTTCTGATATCAAAATAATGCATCCAAATCCTCTGATATTTATAATTTTGTTTTAAACACATTTAACATCAATAAATCATAATATCACTGCCAAAATAAGCAACAAACAGAAACTACTTGCTTGCCAAATTTATATACAAAAAATACACATATTTGTAAAAATACAAATCAAAATCACTGCTAGGATAGAGATTAATACCAATTAGCAAAAAATATTTTCTATACCAATGGAATAATAGAAAAAATAAATTCGCAAAACTCGAGATGTAGTGTAGACTACAAAAGTCAATCAACCATCACAGGCAAAGAGTAATGCGTATAACCAGAAAATCATAAAACACAGAATAGTTTTACGTTTACGCTTAGACTAAGAATATTATAGACTCGTCATCAGCATATGCGGTGTCGAGATAGCGATAGTTTGACATAACTAGATGTACCATAGCTATGAGGCAATAATATACCACTTTATCTTTTACCTCCTTTAACGGGTAAATTTTACTATTGCGTATTTCAATTTTCCTTAGTTTAGTTTGTAGCAATTACTTACACCATACGAGAAAATAAAAACAAAGCCGATTTCTGCAAAATTTATTTCGTTCAGTATATAAAGCTCTTCGTTCATAGCCTTCCATCAGCCTTTTGACGTCCACTGCTGGACATAGGCCTCCACAAGAGCGCGGCACAACTAGCGGTTCTGTACTGACTGCATCCAACAGCTCCCTGCGGCTTTGACCAGATCGTCGGTCGATCTGCTCTAATCCGTCCTACGCTGCGCTGTCCGATACGTGGTCCACCACTCGAGAACCTTTTTTCCATCCAATTGGCCTGCATATTGCCATTATAGCATGCCAACCCGTCGGGCATTCAGAGACCATGTAGCTGATCTCTAATGTTTTTTTTTCTTGGGAATACTGCAATAAAATATGTAACTGTAAAAATTAAGTGTGTTGTAGTGTTGCGAGAGTTTTATGGGAAACCTGTCAGCTACAGACTGGCATCCCTAACAGATCATAACCAGAATAATTTCAGAAGACAACTATCATTAAAACTTTGTACACTATAAATGCACTACCTATTTTAGCCGGATACTACAAAAGAAACTACAAAATAATGTTTAGATTTTGCTTAAAATGTATTAGAACGTGTTAAAATAGATCTATAACGTGATAAAATTAATGAACGTTTTTTGAAACTCTAATGCATAAACAAGCTTACGTACCGATGAAATGTGATGTTCTTTATATTTTGTTCTGGTCAATTTTTGCAACCTAATATGCAACAGCGACCCATGTTTAATGTTCTTATCTCTTCTCTAGTTTACTTTCTCCAAAAATTATCACTATAAAATCACTAAACATACACAAATTTTAATTCAAGATGTTACAAAATATCTATTGTTTAAATTCTGTCTATTATGACAGATAAGGCGACCAACTTTCAAAAATTTTGTGCCCGATTTTTTGTTAATTCTTCTGAAAGATTGAGTTTTGTCACGTGACCTACCTTGAGTTTTAGGCATCTTTAGGTATATGCATGAGTCAAATATATCCATCTTACACAAACATTTGGGCGTGAAAAAGTGTGTTCTCGGTGGAGCCCACACAATTTGACTGATGCCCAAAAAACGGACCGCGACACTTGGTGCCATGCTTGCTAGACTTAATAAACAGGTGCCATATTTGGTGGTGGGTAGGTATACATAGTTATAGCTGACGAAACATGGATTTATTGCTACGATCCCAAAGACAAAGCAGCAATTGAGTGAACCTTCAAGATGAGCCAAAACCAAACAAAGTGGCACGCTGCAAAGTGCCTGCAAGCGGTTAACAACTTCCTTTTTTAATAAAACTGGAGACTTGGCTACTGTTGCTTTGAAATCATTCTACCATGAATATATGGCATAAGTGTAGGGACCAGCACTCCCCTATGCACTGCCCGTCGTGCCTTTTTTGACACTTTCTGGCTGTTTTTATAGCCATGCAGTGCCCCATTCACTTAATTTCCAGCGTTTGCTCTCCGCTCAATATCGCAGTCATACTTTATATCTCTCGTAAACTTTGAACCCAGGTAAAGATATGTATATAAATTCTTTTACTAGTTCCACTTTTTCCTCTTGCAATCAGAATCTCGCAATCTGTCATTCTATCTTCCCTTTCAAAAACCATTACTTTCGTCTTGCTCACATTCACTGACATCCCTTTTTTGTACTATATTATCGCAATAAAATATTTATTAACGTAGTTGTACTAAATTCAAAGCAAAGTATTAGAAGAGAGAGTATTCAAAGTAAACGAGGTAAATTTAGGTTACAAACTTTAAAAATTGAGATTTTTATCGATTTTATAAATCACATAATTAGATTTTCGAATGCCCGTGCGCATAAAGGGAACAAGTATATAGAGCAGCCGTCAGACCGAGCATGACATACGGAGCCTAATGCTGGCCACTCAAAAATTAGCACGAAAATCAACACTGCGCAGAGATGAAGGTGCTCAGGTGGGCAGGTGGTGTAACTAGGCTGAATCATGTCAGAAACACACACATAAGAGGCACCTTCAAAGTGAGACCTATCCCAGATAAACTACAGGAGAGTCGTCTGCGGTAGTACGGATACGTTATGAGGCGACCATTCGACCACATGACCAGAAAAGTGATATCGAAACTAAGCCCCGAGGACGAGGAAGACCCTGAATCACATGGATATACGTAGTAAATAAGAACCTCAAAGAAGCCCAAGTCAACAAAGTGACGACCTAAAACCGAGGTGCCTGGAGACGCATGATACCGACCGAGGGCCGACCATAAAATATAATAGGATTGGGCCAGGCAAAGAAGAAGACATAATAAGATTTTCTTAAAATTATAAACATACTGGTCTCCTGCCCTCCCATTAATATGATCGATTTCCCGAATCAAGCCACTTCCACTTTATCTCTTCTTTTTGTGTTATACTTATTAATCAATAAAGATTATATTAAATTGTAATAAATTGGCAATTTAAAAAAGTGGTCCATGAGTTTCTTGCAGAGTTCTTCTCATGAAAGGCTTTACTACGGAATCTGGCCGCTTGTGGCGATTGCAATCGCCACTTTGTTATTGCGGATGCACTCGCCTCAGGCGCTCGTGTTTATTATTAGTGTATTATTGACGATGTTAAGTGCTATTTAATAGGCCTATGAAACAAAGATATTTTTGAATTTGAATTTGAATCAATCTCTTTGGGGAATCCAAATAGTCCCCAGAAATTATTAAATATCTTCGGTCGTTTTTCAGTATCAATATATTCCCAGTTATTTCCACATTGTTTTACTAATGAACGGGTTAATTGGTGGTTTAGATTCGATGATGTTCCAGTGGATAGATTCGATGATAACTTTACACATATTTTTTTGTCCAGCAATTTTTTTTTGTGGCCAATCCTTTAATAAGTTTATTCTTTTATTTATCAAGCCTTTTTTTATTTCCCCAATTATATTTTCATTAATGTTATTTATATTTGTATTTTTCTATTAGATTATTTCTTTTTAAACTTTTTGTTTTTACTAAATTTTAAACTACTTCATCGCTCTTAGAAGAAGAAGTACATACTAACCATTCATCTTAAATTACACCTTCATCACAATCGATAATGGTTGAGTAATCTTCATCTAAATAATCAACGAACATGTTTATTTCTCCAATTATATTTTCATCAATGTTATTTATATTAGTATTTTTGTTTAGATTATTTCTTTTTCAACTTTTTTGTTTTTGCTAAATCTTTAACTACTTCATCGCCACTAAAAGAAGAAGTAGATGCTTTCATCTTAAATTACAGTTTCATCACAATCGATAATGGTTGAGTAATCTTGATCTAAATAATAAATGTACATTTTATCAGCTTAGCACTAAGGTTTAAGACCTTTCTGATGTTTTATAATTTTTGATTTGCCAAATTAGGAGCAACCCACAAAGGTAGAATTTGTACATCTATCTACGCACTTATTGCTATTCATTGAGTACCTAAAATAATAAATTTAAATCAATATAATATGCATGTTAAATAACACACTCATATTTTTTATAATTCATGAAAACGCTTACTGAGTACTTATTATCAAGCTACGCGATGATACTAAGTGCGATTCGCGCGAGCACACGGGTTACCTAAGCGACAGTTTGGTGAAGGCTAATCGTAATTTTTTTTACCAACAGCCACTCAAATTCTGCTTTACAGCGCGTATAAGCAACAAAACAGAATAATTGCAACAGGAAAAAGCTAATTTTTATACTAATTTTATATCAGTAATAGTTATCTAAGTAATAAAAACAGTAAAAAAATGGCAGGGAAAATATTACCAAGCGACATAATAAGATACTTTTTAGGTAGGAAAAACATTACCATAATTATTACGCTTTTAAGTACATTGCATTTAGGAAAAAAAATCTAAATGAAAATGAATACATGGTTAAGGTGTGTTAAAAAGTCTTAAATAACGAATAATAAACATTTTGAATCGAGTAAATTTTCTTAAGCAATATTCTTACCCCAGATACTGTAAGGAAGAAAATACTTTATGTTTAAAAGCATTAATTCGAGTCAAGGCAAAAACTACCAAGTGTAAAAACTTAAAATCAAATATTTACTAAGTGAAAGTTAATCAAAAATCGGTAAAATTTTAGTCGCTTGGTCGCCGGAAACTATGAAAATGTGATATTTTTTAAGTTACCAAGCAACATTAAGACTTGTCCTAGCGGCATGAGTGTAGGACTAATCGACGAATATTTTTCCAAAAATTTTTAGTTAAATGTCTATAATGTGAAAAAAAGTTTCACTTTTACCGTGGTTTCATAAAACCACACAATTTGCTTTTTCTACCTGATATCTATGTGTGTCAAATTGTAACCCAATCCATTCAGTAATATGAGCTAGTGGTTGATAGATCAATTGGTGGGCATGCCTTATTTTTAAACAAACAGAAAAAATAAGGGCATAACACTCTATTGAACACATTTGGGTTGTAAAAGGCATAAAGAAATAAATTTAATCCTGGGTATAGACGTTCATTCTAAGTCCAAACATACCTATATAAGTTTGTGATGTGATGACATCAGGAGAAAAAGATTTAAAAGTGAGGTATTACGATAAATAAAAACAAGTATATAATAATATTTTATTCCATCCATCAGTCATTCGACGTCCACTGCTGTACATAATAGGTCTCCCTAAGAGAACACCACAACAAGCAGCCCTTTTTTTTTGTAAACATGGTCCAAAATGCAAGTTAACGCACGTCACTGAAGTACCAATAGGATCCAGGGGGAGTGTCCGGCTTGATGTCATACAGGCTTAACTCTTGTGTCGAGTTCATGAGCCACAATACCGACTAAAACATGACCCCGACGGCTTCTTCCGTCATAATGGAGTGTCATAGGATCGTCTACAGATATTCCACACCGATGCTCTAGTGACTACATCCAAGGGCGCCTTGCGGTTTTGACCAGGTCATCAGTCCTTCTGGTGGGAGGCCGTCCTATGCTGCGCCTTCCTGTGAAACATGTAAAAACATCTAATGCGGAGGGAGGGTAAAACCGGGTGTTAGCGTGGGACGCTTTTATTTTACTTGTTCCGTTCAAATCTTACAAGTTAAATTTTGAAACACTTCCCGGTTTCCGATTTAGCTGAAATTTTACACGCATATGTATATTGCGTGATAATGCAATATTATGATGACATGGAGCTGGTCTAACGAAGGAGCTGGAAGGTGAAGCACTTTTTAGCAATAATTAGCTAAGCTATTCGTAAAATTCTAGTACTAACCTATGGATGGATAATCGGGTTTGACTTTTCTTCACGCTGCACTTAATTGCTGATGAATTACTGAAGATGAAGGCATGTTGTTATCTGTTTTAACTTTTATCTCTGTAAAAATTACAGTATTTCCGCAGAATTTAGGCAAAAATTGTTATTACAAATATATTGTTAACAGCACGGAACATATTGACAGTAGGCTTGCAGAATAAATATCGATATATCAGTGAAATTCATTTTCACTCTACACTAAGGAATAATCCTTGTATCGCACAGGACTTTACAAACATATAATTTCGAGGCCTTTCTTATGACTCTGCATTCCAGCAATCTTACGGCAATAACAGTCTGACTATTTTTATAAATGTGAAAGTAAGTTTGTTTGTTTACTAATTCTTGACACCGTAACTCCTTAACCAATCATCACGAATTGTCGCATATATAAAACTCTGGAGTACATATTAGGACAAAGGCTACTAACTATTGTTTAAGTGGAGAAGGTGGAGGTCTCCTTTGGGATGGCTATTTTTGTGCAGATAATTTTTATGCTAGAGCGTGACGTATTTATATTGAAAAACTACACAGGAGTATGCTCGCTGTAAAATTGTCGGAAAGAAGGATCCCTTCAGACAATTTTATTTAATAATGAAGATTGACTATAACTAATAAGTTAAGTTGAAAGTTTATCGTAGGGCCAGCTGAAAATCAGTGTTTTGCAATTAGCACAACAAAAACTGACTTTACACTATCGATATTTTATATTTGTTCGTTCTTTTTTTGTTTTTTTCTAACCTTGTGTAACAAAAGAAAATGCTTTGCATGCTAATAATAATACAATTCAAATGATTAATCGATTCGATAAATTAATAAAAATGAATATTTAATACTATGCTTCTAAACCACTGCTCACCACTTCATTCCGAGCACACAAAATTAATAAATTGTCGGCTTCTTCCCACTATATGAAAATTTGTGACGAATAAAAATCACAAATTGTCAGTGGTGGATGATAGATTGGAACCTAAATAACGCAAATTAAATATTTTTAAAATAAAGGATATTTATACCAATAATTTTTAAACATCGATATATCGATAGTTGTTGGTTCTTCCTGCATCCCTAATTGACAGCTGACATACAACAGATAAAGGCTTTGTTCCGATATACACTGCGAGCACTGTGATATCACGTGATCAACAGCGTCCATAAATATAACAACTTGCACTATTAAATATCAAAAAATAATCAAATATAATTTATTAACAAATTAACATTTCAGAATGTTGGTATCCGGTGGCCCCGATTTACAATTTCTCGGTACCATTACAATCTTGACTCGATCGACATCAAATGACTTATTGATAGAATTTATCATGAAATTAAATTGTTAATTTCATGAATTATTTACTTATTGATATAATTTATCATGAAATTAACAATTTATTAACAATAATTACAACAATATTATGCCAGAAATTACTAATTAAAATTGAACTATTAACTAAATATAACATACATCTATACATACATACCTAAATATTCATATACTCACAAAATATATACACAGACAGCCGGTAGATACAAAATAGAGCCGTAATTCCATTATTATTATATTATTATTAAAGTAGCTGTACCAAGAAACTTTCGGTGAAGTCACATGATAATGAGAGCAACCAGCCGGTGATTTTTGATTTTCTTGATTTACTGAGCACTGCTTAATGTCACACGAGATTACTATTTTGTTATATATGTAACGTTCTATAAATGGACTGAAACGTCTAGCAAACGATGTATTAATTTTAGGTACATCAATTTTGTATACATGGCGTTCTAAAAGTTGGTTATAGTCCATGGAGCTCGTAACTATTTGATGTACATTTAGTGATGACTTTAATATAAAGAGCTGACGAAAGTTAAGTACATCACTATCACTGTAGAGTTTTTTGGTGGGGTACCTAAAGGGTTTTTTAAGCATAGTTTTGAGTTGAGAACACATCGCTGAGCTCTTTCAAGCTGTAACATGACAGTTTTAGCAGCACTTCCCCAGCAGATTATACAGTATATTATCAAGGAGTGAGTTACTGCATAATACACTGTTTTTAAGAAGTTTAGTTGTGCTGAAGATCGAAGCAACTTCATGATATTTGCAGTTTTTCGAACTCGTTTAGATAGAGACGAAATATGTGATCTAAAATTTAGATTTTGGTCAATAATTACACCGAGGTATTTGATAGTTTCAACTTTTTCCAAGTTTTGACATTTACAACATTCTTTCCCATTTGACATTTACGTTTACATTTAGTTTTGACATTTACAACATAATTTCCCTTTTCTGAAGCCGAATTGCCTAGTGGAAACAAGGTTATTTGTTTCGATAAACTTTACTAGCCTACTGTTAACAATTTTCTCTAACAATTTTGAGAAAGCTGTAAGAAGAGAAATTGGGCGGTAACTGTCAGCAGACTCTTTAGGACCTTTTTTGTAAATAGGAATAATAGAAGCTGTTTTCCAGGCATCGGGAAAAGTACCAGATTTTAAGCTTAGACTAAATATTGCCGTAAGGGGCGGTATAACACTGTTTATAATATCTTTAAGAAGAACATTAGTTAGTTATTATTATTATTGAATATTGTAGATCAAAGATACCCAAACATGGAAAATGTAAAGAAATTGTGTTTATTGCAGTGTAAAACCAAGACTTTGTATGAAATGAAAGTAATGACAGATCAGCATACTGGACCGCATTCCATTATAAACAGTAGACCAGTATAGCTAACTATAAAGGAACGACTTCGCAGTATACTAAATTGACATCGCACCTTACAGTGCTCGCAGTGTATATCGGAACACACCCAAAGACGCTCTTACGCTGTGATCGTAACTCGTAAGATGGCGGACGACAGCCAATGTAAGTCACTTTTACTAGGTATATAAAGATTAGGACGCTCCCTTCTGTTTACAGCTCAATGCAAGCGATTCGTACGTATTCCAGCTCAGACTAAGAACTAGACAGAGCAAAGAAAATTCTTTGACATGTATGAGCGAGAACACAAGATACAATTTACTGGTGCAAAAAACAGACAAAGTCATAGATTTTTGTCTTTGTCATCGTGGCTAGTTTTTGGTATTGTCACGATGTCAAAATGCTTTGTCTGTCATGATTCAACTGACATAATCGAACATTTGTATAAAAATTAGGGTTTTACATTATATTTACGTATCAAATCAGTGTTTTAAAAAAAAGACTGCGTGATAATAGTGCTTGTAAAATAGTTTACTATGCTACAAAAGCTACAGCGAGCGAAAAAATACAGGTATATGTCATATGTAGTCGAAAATGAAATAATTTAATGATTGAATGCTATAAAGTGATATAAAATGGACTTTTTTACACGTAATTAATAATTGCTACTAAGATACACTCGCAAAACACGTTTTCTAGCTAAATTTCTATTACTGAGAATTGTTTCGATGTTGCCTTATTGCGAATTTAATTTGCCCAGTTTTCACTTTACTAATAAATTTATATGTAATTTATGAGATGATGATATAAAATTACCATTTTAGGTTTTCCTCTAATCCAGATGCGATATCGAAATGGGTGGATGCTACGGGAAAACGAGGCAACCCACGAAATACCCAAAATATGTTTCACTATATTTTGTTGATGTTTCATTATACATAATAAGAAAATAGTAACGTTGGGAGCAAAATCATTGCCAGTGAATGTTCATGTAAGTATAGCTTTTAAAGTCTTTGTACTTCAACTTTGTAAGTAAATCTCAATTCTAGATTATGACTACCGCTGTAGTCATAATCTAAAATTTAGAGAAACTGATTTGCTCTCTCTCTTGTGACACCTGCCTGGGATTTAAGGGTTTCAAAATAAATTCCAGGAGTAAAAAATAAGATATATTCACACCCCAAATGGTAGGTGGCAACACAAATTTATAAGGTCGTGGTATTCGTCCTATAGCTAACTTCACCACTTGTAGTACTCTCTCTCCCGTGGGACTGGCCATGAAGCACATCGTTGCCTTTTGGTCGTAGCAGGAGATAGCCGTTTACTCTTTCATTTCATATCAGTGAAATGAAATGGTGAGCAGCGGCTTGACAATACTCTCAGTATAGTTGAGTCCATGAGCGACGGTTGACATTTACCATCAGACGGGCCGTGGCTCGTCTGCCAATAAATGCAAAAAAAAAAAATCTAATTCAATTAATTAAATCAGCGCTGGAAGAAAGATAATTATTTAAGATAATTTAATTATATTCTTGTGTACTATTATTTTATTAAATATAACTTATTATTATTTACCAGATGAGATATCGAACAGAACGGCAATTTATGGAGCAGCAATACTTACCTTGCATCAAGGCTCAAAGTCTTGGTATTTCCCTACGTGATCGAATTCTTATTACGGAGATCCATAGAACGTGAATATCCGACATAGCCGGCCAGGTTTGCATGCTGAAGTGGCAATGGGCAGGCCACATCGTTCGACGAACTAACAACCGTTGGGGAAAAAGGTTTTCGAGTTGCGACCACGTATCGGACAGCGCAGCGTAGTATGGTCTCCCACCAGGTGGACCAAATATATGGTCAAAGCTTGTTGTGACAGGATTTCGATCACTAACCATGACGTTCCACCAAAAATCCTACTTTTGACTAACCATCTACATCCATATAATATTATTTATGATATTTCTTAGATAAAGTTACTATCCTATAACTAAGTGATATTTAGATATTTTTATATATATTTTTAGCATTTGACATGCTCAGCAATATATCATTGAGATCTAAACAGGGGGAGAGGAAATAACTACAAATTTACCAAGCCAAGTCTTTGAACTCAAAAAATGGCGGAAATTGCTAGGGCTAAAAATATCGATATCGATACTTCAGTCCTTCAAGCGATCTATAATTTTTTGGGTGGACAAAGGTTTTTTAATTGCGTAAATCTAAATGTACCTATAATTATATCTATGTGTTTCAAATTGCAACCCAATACATTCAGTCATATGAGCTAGTGGTTGATAGATCAATCAGGCATGCCTTTTTATTAAACAAACAGAAAATTAAGGGCAAACACTCTATTGCATAAATTTGGGTTGTAAAAAGCATAAAGAAATAAATAATAATTTAATCCTGGGTATAGACGTTCATTCTAAGTCAAAACATAACTATATAAGTTTGTAATGTGATGACTTTAGGAGAAAAGGATTTGAAAGTGAGGTATTACTAAAAACAAGTATAATTATAATAATATTTGATTCCATCCACCAGTCATTCGACGTCCACTGCTGTACATAATAGGTCTCCCTAAGAGAACGCCACAACAAACGGTCCTTTTTTTTTGTTAACACGGTCCAAAATGCAAGTTTACGCACGCCACTGGGGTACCAATAGGAACCAGAGGGAGTGTCGGGCTTGATGTCATACAGGCTCGACTCTTGTGTAGAGTTCATGGGCCACAATACCAACTAAAACACAACCGCGACGGCTTCTTCCGTCATAATGGAGTGTCATAGGATCGTCTACAGACATTCCACACCGATGCTCTAGTAAGTACATCCCAGGGCGCCTTGCGGTTTTGACCAGGTCGTCAGTCCTTCTGGCGAGAGGCCATCCTATGCTGCGCCTTCTTGTCAAAACATGTGAAACATCTAATGCGGAGGGAGGGTAAAATCGGGAGTTAGCGTGGCGACGCTTTTGTTTTACTTGTCCCGTTCAAATCAATTGTTTCTTTACTAATTCTTGCCACCGTAACACCTTAACCAATAATCACGAATTGTCGCATATATAAAACTCTAGAGTACATATTAGGGCAAAGGCTACTAACTATTGTTTAAGTGGAGAAGGTGGAGGTCTCCTGTGGGATGGCTATTTTTGTGTATATTATTTTTATGCCAGAGCGTGATGTATTTAGATTGAAAAACTACACAGGAGTATGCTCGCTGTAAAATTGTCGGAAAGAAGGATCCTTTCAGATAATTTTATTTAATAATGAAGATTGACTATAACTAATAAGTTAAGTTGAAAGTTTATTGTAGGGCCAGCTGAAAATCAGTATTTTGCAATTAGCACAACAAAAACTGACTTTACACTATTGATATTTTATATTTGTTCGTTCTTTTTTGTTTTTTTCTAACCTTGTGTAACAAAAGAAAATGCTTTGCATGCTAATAATAATACAATTCAAATGATTAATCGATTAATTAATCACACAAAATTAATAAATTGTCGGTTTCTTCCCATTATATGAAAATTTGTGACGAATAAAAATCACAAATTATCAGTGGTGGATGATAGGTTGGAACCTAAATAGCGCAAATTAAATATTTTTAAAATAAAGGATATTTATACTAATAATTTTTAAACATCGATACATCGATAGTTGTTGGTTCTTCCTGCATCCCTAATTGACAGCTGACATACAACAGATAAAGACTTTGTTCCGATATACACTGCGAGCACTGTGATATCACGTGATCAACAGCGTCCATAAATATAACAACTTGCACGATGGAAAATTATTGTTACCTGTTATTGAATATTGTAGATCAAAGATACCTAAACATGGAAAATATAAAGAAATTGTGTTTATTGCAGTGTAAAACCAATACTTTGTATGAAATGAAAGTAATGACAGATCAGTATACTGGACTGCATTCCATTATAAAGAGTAACTAGTATAGCTTACTATAAAGGAACGACTTTGCAGTATACTAAATTGACATCGCACCTTACAGTGCTCGCAGTGTATATTGGAAAACACCCAAATTACGCTGTGATCGTAACTATTAAGATGGCGGATGACAGCCGAAGTAAGTCACTTTTACTAGTTATATAAAGATTAGGGCGCTTCCTCCTATTTACACCTCCTATTTGCACTATATACATTAAACACAAAGTGAAAAATGTGAAATCGAAAATAACAGTCACGAGCAGGATCTTATAGATGATTATATTAGGTATATGATATACCTATATATTATAATCTTAAAGCTCTCTTTTTGTGTGTCAAATAAATCAAATAATGAGAAAATTTAAAGTTTATTATAAATAAGCCCAAAGTTGCCTATGCGATGTTGCATAGGCACGAGATAGAGACATCTTGTATATATTTTGGAATCTTCTTTATTACATACGCGTTTAGCATGATTCTGAAACAATTTAAAAGTATATAAACTAAGGTCATTACATATATTATTTATATTGGGTTACTTATAAATACCTAACAATGTAAGAGCACAATCATAACTCAATAAATAAATTTAGTTCTACTATCTTAGCAGTTCTTGAATAATATTTGTAAGTACCGTAATGAAAATTTTATGACAATGTATATGAAATGTTTTGGACACTTGTTTTTATTTATTAAGAAACAAAAACACACAACACAAACAAAAAAACTTAACAATTTGCAGCATAGACATAAGTCACGGGCAACATTTTCTATAGGAACCAGTGTACCTAAATCATAACATTTAATTCACTTTAAAAGAAGTTTAACAACCACTGGCAACTTCTATGAAAAATCAACATTGGGTAAATGCGAATGACTATGTGATTCAGAATTGCCCTAGTCGGATAAATCAGAAAGTAACAGAAAATCTTGAGCTAGACAGTTCTAAGCCCACCCAAAATTGCAAAAAAGTGATTATCTATGTAACAAATAAAAAAACAATTTAATAACTTACCAAGTTTCTTAATTATAGATCTTCGGGTAAATCTGATAATCCAAAAAAAATCACGAAATCGCAGTTGTCTACAAAAATGTTCACTTGCGCTCATATGGTCACTTGTAGCAGTCGGAGGCAACGAATAGCGGGAAGCGTATCTACGACGGCTTCTAGCTTAATGTGCAAGGGCACAAAATATTGCAGTGTTTGGTAGAAAATTGTAGTTATTAGAATTACCCGATTTTCGGCGTTACCCAATGCACTTACATCAAAATCCGTTCAGTAGTTATTTGTGATGCGCGAATGAACCAACAGACGAACCGACAAACAGACAGACTTTATAATCTAAAAAATATGTTTTGATTTCAGACACGCCCATTGTACTGTTTATTCGCGCATCACGCAATAGCTACTTAACGGATTTTGATGCAACTTTTTTATTTGATAGCTCCATTGATGTATACTACTCTGTCAAGAAAGCACCGGGAAAAGATCAATAATACACAAAATTTTTGTTATTCATCCAAATTTATTTTATCACCTTCAAAGTATGCTCCTTCAGAAACGATAGACTTACGCCAACGAATAATACAATCATCAAAACATTTTTTAAAGGCTGTTTCCGGAATTGAGTTCAGTTCTCGCCGCGAATTTTCCTTTATGTCTTCTACTGATTGAAAACGGGTGCCACAATGTGGTAATTAGAGTTTAGGAAAAAGAAAGAAGTCGTCTGGAGCCATATCTGGTGAACATGGTGGTTGCTCGATGGTATTTGTTGAGTATTTGGACAAAAATTCATTCACAATGATGCCTTGTGCAAAGGCGCATTATCGTGATGCAAAATCCAAAAATTTTCTTTCCACTAATCTGGACTTTTTCATCGAATTTGCTCTATTAAACGCCGCATAACGCTCAAATAATATTCTTTATTTACTGTTTGACCTTCTGGCAAGAATTCCGAGTGCACAACATCGCGATAGTCAAAGAAAACAGTCAACATGACTTTGACTTTTGATCGAATTTGGCGTGGTTTTTTCGGTTTCAGTTCAGTTGGAAGTCGCCACTACGAAGCTTGTTGACTAGTTTGCGTGTCAGCTCGTAAACCCACGTCTCGTCACCAGTAACAACGCGTTTCATGAATGTTGGGTTGGAATTTACTCGTTCTCGCATGTCCTCAGCGACTCTCATGCGATTGAGTTTTTGGAGAAAATTTAGGTCTTTTGTGACTAGCCGAGCGGAAACATGTTTCATACCCAAGTGATTATTTAAAATGGTACGGATCGACTCGTGAGACAGTGAAAGTTCGACGGCTATCTCTCTCAAAGTTGAATGAGGATTTTCAGTCACTATTTCCTTCACTTTTGCCATGTTAACTTCAGTTGCAGACGTTGATGGCCTACCAGAGCAACGCAAATCTTCCATCACATATCGACCGCTCTTAAACGCTTTGTACCACTCATAAGCACGTGTTTTTGATAAAGTCAGTTCACCGTAAGCCTTCTGTAATATTTTCAGTGACTCCGAACACGAAATTCCTTTGGCGATGCAAAAATATACTCAATAATAACTCTTTGTTCGATATTTTTGTCCATTATGAAATTCGCAATACACACTAGATATGATATAACTAAAAACAGCACTGTATTTAATATAAATAACAGATTTAGCTCAAACTCCGCGCCAAAATGGATAACAGTTGTGCCAATCTAACAACAACAAAAAAAACAAAAATTTGAATTTGGAACCATAAACAAATCATCCATTCCCGGTACTTTCTTGACAGAGTGAGAGTAGTATAACTCAATGGATAGCTCTTGATAATACATAAAAACTGGTAAGTAGGTACCAATAGGTACATTAATTTATCCCACTACTCTCTAGTTATATGCTCTTTGCTCACTACTATATCGGGAACCTGAGATAAAACCCTGTATAAATTTACTGAAGTTTGTGACAGGTTTCAACCGCTCCTGCCGCTTTACGTGCCGCCAGAAACTAAGCACATATTTTATATAATACTTAGTACCTAGGTATCTACTTATGGAGACGATGTAGATATCTACCCTACTCCAGTCCTTACTTTACAACCAACTAGGTAGAATGCACATTTATTTCAATTAGCTAGTTTCATTTTCCTTCTTTCTCACGGCTACTTATAAGACTGGATAACAAGTGATACTACTCATTGTTATCGGATCCGTGTGGGTCGGTATCCACCAGTCTTTTGATTGTATGGTCTATGATTGTATCTCTCTTGTATGGAAATGGTGATAAATGAAATAATTGAAAAGAATAATAAAAAAGTAAAAATCTAAAATACTTCGCATATGAGCAATTATCACTATAATCATTTTTCTCGAAAGAAATTACAAGGGACGAATTAGAAAACAAAGAACTACAATCCTAAGTTAACTATTCTGTATTCTGTTCTTATTCGTCGTTTTTATCTTCATCTTCATCGTCTTGAGGTGGCAGAGTAATTTGTACTGAAGAAGCTTTAGATTGGGATTTGTGTTCAGTTAAGATAGAGGCACGGGTTTGTATCGAAGTCTCCGTAGAGGGCTTCGGAAGTTTCCGTAGTTGAGAAGTACTTGAAGCGCGACTAAGTATTGACTTTCGTTCTGCCGTTGGCACCAATTCCTGTGTACATTTAACTAACAATCAATCTGTGTCTGGGAATTTGAAAATTCTGTAGTAATAAGTACTGGTAGAGTCTGTTGAGTTCTAGGTGTTGAAACGAGTTTCAACGTGTGCCTTGATTTAACGGTAGAGTGAAAATCGGGAATCCACTTAGGGCACGGCAAAATTCATTACAAAAATCTAGTATTTTAAGGAAAAAACTAGAGAGCAGGAATGAAATTATATAGTATTTTTGATATAGTATTTTGGCGTCCTAAATATTTCCTCAACAATATATAGTTCATGATCCGAAAATGTCTGTATTAGACTATGGTTACGGCGTGTCTGAACACAAAACAATATTTTTTAGATGTTTTGTCTATTTGTCTGTTTGTTTGTTCGCTCACTACGCAAAAAGTTACTGAACGGATTTTAATGCAACTTTTTTATTTGATAACTCTTGAGTAGACTTTACAAATATCGGAAACCTGACATATCACCTAAAAACCAGGCTCTGGCTGCGGCGGAGCCGCGGGCAAAGGCTAGTATATAGTAAGGTTGGCAATCCTAAGTCCACCATTGCTGAGCGAGAGACTACTGATGCAACTAGCTTAAACTGCCATCGTCAGATCAATGAAGGTTGCAATCAATCGTCCAAGCTGAACGAGGTTTTAATTGGGTGCAGGTATCTGCTAAAACAACCGTGCCACGACAGCACCTGCACCAGTCGGAAGGTAAGGACTCCGTGCCATCATGCTGTCCACTCCTCCAGCACCGGCTGGAGCACCCCTATGCTCCAAAGACCGGCCCGGGGCATCTCAGTCGCGCCCTCCAACAGACAATGGTAGCACGGCAGGCGTTGCCCTGCCACCTGGCTTGCTTAAGAAATTTTCTCGACGGCTTATGAAGATTGCCAACCACACTGATGGACTGCAGTACTCATTCTGAGAGGAGACACATACCTAATAGTGGGACAGTAAAAACAAAACTCTACCATCACATAAGATCAAATCTCACCGATATTTTGTGGTCATCTTTTTTAGTGTCAAGTTTGTCATCATTTTCCGTTTTCTTAATACTCGTATATAAAGGTTTTTTATATTGATCAGACATGACAAATTTATCACCATCTAAAGCGTGCTCAACTTTTTCGTTTAATGCCTCAGCTTCCTCCGGTTCTAGAATTTGTGCTTTTAGACAGTCTATAGCTATTTCAACAATGTGTACCATGTCTTCTTCAGGGAGATTGATTCCACAATCTGTTGAAAGATTAATGTAAGGAATTAATGGTTACTTGCCTATAGGTAGGTAATCACATACCTACACTCAGTAGGTAAATATTTATTAACTTTAATATAAGATATCACAATATTTTTTTAGATAAAGGCCAAGTGTCTAGGACACAAGGTAATTGCAATGTATACAGTAGTTTATTCATGATGCACGGACAACGACAGAGCTCTATAACTTTATTTTAGATTATTTAATACAATCATGTCATTATCACAAAATTTCCTTCCCCCTGTAAACCAGTCCAGGGCAGTTTTATACAGGGGTGCAAAGAGTGCGTGACAGCTCTAACCTAGTTAGGATAAAGAACTTTAGACAAGTTCTACAAGAATTTCTATAAGAATTACACTAATTTTATACACTTTGTGAAGTTAGTGAAAATTCAACATTTTACAAGAGCACATATGGGTAGCTGAAGTGGCAATTGCATGGCCACATCGCTTAAGCAACCATTGGAGAGTATCGGCTCTCGAATAACGACCAAGTTTACGTTACGTATATATCTGCTTCAACTTCTTGCTTAGTTCCCTGGCTGATTGTGATAAGTAATTTACTAACCTTTCATGTCTTCAACAATATCGAAGGAGTTAATACCATCAATATTTTCAAGAGTTAGTGGATTATCATCATTAACGAGGGATTTTATCAGAGAAGACATTGTTTCAGGACTTTCTAAAATAAAAAAATACAAATACCAAAAATATTAAAAAGTTTACATACTCGTAGGTATAGCCTATAACAAGAGTGGAACTTCATTAGATTACAGAAGAAAATCTCGAAAGTATAACTTTTAACGAGTCTGGGAGGATGTTTGGCGCGTCAGATTTGTCTGGCTCATTGGAAAATATTTTAAAATATTATACTTAATTAAAATTGAGCCTTCCTAAAATGACGTAAGTTCCCTCATTTTTTTACGACTTTTTAAGTGTCTGTCAAAAGTTCTATGTTTATGTTATAATACCGATATTAAAAATGTTATTTTTCCTAAAATCTCGTAAGTCTGGGGTGACTGGGATCTCACTCTATATGCCCATGCTGACCATCTGGCGTAGTATTGTAGACCAATTTCCCTGTCTATGTAGAGGTGACGCATGTTCAACATTTACATGTTATCCTTCACCGGCTAGTGATAATTTATAAATACACACATACACAGATCTCTTACTCATCTCGGATCCGAATCCCAAGCCGTCCAAAAAAAAAATGATTGGTTTTTTCGGTCAAGAAATTTTCAATAACAGTTCGGAGTCAGGAAATGGCGGTGTTTCACCCACGCGCTTCGGAAAGCCCTGAATGCCATTGGTCCTGAGCCTGACCTCTCATAGTTCGTGCAGTCCCATTGTACAATGAGAGTGAGGGAATAAATAGAATGTGAACTTGTGTTTTGCGCACACACTCGTATATCATAATATGCTCTGCATACCTAGTTGGTAGTAGCCATCATGATCGTAGTGGGTAGGACCCGATTTCTAAGAATTGGGTAACCCATTGTTCGCTATGGTTTATAATAATTAAAATAAAACACTTACCAACAGTATTGATATCGACAGTGTGTAATAATGCAGCGATGGCAGGCCCGAGCCTGTTATACAGTGGCATATTAGCATCAGATACCTGTTGCAGAGCAGTTTCAAGGCTGGCCAACACCGAAGACATGCCTCGCATCCCCATACTTTCCATTTGTTTTATCTGGTTACGTATATGTAGGTTGGATAGATAAATATTTTACAAGACTGCAGTTAATTTACCAAATACCATATATAATATACCTAATACCTTAGTTTTTGTGTCTGGTGCGGAACTAGGTGCAAATAGCCCTGAATGTAGTTACGGATTATTATTCCAGTTGACGAAGCAAACATTTCAGTGTATTTATCTTCCGACTTCAATAGACGAGGAAGATACCTTCACCGCACTGAGCGAGAGAACAGTATCTTTGGCGCGCGCACGGAGTGAAAGTCTCGGTCGGGCCTATTTCAACCTCGTATTGCAATGAAGGTGTTAGAGATAAGTAGTCGAAAAATGTTAATAACTCACATGTTTTCGCACAAGGCTATCTGTCAAAGTGGCTAACGCATCGAAGGCTTTGGTTTGTTTCTTATATTTACTGGGGTCACCTCCATGTCGATAAAGCCATTTTCGAACCAAGTTATCTACAACTTCGTACCGTGAGCTCAGTCTAAAAAGTTCACAGATCAGTTTTATTATCATTAATTATCGAATTGTGTTCAGAAACTGGCTTGCTTTTCGCTAGATGTAAGCGTAAACTATAGACTAGATGACATGCTTAAATGTGTTCAAGCTTAGTAGTTACCTATCTGTTACTCTTTACCTAATAAAATATGACAGATGCTTTTTGTTTTCGTTAATAGTCGGATCCTTTGTAAATCGTTCCCAACCGCGGGGAACGCTATAGACGCTAGCAAATCCAGGGGCATGAGTTACATGTCTCCTACCCCAGAGAAATTAATAGGAAGTGGAGTGGAATGCCGATAAACAGGATGTGGAGGTGGTGATGAGCAGGGTCGGACTGGGCCAGAAGGGCCCGGGTGGCTCTCGTCAGGGCCCGAGACTGGATAATTTTTTTTTTCCTGTATTGGCAGACGAGCCACTGTCCATCTGATGGTAAATGGTAACTGTCGCCCATGGACTCGACTATACCGAGAGTATTGTCAAGCCACTGCTCACCAATTAATTTCACAGATATGAAATGAAATACAAACGGCTATCTCCTGCTACAGCCAAAACGCAACGATGTGCTTCATGGCCGGTTACACGGGAGATGGTGGTACCAACCCGCTCGGGCCTGATACCAAGTGAGTACTCCCACTTGGTACCCAGCCCTACCACCAGTCATGCAATAGATGATAATTGCTTACTTCCCCAAGTCGCCTCATACGACACCCGCGGGAAAGAATGGGGTGGTGACACTTGTATTCTTAGTCCGTCACCACACGGACACGGTTTTTGCGTTAGTATAAAATAATAAAGAAGGGGGTTTCTGATGCCTATATTACTAACATACCCCGAGATTATGTCCGGTAACTTCTCATTGATGTCTTTGAGCAATTCTTGTGCATCGTCTCGTGTGACTCGCATTGCGTCCAGTGCGTCGTAAAGTAGCTTCATTATATTCACGTCGCACACTAAGTTAGTTGAGGATTGCAGTGGTGTTCTGTGTATAAAATTAGTCATTTCACATTTTCAATTATCCAAAAAACAACCCTTTTGATACTAAGGGTAGGTACTAAGGCTAGTGTCCATTGCTACAAGTTTGAGAAAACAGTGAGGTAATAGGGTGATATTTTTCATGATGTCCCTTGGCATAAGGGAAAACCCAGGCCTGTATCTCATAAAGAAAAGATCAAAGTAAATGGTTTAAAATATAACTAGGTACATAAAAATATCAAAACAAATAAGTACTTACAATAAAAAAAACACTCACATTGGGAAATACTTCTTCCTTTTATCTTTCCGAGAACGAGTTATAATAGGCAGCTCCAGTTCGGAGGCTAAAGATTCGGATGGTGACCACTTAGGTGGCTCTGCCCGCTGTGATATCGGTTTCATACGGAGATTTTCTATCTCTTCACGTAGTTGCTAATATTATTAGAACTATTATTAATATATAAAATAAATTATAAAGGTGATAGGTAAGTAGTATTGATTCCATACGAGCAGGCAAACTTTTCTGCATATATCTACCTATTTGTTAATCCAGAATACCTATAGATTATCTCTATTCCGCTATTTTGCCGTGTGGGGCCGGCACCAAGAATAGCTCCACCCCGTCTCTCCCTATGGGAGTCGTAAAATCCGACTAAGGGATTACCGGGGGACCGCGCAGCAACGTTCCCCTATGTACTAAAAACGTCGACTGCGATCGCCAACCCGCCTGCCAAGCCTGGCGATTATGGTAAAACACCCATTTTGGGGAGGCCTATGTTCAGCAGTGGACGATGAAAGGCTGATGGATGGATGGATAGATCTCTATTCCGATTTTACTTAGATATACATACATACACATTGTCACACCTCTTTCCCGAAGGGGTAGGCAGAGACCACTTCTCCACTTGCTACGATCCTAACACACATCTTTCGCTTATCTACTTTCATCAGCGCTTTCTTGCCTAAAATACTTAGATACAAGTAGGGCTTTTTTGTGGGGGCACATGGGGAAAAGGAAATTTTGAAAATATCAAAAAATTACCATAAAACCTGAAAAAATTAAAGAATATGAAAAAAAAATGAAAAAAAAAATATATTTTATCCTTTACAAAATCCATCTTTCTTGAACAGTTACCGCGCCACCACCTCATTAGAGATTGTCACAACAAGTTGAGACTAACAGTTTCATCGCTATTGGTTATCAAGTTTAACGGTCCACCACTAAATATGTTTGACCCTTTGTTTGGACTTACTTTAGAGAATTAGTGTGCCCTTTTTTTTTGTTAAGGCGGGAAAAAATGTCCCTAACCGCACACCCCGTCGTTCGGGGCAACGAACAGGCTAGTGTGGGGCCTGCACCCACTAAAGACTCCCGTTTGTGCCGTCTCCCCGCCTTTATTGGCGGGCCACTGGAACTGTGTTACATTCCTTCAGTGGTGAATTAGTGTGCCCCTAAAAAAGAAGTGATAAAAAAAGGCCTGGATATAAGTATCTACTCAGATCAAATAAAAAAGTTAAGATGGAACTTTGCGAACAATGAAGTGAGGCCAGTTCTATAAAGATGTAGTGCGTGGGCCGGTGTTGCAATCATAATTCAAATTACCCCAATATTACAAAAATAATGTTACTAATTGTCAAATGTTAAAACACTATAGAACAAGTGTTCTATCAGCCATTCGGACGCGGAGTGTATGTAAAAAATAGTGGCGGTAGTGGATAAGAGAAGAATAATATTTTAAAAATAACATTTCTGAGTATTTAATTTTGTGCATTATTATTTATTTAAAAAAACCTTTGTGCTGAATTAATTTCTTGTAAGATTGCCTCTTACTTTCAATCGATTTGGAAATTGTTTCTAACTTAGCAATATGGTGGAACCTAATGTTTAGGATATTTCTCAGCAACGCACCGTATTAAATTAATTTTATGTTCGCGCCCAGCATATTAGTGTTTAATCTCTAAATTGATAAAAACCTAGTTGTTGCCTTGTTGTTTCACACAAATGATGGTATGCTTTACAAGACAGTCAAGTGCACCGCCCGTTCCCTTGTAATTTAATGCAATATGCAGAAGCGATGCAACAACAAACACCAATTACACATTTATACCGTTACTTCTCTCTACACGTGTTTTGCCGCTCCACAGGGCATCCTCGGGGCAACTATTACGACAAGCGAATGTAGTCTGTGTGGTGACGGACTAAGAATACAAGTGTCACCACCCCATTCTTTCCCACGTATGTCGTATGATGCGACTAAGGGAAGTAAGCAATTATCATCCATTTCATGACTGGTGGTAGGGCTGGGTACCAATTACCACTGAAGGAATGTAATATGGTTCCAGCCCGCCAATAAAGGCGGACAGACAGCACACGGACACACAAAAATGTTCCTAACCTTTTTTCACGACTTAACAGAAAAAAAAGGGCTGGGTACCAATTAAGAGTACCCGTAATTGCCATCGGGCCCGCGAACGAGTTAGTAAAAAGCACATCAGTGTGTTTTAGTTGTAGCAGAAGATGCCGTTTATTCTTTCATTTCATATCTGTGAAATGAAATGGTGAGCAGCGGCTTCACCATACTTCAGGTATAGTAGTCCATGAGCGACGGTTACCATTTACCATACGCAATAAAAAAATACATTAAGTAGTTGAAGTAATAACACAAATAAAAATTATGGGTCACCACCAAAATTTTTCTACATAAATAGACCGATCGTTCGAATCGATCAAGTCGGCTTCTAAACATAAAAGAACTGTGTGTGATTCGTTTAGGAGTCAAGATGCCACAAACAGACACTCACGCACACAGACACCAAACAGACAGGTCAAACTTATAACATAACACCCCCCATTTGTGTGAGGGTAAAAAAACGAGTCACATTGCCCAAAAATATGGTAAACTATAACAGTTTATAATGGCAACACTTGTATGTTTCAAGCAATAAACTCAAATTTTATTTTGATTTATTGAAAATATTGGTTTCCAAGTTTACATAAGTGTGAAATGTGATTCCATCCTGCTTTTTATCTTTTGTAGTCTGGTTTAGTTTCGTTATACGTGTGTGCGTGTAATTGTGTATGTACACGGCAAGGCGTAGTTTTAACCTGCCTCACTTCTTAGTTCGCAGAGTAGGTACCATCTTAACTTTTTTATTTGATCTGAGAGTATCTATAAAATCGATACAGCAAGCGTGGTGTCGTACGAGGTAACTAAGGGAAGTATCCCCTATATCATTACTGGTGGTACCAAGTGGGAGTAATCACAAGGGCTACCATCTTCTGTGTGAAATACCTCGTTGCGTTTTGGTTATAGCAGAAGCTAGCCCTTCATTCATTCACTTCCCACCCATGAAATGAACTACTGAGCAGCCGTTAGCAGTTCTTAGGATTCCCGAGTCAATGAGCGACGGTTCCCTACCACTTGCCATCAGATTGTCCTTAAAAGAGGGTTTATTACACAATAAAACCTGTCGGCACAAAGATAACTTCGTATTATTGAAACTTGTTTACCTTTATCTGCTGTTTTTGTTGTGCACGTACAATCCTCAAGCGCACCACATCACGTTCGTAGTCGTCTATGTTGTAGCCACCTACCATCCTCTTGGGATCCAAATGACCCTGATTGAATGTGGCACAATAATTATATTATAAATTAGGCTTTGTCAGCGGCTTCGCCGCAGCCAAAAGCTGGTTTTTAGGTTATATCTCAGGTTCCCGATATAGTAGCGAGATAAAATGTATACAAGTTTTTAAGTCTAATCAAGAGCTACCGAATAAAAAAAGTTGCATCAAAATCAGTTCAGTAGTTTTTGCGTGATGCGCGAATAAACAAACAGACAAAAAAAGAAATCTCTCCTCAAATATTAAATGTACAGACACAGCTCTTTTACAGCTTTATAATAAATCATAGATTTAGTATATATATATATAAATCCTATTTCTGTACTATTATAAAGCAGTAACAGAGCTATGTCTGTACATTGAAGATATTTGAGAAAAAAATACTATGCCTATCTTTTATACTATTTGGGAGTTCGAAAACAATTTTTGGGAATTTTTGTCTCAGTATTAGTTCCTATATCACTCAAAAACTACAGAACGGATTTTATAGAAACTTATTGTTAGATATTGCTTACTCAAAAATTGGTATGCCTATGTTTTATCCCTCTACGATATCGGGAACCTGAGATAAAACATAAGAACTAGCTGTTCTCTGCGGCGGAGTCGCGGGCAAAAGTAGGCTAGTAATACTATAAATGTGAAAGTTTGTTAGCAATGTGCCTTAAAAAAACCTTTTTTAAGATCGTAAGTATAATATATCTGAATTCATCTTGCGAAACTATGTGGTTCGACACAAACAATATTTCCACCCAAAAACTGTGTTGCTGTGTTATGTTATAGATACTTATACATAGATTAATTTCCTTTTAAGAAGATATACAATGCAAATGTGGAAAGATGTAGGTACAGGGGGAGACCAACACTCCACTCTAACCTAGACCAAATAGGCCATGTATTGAAGGAATGTGGTGTCAGGAGTCTTCGAAACCGTCGAGCGTGTATGAATACAATTATGAATGTTGAGGAATCGAGAGATGTATGCATGCAGAGCCTTTTGGTACTCTGTTCTCTTTGCCTACCCTGCAAGGAATATGGCGTGATATAATAAGTAAGTTCCTTTTAGTATTATTACACACAAAAACATAGCATCACGCCTGTATTCGCCGAGAGGTGTGCAGAGGTGTATTACACACCCACGATTCGCCAGCTATGTTTAAGTCCCACGTAATAGGGAGCGAGCCTATTGACGTCTACCAGGCACATTTCCAAACTCCGGGCTGCTACTAAGAATTTTTATTTTTACGAAAAACCTCAATAGCACTGCCCGCCCCGGGGATCGAACCCGAGACCTCGTGATCAGCAGCCGCTTACGCTTAATAAACAAATTTTCCTAGCAAATATCTACATAATACGTTTTCATAGACTAGTGTAAACAGTATACATTGACGATATAAAACGACATAGGCTAAAAGTAGATCCCAGTATACTTTTTATCAGTGAAAAATGAACGGTTCCTTTAAAATAGCGATTTTGCATAGAGGTAATGCCGTATGTAATGTGCCTTAGAGTTACGTATTTATATTTGATCCATTCTTAAGTACACGCACATGAAGTCACGGGCAGAATCTACTACTACTATTTGTCATCATGCCATTTCCCTTGCGGGGTAGGCAGAGAGAACAGAGTGCCAAGAGGCTCTATTCTTGCATACACCTCTTGCTTCCTTCTTCCACGGGCTCGAATACTGAGATAAATGAAAAAATAAATCTTACCTTTTTTGGTACAATTTCTCCTTGAATAGCAGCGGCTAAGCGGAGTCGATCAGAGTAGTGATTTAAACTTTGAAGATATTTCTGTTCTAATTCGCTGTGACGTTTCTGAAACCAGAAATTAAAACATATAACATATAACATCACGCTTGTATCCCCAAAGGGGTAGGCAGAGGTGTATTACACACCCATGTTTCGCCAGCTATGTTTAAGTCCCACGTAATAGGGGGCGAGCCTATTGTCGTCTACCGAGCCCGTTTCCAAATTTCGGGCTGCTATTGAGAATTTTGCTCCTTACGAAAAAGCTCAATAACACTGCCTGACCCGGGATCGAACCCGAGACCTCATGATCAGCAGTCGCACACACTACCGCTGCACCACCGAGCTACCACCAGAAATTAGGTAATAATGAATCCAGAGGTTTATGTAACTTCTCTAACCTGTTAGCTATTATTAACCTATTTTAGCATGGTCTTAGTTAGCTACCACAAGGATAGCGATGGGATAGGAACATAGGCTATGTATTGTTGGATTTACTCGGGTGAACCAGTAAAATGTTCCACTGGCCACTGAAGCAGTAAAATATTCCAGAGTAGGGTACAGCCGATTCACCGTTCAGTTTTATAAAACTCTTTTGGTCATTTGTATTTGTTGCCCCCGACATACATACGACATACATATTGATATTTTGTTTATTATAACTTTAATGTATGTATCTGCGTATCTGTACGTCTATCTGCGGCATTATAAATTCTAAATGACTGCATGCTTATCATCACGCCATTTCCCTTGCGGGGTAGGCAGAGAGAACAGAGTGCCAAGAGGCTCTATTCTTGCATATATCTCTGGCTTCCTCAACATTCATAACTTTCTTCATACACGCTCGCCGGTTTCGGAGACTGACTCCACCTTCCTTCAATACATGACCAATTTGGTCTAGGTAGGTAAGTCTCGGTCTCCCCCTGTACCTACATCCTTCCACTTTCGCATTGTATATCTTCTTAGCCAGTCGCTCGTCCGGCATTCTTTCCACATGTCCGAACCATCGGAGCATTCCCTTTCGCATCTTTACACCAATACTCTTTTATACCTACTCGCTCTCTTACGTCATTACTCATACATACACTTTGGCTGCCAAACTGGTCAAGCTTATGGCTCTGTAGTTTGCATAACGTGAACCCTTGTTTTTAAACAAGGGCACGATGACTGCGCTTCTCCAGTCCTTGGGAACCATTCCTGAGTTCCAACATAAATTGAGAAGCATCAGGAAGGATTCCCAGACACATGAGCCTCCAAGCTTGATCATCTCAGCAAACACCATATCAATACCCGCTGCTTTACCATTTTTCAAACTTCTAATCTCCCATTCAACTTCATCCATACTAATGTCATCAGAGGATGCCGGTACCGAATGTTGATCTGTTAGACCACATGTGGCACCAGCATCACCCTGAACATCCGCATACATATGTCCAAAATATTCACTCCATCGACACATCTTGTGTTTGCGTAAGAATATCTCCACCTTTAGACCTTATTTTATTCATTCTGAAAGCTGACCAACCACTCCGAAATTTCTTCACCTCCCTCCAGAAAAGTTTGGTGTTGCTCTCGAAGTTTTTGGTCAGACTTTCTTCTGCAATCATATTTGCTCTATCACGCTTCTCTTTCACTAAGGCTTTGGTGTCATTCTTACGTTGCCGGTATATTTCTTTCTTCTGTTCTTTCATACTTGCACTCAGGTTCAAAGAAGATACATAGTCCAGCCAAGTTTTCTTCTTTTGGTCTACGGAATCTACTACTTCCGTATCCCACCATGCATCACCTTTCACTTTCCTATGCTTCTTTGAGCATCCACATACTTCTTTCGCTGTATCTACCATACTATCTTTCAATACTCTCCAGCATTCTTCTATGTCAGATCCCGGCTGACTTGCCATTGTCAGCCGTTCACAGACACCCTCTACATACTTTGCTCTTACACTCTCTTCTTGCAACTTTTCAATCTTTATTCTTTCAAGCCCTCCGAAGTGGACACGCTCTCGCCAGTGTCTCCACTTTCTGAACAGACCACTAAATCTCGCAATCACGAGATAGTGGTCCGTGTCGACAGTGGGACCCCTGTAGGCTCTTGTATCCAAAATTTTACTTCGGAGGCGACTGTCTACCAGAATTAAATCTATCATACTTCTCTGTTCATTCCTTCTCCATGTATACATATGAATGTCCTTATGTTGAAAAAATGTGTTTGACACAATAAGGTTTCTCTCCATACATACATCCGCAATGAGCCTACCTGCATCATTCACTCTCTTATCACCAAATGAACCAAGCACGAAGTCTGTACGCTTGGTCCCAACCCATCCATTCAAGTCTCCGCATACGATCACGCGTTCACTAGCTTCTGCCAAATCCATAACTTCCCTAATATTATCCCAGAACTTCTCTAGATCCGATGCCACCGAAGAGCCTACGGGAGCACAAGCTGCGACCATAAAGACCCTGGTGACACCTAGTTTTATTCGGACCCATAGAATTCTGGGATCGAACATTCCGTAGTCTTTCACACCTGAGGCCAAGCGAGCGGACAGCAACACCCACACTCCCATGCTGACCCGATCGCTCTGCGGTACACAAGACCACAGAGCTAACCCGTCACCAGGAAGATCACAGGCGTCGCTGCCCTTTCGCTTGGTCTCTGTTACACAGAGCATATCAAGCTGTCTGTCCCACATGACGGTTACCAGCTCGTGTAACTTACCTTCCACACCACCTCTTACATTCCACGTGCTTTCTCAACACTCTGCTCCCCTCGACTCACCAAACTGGGCAAGGCGTGATGGGTGGCGGCCCCCATCGCCGTAATATGATTTAAAAAAGTGTTCAAATTTTGAATATTATTTTCTTTGTTTTTCATAAACTTACAGTAGCGGTATAGTGTGTGAACAGAATCAAGCGGTATTTCATATCGAGGCAGCGACTGGGGCTATGTACAGCGCAAGCCCACACTCACGTGGAGTAGGTACTTTTCATATTTCTGGGCAGTGGGCCTAGCCAAGTTGCATTCTATGATCGCTAACGCTAATAGAAAACTATTTAAATGTATGTGCATTTGACATCTTTAACCATAGATAAAGAAACTATATTTATCTAAGTCTTTAACAATATCGTTAAGTCACGTGACTTAACATTAGAGATGTCAAATTTCTATACATTTTAATAGTATTTCTAATAGCGTTAGCGATTATAGAATGCAACTTGACTTAGGCCCACAGCTTCCATGCTTTGTTTACCACATACCATTTTTAAATGAGGTTTAAATACAGCACTTAGCTCACAGTAGGCAGCGCCTTGGCTGTTGCCCTGATATTGCCAAAGTCCATGAGCAGCGGTTATCAATAGCGGTCATTTATGGCAATAATAATAACATAAATTACAAAATTTTATTTTTTAATTACAAAAGCTCCCTACGCAATTACATCATTTTGGAAAAGAGCTGATACTCTTACACTGCTGGACCGATATTAACCAAATATGGCCGCAACAAAACTGGCTTTGAAATAAAAAAAACCGCATCGAAATTGGTCCATCCGTTTGAGAGCTACGATGCCACAGACAGACACACACACACAAACAGACATCGTCGTCAAACTTATAACACCCCTCTTTTTGCGTCGGGGATTAAAAAAAACTTATTGCATTAGATATCCTAATTCTAAGGCAAGCTATAGGTATAAGCTGTTTAATACAAAGACTCTTAAGAAACGGTAGAAGAAACCGCAGCTAGTAAAAATATTTATAGTGAAAATGACCTTCCAATCCCGTAGCTGCGCATTAATTTGTGGAATGATCCCGTAGGTGTGGTTGAACTTATGTCGACGAGCCATCTGTCGCAGCATGTCGTCAAGCGTCTTGTCCACCTTTCGCGGCTTGCCCAGCTTGCGCGTCAATACGTCTCGCATTTGAGCACGCAGTTCGCTCGCGGTTTGCTCCATCGCGCGGACATCAATATTCATGCGGAACAAGTGCGTGCGGTTTATTCTGCATCAAATTGTTATCAACATTATCACATAACTTATCCATAATAAACCAACACTGTCCTACTACTTATAGAATATTGCGGCGATCAGCGCGAAGTGGTGTTTTAACAAAATGTACTTTCACATAATAGTAAACTACACATAGTATTTCTTCATATATTATTGATGGGCCTCGTGGCGTAGTCGGTACTGTAACCGACTTCCGTGCACGAGGTCGTAGGTTCGATTCCCACTCAGGACAAATATTTGTGTGATGAACACAGATACTTGTACTGCATCTAGGTGTTTTATATCTATTATACCTATGTATGTATTTACAAAAAAAAAGTAGGTAATAGGTATATGTATATCCGTAATCTGGTACCCATAACACAAGCATTAAGTTTAGTTTGGGACCAGAGGACGTTGTGTAAAAATGTCCGTCAATATTTATATTTTCATCCATCCATCCATTAGCCTTTCAACGTCCACTGTTGGACATAGACCTCCCCAAGAGAACGCCACAACGAGCGGTCCCGTCATGGGGGATAATGCCGTAATCGCCACGCTTGGCAGGCGGGTTGGCGATCGCAGTGGATGTTGTTAATACTCGAGGGAGTGCTGCTGCCCACTACCCCTATTCCCTCAGTCGGCTCTTATGACTCCCGTGGGTAGAGAGGGGTGGGATAATTCTAAAGCCAGCTCCACACGGCAAAAAATTAATAAATATATATGTATAATAATTTCTTATAAAAAATATAATCTTTTTGGGTCGTGTGGGCTAGAATAGTGAAGATATTTTTTATTAATTTAGAAAGTTGCATAAAATTATGTTTATTAGATTCTGACTGTGAATTTGTCAGTGTCACTTTTAAAATTTAAATCAATTAAGTTGCGTATACCACATAAATACTTATTACAAATGAAAAAATATTATGTGTATATCTAGGCTATGGTTTAGTTAGTATTTCGTTCAAATGCGTCATTTATTCTTTATGCCAACAGTAGTTATCCCATGAGAACTAACCATTTTTCGGGGAAAAAGTATCGTATATGCCAGTGTATCACCTGTTTACCTACTACTGCTTATCCACCTGTGGTGATATTTGCCTATTTTACGATTTAATATAATATTACTGAAGGTGAACTGAACAATACAAACTTCTGTCGTAATTTTTGTTGTTTGATCTCATCCTGCAGGTCCAACACTCTTCGCCGTAGCCTAGCAAGTAGCGCTTCAGGAAAAACTACGGTTCGTGAGAGTCCCTGAGGGCCAGTGCAACCGTCGATAGCTGCAGCTCTGATCTGATCATACCGAAGGACAACTACTTGTTCCACTTCATTCATACAACTCTGCTTTTCCATCTTGATTAAACAAAATAACGTAATACTTTAAATTTAGTAGTTCCAAATTATGATGTTTCAGAATTTTTCAAAGCAGAGAAAGCGTTACCATACTATTTCAATAATCAAGGACATAGAAATATTAAGTTTGGTATTAATACCTATATACAAATAAATCTATACAGATAAATTAAACTGAAGTGTCTGTTTGTAATGTCTAAATAACAACTTTTTACTAAATGTATACGAGAGTATACGAGCCCCGATGCAAACTAGTTCGTCTAGTGTGAAATTTTCTCTGTGAGATTTTTTCTAACTTCATTATTTTTGGATATCTATATAAAATATTAAGCTGTTCTACTATCGCATATCGCTTTACTTATGCCATTTTTTAATTATGAACCAATAAACTATTTTAGCTTTTTAAATTTATACATATCCTGTTTTAAATTCGAAGAAGTTATAAGCAAAATAGTTCGTCAAGTGAGACAGTACAATTTCTGAAAATTTCTGTTTTTTCATTAGTTTTCAACTAACAATGGGTCGTGGCAAACCCGTGTGTGAACTAACATTGAGAGCAAAGGCGACACAACTAAGTGGTAGACGAACTATTTTGCGTGAGTGACAAGGGTAGACGAATTCTTTTGCGTTTTTTAGAATTTTTTTAAAATTTTTTATATTATGTAAAGTCATGAAAAAATTTCAGTTATGTTAAAATAAACTTTAAAATGTTCCTGAAATTGTGGTTTACTTTTTATTATTCTTAATTATTTTACCAATATTTACTTTCTATATTTTACGCTTTGCACTACTTTCCATACTAGACGAACTATTTTGCATCGGGGCTCGTATTCGCTACCTGCAACAAATTTTTAAGTTTTGTCTGTCTGTCTGGCTGTTTGTTCCGGCTAATCTCTGGTACGGCGGGACCGATTTGGACGGGACTTTCACAAGTAGATCGGTATTGTTATAAGGAGTCACTTAGGCTATTATTTTGAAAAAAATATTAAGATACCGCGCAAAGCCGCCGGCGGACCACTCAAGGAATGTAATATGGTTCCGGTGGCCCGCCAATAAAGGCGGAGAGACGGCACACGGCGGGTTTCTTTAGTGGGTGAGGGCCCCACACTACCCAGTTCGTTGCCCCGAACGACGAGGTGTGTGGTTAGGAACAGTTTTACACGCCTTAACAACAAAAAAAAGGATACCGCGCAAAAAAAAAACCCATTGGATCAAAATACTGATCACTTGTTTAAGGAAATGGTGCATTGTGTTTTGCGGCTGTGCTTCTTACATACCGCTTACAACATTATTGATTAGGGATTCCTGGATAGGATATAATATGTATTAGTTTATACTATGGGAATCTCAGAATTAAAATAAATCTAAAAAATGGCGTGCCATAAACTCTTTCAGATCATTCTTTCTTTTTTCCAGTTGGTCGTTGAGTTTTCGTTTGCCCTTGTTGTGATTTTCGATTTCACGGCGCAACAGCTCTATTAACTTATCTTTTTCTATCATGGCTTGTTCATGTTTATGCCTGTAAACATTAAAACAGTTGTTTTTTTTTGATTATTAACAATGGCTAATGTGGCGTGGCCACCTAGTAATAAGTGGTAACAACTACTCCTGGATCAGCAATGGCAGACAACCGCAAAACTTTACCATTACCGCCAGGATTTTTATCGGCTTACTTTTGACGGGCCTCGTGGCATAGTCGGTAGTGTAAAAGACTTCCGTGCACAAGGTCGTGGGTTCGATTCCCAGTCGGGACAACTATTTGTGTGATGAACACAGATATTTGTAAGTACTGCGTCTGGGTGTTTTCTATCTATTATATGTAGGTATTTAATCATAACATAGCATCACGCCTGTATTCCCCGAAGGGGTAGGCAGAGGTGTATTACACACCCACGACTCGCCAGCTATGTTTAAGTCCCACGTAATAGGGGGCGAGCCTATTGACGCAACACACAACGTCACAACTTTATACAAGCACACATTGTAAAACTTATGATCATTTTATTTCTACAAAATAATTGCGATGTTTTCACATCTCGTAGACGTACCACGACCTATATTTTTTTTATTTTAGACGGTTCGTAAGTATAATATAACTCAAGCAATTTCATTTTAATAGATACTAGTTTTGTCCGTTGGATTTATCTGCTGTTTAATCTAGAGGGTCTCCCAGTGTGATGTTAAACAGCCCATAGCTTCCTCTAGCATGCTATCAAATGCTAAGGATTTTTTAAAATCCGAAACCTCCAGAGATTAGAAAGTTTAAACAAACAAACTATTCAGCTTTATTATATTATTATAGACCGATAAAAAATAGTCACGAGAACCGTGAGTTAGGGCCGGTTGTTTCAAACGATTGATTATCGTAACATACGTACGTCAAAAAATAACGATTACGAACGATATTTAACGTACGTTAAATACAAAGCATTGTTTCATTGCATAAAAAACCAGTCATCAAAGTTATTCGGGATGCCAGTACAAACCGACGTATTTTGTTAATAAAGATAGATGGGAGAGTTTTCTACTATGGCAACATTTGCCAGTATACATCAGTTTACTGTTTTTATCTATGCTTTTTATGGTTTTTAGCATGGAAGTAATATGTAATGTATATAAGTAGGTATATACTATATACATATTACTTATTTAATTTATTATTTACGACGCAAATGACAAAACTTCGAAATGCTCCTTTATTATTAGTTGTGAATTGTGACAATATTATTAAGCAATATACTCAGATCAAATAAAAAAGTTAAGATGGAACTCTGCGAACAAAGAAGTGAGGCCGGTTAAAACTACGCCTTGCCGTGTACATACACAATTACACGCACACATGTATAACGAAACTACGCCTTGAATTGTCAGTCGAGCTATCGCGGCGCTTCGATTAAAACTTTATCAAAAATATCATAATTTACAAAGTAAAAATGCCAAATGTAAAATTGTGTTGTGAAAGGGTGTAAAAACCAAACTACATGAGATAAAAAACAAGATGGAATCACATTTCACACTTAAGTAAACTTGGAAACTAATATTTTGAATAAATCAAAATAAAATTGGAGTTTATTGCTTGAAACATACAAGTGTTGCCATTATAAAATGTTATAGTTTACCCTATTTTTGGGCAATGTGACTCGTTTTTTTTACCCCCACACAAAAAGGGGGGTGTTATGTTATAAGTTTGACCTGTCTGTTTGGTGTCTGTGTGCGGGAGTGTCTGTTTGTGGCATATTGACTCCTAAACGAATCACACACAGTTCTTTTTTGTTTAGAAGCTGACTTGATCGATTCGAACGATCGGTCTATTTATGTAGAAAAATTTTGGTGGTGACTCATAATTTTTATTTGTGTTATTACTTCAACTACTTAATGTATTTTTTTTTATTGCGTGCTGATTCTTTCTTCTTTTTTGTTTAAAAGCTGACGTGATCGATTCGAACAATTGGTCTTCATAATTATAGAAACAATGTCGGTGGTGACTCAAAATTTTGATTTGTGTTATTACTTCAATTAATGTATTTTTTTTATTGCGTATGGTAAATGGTAACCCTCGCTCATGGACTACTATATCTGGAGTATTCTGAAGCCGCTGCTTACCATTTCATGTCACAGATATGAAATGAAAGAATAAACGGCATCTTCTGCTACAACCAAAACACACTGATGTGCTTTTTACCTAGTCGTTCGCGCGGGCCCGATAGCAATTACGGGTCTCCCAATTGGTACCCAGTCCTACCACCAGTCATGCAATGAATGATAATTGCTTACTTCCCTTAGTCGCCTCATACGACACCCGTGGGAATGAATGGGGTGGTGACACTTGTATTCTTAGTCCTTCACCTCACGGAATATAATCGCTTGTCTTAAAAGTTGCCCCGAGGATGCCCTATGGACCGCTCCATAAACACGTGTAGTGAGAAGTAACGGTATAAATGTGCAATTGGTATGTGTTGTTGCACCGCTTCTGCATATTGCATTAAATTACAGGGGAACGGGCGGTGCACTTGACTGTCTTGCAAAGCATACCATCATTTGTGTGAAACAACAAGGCAACAACCAGGTTTTTATTAATTTAGAGATAAAGACGAATATGCTGGGCACCAACATAAAATTAATTTAATACGGTGCGTTACTAAGAAATACCTAAGCATTAGGTTCCACCATATTGCTAAGTTAGAAACAATTTCCAAATCGATTGAAAGTAAGAGGCAATCTTACAAGAAATTAATTCAGCACAAAGGTTTTTAAATAAATAATAATGCACAAAATTAAATACTCAGTAATTTTATTTTTAAAATATTCTTCTTCCCATATCCTTTTCACTACCGCCACTACTTTTTACATACACTTCGCGTCTGAATGGCTGATAGAACGAACACTTGTTCTATCGTGTTTTAACATTTAGCAATTAGTAACATTATTTTTGTAATATTGGGGTAATTTGAATTATGATTGCAACACCGGCCCACGCACTACATCTTTCTAAAACCGGTCTCACTTCGTAGTGCGCAAAGTTCCATCTTAACTTTTTTATTTGATCTGAGGCAATATAAAGAAAGATAAGTTATTCATGCAGAATTCAATGCCGGTGGAGACCAACCGAGGACTTTATGTCTGTTATAGTTTGATTTGAAATCTAGCTATATTATAAAAGTCAGTTGCAACAGCTAATTTTTAAATCAAAGTAAGTACCTACCTATTCTTAGGAGAAACTCTACTTTTCTGTGACAAATTTGATATCGTCTTCGATAAGACGTGATAACAATAGAGCCATTTCCTTTATTAGTTACACCCACCGGGTACACGATACCATGCAATGAATTCATCCCAACAGTTTAGGTTTTAACACGTGTTTTAAATACTTTTTTCTTCCTTTCTACATTGTTTGTATTATCGCCAGATGAACAACTATCGTCGATGAAAGACGACTGCAAAAGAGAGTCTATAATGTTATAGTACTGTTTGTTAGACGCATCCATAGTACCTATATACTCTTTAGTATATACTCTTTGCTACATACTGAAAGTGTATAAGTACTATATCTATGGTTAATCGTAACGAAAGTGACCTTAACCAATGTGTGGGACATCTGTTACCGTAATCGTTATTGTTTAACGTACGTTAAGAATCATTTCGCGAAACAACGCTTTTTTTGGTATAACAATGGTTAACACCATTTTTAATGTTTACACGTGCGTCAAGTATAGCTGAAACAACCCGCCCTTAAAGTATTTTTTTTTAGTTTAGTAAGTTAGTTTAAGTAGATTGTATTTTTTTTTTAAAAGACGACGCCCTGTCTAGTTACTAATCCTTGAATCGCGGGGGACTTTTACAAACATACAATTTCACGGACACATTACGGGTGTACTTTCCACCCAGACTCGGAACAACCATTTGTGGATCACACAAAGAGTTGTCTTGTGTGGGAATCCAACACACAACACTCAGACAGTAGGCCGGTATCTAAACCACTCAACTCAATTGAATGACTACCTATCAAGTTTGTAACCCGCACTGGGCCATTGTCGTGTACTACGGCCTAAACCCCTCTTATCATGAGAGGAGCCCCGTGCCCAACAATAGGACAGTAAGTGTTGAAAAAAAATCATAGTAGAAGACTAACCTAGTGGTTCTTAATTCGTAAGTTTTGTCGTATATTTCTCTTTCACATCCTTCAGGACAAATATTAGGGTCGAGACGTATAGGACCTATGTCGCGACTATCCAAGCTGCCTTCGTCTTCTTCTTCACTTGAAGATGAAGATGATTCCGACTCAGAAGATTCTGGAAATACATGATATAAGTTAAGACTTTGTAATAACCTTTAAAGTAGTGATAGCGTAATGGTAAAATTGAGGACTGCGAAGTCAATGGTGATGAGTGCAATCCTCAGTGGCACACTTCTATTTTTTCGAGATTTTTTCAGAATATGTGGGTATTTGTTTACAAATTATCACTGCTCGGTAAAAGGCCTGCTACACGGTTGTAAGCCAACGCCCTAACAGAGGTAACCTTGATAGATTACAACCGTGTAGACAGCGGTTTGCAGCCAAATTTGAAAACAGACAATCGGCCACTAATCAAGGTCACCTCTGTTAGGGCGTTGGTTTACAACCGTGTAGCAGGCTCTAAGAAAAACATCGGGAGGAAACATGCATGCCTGAGAGACTATCTCAACGGTTTGTTGAATCTGCCATCAGCATTGGACCAGCATGGTGGACACTACGGCCTGAATCCCTGTCATTCTAGGAAGACCCGTGCTAAACAGTGGGACAGAAAGAGTAGAAAAATATATTTGAAAAAAAATAAAGACATCACAAAAGCAAATGTTATATGGGTACCTATATAAATAAAGTCGGGTTAGTTACAATACCTACTTATAATTCAAGAACGACTGCACCGATTATTATGTTGATTTGCTGGATTTGTCTACATTTCGAAAATTTATTGATTCTGAGGCGGTACGAAGTTCGCCCCGTCAGCTAGTTTGAGTTAAACTAAAGCAGTGATGGCCCTTTTATTGCAAAAATTATTAGTATAGATAATTAATCTGCAAGCTCTATAATTCCTTTTGCTTTTATAATTTTTTTAAAAGGTCGTCATTTCAAGACTTTACAGATTCCAATATTGCTATTTTCTAAATTTTTGTCAGTTTGTCATACTTTCTGTATGTCTAACTGTACCTAACCTTCTGTATGTTCATAACCTATTTTCTCCGATTTTAATGAAAAATGGTGTGTAGTACGAACATGTCCAAATGACACACACGTAAGGCTATATATTATTGCCTCGCTGGTCTAGCAGTAGTGTATGTAACTGCGGATCTTGAGGTCTCGGGTCCGATTCCCGGGTCAGGCCAACTAAAAGTAATCGGAATTTTCCGTCAAGAAATTCTCAATAGCAGTCCGAAGTTAGTAAGTTGACGGTGTTTCACCCCCATGTTGTCAAATGCATCCATAGATCAATCCATAGATAAATACTGGGAAGTTATGTCAGATCTTGAGGCAAGTTACTTGAATACGATATATAATTATATCAAAAACTAAATAACTGAATTAGAATTTTCATGACAGATTTATTTCCACGTAGTTAAAACTGATAGGTTCAACTATAAAAGTTAAAATATAAAGCTAATATAGTATATAATACTACAAAAATCAGGTGACTCAATCCGGCATCGCCAACCGTAAGGATCTATCCCTTATAGAAGGTATACAAAGTAGAAAGGGGATAAAGAGGGGATTCAGACCTCTGCTATGATTTCAAATACGAATTTGTTATTATTCATAATATAACAATAGTATACCATCATCGTCACGATCTCGCACTGGTCGATATTTCTTTTTGAATATTCTACGTAGGAAGTCCGCGAATTTATTATCTTGAACTAATTGCTTGAACTGCCTTTGGAGTTCTTGACACTCTTCTTCTAACTCATCTTTTTCTACTAAGTGATCCTCTATGCTGCGTTCGCAATCATCGATTTGGTCTTGTACAGCTTTCACCTACATTAAAATGATCTTTACAGGCTACATATCGGGCGCCTTGGTATTATGTCCTTATTGTTTTGCGAAACTTTAGCAACCATAACGATAAATTAGCAAATTAAGCTAATAAAAGTGACAAAATATACAATTTAATGTGTAATTATTTGATTCCATCTTTTTCTAAGTAGAATTACACAATATTTTCTAAGAATAAGAATAAGTAAATTTTGTAATAGACAAAGAACCCACATACTTGCATCAATTTAACGTAAACTCTTTCTGCTAATCGATCTTCGTGTGCCTCGAAACGGTTTAATACATTCATTTCTCTATGCATTTGGCACAGTTGTAGCTCCAGTAGTTGATTTTTCTCCTGACAAAAAAAGAATATATTATAATAATCGATCATCAATGTAAAATAACTTATTAAACTTTAAAATATCGTAATGATAAATCCTCTCATCTAATCTTAAACCACGTCTTCATCCTTTCCTTACTATCGTTTATCTCTCCTATACCTTTCCATGGAGTTAGCGACGCGCGAGTGATGCCTCTGGTATTGATGGCATCTGTAGGCTACGGTACCGCTACCATCAGGTGGCCGTATCGTTTGCCACCCTCGTAGTATAAAAATAAATAAAAGTGACGTAAAGCAACATTAGGTACACAGAGCTGCATTTCGTTCGGGGTGAGAGAGCGTCAGAAGCCCAAAAATAATTCCTTTATGTTAAACACAAAGTGAAAAAAAATGTGAAATCGAAAATAACAGTCAGGAGCAGGATTTGAACCTGCATCTTCTGGATACCGTCCAGGTGCTTTACCAATTCAGCCATCCTGACAATTGCTCCTGACTGCTAATTTCGATAACACATCATACCTAACGTCTTTGGGTGACGCCTGCGCCATCTGTCGGACGTATTTTCATACATTATACCGACCAGGTAAACTTAATTTTACAATTAAGATTTTACCCAATAATGACGCAAACCCTTTAAATATTTAGATATTTTTATATATATTTTTAGCATTTGACATGCTTAGCACTATACATTAAACACAAAGTGAAAAAATGTTTTTTTCACTTTGTGTTTAATGTTTTTTTCACACAAAGTGAAAAAATGTTTTTTTCACTTTGTGTTTAATGTATAGTGCTAAGCATGTCAAATGCTAAAAATATATATAAAAATATCTAAATATCCTTTATGTTATATTTTTTTTTGTATATTATATTGCTACTGTAACAAGAAAAGTGAAATGAAGCGGAATAAATAAATCTACGGTAATCCAGTCGGTAGTGTAACCGACTTCCGTGCACGAGGTCGTGGGTTCGATTCCCACTCATGACAATTATTTGTGTGATGAACTCCGATATTTGTACTGCGTTATGTATGTATTTACAAAAAAAACGTAATATATGTATTATATCCGTAATCTGGTACCTTAGTAAAAAAAAGTAGTAAACTAGTAGTGCGAGCATAAGCGTTAAGCTTAGTTTGGGACGTTGTGTGAGAAATGTCTGTGAATTAAATATTCATTTTATTTACTGCACTCCTCTATGTTTCATAAGCAATTTAGGAGATGGGCATCTATATAGTTACTAAAATGTATTATTTACTCACTTGTACTCGTATGCGTTCTCTTTGTAATTGTTTCAGTCTGGAATCGAACTGTTCAACTGCTCGATTTGCATCCGCAAGCAACATATCCTGCTCGTATAAGTGCCTGGTAATAAATGTGAACGTCTCTCGTCAAATAGTTCATATTTTAAAAAGATTTCTAATATAGTGCGCTGATTCGATAACCTCTGAAGGAATGTAAGAGACGGCACACGGCGGGTTTATTTAGTGGGTGAGGGCCCCACACTACCCTGTTCGTTGCCCCAAGCAGCACCCGCCCGTGCCCGTTGGGGTGCGTGGGTAGGTACATTTTATCCCGCCTAAACAAAAAAAAAAAGGGTGGACTCGGCCTAACAAGAATACATTTTATTCCTGGAATAAATCGCTACTTACTCGAGATTAAATCAATTTTACGTTTTACCAACAATAATTCGAAGAATAGCGAGCCTATTCGGGAATAGTTACTATACCACCGATAAGCATCTATATTATCTGTAATTTTTCGAAACTGATATAGAGTTTTAAACTATACAATGACAGCTACTTTCTCATGCTATAATACGATAAATAAGAGTTGAGATGAGTTTAGCTATACACCGTCCCGTTTGTAGAACAACTCTTCTTGCCAGGTATTACATTTATTTCGCTATTCGCGAATAGCTATACCAAGTATAGCTTGCGTGGAAAAACGACTATTGATTATCTAGAGAATAAAATCGTGGTATAGATTATTCTTGATATAGTTATTCTTGTATATATTCGAGTTTGGTCGAATCCGCCCTAGGACTAATAATAACAAACATAGGTATTACGTTAAATCCAAAACTCTTATATAGTTAAAACACATTATTTTATTCTAGACTTTACTTTTGATTCATACATAGAGTTTACTTGCTTTATTGAAATATGTATTTAGTACACCTAAACTAGTTTTATCTTAATTTTTTTTTATTTTAGCTAAAAATGTATAATGTATGCAGATAGATAAAGATTTTATTTCTTTATCTAAATGGAATTGACAATGTAGAGGACTACATATTACATTATATGTATATGCTATGTCCATCCATCCATCAGCCTTTCGTCGTCCACTGCTGGACATAGGCCTCCCCAAAATGGGGGTTTTACCATAATCGCCACGCTTGGCAGGCGGGTTGGCGATCGCAATGGATGTTTTTAGTACACAGGGGAACGCTGCTGCCCGGTCCCCCGGTAATCCCCTAATCCCTTTTACGACTCCCATAGGAAGAGACGGGGTGAAGCTATTCTTGGCCCCACATGGCACATGCTATGTGCAGACGATAAATTAAAATGATTTTAACAAACCGTTCTATACGGCGTTCGCGTATTTCAACTTCTAAAGGAGTTGATTCCTGGTCTTGTCTTGCTTTCAAGAGTTCCCAAGAAGCGGATAATGGACGGGACTCTAAAGAAAAAAGAAAAGATATATAATTATTTTAATTTATATCATCAGCATTGTATAATTAGGTAATGTAATACAATCTTAGTGGTAGAGCCTTGCTTATCGCAGCATGAATGAGCCGGCTCGATCAGTTTACCACCGTCTTACAAGAGATCAGCATGAAACAATGGTACTCCTACCGATGTATTTTGTATGGTAAGTGAGAGCGCCGGAGACCCAAAACCCCAACCTATCATCTCCATAATATGCTTCCTATTTGTCATACGGCCTACCTGATCGTGAGCGCTTACCGTAGCCTGTAAACACCAGCAACACCGGAGGCATCACTCGTGCGCTGCCATCTTCATGGTAAGGTAGGTGGAGAGCAATAATAAGGAGAGGATAGGATGGATACTTTTCACTATACAAAACACAACGGTAGGAATACGTATCGTTGTTTCTACTAAAGAAAATCTCTAGTATTTTTGAATTAGAACTCTCCGCTCAAGTACATAATTTTGATTAATATATTTTCAATTTTAGCCACCCTCATCTATAAACCTAGTGGTAAAACCAAGGGCTGCGAAGACAATGGTATCGACTTTGTTCCCCAGTCCAAGGTCACGGCATACACCACTGACTTTTCAAGATTTTTCGAGAATGTTCTGCTGCTCGAGGAATCCGCGTCTGAGAGATTTTCTCGACGGCTTGTGAAGTCTGCCCTTCCACACTGACCCAGCGTGGTGGACTACGGCCTAAATCCCGCTTACTTTAATTGGAGATTCCTGCTCAATAGTGGAACAGTAACGTGTCAAAAAAAAACTATAAAAATCGGTAATTTCACGAGTTCATTGTAAATCTTTCGATATTTTGATATATATTTTTAGCATTTGACATGCTTAGCAACATACATTAAACACAAAATGAAAAATGTGAAATGGAAAATAACAGTCACGAGCAGGATCTCACTTTGTGTTTAATCATTGTAAATCATTGAAAAAAGAGAATTTAAAAAGTTTAATTTTACAACCCATAAATAAGTTTTTTACTTACCTTGAAAAAATGTCTTAGTGACAGCGAAAACCGTTTCATTATCGGTTGCGCCGTTTAAAAGAAATAAAAGGAGAAACATGTGCCGTGACGTGGACAGTGATTTTATACTATTATAAATATAGATTAATTAGATTGCCTAGTAACCGGTGGACCGACGAATATGACAACGGCGCGGAAAGCCAATGGATGCAGGCGACACACGTCTGTTCATTCTAATTCTCTCTTTGGGGAGCCTTTATCCAGTAGTAGACGCGGAAACACTGATAGATAGACAGGTGGTACCCTAGCCTATGATAAAATCTGTTTAAGGTATCTACCAGTAATTGGGACAAATTTAGTGACTCGTGGAGGCCGAGTCCGCAATCCATGCATAACAGATTTTCTTCGGCCTTGCACTTCTTGTATCTTCTTAGACATTTGTTGTGGCAAAATAACCGGTTCCGGTTTTATCTATAAAAGAAATAAAATTCTACACATAATCAAGTTTTATATATCGCCCACATCTACACTAAAACCCGGTGTCTCTGTACATTTAACGTATCACAATGAGAGAGAAGATAATACGATAAGAGAAAGGTAAAATAACATTTTTTATATCTCTGTTTGTTTCCTTGTACATCTCTTAAATTCAAATGGATTGATGACGGTAGAGCTTGGTTTGGACCAAAATATAAGCCGATATTTTATTAAAATTGAATCTCAGGAGAAAGTTATCCTCCCTTAAATATATTTAGGTAAAACTAAGGAGCTACGAGTAGTATAACACATACATATTTCTTGGTATCGTCGGCTTGATATATCTACTACCATAGTTCAGTTCTGTTCTCTCTGCCTACCCCGAAAGGGAAATGGCGTGATGATAAGTAAGTATAATTTCAGTGCAAAATATGTCATCAGTTCTGAGATGACTATAGCAACAATGCTAGTATATAATAACTATTTATTTCTTGTAACAATTTATTTTACTTAATATGTGTATGTGTGGAATATTTTGACTTACACTACTTATCACATTTTCATACAACACAATAGTTGTACGAAAGGAATTTTGGGACATTTTGCCGGAGTATTGTATTAACGGTAGACTGCTGCAAGCGGTGCAGTCCAACGACATGGACTGCAGAGCTTGTGTGTAGCTGGATGATGGAATGCCACCCTGGTTTAATATCAATATCGGCGTTAAACAGGGCTGCGTTCTATCAGCCAGACTGTTTATCATATATCTGGATAAATGCCTACAAAGGTTAAATGAAATGAATGTGGGAGTTCAGATGGGCGACTTATTTGTTAACTCTCTGCTATATGTAGACGATGCGGTTTTATTAGCGCATTCCGCTACTGACCCGCAAACCCTAGTTGACGTAATGGCAGAAGATTGTAAGAAAAGGGGCCTACGTGTGAATGTGAGCAAAACCAAAATAATGGTTTTTGAAAGAGAAGAAGCCAGAACAGATGTTAGAGTAGCAATAGGAAATGGTGTGCTAGAACAAGTGGATGAATTTGTATATCTTGGATGTGAATTCAGTCAGTATGGAAGGTACACCACTGATGTAAAGAGAAGAGTGAATGCAGGAAATAGAGTGAACGGAGCATTGGGACAACTCAACAGTCATCACCTCAGCCAGAAGGCACGTGTCGCAATACACAACGCAGTACTTGTCCCAACGTTATTATATGGGAGTGAGAGTTGGGTATGCAAAAAGGAGCATGAGTAAAGTAACTACCTATAATAGCTTGTATTGTAAATGTGATTAATTAGCAATCCAAAAATAATTTCATCGTAATTGCTCATTATGGCAGATGAGCTACGGCTCACCTAATTGGGACAAAAAGTCCAAAAGTTATAAAGTCAACAAATATGAATAATAGAAATTATTTGTGAAAGTGGAAAAAAGCGAGCTTCTCCATCTAATCAGTTAAAGTAGCTGAGTATGTCAAGTGCTAAAATCTATAATATTAATACCTATGTAAAGAAAATTTGTACCCCTTTTTAAACACATTGCGCGCACCGCGAAGTGTGAGATTTGGCACAGGTAAATTTTAAATGGAGGAGTGTGAGTGGAGTGCATAAACATAATATTTTTATATAATATGCATTAGAAATAATATTTTTGTCTAACATGTATTAGAAATACATTTTATAGGATTGAACATGCATTAAAAACAAATTAATTCAATAGAAATACATTTTATAGGATGTATGTACGGTCAATGAACGGTCGAATGTTGACCACTGGACGACCACTAGTACAAATCAAAACAAATATGAATACATGAGTAAATTTTACCTCAAGATGTTTTTCAGGAAATTCAAGCTCTTCGTCAATTTCGGGAATGGTAGGTGGTGCTTTTACGAGTTTAGATGGTATCTCTAGGCGTATTTCGGCTAAACGCTCTCCGATCTGCTTCATGCGCGTTACCATATTTACTTTGTGTTCTCGTAGTTCCAGCACTTTTACATTGAATTCTCGTTTGATATTATAAATCTGTAATGATTTACATTAACAATACGCTTACGATAAACCGCATGTAATAGGAAAGTAATGAGAGTGAGTGAGGCAAAAAAGGTAAGCAAAGATCTTAGTAAATGGAAATTTGCTGTCTCTGCTTGCCCTTCTGAGAACTAGGCGTGATAGAGACGTATCCCTAATGATTTCATATACTAAATATTGAATGTTGTTTATGAGAGTGTGTACATATTAGAATCATCGATGGTTTTCATTTTGGAAATACAGTGCCATTCTTTGTTACCCTTTTTATCTATTATATATAATTCCAGTGTCACGATATTTGTCGGGATGAACTCCGAAACTACTGAACCAATTTTAACTTTTATTTTTTTTAAAAGTGTGTTTTGTTCCTACTTAAGATATAGGATAGGTACTTTATATCTCAATAATTTATAATTGCAATATTTATTCATGAAAATATATATGGCGGTACGAAGTTCGCCGGGTCAGTATAATATAAAATTAAACCGAAGTTGGTGGTCACTATATAGAGCATTAGCCAGCATAGGACGGTAAATGCGTATCTATACAATCTTGATTTAATTATAACATTTATCTTCTGATGTTGTGAACATGTATAAAAACTGAAAGTTATGTACACTTTTTTCATCTGTAAGTATATAGTTAAAGCTGCATATCGCACCAGAATTGGTGCAGTAAAATGTCGTTTTCATTTATATACTAGGAAAAACTTTAATTTGTGATCCTATAGTGGCCAAACATTATTCACAACCTCCAGTAAAAGCGCTAAATAGTCGGCCTCTCGGTTTTTCTTGGGGCCATCCATAAAATACGTCACTACGTACGTAACATGATTTTTGAACCGTTTCCCTATCCTTGTTACAGCTGGTAACGTTTGTGAGACTTCCCCCTTCCTAGTGTGACATCACATATTTTTTTTAAATATTATTTTTGATGATTTTATACTTGTTTCATGAAGTTGAAAATCACATACTAAAAAGACGACGTCGTTCACTCTACGAAAATCAATTGTCGTATGAAATACGAGTAGAAACAATAAAAAATTAAATCAAAAATTAAAAAAAACCCTCGACACAATAACCTGAGTTCCCTTTAAAAAGTATAAAAAAATAAAAGAAACTCAATCTTAAAGTACCTAAGTATATACGGGGTATTAATAATTCTAAAAAAAATACATTGCGTTGGGGGACCGCTCTTACTTATTTATTACCTATTATTTATTTTTTCATTAGTATCACATGACTATTTGTAATTGAATTGTTAGGTTTGAACCTGAGTTAGGTTATTGTGTCGGGGGTTTTTTAATTTTTTAATTTAATGTTTACTTTATACTTTTTATAGGTACACACTTAGGGCCGGTTGTTTCAGCTATACTTGACGCACACGTAAACGTCAAAAATGGAACCATCGTCAAACCTAAAAAAGCGTTGTTTCACGAAATGAGATCCTTAACGTACGTTAAATAATAACGATTACGGTAACAGATGTCCCGCCCACTGGTTAACGTCACTTTCGGTGCGTCTAGCCATAGATATAAGTAGTATATACTGTCAGCATATAGGTACTATATGGATGCGTCTAACAAGCAGTAGGTACCTACAACATTATGGAGATTATTTTGTATTCGTCTTTATTCTACGATAGCTGTTCATCTGGCGATAAAACAAACAATGTAGAAAGGAAGAAAAAAAAAATGTCTTTAAAACACCTGTTAACAACCTAAATTTTTGGGATGAGCAGGAATTCATATGTTGGAATTTATTCATTGCAAGGTATCGGAGACTATCGTGTACCTAATAAAGGAAATAGCTCTTTTGTTGACACGTCGTATCGAAGACGATATAAAATTTGTTACAGAAAAGTAGAATTTCTCATAAGAATACTTTTTTACAATATTTCAGAAACTTGGCAGTAAAACCTAGCCTACCTATAGATCAGGTACTTGCTACTCTACAATGTTATGGTTCAGGATCGCTTAGAGATGTGTTGGGCAGAAATCAACAGTGGGTCATATTATTCATCGAGTGACTCGTGTTATCGATAAATGACGTCCTCATTACATAAACATTCTATCTAAAGAAGAAGAAAAATTGGCTGTTGCAACTGACTTCTATAATATAGCTAGATTTCAAATCAAACTTTAACAGACGTGAAGTCCTCGGTTGGTCTCCACCGGCATTGAATTCTGCATGAATAGCTTATTTTTCTTTATATTAGCTAATAATGTTGTCACAATTCACAACTAATAATAAAAGAATAATTCAAAGTCATTCGCGTCAAAAATAATAAAATAAATAAGTAATATGTATACAATTCGAAACATTATGCATATACCAGTCATTATTTAGGTCATCACTAATGACTATGTGAAGTCAGAAATTAATTTGCATTATATTTTAATACGATTTTTGATGTGCTAAGTTTTCGCAAAAATTATGCGTCCCGCAACCCTAATCAGCTGTTTTTCTGAACTTTCTTTGACCTAATAAAGATCAATAACGTAAATGTGACATAGTATCAGATCATGGTAAAATGCCTAACTTTGATCCCATTTTGCCATGAAGACGAAGTTATTTTGTATGTGCTTTTATTTTTAGCTGACATTGAAAATCATTCCGTACTTTACTTTTTTATTTTTTAATTTCCTTATTTTTGCTTTTTAGGGTTCCGTACCCGAAGGGTCAAAACGGGACCCTATTACTAAGACTTCGCTGTCTGTCTGTCCGTCCGTCTGTCGCCAGGCTGTATCTCAAGAACGGCGACAGCTAGACAGTTGAAATATTCACAAATGATGTATTTCTGTTGCCGCTATAACAACAAATAGGTACTAAAAACAAAAAATAATAATATTTAAGGGCTCCGGGCTCCCATACAACATACAAAATATTTTTACCTCTTCTCTAGTTATGCAGATTCGTAACTGAGTGTTGTGTCCGGGTGGTGCAACGTAGTCGCTTTGTGTTTTCAACAGCCGGTTGCCTATTGTTGATTCTGCCTCCTTGAGAGCTTCGGCCGCGCCAGGGGGCATGGCGTTAGGATCTGGTTTTCGGTTAACGTGTTCTTGCCACTATAGTATAAAATATACTATATTACAAAAAGTTTTGTATCATTGCAATAAGTACAACATTGATTTTTGACGTGATAACGTCTTATAAATCGATGAACGCTGGCAGCACGCACGAAAAAGTGTCATGTTCCGAAAAATGTATGGCGATCGATGCATTGTGTTTGAAACTCTCAGAAAACATATATGACGTAATCACGTAAAATTATCGTCCGTAAACCGACTTTACAGACTGGTCAGGGTTTTTTTATATATTTAGTTTCTCATGCTCACGCAAGAAAGAGAGATTTAGTCATATTCTAATTAAAACGAGATTCTTTTGTTTTATACTACTTGGGTGGCAAATAAGCACATGGACCACTTGGTGGTAATCGGTTACCGTATCCTATAGACGCTAGCGATACCAGAGGCATCACTCTCGCGTCGCCATCTTCATGTAAAAGTATAGGAAGAATAATACGGAGAGATTAAGTAGGATACTAAGAAGAGTATAGGAAGGGTAATAAAGAGAGGATCATAAGGGTAATATAGAGACGATAGGAAGGGTAATAGTGGATAGGAAGGAGGCTTGGGCCTCCGCTCTCATTCACCATACGAAACACAACGGTAGGAGTACTTACTGTTATTTCACGCTGATCTTTTGCGAGAGAGTGGTAGTTCCCTGATCGAGCCGGCTCATTCATTCTGGGATAAGCAAGGCTCTATCCCTAGAAAATTGCACGCGACTTCATCCACGTGGGCTTTACAATATAAATAAGACACTCTGCGGTACACAAAATGAAAATATCTCGATGCAAAAATATTTTCGGGATATAAGTAGCCTGTTCTTTTTAAGGTTGTGGACTACATGTAGGTATGTTACATTTCATACGATCGATTGTTATGGCTTGAAAAAGTAACAGACAAACAAACGCAACTTCGCATTTTTTTTATTGCTTTTGGTGACGACCCACGCCCCCCCTGATGGTAAACGGTAGCCACTGCTCACCATTTCACTTCACAGATATGAAACGAAAGATTAAACCCTATCTCCTGCTACAACCAAAACACACCGATGTGCTTCATGGCCGGTCACACGGATGATGATGATGATGGTGGAACCAACCTGCTCGGGCCCGATAACAAGTGAGTACTCCCACTTGGTATCCAGCCCTACCACCAGTAATGCAATGGGTGATAATTGCTTATTTCCCTTAGTCGCCTCGTACGACATCTGTGGGAAAGGATGGGGTGGCGACATTTGTATTCTTAGACCGTAACCACACGGAGAAAGATTTGGTTAAGAAGAATAACAAACCTCGATAAATTGGAGATGATGTCTACGGATACGTTGATTATAGTTACGAAGAGCTTTCTTGAGTGGATGTGGTGGACGTGGAGGCAAACCTAACAGAAAAGATGCGACTCTCGGAGGACCATATGATGTCTTTCTGAGAGTCATTCGACGCGTCATTGCCTCCGTTTTTCTGGTGAAAATACATGAATATATGAAATATTATATTATATGGAGGTATTAGCATAGTTCTGCACTTGCAGTTCAAACGATCAGCAAGGTAAGCAACTTTCTGATGGATGATGGTTACCAAAAACTGACACCTGTTTTTAGACACCTGACACCACACTCCTTCGTGCTTCGGAAGGCACGTTACGTCACGGCGGTCATGATCTGAGTTCACCAGTTGTCCTCTTGATTGGGTCATGGAGGTTAGATAGGCAGTCACTCCGTGTAACTGGTGGAGCTAAAACCGATCATCCCTCTTAGAATGAAAAACGAAACGATAGACGAAATTTCGTTTCAAGTCATAGTGATTGATCAACAGTCCGACGCGTGATTCCTGATTAGTCAAGATTTCGACGCGTGATTCAGGCGACCAATTACAATCAACCTAACCGAAAGTTCGTCTAACGTTTCGTTTTTCATTCTAGATCAGAATCAAACTCCTATAAAGTTTGGGATAAGGCTAGGGCTTAATGATGGCTTTAAATTAGCCTAACAGTGTATTTTAAATTTTACATAATAACCCACAGAGTCTGCTATTACTTATATGTATATTATTAATACCGCACTTACTTCAACACTGTTTCAGCCATTTCTAATAAATTCATATCCCTAGCAGCATGTAAATTAAAAAAAAACATTAAATCTCGACATTCACGGTCAGTTAAAGTGACCGTGAATATCGAGCTTAACATACACAAAAAGGTTTAAGTATAAATAATTAAAGGTGATTTTAAATTAATTTTACTGCAAAATTTCTTTAATAAATTACCTTCCTCTTAGAGCAGCTTCGGCCATTTTCTGATAGACTTCTTCCATTTGAGCATAGAAGGCTCGTGAAAGATTTTTTTGGCGAAAAGGTTTAATCACCACGTTGGCGTCCCTACGGATTTAAAATTATTTAATTAGAAAATCAATAACATTGTTTATGTATAAAACAGTAGGACCCAGTGTGTGCGCTGCACAAAAGGCATGTTCATTATTAGGGTTGGTTTGTGCGTCATTATTAGGTAAAATCTTAATTGTAAAATTAAGTTTACCTGGTCGGTATAATGTATGAAAATACTTCCGACAGATGGTGCAGGCGTCACCCAAAGACGTTAAGTATGAATGCGTTATCGAAATTAGCAGTCAGGAGCAATTGTCAGGATGGCTGAATTGGTAAAGCATCTGGACGGTATCCAGGAGATGCAGGTTCAAATCCTGCTCCTGACTGTTATTTTCGATTTCACATTTTTCACTTTGTGTTTAATGTATAGTGCTAAGCATATCAAATGCTAAAAATATATATAAAAATATCTAAATATTTATAGGGTTTGCGTCATTATTAGGTAAAATCTTAATTGTAAAATTAAGATTACCTGGTCGGTATAATGTATGAAAATACTTCCGACAGATGGTGCAGGCGTCACCCAAAGACGTTAAGTATGAATGTGTTATCGAAATTAGCAGTCAGGAGCAATTGTCAGGATGGCTGAATTGGTAAGGCATCTGGACGGTATCCAGGAGATGCAGGTTGAAGTCCTGCTCCTGACTGTTATTTTCGAATTCACATTTTTCACTTTGTGTTTAATGTATAGTGCTAAGCATGTCAAATGCTAAAAATATATATAAAAATATCTAAATATTTATAGAGTTTGCGTCATTATTAGGTAAAATCTTAATTGTAAAATTAAGTTTACCTGGTCGGTATAATGTATGAAAATACTTCCGACAGATGGTGCAGGCGTCACCCAAAGACGTTAAGTATGAATGTGTTATCGAAATTAGCAGTCAGGAGCAATTGTCAGGATGGCTGAATTGGTACAGCATCTGGACGGTATCCAGGAGATGCAGGTTCAAATCCTGGTCCTGACTGTTATTTTCGATTTCACATTTTTCACTTTGTGTTTAATGTATACTGCTAAGCATGTCAAATGCTAAAAATATATATAAAAATATCTAAATATGTATACAAACCTTATCGATCTGACTGTGAAAGGAAAAACGTCCAGCTGTATAATATTCCTGTCGTACATTTTTTTTAACCCAATGTCTGATGCCTCGAGCTGATGGGCTAATTTTCGTTTCGTTAACGCTTTAGCATCGTCTAGTTCACGCTCTTGCTCGGCTAATGGACGAGGGTCTAACGTTACATCTATTTGTTGAGAAACGGGTAAGACACGGTTCCTAAAATTATTAGAAAATAATTGTCGTAGTAGATTTTTTAAAGGCTCCTTATTACCATTTTGACGACAGAAAAGTCAGAGTACTTACTCAGAGTAACTAAAAAATAAAGACACCGCATTATAACTGCATTGACAAAAAAAGTAAAGCGACTTTATGAAAGATGTGTGCATGAAAATGTTGTCACCGGAAAGAAATAATCTTTATAATTTGGGTAAATTTTTAAATGTTTTATGTTTAAAACATAAAGGAAGTAAAAGCATAAAGTAAGTTTACAGCAAATCATATAGAGAATATTATGGCACTGACGACATATTCATGTACGTAACGTACGTACGAAATCTTCGAGTCATTTGGGTAATTTGAAATCATACTCTGGTAACATTTGTGATTTATGACACTTCGTTTTGCCATGGTTTTGTTTGTGTGGATGAGCACGTGTAATTACAAGTTTGGCCTGGTTTTATATGGCTTCTTTACTGGATTGTTCGTAATGCTCTGTCTATATTTTTTGGTTAGTCTAAGAGAAACTACTTAATAACAATATTTGATGCCACTTATTTAATGAAACGAACTTTCATTAAGAATTATTTATAGAAATTTGTTTTTCTGCAGTGATATATGGCGCTTACTTTATATGTTACGACTTAGCAAGGGATTGGAATTTCTGAATTATTGCGAAATATTAAACGTACGCTTTAATAAGTTTGTTGTATTCTACTGTTAGTTCTGCCAATTGGTCTCGTACTCTTTTCTTATGAGCATTGGCTATTGCCATCATCTTGTCGTATTCCTCTTTTTGCTTGAGCTGCTCATGTGACATCATTTCACCTTCAACTGTGCTAGGCTCTCGGACTTTTTCAATTTTCTGAAGAAATAAATTAAGAATTATTAAAGCTGAAGAGTTTTTTCGTAACACGCCAATGGATGCGGTGCATGCGTTCGGGTCCGGCTACCCAGCGGTAACCGAACATTATCGAAAAGAGCCGAACTATACATGCTTTTTGTCTAATACCAAATTGCGGGAGTAAAACTGCAGTTTCAGCTAATATAAAATATAAAACAAACTTTTAAGAGACTGAAGAATACGAACTGGTAATTCAGAAGGTCGGCGTGGAACTTTTGGCATTGGGATCAAAGGCTCTGGAAAATTGATTTTGTATGAAAATATATTGCCATCTGCACCACAAGTATATAATCGTCTGAAACAGATAAGTATAAATTTCTTATTACAAACTATATAATATTTTAACATTGACGTTCTAATTTTGTAATTAATTTATGAAACCTAATGTTTGGGATATCCATATAGTATGTGGTGACATAATATATGTCTGGAATGGAAGCTATGTGACCATAAAGTAGGCTACGTACTGCAACTGCTCAAGCTCAACTAAATTATAAAGCCCCACTGAGTGTTGTTCACTTTGTATTTATTGAAAATATATTATGTTATTATTATATTATATCCTCCACTACCTACGCTTACAGCAACGATAAAGAATCCCTCACAAGAAACGAACTAGCCCTACAATAGCTAAGTGAGATTTCTGCTAATCACACCAAGACGTCATTTATTTTGTAAAACAAATGTTTAAATTCGAAAATTACTCCTACCTAATTTGTAAAAATGCAAAAACTTACTTTCCATGGGTACTGAACTCTAGACATGTTATTTTACCGGTATAATGATCGTGCATAGGCAAATAGTAGTTGTCAACGAAGTCTATTCTCGGAGTTGGTTGAAGCTGAAAATAGTATGAAAAGACATTTAAGGACATTTTATGAAGTACGTTAATATAATAAAAGATAGCCACTTCAAATATATAACGTGTACCTATTCTTTGTTCCACAATGGTTATCACTTAGCGTTACTTGATGTAACGCTAAGTGATAAGAATTGTCCCACCCCTCTCTACCCACGGGAGTCGTAAGAGCCGACTGAGGGAATACCGGGGGAGTGGGCAGCAGCGCCCCCTCGAGTATTTACAACATCCACTGCGATCGCCAACCCGCCTGCCAAGCGTGGCGATTACGGTATTATCCCTCATGACGGGACCGCTCGTTGTGGCGTTCTCTTGGGGAGGCCAATGTCCAGCAGTGGACGTTGAAAGGCTGATGGATGGATGGATGGATTGGCTACTGACCATGTCAATACGTTAACTGATGGTCCCCTCATGGCCGCGGGTGCAGGGTTCGTCTCTACTTTTACATGTTGAAGACATTTGTTTTGCCCGCTCTAACTAGCAACGGCGTGGTGTTGCTGGTGAGTCACACACGCCACATTACGTGACAGGGTACGTTCTTTGTGGCGTCCCTGTGGTGCAGGTGCTGTTCTGTTCGGCCGTCCACATAATGCTTTTGCTGACAATTCTGTTTTATGTACGCATACCAATACATAGTGTCTCTACAAGTATTACTTACAAGTACTTAGTCTAACAGAAAATAATAGTTTATAACTGTATCTAATTATGTACCTCTTCTTTAGCAAGCCGCCTTCCTTTAAGTTTTTTTAATAGTTTTTGCATAGCAGTGAGCCAAACTACGTAATGAGTTTCTGGTGAGTCTTCATCCTCCGTGGGCATGCGGAGTACTCGTACATATCCCGTGTTTGTGCCTATTATTATGTAACGACCCTCGCATCTACGAATAAATCATGAAAACTGTTTTATCTGTATTTTAGCACTTGACATGCTCAGCTACTTTAAAGAACAAATTATTTATGAATGTGGAAAAAGAGAACTTTTCTGCTAGCGGGATTTGAACCGGTGGCCCCCTTTTTCCACGCTAACAAATAATTTGTTGTTCATGAAAACTGATCAAAAAACCGGCGAGCGTGTGTAAAGAGACTTATGAATGTTGAGAGAATAGAATTGGCACTCTAGGTATTTTCTTTGCCTACCCCGCAAGGGAGATGGCGTGATGATAAGCATATACCTAAGTAACCTCCAGATGCCCTTATCAAATAAAATATAACTTTTAAAAGTCAAAATTATATTGGACTAACGTTTTTTTGTAAGGTGAGATACCGTAAGTATGAAATGTAGGAAACCTAAAATTGTAAAAATAAAACTCTCTTACATAAACTTTAAAGCTGTAATATCATCGCACCATGCTCCTGGAATGGGTGCATATTTCAATATCTTGTTAATTCCCGGTCGAACCAAAAGTAAAGCACCTGTCCCTTTCTGCACAATCCATACTCCTTCATCGCAATACTCTGCCCAAGTCACCGTTGTTCCCAACATGCTCTCGCTTTCCACTAGAGAATTCAAATTATAAATACGCATATATAATTTATAAAATGTCGTAGTAATAAGCATAAGAGTATAGAAGTATCAAGTAAAATTACTTGTCAGTTATGAGCATCCTTAGTACCTACATGATAAGTCCTTATTATAGACTAGCTGCCGCCTGTGACTTCGTCTGCGTAGACCTTAGAATTGGGTCACTATAAGTACGTGGACACATTAATCGTGCCTATGAAAAAAAAAACTGTCCCACAGGAACCTAAAATTTTACTATAATAAACACTATCTGTGTGCCAAATTTTATGAAAACCTGTCTAGCCTTTTTGCTCAATTCAGTAACAAATATCCAAACATACAAACTTTTACATTTTGTAATATTAGTAGGATAAACTTAATTCTCTAATAGAAAATCCTTGTAAAGGAGTGTCATGTAGGTACCTCTATCATTTATCTACAACACATTTCTGTGCTTTTTAGACGTAAGTCATCGAATCATTTATGAATAAAATGACATTTTCGTCATCTCTCGCGTGATAAAAATATATATTAGAAAATACGGGAAATCTTAAAAAAAAAACTAAACTACTGCAAAGCGTATTTTACCAACTTTAATCGTGATTCATTTTCTCATAAAATCAGCTGGTGCATCGTAGCCGAAACGTCGAATTTAATCATAACAATAGCATTTTAATAAGAAAGATGCACTTAGTTAACCGTAAATATGTTATAGGTACTTATAAATTAACACAAAGTGCAATAATGTGAAATCGAAAATAACAGTCACGTGCAGGATTTGAACCTGCATCTCCTGGTATAGGTACCGTCCCAGATACTATGCCACTTCAGCCATCGTGACAATTGCTCGGGATTGTGAATTTCGATAACATATCCCTTCTTAATATTTTAAGTGATGCCTGTGCGATAGATGATCGGAAGTATTTGGATATATTATTCTGAGTTTACCTGAAGCTTAATTATTACTTACAATTAAGATTCGTACCATTATTTTCGATTGCATGTCAAATGATTTAAAAAGTATAGAAACATATCAACATACTCATAGAGCTGCGTCATTATTTGGGTTGCAAATCTATGCATCTGACACATGGTGCAGGCGTCACCCAAGACATTAAGAAGAAATGTATTATCGAACTTCAGTCTCGAGCAATTGCTACGATGGCCGAATTAGCAAAGCATCTGAGACGGTATTCCAGGAAATCCTGACCGTGTCCGTTAACTTTGATTTTTCTTATTCGCACTTTGTGTTAATTTATATGACTAAATGCTTCAGAAAATAAATTAAAATATCAAAATATTATGTATAAGCATCATATGACAAACTTAATTGTATTTCGCCGACAAACTCCTCTTCCTCCTCATCGTCATCTTTGGCATCGTCTTTAGCCTTTAATGCATCTTCATCTAAACTCGCGAGATCTTCTTCTGAAGGAAAGGGCCTGTGTCGCATGCTGTAAACAATACCAACCATTTAGATCATATTTATAAATTACCAGCCTTTACCAGGGGCTCCGCCGCAGCCAAATGCTTGGTAATGCTAATTTATAGGTTATATCTCAGGATCCCGACATAGTAACAGGATAAAATGTATACCAGTTTTTAAGTGTAATCAAGAGCTATCAAACAAAAAAGTTGCATCAAAATCCGCTTAGTAGTTTTACCGAGATGCCCGAACAAACAGGAAAAAATCTAAAAAACATTGTTTTGTGTTCAGACACGACTAAGAGACTTTAAGCCTTGATATAAGGCCAACATTCAGAGACCACGCCTCTGTGCCATAAGTCATCACTGGTCGTAGACCTTCGTCTTCAGACACTGTGGTATATTGGACAAGAAGATCTCTCTCAGCTTCCCGAATGCTGCCCAACCGAGCTGGATTCGTCAATCTACCTCTTTCTCGAAGTTGTGTCTACCTAACTGAACAGTTTGTCCCAGGTATACATAGTGGTCGACAACTTCGAGAATCGCACTCCCGACCAGGACCGGTGCTGAAATGACATGGACATTAGACATGACTTTCGTCTTGTCCATGTTCATTTTTAGACCCACTAGTCGGGAGACACGGCTGAGGTCGTTGAGCATGGTACCAAGGTCCTCCAGCGATTCTGCCATGACCACGATATCATCTGCAAATCGAAGGTGAGTGATGTATTCGCCATTTATGTTGATGCCTAATTCGGTCCAGTCCAAGAGCTTGAAAACACCTTCCAATGCAGTGGTGAAGAGTTTCGGGGACATGACGTCTCCCTGTCTAACACCTTTCTGCAGTTGGATCGGTTTTGTGCTCAAAATTTTTGGTTATTTAATAACAATTAAACCACATCGAATCAGGCCGTGAAAACTAATAGGGCTCCATTCCTAATCATAATAATTCGTAAACGAAAAAAAAGACTCGATTAGTAAGTATTAGTCGTTATCGTGTTGACATACATTACCTACAACTCACGGACGTCCAAGCCAGATTTTTTTAACTAGTTTAAATATAACAGTTAATAATAAAAGTGGCATCAAGAGTGTTAAAAATAGTATTTGTTCTTTATATGTGTGTGTAGATATTATTTTACAAGTGCAATATATGATAAATAGAGACATTTTAAGTTTGAAAAATCAGTTGTTCCGTGTAAAGCGGGAGTAGAACCCACCTCAACGCTTCGCTTATGAGGCGTGCAATATAAAATGAGAGAGAATATAGGTAGGCAACAACAGACTGACTTATGTATTTGGAAGCAAATGCAGGTAGATAAACAGTTTTTTGGATGACAGCAATAATGAGACATTAGAAATAATGAATTTTATGTAAAAAAAATAATAAATAATACATTTTTATCTGAAAAAGTTAGTGGTCCAACTATATTACACATAATCGTAATTGTGCTTTTAGATGTTTAATCACACTAATTTTATAAAAGCATAGTTTTTAAGAAATTAAACTATATTGACAGGTTTTATCGTATTTCATAAGATTATTATTAGAAAATAGAATGAATACTTACACCAATGATATATGTGATTGATTGTCGTCTTCGTAGTAATTAATCCAAATTTACCAAAAGTGACAAAATTTATGTTATTTCATAATGTCGCTTAATACCTAATGATAATACTTACTATGTTAACTTGGAATACATCTTTATACATATAAAAATTATACCCGCCTGCCAAGCGTGGCGATTACGGCATTATCCCTCATAATTTGCACACAAAAAAAAGATGCGGTCGGCACAGTGGGTCTAGCCAAGTTGCATTCTGTGATCGCTAACGCTAAAAAATTCCCATACATTTGATATAAAAATTTCGTGTCAGAATGTTTGTCTGCTATGAATTCCTAAACGAATGAACCGATTTTAATGAATCTTGGCATATGTGTGCAGTTTGGCCAACTTGAGAGATAGGATATTTTTTATCCCGATTATTTTAGAAAATTAACGAACCAATTATTTGCGCCATAGCAACACGGAGCTGGGGTGCTAGTTTATCTATAAATGTCATATATTAGATTTAAAACCTACTACTGAAACTTACAGAGTTACGACCTTTATGCAAAGTAAACAACAAAGATATTCCTTAATCATGTTTTAAAATATATTACTACTAATGTAAATTTGATGAGGAGATTGGGACGATCGAAAGATAACTAACCCGCGAATTATTCTGCGTTTTGCTTATTATGTGCTTTAAAAAATCGTTGTTTCTTAAAACTTTAATAACTTTATGTCGTAATATTTATTGCACCAATTTTAAAAAGTCTAAAAAGTAATATTAAGAAAAATTTATTCAAATGTAATTTGTCAGTGATGCGTGCAAACTGACGCTGACTTCTATAATTTTATTTGTAAAGATGTTATGTCAGTGGTACTTACAATTGTTTCTTCACTAAGGTTTCTTTGTAAGACACAAACTGAAGGCTGAAGGTAGTGATTTCAGAGTAAACACGGACATCGGTATCTGGTAGCACAGCTTCCATGAGGAGACCAACTTGCCCGCATAATAAGAGGACTCCCTCCTAGTATAAAATTAATCAAATCGACTGATAATGCTTTTTTTAGGAACTGGCCGTGTGGGGCCGGCTTTAGAATTGTCCCACCCCTCTCTACCCACCGGAGTCGTAATCCACTGCGATCGCCAACCCGCCTGCCAAGCGTGGTGATTACGGCATTATCCCCCATGACGGGACCGCTCGTTGTGGCGTTCTCTTGGGGAGGCCTATGTCCAGCAGTGGACGTTGAAAGGCTGATGGATGGATGGATGGATGATACACGTGGGTGGATATTAAATTTTTGTATTTGATAATAAGAATAGAGTTATCTATTATATATTATAACAATAAAATATAGGCTATGCTCCTAAAATACACGCAATTAAAACCGAGTGGATATATCTAGGCTAGTTTTTAAAAATACTTATATACCTCATCAGGCTTCCAAGTCATGTAAGCAATGTTGTTGGGTGTCTCTATGAAGCCAATCCTGTGCAAACAAAATGGCGTTGTGAGCTCCAGTTTATACATGAACAACGTGCTATCTTCGCCACACGTCACTAATAACGTGCGTTGATGGTTTATTGATATTTGCGTGATAGCTTTCGAATGAGGTTTCAATACCTGCAAGAAAAAAAATCATAGATAATTAAGTAATGCAACATAGTGGCAGTGGCCCACCAACACATGCGGACAGACGGCACACGGCGGGTTTATTTAGTGGGTGAGGGGCCCCCACACTGCCCTGTTCGTTACACCGAATGACAGGGTGTGCAGTTAGGTATATATTTTTCCCGCCTTAAGAAATAAAAGGTAATTATAATAGTAAAGAATTTCATTTTTGTCTATGTCATCTTTTATAAAAAAAATGTTTGGTTTCTATGCATAATATTGTGATGTAAGTATTGAATTATAATTTTTTGTAACATAATATACGAGTATATACACAAATAGTAACCATTAATTGTAGGTATACGAGTATTTACTAACCGACAGTAAATCGATTACATCGGCATTTACAGAGTCTTCGCTGTGTACTGTGAGGGACGATTGCACTCGGACGTCGATCAAAGTTGACTGAGTCTCTAGTCTCTCAGGATGAAGCAACAACGTACGCATCACACCATCCGCAAAACCAACAAGGATTATATTTGAAGTTTTATCTACCTAAAATATAAGAAAAAATGTAGGTCAATTATTGAACGTGAGGTGATACAATAAAGCCAGAAGGAAATTGCATAATTGAGCCATTTGAATGTGCGACGCAACTAAACTTATTGCGGAAGATCAAATAAAGAAACTATCTCAGTTTCCCGGCTCATATCCCATTATCGTAGATATAACATTCTACAGTAAATAATACAATATTAGATTTCAAAGAAAACAGGTCTTTCACATTTTAGTTTTGATCTCTACAATCAATTAGAACTGTTATCTTATAGATAAGTAATTATTAATGATAACAATAACATATTTGTTTCTTTCATGCAAAACATGAAATTAATAATGTAAGCTTACGTCTGTGGATGGATAGAGAATGCAGGTTACTGGCTTGGGAAACTGATATCTAGCCTGAAGTGTGTGAGTTTCAGTGTTGTAGGCATGCAGAGCGCCATCTTCCCCTGCCGTTATCAGGATCGGATGTGTTCTTAGCGCCGCCATAGCCACAATCGCGCCAGCATGACATGTTATTACTTTACGGTGATTACACTCAATCTTATCTATTTCCAATTCAACAATCCATATGCCTCCATTGCCATCCTAAAAAATATCCCACTATTTATTATCTAAAATCTAATAGATTTTATAAAATTCTCGTGTCCCAGTTTTTGTCGCCATTCTCCTCCGAAACGGCTTGAGCAATTCTTATGAAATTTTGTGTGTATATTCACTAGGTCTGAGAATAGGATGTAAACTATTTTTCATTCCCCTAAGTAAGTGGTAAGGGTGGTCCATCCCAAAAATTTATTTAGAATTTTTTGTCAATCGTGTCGTTTTTTTAACTTTTTTATGATTGGGCATTAAAAAATACATATAACCCTAAATTTTCACCCTTCTTCTGCCAATCTCTATTTTATAATAGTGATATTAGTACTTCATTGCAAAATATTCACGAAAAAAAATATGGCGATACGAAGTTCGCCGGGTGAGCGAGAGTAAGAGTAGTTATTTTATAAAATCATACATACATATTGTCACAACCTTTTCCCGTAGACCTCTACGGGAAAAAGGTGTGACAAGGCAGAGACCACTACTGTCTACTTGCTACGATCCTGACACACATCTTTCGCTTCATCTACTTTCATCAGCGCTTTCATGCATGCTCGTTTTTTTCGATTATAACCAGGCCTTTCTTAAGAATTTCTCCGATCTGGTCAAAATACTTTGCATCCGATAAGTGGCGTGGGTCGTAAAGAAAATTTGTGATGTGGAGATTGTGTATGGCCGTTGGTCAGTGCGATAGCTTAGCGACTTAAAGCACTTCCCCGGATTGGAAGGGACGCAGTTCGAATCCCGCTCGCACTAAAGTTCTCTTTTTCCACATTCACAAATAATTTGTAATCTATACTACTACAAAGCTGTAACAGAGCTGCATCTGTACATTTAAGATATTTGAGAAAAAATGACTGTATTAGGCTATATAGACGTGTCTGAACACAAAACAATTTTTTTTTAGGTTTTTGTCTGTTTGTCTGTTTGTTTGTTCGCGCATCACGCAAAAACTACTGAACGGATGTTGATGCAACTTTTTCTATTTGATAGATCTCGATTAGACTTAACAACTGGTATACATTTTATCCCGCTACTATATCTTGAACCTGAGATACAACCTAAAAACTAGGTTTTGGTTGCGGCGGAGCCGCCAGCAAAGGCTAGTCTGTAATAAGTCTTTAAAAAAACTATTAACCTAATGCCAATTGAAATATTATAGAAATCGGAATATCTAAAATAAGTCTTTAAAAAACTATTAAATTGATGCCAAATAATTTTTAACTCTTAAACATAACTAAAATTATTTTGCTATAAATCAACTTTTAGCATGATGTTATTGTACTTTAATAACCACATCAATGGTTACCATAGCAACGGTTAATATGTAATTTGTGTTGTTGTGATAATGAGTGTAGAAGTCTGAATACAAGCAGACAAAAATATATATAGGTATTTTGGATCCGTTAAAATCCGTTCTTAGCTGATCTCTACTCGGCGAAAGGAATATTGCTACTAAATTTCAAGTCTCTACGCCATATTTATGGTTCCAGAGACATCGTGATGAGTCAATTATATCATTGGAAATCTCTTACATAATTATAATATATAGATTACAGTATTTTTTTCTAAAATATCTTTATAATAGTATAGATATATCTATTATATATAATTCCAGTGTCACGATGTTTGTCCAGGATGAACTCCGAAACTACTGAACCGATTTTAACTTTTTTTTAATGTGTGTTTTGTTCCAACTTAAGAGATAGGATACTTTATACCTATCTCAATTTATAATTGCAATATTTTTATTCATGAAAAAATATATGGCGGTACGAAGTTCGCCGGGTCAGCTAGTATATAATATATATTATATACTCGCTAATTGCTATAAGGCTGTACCTATTTGTCAGTTTATAAACAGTGCACAATAAACTGTCGAAGGGATCGCTGTAGATTTATTTCTCAGCTGTCCTTACACATAAACCTGAACTCTAAGCCTACAAACATTTGGATTTGGTTAGGACATGGGTAGAGCCAATAACTCCAAACCTATCAGGGGATTAAGCTGCATTACCATATTACTTAAAATTAATCAATATGTTATAGATATTGCACTCGAAAGTTATAGCTTATAGTCTAAGCGATACAAAGATATATTTTAGCCGAGTAAACTATTTTACAAACTTAACTTACCTGTGCATACCAATACATGTCTTTTTGATGCTTTAGGCACATAATTTGGCAGCCAGGTACCTGCAAAATCAAAGGGTAGCAGGATAAGTACCTATACCGAGCTAGCCTAAGCTGTGAAAAAATCTAATTTCTAAGCCAACGCAATCAAAAGGTACAGCCGTTTATGCCGCAAAATTTCGATACTCGCAAGGGAATCAGGTACGAAGCAACGTCTTATAGCACAGATAAAGGAAAGTTTTAGTTACATCATATAATAAAAATATTTTTAATAATTTTAAACTTACTACATACTTTTCCTCATGAACGCGTAATGGAACGTTATATTGAAATTCATATCAAATACTCTAGGTCTACTAGGTCTATACCACCGAAGGAATGCAACATAGTTCCAGTGGCCTGTCAATAAAGGCGGAGAGACGGCACACGGCGGGTTTCTTTAGTGGGTGAGGGCCCCACACTACCCTGTTCGTTGCCCCGAGCGACAGGGTGTGCGGTTAGGAACATTTTTTCCCGCCTAAACAAAAAAAAAAAAAAAGGTCTACTAGGTCTATAATACCTTTAAGCTGTAACAAAATCAAACTTCTATGTCAACGCAATCAAAAGAAACAGCAGTTTAAGCCGCATATTTTGAAACTCGCAACTACTCGCAAGGGAATCAAAACCTAAAGGATATACTTCCTAGAATCTTGAAATTTGGTACGAAGCAACGTTTTATAGCACATAAAGAAAAAGATCCGAAAACCTTAAATTTTTAGTTACATCATATACCTACAGATCTGTATGGAACCCTCGGTGCGCGAGTCCGACTCGCACTTGGCTGGTTTTTATTTAAGCCATTACGAGCACCGGTAAGTGTGAGATTGTTAAGTCAATCAGTTAAAGTTTAAATGGAGAAGGAGTGCAGAACCATAATATTTTCATATAATATGCATTAGGAATAATATTTTTGAATAACATGCATTAGAAATAAATTAAGTAATTATATAAAAATACATTTTATATGATTGATTGTATGTATGGTCGAATGTTGACCACTGGACGGCCACTAGTCTATTTAGAAATCCTAAATATATTATGAAAATGCTTCCATCAAAGATATCTATATAAAAAAAAAACATATCTATCTTTGGTTATCTTTTTAAATACTATTTTTTTTATGCAACGTGGGTTACAAACAAGCTTCCAGCAATAGAACGCCATATACCTAGCCAATAGACGCCAGCAACATCGGAGGCATCAGTCGCACGCCATCTCCAAAGAAAGGGGTGTGGAGAGGAAGAGGATAGGGAGGGGATTTGGACCTCTCAATTAATGTAATAATTTATACTCATACACAGGTTTCTGCAACAGGATTTAATTCGACGTAAGGATCTTCCTCTGGCGGGTCAGCTTGTTCCACTGTGTCCCAGTACCACGCTCGCACACAACCATCTCGTGCTATAGTGGTTACTTCATCACCAGCAGGACTTAACATGAATTGTATCTATAATGTTGAACATCACATCAGTATCATATTAAATAAATTATTTTGATATTTTCATATTTTTTTTTAAGTATTAGTCATGCTTAGCTTTATAAATGAATACAAAGTGTGAAAATGTGTAATCACGAGCAGGACTGTTAGTTTATTACACATAGTTCCAGTGGCCCGTTAATCAAGGCGGAGAGATGGCACACGGTGGGTTTATTTAGTGAGTGAGGGCCCCACACTACCCTTCGTTGCCCCGAACGACGGGGTTTGCGGTTGGGTCCATTTTTTCCCGCCTAAGCAAAAAAAAGGACTGTTAGGTTTGATTTAAATTTGGGTCTTACGGGCCCAGACGCATAAAGGCCGGCGCTTACTTGACGGGATGGCGCGGGACGGCACGACAAATTTAAAATTCAATTCATAAATATTTTTATTTCATAGGCCTATTAAGTAGCACTTAAAATCGTCAATAATACACTAATAACTAAAATAATTAACACGAGCGCCTGAGGCGAGTGCATCCGCAATAACAAAGTGGCGATTGCAATCGCCACAAGCGGCCGGATTCCGTAGTAAAGCCTTTCATGAGAAGAACCCGGCAAGAAACTCATGGGCCACTTTTTTAAATTGCCAATTTATTACAATTTAATATAATCTTTATAACTAAAATTACATTATATCTTATAAAACAATTTTGAAAATTAATGAATGAGGAGCAGCTCAAGCCCATTTAGTTTTATCCTCAAGATAATCCGAAACAGTGTAATAACCTTGATTACAAAGCCTAATTTTTATGGCTTTCTTAAACTTGTTTAAGGCTTTTGCGGCGTCCCGCGGTATGCCACGGCATCCCGCGGTACGCTCGGCCTGTTTGTAACGATATCAACGAAATTTGTATGTCAACGGCATTATAATAAGATTCAAATTGATTTCCTTTAACAATATATGTTTTTTTTATTGCTAATGATGGCAGACTAGTCACGGGCCGCCTGATGGTAAGTGGTAACCGTCGCTCATGGACTCAACTATACCGAGAGTATTGTCAAGCCGCTGGGCACCATTTAATTTCTCAGATATGAAATGAAACAATAAACGGCTATCTGCTGCTAGAGTCAAAACACACTGACATGCTTCATGAGCGGTCACACAGGAGACGGTGGTACCGGCCTGTTCGAGCCCCATAGCAAGTGAGTACTCTCACTTGGTAGATACCCAGCCCTACCACCAGTAATGTAATGGGTGATAATTGCTTACTTTCCTTAGTCGCCTTGTACGACACCCGTGTGAAAGGATGGGGTGGTGACACTTGTATTCTTAGTCCGTCACCACACGGATGATATCGTTATTGAAACTTGTCTCACTTGACTAGTGAGGCAGGCAGTTTAGCATAATATTTTGAACCCACACCCCTACATCTGAAAAACCAATACGTACAATTGGAGCGCCATGGCAGCGTTTTCTGGCTTTTTGAGTTACTTCTAGTTTCACAAGACCAGCTTCCCAGACTAGAACATTGCCCCACTCACAGCCAGATAAAACCTGTAATTGGTTTATTAGGTATATCCTAGTAATGGAAGAAGAAAAAAGAAAAAGTAGCTACATTACTGTTCATCTTTCTTCTGAACATTATGTGAGTAAATTAGAACAATATTACATATTGTAATAATTTTGACTAAGTTCTATGACCAGCGAACCTGCATTTCGTTTAAAGGAATCAAAGTTAATTCATTAATATAAGTATTATACCTACTCGTAAGCTTTAGCCTATAACTATGTGGCCAGTATCAAATTCTTTTTTTAATGTGAGTTAATTTATTTAAAATGTTGCCGGTGTGCTATTTTAACGCAGTTATATTTAAACATATAATTTAAATAAGTTTACGCAATACCTTTTCATCAGGCATTGGGTACACGCCAAGTACATCGCATATCTCTGTCTTCCCGAATCTTCCCAACTCGCCTTTTAGTTTTAGTCCTGTAAATGTCTCAGCCATTTTCCAAAACTTAATGTGAGCAGCCCCTAAAATAATCTACAATTATTTTTAAAATCAATATTAGGTGTTATAGTAATAATCGTAGGTAATTTAGAACAAACCTTTCTTTTATTTTGTTAAGGCGGAAAAAATGTTACTAACCGCACACCCCGTCGTTCGGGGAAACGAACAGGGTAGTATGGGGCCTTCACCCACTAAAGAAACCCGCCGTGTGCCGACTCTTGGCGGGCCACTGGAACTATGTTACATTCCTTCGGTGGTCATAGTACATAATTATATCCTGCGGTTTTACCCACACCGAACGAAATGGAACAACTCCGTTCTGTCCTCCTTCTTTGGAGTTAGATGTTAATTTAGAACAAACCTGCTGTAGTAAGTTGTCCTGGACAGTAAGGAGAGAACATGACAGCGTTGACGTGATCTGTAAATGCACTCGTGCGCAAAAGAATGCTGTGACGTTTCCAATTCCAAATAGTTAGATTATAGTCTGGTTCTTTTCCCACAGAAGCTAATAGCTCACCATCGGGGCTAAGAAAAACAAAAAAGTATAAGATTTATATTTATTTGCCTACCTATATTAAAGGGAAATATTTATAGAGTATGTGTGCATATCATGCAACCCGGTATCTGCTAAATTTCTGCGATTGAATGCTATATGCTATACATTTAAGTAATATTACCTACCTATATATACGTGTACCTACAACGTTTGCCACGATTTCTATACACAATTTTGTGTATCCTTAATTTTTAGATCAATGATAGGTATAGATAAATAAAAGCCTGGATAAACACATTGAATATTTTTAGCTAGATAAAAAGTTCCTGTGGGATATGCCTAAACGAGTCTGGCCCAGATGTTGATGTCTACGAAAAGCCGCGGGTTGAAGTTAGTTATTACTATATTTAAGGATTTTACTTCTTTTCTTTGGCTAATAATTAAATACGTAGATGATACAATTAGATCACGTTATTTAGGTCAATAAACTTGGCCTGTACTTGGTGTGTATATATGTAATTAGAATATTTTTATTTTCCAATATAAGGGTTTTTACGAACATTTTCCAATGTAAGTACGTGGTTCATAATAGATGTTAGTTTTACCTGAAATCAAGAATAGCGTAAGCGTTAGTAGTTCCATCACGGAGTGCAGCATCAATTTCCATCTGCGGCCACGTGTAGATCAGTATCAAAGGCTCACGATCACCCTCCCTACCTTCTGCTATTGCTATACGGTAGTTAGGGTCTTTCCTGTAAGACTATATTTACAATATTAATTTGTAAGAACAGTGAAAAAGCGAAGGATATATGGAATGTTACAATTTTATTACAGGTAGGTACTTTAAAATTTTTAATCTATCTACTTATCAAAATTAAATAAGTAGATAATGACAAGTTTCAGGGTTATTATTTTTTCTATTTTAAGAGGCTGGGGATTGGTGCTGGTGAATGTATATAAGAACTAGCTAGTAGGTACTCCTACATACAACTAAAAGGTCGTAGACTTTTTGTTTGTAGGGGCTACAGAAACAACTCTAATTATTTTTTCTTTTTAGCTAAAGTTTTTGTCGCTTAGCGACCACGTCACCCATATTAAACTAAACAAATCAAATCACAACAGAAACAAAGAAAACATAAGATAAAAATACAAACTTAATTTTTATCTAAAGTTAATTCTAGTAATTTAACGCAAGACTTGATCGTCTTCACACAAAGGGTTGGATAGAATAATAATATTTAATAGATAGAATAATATTTACAATTCCTACTTCCATAAAATTCGTATTTTCAAAGCAAGTTAATCAATAAGTTGCGTTTCGGACACATTCCAATAAAACATGCAGAATATCTTTGACGACTTCACACTAAATCTAAAAGTTATTTCCCTTATCTAAAGATATTAAGTATACCTTGAATTAATTCAAATATTTACCGTGAGCGCCCCGACCGTACCGCCCGTTGTGCTTCTACGAAACCAAGTTTGCTTAGTGTTCACATCTAGGAAAGCGATGATACTTCCAGCAGACCAGCATACGACCAAATCATCGCAAGCACAAAGATTGAAATACTTGTGGCAATTATAACCATATGAATATCTTTAAATAGGATATAAGAAAATATTTTTTAAAATGTAATACAGCATCAGTTTTCCGCCTAGTGACGTCATTGTAGCGGTTGCTTGGCTTTACGCATAAATAGTTTTGTTCATGAGCAACAGTTACCATTTCTCTATAGGTTACTGTCATTATTATATATCTATGTTTAAGTATTTGACATAGGTACTCGGCATTTTACCAAAACATTGTGTTGCAAAATGTAAAGTTAAAAATGAAAGCCACGAGCAGGATATAAACCTGCGTCTTCTATCATGTTACTGGAGTTATTTATAAAGCTTATTGTTTATTTTTTTCTCTGTAATATTGGGAAAGAGAAATCGTTAAACACAAAGTGAAAAATGTGAAATCGAAAATAACAGTCACAAGCAGGATTCGAAGCTGATCTTCTGGATACCGTCCAGATGCTTTGCCAATTCAGCCATCGTGACCCTTGCTCCTGACTGCTAATTTCGATAACACATTCATACTTAACGTCTTTGGGTGACGCCTGCACCATCTGTCGGAAGTATTTTCATACATTATATCGACCAGGTAAACTTAATTTTACAATTAAGATTTTACCTAATAATGACGCAAACCCTTTAAATATTTAGATATTTTTATATATATTTTTAGCATTTGACATGCTTAGCAACATACATTAAACACAAAGTGAAAAATGTGAAATCGAAAATAACAGTCACGAGCAGGATTTGAACCTGCATCTCCTGGATACCGTCCAGATGCTTTGCCAATTCAGCCATCGTGACCCTTGCTCCTGACTGCTAATTTCGATAACACATTCATACTTAACGTCTTTGGGTGACGCCTGCACCATCTGTCGGAAGTATTTTCATACATTATACCGACCAGGTAAACTTAATTTTACAATTAAGATTTTACCTAATAATGACGCAAACCCTATAAATATTTAGATATTTTTATATATATTTTTAGCATTTGACATGCTTAGCAACATACATTAAACACAAAGTGAAAAATGTGAAATCGAAAATAACATTCACGAGCAGGATTTGAACCTGCATCTCCTGGATACCGTCCAGATCCTTTGCCAATTCAGCCATCGTGACCCTTGCTCCTGACTGCTAATTTCGATAACACATTCATACTAAACGTCTTTGGGTGACGCCTGCACCACCTGTCGGAAGTATTTTCATACATTATACCGACCAGGTAAACTTAATTTTACAATTAAGATTTTACCTAATAATGACGTAAGCCCTTTAAATATTTAGATATTTTTATATATATTTTTAGCATTTGACATGCTTAGCAACATACATTAAACACAAAGTGAAAATGGTCGGTATAATGTATGAAAATACTTAGAATAGAACAAAAATGTTAAAAAAATCGCGCCATCAAATAGTATAAATTTTAATTGCAAAATTAAACACTATATCGGTTTAATGCATGAAAATGCTTCCGATAGATGGCGTTGGTCGTAAAGACAAATGTGATAAGGAGATTGGGATGGTCGAAAGAACTGTACTATAGCTCAGTGGCTTAGAGCACTTCCCCGGATTGGAAATGACGCGGGTTCGATTCCCGCTAGTACAAAAAATCTCTTTTTCCTTATTCGCAAATAATTTGTACATTAAAATTAAGTTTACCTGGTCGGTATAATGTATGTAAATTCTTCCGACAGATGGCGCAGTCGTCACCCAGGACGTTAAGTATGAATGTGTTATCGAAATTAGCAGTCGAAAGCAGTTGTCACTATGGCTGAATTGGCAAAGCATCTGGACGGTATCCAGGAGATGCAGGTTTAAATCCTGCTCGTGACTGTTATTTTCGATTTCACATTTTTCACTTTGTGTTTAATGTATATGGCTAAGCATTTCAAATGCTAAAAATATATATAATCATTTCTAAATATGGATACAAAGTACACCCAGACTCAGAACAACCATTTGTGGATCACACAAAGAGTTGTCCTGAAGCGAACCCACAATACTCCATATCTAAACCACTCCATCATCTGTGCAGTCAGTTGTGTGTAACCTGCGTGGTCTTGACCTCGCAATGGGGTTCGAACTAAATACTACTTGCAAAGTTGCGAAATGATAAGCTTGGAAAAGGATACTCAAAATCAAACAAGTTATCTGGTAATGACGAGTCTAAAGTTGTAACAGCACCAGATAAAAAATCGTCAGGATCATATTCAGTCAATATAGACTCCTCTTCTACGTGTTCTGCCTCTAGTTCTTCTGGTAAAGCCTCTGTTGTTCCTTCTTCTTCTGTTTTAGTAGAACATTAAACTTGGATGTTTATTAATTGAAGAACTTATAATATAGTTATGTTTTAAGGGGGTTTTGGGCACCAGCAAAGTTAAAGATAATGAGCTAGGCCTTGCGCATTAATCATACGATAGCAGAGTTTCCGTCATTGATGTATATATACAATGGTTTCCATAGTGTGACTATAGTGGATGGTGTACTATTCGAACTAAAAATTTCACTTCGTACAAAATATAATAGATCTAGCGCCTCTCAGCTCTCTTGCTAGCATAATAGTTAGGGGCTTAACTAGGGTTTTGGTATTGCTAAGTCAACAGACTGGATTTGTTGGTATGTTTCATATCTGATAACAAATTTAACATACCTTCTCCATATTCGTCTTCTTCATCAGCCATTTTTCTAAATATATATTTAACGTGACAAGCTTAGCCCTTTACTCATATGATAAATAACATTAATTCAATAATATTATACGCTAGGAATTATTTATGTAGCTTAGGAAGTGTTTTGGAAGTGTTATTCTGTATTCTCCCAAACAAGTCTGTTACTAGGATACAAGGATACGAATTTAAATAGGTTGGTAGCTATAGATTTAATAACTACTATAATCTATGTTGGTCAGTAGTTTTTTAGGTATTCTTTTAAAATATAGCGCCTTTTTATCTTCTATATTATTTCTCTAGCCTGTTTTTCTGTCGGCCCTCGAGAACTTCCTTATTCCTTTATCAAAGTCCATGATTTATCTTTTACTTCAAAGCTTATCCGCTATGCCGGCTAATAGCCAAAAATACACCTGCGGTCTAAAAATGTACCGCTTCTCTTAAATTTGAGATTTAAAATCATCTAAAAAGCGGTACTTCAATGGATGCATAAATTTTTCGATAGATATCGAATCGGATTCGATAAGTAAATATCGAAATGCGGAATTTCGCACGGTTCGGCTAGTTTTATATTAGTATGCAATAATATTATTATTGTAAACTATAATAAACCGGAAGAATCCGGCGGGCCTGTTAGAAATAGAGAGAGGACGGTAAATTTTATTTTTTTTGGGCTTAAGTATCTCAGACTTCCAATTTTCACTGTATATCTGCTAAAGCACCGCGGTGTACATGCAAACTACCTTTACTATTTTGGTCGCCTTGGAAGCTCCATCTAATTTGGAGGACCCTCTCTCATCAAGGGTCGCTCGCGAAAACCTGCACTGCCACCTTGAGTTACTCCTGCTAGTATGACGTACTACTCTAGGACCATCAACGTCACTCATACCACCAGTACCCCACACACAGACCAGCACTCATAGAGGCCGTAGATCGTTAACACCCAGTACGACTTGCTGGTCATCTCCCTTTTGAATTATATTCCAGAATTGAAAGGAGCTGTGGTTACAATAAAAAAGAAAGCTATCAATGCGCTAGTAGCCGAACCGTTTCGACCGTGTCGAAATCATCAGCTCAACTTTGCTGTCTCTCGCAGTAGCAAAGTTACAAGTGTGAGAAACTCACTTGGTACTATAAGTACTATCGTTCTTTACAGCATCTATCAAGCGGTTCGCAACATTGAAGAGTCGCCCAAAACACTCGTTGCAGTCACGTTGTCAAACGAGATGGGTTGAGCGACATGATGCTGTTATTCAATTCGCAGCTGATCTCGGAATAGCTTGCAAAGTTCTTAAAGAAATACAGTGTTGGTGGGATATAACAACGCCTGCCAAAGCCAATATTCTCCTTCAAGCTCTCTCTAATTGCGAGTTTATTATCACGCTGTTTACAATGAGTGACATTATGAACATAACATATCCAGTCAGCAAAATCTAATGGTGCGTTTCCATGCTTGCCAAGGCTCGACAAGCATCCACAAGCTCCAAGTGTCCACAAATCTCGCTTGGCATTTGGAAGTCGTTTACACGCTTGTGAATGCGTCAGTGTGCTACGTATATCCAAGCGTGGCTGACACCGAACTTGTATCGGCTATTAAGTTTGGTCTAACCTACTTTTATTTCAAATACAAGCAAAGTAAAACAAAAGCAAGGAAAGCCCGACGACCACGAAGATGGTGGATGATAAAAATTCATAGAAATCGTACCAACTAATAAGTTTTTCAGTTTAATGGTATTTCGGTTACCATTATCTGTGTCAGTTATATTATCCCATAATATATCATTATCCACTGTTAAATTTTGAATACCGAAAAAAAATTAGGAAGTGAACCTAAAACCTTCTAAAAAATTTTCGGTTGTTCAAACGTTTCGGTCTGGTAATGTTCTAAGCCGTGTGAGGCCGGCTAGGCCGTGTTGGCCGGCTTTAGAATTGTCCCACCCCTCTCTACCCACGGGAGTCGTAAGAGCCGACTGAGGGAATACCAGAGGAGTGGGCAGCAGTACTCCCTCGAGTATTAACAACATCCACTGCGATCGCCAACCCGCCTGCCAAGCGTGGCGATTACGGCATTATCCCCCATGATGGGACCGCTCGTTGTGGCGTTCTCTTGGGAAGGCCTATGTCCAGCAGTGGACGTTGAAAGGCTGATGGATGGATGGATGGAATATTCTAAAAACGATAAACTCTCTTCGTTCGACCAGCCACTCATTTTGACAGAACTATACGTGCGTTCGTCGCGAGATCACAGCGGCTACTAAGCGCGCGCCAACGTGTGAACGCGTCGCAAGAGCATGCCGCAAGCGCCCTTTGATCTGTGTCCAAAAACCGACACTAGACCGGATCGATTACAAGCGTCCACAAGCTCACGCAAGCCAAGCCAAACGCCCTCTCTACACGCTTGTGCTTGTGGACGCTTGCCGAGCCTTGGCAAGCATGAAAACGCACCTTTACAAGACCCTAGCTTGGACATCGCGATGGCAAAGAAAAGTAAAGTTAGATTCGACGCTCAAGATGTACGATGGCATGGGGGCTAATGCTAATAACCACTTTGCTGGTATTGTTGAAAAGGCGAAGGCAGTTATGGAAGAGTTAGGCGTGGAAATGAGTGTTCATCTTACAGGCAGACAATGGCGCAGGGAAAACTGCGACCATCATGCTGCGATCATCATTATGATGCTATGACATATTGGAAAAGAACTGTTTTTAGTCCAATATGGACCCTATTACAACTGAACATTACAGAACTTAAAATTTACCATAATTTTGCAATCACATTATTGAATTTATGTGCCACATTGTTACCACCATGGTAACAATGTGGCACATAAATTGAATCATTGCTTAACTGAACTAATCACCCTTTGTGATTAAAAAGAGACTAATGTGAGAGATTCTTCAATACAAGCAAACGAGCATGATCGCCCTTAATGATCGAAATTCTGTTATGCAAGCATTGTCTGTTTGGCCTAGATCTGATTATATGACTTTGCACACGCTGTACAAAATATTTCCTTGTCTGCCTGTATCTATATTTATTGTCCTATTGACTATGTAATTTACCAATTTGTCAAGAATAATAGGCGTATAGAATTCTCGGAAGAGACACAATTTATTGTAACTTTTTATATCATAAGATGGCATTGTCTTTTATAATACGAGTACCTATGTGTGTGTATAATATAATCAGTTTAAATAAAACTTTCTTAAACTTTGCATGTGACATAATTATTTTTTTATTACGATAAAAGTAAGTAAAGGTAGCTCATGATATCGTCACTTAGAGGTTTTTCTGTATGCGCCATTGCAGGGTAGTGTAGGGTCCTCACCCACTAAATAAACCCGCCGTGTGCGGTTTTTCCTCCCGTATTGGCAGACCACTGGAACTTTGTGACATTACTTCAGTAGTAAATCAGAATCAGGGACATAATTTTGAAGCGAATACTTCTTTGAATAGTTGTGATTTGAAAATTGATGAAACGAAAATGCGTCACGAAAATGATTCAAACACATTTTTAAATGTAAGTATAGGATTAACAGTCAGTTGCAGAAAAGTCCATTAAAGTTATTTTAACTTTGAAGTTTTTTTTTTATCACAATAAGTATTCCTTATTAGTTGATTTGAAACCTCGGTCTCCGGTTTGCGTGATCAACCGTAACCAGTGGGTCTAGACAAGTTGCATTCTATGATCGCTGACGCTAATAGAAAACTATTAAAATGTATGAAAATTTTACCTACATCTCTAAAGTTAAGTCACGTGACTTAGCGTTAACGATATTGTAAAGACTTAAACAAATATAGGTTCTTTATCTAAGGTTAAAGATGTCAAATTCCCATACATTTAAATAGTTTTCTATTAGCGTTAGTGATCATAGATTGCAACTTGGCTTGGCCCTTGGTATAGCTAACTATAAAGGAACGACTTTGCAGTATACTAAATTGACGTCACACCTTACAGTGCTCGCAGTGTATATCGGAACACACCCAAAGACTTATTAATTTTTAAAGCCATACCGCATGTAAGATGGTGGACGACAGCTGAGCATTGAGCTCTCATAAGGCAGCTGAGTAATTCAATGAAGTCCACAGAACATTTTTACTCTACGAGAAGAATTACGGTTTCATACATTTTTTTTGAGGACATTTTTTCTTACTGACCTGCGCCATCTGGGTCGAAACCCCAGAACTAACTAGAACCGCGAGGGCGGTAAATATACACGCTATTGTTTAATTAATTATACTTTGTTTAAAATATTTCATATTTATCCAAAAAAGAAGGCGTAACTCGAACCAATCGACGTCGTTAGTTTCCAAGTGTAAGATCGCTAAAGGTGGTCGTTGAATCAATAAACTGTTTTTTTAACGGCTTTTCAGTCGTCAACGAATTAACTGTTAATTATCAATGAAAAAACAAGTGGAAAATATTAGCTGCTAATTTACATCAACGCCCAAGAAGACTATCATTAATTTATTCAGTTTCAAAGAAACAACAGTTGAAAATATGTACTGTTAATTTACGTCAACGCTCAACCGTTAATTTATGCTCAACTCAACACCTGTATAACACAATATTCAAAAAACTTTTATTTATTTAATAGTTTTTTTAAACTGTTGACCATTGATGATTAACAGTTAAATTAAATTGACCAAAACATCGTCAATGACCCATGTCTATAGATCGCATTAATATGGCTGTATCTTATAAACAGCTAACTGTGAACAATAGCGGCATTTAATATTGCCACTAGCGACATCTAGGGCCACATATGTTAATGACTGTTGCCGCGTTCCGGTGCCGAAAGCGGATGTATCTTTTACATTGATATTATTGTCCCTTTTTAATAGCATTGTCTCTTACTAATACGAAATCCATAAACGGTTTGTAGAACGAAGCTGACAGAGCCTGAGTAAGTCACTTTTACTATACTATCGGCACGTTATGATGGCCGTTTTGACGTTTGTCCACTCATGAAGTTTCGTATTAATTAATACTTACATTTGAAGGAGCAAATTATTGTTTTTTATTGTCAGTAGTGAGGTGCAGTTAGTCATAAAATTTATCAAATGTATAATTTTAGGACACAATAGTACATTGTTAACCTAGGGATGAAAGCAACTGCGGACAGAACTGCCGCCTTTCCGCGATGGGCTGTGGGTAGGCTCGACCGGGACCTGCTAGTGGAGGCGGCCATTTTTCAATCTTGGCTGCCTCCCCACCTGACGGAAGACGTGGGCGCTGAGGCTGGCCGCATTCGCGGCATGCTTACGCAGGTCTGCGATGCGGCCATGCCCCGCGTGCGGCGCCCACCTCGACGGAAGGGGGTCTACTGGTGGTCCCCGGAGCTGGCGAACCTACGTACGGCCTGTATTCGTGCCCGGAGGTCCTACACCCGCAGCCGACGTCGCCGAATCCGCGATAGGGAGCGGGAGGGCCGGCTGTATGCGGCGTACAGAAGTGCGCGCGCCGCGTTTAAGCTGGCCATCTGTCACGCCAAAGATGCGAAAGGCAGGAGATGCTGGAGGGTCTCGAGCGTGACCCCTGGGGACGCCCCTACCGCTCGGTGCTTATCAAGCTCCGCGCCCAGGACCCCCCCCCCCCCCCTTACGCAGACCCTACAGTCGGGCTTCCTCTCTGAGGTGGTCGAGGGACCTTTTCCTTCACGGGCGGTGCACACGCTCCCGGTCATGGCTCCGCCAGATGACGACCGGGAGGCCGACGACGAGGAGGTACCGCCCGTGATGACAACGGAAATGGGGGCGGCAGGGGTGCGTATGCAGAGAGGCGCTGCCCCGGGGCCGGACGGGGTTCCCGCCCGAGTGCTGGCCCTGGTCCTCGACCACGTTGAGCCCCGCCTCAGGGGACTGTTCGACGCTTGCCTGGTGTCCGGACGGTTCCCTGACTGCTGGAAGGAGGGGAAGCTCGTGCTCCTGCCGAAGCTGGGACGGTCTCCGAACACAGTCACGGCCTTCAGGCCCATCGTGTTGCTGGACGAGGTGGGCAAACTCCTCGAGCGGGTAGTAGCTGCCCGCATCGTCCGGCACCTAGGAGCGGTCGGCCCCGACCTGTCCGACGCCCAGTTCGGATTTCGGGCAGGTCGATCTACAGTCGACGCCATTCTGCGCTTGAAGGCCGCGGCTGCGGAGGCCGTCACCTCGAGAGAAGTGCTGTTGGCGTTGTCGCTCGACATCGCCAACGCCTTCAATAGTCTGCCATTCGGCTGCATCAAGGGGGCACTCCGGTACCATGGAGTGCCCCTCTACCTAAAGCGGCTGGTGGGGGACTACCTCGACGGCCGCAGCGTCCTCTTCATGGACCGGGAAGGGGACGTTGTAAGGAGGGCTATGTCATGCGGCGTCCCACAGGGTTCGGTTCTAGGGCCGCTCCTGTGGGACGTCGGCTACGACTGGGTCCTCCGTGGCCGGCTCCCCCCCGGGCTGGGCGTAATTTGCTACGCAGACAATACGCTCGTTACAGCCCGGGGCAGGACCCTCGAGGAGGCGGCAACGCTGGCCACCTCAGGTACCGCGGAGGTGGTCAGGCAGATCGAGGCGCTGGGGCTTAGGGTGGCTCTTGAAAAGTCGGAGGCCCTACTCTTCCATGGGTGCCGAAGTGGCCCACCCGCCAGCGCCTCGATAACGGTCAATGGTGTGGGACTTCCGATCCAGGCCCACATCAAATATCTGGGCCTGGTATTTGATGGACAGTGGCACTTTGACGAGCACTTCCACCGTCTTGCGCCAAAGCTCGTCGGCACGGCGTCCGCCCTCAGGCGACTGATGCCGAATTTGAGTGGACCGAGTCTCGCGTGTTGACGACTCTACGCGGGGGTAGTACGGTCGATGGCACTGTACAGCGCGCCCGTGTGGGCGGAGTCCCTGGCCGCTCGCAATAGGGCCCTTCTGTGGCATCCACAGAGGGTCATAGAGGGGATGCAGCCTGCGCGTTGGCCGGAACCACCCCCCGTGGGATCTGGTGGCGGAGGTTCTCGCCGACGTCTATCGGCGGGCGTTGACGGCGCGAGTCGGCGGCAGCCACCCCTCGCCGAGCGCGATTTCATCGTGGCGGGAAGATGCCCGCCGCGCCACCATCCTAAAGTGGAAGTCTCGGCTGGAGATGCCCCGGGCTGGTCTCTGGACCGTGGCTCTAGCCGATCTTGGAAGAATGGGCAGGGCGGCAGCACGGGGTCCTCACCTTCCGGTTGGTGCAGGTTTTGTCGGGGCATGGTTGCTTCGGCAAATACCTGCACATAATCGCTAGGAGGGAGACGACCCCAGGCTGTCACCACTGCGACTGCGGCGAGGACTTGGCGCAGCACGCGCTCGAGTCGTGCCCGGCTTGGGATGTGCAGCGCCGGGAACTCGTTGCAGTCATAGGCGTGGACCTGTCGCTGCCGGCCGTTGCGCGAGCGATGGTTGGCAGTGACAGGGCCTGGACCGCGGTCGCCGCCTTCTGCGAGGACGTCATCTCGCGGAAGGAGGTGGCGGAGAGGACCCGGGAGGAATCCTCCTTCGCGGACCCGATTCGTCGCCGGCGCGCGGGGCGGTGTGCGCGCGCTTACCTGCGCCTAATGCCGCCCTAGCCGAGGCTGTGACGGTGGGGTCGGTGAGTACCCTGCCGTCCGCGGAAGCCTACTGCGAAGGTGTGACGCCCAAGTGTGTGGGGCATTGCACAAGAGAGGGTGCCCGAAGGGGCTGCCGTCTGCGGATCGCGTTGAAACGACGCGGTACCCTAGATCCGCCGTAGTAAGGGCAGGTGAGGGCGCATGGTGGGTTTTTAGTGGGTGAGAGCCCCACACTACCCTGTTGTCTCCCCGGGCAGCGGGGTGTGCGGTAGGACATTATTGCCCACCTAAAATAAAAAAAAATACAAAAAGGGATGAAAGTAACTTATTTAGTGCCGAGCCAGGGTTTGGCGCCCGAGCATAGCGAGGGCTCCAATAGTTAGAGGGACTAAATAAGTCTTTATCCCGAGGTAAACACTGCGCTTTTCATTAAAAATACGAGGAAACTAAAAATAAAAATCATGAATTAGCTAAAAAAAAATGGGAGACTAAAAAATTTAATTTGGAATCGCCATTTTCCCGCCGATTTTATTTTTTTTCTGTGGCCTGTCAGCTATTCAGCCATTATTTTTCATTTTAATCATTGAAAAAGTATAAATCTTCGTTATTTCAAGGATATTTAGTTGCAACTATATTAAAAGAAAGTCATATAAAAAACAAATTCTTTTAATAAACTTAACTTTATGTTATTTCAATTTTACATCGCGCTGTAATTGACTGGCTGTACAGAAAATAGAACTGTTTTTTATAATTACTCAGCTGTCACTTGAAAGTAATTCTCCCTAGGGCTGAAAAGTATTACTTTCAACCCGCTCTTCAGGCAACTTCAGGCCTACTTTCAGAGTATGAATAGTGAAAAATTTATTTATTACGTTGATTTATAAACTATATACAATTTGAAACTTTATGCATATACGATAAGGAGCCAGACATTATTTAGGTCATCACTAATCTACCTATGTGAAGTCAGAAATTAATTTACATTATATTTTAATACGATTTTTGATGTGCTAAGTTTTCGCAAAAATTATGCGTCCCGCAAAGCTGTTTTTTTGGAACTCTATTTGACCTAATAAAGATCAATAACGTAGATGTGACATAATATCAGATCATAGTAAAATGCCTACAATTAATTGCAGATGTGAGGCAAATTATGATCCCATTTTACCATGAAGACGAAGTTATTTTGTATGTGCATTTTCTTTAGCTGACATTGAAAATCATTCCAAATTTGTATTTACTTTGTATTTACTTTACATTTTTTTTTATTTATTTATTTTTACTTTTTTTATTTGTATTTACTTTCGAACCTTATGTACCAACAATTATTGCGGTTAGTTCATATTGCCTCCATGGCAATCATTGGCTAGCGTATGTGACTGCTGATCACGAGATCTCGGGGTTGATCCCGGGCCAGGCAAAAAGTGCTTTTCGCGTTTTTCGTAAGAAGTTTCTCAGTGGCTACCTAGTGGGAGTTTGGAAATGTGCCCGGTAGAAGACAATAGGCTCACCTCCTATTACGTGGGACTTAAACATAGATGCCCAACCGTAGGTGAAATAAATACACCTCTGCCTAACCCTTCGGGGATACAGGCGTGAAACTATGTTTGCTTAAAAAGATCGGCCTGTCTGCCTTATACTCTTTAGCATCACAACATTTGTTAGTTGGTGATTGGATATTATTTTGACACGCCTATCGGTTTGGCCGGAGGAGTGGGCAGCAGCACTCCTTCGAGTATTAACAACATCCACTGCGATCGCAAACCCGCCTGCCAAGCGTGACGATTACGGCTCTACGCATGTCTAAGAAAAGAAATTGAAAAATAATATTTTTATTTTCTAGGGTTTCTTTTTTATTTTTTTTATTGACTTATTAAAATTTAAACTTCACAATACTATTGCATATGGCTCAAATAACGTAGCATTGAACATATACTACCCTTTCTGATACACGTAGTATATTAGGGTCAAGCGAACATTTATTTTTGAAGTTATACTTCTTTTGGCACGTTAAGGAAAAATGGTGAGAGCAAAATTTTTACGATGCGCGCGCTCACCGTCACGAAAAACTGACACCCTGAAGTTAGCTATAGTCAATATTTTAGTTTCTTTTTTGTGATATTTAAATAAATTTTATTTAACTAGATAATGCGTTATAATAAAACTTCAATTTATTAAATACCTTTTTTCTATTGTTAGTTACATTTTTTCTACAAACGTAGAATAAGGCGAAACATAACATTTTTGAGAAGATTTTTATCTTGTTACGTCAAAGAAGTATAACTTATAACGCGTGGACATAAGTACACACACACTTTTTTTATTTTTATAAGATTATAATTATTGGTGTACTTATATACTACACAACTCAGCATTTGTTTTTCGAAATTCAAAATTTAAAAAAAAGTAATCTAATATGATCGTCGCTAGGATTGCTGGCCAGCACAACTACTACGTCCGGCAAACTTGCCTCAATGCTCAATGCAAAACAAAGCAGTTTCGACTTGACGTTGCTTCAAAAAGTACAAACTGTGAGTGCACTGCGATTGTGATATAGTTTTGACCTGGCTTTGGATTTCGGATATTGATAATGAATTACTTGACCCTTGCTCGTTCATTTGGACTCTGTTTACGCCTTTTGTTGTGGATTTTGTCAATATGGCTGAACGTACGCAGAGAACTGTTCTAAACAGTCAGGTCAGTCAGTCAGAATAAATTGACATTTCACATCACTATTGTAATATGTAAAAACGGCCATCATAGCGTGCCGCAACTATAGGTATATGACTTAGACAAAGGATAGACAAGCTATCAGCGTGTGCAGTGTCGAGATAGCAATAGTTTTACATATGATAACGGGAATAATTTTAAAAGATAACTATGAGTATAACTTTGTTGACTAAAAATGTAATACCTGTTTAAGCCAATGTCATGATATGCAACTGGCCGCTTTATATAACTTTATGTGACATTTCTTGTGTAGTATTCATAATCTATATGTCAATGTATTATATCCAGAATTTTAAACGAATAAAGCCATATTTTTTCTGAAATGGTAATAATCTCTACAATTTATTCGTTTAAAATTCTCGATATAATACATTGGCATATAGATTATGAATACTACACAAGAAATGTCACATAGAGTTATATAAAGCGGCTAGTTGCATATCATGACATTTTCCCGTGGTTAAGAAATATCATAATCCTGTAAATAGGCAGGAGGTCTACGCTCTCGTGCTGAACGTCAAGACACAGGACTTTGTGAGCTTACAGGATCTGCAGTATTTGCTTCATCAGGAACTTCTGGTTCTGATTCTGCAGAAGTCCATCTGTTGTCAGACTCTACTTCATTATCAGAGAGAACATTGACGAGTCGGCGCCAAATGTCGATTGGAAACTACTAACTCTCTGCCATTGTTTAGCCTTACATGAGAATGTAAGGGATTAGTTTCGATGAATTTTACTTCCTCGACTATGGGGTCGTATTTACTTTTCCTGGCATTATTCTTCAATAGCGCTTTTTATGCGTCTGTCAGCCATGTTGGAATCGATTGGCCGTTTGATGATCTGCGAGGATGGGTGAAAATTCGCTCATGAGGAGTGTATCCGGTTGCAGTACATAACAAAGATCGTATGGAATGTAAAGGCTGTTCTAGAACAGTTTCCCAACGATTGATAGGAAGGTTCAATGTTTTTAATGACAACTGTATAGTTTTCCATATTATACCATTGTATCGGTCTGTTTGGCCGTTGCCTTGTGGATTATATGGCGTAGTATAGCTAGTAGCTATACCCATACCATGTAAGAAATTCTTTTAATCGCTAGATATAAATGAAGTGCCTCTATCCGAATGTACATAAGTTGGTATACCAAATACTGCAAATAATTCTGATAATTTCTTTTTAACTGTATCTGTGCTAAGGTCAGAACAGGGAAATGCAAAAGGAAATCTGGAAAATTCATCGACCACAGTGAGCATGTAACGATTGCTACTGTTAAATGGCAGCGTACCTTTGAAGTCAATTGAAATTCTTTCAAACGGAGAAGTTGTCTTGATTAAAGTGCCTTTACTCCTAATAAATCTAGGTTTTATCTCAGCACAGATGGAGCATGATCCTGTAATTCATCTGACATCCTCAACTGAATAAAGCAAATTTTTAATCCTAATCCAGTGAACCATGCGTGTTATGCCTGGATGACATAAATTCTTACGTAACTGAAGAAGTTTATCGGAGACTGATTGTGTTGAAGCCGTAATATTCGCACGTGAGAGCGCATCAGCAACTATATTGTCTTTGCCCGGACGATATGTGGTGTCAAAACTATAGTTATATAGTTCCAAGCGCCATCGTTGAATTTTGACATTTTTGATCTTTGAACTATGTTTCTGATCAAACATAAACGACACAGACTTTTGATCAGTTATCAAGCGAAATGTTTTACTTATAAGGAATTGTCTCCACTTCCTGACGCTTTCTATAATAGCTGTTGCTTCTTTTTCTATCGCTGGATGATTGCGTTCGTGAGTCCTTGAAAAAAATGCTATTGGTCTCCCTTTTTGGGTTAATGTTCCCGCCATAGCATGTTCAGATGCATCAGTTTCGACTGTTAATTGGATATTTGGGTCAATAACTGTAATCGCTGATTTGGCAATTTCTGATTTTAATGATTCAAAGGTTTCTTTAGCTTCAGGTGATAATGGAAGTGTCTCTGATTTTGTAAAAAAAATTATCTTATCTGAGAATTTTGGGATCCACTTTGAATAGTGTGCGAACACGCCCAAAGTTCTTCTAAGTGAGCTTTGATCTGTAGGTACTGGCATATCTAAAAGAGGACGAAGGCGTTCTGGATTCGGCTTTATTACATTGTTACAGATATTATAACCTAGTAAATTAATTTCTATTTTTGAGAATTCACTTTTCTCAAGATTTAAAGTTAAATTGTAGTGAGCTGCGACTTTTTGAAAGGAGCTTAATTTTTTATTATGATCAGCTTGATTATATCCGCAAATAGTGATATCATCTAAATAATCATTAACACCTTGTAAATTTTCTTTTTCTATAATAGCATTGATAGCTCGTTGAAAAGCTGCTACTCCGTTGGTTACACCAAACGGTATACGTCGAAATTGATATAAGTTCCCGCAGGCTTCAAAAGCCGTGTACGGTTTTTCGTGATCTAATATAGGAATTTGATGATACGCGCTGCGCAGGTCTATTTTACTAAATATTTTATATTTTGCTACCTTTGAAATAAGTCCTTCTATAGATAGTAAAGGATACGCGTCAAGTTCTGTGTATTTATTTATCGTTTGCGAGTAGTCGATGACCATTCTTTTCTTATGATGCTCATTAGATGTAACAAATACTTGAGCTCTCCATGGCGAAAAACCGGGTTCAATTATCTTGTTATCTAAAAGTTTTTGTATTTCAGTTTTAATAAATAGAGTATCTGAATCATAGTGTCGTCTCGATTTTACGGCAATTGGTTTCTTATAAGGTAATAGATTTGTAAATAAGACTGGTTCAATATTTGCATTAGACAGAACGCTAATCTTCAATTCAATTTAATTCAATATTTCTTTTGGCAAGCAGTGCCGTAAACATGACGGCCATTCTGCCAATGACAGATGGTTAGTTGGAGGCATGGCCCATATTGGGCCATGGTTGGAGGCACGTGTATATACAAATCACATCACAAATTTTGTTACTTATTTATTACACATGCTGTGGGCCTCGTTTTATGTTATTAAGCGGGAATAGACAAAAACACAAATATATACATGACTTAGATAAACAACCTATAGATGTCAGCCATGATACCTCAGACTAAATATATCTAGACAGAGCGAAGAAAATTCTTTGACATGTATGAGCGAGAACACAAGATACAATTTACTGGTGCAAAAACAGACAGTCATAGATTTTTGTCTTTGTCACCGTGGCTAGTTTTTGGTATTGTCACGATGTCAAAATGCTTTGTCTGTCACGATTCAACTGACATAATCGAACATTTGTATAAAAATTCGGGTTTTACATATTATTCAGTGTAATTACATGTTATTCAATATTTTGAGACAAACACTACGTGATAATAGTGCTTGTAAAATAGTGTACTAGGCTACAAAAGCTACCGTGAGCGAAAAAATACCGGTTTAATATTTCAATCGTAAGTAGTCGAAAATGAAATAATTTAATGATTGAATGTTATACAGTGATATAAAATGGGCTTTTTTACTCGAAATTAATAATTGTTACTAAAATACTCGCAAAACACGTTTTCTAGCTTAATTTCTATTCTTGAGAATTGTTTCGGTGTTGCCTTATTGCGAATTTAATTTGCCCAGTTGTCACTTTACTAATAAATTTATACGTCATTTATGAGATGATGATAAATATTTACTATTTTAGGTTTCCCTCTAATCCAGATGCGAGATCGAAATGGGTGGATGCTACGGGAATACGAGGCAACCCACGAAATACTCAAAATATGTTCCACGATATTTTGTTTCATTATACATAATAACAAAATAGTAACGTTGGGAGCAAAATCATTGCCAGTGAATATGTTCATATAAGTATAGCTTTTAAAGTCTTTGTAACTTCAAAAAACATAGCATCACGCCTGTATTCCCCGAAGGGGTAGGCATAGGTGTATTACAAACCCACGACTTGCCAGCTATGTTTAAGTCCCACGTAATAGGGGGCGAGCCTATTGACGTCTACCGGGCACATTCCCAAACTCCGGGCTCGTACTGAGATTCTTTATTTTTTTTGTTTAAATACCAGTTTTTAAGTCCAATCAAACAAAAAGTTCAATAAAAATGCGTTTAGTAGTTTTTCCAGGAAGTCCGAATAAAGAAAAAAACAGAAAATTTTAAATAATTGTGTTTAGAGGCGCTGCTACTGAGAATTTTTTTTGTTACGAAAACCTGCCCGACCCGGTGATCGAACCGGAGATGAGATCTCGATCAGCAGTCGCTTACACTATCACTGCACCACAGAGGCAGTTGTAACTTCATCTTTGTAAGTAAATCTCAATTATAGATTATGACTACCGCTGTGTCATAATCTAGAATTCAGAGAAACTGATTTGCTTTAAGTTCTTATTCAATTATTTAAATCAGCGCTTGAAGGATGATAAATCTTTTCTTATTTGACCCAGAAAAGAAATAAAAGATAATTGTATTCTTGTGTACTATTATTTTATTACATATAACTTATTATTATTTATCAGATGAGATATCGAACATAACGGCAATTTATGGAGCAGCAATACTTACCTTGGATCAAGGTTGAGTCTTGGCATTTCCCTACGTGATCGAATTCTTATTACAGATATCCGTAGAACGTGAATATCCGACATAGCCTCCTTGGTTTGATCAAATATTTGTCAACCTGGCAACATTTAAAAAAAATATTGCTGTTTCAAGTGCGGCCACGCCATGGCTCCGTCTAGTTCCTAGTCTGATCATGATACATTAGGAAGTGTAGAAGTGAGACGGGCATATACGAAATACGCTAAGAAAATTGAGACAAGTATCGTATCTTCCTGTCTCATATGACGTGCAGGTTTTTCAACTGGCGAACTTTCAAAAAGTTCGCCATACAACTTAATCACCATGACTACCAGGGATGCCATTAAAAGGAAAATTAGGTGCCCTGTTTTGTGTTTGAAAAAATGCCGTGTTTCAAACAAATTTATTAAAAAGCAAACTTTCACGCCTTATTATAATAACAAATAATTATAATAACAAATAATTATAATAATAATAATTACATATTGTTCCTATAGTTACAGTAATTAATTTCCGTACAAAATCAATAAAAATATGTCAGATAACCAAACTTTATTTAAAATTTCACTAAATTCGTCCCGCGGGAAAGGATGGGATGGTGACACTTGTATTCTTAGTCCGTCACCACGCGGATGTTGCAAGAAAAATAATATATTATGGTTGGCACACAATATTTATTGATGAGTCAAAGAGTACCAAAGGAGCTGCATTTATTTTATAATCCTTTTCTTAAAAATAGTGGAAGTTTTACCGATAGCCGGTGAAGTATTGAAAAAGATCTACGACTTGCAATCGAGAGGAGTGTCTTTGAGACTGCAATGGATCCCAGGATATATCGGAATTAGGGGTAACCCAAAGGCAGATCAACTTGCTAAATCAGCATCTTCGAGTGGGACATACTATGAAATATTTTCTCATTACAGCGAAGTAATCCCTAGATACAAAAGGAAACTCTGGGATATATAGCATACCGTGCTCAATCTTTCGTAGCCTCTTGTTCGGAGATGTCATAATTAACAGCCAATATTTAAAAATTGTTTTCGAACTCCGGTCCAGTCACTATCCATCTGCAAGTATGCATTTCTGTTAAAAAAATGCACCTCACCCAAATGTGAGATATGTGATGTGGTGAAGGAAGTGCATCATTTGTTAGTAGAGTGTGATAGGAACCGGAGTCATAGCGAAGCGTTGCTGAGAGAGTTTGGGCTGATTAGAAGCAATGTGGGTATTTTCCAATCCATTCTGGCAGAACCCGCCTCAGTTGCTGCAAGAAGGGTATATGAGATGGTGGTTGCTTCTCAGCAGCTCCTCCCTGCTGCTTAGATTAGATTAGGTTAAGATTGTCATTAGTTAAGAAGAGTGCAATGGGACTGGCATATCCATGTTCGATAAAAGTCCCGAAACACAAATAAAAATTATACATTTTATTTATCACAATATCTGATGTGAAATCGCTACAATACATTAACTAATAACTATTACGTGATGTTGCAGAATTAGTGTTGAACATATAAAATAAAACCTTTCTTAAATAGTTATGTTAAAATTTTGTGAGGGTTTATTATCTCTAAACTCTCACATCATTTTGCATTCACAATATTAATTACGATAATAAGTGATTGATTGTATTAATCCATTAGTGATTTATTCAGGTAGTGGTAAAAATTATATCGTGATCTTCATTTAATTTTTGCCACATTTATTTTGCGAATTGTACGTAATAGCCACACTGAAGTGTAATATTGCTGTCTCATGAGTGGCCACGCGATGGCTACATCTATAGGTTTTTTTATCTAAGATATAGATAGTGCCATCCACGAAGACGTGCCCCACTCTTTTTTCTAACTACTTACAATTCAAGTGTGTATCACTTTACCGAATTGCCTATTACGCACGCACACATCGATGAATAAACAAAATCACGACAGAGCGATACGGTCAACTAGGAAGATGCTCTACTTTAATATTATCAACCGACTTCAAAAAGGAGGAGGCTTTCAATTCGACTGTATGTTTTTTTTTCTTTCTCTACTGCGCTCCTGTACTCGATGCTTTCTTATACGAGATGCACCCGAGGAATTCCTCCCTATCGTGCACCACCTACTTTGACCTATTTTATAGAAAACACTAAAAAGCAAAAAATAAATTACATACGATATCCGCGTTAGACACCTACTGATGTGTTTGAAGTCGAGCAATTATTTTTTGCGTTTTAGTTCCTGGGTGTCCTTTGAAAGCGGTTTTTTTATTTAAAAATAATAAATATTTCATGTTGTTGTTCAGTGTGGGTATTGTATGTCATTATTAGTTAATACAGTGTAATATTACCATGTTAAGAGAGCAATTATAAACATTAATAGTATACTAAAAAAACTATATGGTTGTCTGTAAAGTCGGTTTGAGGGCGATAATTTAATGTCATATATGTTTTCTGAGAGTTTCACAAAATGTATTACTGATAGAAATTGAATGGGACGTTTTAATTTTCTAGACATTTCAATTTTTTTTATTAAGTAGAGCAACTTTCTTGCCAAGTCTGGATTCAAGCAACGTGAACTGTACTACCCATGTGTTCTTCTTGTATTGACTTGCGGCGATCCTGATAATTCCGCCAATGACAATGTTCTCTTGATTATTTTGCTAAATTTATGTGATGGTCAGAACTCAGTAGGTTTTTTCTAATATAATGATTGGAAAGCTTTGTGAAGGGAAATAAAATAATAAATTTAGAGATAAGGCTGAAATCTGTTGAGTTACCTAAAGCAAGAAAAAAAAAAAATAAGTATATGTTGATTAGTTAAGTAATTATTATTATCATAGTTCAATATTATTATTTATAATAAAACTACAAAGTAAGTAAGTAAATGGGATATATACACAGGAAAGAAGTGATTTTAAGTCTGAAGGGCGAGGAAAAGAAGGAGGTTGAAGATCGTATAAGGAAGATAGGGTGTTGGGGCAGCTAAATAATATATGTTCTGGACTACCTTCATCCAAACCACATTCGCACAGCGAGGAATCTCTAACCCTGATCTTCGCTAAGTGGACAGATGAGCATCTACCCATGTGCATCGAGCCGCTGATGGCTCGCGACTGACACTTGGCTCAAACGTCCCACACCCCGCGGCCCCCTCACCAAATTTTGAGGGGCGCGTCTTCGTGAATAGCACTATCTATACATGATATACGAATCTATGATGGATATCATTAATTGATGTACTATACAATATGATCAGGAAAGCCAATCACTACAATATTATTTATAATAAATTAAAACGTCACAGATAAATGGAATTGAGATGGATAAAATGAATAAGGATTCTGAAAAGCTTTGGGGAGGAATATGTGAGAAGGGAAGGAAAGTTAATAGGAACCGGAATTCTTAAATCGATTATCAATCGATACAAATCCAAATGAAGGATATTATTGGAGCAACGAAAGAATATTTGTTCCAGGTGACCTTCGTCTATACCACACTCGCAAAGTGAGGAATCCCGGATACGAATCTTATGTAAAAACACGGGTGAACAGCAGTGGCCTATGCGTAAACGACAGACAGTCGAAATAAGGCGGCTTCTGGGGAATTGTGGGTTGGATAGAATAAAAGAGGAAACCTTTTCTTTTGCTACTATTATCCCAGTGTTGTTGCCATGCCGTAAACAGCGTCCTTTGCGAAAGGTTCTGCAGATCATAACCCTGGTGGTTAAAGTGTTTTAGATCGAACACTTGAGAAGAAGCCACGGACTTAGCCAACCCGTCCACGAATTCATTCCCCTCGATACCACAATGGCTCGGGATCCATACAAGCTGGACAACCTTGTTATTTCGAGCACAGGAGAAAATAGTTTTTATATTGTCTAATATTATGTGGCTGCGTAATCGACTTTTAAAAGGATTCTGTTGGATGGCTTTGAGACAACTCAAGGCGTCGGTGAATATAACCGCTTTATCAATATTGTGGGCCTCTATGAAGCGGCATGCCTCCAGAATAGCGATGGATTCACCTGTGAAAACTGAGGACTCCTTGGGGCATTTGAATTTAAGAATCAATCTCGAATTCTGATAGTACACTGCAGCACCTGTGTAGCTATTTGGAATAAGTTTCAAAGCATCAGTAAAAAATCTCTGAAACCCAAACCAGTAATAATCCGGTAATAATCTTATCTTATCTTATCTTCTTGTTTAATAGCTGTTGTTGTGGCAGTGTGAGCACAATTTCGCCAATATCGAGTATTAATTTAAGGTAGACCGTCAAACGAAGAAAATTTGTTCGGTGAAAGAGAAATAAACGGTGAAAAATGAGTCCAACACGACGGATTACCATGAGATACACTGAAACAATAAATACAACTCTAACTACATGACATAAAACTACTTATAGGAATACAATATAAACAAAACCAAAACTATTTTTTTTTAAACTCCGGTAATAATCTTAGTAATAATAAATTACACTAAATGTCAGTGTCAGTGGCAACTTTTGAACGAGGTGGCAAATGTCAAATTTGTCAAAATGTAAAAGTCACGTACTTGCGAAATATATTGCGCGAACTTTTGGTGCTTACTATTAATTGGACTATGAACTTTGTTTTATAACAAAATAAAGATAACAAAACACTTTTGTTTTGTATTTACAGGATACTAAAGAAAAATGACACAACCATATCGGCGATCAGTTTTAAATCTTTATAAAACTGTAAGTAAACAATTATGTACTTACGTTAAATTTTATTGTAACTTTTTATATTATAATTTCTAAGTAATACATTTATTTTTAGTTATTATATTTGGGTCGTGATTGGCCTCAAGGTTACGACCTGTTTCGGAAGAGATTACACAAAGTATTTACTAAGAATAGTGAAGAAGCTAATCCAGATAAAATAAAGATTATGGTAAAACATGGTGAGTTTGTTGTTAAAGAAATAGAAGCACTATATAAGTTGAAAAAGTACAGGGCCATGAAAAAGAGATATTATGATGATAACTAGCTGTCAGGTAGTATTTAGTTTTATAAAAGCTAAAGTTAAGCATTCAGTCCATAAATGTTTTTAAAACAAAACAAAGGATTGGCAATGTAAATTTCGTAGTAATATGATTTACCTATTGTTCTGTATTTAGTAAGGATACTTACTTGTATATTACGTTTGGACATTTAGTCGCAACTTGTACACTATGTAGTAGGTATATCAGTATTGCTGCATTACATATGTACATATTTTTTAAAACAAGTTTATAACTAGTTAGCGTTAAACACAAAGAAGGTTTGAAATAAAACTATTTTGTCTATGTAATTATGTATTATAGACATTTTTTATTGTTTACATAATTCATTACTATTATATTACTCTAGTAAAATTATATTGTGTATTATTTAAATAAAATATCTAGTTTTTATAAACAAAATATTAATAATAAATCTTTAACACACCAATGAGATTGTGATTTTATTTAAATAAGTGACAAGTGATATGATACTCTATCAATCCAATTAAGAGGAACACATGTTATATATACAACATAATAATCTATGATAACAATATGCGTTAACAAAATTATATGTAGGTACCATATAATATGCTATATAATTGGTGCAAGAGATGGGCAATGATATAGATAACCCTGCATATTAGGTGATTATCTCAACTACAAATGAATTTTATATATTTGTTATTAAATATTTTTACAATTCTAAATTTAGCAAAGAAGTTTCAACAAACAGCAATGATTACAACAGCTCAACACACAGATTTATCATATTTTAAGCTATATATCTGATGATATAACAGTTTATTCTTCAAATGCGATTACTACTCACATATCACCTGAAATGACTGAGTGTTATTTCTGCTACTTTTAATACTTTCAGCATATATCAAGGTTTTATTAAAATATTGTGGTATTAAAGCAGTCCATTACTACAATTCTGCTGTAGGTAATATGTAGTTGTTTTTATAAATATTATATTTGAACAAGAAAATATAGTTGATGAATTTTTATAATATATCCTATGAATCACTTACAGTTTTACTAGTCTATTACTGGTGTTATTTGCAACTCTAAAGGCTGCATTTCTACCAGATATATGTGCTGCGGGACTTAACTAAGGATGTTTGTCAAACCCACAGGTGTCATAGTTTGATTTTCATCTTCCATAATATAAAAATCAATTGCTGTGCGTTAATCTTGCAAAAACTCTTGCTTCTTCGACTTGTATTGTGTCAATTTTAAACGAAAATGTTTTTTGTTCCTTTCATTTATAGTTTTTCGCATATGACAAACATAACTACACAAAATTTCACCCAAAACCCTCTTATTTAAAATTAAAATATCGGAAACAAGCTGGGACTGTTAATAGCAGGTAAGCCAACATTCAGGCAGGAGGTTCAACTATTGAGCCTGCCGGGATCAGCATGTCTTCCATAAAATCAGTCAATGCTATTGATGTGTTTGAGCTACAATTATAGCTTAGTAACAACATATCTTTGATTGAAATGCATCTCAGGCATCTATATTTCTGCTAACTTTAATACAATTGGTGTTTAGACTCACTGTTCTTGAATCTATAGATGCTTTTATCAGTTACTTTACTGCAAATGACCTACGTTGAGTTGATATTTATGCACCAACTTACGTATGATTACACATACATACTCGTGAATAATTGTTTGTCATGTAAACATGTACATCATATCATTCAATTATCTTCTACTATTCTTAGCAAATATTCATATAGTTCGTGGTATTTGTTCTTAATATTTAAATGTTAACAATAAATAAGCATATGAAATTTATATATTGTCAATTCTACCGAGGCTCGGCCGCAAGATCATTGCGGCCAAGGATTTTATAATAGCTTATGAATTTACAACAGATTCGAAACAGTGTACACATTATTATATTATCAATATGACTTTATTGATTATTTATTCCGCAACAGACTGTAAAAAGCCAAACCTCAATCCTTAGTGAAATTGTTAACATTCAGGTATCAGACTATTACAGATGTCTGCTTAAGTACAGCTGTGTAAAATCTGTTGTATATTTTCTATAAATAAGTTCTATATTATAGTAATACAATAATTATAATTATTGTTAGGTACAGTATTTGAACCACAAGTCTATTCCTACTTCGTGTTGGTGCATTACTAACTTTACCTGAAGCTTACTCACCCACAATGTATAATGTATGTGATTATGGAATTAACATGACATTACATTATATACACAGTAATAACATTTATATCTAGTTTGAGATCAACAACAGGTAAGCTTTAACTAATTATACCTAAATAAAATAGGTAGGTACTTCATTGCCATACGAAGATGTGTATGAATGAACCTATATACTTATTTATGTAGTATATAATTAAATACCTAATTCGACAAACAATTTAAAACAAACCTCTTTTTGGCAAGACCAGCAGCAGCCTTGTGAAGATTCAATTTTATGGTCAAGTATTAATATTTAACGTTGGTAATATTTTCTTAAAATGGCCATATGTAGGTATAGTAATTAGTAGATACACATAAAATATATATTAGTTTGACTAGGTCTCGATGATACCGTAAGTATAACTATTGTATATACACAAATTAAAACGATTATATATCAAACTAGTTAACTAAAACAGTATTTTATATATTTTTATTTAAATACTACGACATTAAACAGAAATATAGATATCACATCACGGACAAGACTAGGTAGGGTAATTAATGAAGAATGACACATCCTAAAAATACCCAATAAAGATACCGTGGGTACCTATACAATAGGCCTTTTGTTCCTCTAAAGAAGAGAATCACTTTCTAGACAAAATATACAAGAGTACTTCGTAACTAAAAAAAATATTTAAATAAACATATAGGTACCATCTAGACACAACATATCTCTCCTTTGAGGAACATAGTAATATTATCTATACTTTAATAGAGGGGTATCAATTCTATAACACTTAAACGGTAGTAAAATAGAATGTAAGAATTTTAACAGGATACAACTTATTTACAAAGATTTTATGTGACGTTAAGACGAAATTATTAATATTTTCGATTATATGCGCATCAAGTAGGTAGATAAACGCGTTTATAACTTTATGTATAATTAGGTATATAGAGCACACTTATAAAAATGAAGCTATTTCATTAGCGAGATTAAATACTGTTTATAAATATAGGTACGCTAAGAATCTGGAAGTAGCAAAAGAATTCTATCAATTATTTCTATGCGCCTCACAACAATTTACATATTGCTAAAACAACCTTCTTACAAAATAGCAAGATACGAGTATTAGTTAGTTGAGATGAAAGAAAAATATGGCCAGTTATGCGTCACTACAGTTGCGATCCTTGCATTTTACTAATTCTTGTGTGCTTCACTTAAAATTAGCGAAAACTAGGATCGCCTCTGCGGATATGAATTGATTAACTATATTACATGTAAGTACTACGTTTTCTGTTTATTTTAGTTATTAAATACAACTGATTAAAAATAGAAAATTTGAATAACAAGATAAATTTTGTGAAATTGATTTCTGTATCATATACGGCGCAATATTTAAAAAATAAATTAATTCTCGGTTTCCCCACTCGTTTTCCGAAGTTTCTTGGGTCAGTATGTTCTTTCAATCTGAAAACAATTGTGTCACGGTAGCTTAGTTGGTAGAGCATCGGGAACAGTAATCCAGAAAGCGCGGGGGTTATACCCGTGTACGTGGATATCGTTTTTATATTTCACATTTTCTCAATTTGTTATCTGATAAAGGGCCAAGCATGGCAAGTATTTAAAAAATGTATAAAAATAACAACATAGCAGCTTATTTGCTACTTTGAACACGCTAAATTAGCCTCGCCAGTCTCTTATCTATGCAACGGAATCTTTGAACGTGATTTTTACCCACTTCAAAACGTAGGGTTAAATTGAAACTACATACTTATCAAGGACCGATGCCGATACAATAATTGAATTAGGTATAATAAGAAGTTTGATCATTTCTGTTGTTGTTTTAATTACAAATTCGTACTATCGTCACATCGACGATAAAAAAAGAAACAAATATTTTGATCTGTATTTTAGCAATTGACATGCTCAGCTACTTTAAAGAACAAATTATTTGCGAATGTGTAAAAGAGAGTTTTTAGTGAGAGCGGGATTTAAACCTGCGTCCCTTCCAATCCGGGGAAGTGCTCTAGACCGCTAAGTCATCGCACTGACTAACGGCCATTCCCAATCTCCACATCTCATTTGTCTTTACGACCCACGCCACCTATCGGAAGCATTAATCCAATATAGTTTGCTTAGTCACTGCGATGGCTTAGCGGTCTACACCACTTACCCGGATTGGAAATGACGCAAGTTCGAATCCCGCTCGCACTAAAAGTGCTCTTTTTCCACATTCACAAATTATTTGTTCTTTAAATGAAACAAAGTTTTTTTAATTTGCACAATTTTTGATGCTTTTCGAGACTAAAAAAGAAGACAATAAATCACAGTTTACTAAAAAAACATGTGATAATAAGCTAGTTGAACTAAAAAGTAGAAAATAATAATATGTTACACTAGATTCAGCTCGCGACTTCCTTTCTGTGGACTTCAGAATTATACTCGTAAATACATCAGTCTCTACGGCATTGCCTCTACCTATGTAAAAATAACTATCCCACGGGAATCATCAATTTTTTCGGGATAAAATGTAACTTATGCCCTTTTCTGGGCGCTAGACTATATCTATGCAAAATTTCATGATTATCGGTTCAGTAGTTACAAACTCATCGCCTTCGTAATATTAGTATCTAAGTATAACGATAATAATGACTGGAATGATGTAACATGGAGGATGTAGGTACAGGGAAAGACCGAGACCCCCCACCCCAGATCAGTCATGTAATAACCTATAGAAGGAAGGTGGAGTCAAGAGTCTCCGAAACCGGAGATTCTGTACAGAAGCATTACGAATGTTGAGGAAGCGAGAGATTTATGCAATAGGTTATTGGCACTCTGTTCTCCGACTTCCCAGCAAAGGAGATGGCGTGATGATAAGTAAAAAAGAGTGGGGCTCTAATTATTAATTTAATTAATATGAAGAAGTAAAAACCAACTAGCTATTAAAACGTGATATTTTAGTTTTTTAAACTATAAATTTATTATAATGAATATCTCCAAACAGATTTTTTATGGCGGCCAGTGTCAATGGACGCTAGTTAACTACAGTGTCAAAGGAGACTAGTCAACTATGCAAGACATATCCTAGTGTCCGTGTGTGTTCTCAAATGCAAATGCACTCTCTTAATCCGGCAATACGTGCGTTCTAAAGGACGGATTGAAACACCGTCAACTTCCCAACTCCGAGCTGTTATTGATATTTTTTTGAAGGAAAAACTAATATTTTTTTTGCTGGCCTGACCCGGGATTCGAACCCGAGATCTCATAATCAGTAGTGTGTTTCACTGCGAGCGGGAATGTCTCTTTTTCCACATTTTCACAATTTGTTCTTTATAGTAGCCGAGTATGTCAAGTGTTAAAATACAAAAAAATACACAAGCAGCAAAATTATAATCTCACATAGTACTTTCAGCCTATGAGTGTCGTAGGAATAATTTTATAAGCAAAAGTAGAATTACAGAGTAAATATTGCGGGAGAGGAAGTCTCCAAAACAAATCTAGCCAATGTGGCATAATCATTAAAGGGCGATTTATCTTTAATTGTGGGGAGAATCGTAATCAATAGTCAGCCTTAATTACATAGTTGTGTAAAGTAAACAAAATTAACAATCAATCTTGTTATAATGACATACCTCGTTCTAAATTTAATCTTTCTTCTCTCCATCATCGGGGTCTTTGAGGGTGTGCCATTGCGCGATTGGGCGTCGCGGGCTTGCCAGCATATCAGACCAGTGGCGTAACTCTGTGCCTGATGCGTTGTACCCGAGGACCACCTTTCCAATAGGCTCCGAGGTGCCAATGCGATCGTAGTCCACCACGGTGACTACTAGGTTCACTTTCTGTAGTTTAATTATTATGTATACATAAAGAAAACACAAATTCTTGAAGACTTTTAATGTAGCGTGTAATATGTGGCGTGAATCAAAATAAGGTGAAAAATAAGGCTTTGTTTATTAGTTTAGTAAACTACATACCTAATAATAGAGTCAAGACATAAAAAAGCTGTCTAACAATAACGAGAGTCCACTAAGTGATTGCTGTGGACCACAGCCTGTGGCTTTGATTAATTATGCTATAGTTTATATTTAATAGATTACGGGTATCTACACCTACAGTCACCGGCTTAAAGCGTCTGACGTAGTCGACTCCCTACAACAGTTTCATTAAATTTGGTACTATTACTAGCATCGCGAAGTTTTCTCTATTAATTTTTTTCATACATGCGCAAACTACTTCAATTTTCTCTACTATTCTTTTCTTTATCTTCTCTTATTAACATTTTTTGTACTCTCCAGAGAAATAGAGAGAGGGTGGCTCTAACTGTTTCTCTTAAAAAACTCATAGCATAATTTATTCTATTCCTATAAGTTTTTAGTTGCGATTTCCATTACTATTAGTATCTACATTATGTAGGTATAGTATACATCGTGTTTGCACATAGTTCTTGTTCCTTATGCTCATAAAGGCATCAAGTATCCCGTTCATTTGCTTTTGAGCATTTAAATGTCTGCTTTTCTTAGGGATTTTTCGGGACATGCATAAGTAAGATTTATAGACAAAAAATCTAGAAAACTCGGCTGTGGAAATCTTACCTATTACCACAATGCGATGTAAAATAAAAAAAGTTGAAAATCAGTGTGTTTATTAAAAATGTTGCTTTGTTAAGTAACTTACCGGTTACGTAATCAAGTATGGTAACACACTAGGTATGACGATTAGGTTGATTATGATGGCGTTAGATGTTTATCTCACAACTCTTACCAATGGATTAGGTAATAGCTAAGTAGGTGTACCTATAAGCTTAATATTTTTTTCTTGTATAATAAATATGATTGTACTTTGGCAGTGATATAATGTAGGTATTTATAAACATGCTCATGAAAAGTACAGCTCTGTCTGTGTTATTTTGAAAGAATGTTGACTTACCTGTATTATTAAAATTTATACGTTGTAGATATCAGCATAAGCATTTGTATAGTGCAATTAACACAATCAATCTTAATAATTAAATTTAACTTTTCATGTCGCTGTAGGGTTTTAAAGAGTGACAGGAAAAATCTTTACGACGTCGACTGCTTGCACTATATATTTAGTAGGTATTGTGATTTAAAAGAATAGGCACACATTTGTTTTGCATGCTATTTAATGATAAATAGTATCTATTGTGTATACGATAAACTAGCTAGTGAATATTTAAGCATAAGCAATCTAAATTTATCAAGTATAGATGATACAATAGATGAAAAACTAGTGGAAATATAAGTCTAATTAATATAAATATTATTAATAGGTGCACATAATGATACTAGTTTACAAAACGACATATAGTAAGAGCAGCATCTTCATACATACCTTGGGTTAAAGAAATTAACGCAATAAGGGACAAAGCGTTCAAATATCCAAGAAAAAATAGAATTAAATAAATACAGAAGTATTTAAAAATGCAGAAGAAGAACGAGGAACTGGATTCCTTAAACCATAAGTAATTACAGTTTGAAGTAACCAAATTGTAATGCAGTCACGAGGGGAGATTGCCAACACCACTGTTACAAAGGAACTCGGATAAAGTATTAAGCTAAGAAGTATATATCTTCTTAAAAAATGAAAACCTTAATTCGAAACACTACGTTACAAATAAAGGTCAACATTTTAACTAAAAACATATAAATCGTTAGCTTACAGAATATAAAGGAGAAGTGAAGGATGGAACACGAAATGAGGTAACGACAGGCGATAGAATGATTATGGATATAGCGATCTAACTAAGGGATGCTACACAGAAACTAACTAGAACAACATCAATGGAACATAGGAAAATACGTCAAACCATCAAATGAAAATAGACATATAGGTACCTACTACGGAAATAAATAAATAAATATTATATATACCTATTTGTTCTTACGATCTTAATCGATTTACATAAGTAAATAAAATATGAACATATTAATAGTGTATGTTTGTATACGATACAGTTAGCAGTGATAACGTAGTCGTGAGACCATGGACTGGATAGAGCTCAATTCCTATAATAGTTTGAAGACGAGATGTCATAAGGGCCAAACTTTTAATTATTCGAAATTATATGTATATTTGTTCATCAATTATCACTGGCTGGTGAAGGATCATGAGGACTTCTGGACGGCTTGTGAAGTCTGCCAAACTGGGCCAGTGAGGTGGGCTCTGGCCTAAATCCATCTCACTCTTAGGGATCTTAATTTTTTTATTAATAAACTTCATGTGGCATAGGCATCGATAGCTTATAATCAACAAAACTATAAAAAAAACAAATATCTATAAATAATTAAATGTAAACATGATTAGGAGAGGATCGGGTTCGGATGCAAGTGGTGTATATAATTTATATCCACAACAAATAGAACAACACCAAATCGTGCACAGTAAAGACCTTATGAATGAAAAATACGCATGAGAAGAGAATACAGAATCTCAGAAAGGCGTAGGTATTGTTCATTCATAGTCTTGTCCAAACTATGCGCTGCGACATCGAATTTTGAATGAATCTCGGCTCGCACCTGTATTTGTTCGAATGGTACTTCAAAAGTAAATGACTCGTTGTAATAGGGATTCAGTGTGCATTTCTTGATGCTCGTTTTCTTCTTCTTGAGACGTTTGCCATTTTGCATAAGTGCAATCTTTACGTACGGATCTATTTGGAGCCGCAGCAGCAGGATATGAAAAAGAAAATTATACATGTAATTAACATTTTATTAATGACTCTTAATAATTAATATTTACCTACATAAAAGTGGGTAAAACTATACGAAATTACTGAAATTTAATTTAGTTCATCAATAAAAATGCGTCGATTACTTGACTTTTATGAAATGAAGCAGGATTCTATTCAGTTTATACCTTCACATTATTATTTAATAGGTAAGTATTTAACGCATTTGTTATAAATGAGATCATAAAAGAGTATGCGTAGGCAATGACTATCTATTTGTACTAGGTAATAGTGCAAGTGCAAAGTTATGGGTACAAAAAATGTTGTGTGCAGGCATATCTCTACCTACTGCAGTATAGCGGTCAGTTTTTAATGTTGTAGATATGTAATATTATACATAAAGTAAGAAATGAATTAAAGAAGCTATGCCTCATTAATAATATTTTGATTATTTCGTGTTATTTTTTTTAATCAGAGAAGTAATGCTAATTGTAGATAGAACATGCATTGTATTAAAGTCTTTACCTATGACATTGTTATTTTGTGATTATTTTAAGTAAGTCTGTATCTACTTGACACGCAGGGCTAACTCTGAAATTTATTTTATTATTACAATAATTATTTTTATTATAAACGCTAGCCAGGGGATCAAATTCTTGAAGGCGATGTTTTTTATATTATTCCTAATTAAAACAGTTATGTTTCTGTAAACAGAATGATGTGTATAAATAAATTCAACACTACAGTAACATTGATTCCTTAAATAGATTTCTCCGAGGACGTTTGCGATTATATCGTCTTTACAAAAAAAGTAGGTAATTAAACGACGAGAAACAAAATGGACACAAGAACTGTTTTATTTTTATAAAGCCATCATAGTATAGGTAGGTACTTACCAATAACTAGTAATTATTGGTAAGTACCTATACTACGATAGCTTTATGAATTAAAACAGTTCTTTTGTCCACTTGATTGATTCCTAGTTTGATGCAAGATACCGAATTTCCCACTAGTTACTTAGCAAAAATTGCCAATTTCATAGGTAAAGACTAACGAGCATAGCTTCATACTAATGAAGTTTGATGATTTGTTTTATAGTAATAAATACACAACTAAGTAACTAAGACATAGGTTGGATAAGTAAAAGTAAAGGAAAGAAAACGTCAGTATAAGTAGGTAGATCATAAATATATTACCCTAAAGTTCCTGTGAAATTAGATAAGTGTTATAAGAGTTTATTTGTCAGGTAAATCAATACAACATCGCTATAAGATAATCAATTTGGTATTACCTGAGAGCCCACCGACGTCCATTTTCTTTAGGTTCTTCGCTTCCAAAATTACAACTGTAAGCTTTCCAGCTGTTGGTACATAGCGTAACGAGAAACAAATATCTCCCAACTTGTTGTCCTGCAATGTGCAATCATCGGTTTACTATTTTGTTTTTCTTGTTGCATTGTTAAAATCATCCCCAAAACAATTCAAATAAACTTTTAAACGAATTTATTTATTGTGTCTTAAAATGTAGTTTCCCAAAATAAATATTTATGTCGGTAAATATCTTCTTTATATTTTAATCGAATTATTATTATGTAGTATAAATGTATTACGTTGCTCTGGTTCTCGTAGTAGAACGTGTTTGATATTAAATTGAATAGGGTTAAAACAGTTTATTTGGATGTGTATGGAATATAATAGAGGAAAAGTTGTGTGGGGAATATAGCGTTCTGAGAAAAGGTTTGAAAAGCTTTTTATAAAACAAATAATATGGTCCACAAAAACGTGGCTTTGGGCGGACCGGGGCACTTAAGTATTTTTCACGAAATAAAAATACAAACAAACATAACAATAGCTCCGTGTAGTCACCTAGAAGCATACATAAGGATATAAGTTTATCGGCACAGAGTTTCAGTTAATTTTAAGTTTTCATATATATAATATATATACCATCAAAATAAAAATAATGTATGTTTTCACAAACCAACTGAAATGCTGAGCCGACCCACGTGCTTAGGACGCATAGCCCATAACAGTTTACGTCAATAGCTTCGAACAAAATGGAGATTGCATCTAATCATACGCACATTAAAATTTGACGAACACTCATTGCGTTACATGTAACGTTTTAGCACATAGATGTCATTTTATCTAATAAATAAAACACGATACATATACCTATATGTTAATATAACTCTATAAGAACAAAATATACCCAAATTATATAAAAATACATCAACGTTCATCCTAATATGAAGCAAACGTTTTCCGTTGCTATATATTAATAATAAGTATATTGGATTTAGAAGGAGCGTAAATCATTACGATCTGTTGCCGAAATGAAGCCAATCATCAATTTTTGTGACACCCAGCTCAGATCATCAAAATTGCATAATTATGTAGCTCACCTTTCCTAAGTACAGTTATAGATTATGTCACCTAAGTAGCCACCTAACTGATAGACATGACATTTTGCCATTAATGATGGGAAAGATGTTCCTGAAAGAGACTTACCATTTTAGAAACAGATCGCAATTACCTGGTAAGACACATATTATACAATACACATATACAACAGACAATAAGGATCCATTGATGAATTTGTTTACGTTTAATTTATTGAATAGATTCTACTTTTATAGCAAAAAATTACATTTACCTAACTGTAAGATAATCTATAGAAAAAATATGGAGTATTATTGGTAGGTCATCCATCCATCCATCAGCCTTTCAACGTCCACTGCTGGACATAGGCCTCCCCAAGAGAACGCCACAACGGGCGGTCCCGTCGTGTGGGTTAATGCCGTAATCGCCACGCTTGGCAGGCGGGTGGGCGATTGCAGTGGACGTTGTTAATACTTGAGGGGGTGCTGCTGCCCACTCCCCCGGTATTCCCTCAGTCGCCTCTTACGACTCCCGTGGGTAGAGAGAGGTGGGACAGTTCTAAAGCTGGCCTGACACGGCCATTATTGGTAGGTCCATCCATCCATCAGCCTTTTAAAGTCCACTGCTGGACATAGGCCTCCCCAAGAATGGGGGATAGTGCCGTAATCGCCACGCTTGGCAGGTGGGTTGGCGATCGCAGTGGATGTAGTTAATACTCGAAGGAGTGCTGCTGCCCACTCCCCCGGTATTCCCTCAGTCGGCTCTTACGACTCCCATGGGTGGAGAGGGGTGGAACAATTCTAAAGCCGGCCCCACACGGCATATTATTGGTAGGTACCTAATCTAAAAACAATCTGCAATGGTAAGGGGTAAGGACATCTCTTAAGGATGGTTAAACTTAGTAAACAATTTTTAAAAATGTTGGCAGGTTTTTGGTGTCAAAAATTTGTAATACCTTCTTGCTGATAATTTTATAGGAAGACCGAAATTGATCTTTTCATAGGATGGATTTCTTTTGTTCTAAATCATAATAACGAAATATATTTAGATACCTTTTTAGCCATTTTCATTTGACTGTTAACTTTTCGCCTGTTAACAGGCTTTTATAGCAATGATTAAGATTAATAAATGTTAGCCAAAATTCATTAAGTCCGCCTGGAATATATGTAGTGCAACAATCAAAAACCTTGACAGTCTGTTAAGTGTTAATGAAACATTTAGTAAACCACTGAATATGGCGATAAAGATCAAGAGAGAGAGAATAAATTATTATACAATGTCTTATGTGAAAATCGAGAGCCTGTAACTAATGCCAGGCCTTCATGTAATATATTTGTTTTATCAACTAGCTAATTAGGTATGTCTGTCTATTCTAGATTAGCTCATAATTAAAACAGTGTGATATTGTCAAATGCCGTTTGTTAATGTCACTTATTACTGAAAAGGCCAAAGTCGTAAGATGTATTATTTTTCTTGTTTACCTATATTACCAGCTTTCGCCCTCGTGCTATTTTAGGAGAAAATGGTGTATGTACTTTTCTAGAATATATCAAACAATTATGCAGATTAGCTATTCTGCGCTGGTAAATTGACAATCATGAGTTCTCAGTTCAGTAACATAGATTTTTTTTTCCATCAAAAAGTAAAAGATACTGTATAGATAGGTAGTAAGTAGATGGAGCAGGCGTCATTCAAGACATTAAGATGGAATATATTGTTGTAATTCGCAGTCCCGAGGAATTGTTATGATGGCTGTAGGTACCTACTGGCAAAGTTATCTGGGATGTTAAACACAGTGTAAAATGTGAAATCAAAAATAACAGTCACGAGCAGGATTTGAACCTGCATCTCCTGGATACCGTCCAGATGCTTTGCCAATTCAGCAATCGTGACAATTGCTCCTGACTGCTAATTTCAATAACACATTCATACTTAACGTCTTTGGGTGACGCCTGCGCCATCTATCGGAAGTATTTTCATACATTATACCGACCAGGTAAACTTAATTTTCGATTTCACATTTTACACTTTGTGTTTAATGTATAGTGCTAAGCATGTCAAGTGCTAAAAATATATATAAAAATATCTAAATACTATCTGGGATGGTTTGCAGGAGATGCAAGTTAAAATTTTGCTCGTGGCTGTTATTTTCGAGTTCACATTTTGGCACTTTGTGTTCATGAAATAAGTAAACCTGATTGTCCTTGTAATTATAACAAATAACGTTTTCTTCAATGGATCCTTTACTATTATTACATATGTACATACACTGAATTTTGTGTTATAAAATACAACACTGAACAGCAATATTATTATAAAATGAGGTGCTAATTATAAGCAGCGCATTGTGATTAAAAGGTGCCATGAAAATATATATGTTCTAAAAAAAAGTGTGATTTATAGTCAGCCAATATTAAATAGATTAAACACTTTTTATAAAGAACATAATACAGACACTAGAAACACTTTGTTTTTTTCTTTTGTAAAAATTAACAATGTGCTTCTAGTTTCAACACCCTTGCCACAAACATGCAGATAAGTACATATTGGTTCATTAAATAAGAATAGATCTTCTTTCGCCGATGACCTGTAACATAGGTACTCCAATAAAATTTATTTTAAGAATCTTACTTGTATTTATGTAAATAATATGCATCAAATAAATTGTGCCTGCTTCTTTTATTTAGTGCCAAAAGTGTGTACCTTATAATCGCGATGTATCGGGTTGCAACCCGTGTCTTGCAAAACGTGTTTTTGGATTCCTATGTCAGAAAGTACGCAGTCTGGAATTCTACCAATACACTGTATTGAGCTCACCATCATTTACGTTGGAGTTAATTTACTTCCATCCATCCATCCATCAGCCTTTCGTTGTCCATTGCTAGACATAGGCCTCCACAAGAGAGCGTCATAACGAACGTTCCTGTGCCGCCTGAAACCAACGGCTGACTAGGCTCGTGGAAGGCAGTCCTATAATGCGCCGTCCGATACGTGTTCACTCGAGAACTTCTATTTCCCATCCGTTCTTGGTTTGTGGAGCGATGTGACCATTGCTACTTCAGCGACCCGGCAGGCTATATCAAACACTATTTTGCTACGGATTTTCTAATTACGGATTCGGTCTTGTCGAGAGATTCCGAGTATGGCTTGCTCCACCAGTAACACATACTGATCGTAGACCTTTGTTTTCACTAGAATATCGAACAAGATAATCTTACCCAGATTCCCGAAAGCTGAGCTGGATTTGTCGATTGACTTCTTTCTCGAAGTTGTGTCTACCTTCCACCTGACTATTTGTCCAAGGTCTACATGGGACGAACAGTCCAGTTGTATGTCTACATAGTGGTTGGCAAATTTGATAATCGATTTACCGAATAGAACTAGTACTGAAATGATATGGTTATTATGCCTCGGTGGTCTAGCGGTAGTACCTATATGCGACTGCGGATCACGAGGTCTCGGGTAGAATTCCCGCGTCAGGCCAACAAAAAACTCATTGTTTTTTCCGTCAAGAAATTCTTCTCGAAATTAGGAATTTGGTTCTGTTTCAACCCCGTGCCTTGGAAGCATATAATACCATCAGTCCTGCGCCTGATCTTGGTTCAGTCGTGTCATCTCATTGGTCTATGACAGTTAGGGTTTTTAGTGGTAGAACCTTGCTTGTCCTAGCTTGAATGGGCTGGATAGACCGGGGAAGTACCACCCTCACCCATAGAAGATCAGTTTTAAACAACGGTAGGTGCACCTACTGTTGTGTTTAGGATGGTGAGAGAGAACGCCGAAGGTCTAAACTCTCCTCATACTTTCCTTATTGTCTTTTATCTCCACCTCGTATCTCTTCCATTGGAGTTGGCGACGTGCGAGTGATGCCTCTGGCGTTGCTGGCGTCTAGAGGCCTTTCGTTTGCCACTGTCGTAGTATATAATTAAATAAGAGCAGAGAGTGCACTTGTATTGCGCACACCCTCTTGCACCGTAAAGATAGGTAGGTACAGACTATTTGCAACACAACATGTAAGATAATATACAATGCAACATTTTCCATGCATTTTAATGTTTCGTGAGCGTACTACGCGTACATTGCGCGCAGTGCGATGATTGGGATGAAAAAAATGGTCTGCGGTCTTTTTTATACATTGGTGTAATAAACTTATTGAAACACCAATAATAGGTTAAATATTTATAAATCGACGACCGGCAGACGACCTTCCACGTTAATCTGCTGCGTACATAGCTAGTGTCATTCGACAGCTGTCGTGATCGAAATTATGGTCTGGAGATCATTATTCATGATTATACATGACTTTTGTCTTGTCTATATTCATTTTTAGGTGCAATAGCTGGGAAACCCTGCTGAGGTCATTGACTCTGGTACTTCTCTCTGGTAGGGTCTTCCAGCGATTTTACCATGACCACGATCATCATCATTATGTCGCTAGCCTTATCTCAAACTTTGTTCAGGTCGGCTTCCAATCTGTACGGTTTTAGCTGGTCCACCACTACTTACACGGTGCGACTGCCTATCTAACCTCCACGACCCAACTAAGGGGACCTTAGAGCAAGACCGGAGTCAGATTTGTTATTCAGAATTCTGACAATCTGTAATAACTGCTAGAATGTTAATTGAAAGCCGGGACCCACTGCTTAACGTGCCTTCTGAATCATGGAGGAGATCAGGTGTCCAACAACCAATCTTTTGGTCACTCATCTGATTGCCAGCCGAGGCGAAAGTTGTTTAAGTTTAGGTACTCGTTCGAACTGCAAGTGCACAATTGTGCTACGACCTCCTATAACGTATAACCACGATATCAATAGCTAGAAGCTAGAAGGTGAGTCGTGATGTATTCACTATTAATGTTAATGCCTAATCCGGCCGAATCCAAGAGCTCGAAAATACCTTCTAATGCATTGGTGAAGAGTTTTGAGGATATAACGTCGTTTCGTAATCTTGTCCTGAATTCGGACAGAAATTGTGGTGTTTCAATACAAGCAATTCAATGTATCGATAGTCAAAGTGGTTTCCTGTATAACCTGGCGTGGCGTATATATGTGGTCTATGTTACTATAGCCTTGTCGGAAAACGGCATTTTCGGAAGGCTGGAAGTCGTCAAGCCTGTGCGCGAGTCGGTGACCCTCGGAAAAACACAGTCGTGGCTCAAGAGTGCGATGGGTCTTCAAGAGAGTTCTGTCATCTTTCTTGAAGACTAGCACCACCCTTGTTACTTAGGTACGCATAATCTGAGTGTACATACACCTTTACAAATAAAAGAGTTAAGCTTAAAATGAATAATGATATTTTTGGTCTTTATTATAGTGTCATGGTTATGTTAAGTAAGAATAAAATTAGGTAATACGACTCGGGGTATGCTAGTAGTACGCGTTATAATCGCTAGTAGATTTTCAATCGTTGAACCAATGTACTTATAAAGTTAGTGTACATCAACATATAGCCAATTAGTACGTGAACCTCAAGGAACTCTGATTTGTCATTTGTTTTGACTTAACTTTCTATATAAATAGAATATAAATGTAGAACAATAATGTCTCTAAAGAGACACACACATGACAATTCAGAGGAAAAATGAGCACAATACAATGAAAAACATGCAACATTCCCCAGCCGCAATATAAAATAAAATTAAAATGTCGGATGGATATAAAAAAATACTAAGTAACCAAAACAATGGTATGACGGGTGATCACGGGTAAAAGGTGAATCGATTCCAGATATCGATAAGTGGATCAAGTAAATACTAACACTCCCTATTAACCTGAGTACAAACATCGTAAGGTCTGTATTTTAGTAGGTACACTATTTTCCAAATCGTATTCCAAGTGTGCTTTGGTTAAATCTGAATTTTAACCATATGTTGCGCTTTTAAAATTTACAATTTAAGATTAGACAATCTTGATGTGTCTCAAAATAATACTTACGTGAATGATCATTTCGTTTTTGAAGCGGCATGCAAGATTGTTCAGGACACAATCAAACACAGCCAAGCAGAGCAGAGAAAATATGGAGAAAAAGAGAAAAACCAAGTAAATACATTTTTGCTCTCAAAATTAATTTTATCAGAAAAATAAATGACTCAATCCATGTTGAGGTGCCTTGACTCCTACCGTATCCTCCAATGAGCGTTTATGTAGGTGATAAAATATTCCTTAACGTCGTCAAGGTCCCTCTGAATAAAAAAAAGTGCAATAAATTGTAAAACTGTAAACCATTCTCTTAATAAATTTTAGTGACGTAAAAAAGTAGAATTTCTATTTAAGTAACAATAGTAAATATCTAGTACAGTATGTATAACCGTAGTAATTAATTAAAAGAATGGCACAATGTTTGTTGTAGTAACGCTGTTCTGCCAAAACACATTTAGTAGAAAAGCTTAAACCAAATAAATATAAATATTAAAATATGTGTCAGTATGTAATTTTGACAGTTCAGCCTAAGCTAAGAAAAAGATAGTCTCCTTACTTGAAATCGTTTTAGATACGCATTTTGATGTTGTAAATTTAAAATCTAATGTGCATTCATTGATGTTGAAATGTTCATAATATTGTGTGAATCAGAATGGCTGTTGATGTGACCTGGGTGTAATAATAAATATCGTAATTTTACCAATTATAATTTTTGCAACACCTCCCTATTCTTCAAAGCATATAATTGTCTCTAAGGAATTCCGGAATCACAGCCTAACTTTTAAAATTACCTAAAACCAGTATACAACTATAAGTTGGCAGTATATCAACTATGTATAACTCAATAAAATACCCTAATTTCTATTAAGTACCTTCTTACTCGTAATAAAGCCACATTATATTACTCTTACCTAGTTTTTGTGTTGTTTTTGCTGAAAAGTAAAAATAGTAGTTTCGTGGAAACAACGCACGAAAACTACACAATACACGACGTCTTAGGCCCGAAATTAATAATCACTCCTAATACAATGCTTTGGAAGCTCTCGTTAATTTATTTTCAATCTAATTGACCAATTGGCTAGGGAATAATTATCTTCCTAACTAACAAATTTCCACCATTAAATGGTCTTGAAGATACTTTATTAATTTTGGCAGTTAATCTTAAAGCTGCCATAAAATTTATCCAGATTGTCATTATATTTGAAAATTTTAGTATTTTTAACAGAAACGTAATAAAATATGAAATGTACATTTGTACACATTTTCTTTTTGTTTTGGGATGGAACATAAATAGTTGTAGTACACTACTATCTGTGTCTATGTATCGCACCTGACCCCCTTCTCCTTCCACACTCTGTAGTTCACGCCATTCCTCGATCGTTTGCGCCAGGTCTATCTGGCACAGCGGCACCTTCACCTCACCAATCTGATCGTGTTTAGAAAATCGATCGAAGTCGAAAATTGCAAACACAAGGGTTTTGTTCATAGCATCTGCATAGGGCACGTTCTGTATGGAAATGTCATAAAATTAAAAAGTTATCTACTTAAAAAGCTATTTAAATGCATCAAATTGTTACAAATTTTTCTTACCTTGAATACAAATGTCTCATTGAAGATTGGGCTCAAGGTCTTTCGATGCACTTTTGTTTCAAATTTCTTCTTCTTGTCGGGAAGTAAGTAAACTTTAACATAAGGATCTGATGTACCTCCCATATCCAGCGCAGGGAGGTCCTCAGCTTGAATCACCGTAACAGATAAACTGTTACTGTTGAAGTCATATTCCAGCTGCAATCAGGAAGACTCAAATAAAAGTAGTAATTTAAAAATAGAACTAATGAAACATTTATAACTGTAGCTATAACTTCTTACTCTATCTTGGACTAAATCAAATTCAACCTAAAAAAGTCAAAAGTACAAAAGACAGACTAACAATAAAAATCCAGATATCTAAGTAGGGACTCTGAAATATACCGGCACCCTCATCTCTTTTAACTTCCTCTCAGTCTCTCATCCCCAGGGTTAGCAACGTGCGAGTAATGCCCCTGGTATCACTAGCGTCTATAGGCGGTGGAAATCGCTTACTATCAGAAGGGACATATGCTTATTTGCCTCAACCTGGCAGTGCACAAAAATTTCATGTATTTAATAGGCAATTTATAACTAACCTTGAATTGTAGTTTTCCTAGCTTCTGTTCCTCTTTTTTCGAATCACCATCATCCGGTTCTTCAGCATTCTCTGCAAGCTCCTCCATATCAGGTTGAACCTACACCCAATTTCAATTTTAATTTAACGCTATACGTAAGATATTCTACAATATTCTAAGCTAGCTTCTACCCTTGACTTATTCCGCGTGAAATTATTTTTTTTACCTAATTATTTTTCCAAAATATCCATCCATCCATCCATCAGCCTTTCAACGTCTACTGCTGGACATAGGCCTTCCAAAATATAAATATCCTAAATTACTCCTTATAACAAAGTAAGTCTCGGAATAAACAGACTGACAAAAACTTGAAAAATTTGTATTTTTTATAGGTATGGTACCTTTACGTATGGTATCTATATACCGTAGTACATGCATTTAGTAACAAGCTGTTATAAAGACAATACAAACAGATACTTTAATTTTATTATTACGGACGGTGTGATATACCTTAAAATGCAATTCGAAAAAAATTTAGAGCAAATAAAAATTATTATGCCTAAGTGTTAATGTTAATACATGTTAGATTTATTATTATACCGACAGTAACTCACGTTTAGGATCGATAATATCGACCCGGGTTTCGAGCATATCCGATGCTCATCATCAGGACGAGCTCGCAGATGCCGCTCGTCGATGAAATCGATCCTAAACGTGAGTTACTGTCCGTATAATAATAATTCTAATATGGATCAATCTCACGATAATTTTAGTACCTGTAATTGTTAATATAATAATGTTTTATTTTGTGCCTATTTAAAAAGTTTTAATAAAAGATTACCTTCTCCTTGTAAGCTGAGCCAAGAAGCTGGACGGATTTGAGATCGACTCCCTTCATTCCTTTCTTGCCATCCTTAGAGCGGCGCTTGCGGAAACATCGCCTGATGCAGCAGAAACATATTCCAAGTACCACTACTGCTACACCTGTGAAGAAAATCCAGATAAAGTTAGGTTTTATCTGGGTGATATCATCATAGAATCATTGTTACACTTGGTGTTGTTTAAGCAAATCTTTCCAATAATCCCCTCTCTACCCACGGGAGTCGTAAGAGCTGACTGAGGGAATACTGGGGGAATGGACAGCAGCACTCCCTCGAGTATTAACAACATTCACTGCGATCGCCAACCCGCCTGCCAAGCGTGGCGATTACGGCACTATCCCCCATGATAGGACCGCTCGTTGTGGCGTTCTCTTGGGGAGGCCTATGTCCAGCAGTGGACGTTGAAAGGCTGATGGATGGATGGATGAAGCAAATCTTTTGATAAATTTAGCTGTATTTTTTTATGCTACGTGGGTAACATACGGCTTATCTGATGGTAAGCGGTCACCGAAGCCTATAGACGCTAGCAATACCAAAGGCATAACTCGCGCCCTACTTTAAGGAAAGGGGTAGGACGATGTATAAGGACGGGGAGGGCTTTTGCTGTTTGTTATAATATAATATCGCTCGCGGCTCTGCTCGCGTAAATTAGAAGGTGTGATAAGATTAGCTTTTTAGATTAATAGTTAGGTAGTATCTTATAGGTACTATTAAAAACTGTACTAGAGATATGTCTGTACTTTAAAGATATTAATTTGGAAAAAATAATACTGTATTAAGCTATTTAGGCGTCTCTCATCACAAAACATTTTTTAAGAATTTTTGTTTTGTTTGTGTATCACGTAAAAACTTTTTTCTTTTTGACACGTTTATTATGAATTTTCTTTTTACTGCGTATTTTTAACTTCGGATAAGTGTTGTAGGTATATAAATTAAAGATATTGGACAGACACTTGAAGTACCTACTTACTTACTTATCATCACGCCATCTCCCTTGCGGGTTAGGCAGAGAGAAAAGAGTGCCAAGAGGCTCTATTCTTGCATATATCTCTCGCTTCCTCAACATTCATAATTCTCTTCATACACGCTCGCCGGTTTCGGAGACTCCTGACTCCACCTTTCTTCAATACACGACCGATTTAGTCTAGGTAGGTGAGTCTTGGTCTCCCCCTGTACCTACATCTTTCCATTTTCGCATTGTATATCTTCTTAACCAGTCGCTCGTTTGGTATTCTTTCCTGTTTCCTTACTGTCTTTCATACCTACTCGCTCTCTTACGTCGTCGTTACGAATGCGGTCAGTCAGCCTCATCCCACAGATTCTCCGCAGAGATCTCATTTTGACTGCGTTAATTTTACTCTTATGCTTTTTTTGCATACCCAACTCTCGCTTCCATATAATAATGCTGGGACAAGCACTGCGTTGTGTATTGCAACACGTGCCTTCTGGCTGAGGTGATGATTGCCGAGAAGTTGTCCCAATGCTCCGTTCACTCTATTTCCCGCATTTACTATTCGCTCTACATCAGTGGTGTACCTTCCATAGTACCTACTTATTACCTGTATTTGAGAATGTATGTACTATAGCTTCTTGTGTTGTCGTGCGACATTTTTGTAATGTTAGAGTAAATTATAGACTCACCGACAAGTATGGCTACAAGCTGCCATGTTTCCATGTTCATCCTGCGTGCCATATCAGCAGCTTTCTCACCCAATGACTCTTGGGTCGGCGCCATCGTTGTTGATGATACAATATTTTCCGTTGGTGCTGTAGAATTTTGTGAACATTAAATATAGTACCTACTTAAAATTTTTATAATTAGGTGATCTAGAAAGTTCTGCTATACTGTGTGTGTACACATAGGTACCATACAGGTACCTATATCATTCTGTGTGTGTATAGCATATTGGTTTCTATATTTATGATTCCGTATCATTATTTTTTTTGCTATCCTAATCTATGTGATTAGGTAACAATACAGTATGTAAAGTTGGGAGAGAAGCAGGATATTAAATAATTTGTGTTGTAAGTTTAGCTAACGTCGACTCACTACTGCTGATCAATATCAACTGACACTGGGTATTAGACAGGCCTTTTTTGTTACGGCAGAAAAAAGTACCAAACTACACAGTCTGTCGTTCGGGGCAACAAATAGGGTAGTGCTTGTCGTCTCTCCGCCTGTATTGGTGGACTGTTGGAACTGTGTAACATTACTTCAGTGGTGTTCCTGACCTATTCAGCTGAGGTCCGTGTATAGTTATCAAAAGGAATTTAGGTGACCTATCAGTATTATTATTTTAATGACTGCTACCTCTTAATATTTTTAACATACTACACTACTAAAATGCTTTAAACAAGGGAAATATATATATTAAGTTTTTTGTATGACGGCAGATATTATATTGGTTTTGACTACCTAAACGCTACTAAAAAATCTACTCGATCAACTCAAACACAACTGCCCCACATTGTTTAATTTAGGATCATGGAAATTGAATCAAATGAAATATTGATAATTAGATATGATTATAAAACAGTGATAACTTAATGGTAAAATCAAGGACTGCAAATTGCAAAGACAGTGGTATCGAGTACAATCCCAGTCCATCTCTTGACAAATTATCACTGTGAAGGTAAACATTGTGAGGAACCGTGCAATGTCTGAGAGATTTTTTTAGCACTTAGCCAGCATTATGGACTATTGCTTAAATCGCTCTTACTCTGAAAGGAGACGCGTGCCGTAACAGTATGATAGTAATGTGTTGAGAAGGAATTATTAAAATAAAATCTTACCTGTGTCCTTTGTCCCTGGGTCTTCAGGTGTTACTGCAGATGGCGGTGCTGGCGCCTCACGCCGCCAGCGCAGCAACGTCTCTAGCAGCGGCGACATGGCTAAACAAACAAAATAACTTCTAAATATTGGTAATTAGACATCTTAGAATTATCCTCCTGTTGTCCTTAGAAATAATCTACTGTAATAGACAACTTAGAAATATCTTCTATAATATAACCTCAAGAATAAAACAAAATGGGTTAAAGCGGCTCCTCATTCATTCATTTTCAAAATTTGTTTATGAGATATAGTATGTCATCTTGGTTGCAGCATTTTTCATGTCATTTTAGTTAGTTAGTTTTATAAGAATTATATTAAACTGTAACAAGTAGGCAAATTAAAAATTCATTTCATGAAAGGTTCATTTCCTGAAAGGCTTTACTATGGAATCAGGCCGAAACGAAAATATATATTTATAATTTTACGCTTATATCGCCAAAGGAATAACAAAATATCTAACCACACATCTTTGTCTGTGTTAATCAAAATTTTTCAAAATCCGTTCAGTAGGGTTTGCGCGATGCGCGAACAAACGAACAGACAAAAAATCTAAAAAAAAACGTTTTGTGTTTAGACACCCTTTAATAGCCTATTTCAGTATTTTTTTCTCAAATATCTTCAACGTACAGACACAGCTCTGTTACAGTTTTATAATAGTATACTAGCCTTTGCCAGCGGCTTCGCCGCAGCCAAAAGCTAGTTTTTCGGTTATATCTTAGGTACCCGATATAGTAGCGGGATAAAATGTCTACCAATTTTAAGTCAAATCAAGGCCTTTCAAATAAAAAACAGTGCATTAAAATCCATCTAGAAGTTCTTTTAAATAAATTCTACAAAAAATTCTAGTTTAAATAATTTTCTAGTTTTTCAGTTATATCTCAAGTTCCCGATATAGTAGCGGGTTAAAATGTATACCAGTTTTAAGTCTAATCAAGGCCTTTCAAATAAAAAAAGTTGCATCAAAATCCGTTCAGTAGTTTTTGTGTGATGCGCGAACAAACAAACAGATAAACAAACAGACAAAAATTCTAAAAAAAAATGTTTTGTGTTTAGGCACGCCTATATAGCCTATTAAAGTAATTTTTTCTCAAATATCTTGAATGTACAGACACAGCTCAGTTACATTTTTATAATAGTATTCATCCATCCATCAGCCTTTCATCGTCCACTGCTGGACATAGCCCTCCTCAAAATGGGTGGTTTTACCATAATCACCACGCTTGGCAGGCGGGTTGGCGATCGCAGTGGATGTTTTAGTACACAGGGGAACGCTGCTGCCCGGTCCCCCGGTAATACCTTAGTCGGCTTTTACGACTCCCATAGGAAGAGACGGGTTGGAGCTATTCTTGGTGCCGGCCCCACACGGTAATATAATAGTATTACCGTGTGGGGCCGGCACCAAGAATATATATATATATATATATATATAGTATATAATAGCATAGATAGATAGAAATCAAATGATTTTCGTTATGTCTCGCACAAATTTAAAAGTGACTTTTACCGATTTGAATAATTGTTTTTTTTTGTTTTGTTCGCTCTAATACAGAGGTGGTTAAAAGTAAAGAAAAAGGGGAACACTAAAAAAGGTAAGGTAAAATTAAATATTGATAACTTTGTATTTGGCTAAAGGACGACAAATTGACAGCTACTCATTTCTAATTCATTTGAAATGCTTCAACTTTACAAGCAGGTTTCATTTAATAACCTAACAAAAATCTTAAAAATCTTAGACGATGCGGTTTGATTAGGACTGATAAATCGCTGATACAATAAATTGTAGGTGATACGAAGTTCACTGGGTTTAGTATAAAATACTTTTTAATTTAAGGCTTCGATTGCACGTAATTATGATTTTTTTGTACATTGACAAATCGCAGCTACTGGTGTTATCTTTATTGTCGGTTTTTACCGGTGACACTTATTATCGGTACAGGGTGGGTTGGTACCACTGTTTCCCTTTGAGATCGTCCGTAAAACACCTCGCTGTACTTATTTATCTTATAAGTAGTCGAGCATTTTTTTTATTTCATAAGCGTCATATTGGTGAATGGTGCAGTGGCTTTACAGGACTCTTAGTATATATTCTTGGCTCGATAAGTAAAAATAAAAACGGAATAGTAACTATTGAGAAACGTGTTTTTTTTGGTATAGGTAAATTATAAAGAAAGAAGAAGAAAAGATAAATAATTCGATGTAGATAATCACTGCGAAAACTTAAACTATCTTGTTTAAATAACTTGGTGATTTCAGCGGCGTTGACAAAAATAATTAAATCTTATGAGTGTTTTGTATTTTAATGAACTTATGTACAAGAAATAAATTTGTTTTAACTAAATAAAAGCCTGTTGTAGCACTTCTAAATTAATGCGGAAATATCTTACGAGTAGCTTAGAGAATTGGTTAAAGATGATTTCAACTGAAGAGCATCTGACATAGGTCTCTTGTTATCTTGCTACCTCATGCGATTATTAATAGGGTGTAAAAATCTAACAGCTTTAGCACGGGGAACTAAACAATAAATAGATTAATAATGCATCATGTATACGTAGTACTTATAAAGTAAACAGTAGTAGTAAGTTAGTAACCCTTAAATATACGTGTCTGTCTGATTTTCAGCTTTCTTTAATCCACGCAACGAAGAAATGGTTTTCACTCTTGTTTATGTAATTTTCCAAGGAAGCTTTATATGTAATATATACGTACCCTAATTATTATTTAATTAAATTAAAGAACCTAAATGTGTTTTTATATCTAGTTGCGAAATTCTATTTCATATAAAACGCTGGTTCATTACTTTAAAATACGGTAATAGAGAGTTCTAGTTCTTCAAATATCCTAAAGTTATTTTTTTAACTAGTTAATTGCACCCATGCCAAGCGAGGGCGGGTCACTGGTGCCAATGAAATATAAGTTCATTTGAATATGCGTTCCCATGTTCCTTTTTTAATTGCTAATATGTTTTAAACTGTCTATGAAAACCCTCCGTTTAACAGTATTTTATATTTTATTGCTTCATTATATTGAAATTTTCGGGGGCATTCTAGTGGGTCATACACCGTGCCTGTTCCTTAGCACTCGATGAAGTACTTAATATTTGGATGCTTAAATGCTACTCAATTTTAGAGATACGCTAACGTGACTCAACTAAAAAAAAAACAGTAATACTTGAATAGCTATTAGGACAGTATTCAAATGTATCATTTAATCTCAAAAAATTTGGAAATTAAGAAACATCTTTATTGGAAATAAAAATTAGGTAACCTTTCAGTATTCCTTTCGTCGCCATCTCTTCTCATCCCGTAGGTATCTTTAGAGGCAACATAGGGAGTAGGTAATAATAAAAGGGTGAACCAAGGATGCAAATATCACTGCATGAGGAGGAAAAAGTGAGTCAAAACCCTGCAACATCATGTCTGGCTTGTAAGACTATCTTGGATTGTCTCCCTAGCTTTAGCTACCTGATGAGATTGTGCTTGGCAGCACTGTAGTGTCGAAATAGCACTCAAGTTTATAAATTATAAAGGGAAAAGTTATTTTTAGTGCTTAGAACACGAAACCTGTACCTATATACTATTCTCATTCTACATTCTCTCGATTTTACGCGTTACGCTAAATCAAAAATACATGCTATAGGTTGCTCTCGTAACAGCAGTACTCAAACATTTTCAATTGTTCCTTTCACTGCAAGATTCATAAAATACTTCACCACTAACCTTATAGTCGTCCCCCTGCCGACTTACTTATCACTTGCTACTGCAATAATAAATTGAGAAGTCACTTTGCACGGCTTTGGTACATTTCTGTCTATTATAACTGACTGGAATCACCACTCAATGCTAAAGCAAGAATGGCGGAGATGCGCGCGCATGCGATCGATTCCTTCTGTGCGATGGCTATACGTTTAGTTCCTGGCCAAGTCTCGATGTTTACGTCACAGTTGCGTACATTGACGGCCAAGATTAAAATGTTAATAGTTCAACGTACGTCGAAAATGTAGCGTTGTTAAAATTACCCAGATGATCGCTACATTTAAACGACTTAGGTAAAGGGCATTTCGTTTTACCGGTGCGAATAAACCGAGGAATTTGGGGAGAGTAGGCATACTCCTAAGTTTTAATAAATGTAGAGTTAAAAATTTACTGTCACTCCAACAATATCTCAATGTGAATCAATACTCTGATCATAATCTATAAGTTATATCTCTCATAGATCAGTCAGTAATGTTATGAATCAATATTATTCATATAGTAGGTGTTTACAGAGGGCAGCAACTTACGTAATTTATTTTTTTATACTATCAACCAAAGAATCATACGGCCCACCTGATGGTAAGCATAGCCTATAGGCTCTAGAAACCCCAGAGGCCTCACTCGCGTATCGCCAACTCCAAGGAAAGAGAGGTGGAAAGCAAAGATAATTAGTAGAGGATACGTAGGTTAGTATCCTAGGAGTGGATAGGAAAGACAATGAGGAGAGAATAGGAAGGGAGGATAGGTGGATAACAAGGCGGATAGGTAGGGATTTGGGCCTGCGGTACTCTCCCGCACTCACCATACGAAAGACAATGGTAGGAGTATCTACCGTTGTTTCACGCGGATCTTCTGCGAGAGGGTGGTACTTCCCCGCTCGAACTGGTCTATTTATGCCGGGACAAGCAAGGCTTTACCGCTAACCAAAGATATGAATTTATAATTATACTAGCCCTTGCCCGCGGCTCCGGTGCAGCCAAAAGCTAGTTTTTGGGCTATCCCTCAGGTTTCCGATATAGTAGCGGGATAAAATGTATACCGATTTTTAAGTCTAATCAAGAGTTATCAAATAAAAAAAGTTGCATAAAAATACGTCCAGTAGTTTTTGCATGATGCGCGAACGAACAAACAGATAAACAGACAGACAAACCGACATAAAATCTAAAAAAAAACGTTTTGTGTTTAGACACGCCTAATACAGTATTTTTTCCTAAAATATCTTAAATATACAGACAGCTCTGTTATCTATAGGTATACTATTGTAAAGCTGTAACATAGCTGCTCTATGTCTGTACATTTAAGATATTTGAGAAAAAAAATGACTGTAATAGGCTATATAGGCGTGAATGGTTTACATTGATATATTACATTAAACACAAAGTGATTCATGCATGTCAAATGCTAAAAATATATATAAAAATATCTAAATAATCATTGATATATTAAATCAATGTCTAAACCCAAAACAATTTTTTTTAGAATTTTTGTCTGTTTGTCTGTTTGTATGTTCGCGCATCACGCAAAAAGTACTGAACCGGATTTGATGCAACTTTTTTATTTGATAGCTTTCGATTAGACTTAAAAACTGATATAGATGTTATCCCGCTACTATATCGGGAACCTGAGATATAACCTAAAAATTAGCCTTTGGCTGCGGCGGAGCCGCAGGCAAAGGCTAGTCATTTTATGAATCTGTTCCAATAGAGTTTTAACATTAGACGTAGGTACATGCTAATGTCCCGCAGAGACGCCTACGATCGTCGTAGTCTTAGAACAAAACCTATAACGTCAAAAATTAATTCACATATCATCTACATAAAATGTTAGGTACAAGTTTGTTTTCTAAATATACGTACCTACCAAATATAGAATTAATTAATAGTTTAATAGATATATACTTAATATCAAGGTATCTCTAACACGTCGTAGAAAATGGTACGACTGGGTAATTGTTCCGATAAATGAAATAATTCGACTTGTGGTTACAAGTAGGTACCTACCTACAAGCTTAAAACTATTATGGATTAGAGAATTCAAAATTATAATATATATCTGCATTGCATGCATTATTCCGACCAGGTAAGCTTAAATCATTAAAATGAATATGCATACCAAATGATGACGCTCTATAAATATTTTATTATTGCACGCCTCATAAGCAAAGCGTTGAGGTGTGTATGACTCTCGATTCATGCAGAATAACTGATTTTTATAACTTAAAATGTCTCATTAAACACAAAGTGAAAAATGTGAAATCGAAAATAACAGTCACGAGCAGGATATGAACCTGCATCTCCTGGATACCGTCCAGATGCTTTGCCAATTCAGTTATGTGTGTATGTTATTTTCCTTACTTACTTACTTATCATCACGCCATTTCCCTTGCGGGATAGGCAGAGAGGACAGAGTGCCAAGAGGCTCTATTCTTGCATACATCTCTCGCTTCCTCAACATTCATAACATGTTATTTTCGATTTCACATTTTTCACTTTGCGTTTAATGTATAGTGCTAAGCATGTCAAATGCTAAAAATATATATAAAAATATCTAAATATTAAAATGTCTCTATTGCACGCCTCATAAGCGAAGCGTTGAGGTGTGTTCTACTCCCGGTTTACACAGCACAACTGATTTTTCAAACTTAAATGTCTCTATTTATCATATATTGCACTTGTAAAATAATATCTACACACACATATAAAGAACAAACACTATTTTTAACACTCATGATATTTTTGATGCCATTTTTGTTATTTAAACTAGTTAAAAAACTGTTTGAAAAATATCTGGCTTGGACGTCCGCGAGTTGTAGGTAATGTATGTTAACACGATAATGACCAAAATACTTTACTAATCGAGTCTTCTTTTTTCGTTTACGAATTATTATGACTAGGAATAGAGCCCTATTACTTTTCATGATTTGATTCGATGTGGTTTAATTGTTATTAAATAAACAAAAAAATACTGAATATTTACGGTATTTACGCTCGACGCGACACTAAAACCAGCGCCTTTCATGAGAAATACCTTTTTACGTACGCATAGCCACCGGTGGTTTTACTATCGTCAACAGAACGCCGTTCGCCCGGCCGGTACAATGTTTTTGTTAAAAGAAAGTTCTTACCTTTGCTTGACGAACTGATGATATTTGTCAAGTATAATAACTATTTTATCTCCACTTTGTGTTTAACTATTTTATCCATAACAATAATGTAAAACCAGAATTGGTAGCCACGAGCAGGTTTAGGACCTACGTCTCTTGCGTAATTGTTCCACACGCTTTGCCAACCAAGCCAACGTGACTCTGCTCAGGACTGTCCATTTTGATAACACGTTCCTTCTTAATGCCTTGAGTGACTCCCATTCCATCCATCCATCCATCAGCCTTTCGAAGTCCACTGCTGGACATAGGCCTCCCCAAGAGAACGCCACAACATGTGTTTCGCTCATATGGGGGATAGTGCCGTAATCGCCACGCTTGGCAGGCGGGTTGGCGATCGCAGTGGATGTTGTTAATACTCGAGGGAGTGCTGCTGCCCACTCCCCCGTTATTTCCTCCTCAGTCGGTTTCTACGACTCCCATGGGTGGAGAGGGGTGGGACCAAACGGAAAGCCCACGCACACGGCACATTGGACAGGCAGACTCCCATTACAAATAGACAATTTAGTTTTATTTATTTCTACAGTTTAGAGGATATTATATAATGAATCTCATTATGCTTCACATTCATTATTTATACATAGCATCACGCCTGTATTCCCCGAAGGGGTAGTTGTAAGAGGTGTGTTGCACACCTACGGTTCGCCAGCTATGTAGAAGTCCTACGTAATACCTATCCTACGAGCATATTGCCGTCTACCGGGCACATTTCCAAACTCCGGGCTGCTACTGAGAATTTTTCTTCTTACGAAAAAGCTTAATAACTGTGTGATTATATTTTTGGATTAGTGAAGCAGTACCTATATTCAAAGTTTTAAAATAAACATTTATTTTGTTGTGGCATGTTATTTTTTTGTGATAGTAGATAAATATTATTGAGCTTGGTATAGTTAGTTTTACCCATAATTATGTTCACCTAGGCATCTGACAGTATACGTCTATCTGATACGTTTTATAAACTATATTGGAAGGTAATGGAAAAAGATAGTTGCATGTAGATAAACGCACATGCGTATTTCATAACCACTTTAGAATGATTTCAGTGCCTACATGCATCTCAACCATATTATATGGTGGGTTGTGAAAATGATAAGATATTATTACTAACTCAGTTATCGATTTCACAGATGCAGTGCATCTATACCACATATAAGCCTCAACCTCTAGGTTTAGACACCGACCTCTCATCTCCAGCGCTGTTGCCGAGTGGTCATAATGATCTTTTTACTTATGCAATACAAAATAATATTCTTGAGAATAGGCACCAAAAACTGCCTGCACCTTTACAGTATATTATTATATTATTTCCATCAACAACCAGAAGCATGAATATGTACTAGTAGGTACGTTCTTCCAAATTAATTCAATGACAATTACACTGATTCACCTGATTCAAAAGTGTTAAACATAATCGTAGATTTAAATTATCAATTTGATGATTTTGATTCAACTAATTGTGATAATACTTTATTGATTCCAGTATAAAAAATATAAGTCAAAGAGCTTGAAGATATCTTAAATAAGTACCACATAAATTGTTCCCTGATCTTTTATAAATGCGTTATTACTTTCATGTGTTACAGCAATAAGTTTTAGTGGAACAGCAACGGCCGAAAAAAATTACTAAAAAGTTTCTTGTCGAGTCGGTTTCTGCCCGGTAGCCAAATGATTCGACGCAAAGATCGGAGTGTGATATTAAATAGCCTAAATCTTTTTAGGACAAAAAGGGTATGACATATATAAAGCTTATCTAACTGCACATGCAGATACTGGAGTGGCTTAAACACTGGACTCCCGTCCGAGTCTTTTGGGTTCTGATTATCACACAGGACAACTGTTTGTGATGATCTGATTCACAAATATTTGTTCTAAGTCTGGGTGTAGTTTGTGTCCCTTAAATTATAGGTTTGTAAAGCCCTATAGCGATACAAGGGTTATTCCTCAAAGCAGAATTTGGTTGTCATTATAAAAAAAGATCTTAGCACGTATAACAAAAAAAATAAAATTTCTTGAATATTTATTGTTCATTATATTAGTTCATTATTAACTGCCTCTGTAGTGCACCGGTAGTGTGACCGACTGCTGATCATGAGGTTTTGGGTATGATCCCCGAGTCGGACGGTGCTATTGAGCTTTTTTGTAAAAAGAATATTTGTCAGTAGGAACCCGGAGTTTGGAAAAGTGCCTGGTAGAAGGTAATAGGCTCGCCCTCTATTACGTGGGACTTAAACATAGCTAGCGAGACGTGGAAGTGTAATACACCTCTGTCTACACCTTCGGGGAGTACAGACGTGACGCTATGCTATATTAGTAGATACAACCTACACGCCAAAAGTAAAATGATTAACATAAATACGTCCGTATTAGGTAAAGTTATCTTTGTCTAATATTAATAGAGACAGGTACTGTATTTAATAAACAGTAGATATAAAGTGTATAGATATATAAATGCAGTTGACAAATGAAACGGGTAGGTAACCACGGGTGGTCTTCACAAATAAAATAAAACTGGAGACAGATACGTATATTTATTTGCGAACGAGATAATGTCATTTACGCATGACGATAACACCAGAGCTGTGGACAGTGTGATAATAATTATTATTAGTTCACGTTAACGTAAACGCGTAGGTAGTAAAATAATATTATGAATTTTTTCATTAATACTTTGGTAATGATTATGCTGCCGAAAGCATAAAAGTAGCTCTACTTAATTATTGATGGTCCTCGTGGTGTAGTCGGTAGTGTAACCGACTTCCTTGCACGAGGTCGTGGGTTCGATTCCCACTCAGGACAAGTATTTGTGTGATGAACACAGATATTTGTACTGCGTCTGGGTGTATTTTATGTATTATATGTATTTACAAAAAAAAATGGAATATATGTATTATATTCGTAATCTGGTACCCACAGCACAAGCGTTAAGCTTAGTATGGGACCAGACGACGTTGTGTGAAAATGTCCGTAAATATTTATTTATTCGCCAATTTCAAATGTAATTTTCAAATGTATGCCCTTCACGGGCGGTGCACACACCCCCGGTCATAGCTCCGCCAGATGACGACCGGGAGGCCCACGATGGGGAGGTAACGCCTGTGATGACGACAGAAATGGGGGCGGCGGCAGCGCGTATGCGGAGAGCGGCCACCCCCGGGCCGGACGGGGTTCCCGCCCGAGTGCTGGCCCTGGTCCTCGACCACCTTGAGCCCCACCTCAGGGGACTGTTCGGCGCTTGCCTGGTGTCCCGACGGTTTCCTGACTGCTGGAAGGAGGGGAAGCTCGTGCTCCTGCCGAAGCCGGGACGATCTCGGAATACAGTCGCAGCCTTCAGGTCCATCGTGTTGCTGGATGAGGCGGGCAAACTCCTCGAGCGGGTATTCGCTGCCTGCATCGTCCGGCACCTAGGAGCGGTCGGCCCCGACCTGTCCGACGCCCAGTTCGGATTTCGGGTGGGTCGGTCTACGGTCGACGCCATTCTGCGCTTGAAGGCCGCGGCTGCGAAGGCCGTCACCTCAAGGGAAGTGCTGTTGGCGGTGTCGCTCGACATCGCCAACGCCTTCAATAGTCTGCCATTCGGCTGCATCAAGGAGGCACTCCGGTACCATAGAGTGCCCCTCTACCTAAAGCGGCTGGTGGCGGACTACCTCGACGGCCGCAGCGTCCTCTTCGTGGACCGGGAAGGGGACGTTGTAAGGAGCGCTATGTCGTGCGGCGTCCCACAGGGTTCGGTTCTAGGGCCGCTCCTGTGGGACATCGGCTACGACTGGGTCCTCCGTGCCCGGCTCCCCCCCGGGCTGGGCGTAATTTGCTACGCAGACGATACGCTTGTCACAGCCCGGGGCAGGACCCTCGAGGAGGCGGCAACGCTGGCCACCTCAGGTACCGCGGAGGTGGTCAGGCGGATCGAGGTGCTGGGGCTTAGGGTGGCCCTTGAAAAGTCAGAGGCCCTACTCTTCCATGGGTGCCAACGGGGCCCGCCTGCCAGCGGCTCGATAACATAGTCATAGGCGGGGACCTGTCACTGCTGGCCGTTGCGCGAGCGATAGTTGGCGAAACCAGAGCCTGGACCGCTGTCGCCGCCTTCTGCGAGGCTGTCATCTCGCGGAGAGGGCCCGGGAGGAATCCTCCTTCGCGGACCCGATTCGCCGCCGGCACGCGGGGCGGCGTGCGCGCGCTTACCAGCGCCTGATGCCGCCCTAGCCGTGGCTGTGGACGGTGGGGTTGGGGAGTACCTTGCCGTCCGCGGAAGCCTACCGCGAATGTGTGACGCCCAAGTGCGCAGGGCGTCACACAAGAGAGGGTGCCCGAAGGGGCTGCCGCCTGTGGATCGCGATGAAACGACGCGGTACCCGTGATCCGCCGTAGTAAGGGCGGGTGAGGGCGCACGGTGGGTTTTTAGTGGGTGAGAGCCCCACACTACCCCGTTGTCTCCCTGGGCAGCAGAGTGTGCGGTAGGACATTTTTGCCCACCTAAAATAAAAACACGTAACGATCCTTTGTTTAAACGTGTAGAAATGACTCATGCTAAAGTTAGGGATCCTCATATTAATCATATGGGTTCCGTGTTACATAATTATATAATATTATATTTAATGTATGGAAACATGTGTGGATTCTGTATTAGGTATCGTTACAATACGAGGTCTAGGATACATAACTAACTCCGCCGGCGGACCACCGAAGGAATGTAACATAGTTCCAGTGGTCCGCCAATAAAGGCGGAGAGACGGCACACGGTGGGTTTATTTAGTGGGTGAGGGCCCCACACTACCCTGTTTGTTGCCCCGAACAACGGGGTGTGCGGTTAGGTACATTTTTTCCCGCCTAAACAAAAAAAAGAAAAAAAAAGGGGATACATAACTAACTAAATGTAAAATTATTCCTATACGTAAGTTGTAAACATTTGGAGAGTTTACGTATCTATCGTAATCGTAGTTTAATTGAGTAGTTTAATTGAGTAAACTTTAGTTGTGTTTGATATGGCAAACATAATTAAAGTTTACTCAAATGGCGGGATACTTTAAATATTGAACTGTATTTTTATTTAAGTATTAAGATAAGCTCTACGGATGTATTCTTAAAGAAATTATTTACTCACATAGTACTATTTTCCTTAATTAGTTGGCCATGACAACAACACAATCATAATCTATATATAAAGTATATAGATTATGATTGTGCTGAAGCTGAAGCTTAACATATATATAGCGAATAATTTTTTATTGCTCATGATAGCAGACGAGCTACGGCCTACCTGATGGTAAGTGGTGACCGTCGCTCATGGACTCAACCATTTCATTTCTCAGATATTAAATTAAAGAATAAACGGCTATCTTCTGCTACAGCCACAATACACTGACGTGCTTCATGGCCGGCCACACAGGAGATGGTGGTACCGACCCGTTCGGGCCCGATAGCAAATGAGTACTCCCATTTGGTACTTATCACCAGTAATGAAATGGGTGATAATTGCTTACTTCCCTTAGTCGCCTTGTACAACACCTGTGGGAAAGGATGGGATGGTAACACTTGTATTCTTAGTCCGTCACCACACGGACGAGCTAACATAAAGTTACGTTTTTCTGCCAAAAAAATTCTCAATAGCAGCTGGGAGTGAGCAATTTGGCGGTGTTCCACCCCTGTGCTTCGGAAACCACGTAAATCTGTTGCTCTTGCGCCTCCCTGATCGTGGTGGAACGCTGTTCCGTGGGACTAAGAGATTGAGGGAACAGAGATTGCAGTACCTCTGAAGTTCCCATTGAATCGAATGCTTTCTCATAGTCCACAAGGCCTCATGTTGTCGGTTTTCTATGTAATCTATAACCTGGCATAGCGTATTGATGTGGTCTATGGTACCATAGCCTTTTTGGATACAGACTTGATCGGGAGGCTGGAAGTCGTCAAGTCTGCGCGTGTGTTGATTTGTAAGGATCATCGAAAACTTATAGACGTGGCTCAAGAGCGAGAAGGGTATATAATTCTTTAAGAGGGTTCTGTCACCTTTCTTGAAAATATTGCGCACACAATCGTACATTATAATATCGAGGTGCCGTGACCGAAATTGATCTGGATGATCACTGCGTTCACTAACTCGGAAATTAGACGAATATTATCTTAAAAGAAGAAAGGTCTGCAGTTCATCTAGAAAGACTTTTATTTTAAGGCTTACTCAATGTAGGTCAATGCCAGCCGTCTACTTTATATATTTTATTATATATACGTATATTGTTATACTATCCTTGAACCAATTTTTTACTTACTACGAGATGAAAAAATGTATGTGATAGACTAGAACTTTATTTTTTACTAGGTTTTATACGCGCAGACAAAAATTAGTTTTTAGGTTATATCTCAGGTTCCCAATAGGTATTATATGTTCCGTAGTGTTTGCGTGATACGCGAACAAATAGACAGACCATCAAAAATTCCAAAAAAATGTGTTGTGCTTAGACACGATAACGTAGTACAATATTTTTTTTTCTCAAATATCTAAAATGTAGAGGAATATATATCTCGCATTATAATAGTTGTAGGACAAGCTGCTCCCACGACTTCGTCTGTGTCAATCTCAGAATTGGATCAATATACTCGTAACATAAGTACATCATTTCAGGCAGATTAATTTTATCAATAGGCAAAAATAAAAACTATTTCGTATTGTTAGTGAGAGTTCCGAAGGCCCACACCGCTCCTTGTCCTAATTCCTCCCCTTATTATCCTTCCATTCCACCTGCTTTTCCTTGGAGAGTTCCTTTCTATGGAGAAAAGAAAAGTAGACAAAAATTAAAAAAAAAAAAAACTGTGTTTTATTAGATATTTTTCTCTTATCGTAACTTTTTCATTTTTGATACAAATAACTTATTTTCAATATGCACACACATTGGGTTCTACTGTTATCTTCTATATATATATAAACCCATTGCTGTTCGTTAGTCTTGCTAAAACTCAAAACTGGCTTGACCGATTTGAATAATTATTTTTTGTTTTGATCGCTCTAATACAGGGGTGGTTTAAAAGTAAAAATTAAAGGGATACCCCATAAAAAAGTAGATAAAAATCAATATACCTAGTTATTAGCTATCAGACGACAAAATGACTGCTAATGTCATTTTTCTTTTGAATTACAAGTAAGTTTCATTAATAAGATTTATTAAATCTCAATTCAAACCTTGGGCGATATAGATTGATTAGGATTGATAAACTCTGATAAAAGAAATCGTAGTTGATACGAAGTTCACTGGGTCATCTAGTTATATAATTTAAAAAGGCATACCCTGCACTAAGGAATCCTTGCATCGTGGGGGAATTTACAAACATATAATTTCACGGACAAAGTACACCCAGACTAAGAACAACCATTTGTGGATCACACAAAGTGTTGTCATATGTGAGAACCGAATGCACAATACTCGGACAGGAGGCCGGTATCTAAACCACTTCCACATAATAAATATGCAGTATATATAGATTAGCTGCTGCTTGCGGCTTCATCTGCGTATATCTCAGAACTGAGTAACTAGCTAACTAACTTATCATCACGCTATTTCCCTTGCGGGGTAGGCAGAGAGAACAGAGTGCCAAGAGGCTCTATTCTTGCATACATCTCTCGCTTCCTCAACATTCATAACTCTCTTCATACACGCTCGCCGGTTTCGGAGACTCCTGACCACCTTCCTTCAATACATGACCAAGTTGGTCTAGGTAGGTAAGTCTCGGTCTCCCCATTCCACTTTCGCATTGTATATCTTCTTAGCCAGTCGCTTGTCCAGCATTCTTTCCACATGTCCGAACCATCGGAGCATTCCTTTTCGCATCTTTACACCAGTACTCTCTTTCATACCTACTCGCTCTCTTACGTCATTGTTACGAATGCAGTCAATCAGCCTCACTCCACAGATTCTCCGCAAAGATCGCATTTCGACCGAATTGATTTTGCTCTCATGCTCCTTTTTACATACCTAACTCTCGCTTTCATATAATAACATTGGGACAAGCACTGCGTTATGTATTGCGACAAGTGCCTTCTGGCTGAGGTGGTGGCTGCCAAGAAGTTGTCCCAATGCTCCGTTCACTCTATTTCCCGCATTCACTCTTCTTTCTATATCAGTGGTGTACCTTCCATACCGACTGAATCCACATCCAAGATATACAAATTAATCCATTTGTTCTAGCCAGATGCTTCTCCACAATGTTGCGCAGAGAAAAGACTTGATCCATGCATCCTCGTCCACACCTGAAACCTCCTTGTGCCTCACACAAAAATTCATCAGACACCATCCTCATTCTCCTTTCAACAATCTTACCATACACTTTGGCTGCCAAACTGGTCAAGCATATGGCTCTGTAGTCTGCACAGTCATAACGTGAACCCTTGTTTTTAAACAAGCACGATGACTGCGCTTCTCCAGTCCTTGGGAACCATTCCTGAGCTCCAACATAAATTGAGAAGCATCAGGAAGGATTCCCAGACACATGAGGTCTCCAAGCTTGATCATCTCAGCAGACACCCTATCAATATCCGCTGCCTTACCATTTTTCAAACTTCTAATCGCTCATTCAACTTAATCCATACTAATGTCATCCGAGGATGCCGGTACCGAATGCTGATCTGTTAGATCACATGTGGCCCCAGCATCACCCTGAACATCCGCATACATATCTCCAAAATATTCACTCCATCGGTTTAACACATCTTGTGTTTGCGTAAGAATGTCTCCACCTTTAGACCTTATTTTATTCATTCTGAAAGCTGACCAACCACTCCGAGATTTCTTCACCTCCCTCCAAAAAAGTTTGTTGTGTTGCTCTCGAAGTTTTTGGTCGGCCTTTCTTCTGCAATCATAATTGCTCTATCACGCTTCTCTTTCACTAAGGCTTTGGTGTCATTCTTACGTTGCCGGTATATTTCTTTCTTCTGTTATTTCATACTTGCACTCAGGTTCAAAGAAGATACATAGGCCAGCCACGCTTTCTTCTTTTGGTCTACGGAAGCTGCTACTTCCGTATCCCACCATGCATCACCTTTCACTTTCCTATGCTTCTTTGAGCATCCATATACTTCTTTCGCTGTATCTACCATACTATATTTCAATACTCTCCAGCATTCTTCTATGTCAGATCCCGGCTGACTTGCCATTGTCAGCCGTTCACGGACACCCTCTGCATACTTTGCTCTTACACTCTCTTCTTGCAACTTTTCAATCTTTATTCTTTCAAGCCCTCCGAAGTGGACACGCTCTCGCCAGTGTCTCCACTTTCTGAACAGACCATTAAATCTCGCAATAACGAGATAGTGGTTCGTGTCGACAGTGGGACCCCTGTAGGCTCTTGTATCCAGAATTTTACTTCTGAGGCGACTGTCTACCAGAATTAAATCTATCATACTTCTCTGTTCATTCCTTCTCCATGTATACATATGGATGTCCTTATGTTGAAAAAATGTGTTTGACACAATAAGGTTTCTCTCCATACATACTCGTACATCCGCAATGAGCCTACCTGCATCATTCACTCTCTTATTACCAAATGAACCAAGCACGTTCTCGAAGTCTGGACGCTTGGTCCCAACCCATCCACTCAAGTCTCCGCATACGATCACGCGTTCACTAGCTTCTGCCAAATCCAGAACTTCCCTAACATTATCCCAGAACTTCTCTAGATCCGATGCCACCGAAGAGCCTACGGGAGCATAAGCTGCGACCATGAAGACCCTGGTGACACCTAGTTTTATTCTGGTCTGGGATCAAACATTCCATAGTCTTTCATACCTGAGTCCAAGTGAGCGGACAGCAACACTCCCACTCCCATGCTGGCCCGATCGCTCTGCGGTACACCAGATCACAGAGCTAAACCGCCACCAGGAAGATGACAGGCGTCGCTACCCTTTCGTTTGGTCTCTGTTACACAGAGCACATCAAGCTGTGTATCCGACATGACGGTTACCAGCTCGTGTAACTTATCTTCCACACCACCTCGTACATTCCACGTGCCTACTCGACACTCTGCTCCCCTCGACTCGCCAAACTGGGCAAGGCGTGATGGGTGGCGGCCCCCATCGCCGCATCTGCCGTTATTCGTACTGACGGGGGTGGGTCGGTACGCGTCGCCTCTGGGGCACGCCCTAACCCGCACTGCGGTTCGCCCTTTATTCCCGAAGGGGTAGGCAGAGGTGTATTACACACCTATGTATATGAGCCTATTGACGTCTACCGGGCACATTTCCAAACTCCGGGCTGCTACCGTAGTAACTATTTAGTAATCTGTGCTGCTACTGAGAATTTTTTCTTTGTTTTACGAAAAATCTCAATATCACTGCCCGACCCTGATACATACATGTAATAGATAGAAAACACCCAGACGCAGTACAAATATCTGTGTTTATCACACAAATAACTGTCTTGATTGGGAATCGAACCCACGACCTCGTGCATGGAAGTCGGTTACACTACCGACTACGCCACGAGACCCGTCAAGTTTATTTTCAGATATAGCCGAAATTGTAATAATATTAGGTATATACTTATAAAAATAATGTTTTCATAAATCTCTTACAGTAGAGGCTAAAAGCCTATAAATAGCTAATCGAAACACGCACTAATGTCGTGTAAAAGGAACAAATTAATGACAAGAATATTTGATAATCGGTAAACAATGAAAAACTAAATGTATGTTTTGAGTAAGTAAATAAAGTTATTTTATTCTGTTATCTGTTATATTTACATGGTAATCACTAAACACATAAGCACTAGAACTTGATAATAAATTTGTTTTCATAAATTAAAAATATACATCTGATGTTCATCCTTCTATCCATCAGCCTTTCATCGTCCACTGCTGGACATAGGCCTCCCTAAAATGGGGGTTTTACCATAATCGCCACGCTTGGCAGGCGGTTTGGCGATCGCAGAGGATGTTTTTAGTACACAGGGGAACGCTACTGCCCGGTCCCCCGCTAATCCATTAGTCGGCTTATACGACTCCCATAGGAAGAGACGGGGTGGAGCTATTCTTGGTGCCGGCCCCACACGGCAAGGCATGGACGATGTCACGGGTAGAATATGTTTTTTCTATGCGTAACATCAGATGTACCCGTGACATCGTCCACGTGGACTTTAGAATACAAATACGTCACTTTACAAGACATATTATATTTATGCAAAAATAGCTAGATCTCACATGAAGCATCCATGTTTTCAATATAAAAAACACTCTACGTATATTTTTGGGCTCCATGTTAAATGTGTGAAGAATTTCATAAAGATGAATTGAATAGTTACAGCGTGAAAACGTAACAAACGAACAAATGCACTTTTGCATTTATTAAATTATGGATTACGTACGTACGAAACAGTTACGTATTGTAGACTGGCTTAGTGAGATTTGACGAAACGAAAATATACCATTCTTATTCTATATAATATCACCATCTACTCAGTTATATGTTACCAATATGTTTCTTAAACAACTCATGTTATACAGACTACTGTAATTTTGTATTATAAACACGAAATTAAAACCAGTCGGTATGGACATCGATTTCGCTTAAAATGGAACGTCTTATGATACCGATGCTCCATAGGTATACTTTTATTTTATGATATTTTTCTAATTAATATAGTCATAGATAAATCAGGTTTAATTTACTTAAGTATCTTTGATTATACCGTTGCTTATGATCTAATCGAATAAATGCATTAAGATTAATTAAAATTTGTATCGATAAGTAATGATTGGTTTCATAAAAGTAGAGAATTATTCGATAGGGAATGCTATTTCTTAATATCACCATCAATATATTACAAATAGTCACAAATATGGAAATTGTTATCGATTTTTACCTCTTAACAACATACTTAATATATTTAAACATAAATAATATGCAACTTACCGTTGAGTAGAGATTTAGGAGCACTAAATATGAAAATCAATTCCACAATGTGTCTGTCCCATCACGTGGTTTTGATGTACCTATAGTGTATTGGTTTGAGTGTAATAGGGGCACGGCCGTTTGACGCGGTTTACGCCTGAAACTGAACTACTTCAGGGGCGCTGTAGTCGCGTGGCTCTCTCCCGCATTACAAAGTAATAGCGGTTTCAGCGACGTTAAAATCATTTTAAACGCAATAAAAATGTTTAGGAACCCACTAAACAATAGATAAAAGAAATTAAGCAATTAATATTTCATTTATCAAATACTGAAATGTGAAGGGACGTTCTGTTAATGATTTAGGTATTACTACTAATATTATAAATTAGCCTTTGCCCGCGGCTCCGCCGCAGCCAAAAGCTAGTTTTTTTAATATCTTAGGTTCCCGATATACTCGTAGTAGCGGGATAAAATGTATACCAGTTGTTAAGTCTAATCAAGAGCAATCAAATAAAAAGTTTCATCAAAATTCATTCAGTAGTTTTTGCGTGATACGCGAATAAACAAACAAACAAACACACAAACAGATACACAGACAAACAGACAAAAAATCTAAAAAAAAATGTTTTGTGTTTAGACACACTTATTTTTTCTCGGATATCTTAAATGTACAGACACAGCTCTGTTACAGCTTTATAATAGTATAGATGTGAAAGTTTGTGTGTTTGGTTCATGTATAACAACCCAATTCGGGCTATAAAATCTCCCAGGGGTGTGTAGCGTTGCAAGACTTGAAAGAAAGTTAGTATGAGTCTCAGATGAAAGTTCAGAGTTACAGGAGTTATAGAAGATGGTATCAATAATTATTGTTTTCTCTTTGTAAAATAAAGGTGAAGGTGAAAGCGAATGTCCAAAAGAAGAGATTTTGTGTACCTGAGAACGTTGTTTACGAGAAATGGAAAGTATGAAAAGGACATTAAACATTAAACACAAACTGAAAAATGTGAAATCGAAAATAACAGTCAGGAGCAGGATTTGAACCTGCATCTTCTGGATACCGTCCAGATGCTTTACCAATTCAGCTATACTGACAATTGCTCCTGACTGCTAATTTCGATAACACATCATACTTAACGTCTTTGGGTGACGCCTGCGCCATCTGTCGGACGTATTTTCATACATTATACCGACCAGGTAAACTTAATTTTACAATTAAGATTTTTACCTAATAATGACGCAAACCCTTTAAATATTTAGATATTTTTATATATATTTTTAGCATTTGACATGCTAAGCACTATACATTAAACACAAACTGAAAAATGTGAAATCGAAAATAACAGTCAGGAGCAGGATTTGAACCTGCATCTTCTGGATACCGTCCAGATGCTTTACCAATTCAGCTATACTGACAATTGCTCCTGACTGCTAATTTCGATAACACATCATACTTAACGTCTTTGGGTGACGCCTGCGCCATCTGTCGGACGTATTTTCATACATTATACCGACCAGGTAAACTTAATTTTACAATTAAGATTTTTACCTAATAATGACGCAAACCCTTTAAATATTTAGATATTTTTATATATATTTTTAGCATTTGACATGCTAAGCACTATACATTAAACACAAACTGAAAAATGTGAAATCGAAAATAACAGTCAGGAGCAGGATTTGAACCTGCATCTTCTGGATACCGTCCAGATGCTTTACCAATTCAGCTATACTGACAATTGCTCCTGACTGCTAATTTCGATAACACATCATACTTAACGTCTTTGGGTGACGCCTGCGCCATCTGTCGGACGTATTTTCATACATTATACCGACCAGGTAAACTTAATTTTACAATTAAGATTTTTACCTAATAATGACGCAAACCCTTTAAATATTTAGATATTTTTATATATATTTTTAGCATTTGACATGCTAAGCACTATACATTAAACACAAACTGAAAAATGTGAAATCGAAAATAACAGTCAGGAGCAGGATTTGAACCTGCATCTTCTGGATACCGTCCAGATGCTTTACCAATTCAGCTATACTGACAATTGCTCCTGACTGCTAATTTCGATAACACATCATACTTAACGTCTTTGGGTGACGCCTGCGCCATCTGTCGGACGTATTTTCATACATTATACCGACCAGGTAAACTTAATTTTACAATTAAGATTTTTACCTAATAATGACGCAAACCCTTTAAATATTTAGATATTTTTATATATATTTTTAGCATTTGACATGCTAAGCACTATACATTAAACACAAACTGAAAAATGTGAAATCGAAAATAACAGTCAGGAGCAGGATTTGAACCTGCATCTTCTGGATACCGTCCAGATGCTTTACCAATTCAGCTATACTGACAATTGCTCCTGACTGCTAATTTCGATAACACATCATACTTAACGTCTTTGGGTGCTCCTGACTGTTATTTTCGATTTCACATTTTTCAGTTTGTGTTTAATGTATAGTGCTTAGCATGTCAAATGCTAAAAATATATATAAAAATATCTAAATATTTAAAGGGTTTGCGTCATTATTAGGTAAAAATCTTAATTGTAAAATTAAGTTTACCTGGTCGGTATAATGTATGAAAATACGTCCGACAGATGGCGCAGGCGTCACCCAAAGACGTTAAGTATGATGTGTTATCGAAATTAGCAGTCAGGAGCAATTGTCAGTATAGCTGAATTGGTAAAGCATCTGGACGGTATCCAGAAGATGCAGGTTCAAATCCTGCTCCTGACTGTTATTTTCGATTTCACATTGTAAAAATCTTAATTGTAAAATTAAGTTTACCTGGTCGGTATAATGTATGAAAATACGTCCGACAGATGGCGCAGGCGTCACCCAAAGACGTTAAGTATGATGTGTTATCGAAATTAGCAGTCAGGAGCAATTGTCAGTATAGCTGAATTGGTAAAGCATCTGGACGGTATCCAGAAGATGCAGGTTCAAATCCTGCTCCTGACTGTTATTTTCGATTTCACATTTTTCAGTTTGTGTTTAATGTATAGTGCTTAGCATGTCAAATGCTAAAAATATATATAAAAATATCTAAATATTTAAAGGGTTTGCGTCATTATTAGGTAAAAATCTTAATTGTAAAATTAAGTTTACCTGGTCGGTATAATGTATGAAAATACGTCCGACAGATGGCGCAGGCGTCACCCAAAGACGTTAAGTATGATGTGTTATCGAAATTAGCAGTCAGGAGCAATTGTCAGTATAGCTGAATTGGTAAAGCATCTGGACGGTATCCAGAAGATGCAGGTTCAAATCCTGCTCCTGACTGTTATTTTCGATTTCACATTTTTCAGTTTGTGTTTAATGTATAGTGCTTAGCATGTCAAATGCTAAAAATAGATATAAAAATATCTAAATATTTAAAGGGTTTGCGTCATTATTAGGTAAAAATCTTAATTGTAAAATTAAGTTTACCTGGTCGGTATAATGTATGAAAATACGTCCGACAGATGGCGCAGGCGTCACCCAAAGACGTTAAGTATGATGTGTTATCGAAATTAGCAGTCAGGAGCAATTGTCAGTATAGCTGAATTGGTAAAGCATCTGGACGGTATCCAGAAGATGCAGGTTCAAATCCTGCTCCTGACTGTTATTTTCGATTTCACATTTTTCAGTTTGTGTTTAATGTATAGTGCTTAGCATGTCAAATGCTAAAAATATATATAAAAATATCTAAATATTTAAAGGGTTTGCGTCATTATTAGGTAAAAATCTTAATTGTAAAATTAAGTTTACCTGGTCGGTATAATGTATGAAAATACGTCCGACAGATGGCGCAGGCGTCACCCAAAGACGTTAAGTATGATGTGTTATCGAAATTAGCAGTCAGGAGCAATTGTCAGTATAGCTGAATTGGTAAAGCATCTGGACGGTATCCAGAAGATGCAGGTTCAAATCCTGCTCCTGACTGTTATTTTCGATTTCACATTTTTCAGTTTGTGTTTAATGTATAGTGCTTAGCATGTCAAATGCTAAAAATATATATAAAAATATCTAAATAAGGACATTAAAATCAGAGCAAACGCAGGTAACCAGATGAATGATGCATTACGCTTTGTTATGGATAGTTAGAAAGTAAAAAAGCTTGAATGAACGTAGACGGTGGAGTATTAGCACCAATATTAATGTACAGGAGTATTAAGCCATGTGGGGCAGGAAAAGAGAATAAATACATTGGAGATAGGGAGTTAGATGTGTGGCGCAACATCGAAAGAGAGCGTAAGAAACAGTGTAATAAGATAATAGTAAAAGAAAATTATTTAGTGACAAATATTAAGAAAGAAATGTTAAGATGGCTTGGGCACGTAGAAGGGAAGGATGAAAGAAGATTAAAGAAAGAAATATACATGGTGAGTGTGAATAGTGCAGTCGGGAGAAAGCCTCGTGGTATATATAAGCAGATTTGAGACTTAATCCAGAAGGGCCAGGTTAAGAGTACCCTAAACCGCTGTGCTTATATGAGGAATATAATGAAAGTGATTAAGGTAAAATAGGTAAGTATATTCATCAAACACAAAGTGAAAAATGTGAAATCGACAATAACAGTCCCTGCTCGTGACTGTTTCGAACCTGCATCTCCTGGATACCGTCCAGATGCTTTGCCAATTCAGCCATCGTGACCCTTGCTCCTGGCTGCTAATTTCGATAACACATTCATACTTAACGTCTTTGGGTGACGCCTGCACCATCTGTCGGAAGTATTTTCATACATTATACCGACCAGGTAAACTTAATTTTACAATTAAGATTTTACCTAATAATGACGCAAACCCTATAAATATTTAGATATTTTTATATATATTTTTAGCATATGACATGCTTAGCAACATACATTAAACACAAAGTGAAAAATGTGAAATCAAAATTAACAGTCACGAGCAGGATTCGAACCTGCATCTCCTGGATACCGTCCAGATGCTTTGCCAATTCAGCCATCGTGACCCTTGCTCCTGACTGCTAATTTCGATAACAAATTCATACTTAACGTCTTTGGGTGACGCCTGCACCATCTGTCGGAAGTATTTTCATACATTATACCGACCAGGTAAACTTAATTTTACAATTCAGTTCGGTTCGAATCCTGCTCGTTACTGTTATTTTCGATTTCACATTTTTTACTTTGTGTTTAATGTATGTTGCTAAGCATGTCAAATGCTAAAAATATATATAAAAATATCTAAATAGATAAGTATATTGTTAAGAATGAGTAGTTTAAATGAGCGACGTAAAAGCGCTTAAGCCGCTGCGTGAGTCAATTTCCTGTTGCTCAATTTCATTGATTTAAACCAGCCTTTATCTAAAAATCTCTTGATTTAATGTGCTAAAGGTCCCCATAATACACGTAATTACCATTTTATAAATTAAATTTTAATAGTCTTTTGTAAATCTGTTTCAACTGTACTTCAATTTAATTTACGGTGGGTATGACTAGTAATGATTAATTATTATCTCAATGTCGTGCCGTCGAGTGCTTATCTTTGTCTAGGCCACAAATTAATTTAATTTATGCAATAATTTGGTTATGTTAACATCATATTTGTGATATATATTAATTATTACTTTAATATTCCTAGGCTCTCAAGTTCTTGAAATATTAAAATTAAACCTATATAATTATGTATACTTATACCACAGTAATAATAACTTCTTATGTTACGTGGGTGGCAAACCAGCTGGGCCGTGCTTATAAGGCCCACCTGATGGTAAGCGGTTATTGTAGCCTATAGTCGCTAGCAATGCCAGGATAGGTAGGAAACTAAGGAGAGTATAGAAAGGACGATAAGAAGAGGATAGGGAGGGGGTTTGGACCTCCGGCACTATTAGTCAACATACGAAACACAACGGTAGAAATACGTAGATACCGTTGTTGCTGACCTTTTGTGAGAGGGTGGTACTTCCCCGATCGAGCCGGCCCAATTCATGCTGGGATATACACTAGAACTTAAATGAAATATATTCTTAGTTGATTGTTTTAATTTAATGTACTTTTAAGCTTGAATGTATGTTGGTATAGCCTTCACCCATTAACATGATCGTATTATAATGCGAAGCACATACATTATTGTGTATGATACCATCACAAGATTTATGTCAGGGTATAAGGATAAAAGAACTCTTACGTTATAAATGGTAATTGAAATAATAGCAGTTTTTTTAAGATTAAAACCTATGTTAATAAATATAACCTATTTATTTGTAATTATATTAAAAACGGGTTACATTTAGAATCATTTAGAATGTTATATCTCTAAACGAGAGTTTCTTAATATTATTTTTTGCCACGTTTCTAATATATAATAATAATTCTGCAGAGTATTTACATTTAAAGTACACATACACACTTACATGCATAATGTATATTCATCATTTATTAAATACTAGATTCTGCCCGCGACTTCATTCACTTGGACTTTAGAATATAAATACTTTGGAAAATCCAAAAGTGCACGCCTCATAATCTTCATTTTTCACAATAAAATTGATTATTTGATAAGTAACTAATAATGTATTTTTTTTACTAAGTAGTTTTCAATAAATCACATAGATAGCGCTAATTTAAAAAAGTACTAATGTAGTTCTCATGTGTTATACCCCATCTAGCGCTAATTTTAAGAGGTACTTCTATATTGGTATATAGAAGTAGTTCTCACGAAATAAGGTAAGTATAGCGCTGCTTTTAGTGTCGAGTCGAGCGTAAATATTCACTATTTTTTTTGTTTATTTAGTAACAATTAAACCACATCGAATCAGACCGTGAAAATTAATACTGAAAAAAACGTAATTATACTGAATAAAAACGACTTTTGAGCTAGAAAGCTCAAAAGTATAATTTTCTTAGAGATTTAATAAAACACTATTCGTTGAATTTTCAAATCGCAATAACTTTTGAATGAATGAACCTATTTTCTCGTAGTTTACGGCATTCAACGCAGCTTTTTGAGCTCTTTGAAGAATCTTAAAGCTCAAACTGATCAGACTGAAAGCTTCATAAAAATTCTGAATTTTTTTTATTATAATTTTTTTCGACCACGATTTCTCACGAACGAATCAACTGATTATGACCTGGACTGGCGGCGATCGACGTGGTTTTATGATGTTAAGAGCTGATTTTTAGAATCGACCGGTAAAACCGTTTCAAAGTTATTAAAAAAAACACATATTTCTCAAGATCTACTGGTTCAAATCGGTCTTAGTTGTATTCAAAATCTAAGTTTGGTCAAGTCCTTTCGAATGACGCCAACCCCGATGAAATCGGTCAAGCCGTTCAAAAGCTATGAGAGGTTTACATATTATAGGGCCACACACACACACACACACACACACACACACACATACAAACGCAAATACATACAGACATCATCGCGGAAACATTCGGGGAAGCTTCCTAGGACCTCAAAACATCAACATCCGTTGAAAACTCGATTTTCGAATAACGGGGTAAAACCAATAACTTCCCAACTTGAAAATTTACAATTTTCTTAGCGGGAAGTTAAAAAAAAGACTCGATTAGTAAAGTATTTTGCTTGTTATCGTGTTAACATACATTACCTACAACACACGGACGTCCGAGACAGAACTTTTTTAAACAGTTTTTTAACTAGTTTAAATAACAAAAATGGCATCAAAAATATCATTAGTATTAAAAAATGTGTTTTTTGTTGATATGTGTGTGTATATATTATTTTACAAGTGCAATATATGATAAATAGAGACATTTCAAGTTTGAAAAATCAGTTGTTCTGTGTGAAATGAGAGTAGTACCCACCTCAACGCTTCGCTTATGAGGCGTGTAAAAGCACTCTACGGCACATTAATAGCATCACGCCTGTATTCCCCGAAGGGGTAGGCAGAGGTGTATTACACACCCACGATTCGCCAGCCATGTTTAGGTCCCACGTAATAGGGGGCGAGCCTATTGCCGTCTACCGGGCACATTTCCAAACTCCGGGCTGCTACTGAGAATTTTTCTTTTTACGAAAAAGCTCAATAACATTGCCCGAACCGGGATCGAACCCGAGAACTCATGATCAGCAGTCGCACACACTACCGCTGCACCACCGAGGCAGTATTTATAATATTGTTAGTAGTAGATTAAAGGATAGCATACTACAAACTGTCTGTCAGATAGGAACTTGCCCTTATGGTGGATTCCTCGAAACTCCAAAACCACAATCGTAACATAACCTCCCGTTGGCCGTGTGGGACCGGCTTTAGAATTGTCCCACCCCTCTCTACCCACGGGAGTCGTAAGAGCCGACTGAGGGAATACCGGGGGAGTGGGCAGCAGCGCTCCCTCGAGTATTAACAACATCCGCTGCGATCGCCACCCCGCCTGCCAAGCGTGGCGATTACGGCATTATCCCCCATGACGGGACCGCTCATTGTGGCGTTCTCTTGGGGAGGCCTATGTCCAGCAGTGGACGTTGAAAGGCTGATGGATGGATGAATGGAACATAACCTCCCAATTATATGACAAAATATAAGGAGTATGAATTGTTACTTTGATGACAGATATCATAATTTTGACTACTTCTGATTCAGTATCAGAAGTACCAATAAATTTATTGACTCTCTTGGCACACAGTTAGGCACTATAACATCACAAAAAATATTGTCATGGCTGGTGACTTAAATATTAATATTAAATAAAAGGACAGGGAGTCTTCCCAAGAGTACAAAAATAGGGTTAACCCTATCAATCAATCAATCAATCAATCAGCCTATTGCAGTCCACTGCTGGACATAGGCCTCTCCTAACACGCGCCATTGCACACGGTCTTCCGCCTTCCGCATCCAGTCTGTCCCAGCGACCTTTTTGAGGTCGTCGGTCCACCTAGCTGGGGGCCATCCTACCTTACGCTTACCAAGTCGCGGTCTCCACTCTAGGACACGCTTGCTCCATCGTCCGTCGGTCCTTCTGCAGATGTGACCAGCCCATTGCCACTTCAGCTTACTGAGCCTGCGAGCTATGTCGGTAACTTTGGTTCTTTGTCGGATTACCTCATTACGAATTTTATCCTTCAAAGAGACACCGAGCATAGCCCGCTCCATAGCCCGCTGCGCGACTTTAAATTTGTGGACTAGTCCCACTGTGAGTGTCCACGTCTCGGCCCCGTAAGTCATGACAGGTAGGACGCATTGGTTGTAGACTTTAAATTTAACCCTATAAACATACTTTAATTTTCGGTATAACTACTTGTAAATAATTTAGCTACTAAAGAATAAAACTGTCTTGACTGTTTCATGCTAAAAAGACACAAATAGAAGTTCCAGGCATCTATCGCTGTTTTTTTTTTTTGCCATTGCTGACATAACCATTTTGAACTGTGCAAAAATTGTACTAAGTATGTACCTAATACTTTAAATGTGAAAGTTTATATATTTTGATGTTTATTACCCAGTCATGCAAAAACAGCGAAACAGATGTGAAATTTGACGCACGAGTAATTTATTACCTGGATTACAATATAGGATATTTTTTATCTCGTAAAATTGCTAGGTTTCTGTGGGACAGGTAATTTTTAACGAACGGAAAAATAATGTCAAAAATATTGTTTTGTGTTCAGAGACACTTCCATAGCCTAACACAGTAACTTTTCTCAGATGCCTTAAATGCACATACAATACATAGCTCTGTCACAAGTAGTTAATTTGAATAAAAATAACATTATTACATAATAATAATACATTTTGACAATAGGATCCATGATTTAAAAACGCTATTAACATTATGTATTTATCAAATTACATGATCATATACTTACAGAGTGTAAATGGCATCGTACCGATAGTAATTTTTTTTTGATACCACGGGTTCAGTATTCGATTCTGAACATCCAGGTGCTAGAAATTTGCATCGGTATTTTCATGAAATTTGCAATTTTTTAAAATTGAATTTTATATGATATCGTTATATTGTTCTATCTAAATATCGATTTTAGGTAATAAACCCATTAAAAGTAAATCAGTATTTACTTCAAAAACTACAATGGATTGACACCTTCGTCATGTTTTTCGATGCGTTGTTAATGTTTCGATCATATAGATAGATCGGCTATAGAGTAATTATGACGAGACCAAAATTGACACGTATCAATGTGCGTGTCATGTGCATGTGTGCACTTCAAATAGTGCTGGGACGTTCACTAAACGCGACTATCGACACATTGTGTTGTTTTAGTGTCACGAGGTGCAAAGCGAATTCAAATAAATTTTATATTCAAGGGAATAGAAATAAAACATGTTTTATTAATACGTGGGACATTTATAAAGTTTTTAGAAACTAAAAAAATAACTTCTATGGATAAAATATTTTAATAATTTTTTTTCAAAGAACTCGCCACCAGCCTCTATACAAAGTTTCATGCGTCTGAAACAATTTTAATAATTTTTTTTCAAAGAACTCGCCACCAGCCTCTATACAAAGTTTCATGCGTCTGAAACAATTTTCGAAACATTTTTCCAGTCCACGGCAGATACATTTTCTACGGCTTTCTCGAGCGCTGTGTATCTTCCGGCGATGAAAACTGTATCCCTTTTAGCTGATAGTTTATTTTAGGGAATAAAAAGAACTCACACAATGCCAGTTCAGATAAAGAGGGTGACCCAAGACTGACCGGTGTGGTGTCCAGGAAGACGCTCGTTTTGAGAGTGTGCGGGCGTGTTGTCATGGTGAAGCAGTACCCTGAGGAGCCCGGTGTTCGGTCGCTTGTTGCTCATTTCAGACAAAACTCCTGGCAGGCATTTTGTGGTGTGGTGTGTGTGCGTTGATGCTGCTTTGGTATGGAATTGAAATCAGATATCCCGTCAAAGTGAAGAAACTAGCGATCAAAATTTTCCCTGTGCTTCTCGATCGCCTCACTGTCGTAGTCGTTTCGTAGCGTTGGTTCGTTTTGAAACAGCCAAACTGTCGACTGACGCTTTGTTTCAGGATCGTATTGATAAATCCATGATACGTCACCTGTCACAATGTCCGGAAGTAACGTGTTTTGTACCACAAGGTACGTTAGTGAAATACAACAAATTAACAGAAACATAAACAAACAGCAGTATTGGCCAAGTGTACACAATTAATATTGAAATTCTAAAATGACGTACCAGCATTAATAACGTGGGTATATAACCGGAACGTATCTTTACTGTCTGTGTACCTCTATGAGAAAAACATTTTTGTTCAAAGTGCATAATTTCGAATAATTTTTGGGAATCCAGAATGAAAGAGAGTATTGGTGTAAAGATGCGAAAGGGAATACTCCGATGGTTCGGACATGTGGAAAGAATGCCGGATGAGCGACTGTTTAAGAAGATATACAATGCGAAAGTGGAAGGATGTAGGTATAGGGGGAGACCAAGACTCACCTACCTAGACCAAATCGGTCATGTATTGAAGGAAGGTGGAGTCAGGAGTCTCCGAAACCGGCCAGCGTATATGAAGAGAGTTATGAATGATAAAGAAGCGAGAGATGTATGCAAGAATAGAGTCTCTTGGCATTCTGTTCTCGCTGTCTACCCCGCAAGGGAAATGGCGATGATAAGTTAGTTTAGTTAGTTAGTTTAGTTTTCTCTATTAATCATTTTAAGCCATTTTTGTTCAACATCAATATTCTGAGGAAATCTAAAACGTTAAATTAAAATATAAACTTTAACTATCCAAAGATTAAAATACATTTACTCAAAAAATGATAACTTAACCGTATAGAATGATCTTACTCAAATTTTTGAAAAATAAATAATAAATATATTAATATAAACCTGTACTGAAAATTAAATCAAGGCTTTGCCTTTCCCAATAATAGACACATCGAAGTCATTTTATCGATACCGAAATACCGATAGTGTCAATCTCTATAAAAGAAACATTCACGTATTTGTTATCTTTTTATATTGAATTTGAAGGCATTCCGGGTATGCAATAAAATTCCCCATCCGTGTATGAGAACAGCGTTTGTGGTAAGTTCATAAGCTTTGCATATAAACAACAAATTACTTACATGTGAAATGTACAATACTGTGTGTTTTCTTTCTTATATGAGTTATATCTGGACACTGCACACGTAACCATGATGAGACACGTCAATTAATACAGAATTAAACGATAATTTCTCCAATTTTCCTAAAATATGTGAAATTTGGATCGTTGACGATTGATGTCAGGTCCATACAGGTCCATAGCGTGTATGATAGTGGTCTCGTCTATCTAACTCACTCTAACATACGCGTATACTATGTTCTTACTGTTTTGCATCACCGATCTATCTATATACTAAATCTATGGTTTCGATGGCGGCTAAAAAATTGGTTACTTTGTACTTGACCTTTCAGGTACTCGACAAGGCCTTTATAAAAGAAGTTCGTTTCGTTACTTATGAAGTAGGACTCATTTTCCTATAAATAATCTGTTGATCAATTGTGGAACTAAAACGACTATCGTGGGACAATTGGAGAATTCTGGAACCTTGTGCAGTTTCAATATAGCCTTCCTCGGTACAGTCGTCGAAACAGTACTATTAAGCTCAGTTAGATGGCTCTGTTTTCATATTGTTTAGTTTCTTTAAATCGGCAAGATGGCAGTGGACATGTTTTGTTTTCATTGTTTAAGTATTCTATAAGCCGTGAAATTAAATTACAAAATATCTAAACTCAAAATAAGTATTCATATTTTTTTATATTGCTTTTGGTGGCAGACGAGCCACCGTTCACCTCATGGTAAATGGTAACCGTCGCTCATAGACTCAACTATACCAGGAGTATTATCAAGCCGCTGCTCACTATTTCATTTCAGATATGAAATGGAAGAATTAAACAATAAAAATATTTATATTGAATTCAGTAAATAGCTTCCCCTCAAACAATATTTTGAGCAATGTCTAACATCTACCACAATATACCATACCATAATACTAGGTACTCCAATGACAAAAAATTAGGCCAACAACAAATATTTTAACAAGAAAATGAAATGAATAGATCGTAGATCTATGTAACTTTATTTTTAATTAACATCAAACTTTAATATTAGCTACTCAGTGTGGGAAGAATTATCTTTTGACACCGATAAATTAAACATGGAGCAAAATACAGTCGAGAAGATAAAATTTTGTAAGATAATACTGGAATATATATTAATAATAATAATTACCTAATTAAAAATCTAATATTTAACATTTGTGCCGTGTATTACGTAAAAAATACTGAATAGAATTTTATTTAGAAATACCTATATTTTGCCGTGTGGGGCCGGCTTTAGAATTATCCCACCCCTCTCCACCCATGGGAGTCGTAAGAGCCGACTGAGGGAATACCGGGGGAGTGGGCAGCAGCACTCCTTCGAGTATTAACAACATCCACTGCGATCGCCAACCTGCCTGCCAAGCGTGGCGATTACGCCACTATCCCCCATTCTTGGGGAGGCCTATGTCCAGCAGTGGGTGTTAAAAGGCTGATGGATGGATGGATGGATTAAGGCCATATATCGAATAGGCTTATTTTTGAATCCTGGGTTGAAAATACAAGACTAATTATTAAGAACTAAATTATCAGACGTTGTATGATGCGGCTTAGTCTCTTCTTGTACAGAATAGTTTAAATGCCTTTTGGATGTAGAAAGGATGAAAAGTTTCCTTCGAGCGTCACTAGATGTCAATGGTCTTACAAATTCTAACTCTTAGCAAAATTAAAACTTGGTACTATACTCGTAGAAGTAAATAAATATATCATCTTTTTTTTTGCTTAGCCATGCGAATGTGTTGTGCATCTCTAACATCTGACCTTTTAAAGTTACTTACCTATATATCTATAGGTACTTTGGAAAGGACGAACCACGGCACTGGCTGTCGCGAACATCTGTGGCAGCCAATTTAGGGATCATGCTTTCTAATATTTCCGACGGACCACTGAAGTAATGTCTTTCAGCTCCAGTAATCCACCTATATAAGCGGAGAGATGGCACATAGCGGGTTTATTTAGTGGGTGAGGGCCTTACACTACTCTGTTTGTTGCACTGACCGACGGGGTGTGCGGATAAGTATATTTTCCCCGCCTTAAGAAAAAAAGGCTTCCAAATATTTCGAAGTCTGATCTAATCTTAGAATATCAGTAGGTGTTTTTTTTAGGTTGAAACGGTAAAATGGATATGCGAAAAAGTGTAGTCAAAAAGTTTTAAAAAGTTCTAGGAAGCCATTTTAGCGAGCACTTTTCCACCGTCATTATATCTATCGTCGCTTTCCATTAGGTACCACTTCATGAGGTGGCATATACTCAAGTATTGGCTTATAAAGAGTGAAAAAAGGGAATTTGATTGGGTTGGAAGGCCCATCCTAATACAGTCTGAAATAATATCAATATATAGATAGGACTCTAGACTATATATATATCTATCGGTTAAGGGTAAATAATAAAAAGCTGTATGAAGAAAATGAACCAAAGTCAGCTATAATTATATTTTTCATATATTTACGTGTGTAAAGGGGTGCACTAAAACAACATCGGCTGGTATTGTTTAAGCTCATAAGCTGTATTAGTAGCAAATAGGGACCGTCTCCTAGCTCTAAAAATGATCCCGACACGAAAATGGCTATCCTACAGGAGTCATCCAATTTTTTTTATTGCATTTAGTGGCAGATGAGCCACGGCCCATCTGACGGTAAATGGCTACCGTCACTCATGGACTCAACTATACCGAGAGTACCTATTGCCAAGCCACTGCTCACCATTTTATTTCACCGATATGAAATGGAAGAATAAACGGCTATCTCCTGCTACAGCTAAAATGCAGCGATTTGATTCATGGCCGGTCACACGGGAGATGGTGGTACCAACCCGCTCTGGCCCGATACCAAGTGAGCGCTCCCACTTGGTACCCAGCCCTACCACCAGTCATGCAATGGATGATAATTGCTTACTTCCCTTAGTCACCTCATACGACACCCGTGGGAAAAAATGGGGTGGTGACACTTGTACTCTTAGTCTGTCACCACACGGGCAGTTTTGCGACACAAACAGTAGCCTATGTCATTCTCCGTATTACTTACTATACGTATGTCAAACTTCGTGATAATCGGTTAAGTACTTACAAATTTATTTTCACAATTTATAATTCTTACTTAATATTATAAATGCGAAAGTGCGTTTGTGTGCATGTTACGCTTTTACGCCGTAACTACTGAACCGATCTTAATGATATTTTGAATAGATATAGTCTGGAGCCCAGAAAAGGACATATAAGCTAGTTTTTACCCCAGAAAAATGGCCGGTTCTTGTGCGATAACTATTTTTGTATAGAAATAATTAATTTGCCGTACTAATAAGTGCACGCAGACTGAGTGGCTGGCTGGTACTAACGTTTTTTATTGTTACTATTATAGAATGGATATTTTTAGGAGGAGAGCCCACCACTCACCCACGGATTGTCAATCCCGGTTATCTTTGGACAGAATAACCTAAGATTGCCAATCCGCACTCTCACAGATAGAGGAGAATGTGATAATAGCAAAGTATAAAAGCATGCTGCACGATAATGACAAAAAACTCACCAACGCGACGCAACCATGCGATACGGTAGAACTCTCAGAACCACAATATTGCAATATTCCGCAAAGATCCGAACATAAATTCGACACGTGTTTCGCCTCTAAACGAGGCATTCTCAAGAACGCTCGGCAACAAATGAGCCCTTTTTTATCGTTCTTACTAGCGTAAGGACGCTTTAAATTTTTTTAGTGGCGGTCGATATAGAGTCTGTTTAAATAAACTCTACACTAATGAGTGACACTACAAAGTGTCACTGACTAAAAAGTGACACTACAAAGTGTCACTCATTAGAGTAGATAATTCTGCTGACCTCCCTCCCAATTTTTTTCATACTAGAATTGTCCCACTCCTCTCTACCTACGGGAGTCGTAAGAGCCGAGGGAATGCCGGGGAAGTGGGCAGCAGCACTCCCTCGAGTATTAACAACATTTAATGCGATCGCCAACCCGCCTGCCAAGTGTGGCAATTACGCCATTATCCCCCATGACGGGACCACTCGTTGTGGCGTTCTCTTGGGGAGGCCTATGTCCAGCAGTGGACTTCGAAAGGCTGATGGATGGATGGATGGATATCTCTATGCCAAAATGGCTTAGCTACTAGAACTATAATTTAAAAAAAAATATTATTCTATGGTTAAACCATTGTCTCAGGTATCTATCTAATAGCATACATGCATATCCATTGCATATCTAATCAGATACTTGTAATATTTCTGCAATTGGACTTACACTTTGCAAAATTTGTTTGTTAAAACTTTCTACGGCTTGCTAATACTGGGGCTTGAACAGAGAAACAAAACATTGGTATATTAAGGAAAATATAGAAAGTATTGTATAATGAGAAGAGGATAGGAAGCATAATAAAGAGAGGATAGGAAGGATAATAAGAAGACGGTAGGGAGGGGATTTGTGCCTCTGGCATTCTCACTCACCATACGGAATTGAACGATAGAAGTACCTACCGCTGCTTCACGCTGAGAAGGTAGTACTTCCCGGACGGAGCTAGCCCATTCATGCTGGAATAAGGAAGGCTCTACAACTTCAAAGTAAATTGTATGTACGGCATCCGATAAGAAAATTACTCTTAGTATTTCATACAACTTTGTGACATAAAGTGCTTGAAGCATAAAGAAAATAGAGCGATTCTCAGAACGTCAGACCAAACATAAGATGGAACGCTATATACCCTCATTTGTTAGCACAATGGTACCGATTTGTTTTTCCTTTGTGATCTTTTTCATTTATAGTATCATTTATCGAGAATATGAAATACAAGTGCAATATAAATGATATCTACTTGTCATGAAGATGAACACAGCCTCACATGACAGCGGTACGAAAATACCCCACAGTCGTATAATGTCACTGTACAAATCAAAGTATTGTTTTGTTTGGGTGTTATATTATTTTCTTATATGTTACGAAATCTGATGTTGTTTATATTTTAGCTATAGAAATATTACTTAATTATTTATTTTAAGTAACTACGGATATTCTAGAATTTTATCATTTTTCAGTCATAGTCTACAACGCTGGCCCAGTGCGGGTTTCCGTTATTGCCGTTATTCAGAATGGCAGACTTCATCAAGTCTGCCATTCTGAATATCTCCAAGGCATGCAGAATGCCTCACGATGTTTTCCTTCAAGGAACATTGATAATTTGTATATAATACACATATTTTTGAAAAAAAAATAAAAGAAGTCAGATGTATGTGCCGTGACGTTGGAATGGGGATCAAACTCAATAAGTACCATATTTAATACTAATGGGGATCAAACTCAATAAGTACCATATTTAATACTAATGCGGATCAAACTCAATAAGTACCATATTTAATACTAATGGGGATCAAACTCAATAAGTACCATATTTAATACTAATGGGAATCAAACTCAATAAGTACCATATTTAATACTAATGGGGATCAAACTCAATAAGTTCCATATTTAATACTAATGGGGATCAAACTCAATAAGTACCATATTTAATACTAATGGGAATCAAACTCAATAAGTACCATATTTAATACTAATGGGAATCAAACTCAATAAGTACCATATTTAATACTAATGGGGATCAAACTCAATAAGTACCATATTTAATACTAATGGGTATCAAACTCAATAAGTACCATATTTAATACTAATGGGAATCAAACTCAATAAGTACCATATTTAATACTAATGGGGATCAAACTCAATAAGATATTTAATACTAATGGGATCAAACTCAATAAGTACCATATTTAATACTAATGGGGATCAAACTCAATAAGTACCATATTTAATACTAATGGGGATCAAACTCAATAAGTACCATATTTAATACTAATGGGAATCAAACAATAAGTACCATATTTAATAGTAATGGGAATCAAACTCAATAAGTACCATATTTAATACTAATGGGGATCAAACTCAATAAGTACCATATTTAATACTAATGGGAATCAAACAATAAGTACCATATTTAATACTAATGGGGATCAAACTCAATAAGTACCATATTTAATACTAATGGGAATCAAACTCAATAAGTACCATATTTAATACTAATGCGGATCAAACTCAATAAGATATTTAATACTAATGGGATCAAACTCAATAAGTACCATATTTAATACTAATGGGGATCAAACTCAATAAGTACCATATTTAATACTAATGGGGATCAAACTCAATAAGTACCATATTTAATACTAATGGGAATCAAACTCAATAAGTACCATATTTAATAATAATAGGGATCAAACTCCATAAGTACCATATTTAATACTAATGGGGATCAAACTCAATAAGTACCATATTTAATACTAATGGGGATCAAACTCAATAAGTACCATATTTAACACTAATGGGGATCAAACTCAATAAGATATTTAATACTAATGGGATCAAACTCAATAAGTACCATATTTAATACTAATGGGAATCAAACTCAATAAGTACCATATTTAATACTAATGGGGATCAAACTCAATAAGTACCATATTTAATACTAATGGGAATCAAACAATAAGTACCATATTTAATACTAATGGGGATCAAACTCAATAAGTACCATATTTAATACTAATGGGAATCAAACTCAATAAGTACCATTTTTAATACTAATGCGGATCAAACTCAATAAGATATTTAATACTAATAGGATCAAACTCAATAAGTACCATATTTAATACTAATGGGGATCAAACTCAATAAGTACCATATTTAATACTAATGGGGATCAAACTCAATAAGTACCATATTTAATACTAATGGGAATCAAACTCAATAAGTACCATATTTAATACTAATGGGGATCAAACTCAATAAGTACCATATTTAATACTAATGGGGATCAAACTCAATAAGATATTTAATACTAATGGGGATCAAACTCAATAAGTACCATATTTAATACTAATGGAAATCAAACTCAATAAGTACCATATTTAATACTAATGGGGATCAAACTCAATAAGATATTTAATACTAATGGGATCAAACTCAATAAGTACCATATTTAATACTAATGGGGATCAAACTCAATAAGTACCATATTTAATACTAATGGGGATCAAACTCAATAAGTACCATATTTAATACTAATGGGGATCAAACTCAATAAGTACCATATTTAATACTAATGGGAATCAAACTCAATAAGTACCATATTTAATACTAATGGGAATCAAACTCAATAAGTACCATATTTAATACTAATGGGGATCAAACTCAATAAGATATTTAATACTAATGGGATCAAACTCAATAAGTACCATATTTAATACTAATGGGGATCAAACTCAATAAGTACCATATTTAATTCTAATGGGTATCAAACTCAATAAGTACCATATTTAATACTAATGGGAATCAAACTCAATAAGTACCATATTTAATACTAATGGGGATCAAACTCAATAAGATATTTAATACTAATGGGGATCAAACTCAATAAGATATTTAATACTAATGGGGATCAAACTCAATAAGTACCATATTTAATACTAATGGGGATCAAACTCAATAAGTACCATATTTAACACTAATGGGGATCAAACTCAATAAGATATTTAATACTAATGGGATCAAACTCAATAAGTACCATATTTAATACTAATGGGAATCAAACTCAATAAGTACCATATTTAATACTAATGGGGATCAAACTCAATAAGTACCATATTTAATACTAATGGGAATCAAACAATAAGTACCATATTTAATACTAATCGGGATCAAACTCAATAAGTACCATATTTAATACTAATGGGAATCAAACTCAATAAGTACCATATTTAATTCTAATGGGTATCAAACTCAATAAGTACCATATTTAATACTAATGGGAATCAAACTCAATAAGTACCATATTTAATACTAATGGGGATCAAACTCAATAAGATATTTAATACTAATGGGATCAAACTCAATAAGTACCATATTTAATACTAATGGGGATCAAACTCAATAAGTACCATATTTAATTCTAATGGGTATCAAACTCAATAAGTACCATATTTAATACTAATGGGAATCAAACTCAATAAGTACCATATTTAATACTAATGGGGATCAAACTCAATAAGATATTTAATACTAATGGGATCAAACTCAATAAGTACCATATTTAATACTAATGGGGATCAAACTCAATAAGTACCATATTTATTACTAATGGGGATCAAACTCAATAAGATATTTAATACTAATGGGGATCAAACTCAATAAGTACCATATTTAATACTAATGGGGATCAAACTCAATAAGTACCATATTTAACACTAATGGGGATCAAACTCAATAAGATATTTAATACTAATGGGATCAAACTCAATAAGTACCATATTTAATACTAATGGGAATCAAACTCAATAAGTACCATATTTAATACTAATGGGGATCAAACTCAATAAGTACCATATTTAATACTAATAGGGATCAAACTCAATAAGTACCATATTTAATACTAATGGGGATCAAACTCAATAAGTACCATATTTAACACTAATGGGGATCAAACTCAATAAGATATTTAATACTAATGGGATCAAACTCAATAAGTACCATATTTAATACTAATGGGAATCAAACTCAATAAGTACCATATTTAATACTAATGGGGATCAAACTCAATAAGTACCATATTTAATACTAATGGGAATCAAACAATAAGTACCATATTTAATACTAATGGGGATCAAACTCAATAAGTACCATATTTAATACTAATGGGGATCAAACTCAATGAGATATTTAATACTAATGGGATCAAACTCAATAAGTACCATATTTAATACTAATGGAAATCAAACTCAATAAGTACCATATTTAACACTAATGGGGATCAAACTCAATAAGATATTTAATACTAATGGGATCAAACTCAATAAGTACCATATTTAATACTAATGGGGATCAAACTCAATAAGTACCATATTTAATACTAATGGGAATCAAACAATAAGTACCATATTTAATACTAATCGGGATCAAACTCAATAAGTACCATATTTAATACTAATGGGAATCAAACTCAATAAGTACCATATTTAATTCTAATGGGTATCAAACTCAATAAGTACCATATTTAATACTAATGGGAATCAAACTCAATAAGTACCATATTTAATACTAATGGGGATCAAACTCAATAAGATATTTAATACTAATGGGATCAAACTCAATAAGTACCATATTTAATACTAATGGGGATCAAACTCAATAAGTACCATATTTAATTCTAATGGGTATCAAACTCAATAAGTACCATATTTAATACTAATGGGAATCAAACTCAATAAGTACCATATTTAATACTAATGGGGATCAAACTCAATAAGATATTTAATACTAATGGGATCAAACTCAATAAGTACCATATTTAATACTAATGGGGATCAAACTCAATAAGTACCATATTTATTACTAATGGGGATCAAACTCAATAAGATATTTAATACTAATGGGGATCAAACTCAATAAGTACCATATTTAATACTAATGGGGATCAAACTCAATAAGTACCATATTTAACACTAATGGGGATCAAACTCAATAAGATATTTAATACTAATGGGATCAAACTCAATAAGTACCATATTTAATACTAATGGGAATCAAACTCAATAAGTACCATATTTAATACTAATGGGGATCAAACTCAATAAGTACCATATTTAATACTAATAGGGATCAAACTCAATAAGTACCATATTTAATACTAATGGGGATCAAACTCAATAAGTACCATATTTAACACTAATGGGGATCAAACTCAATAAGATATTTAATACTAATGGGATCAAACTCAATAAGTACCATATTTAATACTAATGGGAATCAAACTCAATAAGTACCATATTTAATACTAATGGGGATCAAACTCAATAAGTACCATATTTAATACTAATGGGAATCAAACAATAAGTACCATATTTAATACTAATGGGGATCAAACTCAATAAGTACCATATTTAATACTAATGGGGATCAAACTCAATGAGATATTTAATACTAATGGGATCAAACTCAATAAGTACCATATTTAATACTAATGGAAATCAAACTCAATAAGTACCATATTTAACACTAATGGGGATCAAACTCAATAAGATATTTAATACTAATGGGATCAAACTCAATAAGTACCATATTTAATACTAATGGGGATCAAACTCAATAAGTACCATATTTAATACTAATGGGGATCAAACTCAATAAGTACCATATTTAATACTAATGGGGATCAAACTCAATAAGTACCATATTTAATACTAATGGGGATCAAACTTAATAAGTACCATATTTAATACTAATGCGGATCAAACTCAATAAGTACCATATTTAAAACAGTTTATTTGGTACTTTACCGTGTGGGGCCGGCTTTAGAATTAACCCACCCCCCTCCACCCATGAGAGTCGTAAGAGCCGACTGAGGGAATACCGGGGGAGTGGGCACCAGCACTCCCTCGAGTATTAACAACATCCACTGCAATCGCCAACCCGCCTGCCAAGCGTGGCGATTACGGCACTATTCCCCTTTGGGGAGGCCTATGTCCAGCAGTGGACTTCGAAAGGCTGATGGATGGATGGTATTTGGTACTAATATTATAAATGCGAAAGTGCCTTTGTTTGTTACCCTTTCACGCTGAAACTACTCAACCCATCATCAATCATGATGATTTGTCTCATGATCAATTTTGTCAGCCCAGAAAATAATATAAGCTATTTTTTATCTCCGAAAAATGAATGGTTCCTTTGGGATAGTTATTTTTGTATATATAATTAGAGATAATGAATACATGATGTGAAGGGCTGTAGGTGAAGAAAGAGGTTAAGGAAAAGGTGGATGGATTGCGTGAGAGATTATATGAAAATATAGTGAATGAGTGACGAGATGACGATTGACAGAGAGGCATATAAAATAATATTTGCTGCGCTGACCCCAAATTAATGAGATAAGGGCATGTGGAAGATGATAATATTTAAGTGAGTGGCCAACGCACCTCATGTATAACACAGCATCACGCCTATATTACCCGAAGGGATAGGCAGAGGTATATTACATACCCACGGATTGCCAGCTATGTTTAAGTTCCACGTAATAGGGGGCGAGCCTTTTGCCGACTACCAGGCACATTTCCAAACTGGGCTGCTACCAAGGATTTTTCTTTTTACGAAAAAGCTCAATAACACTGCCCGAACCTGAGACCTCATGATAAACAGTCGCTCACACTACCGCTGCACCACCGAGGCAGTTATACAAGTAGTTAGTATACTTATAAATAAAAAATAATTGGGAATAGGTATAGCATGGATATCTCTGAAGTTAAAGTAGCTACATCAGGTTACGGGTGCATTCAGATGCAACGCTGCGGTCACGTGTTTTTATAAAGCAATAGCAAATTTTTTACTACTTGGGTGGCACAGAGACCATAAATTATAACCTGCCTGATGGTAAGTGGTTACGTAATCTGTAGACGCTACCAGCGTCAAGGTAACAGTCGCGTGTCACCTACTCCAAGGGAAGGGACAGAAGGCAGACAGGGAGGATCACATAGAACAGATGATGTGTTGTACAGTGAGGACAGTAAGGACGAAGACTCGCCATACGAGACATAACAGTAGGAGTATCTTCTGTTGCTTTACGACGGTCTTATGTGAGAGATACTCTTTCATTGTCTATAAACATTACCTGTTCTTAGCAATTAAGTTCTTATGATAGATCTTAACGTGCGCGACGGTTTAAGTAAATAAAAAGTTAAACACAAAGTGAAAAATGTGAAATCGAAAATAACAGTCAGGAGCAGGATTTGAACCTGCATCTTCTGGATACCGTCCAGATGCTTTACCAATTCAGCCATCCTGACAATTGCTCCTGACTGCTAATTTCGATAACACATCATACTTAACGTCTTTGGGTGACGCCTGCGCCATCTGTCGGACGTATTTTCATACATTATACCGACCAGGTAAACTTAATTTTACAATTAAGATTTTACCTAATAATGACGCTAACCCTTTAAATATTTAGATATTTTTATATATATTTTTAGCATTTGACATGCTTAGCACTATACATTAAACACAAAGTGAAAATCCTGCTCCTGACTGTTATTTTCGATTTCACATTTTTCACTTTGTGTTTAATGTATAGTGCTAAGCATGTCAAATGCTAAAAATATATATAAAAATATCTAAATAAATAAAAAGTTATAAGTCCCTATGTAGCAATACACAGTCTCCAAATAAAAGCATGAAGATTAATTGTGATCCAGATTCTCTTGTACGGGCCCAACATTTAAATTCATTTCTTAAGATTGCCTCTAGGAAAGCTCTGGATTAAAATATTAAAAACTTTTAATCTAGTTGCACAAAACTTTCAGAGAGCAACACTCACAAGTAGCAGCTTAACAATAGTTAGTTAAAACAAAATGCTTAAGCTCGTAAATTTACTCTGGAATAATCTTTGTTAATTGGTGCAGGGTTAATCCAGTGTTTTTGGTACTATTAAGTTAATTGCTGTTGTTTTAAATATAGATTTTATATGAAAGGATCTAATAAACTCTTTTAGCTACATAAAACTTAAGTTTTAATCTAAATAAAAACTATACTATTATTACTTTTGCCTGGAATAATCTATACATATATAAACTTATATTTAGAATAAAACATAGAACTGGGTGTGTCTGTATGTTGAGGATAACTATTTATCAAAAACGGAGAGCGGACGAAAAGATAAATGTTTATTAGATACCTTTCTAAACAATAATACTAACTATTTTTTGCTGTCTCTCTGAGTACATCTATTAAATTATTGAATGGATTTTAATGCATTCATTCATTTTGATCTATATTTTAGCACTTGACATGCTCAGCTACTATTAAAGTACAAATTATAATTTGTGAATATGGCGAATATGTGATAGAGGGCGTTGGTCGTTAAGACAAATGTGATAAAGAGATTGGGTATGTCTAAAAAGATAGTACTGTAGCTCAGTGGATTAGAGCACTTCCCCGGATAGGAAGGGGCGCAGGTACGATTTCCGCCTGTACTAAAAATATTCTTTTTCCTTATTCACAAATTGTAATTTGTACTTTAAGAGTAGCTGAGCATGTCAAGTGCTAAAATATAGATCAAAATGTTTAAAAAAATCACGCCTTCAAATAGTATGAATTTTAATTGCAAAATTAAACTTACTATATTGGATTAATGCATGTAAATGCGTTCCGATAGAGGGCGTTTGTCGTTAAGACAAATGTGATAAGGAGATTGGGTATGTCTAAAAAGATAGTACTGTAGCTCAGTGGATTAGAGCACTTCCCCGGATAGGAAAGGACGCAGGTTCGTTTCCCGCCTGTACTAAAAATACTCTTTTTCCTTATTCGCAAATTATAATTTGCATTCATTCATTTTCATCATTAAGAAAAGTTTTGGAAACATGTTAAGTATCTTAAATTTCTCTACAACTCGCAGTTTGAGTAAGTAGGTATTTACAATAGGACGTGTTTACTTTACTTTCAACGCAAAGGAAACGTGGTAGGGAAAGTAATAGAGTTTTATCGTTCATTCAGTATGTATAGAGGCCACAAAAGCCGCAGAACAGAGATGGAATCTTATTTCAAGTAATATAATTTTAATCTCCATATGCCGCCAAGCAATATCCTATATCAATATATAACATGATACACAATATAATATTATATAAATATATATTTCATGTTCTTTCATTGATTACAAAAGTGATTCCTTTAGTGAGAGACACCGAAGTATACTCGTATAATAAGATACAAACTCTTTGTTAACACTTCCAATTACAATGGTAATTTCTTAATTATTTATTAAATTATAATGATACTTTAGTGTTTCATGTATATGTTACTGTAAAAGCCCGAAAATTGGTTAATCTCAGGTTTTACCAGTAAATCTTAGGATTTACCAACATGAGTCAGTAAATATGAGAATATATAAAAACCGGCCAAGTGCGAGTCGGACTCGCGCACGAAGAGTTCTGTACCATTGACTAGGTAAACATTACACTATTGTAACTCTCTGTAACCATGGTGTTTGGCTGTTACCGAATTTTGCAAGTAAAATTTTACTCATTTCGTGGTTTTCAACTTAGATGCGCATAACGAAACAGTTTTAAATGTAAGGAATTATGTTACCATTAGAGTCATAACTAAACGAGTCATAAGGCAACTGTGCGCAGTGGGTAAGCATGCGCAATCGCATATATTTAGGACTAAAATGAATGGGTTTGCGCACGATTACCCACTGCGCACATATGACTCTAAGTAGACGCCATCGTAGATGAATTTTTATAGTGTTAATTCCATCAGCTTTTTAAACTTTTATTATTATCTGTAAGTAATATAAAGAAACAACAAAAACAATTATTTGTTATTAACAATTATTTGTTGTATGGCCCTTAAATATGAATTTAATTTTCATTTAATTATTTATTTTTAAAGTTAGTATATAACTAAATATTCTGTAAACATTTCAAGCATCTACCTGTTGTTGTTGTTATCAATAGCGAGCAAAAAGGGGCAATAAAATCACGTTTGTTGTATGAGAGCTCCCCTTAAATAATTTTTTATTTTATTTTTAGTATTTTTTGTTATAGCAGCAATAGAAATACATCATCTGTAAAAATGTAAACTGTCTAGCTATCGCCGTTCTTGAGATACAGCCTGGTGACAGGCGGACGGATAAACTGAGCAAAAACGAGTAAAGAAACACGTTTGTGTATGGGAGGCTTAAATATTTGTGTTATTTTAATTTCATTATTTATTTTTAAAGTGAATATATAACTAAATATTCTGTAAACATTTCAAGCATCTACCTGTTGTTGTTGTTATCAATAGCGAGCAAAAAAGGTCAAAAAAATCACGTTTGTTGTATGGGAGCCCCCCTTAAATATTGTTTTTTTTTGTTTTTAGTATTTGTTGTTATAGCGGCAACAGAAATACTTCATTTATGAAAATTTCAACGGTTTAGCTATAGCCGTTCTTGAGATACAGCCTGGCGACAGACGGACGGACAGAAAGACGTTGTATGGGAGCAACCCTGAATTTTTTTTTTTTTTTTTTATTATTTGTTGTTATAGCGGCAACAGAAATACATAATTTGTGCAAATTTCAAATGTCTAGCTATCGCCGTTCTTGAGATACAGCCTGGCGACAGACGGACGAACAGACAGACAGCGAAGTCTTAGTAATAGGGTCCCGTTTTGACCCTTCGGGTACGGAACCCTAAAAAAAGAACGCGGTTATGAAGATGTAGGTACTTGTTGTAGTGCTAAGTAGGTATCCATATATAGGGCTAGGGTTTTTTTTTAATCTCCTTAATACGCTTCCCATGATAATATTATGAACTTAGTAGTTGATCATAGAACGGTTCGGACTTTTACAATTAAGAGTTGGTAAATCTTAGGTTTTACTGGAAAGTCTTACGATTTATCATAGTTCGGACTTTTACAGTAACATATAGATTCAAAAAATACCTTTTCTTCATCATCATTATAAGATAATAAGTTCCCTAGAGGATTTCCCTCCTAGCAACTATGTGCAGGTATTTGCAACCGTGCCCCGACAGCACCTGCACCAGTCGAAAAGAAAGGACTCCATGCATTTCAAAACTTTTAAAGATTTTCAAAGACCGCTCCGGGGCACCTTAAGGCGTCGGTCTACCACCTGGCTACCTCACTGGGCAGGGTCGACCGCTTCCCTCTTACGGCGCCCATGATGCACCTCGGTTAGCAGTTTCAGCTCTAACTACCATGCCAGCCAACGTGTAAGCTGCTCCGCTCGACACCGTGAGGTGTCCACGTAAGATTTTAGACACTGCGACTCATTGTCGTCTCCACAGAAAAGCCTTGTTCTGGCCATCTAGTAGACCTGCACACATGGGTGCCCCCGTACAGCGAAGTAATAACGCGATGCGGTACAAAATTTGCTTATACCGAAATTGTTTATAAGGATGGGTACATATTTCTTTTAAACCCTAGAGCGCCCGCATTTAATCTTGTACTGCGGTACGGGCACATCTACCCACATATACCTATAACGTTCGAGAGATTAAATTAAACGGAGGATGAAACTAATGGGCACATCTCGTATTAATAAATACTTATGCTTCAAATATTTTATTCAAAAAATATTGTTATAGTAATTTTAATTAATAAGCTCAGACATTTAGGTGCTTACTTCTATCTCAAAATATTATACACTTAAATGTTTTGAAAGCTTGGAACTCCGTTACTGTACTATTACAGATTTATATTTACTTAAGTCATAAGCCGATTTGAAAAGTTATTAGTGCTAAAAGCATAGTCTTACGGTTCATTTATTATCACATAAGCGCAGGTGGGCTGGCAATTCGCTATATACTTGAAGCATTTATAGGTCGTAATGATGAAAGGGAACTTGTGCTCTTCTACCTGTATTTTTTTCTTTATAAATTTTATTACTTATGAAGTGTGCTATTTATAAGTAGTCGATATTGAATAGAACTGCACCTAAACGTACTCATGTGGTATTTTCGTTCTTTTTAAAAATAAAATTCATTACAACTACTCCTATATGGTTAACACGGAGTGTGAAAATGTGAAATCGAAAATAACAGTCACGAGCAGGATTTGAACCTGCATCTCCTGGAATAACGTCCCAGATGCTTTGCCAATTCAGCCATCATGATAATTGCTCGGGACTGCGAATTTCAATACCATATTCATTCTTAACGTCTTATATTATCATTCTATTATTATTCTTAACGTTCAAAATACTTCCATAAGACTTAAATATTTTGTCCACAAATATCAAAAGCCTCTATGTTTGGATATTTGTTACTAAAACTACTAACCAGATTTGGGATGAAATTTGGCATGCAGGTTGACTATTACTTCGACACAGGATACTTTTCATCTGGAAAATGTAAGATTCCTGTAAAATTATTAAAATATAAACTACCTAGGTATATATAGGACATAAAATTTGATATAGATGTGATGTTGAAACGTGGTCTCTGAATGTTGGCCTTGTATCAAGGCTTAAAGTCGCTCAGCGTGGCTGATATTTCCCTACGTGATCGAATCGATCGATCGAGCAGCAGGCTTACCACGAACTCTTATTGCGATCTAGTTTGGGTCCCAAACTGAACCGATTTCGCACCGTGACGTGTCAAAGACGCAATCTTTTGTTTTTTTCCGAATCAGCCCATAATCTGAATCGCAAACATGACATGTCTTGGTATTAAAATTCGTACCATGAACTTACTTGACAACCTAAACAAGATCGCTAATTAGACATCATGGTATGAAAAACAACAACACACCTATTTCGAATTGCGTCGGAATTGAATCGCTAGCTAAGAGTTCATGGTAGGCCTGCAGGAGTGACCGACATAGCCCGCCGGGTGGGCATGCTGAAATGCAAAGGTTTTCGAGTGGCGACCACGGATCGGACGGCGCATCGTAGGACGGCCGCCCACCAGGTTCAAATTCTGCTCGTGATTATTATTTTTGAATTCAAAGGAGATAGAAACGCTTCCATACATTTTTTGGCTCGGGTGTTAACAAGATGAAAGATGCACCATTTGAAAGCTTACATCTAAACATTTCATTATCTAAAACTAAGCGAGATTTGGCATTCTAGGAGCAGAGATATGGAAGATTATATAAAAGTGAGGTTAAGTATCAAAGTACATCCATTAAGTGTTATCATAACATTTAAAAGCCCAGAAGCATGTTATTTATAAACTCGCAGGATGTATAATACTATAGAGATGATAGATAAGATAACTTAAATAGATTAGTAAATAGATCTACTTCGCGTTTGATAGGTAATTAGGTTCTAGTGCTAGAACCTTGCTTGTCCCAGCATGAATGGCTTGATCGGGAAAGTAGCAACCTCTCACAGATCAGCGTGAAAAAACGGTAGGTAATCCTACAGTTGTATATCGTATGGTGAGTGAGGGCGCCCGAGCCTCCTACCTCGGGAGACCTCCTACCCCTTTCCATCGAGATGGCGACGCGTGGACGATGCTTCTGGTGTTGCAAACGTCTATAGGCTACATTTGCCAAATAATTGGGTAAGTATTTAAGATATCGTTATTTACTCACATAAATTTAAGCGTCTTATTTATTAAACTTTCCCACTGCTGGACACAAGCTTTGAAATTGAAGTAAAGCACCAATTTTTATTTTATTTTATTTATTTAAATAACAAATATGTAGTATGTACCAGTATGTAACACCTATACAATAACAAAGATGTAGCTACCTATAGGTACTTTACATAGACATATTTATAGACCTTACATATATAGGTGTACAGCTGCAGACAAGCAGGTTCTCCGCTTTTGTCTCGCCTATGTTTTTCTAATGAAGTAAAATAATAATGACAATTATATAACTACATAGGTAGTATAGATACATAATACTTACGTATTCATTAGAAAATAAAGGAAAGCCGGTAAATAAACAATACAAGTACTCGATTGATTAGAGCATAATTATAATAGGTACCATTCTATATGGTGGAACTATGAGGTTATTTCAAAGAAAACACTGTTTTTTATACAGGTATATTTTAATCCTCTTCGATTATTGAGTTGAGGTGTAGTTGTAGGCACACGTTGAGGTGTAGACACAGGTTGAGGCACAACTTCAAGCAACTTAAAAATTCTTATTTCCCGTGGAGAATTATTTTACAGTCGGTGTATGTTGTGAAGCCAATGAACATCCACACCGGATACAAATACTGGAGTGACCTGCTGCTTTTTATTCTATGCGTCATCTTCCTAAGACTACATCTTGCAAGTCCCAGCAGGCCTGACATAAATGGTTATATGACTGTTTACCTAAAACACAAGAAATATTTTATAAATCAATAATAAAAAGGTCACAAGTCAGGTCAAGGAGTTGTGATGTGCCAAGAGAAGAACACTGAGACTTGACGGCTTATTCAATCCATCCATCCATCCATCAGCCTTTTAACGTCCACTGCTGGACATAGGCCTCCCCAAGAGAACGCCACAACGAGCGGTCCCGTCATGGAGGATAATGCCGTAATCGCTACGCTTGGCAGGCGGGTTGGCGATCGCAGTGGATGTTGTTAATACTCGAGGGAGTGCTGCTGCCCACTCCCCCGGTATTCCCTCAGTCGGCTCTTACGACTCCCGTGGGTAGAGAGGGGTGGGACAATTCTAAAGCCAGCCCCATACGGCCAATGATTATTCAATAAGATTGATAAATAAATAAACATTTAGTACTTACAGGTTGAAGTGCACATCATTCATGGATCACAGACAGTATTGCTTGGTCGTGTAAAACTCATTTGCCTATTGTATTACAGCAACCAGTCGCAGTATTACAATTAATACAACGATCCATTCATCATTCAATATCATCAGATCATTGTCAATATCCAATCTATAGGCGTAGTATCGTTTTCCAAATTAACAAGGTCCGTCGTGTAGGCAAAATTCTCAGTATCCAGCAGACATAACAAAGCTAGGGTCAAAAAATAATAAGCCAAAATAAGCAATCAATAGATAGCATTGAGCTCTAATAAAGGGGGAGGTGCCCTAATCTTCATATACCTAGTAAAAGTGACTTACTTCGGCTGTCGTCCGCCATCTTAATAGTTACGATGACAGAGTAATTTGGGTGTGTTCCGATATACACTGCGAGCACTGTAAGGTGTGATGTCAATTTAGTATACTGTAAAGTCGTTCCTTTATAGTTAGCTATAATGGTTACTGATTTTAACGGAATGCAGCCCAGTATACTGATCTGTCATTACTTTCATTTCATACAAAAAATTGGGTTTACACTGCAATAAACACAATTTCTTTACTTTTGCCATGTTCGGGTATCTTTGATTTACAATATTCAATAATAATTTCATTTGCGTTATTCCATAGTGCGTTGTTATATTTATGGAAGCTGTTGATCACGTGATATCACAGTGCTCGCAGTGTATATCGGAACAAGGCTGTTATCAGCTGTCAATTAGGGATGCAGGAAGAACCAACAACTATCGATATATTGATGTTTTAAAAAATATTGATATTTTAAATATTCTTTATTTCAAAATATTTAATTTGCGCTATTTAGGTTCCAACCTAGCATCCAATTAGCAACCACTAATAATTTGTGATTTTTATTCGTCACAAGTTTTCATATAGTGGGAAGAAGCCGACCATTTATTAATTTTGTTTGCTCGGAATGAAGTGGTGAGCAGTGGCTTAGCAGCATACCATTAAATAAATTATTTTTTATTAATTTATCGAATTGATTAATCATTTGAATTGTATTATTATTAGCATTCAAAACAAGTAAATACTTTTGTTACACAAGATAAGAAAAACAAAATAAAAAGGAACAACTATAAAATATCAATAGTGTAACAAAGGTAGCCAGCTCAGTTTTTGTAGTGCTAATTGCAAAACACTGATTTTCAGCTGGCCCTACAATAAACTTTCATCTTAACTTATTATTATCCTTTCAGACAATTTTACAGCGAGCATAATCCTATAAAGTTCTTCAATCTAAATACGTCACTCTCTAGCATAAAAATAATCTACATAAAAATAGCCATCCCAGCCAGGAGACCTTCTCCACTTAAACAATAGTTAGTAGCCGTTGTCCTAATCTGTAATCCAGAGTTTTAAATAAGTGACAATTCGTGATGATTGGTTAAGTAGTTACGGTGTCAAGAAATAGCAAATAAACAAACTTACTTTAACATTTATAAAAATAGTTAAACTGTCATCGCCGTAAGATTGCTGGAATTCAGTCATAAGAAAGGCCTCAAAATTGTATGTTTGTAAACTGTAAAGTGAAAAAGAATTTTACCGATATATCGATATTTATTCTGCAAGCCTATTGCCAATATGTTCCGTGCTGTCAACAATATATTTATAATAAAGATTTATGCCTAAAATCTGCGGAAATACTGTGATTTTTACAGATCTAAAAGATAAAACAGATGACAACATGCCTTCATGTTCAGTACTTCAATGCAGCACGAAGAAAAGTAATACCCGATTATCCATCCATCGTACTCGTCCAGAGTAACCATACGAGCCCAAAATCGATGGGGTTATGTAGTTTTATAACGGAGTTCTTATAGCCACTTTTTAGCTTCATCATCAGATCCTGGAAACCATCTAAAAAGAAATTACTCGTCAAGACGAATCAAACGAGTCTAAACTCGATAGGGTTGCACCGTCTCATTATAGAATTCCTTCCAGCTCCATCGTCAGACCAGCTCCAAGTTATCATAATATTGTATTGTCACGTCAAAGCGTCACCACGCTAACACCCGGTTTTACCCTCCCTCCGCATTAGATGTTTCACATGTTTCACAGGAAAGCGCAGCATAGGACGGCTTCCCGCCAGAAGGACTGACGACCTGGCCAAAACCGCAAGGCACTCTTGGATGTAGTCACTAGAGCGTCGGTGTGGAATATCTGTAGTCGATCCCATGACTCTCCATTATGACGAAAGAAGGCGCCGCGGTCATGTTTTAGTCGGTATTGTGGCTCATGAACTCAACACAAGAATCGAGCCTATATGACATCAAGCTCGACACTCCCCCTGGATCCTGTTGGTACCCCAGTGACGTGCGTAAACTTGCATTTTGGACCATGTTAACAAAAAAAAGGACCGCTTATTGTGGCGTTCTCTTAGGGAGACCATTATGTACAGCAGTGGACGTCGAATGACTGATGGATCGAATAAAATATTATTATATACTTGTTTCTAGTTATCGTAATACCTCACTTTCAAATCTTTTTCTCCTGATGTCATCACATCACAAACTTATATAGGTATGTTTGGACTTAGAGTGCACGTCTATACCCAGGATTAAATTATTATTTATTTCTTTATGCTTTTTACAACCCAAATCTATTCAATAGAGTGTTACGCCCTTAATTTTCTGTTTGTTTAAAAAGAAGGCATACCTGATTGATCTATCAACCACTAGCTCATATGACTGAATGGATTGGGTTGCAATTTGACACACATAGATATAATTATAGGTACAGGTAGATAAAGATTTACGTAATTAAAAAAACCTTTGTCCACCCAAAAATTTATAGATCGCTTGAAGGACTGAAGTATCGATATCGATATTTTTTACGCGCTTCCCTAGCGGTAATTCCGCCATTTTTGTATTTCAAAGACATGGCTCGGTAAATTTGTAGTCATTTCCTCTCCCCCTTTATTAGAGCTCAATGGTAGATAGAGGTTGAACTGTCAAGTGTAGTCATAGTCATAGATTGTAGTGTTGCCGTATAGCGTTCAGAAAGGAGGTTTCACTAGTGCATCGATATATTATGTCAATCGATATGTTAACATAAAAAAATGTTCTATATTATTTTTCCGGGAATAATATCTTTATATTAATTTATTCTTTCGAAGAAATTATTAATAATGAAAGTAAACATTTAGTTTTATTTTCATTTTTATTTCATATACAAATGACCACTAATTCGATTGTATTGATTAAAGTAATCGATTTCTATAATTATTTCCTTTTTAATGTATATTTCCCATTCCAGAATGAAAAATAAACTAGCTTTTTGTATTTTACATTAGAAAAATATGGCAAATTTTTAAAAGAATATTTCAACTTGTTAACTTCAGGCCCAAAAATCCCATTCTTCTTTTCGCCCTTTGTGTTTATTTATATTTTATATTTTCAAAATATTTTATTCTAAATATTATAGTTATTGCTAAAATCAATCACGATAAGACTTGTTTAACTAAATTCACATGGCTGGCCGGTTTCAAATGATTGCATTTCGGGCGAAATAGTGAAAATTTTGTACATATTTCATAATACTCAATCAGGATCGCTTTGACCGGATTTTGCTTGAATAGGGTAGGCAACGAGCGTAATTTTGTGCTTATATGAACTGCGTTACTTTGTAATGATTATATTAAATTCTGTGATAAATCATATATTTTATACATATTTATACTCTCTAATATACTCTTTAACTTGCTTTTGTGATGATGTATATTTATTTTAGTGTTCGCATTGGTTGTAAACATTACAGAAGCTTCCACTGATTGTAGATTGTAGATACGTAGAAATAGGGCCTTATTTATCGCAGCATGATCGGGGAAGTATCACCCTCTCACAGAAGATCTGCGTGAAATAACGGTAGATAACTCCTGCCGTTGTGTTTCGTATCATGAGTGAGAGTGCCGGAGGGCCAAACCCCCTTCTATATCCATCCTATCACTCCTTGATATCTTTCCTATCCTCTCCTTATTATCCGTCCTATCCACCTTTTCAGATAGAGAGAGCGTTGTGTTAGTGATACCTCTGGTAAGTATTGCTAACTTTTATGGGCTATTGCTAACTTGTATAGGATACAACTTTATCTTAACCCAATAGGTAAATAAAAAAATCTGAAAATCTAAATCGTAAAAATTTATATGCCCGAATAAAATACGAGACAAAAAGATACAAATTCTAATAAAATGTTTTATGTTCAGAAACGCCTAAATAGCCTAATGTTTTTTTATTTTCTCAGATATAATATGTACAGTACAGGCATAGTGCTCTGTCAGCTTCAGAATAGTATAGATATATTTTTTATACATAATTATGTATGTCGCTGAACTCCTCCTTAACCACTGGATCGATTTTAATGTTTTTGTTTGTGTGTATTTGAGTGAACCCGGATAAACTACCTTTCTATTTAGATGCCATAAAACTATAAATATTTCAACCACTGCATAGTTCTCAGTTTTTTAAGAGTTCCCTATATATCTTCGAAGTCTAATCCAAATTAAATGGCAATGGGACTACTTGTGAACTCTTCCCTTTCCAACAAAAAATAAATCATCTAAATCACTTAAGTACTTAACAAAGACTTGACACCTGTATTTTTTTACATCGGCTATAAATAAATCCACCTATACTTTAGTCATTTCTAACTTTCTATTTTGTCTGTTACATCTCTGAAAATACTCCGTGACGTCTCCGAAAATACTCCGCTTTATGATCTTGTGGTGTCCCTTTCAATAAAGGAAGGGAACATAATATTTTATATCAACTTGATTTTCAAACCAAATCTTTTTCCATGCCTATTTAAATATCTCTTTTGATCTTCTAAGTTTGCATATATTCATTATGTATTACTCCTCTTGTGAGCGTTCGCCTTACATAAGAAAAGTACTTAAAAATCTATTTTCTTCTGAACGCTAGTTTTTTGATTTTAGCGTGGAATGAAATCGCCTCTCCGTGGTATCGACAGGCGATAGCGAGACACGATTGTAATTTATTACGCAATATTTAAGATAGGGACGATCCGCATCGCCGCGGGGATCAAAACAAAAGCTTTGTAATAACGCCTTTTAAATCCTGAGCTATAGAGCAAATCAGCGCTTCAAGATGTATTTCGAATGATATATTTAGAGGCTAAAACAGTACTTATACTGATATATAAGTACGCTAGTAAATATAAATATTAGGTATATAAGAATGAAATTATAATAGAAATAATCTTTATTCACAAAAATTTCGTGTCACTTAGTTTGTCTGCGATGAACTCCGATACTTTTTATCCGATCTTCGTCATTTCTCGTTCTTCCTTTTTCACTTTCAAAATATGTATGTTGGACTAAGAATACAAGTGTCACTACCCCATTCTTTCCCACGGGTGTTGTATGAGGCGACTAAGGGAAGTAAGCAATTATCATCCATTGTATGACTGGTGGTAGGGCCGGGTACCAGTGGGAGTCCGTGAGCGAAGGTTACCATTTACCATCAGATGGGCCGTGGCTCGTCTGCCACTACATGTAATAAAAAAAAATATGCTTTGTTTCTACTTATATAAAATTTTAAAGTACTTACTTACTTACTTACTTATCATCACGCCATTTCCCTTGCGGGGTAGGCAGAGAGAACAGAGTGTCAAGAGGCTCTATTCTTGCATACATCTCTCGCTTCTTCAACATTCATAACTCTCTTCATACACGCTTGCTGGTTTCGGGGACTCCTGACTCCACCTTTCTGACTGTTATTTTCAATACATGCCCGATTTGGTCTAGGTAGGTGAGTCTCGGTCTCCCCCTGTACCCACATCCTTCCAATTTTACATTATATATCTTCTTAACCAGTCGCTCGTGCGGCATTCTTTCCACATGTCCGAACCATCGGAGCATTCCCTTTCGCATCTTTACACCAATACTCTCTTTCATATCTACTCGCTCTCTTACGTTAGATTTCTCTTCTCTTTTAGCTATTTAGATATTTTTATATATATTTATAGCATTTGACATGCTTAGCAACATACATTAAACACAAAGTGAAAAATGTGAAATCGAAAATAACAGTCACGAGCAGGATCCTGCACGTGACTGTTATTTTCGATTTCACATTTTTCACTTTGTGTTTAATCTTTTAGCTATATATTAATTTCAATGTACTTTAAAATTAATATATAGCTTTATCCCGATTATTTATTTTATTATCACAAAATTAGCGACTTTTATATTCTGAAGAGATTGTATAAAACAAAGTCGCTTTCTGCGTCTATCTGTCTGTATATCCACTAATTCCATCAAAATCACGCAACGGATTTTTATGCGGCTATCACTATCAGTTAAATAATTTCTTCCGGAAGGTAATATGTATGCATGTTATTAGTATCATTAATTTTATATCTATACTAATAAATGGAGAGCCGGTTTTTTATTCGGTTATACTGTGAAAACTACTAAACCGATCAGAATAATACTCATACCATAAGATGCAACGTGTTTTGGAGAAAGTTTAAGTATATGATATGTTGGTGATTACTTATCCGGAACCTATATTTCTGATGTGAAAGATCTAAATGCGGAGGGAAGGTAAAACCGGCTGTGAGGGTGGCGACGCTTATAACTAAATAAATCCCCGCGGACGAATTTGCTTTGACATAACTAGTATATTATAAAGCTGTAACACAGTTATGTTTGTATGGAGAAAATAAAATATGTATTTAGGCGTCTCTGAAAACGAAACATTTTTTTAGAATTTTTGTATATTTGTTTGTTTATGCATCACGCAAAAACTACTACAATAAAACTAGTTCAAAAAAAAATCGAGTAATGACCACGCATCGGACGGAGTAGCGTAGGACGGCCTCCCTATCAGATCTGGTCAAAGTCGCAGCTGCAGTCGAGCCGTTTTATGCAGTTAGCACAAGATCACTCGTTGTGGTACTCTCTTGGGGCGGCCTATGTCCAGCAGTGTACGTTGAAAAGCTGATGAATTATGATGATGATGATGATTTAAAGTTTTTGGAATTACACATTTCAATGGGAGAAATGAGTGGTGAAAGTTGATTGAATAATTATGATATTTACTTTGCATAAATCTTTTTGTCCTTCACTTAAATTGATTAACAAACGTACACATACAAACTTTCACATTTATAGTATTAGCAAGACGTAAGTACGTAACTAATATTAACTGGCTGTGTCTGTCTGATAAGATCCGTAATACGGAAATCCGTAGGAGAACGAGAGTGACAGACATAGCCCGCTGGGTCAGCATGCTGAAGTGGCAATGGGCAGGCCACATCGCTCGACGAACCGACAACCAATGCAATGTTGATTAAATTATCTCAAAATAAATATTAAATATCTAATATTTCTCAAAAAATTAAACGGGCGCAACTCGGGATCCATCTTGATGTTAGTGAAGTGAAGCTAAATATGTTTATGCCCCAAGACCAACACATCATTAATACTGTATGTCAAATGTGTGGTTTAGTTAATACATGTTCGGAAACGATAAGTAAATTGCGACGGTTCCATTGGTCATACGTCGATTGTCACACAAGTTTAAATAAAATTAACGATATAGTTCTTTCACATTACTATATTTACTTGTGAATAGATATTAATATCATTAATAATATATATTATTTATTATTAAGTTTTACTTCGGTCACGTGGTCTAAAACACACTCGAAGTATAATAAGGAGAGAATTGGCAGGATACTAAGGGGAGGATAGAAAGGGTAATAAGAAGAGTATAGGGAGGGGGTTTAGGCCTCCACTTTCTCTAATATTTCTTATGTGTTCTAAAATAACATTTTGATTTTTGACGTGACAACGTCTAATAAATCGATGAACGCCGGGTGCCCGCACGAAAAAGGATGACTTATTGTCGCGTTACGCTCATTGTCCCGTTACACTCATTGTACGCTTGCGCCGCATCCAATTTTATTTATAAAAGTATGCAATCAATTCATCAATGTTTTGTTATGACGTTGTCACGTTAAACTATCGTCCGTATACCGACTTTACAGACAACCATTTGTTTTTTAATTTATTTGATATTCTCTGCATAGGGGAAAATTCTGTGTTAAAAATAAACATAGTGGACCTAGGACCTAGAGAAAGCAAAATTATTTCTAGATCATATTAATTATGTAGGTTTTGAATCATGCGATACATGAGGTCATCATTGAAATACTTTGCCACTTAAGCAATTCTTATAAGTACTCACCTGAAACGTCATCATATTTACTTTGATAAAAGTAGGAAGGCTCCCTAAGTTAGATGGTTAATATGTACATAAATTAATTACACCGCTCTTAACGGTTGAGTAAGCCATTTGAGGGATACGGTAGTTAGTAGCAAACCTTCCCTCTGTTTATACGGGATCCAACTTTGGAACTCTTTATTGTAAGGAACGTTTCTATTTCAATAAGGTCACTTTCAACAAATACACCCTACCGGAAGTTGAACAATACAAATACCCGTTCAACAATAGTGAACCGCTCCGTCACTTTCTTATTGAATTTAGTTAATAACATTTATAAAGTTCATATACACTATAGTACCAAAGATGCATTTTTTTATATAACGATCATAGATCAATCATCAGCTAGTTTCATGAATACGATGATTATACAGCTAATGTATGTAATAGGACGCAAATTTATCTGTTTTTTAATTAATGAAAAGGGGAAAACCCCCAAACTGGGGGTTTTACCATAATCGCCACGCTTGGAAGGCGGGTTGGCGATCGCAGTGGATATTTTTTGTACACAGGGGAACGCTGCTGCCCGGTCCCCCGGTAATCCCTTAGTCGGCTTTGACGACTCCCATAGGAAGAGACGGGGTGGAGCTATTCTTGGTGCCGGCCCCACACGACCTCAATTTAATTATCCTTTTTTTATTACTACGTGGGTGGCAAACAAGAATAATATGGTCCACCTGATGGTAAGCGGTTACCATAGTCTATAGACGATAGCAACATAAGAGGCATCACTCGCGCTTCGCCATCTCCAAGGAAAGGGATAGTATGTGGATAAGAAGTATATTAAGGAGATAGAATACTAACGAGAGGATAGGAAAGATAACAAGGAGAGGAAAAGAGAAGGGGGTTTAGACCTCCGGCACTCTCACTCACCATATGAAACACAAAGGTAGGTGGGTGCCACTACTGTTGGTTGGTTTGTGAGTTCACGGTGCTTGTGGTGGTTAGGAATCCGGTGTGTATATTCATCTGTGATTACTGAAAGAATAAAATAAATATTACAGTAGTCTAAAAAATTATTAACTGCCTCGGTGGTGTAGCGGTAGTGTATGCGACTGCTTATTATGAGGTCTCGGGTTCGATCTCCGGGTCGGGCAATGTTATTGAGCTTTTTCCTAAAAAGAAAAATTCTCAGTAGCAGCCCGGAGTTTGGAAATGTGCCCGGTAGACGTCAATAGGCTCGCCCCCTACGTGTGACTTAAACATAGCTGGCGAGTCGTGGGTGTGTAATACACCTCTGCTTACCCCTTCGGGGAATACAGGCGTGATGCTATGGTGTTTCTTTTTTTGTTTAAAAAATTACCCTTTTAACCAAAAACTGTAAAACTGTTGAAATAATAATAGATTTATTAGTTTCTAAGACAAAACTGTAAGCTGTCAAAGAAAAAACATAATTAGAAATACCTACTATACCTATTTTGTTTTTTTTTTGTTTAGGCGGGAAAAAATGTTCCTAACCGCACACCCTGTCGCTCGGGGCAACGAACAGGGTAGTGTGGGGCCCTCACCCACTAAAGAAACCCACCGTGTGCCGTCTCTCCGCCTTCTTTGGCGGGCCACCGGAACCATATTACATTTCTTCAGCGGTCCGTCTGTAGTGTAGTAATACATATATAATATGTATGTGTATTCGAATATAAAAGTATTGAACACTTATGTATTACAGGAGAATAAATCCGATCGTTGAACTAATAACATCTTTTAATTTCTCTCTCGTCACCCATCCTTACACGTCGGCGGCTTACCCTTACGGGTACCCTCAACTGAGCGACGCATCCGCACACGGTGCGTTGCACCTTCGCGGAAGGCCTTGCGGGTGCGGACGTTCCCAGGTCCATCCACCCGCAGCCTCAGCTAGGGCGGCATTAGGCGCTAAAACTTGCGCCTGCGCCGCTCCAGTCACTGTCGGCGGTTCGGGTCTGCGGAAGGATCAGCCTCCCTGGCCCTCTCCACCGCTTCCTTCCGCGAGATGACCACTTCGCAGAAGGCAGCGACTGCGGCCCAATTCCTGTCGCTACCAAGCATCGCTCTGACGACGTTCGGCAGCTAGAGGTCCCCCCCTATTGCCAAGACGAGTTCACGGCGCTGCTCGGCCCAAGCCGGGCACGACTCGAGCATGTGCTGCGCCGTGTCCTCGTCGCAGCTGCAGTGGTGACAGCCCGGAGTCGCTTTCTTCCTTGCGACTATTTGCAGATATCTGCCAAAGCAACTTTGCCTTTGGTGCAGGTGCTGTCTGCACCAGTCGGAAGGCAAGGACTCCGTGCCGTCGCCCCGCCCACTCCTCCAGCACCGGCTGGAGCGCCCCTACGGTCCGGAGACCGGCCCGCGGCGCCTCCAGCCGCGCCCTCCAGCTGGCCATGGCAGCTCGACGGGTGTCGCCCTGTCATCTGGCCACCACGCTGGTTGGGGGACGACCACCCCCTGCCCCCCTCCTGCGCTTGCGACGCCCGCCAATACACCTCGGCGAGCACCCCCGCCTCCAATTCCCACGGAAGGGTTCCGGCCAACGCGCAGGCCGCCTCCATTTCCGACGCGGTAACGGGTGGTGCGCTAAGGTCAGCCTCCCGGTCACTACCTGGCTGTGCCATGACCGGGGGCGTGTGCTCCGCCCGTAGTGGGAATAGGCCCTCGACCACCTCGGTGAGGAGGCTGGACTGAAAGTTCTCTGTGAGGGGGGGAGCCTGAGTGCGGAGCTTATTCAGCGCCGCAAGGTACGGGTGACCCCAGGGGTCACGGTTGAGACCATCCAGCATCTCCTGCCTTTTCTCGGTTTTGGCGCGGCAGATGGCCAACTTTAACTCGGCCCGCGAAGTGCGATATGCCTCGTATAGCTGACCCTCCCGCTCCCCATCGCGGTTGCGCCACCGACTGCGGGTGTAGGACCTCCGTGCACGAATGCACGCCACACGGAGGTCCGCCAGCTCCTGGGACCACCAGTATAGCCCTTGGAGGAGGACGCCGCACGCGGGCATGGCCGAGTCGCAGACTTGCGTTAACACATCGCGAATTCAGCCAGGCTCGACGTCCACCCCCTCGGTCAGGGCTGGTGAGTATAGCCACGACTGAACAATGGTTGCCACCACCAGTAAGTCCCTATCTAGCCTGCCCATAGCCCACTGCGGGAACGCGGGAGTACTGCACGCCGCGTGACCCCTACTGGAGCCCTGGAGGGACCGGGAGACCTCCATCTGGATGTACCGGTGGTCGGATTAGGGCTCAACCTCCTTCAGGACACACCAGTCCCTTACTCGTGCCGCGACGTCGGGGCTAGCGAACGAGAGGTCCACTATCGACCCGCCCCGCCATCGCACGCACGTGTTGAGGGAGCCCCTATTTAATAAACAGAGGCCCGTCGACGCCGCCCACTCTAATACCGCCACTCCGCGGGCGTCCGTCGCAGGAGATCCCCACGCCGTGGATTTGGCGTTGAAGTCCCCCACGACTAGGACGTGGCTAGATGCTAAGCGCCGCAACGAGGCCTCCAAGCTGTTGAGGCAGACCCCGAAATCAGCAGACTCCAGTTGGGGGAGAAGTAAACACCATACAGCGTAACTCCCCCCCAGTCGGCCGCGACGTAACCCGTGCCCCTGTCTCTGATCGACAAGGGTGGGGAGCGAAGCGCCATCGAGCTGATGATTGCTACGGAGCCATCGCGGCTGCCCACCCAATGAGGGTGGTCAGGGACGCAATAAAGCTCCGCAGCTACGGCTACACCAATCAACCGCTCCACCATGGTTTGCAGGAGAAGATCCTGCGCACTTGCGGAATGGTTGACACACTTCACCGGCCTGGTGACGCGGACTCCACTCCCTTCCCCAAATAGACCCTGCAGCCTTTCAGCCACAGTATCGGCTATTTTGGGACTTTCCGCCACAGGAAACTCTAAGACACGAGCTCCTGTGCGGGCTAGGCTTGTCCGGGCGGCGACGACTCGATCTCCTCCCGGGCCTTCCTCAAGATGGCTTGGTAGCTCAGGCCCTCCGCCTCCGGCAGCATGGTAATAACCACAGCTGCCGTTTTGGGCGTTTTCAGTTTGCGTGGCTTCTTATTGGAGCCAGGCTTGCCTTTCTCTTTTCCCCGGGACTTCTTCCTTCCGCTGCCCACAGTATGAGAGCCCTCCTGAGAGGGTGCAGGGCCGGGCGGAGCAGGAGTCGAAACATGCGTGTCCCGAGGCACAGCAGTTGGGGCCCGCGTAGGGCGGCCTTTCAAACGTGCCCTAACTCGATGGAGTTGCGCCATTTAATTACAATTTTGCAAGGCCACCTTCCAGCTCCATCATCAGACCTTGGACACCATTTAAAGACAAAGTACTGATCAAGACGAATCATACGTATCCAAACTAGATGGGGTTGCGTCATTTCATTATAGAGTTACTGTGGCCACCTTCCAGCTTCATCATCAGCCCCTGGATACCATCTAGAGGCAAAGCACTAGTCCAGACGAATCATACGAGCTCAAACTCGATGGGGTTGCACCGTTTCATTATAGAGTTCCTATGTCCACCTTCCAGCTCCATCATCAGATCAGCTCCATTTCATCATAATATTGCATTGTCACGCGATACACACATGCGTGTAAAATTTCAGCTCAATCGAAAACCGGGAAGTGTGTCAAATTTAACAGCAACATTCAGCGGTGTTGGGCCCGAAGGCGGCGCGACCTTCTTACTTTCCGCGGCAAGCGGCGGTCGAAGTCTCAGTTCCGGTGGCACCCTAGCATCAATGGCGAAGATGCGCAGGTCATAAATTGCGCCAATGCGATCAATAATTTGGCGCATCTGCCCCTTCGTAAGAAGATCCGGGGTCAGTGGCCCAACGCCCACCGTTGAGACGGAGGCTGCCGGTGCAGCATCGTCGACCCCCGTATTGCCAGTGTGCCGCTTATGGAGCTCCGCTACCTCCGCCTCGAGGCGCCTACACCACGCCTCCAGCGTCCTGTTCTCCTCCGATACCGAATGATACCGGAGGGACTCCATTGCCCCATGTACCACCTCAGTGGCCTTTTTGAGTGCCTCGGCAAGGTCGCCAGGAAGGCTCCGCGACCCATTAGCTACCGTGTAAACGATGGCCAGGGCGTCGGAAGCCCTCCCGGCAACCTCATCGGCAGTCAAGTGATCGGCTTTCCCTGGAGGCTCCTCCCGGAGCCTCGATGTGAGGAGGGTGATCCGCTCCTTCATCGAGAGCCCCGCTCCTAGGTCCTCGATTGTAGCCTTGTCCGCCTCGGACAAGGCGCGTGGAACTGGCTGGTGCCGCCTCGGCATCTTTTTGCCGGCCCAACCGGCCTTCCCGGTGGAGGCATCTCCGTGGAGCTTCCCTCCGACTCCGACGCACCTTCCGACCGTACTATCGCGCGCTTCAGGACCCGTGAGGTCCGCCGAGACCCCGATGGATTTGGGGCGTGTTGCCCACCCGTCTCCATGCCGGACGTCACAGCGGATCCGCTATCCACCGTAGGACTTCCCACAGGTGTGGGATTCCTCCCACGGGTCCTCCTCTTCCTTCCAGTCTCCGACTTTCTTTCACTTAAGGCGTTGGTTGCCCACCTCCGATACGCAGGGCTTACAGGGCCGGTCTTGGTACTCGGCCCTGTGAGGGATTCTCCGGACGCGTTGCGCCCGGTACCCTCCGGAGGTATACATGAGTTTTTAACTTCCGCCATGTTTAAGATTATAGTCCTTCGACTGTGGTGGTGCCACCCTCGCGACTGAGCTCCCCTCAGCCATGCATCCCCTGGGCCCGGCCAGCAGAGCACGGGATTGGGGTAATTTTTTATAGGGGTTTTCTTCCCCGCAGTCCGAAGACCCCCGGTCCTGTCCTGTCCGTTCAGGATTACGGGTCGGGCCGAACGGTGGTCTGCATCAGACTGTGCCCCCCGCTTGCAAAGCAAGCGGTGTGCCCGTCGCCCCTCAGGCTAAAAGCCCCGTCTCCATCTCCCAGGGCCGGGGGGACCACTATGGCCCCGCTGGCCCTCCACGGCAGACATTTGGCCCACTGCAAGCAGTGAGCCCGTCGCCACTCGGGCTGAAAGCCCCACCTCCAGGGACGGGGGGGTTACTGTGACCCCGCTGTCCCCACCCCAGAGTCGGGGGAGCTACTGTGGCCCCGCCGATCCCCCACGGCGGACGCATGGCCTATCCACTGTGCCCTCTGCTAATCAGAGGGACACGTGGAGACCCGTTTCCTGCCGGGATTCAGCCGCCGGCACTAGAGTGCCGACGTTGCCCGGGGTGCACCAACGCGGAGGTATCCCGACCCGCACCCCAATACCTATGCCAAATTATCTGACTCAAGTTTTTGGAGATTATTAGTTTGCTTGAAATTTTGTAAAGGTTTTGTTTTAATTGATTGATTGTATTGTTAAAGAATAATAACTTTTCAATAATGTGATACATTTTTATTGGATTAATTTGTTCCCTTTTCTATTTATTCCCAATAAACAAAATGGTATTCTACCAATCCCGCACATTCTCTGGTATAAAATAAAAAAAAAACTGTATCCACAGAGTTCTTACTATAAAATGTTTTTACTATTTAAAAAATATATAAGTAAAGCCAATTTATCCATTTTGACGGGAAAATGTTGAATGCTTGCTACATTTTATGCGTATTGTAATTATGTTTCCGGATTAGACTTTAACGGGAATCTAAACGACACTATCCATTTTGGTTATTCTATGAAAACCAGCTAGAATGTTAGATAGTGATAAGTGTGTTACGAATGTAACATTTTTGTTTGTTGTTTTTACTGTGCACGAACAGGGAAGAGCCAATGGGATGGAAATTGACTTATTATGCTCCGTCGGCCAGACGTCCCTGCGTAGGACTTTAGATATTAATTTTTTATTTTGTTACTACAAGTACTATAAGGCAATGGGTATCGACTTAATTTTATTTAATTTGCTTAGCAATTATTGCTCTATATATAATTTGGCGAAACATAATTATAATAATTATTAAGATAAATTTGCTCATGGGTCATGTGAGACAATGTGTCATTTTACCTTCATTAGTCTCGATCTTTTTTAAAAAAAAGTTTATCATGTGTAGGTATGTTTTTAGGTCAGCTCTTTATTCATGTCACTGATGAATAAATTAGGGACACAGAATATTAATTTGACTCTTTACGATGGAGTTCATATATTATATCTTACGAAATTTCTTAATTTTGTAATGTGTTCTACCTATAATTATCATGTATTCGTAGTGCTAGACCATTATTTTGATTATAATGAAACCAAATTTGCAGTACGTAAATAAATTGCGTCACTTCATTATTTTCTCATATCTATACTAATAAGTGGAGAGCCGATTTTTTTCTTCGGCTATACTGCAAAAACTACTGAACCGATCGGAATATTACTTACCATAAGATGCAGCGTGCTTCGGAGAAGGTTTTAGTATATGATATGTTGGTTATCACTTACCCGGAACCTATATTTTTGATGTGAAACATCTAATGCGGAGGGAGGATAAAACCAGGTGTTAGCGTGGCGACGCTTATACCTAATAATAGGAATCCTATCGAAATTGATTTTTTATCGACAATACTATGATGCGTGCAAAGCCGTGGGGACTGTGCTAGTAATTCAATAAAAAATGTTACTATATTCTTCGTGGTGCGGGTTAGTTACCACGCGTCTAAAAACTATGATGCCAAATAGTGCGTTCCAACATGAATTCTTTTTTTACTTCTAAATTATCTACTAATAACAACTAATAATATATGTATACCAAAACTCTTAGTTTTCTGGTAAGTTATGCCTACATATATAGCCATTTAACCATTATGGAAAGTAATTGGTCCTTGGAGATTCTCTACAAAGAGAGACGGTATGTACTCACAAAGAATGCGTCTATCTTTTATTTTTCTCTGTGAATATCCTTAGAAGAAAATTATCAATACGTCGGCGAAGCATCATGACATAGTAATTAGTGGTTACGGGTTTAGTGGGTGCCATGAGGGTAGAATACGAGCACAAAACACAATGATCACAGATCACACTATTTTAATTTAGATTTAAACGATATTTTGTTACTTCAAAGAAAAATTTACAATTAAGTCCGAGCGGGAGGTTCAATGCACGAATCTTATTTCAACTTTACTTTTCACGCTCTAAACGAACCAACTCTATCAGTGGCTATCACTCAAATGTGAGGCAAAAACTGTCGGCCTCCCTAAAGTAAAGATGGCGCTTCGATCCCACTCGAGGCACGTGCTCTGCTCTGATTACGTGAAAACTTTTATTAGATTAGTAACGTTTTCAAGTTATGGAAAAATTATTTAACAAGTCAAATAAATAAATATTCACGGACATTTCAGACAACATCCTCTGGTCCCAAACTAAGCTTAATGCTTGTGCACACTTGTGCCACATACCAGAGGCAACAATCGCGCGTCGTCAACTTCAAAAAAGGGGATAGGAGGCGAAGAGGAAGGATAACAAGGACCTCATACGAGGAGGAGTTTCTTGGACCTTCAGCTCTCTCATTCAACATATGACACAACATTACAACTGTAGTAATACCTGCGGTTGTTACACGCTGATCTTCTGGAAGAGGGTGGTACTTCCCCGATCGCGTCGACCCATTCATGCTGCGACATGCCAGGCATTAATTACCACTAAAACTAATTCTAGCCATTAAATACGTACTTAAATGTTTCTTTTTTACGTCAGTAGTTTGTTATAGAAGGCGATGCGCTCTTCTTAACATTTTTAGCTGAAACATACAAAAAAAAATGTTGAATACAGGATAAGAAGTATATTTGAAAATTTTATGTTCTAGCCGAACGCAGATGTCTATTCGTTAAAGAGCTTTTCTAAAGGAAAAGATTTATTGCATAAACATACTGTTTCTGTAAGTATATATACACCATTACAACAAACAAGCGAGACAATTAAATAAAAGCGAACAGCTAACAGGTGGAAGACCGATTGTGTACATGACTTGAATTCTATATGTGATAAGGATTTATGCTGTGGGGCTTTATTTCATTTAGTATTTACTATACTTATTTTATTAACCATATTTTATTCTTAAATTTGTGTACCTGGTACAAAATAATAGTCGTTACGTGGCACAGCTTTGAGAAAAGTTCAATCAACAAATTTAGATCGTCTGGGCAGCGTTTGGGAAGCTGAGGAAAATCTCATCTAGTATTTGGCAGAGCCTAAAACGAGATCTATGACTAGTAAGTGTTACCAGTCATGACGTGGTCCCTTAATGTTGGCCTCGTGACAGAGCTCAAAGTCGTGCAGCCTTGGAGTAGGTTATGCTCGGAATCTCTCTAGATACGTGGCAAAATACGTAATACGAAAATGTGTATTATTACGCAAAATTGGCAATGAACAAGCCCAGTTTGGCGAATCGACAACTCGATGGCAAAAAAAGGTTCTCGAGTGGTATCCCCGTATAAGACAGTGAAGTGAGGCCTTCCCACTAGATGGGCTAATAATCTACTCAAAGTCGCGAGGAGCCGTTGGATGCAAACTGAGAGACGTCGCTCGTTACGGCGTTCTCTTGTAGAGGCCAATGTCCAGCAGTGGACATCAAAAGCCTGATGGATGCATAGACGGATGGATGTATTTGTTTTAACTTCAATTTGTTTCAGTAGATGACCATAATATCGGCACTGCTGTGTTATTGTGATCTACAGAAATTAATCTGCCACAGAAAGAAATATTTATATTCTAAAGTCCACGTGGACGGAGTCACGGGCAGTATCTTTAGATCTTAAAAATGATTAAATAATTATAATAATAATTTATTATAGGACAGCGGACTTCACATGCCTTCTAATTATTTTTAGGTGTGCAAGGTTTTTCCACGACGTAGATAATCTAAGTTATATAACAAAAAGTTATAGGTGATCGAAAAAATATATAAAATAACGCGTTCAATCACAACAGTCATTGTTGTGATTGAACGCAACTTATTATTCCATACGTAAAATTATTGCATGCTGTTAAATAATGTTACAAGCACACGTTCTGCTGCCACCGCCTCTGACAATTCAATTACCGGCTGCGGTCTGCCAGATCCGGTAGTACCTACCGCCAATATTTGAGAGTTGCCTATACATAAAATAGTTGTAACCATGCTACTGTGGACGAATTCGCTTACGAATTTATCAAATATTTTGTGTTATTATTATTCTTAGCAAACAAAAAATCTAAAATAAAAATGTTATGTTCCGAGACGCCTAAATAGTCCACATACATTAAATTTTTCTCATCTATACTATTATAAAACTGTAACAGAGCTGTGTCTGCACATTTAATATATTTGAGAAAAAAATACTTTATTAGGCTACATAGGCGTGTCTAAACACAAAACGATATTTTTTAGCTTTTTTGTCTGTTTGTCTGTTTATCTGTTTGTTTGTTCGCGCATCACGCAAAAACTACTGAACGGATTTTGATGTAACTTTTTCTATTTGATAGATCTCGATTAGACTTAACAACTGGTATACATTATACCATTTATCCAGCATAGTAGCCAACATAATATCAGGAACCTGAGATACAACCTAAAAACTAGCTTTTGGTTGCGGCGGAGCCACAAGCAAAGGCTAGTATAACTTAAATGTACAGACATACGAGTAGCTCTGTTATAGCTTTATAATATTATATATTTTTATCCCTAAAACTGAATAGTTTCCATGGGAAAGCAATTTTTGGTATGACTAAAAGGATTTGAACGTTATTAAATTTGATGTAAATGTGAAAAATTATAGCCTAAAAAATATATAAATATTTTTAATCTCAAAATGGAAACCTTCACAACTTGGCCGATTTGAATTTTGAAGTATACCCAACGATACTCGTGAATAGAAGCAAAACTATAAAATAGATTTTATAATAATACTAGCTGATACCCGCGACTTCGTCAGCGTTAAACATTTACTTTCTAAATTCGACCCCTATTTTAAGCGGGCAAACTTACCGTCTTACTCATCATTAAGCCGTACAGCCTTGTATAATTATGTGTTATAAACATTGATGTCTAAACAAAAACGTAGCATCACGCCTGTATTCCCGAAGGGGTAGGCAGAGGTGTATGAAACACCCACAGGTTTCACCAGCTATGTTTAAATCCCACGTAATAGGGGGCGAGCCTATTGCCCTCTACCGGGCACATTTAGAACGCAATTTGTGTAAAATGTATAGTGCTAAGCTAAGCATGTCAAATGCTAAAAATATATATAAAAATATCTAAATAATTATAGGGTTTGCGTCATAATAAGGTAAAAATCTTAATTGTACAATTAAGTTTACCTGGTCGTTATAATGTATGTGAAATACTTCCGACAGATGGCGCAGGTATCACCCAAAGACGTTAAGTATGAATGTGTTGTCGAGATTAGCAATCAGGAGCAATTGTCACGATGGCTGAATTGGCAAAGCATCTGGACGGTATCCAGGAGATGCAGGTTCAAATCCTGCTTGTGAGACTTATTTTCAATTTCACATTTTTCATTGTGTGTTTAAATAAATAAATAATATAGGTACTCCATTTTTTACAGATAATAACGACATTAACAAAATAGTATTATGTAATAATAAAGTATTTTTAAGACTAGCTAATAATAGAATATCGCGTTGAAACACGTTTATTAGAAGAAATTCATTATTCATTCTGGTCGATGTTCTTTTTAGGCGTTAGGATTAATGACGTTACTAGATGACCCGTGCGAAGTCATAATATCTTAGCGCTCATTGATACATTTGGTGAGTATCTATTGGCTCATATCTCTTTACAATACACATATTTACACTATTTAACTGCCTGCCTATCTAATTGCGTAGCTGTAGTGCACGTGACTGCAGATCATGGGGTCTTGGGTTCGAATCCCGGGTTAAGCCAGCAAAATTTCCGTCAAGATATTCTCAATAGCAGCTCGAAGTTAGGAAGTTCGCGATGTTTAATCTCTGTGCCTTGGAAACCGTGTTCGTCTGATCTCTTTCCGGTCGTGATGGAATGCCGGACTATGACAGTAAAGGAACAAAAACTTGTGTTTACGTACACACTAGCGCACTAAAATCTCTCTCTTGATATCAGCGCTGTAACTGAAATTACAATCTGAAGATCATTAATTATTATTATTGACACTAACTATATTTTTTTTTTCAATCATAAACGTAGCTCTGCACGTCCTTTCCCTTTTTTTTGGAGTTGGCGACGTGCAGGTGACGCCTCTGGTGTCTATAGGCTACGGTATCCGCTTACCATCAAATAGGCCGCAAGTTTGTTTGCCACCCAAGTAGTATAGGAAATATGCTTTTAAAAAATTTACTAAATAAATACTTAATATTTCAAAAAATATTTAATTTTTATTGTTAAAAAATATTTAATAGTTCACCCGGCGAACTTCGTACCGTCATATTCTTTTTTCCTGAATATTTTGCAATGAAAATGATTAAAGCACTAATATTGCTATTAAAAATAGGGGTTGGCAGTCGAAGAGTGAAATTATGGGTTGTATGTATTTTTAATGCTGAATCATAAAATAAATAATTTTTCCAAAACATAAGAAATACATTTTTTGGTGTGGACCACCCTCATCACTTAGGGGTATGAAAAATAGTTTACATCCTATTCTCAGACCTATTGAATATACACACAAAATTTCATAAAAATCAGTCAAGCCGTTTCAGAGGAGAATGACGAGAATTTTATATATTAGATAATCACAGCGTATGATGTTCTTTGTATTCTTTGACTTTCTCTATGAAATAAAAGCATGAATGAAAAATATACCTAATCCGGATTTCAATGTAAGCACACGTACGACAGAATTAATTTGTTTTACGAAAACAATAATTTTATAATATGTCCTTATTTTTCTGTCTTTGAGAGAGAAGGCAATGTTGCGTTTTCTACTATCGACAAATGTTCCATGATATTCTTCTATTTGTCACGCTTTGAATTATACCAAAGCTTTGTCTTTTAACATCATCGTCTTAACATTTCACAACTCTACATTGGAATGGCTTTGGTTTTGGAGATTGCCATTATAATTTCAACCTTTTATCTAAGTTCGATGCATATTTTATTTTTGATATTTTTACATATTTTTTGAGCATATGCCATGCTTAACCATATAAATCAACACAAAGTATGAAAATGTAAAATCGAAAATAAGGGTGACGAGCAGAATTTGAACCTGCATCTCCTGGAATACCCAGATGCTTTACCAATTCAGACACCGTGACAGTTGCTCAGGACTGTCATGATATGGTAAAAATCTTAATTGTAAAATTCGCTTCCCCCCGGACCACGAAAGTGACTGGACGTGTGCACGTACAAATTTAATATCGAAAAATAATAATTAATATTTGTAAAATAGTTAGACGAAGTACTAGGAGTGCATAACGCAACAATAAACGCAGTGTTGGTGTGAAGAAGATAGCAACAGTTGAGACGGAAGCAGTTTACGAGCTACGTTACACTAACGTCACCTGTCATCAAACGTTAAACAAGTTGTCTGCTGTCATCGGTGTTGCCACTGCTAAAATAGTTATTACCCTTAGTGGAAAATTTTAATTATTAGTGGATGCGTGAGTACTATTCATTATTATTATATGTTTTTATTATTAAATAATATATCGAAGAAGTAGAGCGCCTCCGCGCTAAAACAACTCAAGTATCTACAACCTAGGAACACATTTTTATACTATACTATGCCTAGAACTGTCCGTACTCCTTCACCTGTGGCGGACATCGAAAATATTCAGGATAGTTAGAGTTCACTTATGGATAGATCTGTGTCTGATACGGAAATTAATATAGTGCAAACCTGCAATACGTCTCCAAACTATGTTTTCCAATGTATTAAAAGAAGAAGAGATGAGATGGACGATTCTTTTAGTGAACAACTAATCAGATTTAAGAAGGAGATGATGAAAATGCTCTCGGATTTTACAGAAAAACAGGGAAAAAAGATAGAACAAATTAACTTAACTTTACAGGATATTCAACGGACTAACTCCAATATAGAGACTTCAATTGCATTTTTAACATCTCAAAACGAGGAGTTTCAAAGAAAAATTACCCAACTTGAAAAGCAATCTATAGAAGATAAGAAATACATCACTGTCCTGGAAAACAAAATAGAGGATATGCAAGTGGGAAGCCAAAAGAGCAATCTAGTTATTAAAAATGTACCCAGGAAAAAAGATGAATCTAAAGAGGACCTATTAGAGATGGCTATGTGCCTTTTTCAAAATATAGACTGTAGCATAAAAAAATACGACATCAAAGACATCTATAGAGTACGCGGAAAGATATTGGAAAAACAAAACACCCCTATTGTCGTTGAAAATGGATCTACAATTCTCAAAACGGAGATTTTGAAAATGGCCAAGGCTTTTAATATAAAACATAAAACTAAACTATGTTGCAAACACATGGGATTAAAAACTAATGAAGACACTCCTGTTTTCGTATCGGAGCATCCAACCGCTAAAGGTTCTCGTCTACACTTCCTCGCACGTGAATTAATCAAGTCAGGAAGCTACAAGTTTTGTTGGACCGCCTATGGCAAGATCTACATTAAGAAAGATGAAAACTCTCCAACTAAAGTTATTCGAAGTGAAGAACAGGTGCATAAACTCTTGTTAGTAAAATGACTAGTTTTCCTATACCATCTAGACTGTTTTTATAAAACAGTGATTTTCATATTCTTAATGCATAATTTAAGATTATTTCCCACAGTATTGTTTATACTGTTTTCCATAAACAATTTTTTGCTTGGCCTCTTTCTAAGCTTTGCTGTAAAGACAAACACACTTTACATAGTCACACATTGTACAACTCAATCATACCCGTACACTTTTCCTCACAAAATTTTAACACTGGATAACACACAGCGATCTGTCTCAGAGATAGACAACATGGGAATAGCGCGTATGGTTGAATGCAACTCCGCAGAGCTCCTAAACCACTTTTGTGTAAATAAAAATGACCTCACTATTATATCCCAAATTATAAGGAGTATATACTGTAACTTTGATGAATTTATTACTAACATATCTAACCTTAAATTCGAACCAGACATCCTAATTTTGACAGAATGTAGACTAAACAGTAACAAAACTATTCCACAAATGAATGAATATCACATTTATGCAACGACTCGGAAGATAAACCAGAACGATGGCGTAGTTCTATATGTGAAAGGTTCTTTAAGACATACAGTGGTGGAAATACACCTAGCCCAAGCAGCGTGTTTGCGATTGGAAATTTTTAATAGCCATGTTTATTGCATCTACCGCTCGCCTTCTAACGCAAATACTGAGACCTTTATTGACTCTCTTAGCACACAGTTAGTAACTATAAGATCACAAAAAAATATTATTATTGCTGGTGATATTAATATTAAGGAAAATGAGACAGTCTCTTCCCAAAACTTCAAAAACAGAGTCAGCTATCTAAATATGCTTTCATTTTTCGGTATACTTCCAGGACATACCTTAGCTACTAGAGACCAAAACTGTCTTGACCATTTCATGCTAAAAATTGACATGCATCTATCGCTATTTTACATACCACTATTACTGACCATTATACAACATTCTTATCTTTAGTTAAGCTAAAAAATATTCAAGACATAAAGAAAACTACAACTACACTAAATTTTGAACAAGTGTACAGGAGAGTAAATTATCAGACTTATTGTTTTGTAATGATCCAAACCTATTAATTGATACGTTTACTAATATATTAACTAACATTATAAACGACAACACAACCATAAAATAGATTCCTAAGAGTAAACGTATTATCAAGCCATGGATTACCACAGGCATTATACGCTGTATTAGAAATCGGAATAAAATGCAAAAGCAATATAAGAAGTATCAGCATAATGAAGTGTTAAAAATAACTTATATTAGATATAAAAATCACTGTAACAAGCTAATAAAAAATATAAAAAGAAAACATGAAAGAGAATTACTCGCAGAATCAATATCTAATAATAGACTGCTCTGGAAAAATGTTAAAACCATTACATACTCGAACAAGTTAAAAAGTCAAAACATATACTTATTAAATATAAAATCAACCCCTAAAGAATCTATAAATTATGTTAACAGCCATTTTGCTGATATCGGAAAAAAATTAGCTCAACATATTCTCACAGGTTTAGACACTGTCCCTACAAATCAACCATACTATTTTTCTGCGGGTCCTCATATCCATAGAATCCACAGTGCGTGCAAGTAAATCTAACTGTTGTTGAAAATGATTCATAAGTTCCATAACCATCGTCTTAAAGGAACTAAAATCAGCAGATAAGCTCACCATGGAAGGAGTTCCTTGAGCTTTTGGTAGCTCTGCTTCAAAGCTGGCCATCCGCTTATGGAATAAATCACTCAAATTGTTTAGTGAAGTCTGTAATGATTCCATGACTGTTTCAATATGTAAATATTTGTTATTGAAGGAGATAATAACCTACGGGCAGGTACTTTTGTTAAGTTATCCTATTGTATCATTTATATTATAATTATATTATTATTTAGTATTTATTTTAGCTTTATTTTACAGAGCAAAAAATTTCCTTGTTAACTCCACAACTACCCACAACACGATCGAGAAAAATAATATCAGCCAGTATCACTCGAGATAATGTCAGGAAAAAGATACACCGCATTACTGCGCACAGTTACAGGTACATCGTACAGGTCATGAGATTGTGTTCAGTCAGAGTTAGTTTTACATATATGTTAAATTTTATTAAAATGTTTCGTAAAACCTTAGGTAGATTCTTCTTCCTGGCTACTAAGACTTTATGTGATGCGGCATACCTAATTGAGTACTTAAGTTATAGTTTCGAAAAATATCCTAATTTTCAATTTTTAGAACATATTTTCAAGTAGCTTAATTGGTTAACACATAAAGTTTTATTTGGTTAACAAAATTATGAGCGAACTTCTAAACATTTACCTTAAATTCAATTAGATCTCTAGAGATTTCTGTGAAGCCTTTTTAAAGGTCGCCCAAATATTATTGAATATACTAGGTTATATCACAGGTTCCCGATATAGTAGCGGGATAAAATGTACATAGCATCACACCAGACAGAGGTAGGCAGAGGTGTATTGCACACCCACGACTCGCCAGCTATGTTTGAGTCCCACGTAATAGGGGGCGAGACTATTGACGTCTACCGGGCACATTTCCAAACTCCGGGCTGCTACTGAGAATTTTTCTTTTTAGGTAAAACTCAATAACATTGCCCGACCCGGGGATCGAACCCGAAACCTCATGATTAGCAGTCGCATACACTACCGCTACACCACCGAGGCAGTTAAAATGTATACCAGTTTTCAAGTCAAATCAAGAGTAATCAAATAAAAAAAGTTGCATTAAAATCCGTTTAGAAGTTTTTGCGTGATGCGCGAATGAACAAACAGACAAAAAATCTAAAAGAACTTGTTTTTTGTTCAGACACGCCAATAAAATATAGCCTAACACAGTATTTTTTTCTCAAATATCTTAAATGTTACAGTTTTATAATAGTATAGTATATTATCTATGATTAAAAAGAGAGCAGTTATCTTACTTTCAAATACAAGCTGTGTCTTACCTACTTATATCCCTTATCATGCTCCTTGCTGTTAAAATACTGTTGACAGTGTGGTAATTAATTTGTGTACTGTGTCTATGAATGTTGATTGCTTAGTAAAACCTTAGTCTGTAAAAAATATCTGTAATAAACTACAATATGTTATACATTACCATTAAATTTAATTAACATTAGGTTAGAATAAAATTATTAAAAACACTAGCCTTTGTCCACAGCTTCGCCGCAGCCAAAAACTAGTTTTTAGGCTATATCTCAGATTCCTAATATACTACATATCTATACAATATTTTTTTGCTGGGGTAAAAAACTGACCATTTATGGCTACTGGACTATACATTTGTGAAATTTTATGATGAAGAAGTACCACCACCCTTCTACAGAAGATCAGCGTGAAGCAACGGTAGGCCCCCACTGTTGTTTTTCGTATGGTGAGTGAGAGCACCGGAGACCCAAGCCCCTCCTTATTCCCTCCCTATTATCCTTTCTCTCCATCTATAGGCTACGGTAATCGCTTACCATCACATAGGCCGTATGATTGTTTGCCATCCGTATAATATAAAAAAGGTAAGTACCTATGACTACTCGATACTTTTAGCTCAATAACACTGAACTACAACTTTCATATTGATATAAATTAATAAAAATACACAAAAATAATCATTCAATCGTACCAATACTGACCAAGAATATTTTCCATAACATTGAACTACGTATGGTGAAATGTCCCGTTATTTCTCTGACGCAAATAGTTGTGATAAAATATTTAACTATAATTTAAAATACACGCTTCCTACTGAACCGATCTACATAATTTAAAACGCGTTCATTGTTTCATTAACTTTTTGTTGAATGAGCGAAATGCGTATTTGATATATTTTCAAACTAAGTGGATAAAATTATGCCAAGTTGAATCCATTACAGACAGGAAGATTCAAAAATTTCAACGTAAAGCGGAAATGAAAGAAACTGGCGCTGCCGGCCGGCATCTTATTTACGCGGGGCGAAGCTTTACATCTATAGGTAGGTAGTACATACATATCAACTAAATATATGTATATGTGTTAGAATTTAATATGTTTTTTAAATAATTATTTTATATAGTCTACCCTAAAGTCTGCATTGTTAGAATACATACTTTTAGAATATCCAGACTAATACCTATTTGTGCGGAGCATAAATATATAAATAGACACTACTGAAGATAGAGACTTTGTGGTTGGTATTTATTTAATTAAATTTGTTATTTGTTAGTTTTTTCACACCTATATCTATGAAATAAGAATTATTTATTACTTAACTGTTATCTAGAAATCAGGGTACCTAATGGTAACGCGACCACTTAAACTATTTCGTTACCCATACATACAGTAAGCACATACCTACTTTTAGTATTAAAAAAGCTACACTTTTTTAGGAGACATCTTCATAAGTCTGTATTTGCAATAACACCTATCGACTAATATATATATATATATATACACAATCTTCACAAATTATTTTAACACTTTACAGTTAGGTATAAAAATATAACTAACATACATATAAATAACAAATATCGGTATTAAAAAAATAATACTCAAGTTTTAAAAGGCGCCAAAAAGTAGTGGTTAGGGAGCTGAGTGCCATTTTGATATATGATTTGTTCGTCTTTCATATTAATAGGGATGTAAGTTTATGCCAATACAAACCGATTTGGTCCTGTAAATGAAAGTCGTATGTGTCTGCGTTTTCAAGTTACAGCGCTTCAAAAATGTAAAAAAAAAGTGATACTAAATAATTTGTTCGCGTCTGCCTCTTGGACTGATGGTCAAAATCATCCTTAAAACTATAAACATCGAAGAGGCAGATGTGCAGGGCTCTGTTTTATCACGGGACGTAGTTGCAAAAATGTAAAATAAAAGCTATACTAAATCATTTGTTCGTCGTTCTCGTTGCGTCCATTCGATTCATTAGGACTCCCAGAATAGGAAAAAAAAGTTGGCAGACGTCTAGGTCACTGATTTTATGTACGATTTTTTAAAGTTTTTTTCAGGAATTAAGGTAAAGCGGGTATTACGGTTTATTATTGTTATTACTAAGAGTTCACGTCATAGTATCTTATTTTTTGTCTTTTATGAAAGGAAATAAAATTTTAATCAAATAAAAATTTAAAAAGGTTTATTTAAAAAAAAAACATAACATCACGCCTGCATTCCCGAAAGAGTAGGCAGAGGTGTATTACACACCCATGACTCGCCATCTATGTTTAAGTCCCACGTAATAGGGGGCGAGCCTATTGACGTCTTCTAAACTATGTAATGTAATTTTATTATTTCTTGAGTCACTTACCTTCAATATCTTATAAATGTCTTCAAATTATTAGTATTTAGTTATGATGCGATGACAGACGTCAGGCGGTAGGTGACGGCCGACAGGTAGCAGTTAGTCAATTTAAAAGTGGACAAATGTCCTACGAGGGATTCGATTGGCAAGAACGTAAACCCAGTCGGTCGTGGTCGCCATACAACTAACCTGCACTCTATGTGATTATTTTGAGAGTTACATCCAAAAATATTGTGAGCATCACTTGTTATTTTATTACCAAAACTAAACTATCCATAAAGATTAGTGTATTTAACAATAACGTCGTGTGATTTCAAGACTACCCTCATGTCTGACCATCATTCTGATGAACATGAAAATGAAGATAAGCCCCTGCCAAGATATATATTGTACACCATAGTACATTATATATAAGAGAGGATCACCACATAAATACGTGTACGAGAGAGCAAGACAGTACTATTTGGAGCGAACGAAGGGAAACGATCGACAGATCTTACAAGGTTGACCGCGTAAAACAGCCGTCTGTCTATATTTCACGTCAAATTAGGCGGTAAAATAATTACTATAGATCAAAAATGTTTAAAATAATTACTTTTTTTTTTTTTCATAATTTCTTATTGTAATTGTTTCTTGACGTGAGAATACAAAAAGAAAAAAAATCCTAGTGAAACTTGATTTTTATTTCTTGGTTTTAGAGTGAAACAAAAACATTTTTCGTTAATTTATTAGCCTCGATGGCCTAAAATAAAACGGATGATTCAAAGAGAATAAAAAAATTAAAATAAAAAAAAGAAATTGTATTGTTTTGGTCCATTCATCCATCCATCCATCCATCAGCCTTTCAACGTCCACTGCTGGACATAGGCCTCCCCAAGAAAACGCCACAACGAGCGGTCCCGTCATGGGGGATAATGCCGTAATCGCTACGCTTCGCAGGCGGGTTGGCGATCGCAGTGGACGGTGTTAATACTCGAGTGCTGCTGCCCACTCCCCTGGTGTTCCCTCAATCGGCTCTTACGACTCCCGTGGGTAGAGAGCGGTGGGACAATTCTAAAGCCGGCTCCACACGGACGTTTGGTCCATTATCGAACTATTATCTGTGAAAAAATTTCATTAATTTAAAAAGACTCCTCTTTATGTTTTTTCTCAATTTAATGTTTTTTTAGCACGGAAAAAAATTTGGAAAATCCAAAACTACACGCCTTATAATCTTCATTTTTCACAATAAAAATGTATTTGGTCGTTATCGTGTTAACATACATTACCTACAACTCACGGACGTCCAAGCCAGATTTTTTCAAACAGTTTTTTTAACTAGTTTAAATAACAAAAATGGCATCAAAAATATCATAAGTGTTAAAAATAAAGTTTGTTCTTTATATGTGCGTGTGTGTGACATTATTTTACAAGTGCAATATATGATAAATAGAGACATTTTAAGTTTGAAAAATCAGTTGTGCCTTGAAAACCGGGAGTAAAACCCACCTCAACGATTCGCTTATGATGCGTGCAATAAACATTTCTAAACATTTGAAATAATATTTGGAGCCAAACGAAACCCACGATTCATTGGACATCAAAATCCGAGGGGTCAGGCCAATGACCGCGTGATTTGACGTGGAATGCCCCATAGGTAAACGCCAACTACCTGGGGAATTATACCGTTGTCACTCTCTTCTCTCTAAGAAAGAAAGACAAAACTTTCGAAAAAAAAAATATATAAAAATGCTCTGCCCATAGAAAATCAGAGGTCCGGACGTCTGCCTCTTCGATGTTTATTGTCTTGAGGATGATTCTGACCATCAGTCCAAAAGGCAAATATATGAACAAATGATTTAACAGACTTTTTTTACACTTTTAAAGCGCTGTCGATTGAAAACGCAGTGCTATCACGGTGGCAGACTATTTTTCTGTGGTTCTTTATATCGTCAGTAATCGAACAATTCGGGTCCGCCAAGCGAACAATTCATATACATTTTTTAAAATCATAAAAAATTGTTTAAGAATTAATTACTTATAAAGTCAGAGGGCTGGACGTCTGCCGCTTTCATGTGCCTCGTTTTGAAGGTGTTTCTGACCATCAGTTCAAGAGGCAGAGACGAACAAATGATTTAGCATACCATTTTTTAAGTGCTATCAATTGATAACGCAGGCCTGTTATGGTGGCAGATGCGGTGGTCCTTAATGCTTTTTATGGTACACTCATCGATATTAATCATGTCTGCCACACGAACAGATCACATAGAAATTTTGGCATTCAGCTCCCTAACCATAGAGGTCAGTAATAATTCGCAAACACTGCTGATTGAATTAAATTATTGCTCACTTCGAACATAATCGTGACTTGGGACTACTGGGGAGCCATCGCTTAGAACCATTCAGGTAAAGGGTAAACGCGGCGAGGCGACATGATTTGAACCGACCTCCCGCTGCCGCGAGAAATGACACGATAACTTGTCGGGTATGTCCTAACCTACTAATTAATTCCATACCCGGTGTTCATACTGGTAAGTTCATAACGGTGTTTTAATACCTGTAGTAGTAAATACGCCTTTTTCCTATTGATTACCTTTGTGCTCTGTTCCCGTGCGAAGCCGAGCGGGTTGCTAGTAAAACTCTGTGAATCGGTACATTGAACCTTATGATCATAAATGGAGAGGGGACGATAAAAGAAGTGTAATAGAACACAGTATTCACAGATTTCTTTTTTCTTGCTTTTGGTGACAGACGAGCCACGGCCCAACTGATGGTAAGTGGTAACCAGCGCTCATGCACTCAACTATACTAAGAGTACTGTCAAGTCCCTGTTCATCTTTTCATTTAGCGGAGACAAAATGAAAAATTGAAGGGCTCCCGCTACAATGAAAACACACCGAATTGCTTCATGGCCGGTGATGGTACTGACACGCTCGGGCCCGATAGCAAGTGAGTACTCCCACTTGATACCCAGCCTTACCGACATTATAATAATGCAGCAGGTGATTAATTCTTACTTCCCCTATTTGGCTTTTACGTCATCCACAGGGAAGAATGGGGTGGTGACACTTGTATGCTTAGTCCATCATGACACGGATGAAAGTCAATTGTAGGTAGAGCTTGATTTGTAGCAAAATGTACGCTTTATTTCATTGAAATCGTTAGTCATGTAAAAAATAAACATAGCATCACGCCTGTATTCCCCGAAGGGATAGGTTGAGGTGTATCACACACCCACGATTCGCCGGGTATGTTTAAGTCCCACGTAATAGCGAGCCTATTGCCGTCTACCGGGCACATTTCCAAACTCCGGGCTGCTACGGAGATTTGTTCTTTTTAAGAAAAAGCTCAATAGCATTGCCCGACTCGGGCATCGAACCCGAGATCTCATGATTAGCAGTCGCTCACACTACCGCTGCACAACAGAGACAGTTATGTTTGTAAAAAAATATCCTCATTTCTAATAAACAATTTATAATAATACATTTTTGAAATTGAAAAGTTACTTGAATTTTACTTTCAGGTGATAAAGCCGGAACGCATGCTTCTCGACTTATCTTCGCCGAGCAGTCAAGAAAATATAGATTTAAGTAAATTGACAGCAATTTATTTTATATCTTTCGTTACGTATGATACGTAGACCCCAAGATGAATATTATTTAATATTTCCTTTTTTGTCTTACCATGAATGTTTTATCTTTTGAAAGAACACAACATCTATCAATACCTTTACGTCTCACTGACTTGGAAATACTTTATGGGAGCGTAGCTTGGATGTTTGTAGCTGTGCATATTTAGCTTGTCACCTGTCAATTAGACTTTATCGCCGTACAATACCGGTTAGCGTGATGGCTCATATCTGAGTGTGTGGATAGAGGTTCAAATACTGCTTGTGACTGTAATTTTCGATTTAAAATTTTTGCTTATACATACGCATATATCCTACTAATATAATAAATATGAAATTTTGAACTTTCATTACCAAAGGATCCCAAAAAAAAACTATTGCGGGGTGCCTATTTTTGTATAGAGATAATTAGTGGCAACCTTAACTGGACTGGAAAAAAATAAATGATAATGATAACCGGAACTCACGGATTCAACCATACCGAGAGTATTTTTAAGCCGCTGCTCATCATTTCATTTCACATATATGAAATGAAAGAATTAACGACTATCTCCTGCTCCAACCAAATCACACCGATGTGCTTCATGGCCAGTCACACAAGAGATGGTGGTACCAACCCGCTCCGGCCCGATAGCAAGTAAGTACTCCCACTTGTTACCCAGCCCTACCACCAGTAATGCAATGGGTGATGAATGCTTACATCCCTTAGTCACCTCGTACAACACCCGTGGGAAAGAATGGGGTGGTGACACTTGTATTCTTAGTCCGTCCCCACATGGATAAAGTAGTGAGCGCAAGTGGCTCTCAACCCAAAATTAGTGTGTCATAGAGTAACGTTTCTAAAGTCTCCGCAGACGAAGTCGCAGCCATCAGCTAGTATATAAATGCTCTTGCATGAGTCTTACAGCGGATATGTGCATAAGATGGTTATCATTTTACTTAAATCCTAGGTATCTATACTATTATAAAGCTGTAACAGAGCTGTGTCTGTACATTCAAGATAATTGAGAAAAAATGACTATAATAGGCTATATAGGCGTGACAAAAAGCACAAACCCTTTTTTTTTTGGAATTTTTGTCTGTTTGTTTGTTCACGCATCACGAAAAAACTACGAGACGGATTTTGATGCAACTTTTTTTACTTGAAAGACCTTGATTAGACTTAAAAACTGGTATACATTTTATCCCGCTACTATATTGGAAAGCTAAGACATATAACCGAAAAACTAGCTTGTGGCTGCGGCGAAGTCGTGGGCAAAGGCTAGTATTTTATATGTCCTTTAAATAGCACCGATGATACAAACGTCCACGTGAAAGGTGATAATTCACGTATACTTCCATTGTACTTAGTACATCAGCATCAGCGTGACCCAGTATTTATTCTGTTTTTTTTTCCAAAAGTGTTGTGTGTGTCTTTTAAAACTGAGCTTAGTGAGAATAATTACTACTGAGCGGAGTTTCAAAAATAACATCACAAGTTAGTACTTAATACTAAACTTTTCAGACATTGTACAAAAATGTTTTTGCTTATTTAGATATTTTTATATATATTTTTAGCATTTTACATGCTTAGCACTATACATTAAACACAGTCACGAGCAGGATCCTGCTCGTGACTGTTATTTTCGATTTCACATTATTCACTTTGTGTTTAATGTTTTTGCTTTATATAAAACATATTTCTTTTCAGTCAGGTACAGATATTGGAGAAAAAGTAATTTGATGAGTACATTTACTTTATGGCTGTTTACTGCCAGGGTATTGCTTGGAGTATGTGGCGTGCTCACTGTTAAATTCTATATTTTTCGGTATTAACTGCTAAAGGTTTTGAAATAAGACTGAGATCAGAATGTGACTTCATCCCATCTGACGGATGAACGAAGGTAATTCAATCTAGGATGCTGATACTCACTTTATATTATTAGCTTTTTTTCCATTTATATAAAGTAATTGAATCACTGGTTGACTGACTTTCAAATACTCGTACAAAGCCTAATTCCACTCAACAATCAGTTTTTTTGCTCAATAATGTTCGAATAGCGGTTTTAGGATTTACAGATTTAATAGGGGTGGAAATGGGTGAGGAAAAATTGCAAGAAAAATTACATTTAGTTTAAACCCAAATCCTAGATCTAAACCATCACACATTTATGAATTTTCGAAATTTAGTCAGTTCAGTCAATATTAGTTGGCAAAGTTTCTGAACTATATTGCATTTCAATTGATTAGCGTGTCAATTGCTTAAAATATACACAAAAATCTTCATGCTATTCTTTGTCTCCACTTTATCCCACTCAGGTGGGGTCGGCACAGCGAATTTTTCTTCCACTCTACTCTATCAACTGTCATCTCAACAAAAAATCTTCATGCTATCGATCTACTGATAGTAATGAGTAATATTAAGACAGTTCAACAATTTTGAGTGCACTTATTTTCCCCTGCCATTTAACTGACTCGCTACAAGAATGTTTTGTGTGTATATTCTGATTGAATATGCTAATACGAAGCGGAAATTTATTCATGAGTACTTGTTACAGGGCCGATTTTGATTAGCTTTAGCTTAAAATAAGCCCTTCTATGTATCAATCTTTTGTTTGCCTAAAACTGGAAACAACGTTTATGGCAAATCAATAAAGTACGGCAAATCAAAATATTTGTACACGTTAATGGAACCATGTGTAGTTATGGAGTATCTTATCTTTACCGTCCCACCCCTGGGTCTCCTCTCAGATCGAGAGGGGTTAGCCCATAGTCAATCGCGTCAAGTGCGGGCTGGCTAGACTTTAAAAGACATGGAGCAAATCTATCAGGCTTGCAGGTTTCTTCACGATGTTTTCTTTGATTGACCAGTGATAATTTGTCAAAAAATACAATACATGATTTTGAAAATATCGAAAAATCTTATACTATCGTGGGCTCAGCCTCGGACCTCGGACTGGGAATCGAACTCAATACCACTATTTTTGCAGTCCTTAGTTATACGGCTAGACTCACTGTTTTATGGAGTATCGGTAAAGGGAAAAGTTTTATTGCTCTGTCTGACTCCGATAGAAAAAATAAATGCTATCCCAATACCACAACGTCCTCTGGTCCCAAACTAAGCTTAACGTTTGTGCTATGGGTACCAGATTACGGATATAATACATATATTACTTTTTTTTTTGTAAATACATACAAATAAATAAAAAACACCCAAACACAGTACAAATATCTATGTTCATCAAACAAATAATTGTCCTGAGTGGAAATCGAACCCACGATCTCGTCCACAGAAGTCGGTTACACTACCGACTACGCCACGAGGCCCGTCGTATGTACGTAAAATTCTTATTGTTTACGGTGGCAGAAGACCCATAGCCCAAAATCGGACCAGGCGTTCGCTAGTTATTGCGAAACTGGCAATTTATTGATTTTTACATAGGCATATAGATAGACTACTGTTCTACCATATTTTCTCTATGATCTACTGCAAACATATTGCACGCCTCATAAGTAAACATACTTTTTAAAATTAGCGCTAGATGGCATATAAGACATGAAAACCTCACTAGTACTTTTTGAAATTAGCGCTATCTATGTGGTTTATTGAAAACTACTTAGTAAGTTACCAATACATTATAAGTTACTTATTAAATTATCAATTTTATTGTGAAAAATGAAGATTATGAGGCGTGCACTTTTGGATTTTCCAAAGTATTTACGATTACTATAGTAGCGAGATAAAATGTGGTAACACTTTTGTGTCTCACTAAGAGCAATCAAACAAAATAAGTTTAATCTTAATCAGTTCAGTAGTTTTTGTGCGTGGACCAACTCACAAATGGACAAAAAATCAAAATATATTTCGGGCTCAAAGTATAAATAGCAATTTTCCCCAAATATATAATGTAGGTACAGATACAGTACCACCGAAGGAATTAAACATAGTTCCAGAGGCCCGCCAATAAAGGCGGAGAGACGGTACACGGCGGGTTATTTCAGTGGGTGCAGGCCCCATACTACCCTGGGTGGTTGCCCCGAACGATGGGGTTTGCGGTTAGGAACATTTTTTCCCGCCTTAACAAATAAAAAAAGCTACAGATACAGTTCTGTTACAGATTTATAATAATACGATCTGTGCCTGCGGCTCCGCCAAGAAAAGCCCTTTAACTTATATCGGGATAATACACAGTTATATCGTATGATACTCCTCAAAACTTTTTAACTTTTTAACTTTTTTCGTAATCGGATGAGTAATATCGAAATTACCACCGACATGTAATTTTACAAACATCACCCCTTTATATATGGCCGTTTGGGGCCGGGTTTAGAATTGTCCCACCCCTTTCCACCCATGGGAGTCGTAAGAGCCGACTGAGGGAATACCTGGGGGAGTGGGCAGCAGCACTCACTCGAGTATTAACAACATCCACTGCGATCGCCAACCCACCTGCCAAGCGTGGCGATTACGGCACTATACCCCTAATTTGGAATTTGGGCTATGTCCAGCAGCGGACGTCGAAAGGCTGATGGATAAATGTCCCTTTAGGAACCTCTTATAAGATGATTGTCCCAATTTTATAGTTCAATTTTCAATTGTAAACTCATTAACAAAACAGGGAAAAGCGGATATCCTGATTACATTTTTCAGTGACAAAAGAGCGCGCACACTTTGCGTCACATTAAATCATTTTAAGCGGTAGCTTGTCTCAAATCATAACTTCACCGAGCACTGCTGTCGACAAGCCGGCCATTTTCGCAAAATTATCGCTACTCAGCCTTGCTGCGACACAGTTAAGGAGGTAACCACGATCTTGGTCAACACATTAAAGGAAAATATTATTTCAGAAACGTAGCTTGAGGTCGAAATTTGTGATTTTGATCTCAGTTTTACGTGAGGTCATTACAAGGCTTTCACTATTATTATCACAATACAGACAAGCAATAGAAGCTTACATCAATTAGTCAACAAACATTATAGAATATTACACTCTAGCCTCTTGTCTCACAATTTATAGCTTGACTAGTATTTACTTACTCAATATTATGTTTTTTTAGGGACTTTTTTTTATCGTACAAGGTGGCTAAGGAAAGTGATCTATTGCATTACTGGTGGTAGTGCTGTATGCACTTGCTATCGGACTCGAACGGGTCGCTACCACCGTCTCTGTGTAACCGGTCATGAAGCATGTCAGTGTGTTTTGGCTGTAGCAGAAGATAGCTGTTTATTCTTTCATTTCATATCTGAGAAACAAAATGGTGCGCAGCGGCTTGACAATACTCTCGGTATCGTTGATTCCATGAGCGACGGTTACCACTTACCATTAGGTTGACCGTGGCTCGTCTGCCATCATATATTATATTATATGTTAAATTATTTATAACTCAATAATAATGATAGATTTTATTAGTAACAAAATAATAATATTTTCAAATTCCTAAAGAGAAAAGTTGTAGAAAACAAGTTCACATTGATTATTAGGCTACAAAAAATAATAGGTTATTTAGATTAGCGAGCTTTTTTTTTTGCTGACGAAAACCTTTTAGGAAACAAGGTACCTGCACGAAGGAGCACAAAATAATACAATTTCCGGTTTATATAATACTTTCTAACATTTACGCGAATTTTACAAATTTTGAAATAAAACTACGTTTACGGAATCTATCGCGTTTACTTGATTTTTATACTATCCCGATGGAGTGAAATCGAGATGGTGTGATGGACCATCTAAGTTCACCCGTGATCATGAATGCTGTAAAGCATTCGAAACGTCGGGATAGTATAAAAATCAAGTAAACGCGATAGATTCCGTAAACGTAGTTTTATTCCAAAACAATTTCTGGTGATAGAGCCTTGCTCATCCCAGCATAAATGGGTCGGCTCGATCAGGAAAGTAGTACCGTTTCACAAAAAATCAGCGTCTAAAAACAGTAGGTATTTCTACCATTGTATTTCGTATGACGAGTGAGAGCGCCAGACCCTCTCCCTATCCTCTAATTACTATCCTACCTGTCATATCCTTATTTATTAGCTTTCCTACCTACATCTTATCTTATGGAGAGACGATGCGCGAGTGATGCCTCTGGTGTTGCTACAGTCCATATGCTACCTATCAGGTGAGCCGCATGCTTGTTTGCTATCCACGTAGTACAAAGAAAAATTTGTTAAAACTTTGAAGTATTCATATTAGTCACTTTTACATTTGCTCGTTATGTTTTTTTTTTGCTAAAAACACTTACCGAACCTGCAGACTCGTTAAGTTTAAAAATTCCTCCACATTAAGGTCATTTTAGCGCTACGCACACCTGGTATACTAATAAGTCTTGTTGCAAACATAGCTTAGGGAAATACCGTCCTTCTGTGCCGAGTGTTGGGGATTCGATATAAGACAATTATTTGTATAATCAATAATCGATTATTCCCCATTTTGGTATACTTTATGTACGTTCAGTATGCTTGCAAAGCCCTCGCAATACTGGGATTATGCCACAGTGCAGGTCTTTAGAAATATTTTTTTGTGGTGGAGCCTTACTTGTGCCAGCATGAATGGACGGTCAGCCTGAAACAATGGTAGCTATTTAGCATGGTGTTTGAGAGCACCGGAGACCCAAACCGCCTTCTTATCCTGCCCTTATTATACGGCTTGTGCGAAAAAGCGCAGGGCACGTAGCGATTCCATACTAACATTTTTCATGAAAAGAACCCGGCAAGAAACTCATAAGCCACTTTTTTTAAACCAATTTGTTACAGTGTTTAAATTTTTTACATTAGTTATGTACGTAGGTGCTAACCAATAACATACAATATTATGAAAAAATATATATTAAAATAAAATAAAATCGGGTGTGTTTATTTAAAACAGTATTTTACAGTTGCTTAACCTTGCCGATCGTTCGAACTGCAAGTGCACAACCAGTCTTAGCCTCATCCGTCATAAAAACACATATATATATATATACCTGCAAAATATAGCGTATGTTAAATAGACCTTACTAGTATAATGTGTTATAGTCTAATAGTTCTGAATGTGTTCGTATAATTTTCTCGTAGTATATAATACGCAAGCCACCCAAGGGGCTGGAGGGTGGCGCTGCGAACGGTGCCGGAAGGACGTGTCGTAGCGAAGCCCACTACCGCTACCGGCCGCCATCGTCGCTTCCGCTGCATCAAGGGGAATTATTTTAACGCTAGTAAGAGCTTATTCGGGCCCTCACTCAGCAATCCCATTAAAAGCTTTTGATGCAAAACCTTTTTTATTGTGATATATACATGTAGGAACAGTTTTGCCGTTAACGCCTTAAAATAATGAATAGTGTATTCACAACTTATGTTCCAGACAGGTAGGTATGTACTGCTATTATTTAAGTTAGAAAATAACGGAAAATACTACCTTACAAATATAATTTATACATGGTGCTATTACGCATGAAGCATATTAGTTTGTCTTCTAGTAGACATTTCATATTTACCGACTATACTAATAAATTATTTTTAAATAAAAAAGGAAACGCCTTCAAAAGACACCAAGGAACTAAAAAGCTAAAAATAATTGGTATTTACATACGATATCCGGAGGTCTTCTTTGGGGTGCAACTCTTATGAGAAAGCGTCGAGCATAGGAGGTTGAAAATTATAAAGATGAGCGCCTAAAGCGCAGTAGGTAGAGAAAGAAATAGAGCACAGCGAGAGTCTTTCGAAGACCGCGTAGAAAGGTTGGTACGCTAAATAAACGTGCTGCTCTAATGAGCCTGAGACGTTTCGAAGTAAACGAAAAATATCATCGATGTATACAATTTTGAATTCTTTAAATTTTTGTTGATTTTTTAAAAACCGCATGACCGATTTTCTTAAAATTTTAAATGGGATCACCTCTGAAGTAGAACCTACCAAACAAAACAAGAACCATTTAAATGAATTCATAATTGGCGGAATAATCGCGTAACAAAAATACAAAAAAGCACACTGAATTGAGAACCTCGAAATCGGTTGAAAATTAACATTATATCGTCTTCGTAGTCCTATGGGTACGCTCGAATTTAGGTAGAATAATTACCTAATTTTATTACGTTAGTCACGTTCCGACTTCAATAACAACTTAAATCCATTTTATACAGGTACATAAATATTTCAGGCACTTCAAACACTCCATACAAAATTATGTACATTCTAAAATATCATTAAAATATCTCCAACAATTCCTAATTTTAACATGGAAAACGCCGTATAGTGTACACAAAGTCAGGCTCGCCCACAAGGCATACTTTATCTCCTTCATTAAACATTGGCAACTTGATTGCTCTTATAATATTTTTATATGAAACAAAAATAATAACTCCAAAGACTTACCTTTATGGAGCAAATATTGGCGTCGCTATTTATTTTATAGAAACAAAGCCATTTCAACAACAAACATGTGAGTCGAGGGGAGCGAACCGTTAACAAAATTATGACGATTCTGTACATTCTGCTGTTACAAAGTTTTGTATCGCCGTAATTAGAATCCACATTTTATACACGTACATTACTTAATTGCTGTTCCATGGGTTAGCTCGTCTGGTAATGTAATTCCTCTCTAAGTAAAGAAGGATGATATTATTTCAAAATACGAATACGTAGCTTTTAAAATACTTTGAAGTTATAAACTAGGTCTCTACGATACCTTTTTTGCATGGATTTTAGTTGTCTTCTTGTCACTACTCAAGATATTTTTGGTATAATATTTACTTTTAGATATCTGGGCAAATAAAGCTGCTTAAATAAGTCTTCAGTGTAAGTCATAGTGTGAAACGAAACATGTATATTATAGTCATGTCTATCCATGGGTCACCTGTGCATCTCGTCTATTTATATTATATATGACTATTTTATAAGCCTGCTGTATAATCAAACTACTCTTAACGGCTGAAGTAATTTTGTCAAATATTTATTTGTATATGTTTAAGTAAGTTCCTGAATACAATAGATTTACCTACAATCGACATGAGTAAGTGGCGTTTCAATTGTTCTCCAATATATATCTATTCATTTTTTGACGGAAATTAGTTTTTGATACATCATTATCATACCTACACTTCGATGGATCTACAAATATCGAAATGACTTCGATTGTTACATTAGAGTTAATGAACACTTGAAGGCATCTCAATATTTAGTTAAAATTCTTAGTTTATAAGAAAACAAAGTTTTTAATGAAGGCGTATTTCCTTTGTTATAAACTTTGTGTACTTAAACTTTGAGATGAAATACAAATGCTTCAAGTTAGAAAGTTTATCTTTTAGCACTTTTGTATTATGAAAACATCGTTTCCCATATGTTTCAGTTGACACCGCAGTGTCTTTTTACGGAAAAGAGCTCGTAAAGACTTACATTGTATGGTAACAGGGGTGCTGATGCTGAGAATTATTTTGTGAACAATACATGGTTATTTATTTAATTTTCATAATTAATATTAATTATCAATTAAATATTGCAATTGCATTGTGCGGGTTTATAATTTAATAACTTATTGTAAATCAAAAATATTTTGATCTCAAATTAATCTTTTTTAATTACCGTAAAGTCGTGTTAAGTGTTTAAATTTTCGTTTATTCTATTTGAACGCATGCGCCAACGTAGATGGTTTAGGTATTAACCTTGACAATTTATTAGGACTTTAGTATTTTTTTAACCTCTTAACGCATCCTACTAAAGGTTAAACAACATGTACCTGTACCGTATTAGGCGTCGAGGGATCACACGAGCCCTTTTACAGTTGGCTAAACTCTCACTTGATACTTTGACCTCACTTCTGTCATTGTACTTTGTAAAATTTGAGCATAGGGACTGTTTGCTTTTATGTGCCCGCTGCTGTAGAGAATTTCTTGTTATTAACTTTATGACTGTCCGAGAAATATTCATTAGTGTGTATGGGCTCCAAAATTTGGTTTATATGTCGTAGAAAGTTATGCATTGAAAACGTATCTATACACATATTTTGCTTAATTTCTTGTGAAAGTTTAAGGTTAAAGGTTATATTACAGCGCCGCAACGGCAAAGCTGCAACAATAATACAGTATTTTTTCTCTAATATCTTAAATGTACAGATACAGATCTGTGTTACAGCTTTATAATAGTATAGATTATATTAAAATTATAAAATATATTATACAACACGCTAATATGCATCCAAGGGCTCTGCCTGCTAATTTAACCATCGGTTACTGGTCCACTTAGTAAAATAGTTTTAATACCTACATCCTAATTAGTTTTTTGAGTAACGATATATATATTTTTTTGTTATCAAATATACAAAATATATATCGAATTGAGACTTACGCTGACAAAATAATGTACTAGGGACTTGCAGTGCTTCAGAAGTAGCACTTTAGAAATATTAGTATATTTCACCCGTGCAAAGCCAGGGTAAGTCTCTGGTTTCATAATAAACCAAAATATGGAGTAAAAGTTGGAGAGCATGTATATAACTTTTAATAAAACAAAATACTTTTAGAACAAAACACACACGTAAATTTAAGTAAATATACATGTAAAGTAACACTGTTAAATAGACATGCACGGTTAAGCTCCAATTTACTCGCCTCATTTTGTATAATTGAAATACTGATTCAATGTTATTTTCTTTTCATGATGTTCTTGATTTAATTGAAAATTGGTAGATATATTTTGCTCTGCTGGATAAAATCATGATGAGTCGAGTCCATTAAAGCGAGAAAAACGGAAATTGAAGAAATTGACGGCCAGTAGGTACATATACATTACCTGTACATTTTGTTATTACATATTATTTACTTTATTTATCGGCCATTATTATTATATGGGACTACTACGCTTGAGTAGTTCAAGATTGATTTGCATTTTAGACATACGTACGAGTACACAGACGCACGATATCTCAGAGGGATAGGCAGAAACAATGGATTACCACTTACCACATACTTTTAAGTACACTTCCACTGTGGAAACTAGGCGAGACGAGTGGTGAACCGCATCGCTACCATTCTCAAGATTGTCATTGAAAATTTTTTATTGCGTTTTCAAGGGATATTTAATAATTGCATGTTATTAGTGCAGAATATAGCCATCTTCTTGTGACTTTGGGGCCGTTCAAGTATTACGTAAGCACTATTCGGAGGAGTCTTTGCTTTGCTTATTTTGGATGACATGGGGGGTAGGGGAGTCTAGATGATGATTACGTCATCGGTAGTTGTTTACTTTTTTACGCGAATGGCAACCCTCACATTACAAGTACGAAAGTACAAAATGTACAAAAGTTGTTACTTGACGAAATGTGGCGAAATTATAAATTACAAGCAAAGTCCGACAAGGAACTAGATATTATTGTATCTAAGAGAATTGAAAAGGAAAGAGACCTGTAAGAGTCACTGCTCGTCGTGCTAATGAACTGATGTGCATTATTCAAAATTTGGAGCACCATGATGTTGAATGGCTCTATGAGAACGACGTGGACATTCCAAAATCGGATAAAAGTGAGCAGACTCACAACACTGAGCAGCAATCCAAGCAATCCAATGTCATCGAAAACTTAGAATCATAGATTCGGGCTTAGATTAATGATATATCTAGATGGACCCTCAGCGTTATAAACGCGTCAAAAAAAATTGGGGTGAACTTTTCACCCCAATGCTGTTAATGTCAATCGTGACGTCACTTGACAAGGTCGTATCCAGGAGCAATAGTGTGTCATTTAAAATGTCAACGTTTGTAATTAAAGTGTGCCGAAACTACAAAAATCGGAAAATGAGCACTAAAGATATCTCTTATCATCGGTTAGTAACATTATTTCATACAATAACGGGCTAAATAAGTCATTTAAATATTCCTAAAATAAAATTAATTTTAGTTCGTATTTTTTATGTGATACCAGTTTATGAACTTAAATTTCCCGCGTAATCTTGCAATGTTGATGATATTTTAACGATAGAGAGTAATAGAAACATTACTTAAAATAATTATTAGCGTTTTTAATGGATGGATGGAAATAATTGTAATAAATCTGCTTACGTAATACTTGAACGGCCCCTTTACATTTATTTGCACTTAATGCAATAGTAGTACATATTAACATTAATATAAGAGTCTAAAAAGCAAAATCAAAACCTATATGATACATGAAATATAAAAATAAAATATAAGACTAAATAATTTATTCAAATACTATAAAGAGATAGTGTTTGTAAGTTTGAATATTATATTATAGTCGTAGTCTTAAACCACTTCCGATTTCAAGAATTATTTCACCATTATTTAGAACGACGAAGTTCGGTAATCATCTGTACCAGGTCCGCAGGTAGGTTAGTTTAATAAAACAATATACGTACTTAGGCGCTATATTATATTTAAATGTCTACTTCCCGTCGCACCTTGATCACAATATAGGTAAGGCTTAGGGTGCGTTTCCACTGACGCAGAGCTGGGCGGAGAAAACTGAAAAGTGTTAAGTATTTCCATTGAAGCGGAGCGGAGTGGAGCAGGGCAGAGTCGAGATCCTCGCGATGTGACACATCCTTACTCAACATCATAAATGCGAAATTTCATCCATCCATCTATCCATCAGCCTTTTAACGTCCACTACTGGACATAGGCCTCCCAAAGAATGGGAGATAGTGGCGTAATCGCCACGCTTGGCAGGCGGGTTGGCGATCGCAGTGGATGTTGTTAATGCTCGAAGGAGTGCTGCTGCCCACTTCCCCGGAATTCCCTTAGTCGGTTCTTACGACTCCCATGGGTTGAGAAGGGTGGGACAATTCTAAAGCCGGCCCCATACGGCTAGCCAGCCCCACACGGCTAATAAATAAGTTCCAAGAGTCTAAATTTGAACAAACTAAATGCGAAATTTAGTTTGTTCAAATTTAGACTCTTGGAGCTTATTCTGCTGATCAGTGACCTACCAGTGGTCATCCAACATGCGGAACGTCTGCTTTTTGCAGACGACTATAAGGTGTATCTGTCGATAGCAGACGCTTCGGATGTTGAGCGACTGCAGAGTGACATCGATAGTGGAATAATACAAACAAGCTGTATTTCATTGTAAATAAATGTCGAGTAATGAGTTACAGCCGAGCCAGGACTCCACAGCACCACAGATATTATGTGGATAGTGAGTTGAATCCACGTTTAAATTGTACCCGGGACTTGGTATTGAAATGATACTGGAGCTGAGGTTTCGTAAGCACATTATTAAGATTTGCACTAAATCATTTAGAAATATAGGATTTATTATGAGAAACTGTAAAGATTTTGACTATACAGCCGTCATCAAAATTTTATATACTAATGAACTTGTTTGAAGTCATTGAAAATGATAGCCACGAAGCAAAATATAGTTTATGGTGGAAAAATACGGAATAAATTTACACGTATTTTGTATTTATAAATAATATGAAATGTACCCGTTGTACCCGAGCCAGTTCATCTTTAGCATGGTCGGATACATACGACTGAGCGTATGCCGTGACCTGTCACTGCTGCGCTATGTGTGGCACGTGCTGCGTGGATAGCTGGCACACCATGCTGGTGGCGCTGCAACTCTGCGCCCCCGACCAGTACGTGATCCGCGCTCCGCATACCCGTGGCGAGTACTAACTTGCTCAAGTTTGCTATCGTGTCTTGCGCTATACAGCATAAAAAATTAATAGCAACAAAGTCGATATAAGTATACAATTGCAGCTTGCCCAATTTACGGAAGTAGCACAAAGGTGCATTGTATCTTATAGTCTGTAAAATCACTTATTACTTAATTATTATAAATATTAATTATTATATTGTTAGCTTATAATATCGTCTTGGGTTAACCTGTAAGATATTTGAGTTTATATAAATAAATAAAACATTTTAGCTAGTTATATTCCAGAACAATAATTTTAGTGTAATTAGTTTCAGATATTTACAGCTACTCATCAATATTAACTGATATACTCGTATGTATATACGGGCTTTCCAATACCTATTATAATTTACATAACCCAATTTGTTACCAACGTCATACAACCGCATACCGGTAACAAATCTCCGCCCGTCAATATTTTCAGATTTAGCGTATTGCGTCGTTGCATTTGTAATGGGAGTTTAATAGAGTGCTATATAATATGTATATATATACACACACACTATATATACACGAATACTTACGTTTACAATTAAGGTGTACATGAATAATAATGATATAAATTAAATAAAAATAAATTACTCATATCGATATTTTTTTCTAAATAAGTAATAAGTACTAGATAGTCATGCATGCACCTAGATAACCAGTGCGAATAACACCAGTCATCAACGATGATAAAAGGTACATAGTAGTCATAGTTGGCGATTGGTAGCTAGCTATATCTATTTCCTTACTTTTTTATTACATCGTTTGATTTTTGACGTTTATTACGCAAATTGTACTTGATTTTGTAAACAATAACGTACTCGCAATTAATATAACAACCGATAATTATATTGACTTAAGTATTTGTCAACGCTTAATACACATTCGATAGAAACAACAAACTTTTTAAAGAAAACGTTAAGATATTTGCGTAATTTTCAGAATTCAAATAGTTTTAATGAAAATAAAGAAAATACCGATATACTACTCGGTCAAGAAAGTACCGGGAATGGATGATTTGTTTATGGTTCCAAATTCAAACTTTTGTTTTGTTTTTGTTGTTGTTAGATTGGCACAACTGTTATCCATTTTCGCGCGGAGTTTGAGTTGCATCTGTTATTTATATTAAATACACTGCTGTTTTTAGTTATATCATATCTAGTGTGTAGGTATTGCGAATTTCATAATGGACAAAAACATCGAACAAAGAGTTTGTCTTAAATTTTGCATCGCCAATGGAGTTTCGTGTTCGAAGTCACTGAAAATGTTACAGAAGGCTTACAGTGAATCGACTTTATCAAATTTAGCTTATGAGTGGTACAAAGCGTTTAAAAGTGGTTGAGATGTGATGGAAGATTTGCCTCGCTCTGGTAGGCCATCGACGTCTGCAACTGATGTTAATATTGCAAAACTGAAGGAAATAGTGACCAAAAATCCTCATTCAACTTTGAGAGAGATAGCCGCCGAACTTTCCGTGTCTCACGAGTTGATCCGTACCATTTTAAATAATCACTTGGGTATGAAACATGCTACCGCTCGGCTAGTCCCAAAAACCTGAATTTTTCCAAAAACTCAATCGCATGAGAGTCGCTGAGGACATGCTAGAACGAGTCAATTCCGACCCAAAAATCATGAAACGCATTGTTACTGGTGACGAGATGTGGGTTTACGAGTTTGACATGCAAACTAGTCAACAAGCTTCGGAGTGGCGACTTCCAACTGAACCGAAACCGAAAAAACCACGCCAAAGTCGATCAAAAGTCAAAGTCATGTTGACTGTTTTCTTTGACTATCGCGGTAATGTGCACTCGAAATTCTTGCCAGAAAGTCAAACGGTAAATAAAGAATATTATTTGAGCGTTATGCGACGTATTTAGATATTTTTATATATATTTTTAGCATTTGACATGCTTAGCACTATACATTAAACACAAAGTGAAAAATGTGAAATCGAAAATAACAGTCAGGAGCAGGATTTGAACCTGCATCTTCTGGATTCCGTCCAGATGCTTTACCAATTCAGCCATCCTGACACTTGCTCCTGACTGCTAATTTCGATAACACATCAAACTTAACGTCTTTGGGTGACGCCTGCGCCATCTGTCGGACGTATTTTCATACATTATACCGACCAGGTAAACTTAATTTTACAATTAAGATTTTACCTAATAATGACGCAAACCCTTTAAATATTTAGATATTTTTATATATATTTTTAGCATTTGACATGCTTAGCACTATACATTAAACACAAAGTGAAAAATGTGAAATCGAAAATAACAGTCAGGAGCAGGATTTGAACCTGCATCTTCTGGATTCCGTCCAGATGCTTTACCAATTCAGCCATCCTGACACTTGCTCCTGACTGCTAATCCAATCCAGAAGATGCAGGTTCAAATCCTGCTCCTGACTGTTATTTTCGATTTCACATTTTTCACTTTGTGTTTAATGTATAGTGCTAAGCATGTCAAATGCTAAAAATATATATAAAAATATCTAAATATTTAAAGGGTTTGCGTCATTATTAGGTAAAATCTTAATTGTAAAATTAAGTTTACCTGGTCGGTATAATGTATGAAAATACGTCCGACAGATGGCGCAGGCGTCACCCAAAGACGTTAAGTTTGATGTGTTATCGAAATTAGCAGTCAGGAGCAAGTGTCAGGATGGCTGAATTGGTAAAGCATCTGGACGGAATCCAGAAGATGCAGGTTCAAATCCTGCTCCTGACTGTTATTTTCGATTTCACATTTTTCACTTTGTGTTTAACGTTATGCGACGTTTAAGAGAGCAAGTTCGACGAAAAAGGCCAGATTTGTGTAAAGAAAATTCTTGGATTTTGCACCACGATAATGCGCCTTCACACAGAGCCATCATTGTGAATTAATTTTTGTCCAAATACTCAACAAATACCATCGAGCAACCACCATATTCACCAGATATGGCTCCAGCCGACTTCTTTCTTTTTCCTAAACTCATTATTACCACTTCGCGGCACCCGTTTTCAATCGGTAGAAGACATAAAGGAGAATTCGCGGCGAGAACTTAACTCAATTCCGGAAACAGCATTTAAAAAATGTTTTGATGATTGGATTATTCGTTGGCGTAAGTCTATCGTTTCTGAAGGAGCATACTTTGAAGGTGATAAAATAAATTTGGATGAATAACAAAAATTTTGTGTATTATTGATCTTTTCCCGGTACTTTCTTGACAGAGTAGTATATAGTCTATTGTAAGGGATAACCAAATTGTATTCTATTATAATAATATAAAATTGTATTCATCTTTAATAAATGTTCAGTCGTTAATCTGAACTCGTGTGTTTCACTTGTCACGTTACGCCATCCCTACATGGCGACCTTGCCTACGGGCAGCGATTTGCCGCATAAGCAAATTCTTTAGCCGAGTCGTGAGATAAGTACAGCAATATGGGTGGCATTTGCGATACTTTTTTTGTTCGGGCTAATCGTACCAGCAAGTGCAAATTTTATAATTCCTGTAATAATGGGGTCCACAAATACTAAGGAAGAGGTGGGTGGTCCTGGGCCAAACTGCCGCAGGTAATGCCAGCAACAGTGGCATAGGCGAATTATTGCAGAATTTCAGAGGCACTCCTTTAGGAAGGCGAGGTTAACAGGCCTCAATCCCCACCGAAATGTCAAGGCAGCTTCGGCAATAGATAAGGAGGACGTCGAAAAATAGTGGAAAAGTGGTTTTTTGTGATAGTGTCAGTGTCAAATCGTGTTAACTATTTGCTAAAATGATTAAGTGCGCGTTGGTCCGTCTATTAATTCGACAAAAATAATTCTATATATGATAACTTTTAAACTAAAAATGTGTGTTTAAATAGCGACTAAGGTTTGTATCTTCTTAACTCAACTGTGAAGTCCCGAGTTCGAATTATAAGAGGCATGTATTATTAGGTTTTTTTTTATCTGAAAGCAAACTGTATAATGTGTATACTTTTAGAATATTGATTTCTTATAGCGACAGTACTCAAAGAATTGTATGATGAATTATTAGAAATACGAAAATACTTAATAAAAATCGGTGCTAGTAGAAGAAAAGGTAATATTATTGTGGTCAAATTTAATGAAGCAGACAATTTATTTAAAAAATATAATTAATGTTTAGAGAGTCATTAGAAAAATCTAAAAGTAAATTTAAACCGGACGATTTGTTCTATAATAATAAAATTAGTAAAGATATTAACAGTTTATATAAAGAAATTGCTGATTTATGTACTAAGAGTTCTTGTACTTCTGAATTATTAGAGAAAAATAAAGAAATAATTATGGAGAAGTTTAATATTAAAATAGCTTTGACTTTATTACCAGTTGCATCGGAGGAATCGATGAATCAAGTATTAAACAATTGTTTAAGAAATTGTTCTATGTGGTGACTGACTAGGAATACCAGTGTCACCACCCCATTCTTTCCCGCGGGTGTCGTATGAGGCGACTTAGGGAAGTAAGCAATTATCATCTATTGCATGACTGGTGGTAGGGCTGGGTACCAAGTGGGAGTACTCACTTGGTATCGGGCCCGAGCGGGTTGGTACCACCATCTCCCGTGTGACCGGCCATGAAGCACATCGTTGCGTTTTGGCTGAAGCAGGAGATAGCCGTTTGTATTTCATTTCATATCTGTGAAATGAATTGGTGAGCAGCGGCTTCACAATACTCTCGGTATAGTCGAGTCCATGGGCGACGGTTACCATTTACCATCAGATTTACCGTGGCTCATCTGCCACTACAGGAAAAAAAAGAAAAAAAAAGAAAAAGTAAATTATCATCAGATTATAGTGACGTTTACTCACTTGTTACGGATATGCGAATACAACTTTTACCGAAAAAATCGGCAATAGCTATACAGCGCCAGTTGTATAATTTTAAACAAAATGAATTGAGTATTGACGAATACGGTAGACAAATTACAGAAATGTTTGTAAATCTCACCATTTCGCAGTCGGATAGTAGTGATATCAGGGTTCAGGATCTAAAGCGGTTAAATGAAAAACAAGCGATAAAGTCTTTTGCTGATGGCCTCCGAAATCGGAGACTTCGCACGATCATATCAGCAAGAAGCTACGGTTCGTTAAAAGACGCCGTACAAGGTGCGATCGACGAAGATAATTCTGCACCATCAACTTCAGGTGATATAATGACGTTTACTCATTCAAATTCATATTTTAGGGGCTCTCCTAGACGACCGAGCAATAACTATTATCAACAGCGCAGCGGGTTTTCCAACGGTCGAGGCAGGTATCAATATCGAGGTTTACCCAATCAACGTGGCTCAGGAAACGTTCAGCGAGATCGGCCGAATATACCACGCGGGACGAGAACTTTCTGCACAGATAGAGGTAGGTCTAACTTTAATTATTCTAGCGGCCAATGGAAAGCGCGTCACATACATACTTTGACAGATTCAAATCATCAAACTTCTATTGAAACTGAAAATCAGAATCAGTTTTTTCGAGACTAAGAGTATAATTCTTTCTTGCGGTAATAATACATGTTATATTAAGTTAAGTAGTCATAGTTATTCTTATAGATGTTTAATTGATACCGGCGCATCAATTTCAGTTGTAGATTATAAACATATAGTTAAGCAAAATCTTCACATATACAAAAGGAATGTCGTCGTCAGCGGTATCGGGGGCAAAGTCCAAACCATGGGATATGTTTAAATAGACTTATTTATCGGGAATAAGTTTGCGAGTCATAAGTTTTATGTTTTAAATTCATTACCTTGCAAGGCAAGTGCCATCATTGGCCATGATTTTTTAAATAAATATAGATCGGTACTAAATTTTAGCAACAAGACATTAACACTCTGGAATAATAATACTAAAGTAATATTACCTTTAATTTTAGCTAATAATAATACATTACACTTACCTTCTAGGTCCGAGTCGCTGCATTTTATAAGTAGTTCCGTTACGGAGGAAAGCGTTGTTTGTGCATCAGAACTACGTGAAGGAGTGTTCATAGCTAGTGCATTAGTTAATCCTATTGATGGCAAAATACCTATTCGTATACTCAATACTACTGAATCGGAATTGACCTTGCACGACATTAAGCCAATTATTCATAGTGCAAAAGAGTATGTTCATTTGATAAAACAGTTAATAACTCTAATCGAATTAAACAATTATTTTCAGTATTGAATTTAAGCCATTTAAATAAAGAGGAGCAGATATCATTAGAAAATTTATGTGCAAAATACTCAGATATATCTTCCAGGCGATAAGTTGACAACTACTAACTTTTATAAGCATTCTATAACTTTAAAACCAAACGTTGCCCCAGTATATACCAAACCGTACCGAGTACCACATTCACAAAAACATGAAATTAAGAAACAAATAGATCATATGCTGGAACAGGGTATTATTGAGCCGTGTAATAGCGAATGGTCTAGCCCTGTCCTTCTAGTACCAAAAAAGTCTGACACAAGTAATGACAAGAAATGGCGGTTGGTGATCGATTATCGTAAACTAAATAATTAAATTCAAGAAGACAAGTTTCCTTTACCCAATATTACAGAGATTTTGGACTCATTATCTGGTTGCCTTTACTTCAGTCATTTAGATTTAAATTCTGGATTTTATAATGTTGATTTAGATGCATGTAGTCGAAAATATACTGCATTTTGTTCTGGCCAGTTCCAGATGACCCACATGCCAATGGGCCTTAAGACCAGTCCAGGCTCATTCTCACGGATGATGACCATGGCAATGGCAGGGTTAACATATGAGAAATGTTTAGTGTACCAAGATGATTTAATTTGTTTTAGCCGTAATTTAAATTCTCACATAGAAAACCTGCAGGATATTTTTGAAAGAATGAGAAAAGTAAATCTAAAATTAAAACCCGCTAAATGTGATTTCTTAAAAAAACAAATACTCTATTTAGGCCACGTAGTATCGAGTGACGGTGTGTCGCCCAACCCTGACAAAATTAAAATTATCAAAAACTATCCTATTCCTAAAAGTACGGACGAGGTAAAAAGATTTGTCGCTTTGGCAAACTACTACAGGAAATTTATACCTAACTTTGCAGATAAAGCTTATTATTTAAATAATTTGTGTAGGAAGAATATCAAATTTATTTGGGATGAATAGTATCAAAATTCTTTTGAAACATTAAAATTAAGTATAATATCGCCACCTATATTAAAATATCCTGACTTATCAGAACAAAATAAGTTTATCGTTCATACTGACGCATCAGGTTACGGGTTAGGAGCTGTTTTATCCAATTCGGACGGCCGACCAGTTGCATACACCAGTAGGAGTTTAAATAAAGCGGAAAGAAATTACCCCACAAACGAAAAAGAATTGCTGGCGATTGATTGGGCTGTTAAATATTTTAGGCCTTACCTGTATGGCCGGGAATTTAAAATAATAACCGACCATAAGACATTAATTTATTTATATAACATGAAAGATCCTTCAAGCAGATTGCTTAAGTTTAGACTCGTACTTGAAGAGTATAATTTTATAATTGAGTACATTAAAGGCAGAGAAAATAAGGCTGCAGACGCATTGTCTCGTTTAGATTTTTCCTCAAATGAGTTTAAGGAAATTAATGAATGTATAAACGTTATGACACGTGCACAGAAAAAGCGATTAGAGAACGCGGATTCTTCGGGTGACGTAACTCCTACCGACAATTGGCCTGATCAACCAAGTCGTAGAAACTCATTTCAAACCGAAAAATTCAGTTGAACTTAGATTTATAAACCAAAATAGATTAAAAGAGTTAAGGAAAAATAATAAAATAACATATGAAACAACTACTTTTATATTTATATCAGAGTTATTTACAATATTTATAAATCCAGCTACTCAATCACAGATGACGCGAGACGCATTTGCGAGAGAGCTGAGTGATTTTTGTAAAATATTAAATGTGGAAGAAGTATACTTCATTAAAAATGAAAATAATAAAATATTTGTAGATAAATTAATAAGTGAAATAAAAAAACATGTTAATTGGCAAGGGCCTAGATTGTGTATTTTAAGAGGAATAATAAGCGTTAAAAATAAAGACGATATGAAGGTTATCTTGAACGACTATCATCTTTTGCCTACGAGTGGCCACGCAGGCATAAGAAGAATGTTCAATAATATTAAAAAGAGTTATTTTTGGCCTGGACTTGAGGCAGATATAAGAATTTTGTTAAAAAATGTCCTAAGTGTCAGAAACAAAAACATGCTGTTCATATAAAAGAACCACTGACTGTCACTTCTACTGCTCATGGAGCGTTTGAAAAAATATTTCTAGATATTGTACAATATCTAGAAATATTTTTAGAAGGGTTACTTCAATGCGAATTGTCAAAATATGTATGTGCATTTCCATTGACTACCAAAACGTCTAATGAAGTCGCGCGAGTATTTGTTAACAATTTTATTCTGCAACATGGAGTACCTAGAGAGATAGCGACCGACAGAGGTACTGAGTTTATGGCTGACACACTGAAACAGGTTTGTAAAATTTTAAATATTAGTAAACTTAACTCAACAGCGTATCACCATCAGAGTATCGGAGCGCTAGAGAACTCTCATAAGAGTTTAGGTGCATTTTTACGCATACAAGCTGAAGGAAGACCTGAGACTTGGAGTTCATGGTTACAGTTCTGGTGCTTTGCGTATAATACTTCTGTACATTCATCAACTAAGTTCACACCATTTGAACTGGTCTACGGTAAGAAATGTAATTTGCCTACAAACTTAAATAAAACAATAGAGCCACTATATAATCATGAAAATTACCCATTAGAACTGAAATACCGTTTACAAGTGTCTCAAACCGAAGCGCGAAACAATTTATTAGTTAGTAAACATAATACAAAAAATAGGTACGATCAGTATACTAATCCGGTTCGTTACAAGCCTAATGATTTGATATTAATAAAAATGAGACTGGTAATAAGCTTACAAGTTTATATTCGGGACCTTATAAAGTTATGAGAGACTTATCACCTAATGTAGAAGTAAATATAAATGGTAAAAATTACTTAGTTCACAAAAATAGAACAAAACCTTATTATAATTAGTCTTATAAATCCACAATAAACTTTATACACTGATGTGAGACGAATCATATCATAATAATAATGATATCTACGTAACGAGCTTTTGTTTACATAACATTGTACCTGCGCGTACGTTATAAATTATGCCTTATGATCAGTGGACACCGGAGCGAAATCTGAATGATAGATGAACTCGTGTGTTTCACTTGTCACGTTACGCCATCCCTACACTATTAACAGTACGACATAGATAGTGTATTAAAATCTAAAAAATAATTCGGTAGGTCCTAGATACCAGTCATCACACCGCTATCCCAGTCAATCTAAGGCATTGATCTGACAAAAAACTAATATTGTAAGGCGCGTGAAATTTCTATCAACAGCCAACGGCTCATAATAAATGCTATTTATATATTTACTCAGGTTAAGCTACTCCCCGACACAGGCGAACCACCGAATTAATGCAACATAGTACCAGTGGCCTGCTAACACAGGTGGAGAGTCGGCACACGTCGAGTTTCTTTAGCAGGTGAGGGCCCCACACTACCCTGTTCGTTGCCACGAACGATGGGGTGTGCGGTTAAGTATATTTTTTCCCGCCTAAACAAAAAAAGTTTACGATACTCCCCACGATTTAATTGTTTGTCTGATCAATGCCCTAGATTAATGAGGAGAGTGGCGTATTGACTGGTACCTAATAGGACCTACCGAATTATTATTTCGATTTTAGTACATTATCTACATCATTATTATTTTTATTTTCAATAAAACCACATAATTTATTTTTGTTTACAAATGTTAATGTGTATTTTTACTTTGCAGAATCCATAAATAATAATAATATACATATAGTCGGGATCGAAATAGTTTATAACAATCTGTAATGGCTGAATACTTGAGTATAGGTCACCATTTGTCACATTTTTAATGGCGCAGGAAATCGCAAATATCCTGCTTTCTGACAATGTGAAATTAAAATCAATAGATTGAGTTCTACTAACATTATAACACGCGTAACATTATGTCACACGCTTAAGTGATTTTGAATAGTAATACTTGAGTTGTACTTACATACATTATTTTTTTAGATTAAACAAACATAAAAACATAGCTTCGCGCCTGTATTCCCCGAAGGGATATGCAGAAGTGTATTACACACCCACGATTCGCCAGCTATGTTAAAGTCCCACGTAATAGGTGCGAGCCTATAATTGCCGCCTACTGGACACATTTCCAAACACCGGGCTTTTTACGAATAATCTCAATACACACACTGCCCGATCCGGGGATCGCATCCGGGATCTCATGACCAACAGTCGCCCACACTATCGCTGCACCACAGAGGTAATTTATATATTAATTAAATTCTGAAGAAAGACTTTATTAAGGTACCTTCAGCTGCACCTTCGCTATAAGATAGTGCTACATGGATAACTCATGTTTTTAATAAGCGAGTATCTGCCACGATCCTGTAATCTTTTTGCGAGGTAATTCATTATTCATAATTCATTGTGTATCTTACTAAATGTCATCCGCGATTTCGTCTCCGTGGCCTTCAGTTTCATCATAAATACCATCATAATTTTAAACATTTTGATCTGTATTTTAGCACTTGACATGCTCAGCTACTTTAAAGACCAAATTATTTGTGAATGTGGAAAAAGAGAACTTTAGTAAGTATCCTTCGAGCGGGATTTGAACCTGCATCCCTTCCAATCCGGGGAAGTGCTCTACACCGCTAAGCCATCGCACTGATCAACGGCTATTCCCAAATCCCGCTCGCACTAAAGTTCTCTTTTTCGTCATTCACAAATAATTTGTTCACCATCATAGTTTTGTTTATACATGAAGAGTGAAGTTCAATTCAGTTGTCATATCTCCATGTTATCATTGTATTACTGATAAAAAATCAAAGACATTTTCAAAGAAACTTTTCCTACAAAACTCACACATTGAGTCACGAAGAACACAAGGACTTTAACTCTTAGTTACTATGTATTAATTAAATTGGGTGTTCGTGACAAAATTATTACGGGAGGGTGAAAATGAATTTATTAATTATGTCAATTTACTCTACCGGATCACGTTCCTAATACTTGTTACGACGCAACACAGTTAATTTTCTTAAACACTGGAACCTGAAATGTACTATGGATAATAAAGATCATATGTGGAAAATATGAACTGAACGGTGCAACCATACATTTTTGCCGATTTATCATTTCTACGCGACACGGACCACCTAATTGATTTGCTAAATTAACAACAGTTCGTGTCGAGCTAATAAGACGGCGCATGCTTGCTATAATACACACACTTCACTTCATCTTAGCTTAGCTTCAAATAATAAACTTATGCTAGGAACTAAGTGTTTAATATCATTACAACAAAGAGGTAGTGGTTAGCAAGACAACCTACATGAACTATATAAAATAAATAGACATAAATATGTGTACTATATAATTAGGTATATTTATGTGGTGACGGTAAACAGTAGATGTTGTTACCATACATCATTATACACCTATTCATTAGCTCTTGCTAGATATAAGCGTTCCTAAGAAAGTGCTTAAACGATCAGACTCGTGTCGCTAAATCACTGCAGCTTTAACCATATCATTCTGGTGGGACGCTTGTTATATTTATACTATATCTCTATGACAGCACCGATGGTGGAGTGGTTCAGATACCAGCGTTCTGCTCGAGTGTTGTGGATTCGATTCCCACACAGGACAACACTGTGTGATCCACAAATATAGTTGTTGAGAATCTGGGTGTACTTTGTGTCCGTAAAATTCTATGTTTGGAAAGTCCCCCGCGATACAAGAATTATCCCTTAGCCGACGCCTCAAGTGACGAATTTATATTTTAGTCAAATTAAAAGAGTCGACTATTCAGTGCAACTTGGTTGGGCAATAAAATTGTCCTCCCGTTGTTCAGGAGTCTCATGTCCAACAGTAAAACATTAATTTATATAGTATAAACAAGTAGAAGAAATATCATATATATTATTTACTTCCTGGCCATGTTGTGAAAATCATATCTGCTTGATTTTGGAAAAAAGTTTTTGGGTGTTGAAGTTTGTTAAATAAAAAACACTTTTACATTTATTGTTATTTTTATATATGTAAACATATTAACACAAATTGTGAAAATGTGAAATAGAAAATAAATCACGAACAGGATTTGAACCTGCATCTCCTGGATACCGTCCAGATGCTTTGCCAATTCAGCCATCGTGATTATTGCGTGGAACTGCTAATTTCAATAACATATTCATTCTTAACGTTTTAGGTGACGTATGTATACATATTTTAAGCATATGACGTGATCGATAATTTACCAGTACTTATACAAAATGTAAAATAGAATTTATGATAATTGTTCGCACCGAATCTATTCGGTACTTACTCTATTCGGTCTATTCTATTTTTTATAATAGTAATTACTCTTATAATTCTTTATATACTCTGTGGTGGAGTTTATGATGCCCTACTTTTTGGAGCAAGTGCTGCCTCAGCCTCAGCACGGCTTCGTCCACAATACCGAAGAACCGCTGGCTACCGCTGGAGATCGAGCGCTCGTATACGAATTGGAGAAAACGTCTAACCAGTTCCAAAGCAAAGATTAGTAGTTGAGCAGCTTCTCTTAGTTTAGTGCTTAGATCTTTTCCTCTGCTAATAAAATAAAATACCATAGGAGATACAGTAGACCGACAACACTCGCCACCTAAACATTTTATGGCCTTCTCGCCGTATCAATAACTACGAGTGGGGATTGAATCCGCATTCTCTGGAATACCCATACACCCATCCGTTTAAATAATTATAACAATGGCGCGATAGAGGCGACGGCTTGAGAGAGGATGAGACGTAGTTAGGCATGTAAGTACCTTCAATAGGAAGTTTCATAAAAGAAAAAATATTTTACATTAGCGCGTAGGCAGGTACCTATTTTGTTTTTTGAAAGTAATTATTTTTAAGAGAGGCTTTTATGATTTGCAAGATTGCCTAATATAAATTATATAGACATCGAACACCGATATGATGTGATTCGTTAAAACACTACTTTTTCTGAAATTAATCCGATTTACTTAATTTGATTAAGTGCTTAGCACACTTGTTATAATAGTGCTTATACCTAAATAGGTAGATTTGTATGGGTGAAAATTCACGCACAAAGTGCATACTCATCTTTCATTGTGTCAACATATATGTTTTCATTAATAAATTCATGAATTGCGAATTTGGTGCACACCAGCAGCCATACACGCAATTATTGCGTATTCAAGTTACCGCCACTGCGAATTTTCTCTGTGAGCTGGAACTCCACACTCGCCTACAGATTTGTTGTCCTGTGATTATGACCGTTAATTGCACCGGAATGTGGAATGGTGCCAACTTAAACGCTATTGCTAAAGGACTGTCACACATACTATCAACTACAAAGCTATATTTTGCTGAACCAGAAACGTTTCTGTTAAAGTGTGAAGAATAGCCATCAATTAAGCCAAGTGAAATTATATAAGAACTATAATATAAACATTAGATACCTACATTTTACAATAATTATACAGGCGAAATGGCATTCTGTCATTTTTCTGCTTTTGTGGTATAAAGTTTACGGCCAGCAGCAAAATGTAGATAGGTACGTATAAAATACTAGCCTTTGCCGTTAACGCTAGTTAGTATTATATAGTAGCGGGATAAAACATATAGTAACCAGTTTTCAAGTCTCATCAAGGGCTATCAAATAGAAAGTTTTATCAAAATCCGATCAAGAGCTATCAAATATTTTTTTTTTATCAAAATCCGTTTAGTACATTTTGCGTTATATGCAAACAAAATTTTTGCGTGACATATCACACCTGGTAGACGTTGTCCTTTTTTTATAAGGATACCTTTACAGCTATTCCCGCTGGGGCAGACGGGAACATTATGACCTCCGGACTCCGGACGCGGCCATTGGCAAGTAGGTAGAGTGCAATGAAAATACTGAACCAACCTTGTCTGGTCAGCACCTGCGTCAGCCGGTACGAATTAGCGCCATTACGCCTCTCTGCCATTCTTCCATGATGCCACTTGTCCCGGCGGTATCGCGACGTGTCCTGAAACGTTGTCTTGCCAGAACGTTGGCTAGTCTGCTACCAACTGCTCCGGAACCTTTTTCGATATCAGAACACAAAGTGTGAAAAAATTTTATAAAAAATTATAGCCACAAGCAGAGTTCGAACCCACGCCTTCTCAACACCGTTCAGACGCTCTGACAACTGAGCTATCGTGACATCCACTCGTGACCATAAAAGAGAATACCCACAAAATAAATGTATGGACTTTGGTTTCATATTGTATCTATCATGTTGAATCTTACCTTAATTTATAGTGTTTTAAGTGTACATATAATACAATATCCCTACTTCGCCGGATTTTCGAGAAAAAGACAAGAGAGAGAAAAAGTTCATCAAATTATGTTATATTTTGGGTGATTGCACCTTTTTTTTTTGTTAAGGCAGGAAATATGTTCCTAACCACACACCTCGTCGTTCGGGGCAACGAACAGGGTAGTGTGGGTACGTGTTTGTACCTACAATTATACAAATATTTTGCGTTTTCAGCAAATTGTTTCTTATATAGCTACATATCAAGTTTTCATCAAGTTGTTTTCTTATATAGGTATATAGATACAAAACGAAACCATAAACGGGCATTCTCCTTTCCTTAGCACAATAATTTTTTTCTTAAAATCTTGGATAAAGCTCGCATCAGCTGATATAATAATTTCAGCTTACCTGGTCTTAAAACAAGTGTCACCACTCAATTCTTTCCTGCGGATATCATACGAAGCCACAAGTACAAGTAAGCAGTTCACATATTGCATTGCTGGTGGTAGATTTAGTATTCGACGATTATCACATATTACATTACTGGTGGTAGATTAGGTACTCGAGAATGGTTAGCGTGGTATGGACATGTGATACGTCGAGAGGAGATGCATGTAACTAGAAGATGTATGGAAATGGCAGTGCAAGGTAGGAGGGGAAGAGGTCGACCGAAAAAGGCATGGATGGAGTGTGTGAATAACGATATGGAAGAAAAAAGAGTGTCTGTTGAGATGACGGCTGATAGAGGAGAGTGGAAGAGAAAAATTCGCTGTGCCGACCCCACCTGAGTGGGATAAGGTGGAGACAAAGAAGAAGAAGAGATTAGGTACACGTATCTATTGGGACACTCACTTGTTTATCGAGCCCGACTAGGTCGATACCATTGTTTGCCATGTGACTACCTGTGAAGCATCTCGTTGTGTTTTGGTTGTAGGTATCATGAGATCCGTATTTTTTTCATTTCCCATTCGCAAAATGTAATGGTGGTCGTATCGTGGCGGCAGTATTCTTAGATTGCTTAGTCCACGGACGGTGGTTAACACTTACTATCCGGTGGGTTATGGCTCGTCTGCCATCATAAGCTATAAATAAAGAAAATACATTTATAACTTTCTGATATGCAAATATTAGGCACAAAAATATATAGGTATCTTTGGTTTTGGGTTTTTAGGTTATATCTTTGGTTTCCGATATAGTAGCGAAATAAATCGTATATTTTAGGCCTAATCAAAAGCTATAAAATAAGTAACATCAAAATACGTTTTTGCGTGATGCGAGAACAAACACACAGACCAAAATCTTAAAAAAATTGTTTTGTTTTGTGTTCAGACATACCTATACAGCGTAATACAGTTAATCTTTTCCAAATATCTTAAACGTACAGACACAGCTCTGTTACAGCTTTATAATATCTAGTTAGGATTATATTATATAGGTTGGCTAGAGATCGTAAAATTAAGTACCTACTCGTAGCTTTATTACTGTACAGTCTCAATTATTCAATTTCTATCTATTCCTTTATTGCCTTTCGGTTGTCATATAACGGGAACTGTCTGGCAGTCTGTGGTATAAAAGGATAAGTGATTTTATTAGTAATATAAATAGTTATAACAATAGATGTAAGACTTTTTCGCTAGTACATTCTAAGCATATGGTTTTAACAGCTTAGTGTAAAATATACAATCGCTAATTGCAAATTTAGCCCCGTTTTCATATTAAGTCAGATTTATCTAATATACTTTATTTGATTTAAACGGGGAAAAATATTCTTACCAAGATTTTAAATAAAGTGTGTCAATATAGTTAATGTTCTCTATTACACATTTTCCTTTATATACTTTACCAACCGGAACCCTACTAATGTGTACAATTATCCGTAATTGAGAACAAAGGATGACGGATTTTAACTATAAAAGAGATCCATTGTTTGGCTTATATAACGGCTGATTTTATAGTACATCTCACTTCTTTAAGAGTAAGTAGCGAGCTGAATATCTGAATAAGTAACTAGTTATTATTCCCTTTTATTTGCAAATGCAAACGACAGGCTTGCAATCTATATACGAAGGTTGTTTTTGTACTTTAATTAGCCACTGCTCTTTGAAAACTCAGCAATATTTCTTTTCGACATTAGTATAGTGCAAATCTCTTGATTATTATTAACGATTTCACTTTTTTACACTTTGTGTTAAATAGTTAACAAAAAAACACATACGAGTATATGAAATATGAACATGTTTATACTTCATATTAGGAAACGCTTCTTACAATTGAGTTAATGACTCACTTCACAAAAACAAAGTTATGCAAGAAACAGCTCGTTTCAACTTTATAGCGCTTTATGTACCCAAATGCTTTTAAGTACACATTCCGTAATGAATGCTTATGTCTACAGAAATACAGCTAAGAATAAGTACGTAATGAATTTCAAAACCTCTCTACGTGATTCACACGGGGTGTGCTAGGCTAGTATTCGTTTTTTGTGTATGTATAGTTAGTACGAACTGCAAAAGCAAAATTGAATAACATTATATGTACATAGTTTGAAAAATAAGATACACCAAAATAATAAATTTCATGTTATCAGCACATTATTTTTCGCGGTGTTTATTGAAATGATTGATAAAGGGAAATTAGAAGTAGATACTTTACTTCAGCAAGGTTTGGCACAAACTTACATTTTTCTGTTAACTGATTTTATCATGTCCGTCTTGACTAACAACATAGTATCTTGAACTATTTTGGGCGTCCTATGTATATGTATCTTTGCCTCTCGACCTGGGTTGGCGGCAACTTGGACGGCTTGATATTACTAAATGTATGAGAGATTCCATCCATTCATCAGCCTTTCAACGTCCACTGCTGGACATATGCCTCCCCAAAAGAACGCCACAACGAGCGGTCCCGTCATGGGGGATAATCGCCACGCTTGGCAGGCGGGTTGGCGATCGCAGTGGATGTTGTTAATACTCGAGGAGGTGCTGCTGCCCACTCCCTCAGTCGGCTCTTACGATTCCCGTGGGTCGAGAGGGGGCGTATGAGAGATTACTTAGGATATATACGAACCCAGGTGGATCAGAGATTCAGCTAAGGACATATCCCAAATTGACGTATATAGAAAGTAAATAAAGAAAGATGCATCAATTAGTTATTTTTTCTGAGAGGAGGGGGGGGGGAGGATTACAACGAACAGGGTAGTGTGGGGCCTTCACCCACTAAAGAAACCCGCCGTGTGCCGTCTATGCGCCTGTGTTGATGGGCCAAGCGGTGGGGGGGGCATTACCCTGTCCTCATTAGTCTAATGAACGTAGTAATGAAAAAAAATATACATGCTTTCCATTTTTTTGAAACCTGATCACTGTTTGATCTGTTACTCATTAAATTGACGAGTTTGTTTATAAACTTAAGCCACTTCTTCTATATTTTAATAAAATATTTGCTTTTTAATACAAAAAGATTGTTTAATGGAGGGTTTGCGCCAGTTTACGTGAGAATACCTCTCTAATAATATATTATGTATAAGTCTCGGTAAAGTAGAGCTTTTCTAAGAAAGGGACTTTAAAATGAAGCAAATATTGTATAAGTGTCGTTTGTTATTTAAATGAATTCTAAGATATTGTAATCGTGTCATAGTTCCACTATCTCGTTTACACAACTAGATAACTGGTGGTATGAGTGGATGTATATCCTACTTTTAAAAGAGTGTTAGGGGACTGCCGATAGAAGTGAAAAGTAAGTAACTTGTGAATTGAATCGTCGAGCTATTAAATTATTATTTTTTAATTATTTCTGGTTTGTAAGTAAGAAGTGTTAATGACCAATTAATAATTGGTCTAATAATTAGGTATATACTGCAAACACAATCACTATATTTTTATAGGATCAGGAGCATATTTCGCATTTGAATAAATAACATAATTTACGGGCCTCGTGGCGTGATCGGTAGTGTAACCGACTTCCGTGTACGAGGTCGTGGGTTCGATTCCCACTCAGGACAATTATTTGTGTGATGAACACAGATAATTGTACTGCATCTGGGTGTTTTCTATTGTATTTACAAAAAAAAGTAGTATATGTATTATATCCGTAATCTGGTACCCATAGCACAAGCGTTAAGCTTAGTTTGGGACCAGAGGATGTTGTGTGAAAATGTCCGTGAATATTTATTTATTTATTTATAAAGGTAATTAACACGAAAACATTAATGAGTAGGTAAGTTACCTATCGTTTAGCAGTCAGAATGCTTAGACACTAAGCAGCTCAATATATCTTTATACGTAACAATCCAATATTTATACAATGGGCAAGATCCTGATTAGGATTTTATGTGATTTACAGTCCCTGAATAATGTTGTTGAAATAGGAATATTGTTCTTCAATCAGCTACACACATTAATGTCTACACGAAATGTGTGTCTTCCCATAATCGTTGATGAAATTGGTTCGTTTATTATTCTATTCACTGAATTGCAATCATTAATAGTTTTGGTATAGTGCTACAGCAACAAAATAAAGTAGGAAAATAAAAATAAAAATAGGAAGTAGGGAGAATATATAAAAAATAACATAATTTAGGTAAATTATTTATACATAATATATAAGGTATTGTATATTAGGTAATAGGATAAGCACGCTATCGCATTGGGTTTAATTTTTTTTTAAGGCGGGGAATAATGTTGTCCCCGTCGTTCGGGGCAACGAACAGGGTAGTGTGGGGCCTTCACCCACTAAAGAAACGCGCCGTGTGCCGTCTCTCCGCCTTTATTGGCGGGCCACTGGAACTATGTTATATTCCTTCGATGGTGCACCATGTGTGATGACCTGCAATGATAGATGTATGTTATGTTAAATAAATAAATATAATGAATACATGTTCTTATGAGTTTGCAATACAAATATTATTTCTACATACCCACATTCACATACACATCACACATCACGCGCTCACACAATCATTCCAATACATAATACATATAACATAACACTATATACACCATACAATTTACATTTTAAACATACAAATTTACCTACTGGTTACGTATTCATAACATATATTATTAGGTAACATAAACTTAAAACGTAATCAATTTTGTTCACTAATTTATAGCTTTATTGAAAGTCAATCATGTTTAAAGACGAGAATACAAAAATGATTATGAACTGTGTATACACCTATAAGCTTTATTTATACTTTACTTTTTTTTTGAAGTTGTAATAATATTAGTGGTATCGCTTACTATAGTACCGATATAATTATGTACCTAGTATGTATAAAAGAAGTCACCGTTTATGTGAATTTGTAACATTTTATAACTTTGATAAAAAAATATAAAAAAATAGGAAATAGGGAGCATATGAAGGAGAGGATATGAAGGATAATAAGGAGAGGATAGTGTGTATAATAAAGACAGGGTAGCAAGAAAAATAAGGAGAGGGATAACGTTCGGTACTCTCACTCACGATACGAAACACGTTAGAAGTACAAATCGTTGTTTCACACAGATCAGTAAAAAGGTGGTAGTTCTTTGATTGAGCCGGCCCATTCATGCTGGTAAGGCTCTACCACTTTTTAGTTTTTTTTCTCAAGTATACTGAAAACAAAAATAAAGAAATTGTCAGATTTTAGTTCCAACTACGTATTATATCAATAGCATCACGCCTGTATCCCCGAAGGGGTAAGCAGAGGTGTATTACACATGCACGCTTCGCCAGCTATGCTTAGATCCCACATAATAGCGTCGCAAGGAGGGAAGCATGTCACCACTGCGGCTGCGACGAGGACACGGCACAGCATACGCTCGAGTCGTGCCCGGCTTGAGCTGAGCAGCGCCGTGAACTCGTCGTGCGAATATACGACCACGTCTCCGAATTTCGCACTAAGCTCAACTGGCTCCCAATAATGTGTCGTCGGCGAGATAGTCACATTTTACCCCTTCTTTTACCACATTTTACTATTCTCTTTAATCCTTCTTCTCCGCGATATCTTCAGCAAAGATTTAAATTTCTTCATACTACTCATACTACCCATTTTCATAATCGATGGCTCTGAGCGATAAGGCCGCCAAATGGAAGACTTATTTAAGTTAAGCCTTAGCTTTATATTGTTTGTTTGTATAATGTTTAGTGTTCCAATAAAGAGTTTTCTATTCTATTCTATAATTATGCCATATATTATAATGTTGATCAATTGAAAGTGATTAATATTTATAATCCTAATAAATCTTATAAACAATTACTAATCCATGAGATTCCTGTCGGGTTCTTCTCATGAAAGACTTTACTTCGGAATCCGGCCGCTTGTAGCGATTACAATCGCCACCTTGTTATTGCGGATGCACTCGCCTCAGGCGCTCGTGTCATAAATCATTAGTGTATTTTTGTTGTTTTCATTAATTATTAGTGTATCCTTCACGATTTTAAGTGATATTTAAATATCTTTATTTCATAGGCCTATGCAATAAAGGTATTTTTAAATTTGAATTTGTATTTAATGACCTATTTGTTACATTGACGGCAAGTAAAGTAATCATTTTTATAAAATCATGTTGTATAATCTGTTCACGGCAGGAAAGTCCATATTTTAATTTTATAATTGATAATGGTCAACTTCTTTGTAAATTGGATTTGTAAAAGTAGAGATCGTTAATGCTTTCAGTTACTTGTAGAAATCCTCCAAACTTGAAAGTAAAATAATAGCGCTTTAAAATAGCAAATATTATTTATAATATATTATACATACCTATAGCGCCATCATCATACAAGTGCATAGATAAGTAGTTAAACTTTTTGTCGTATAATGCATATTCTAAAACCTTTAAGTAACTGACCCTCTCTCCGTAATACACATGGTAGGTATTATAAAAATATGGCCATATTATTTGTCGGTCTGCACAAATTCTAATAGGTACAGCTAAAGTTAACTCATATGTACGCTCCACTCTGTTCGAAAGGGTTGTAGTTTCGCTCTTATGAACCACTCGACTCCGAGTTCCACTCAGCTGCCATTTTGTATTTCTGCTAAATCCATACATGTTTTAGAAAAGGCAACGTTGTAGTTTCGCGTATAAATATTCAGTGTAATGACGGATTAAGAATGTAAGTCACACCCCATTCTTTCTCACGGGTGTCGTATGAGACGACTAAGGGATGTAAGCAATTATCATCCATTGCATGACTGGTGGTAGGGCTGGGTACCAAGTGGGAGTACGCACTTGGTATCGGACCCGAGCGTGTTGGTACCACCATCTCCCGTGTGACCGGCCATGAAGCACATCGTTGCGTTTTGGCTGTAGTAGGAGGTAGCCGTTTATTAGCGGCATGACAATACTTAAGAAATAATTTAAACTCAACTACATAGTATGCAAGTCACGATAAATAACCACTATATCCTTACCAGCCCCATGCTTCGATACTTCCTCTGTGGTAACTAAGTATACCGTACTTCAGAGCTTTATAATAAATTCATAATATTCCCATACACCCTCGTCCTATATTTATTTTGCGTACCTATAGCTCAAATATTGCTGTATAACGCCAATGTACTCGTATTTACTTTGTGACATTTATTTTTTGTATCCTGTCGTATTATGTTATATAGAATTATGTTGTTTGTGCTACTAAACAGTCATGGAAGAGCCCTATGTTCGATGGGTAGTTTCGACCAGCAAGCTAAATTTTCGGAAGAATGATATAAAAACTTAGGTACCTACAGTTTTAGAACTGGCGAAAGCTATAATAACTCGTATATGAAAACTAGCCAAGTCAGACCTTTAGGTTTCAATATATTATCCTAAGTTATAAGAAGAAATTATATTTTAAATTGTTATAAAATATTTTATGTTGTTATAAATAAATTTCAGGACTGACCATTGAACTTGGCACCCATTTAGATCTCACTTCTTTTGTCGTTGAAGTCAACAACCAAGGCATATATTGAACTTGGCTCTCATTTCACATTTATGTTTTTGATGGGATATCATTACTTTTTGTATAGAAATTATTAAGTAGGTACTTATTCATAATAAAATTAATACCAAGTGGTTTTTGTTAATCTATTTTCCTGCGTTTACGGGGTATAATTTATTTTTTGTGTTATTTTCTATATTTTATTGTACATTTGAAAACGTGTAGTCCTTAAAATCCACATAAAGACCGGTTGTCATCAATTTTGATTGCCGATTCTTACATTACACTATAAGTTCTTACTGATTCTTACATACATTATTACAGGCACTAGAAGTAAGTATTCCTAATATAATCAATTAATTGAAAAATTATAATAAAATGATAAAAAATTACCAGTTTCTGATTAAGTCCTTTGTATTCACCAACTAACCTATCTGGATGCCAAATTTGAGCTTTCTAGGTCATCTGGAACTGAGTCAGAGTTTTGATCTATAGCTCAGTCAGTGATAAAAATGACGTTAATATCTAAATAATCTTTTGAGGTGTGTTTATGAAATTTAGGGCACATATGTGAGACAGATAAGTAAGTCTCAATGTATGAGCCAAATTTGACATGTTTATGTGAAATAGTTTTTGAGTTATGAGGGGATCAAAAGTGGCTCCAAATGGTTCGTGTAATATTACACACGGTACTGCTTGCCAATTCTTTAGCTTGAACTTGGTTTGACACACTACCGCGTATCTATATTGGTATTATATTAGTATTATTCACTTTATTCTTTGTACTGATATTTTACATATTTTCAATACATTATAAAGTGCACAAAAACATACATAAATAAACTATTATAAAAACATGAAAACTAAACTCACAGTGACCCCCCCGTCCGCGGAGGCGGGGCTATCAGCCCTAGTGGCGACGGGCTCACTGCTTGCGGTGGGCCGAACGTCTGCCGTGGAGGGCCAGCGGGGCCATAGTGGTCCCCCCGGGGCCCTGGGAGACGGAGACAGGGCATTTAGCCTGAGGGGTGACGGGCTCACCGCTTGCTTTGCGAGCGGTGGGCACGGTCTGATGCAGACCACCGTTCGGCCCGACCCGTAATCCTGAACGGACAGGACCGGGGGTCTTCGGACCGCGGGGAAGAAAACCCCTATAAAAAATTACCCCAATCCCGTGCTCTGCCGCCCGGCCAGGTGCATGGCTGAGGGGAGCTCAGTCGCGAGGATGGCACGTGCGGAAGACGTTTCAACCAAAAATGGCGAAAGTTAAAAATACTAAGATTCCCCAAGAGGATACCGGGAGCAACGCCCCCTTAGAAACCCTCAAAGGGCCGAGTAGCAATACCGGCCCTATCAGCTCCACGTATTTAGGGGAGCAACCAACGCCAAAGAGAAAGGAGAGGAGAAGAAGACTGGGAGGAATAAGAAGAGGAAGGCAACCCGTGGGAGGAAACCCACACCCGCGGGAAGTCCTACCGCAGGAATCGGATTAGCTGCCACGTCGGGGATGGAGACAGACGGCGGTAACGGCGGTGTAACGGCCGCAAGCGCGCTCGCCCCGAATCCATCGGGGCCTCAGCCGGGGATGGTTGGCTCGTTGGAGCGGCCCTCACGACTTCTGAAGCGCTCAATTGCGCTAGAAGGGGATGCGTCAGAGTCGGAGAGCAGCTCCACTGCGATGCCTCCTCCGGAGAGGCCGGGAAGGCCAGCTAAGAGAGGCCGAGGCGCCAGCAGGCGAACAGTGCCACGCGCCTTGTCCAAGGCAGACGAGTCTGTAATTGAGGATCTGGGAGCGAGGCTCTCAATAGAGTAGCGGCTGACCTTCCTCACATCGAGGCTCGAAGAGGAGCCTCTGGCGCAGAAGGCTGGGCAGCGCCCTAAGGGCCAGCTCAGAGAGGAGTTCCCTCCTCTTCCATGTGCTGGCCAGCCCTCGCAGGCCCCAGCGACCAATCTCCGGGATTCACGTGTCCCACCTCCCGAGCCAACCGGCACTGCGCCCTCTGATGAAAGCTAGCATGTGGTGAGTGGGGGGAGGAAGAAATCCCGGGGCAAGAAGAAAAAGGGAGCCGCGACTGGGGCTGCTGCCCAAGCTGTGAATCCCGCCGCGCCAGGGAGCAAAACCTGGCCCTAAGAAGTCACGCAAGCTTCAAGCGCCGAAAACGGCAGCGGTGGTCATCACCATGCTGCCGGAGGCGGAAGCGGGCTTGACGTATCAGGCCATCTTGAGGAAGGCCTGGGCGGAAATCGATGTCTCCGACATCGGAGTCATTGCCGCCCGAACCCGCCTACCCCGCACAGGAGCTCGAATTCTCAAGTTCCCTGGAGCAGAGGGCCCCAGAATGGTCGACACGGTGGCCGAAAGGCTACAGGGTCTGTTTGGCGAGGGGAGTGGTGTCCGTGTTACCAGACCGGTAAAGTGTGCTGAACTGCGCATTTCCGGTCTGGATGACTCAGTGATGGCGGACGACGTCCGGGAGGCTATTGCCTCGAAAACCGGATGCTCAAATGCCATTAGAGTGGGCTCCATTCGGACCGGTCCCGGCGGTGTAGGTGCCGTCTGGGCGAGTTGCCCTGTCGTGGCGGCCAAAACCTTGGCCAACGCAGATAGGCTCCTCGTGGGCTGGAGTTCCACGCGGGTCACCGTGCTGGAGCCTCGGCCCGCGAGGTGTTTTAAGTGCATGGCGGTCGGACACACCCGGCCGACATGCACTAACTGCTTTGATTGTAGCGGTCTTTGTTCCCGCTGCGGTCAGGCAGGGCACCGGGCGGCAACCTGCACCGCCGCCCCTCACTGCCCCGCGTGCGCGGCAGGCAACAGGCCTGCCAAGCACTGCATGGGGTGGGAGGGATGCAGACCCCCGATGACAGGCCCAAAAAAGGAGGGAACAAGCCAATCGGCCCAGGCTGCCTCCCCTAACGTGGCTTCGTAATAAATTAATTAGGTAAAAAAAATGTGTGCTGGGGGCACATAGTAGAAGTGAAACTTCAACGGACAAGAGAGAAAAAGACTAAAAAAAAATATATTAAAACAAAATTATATACACCGCGGAGAATACCAACAGAGCAGATGTAACACCTCTATTATATTGAAAAATATCGCTGTAATCTGTCAAAGTTACCCAGAATGACTGTAGCTTATGGATTTTTAGTACATATGGAAATAAAAACTGTTGAATCTGGTTTGATCCCTTTATTTGGAGAATAGATGTTTAACACCCCTTCTCCCCGGACCTCTGTTGTGTACAGACGCATTTTAAGTGCCTGTTTGTATTTTATTTATTGTAGCAATTTTAAACAAAAACACTAAAATTCTAAATTAAATGTTGGTGAAATAATAGGAGTGCATAAGTGAAAGAGGTTTGCTGCAATCAACACATTGGTACAGTCAATCACAGTGAGTAGACAACTCCACAATCTATACAGAGATAGACTATCGCACATGACTATTGATAGCGAAAGAGACAATTAACTACAAGCCCGCACATACTCATATAAAAAAGAGACAACATAATTACGGCAACTCCTAACGCAACAGCGTGAATCACACGCACATTGTCTTGATAAATAGATCCTCCTTAGCTGGACAGTAAGTAAAAATATACGTGTTGCTCGATCTCGACCATATAAAGTTGACCCCTGGGATAGATAGATTCGCTACAATAATCTTTGAGTTTCTGCTGTCCTAGTACTTTGTCCCAAAGCAATATTATGCCTTTAAAACGTACACCCCCCGCCTCGCCGCTGACTTCACTGCCTATAGTGGCGTCGCAGGCGGTGGGAAATAAACGGAGCGCGAGTACGCAAGCAATTGCTAAAGGATTAATTGAACCAACTATACATCATTGCGAGTCGGCACCAGACCTCCATACGATTACGGCGAACGTTACAGAACGTAAAAAGAGGAAATTTGACGATGACAACTCTTGTATTGCTACATTATTGAAAGATATGTTTGCTGAGTTTTCAAAAGATCAAGACAGACGTTTCCTTGAACTACAAAACACAATCTCTAAGGTAACCGAGCAGAATATAGAACTCAGTAAGAGCGTAGAAATGATGTCCGCCAAATATGACGAGTTTTTGTCTAAAATATCATGTCTCGAAAAGGAAAGATTACTTGATAAAAAAATTATTCAACAACTTGAAGAAAAAATGGAGTCCATGGAGCGAAAATCCAGAGCAACTGCCATAGAAATCAGAAACTTACCGAAAACACAGGGCGAATCGAAGGACACTCTCTGCAAATCAATTGTATCCCTGGGAAAAACCATGGATGTTAATATTCAATACAGCGACATACGAGATATCTACCGCCTAAACTCGAAAGATAGCTCCAACCCGGTTACAATCGATTTAACCACCGTTCTCCTAAAAGAAAAAATTTTGAAAGGAGTTAAAACTTTCAACAACAATAAGAATAAGGGACAAAAACTTAACACCACTCACATTAACTCTCAATTAAATAAAAAACCACTGTTTGTCTCCGAAATTCTGACCCATAATACTCAAAAGCTATTTTACTTAGCAAGGCGTTTCCAAAAGGGTAACGACTACTCTTTTTGCTGGACTTCGCATGGAATAGTTTATTTGCGAAAAGAAGTTGGTTCTCCTCAAATCCGAGTCGTGAGCGAAGCTGTTCTTGAGGCGCTTAGGAAAAATGCATGACTATTATTAAGTTTTTTTAGTTTTTATTTCTATGGTCGAATATGTGTAATCAATTATATAGCTTTATTGTTAAAAAGTATCTTATATTTTACGTTACAAATTAATTTTATCATATATTACTATATATATCTACACAAACACACAATACTATATACAAACATATTATACATATACTTCGTAGATTCACGTAAAGATAGAGTTACAGTATTTTTTAAATATAATGAATTTCCAATGCCTCAATTTTTACTGCTTCTATTTTATAGTATTAATAATAAAAAAATGGTCAAGGGTAAAATCACTATAATATTTATATTTTATTTCTTCCGATTAATATTATCTGAAACACAAAATAACAACTGTATCCATGGCTAACAATGTAAACAACTTAATAAACAATATCGACAGCTATGCGGTTTCAAATGCACTCTCATGCGAAGTTGATGAGTGTAGCAATTTTTTTCCAACTCATCCATCTTTATCGCTTATTTCTCAAAATATCCGTAGCATCAACTGTAACTTCTCGGATTTTCAGGTTCTATTAACAAGAATGAAAATTGATTTTGATGTCATAATACTAACGGAATGTTGGCTCTCGTGTGCTCCCTCTCTTCCCACCATTATTGGCTACAGCGCTTTTGCAACTACAATGAATCCATTACAGAATGATGGCGTTGTTGTATTTATAAGGACCGAATTAAGTTTTTCTATTGAGGAAGCTAATTTACAAAACTCCAACTGTCTTTTAATCAAAATCGGTAATACAGACACGGCTATATTAGCTATTTACCGATCACCATCCTTTTTTTTTTTTTTTTATTTTAGGTGGGCAAAAATGTCCTACCGCACACCCCGCTGCCCGGGGAGACAACGGGGTGAATGGGGCTCTCACCCACTAAAAACCCACCGTGCGCCTACACCCGCCCTTGCTACGGCGGATCACGGGTACCGCGTCGTTACGACCGCGATCCGCAGGCGGCAGCCCCTACGGGCACCCTCTCTTGAGCGACGCCTCGCGCACTTGGGCGTCGCACCTTCGCGGTAGGCTTCCGCGGACGGCAGGGTACTCCCCGACCCCACCGTCCGCAGCCTCGGCTAGGGCGGCATAAGGCGCAAGTAAGCGCGCGCACGCCGCCCCTCGCGCGGGCGGCGAATCGGGTCCGCGAAGGAGGATTCCTCACGGGCCCTCTCCGCCACCTCCTTCCGCGAGATGACAGCCTCGCAGAAGGCGGCGACCTCGGTCCAGGCCCTGTCACTGCCAACCATCGCTCGCGCAACGGCCGGCAGCGACAGGTCCACGCCTATGACTGCAACGAGTTCCCGGCGCTGCACATCCCAGGCCGGGCACGACTCGAGCGTGTGCTGCGCCGAGTCCTCGTCGCAGTCGCAGTGGTGACAGCCTGGGGTCGTCTCCCTCCTTGCGATCGTGTGCAGGTATTTGCCGAAGCAACCATGCCCCGACAAAACCTGCACCAACCGGAAGGTGAGGATCCCGTGCTGCCGCCCTGCCCATTCTTCCAAGATCGGCCGGAGCGCCCCCACGGTCCAGAGACCGGCTCGGGGCGTCTCCAGCCGAGACTTCCACTTTAGGACGGTGGCGCGGCGGGCATCTTCCCGCCACGATGACATTACGCTCGGCGAGGGGCGGCTGCCCCCCGCCCGCGCCGTCGACGCCCGCCGATAGACGTCGGCGAGCACCTCCGCCTCCAGATCCCACGGGGGGGTTCCGGCCAACGCGCAGGCTGCATCGGTCGAGACCGTGCGGTACCCGCGTATTGCCCTGACCGCTACGACCCTCTGTGGACGCCACAGAAGGGCCCTATTACGAGCGGCCAGGGACTCCGCCCACACGGGCGCGCCGTACAGCGCCATCGACCGTACTACCCCCGCGTAGAGTCGTCGACACGCAAGACTCGGTCCGCCCAAATTCGGCATAAGTCGCCCGAGGGCGGACGCCGTGTTGACGAGCCTTGGCGCAAGACGGCGGAAGTGCTCGTCAAAGTGCCACCGTCCATCCAATACCAGGCCCAGATATTTGATGTGGGCCTGGATTGGCAAGCCCACCCCATTGACCGTTATCGAGGCGCTGGAGGGCGGGCCCCGTCGGCGCCCATGGAACAGTAGGGCCTCCGACTTTTCAAGGGCCACCCTAAGCCCCAGCGCCTCAATCCGCCTGACCACCTCCGCGGTACCTGAGGTGGCCAGCGTTGCCGTCTCCTCGAGGGTCCAGCCCCGGGCTGTGACGAGCGTGTCGTCTGCGTAGCAAATTACGCCCAGCCCGGGGGGGAGCCGGCCACGGAGGACCCAGTCGTAGCCGATGTCCCACAGGAGCGGCCCAAGAACCGAACCCTGCGGGACGCCGCACGACATAGCCCTCCTTACAACGTCCCCTTCCCGGTCCACGAAGAGGACGCTGCGGCCGTCGAGGTAGTCTGCCACCAGCCGCCTTAGGTAGAGGGGCACTCCATGGTACCGGAGTGCCTCCTTGATGCAGCCGAATGGCAGACTATTGAAGGCGTTGGCGATGTCAAGCGACACCGCCAACAGCACATCCCTCGAGGTGACGGCCTCCGCAGCCGCGGCCTTCAGGCGCAGAATGGCGTCGACCGTAGACCGACCCGCCCGAAATCCAAACTGGGCGTCGGACAGGTCGGGGCCGACCGCTCCTAGGTGCCGGACGATGCGGGCAGCGACTACCCGCTCGAGGAGTTTGCCCACCTCGTCCAGCAACACGATGGGCCTGAAGGCCGAGACTGTGTTCGGAGGCCGTCCCGGCTTCGGCAGGAGCACGAGCTTCCCCTCCTTCCAGCAGTCAGGGAACCGTCCGGACACCAGGCAAGCGCCGAACAGTCCCCCGAGGCGGGGCTCGAGATGGTCGAGGACCAGGGCCAGCACTCGGGCGGGAACCCCGTCCGGCCCGGGGGCGGCGCCTCTCCGCATACGCGCTACCGCCGCCCCCATTTCCGTCGTCGTCACGGGCGGTACCTCCACGTCGTCGGCCTCCCGGTCATCATCTGGCGGAGCCATGACCGGGGGCGTGTGCACCGCCCGTGAAGGAAAAAGTCCCTCGACCACCTCAGAGAGGAAGCCCGGCTGGAGGGTCTCCGTAAGGGGGGGGCCCTGGGCGCGGAGCTTGTTAAGCGCCGCGCGGTACGGGCGTCCCCAGGGGTCACGCTCGAGACCCTCCAGCATCTCCTGCCTTTTCGCATCTTTGGCGCGACAGATGGCCAGCATTAACGCGGCGCGCGCACTGCTGTACGCCGCATACAGCCGGCCCTCCCGCTCTTCGTCGCGGATTCGGCGACGGCGGCTGCGGGTGTAGGACCTCCGGGCACGAATACAGGCCGCACGGAGGTCCGCCAGCTCCGGGGACCACCAGTAGACCCCCTTCCGTCGAGGCGGGCGCCGCACACGGGGCATGGCCGCATCGCAGATCTGCGTAAGCATGCCGCGAATGCGGCCAGCCTCGGCGTCCACGTCTTCCGTCAGGGGGGGAGGCATCGATCACCATCCTATTCCAACTTAGATCCTTTTTTAACATCGCTAAATGTAACTCTACAGAAACTTTCAAATTTCAAAAATATAGTTATCATGGGTGATTTGAACATTGACATTATCTCGGAAAGCTCAACACCTAACATAGATCAATATCTCTCAATAACTAGTTATAATGGCTTGCTTCCTGCCCATTATCTTGTTACTCGTGACGCTGGTGGCACTTGCATTGATCACGTACTCCTAAAAACCAAGATACCTTCTACCACCATAGTATCACAATCTACTGTCACAGACCATAAATCAATTATACTATGTCTTAAGAAAAATCAAGTTCGTGATTTTGCAATATTAACACAAACTAAAATTGATCAGGAGAGTTTACGTAACGATATTCGCAAAATTAACTTCAGCCCAATCTATTCAACTAATGACTCTAACATAGCTATGGACTATTTCATTGGAGAGTTAAAGACAGCTGTAGATCGAAACTCTACAACAGTTACCCTATCACGCCGTAAGAAAATTATTAAACCCTGGATCACACCGGGACTATTGCGTTGTCTGCGAAATAGGGACAAATTACATAAAAAATCAAATGCCAACCCCGATAATTTAATACTAAAAACTACCTACATTCGGTATAGAAATTTTTGTTGCTCAGTTTTAAAAAAAGTTAAAAGAAACTATAATCGTAACCTTATACAAAAAGCCGGTAAAGATAGCAGAAAGTTATGGTAAACTATAAAAGATATTGCAAACACATCAAAGGATATTACTTATCCTAAAGAACTACTCCAAATATCAAGCACTCCACAAGATTCTGTTAACGACATAAACAAGTACTTTGTTAACGTGGGTAAATTATTATCAGAAAAAAATATTCAGTCGCAATCTAGTTCTATAGTGGGGTCAAATACTTTAAAAAATAATCCACATTCATTTGTACTTTTAAATACAGATGAAAAAGAGGTAGCCGGTCTCATTACTGCACTCAAAAATGAGTGCTCTGTGGGTTGGGATAACTTATCAAATAAGTTTCTTAAAGAACATAAGGACGATCTTGTTCCTCATCTAACCCACATTTTAAACATGTGCCTCTCTAACGGGGTCTTTCCCAAATACTTAAAAAGGTCAGAAATTCGTCCAATTTATAAGGGTGGTGACAGAGATTGTATCGAGAATTATAGGCCTATATCAATCTTACCTTCTATTTCAAAAGTCTTAGAAAAAATCATTAATAACAGGTTAATTGATTATTTAGAAGAAAAACATATGTTATCGGAACATCAATTTGGTTTTCGTAGAGGTAAGTCTACTGACGATGCAGTTAGCTTATTAATTATTTAACCTCAAATTTAGACAAAGGTAATAAATGTCTCTCTATATTTCTGGACCTATCCAAGGCTTTCGATACGGTTTCTGTCCCCATCCTTTTACAAAAGTTGGAAAAAATAGGGATTAGAGGCATACAGTCAAATCTTCTCACCAGCTACCTGACTGACAGATTTCAATATGTCAAGGTTGGTGCTTATACCAGTATGGATCTTCCAGTATGTTTTGGTATACCCCAAGGAAGTATTTTGGGTCCAACTCTTTTCCTAGTTTATATTAATGGCCTTCTATCTCTTGACTCTTTTCACGGGAAAATTATTTCATACGCCGACGATACTGCTCTCATCTTTACATCAAAAACGTGGGCTGATGCGTATAAATCAGCTCAAAAAGGTTTTAATATGGTCAAACAGTGGCTACACAAAAATGTACTCACATTGAATGTTGACAAAACTAAGTATCTTACTTTTTCAATTCGTAGTTCTCCCCTAATGAATGTGGAGCTGATTGCACATAGTTGTAATCGAACATCATTGACTCACCTTACTTGTTCATGCAAGCCCCTAGAGCGTACCAGAGTCATAAAATACCTAGGCGTTGTGATTGATGAAAACATCAATTTTAAATCTCATATTAAATTACTAAGTAAAAGAATACGAAAGCTAACATACCTTTTTAAAATTTTAAGATATATTGTGGTTCCCGCAGTGCTTAAACAAATATACTACGCTATCTGTCAGTCTTTGATTACATATTGCATATCATCTTGGGGAGGTGCACCGAAATCGATACTTAAACCATTTGAAGTCGCACAAAGGACGATTTTGAAATTGTGTAGTTTTAAACCTTTCTTGTATCCCACTAAACTTCTTTACGAATATTGTGAAGTTTTGACCGTGCGGCAGCTTTTCTTACTTAACGTTGTCCTGAAACAACATTCTATTTCTGACTTTGACATTGCAGTACTTTCTAGGCGAAGAAATTATGCAGTCTGTAATCGTAAAATAAAACCACACACCTCCTTTATCAGGAGGTTTTTTCCCTTCCTTGGCCCATACATCTACAATAAAATAAATAAAATGCTTAAAATTTTCACTTTAAATAAATCAACCATCAAAAAACACTTATCTGCTTGGCTTAGTAAACAATCATATGAAGAAACAGAACAAATATTAATAATCATCCAGTGACTTTAAGGGCATTGATATATCATTGTATAAATATCATAACATCTATACAAATTATATTATATTTATATATATATATATATATATATATATATATATATATATATATATATATATATATATATATATATATATATATATATATATATATATTACAGATAATTAAAACATTGTAAGTATATGAATCTACTACCTTATTCTATTATAAGTACATACATTTGTAAAACACATCCTCTCTCACTTCACCACAAACACATACACATTCACTTACACATATACATTATAAACATAATTAAGAAATATCATAAGCATAACTCTGAAAGAAAATCATTTAATTTAATTTAATTCTATTAACGAATCTAGACTTTGTTATGTAACGCTTTTTCCAAATTTACGTGTTGGCTTATTATATATTTTATTTCACATCAGAGCCCGAGGTTTGGCGGCGCTGTGTGCTGAAATACAGGCTATAAAACCTAGCTCAGCACCAGATGCACATCAGACACAATGTTAATATTATAATAAGTTCACGATTGTACACCATAAGAGTTAATTGTGTAAAATATGCTTTTTCTGTTTAAATAAATATTATTATTATTATTATTATTATTAACATAAATAGCTGTTTGGTAAATACAGATATTTTACTCTAAGTGTAATTGTGTACAAGTTCTCAGCGTCCAATGTATAAGTGAGATTTACCGAGGTCTAACTTAGACGTCTCCCGCTAGGGATGATCGAGTAAAACCGCAAACCGCTAGGCACGTACACACGAACAAGAAAGCGATACGAGGGAACACGATCGGCTTCCGAATTATAAACGATCGTAGTTGCTTTAAGTTTTTTTTTATTTGTTTCATTTATTGTTTTGACTATATCATATTATATACTCGTATAGATTCAGAAATATCACCAATGGTTTGCTGTTTTATTTCTGCCAATTATATTATTATAAAACTGTAACAAAGCTGTGTTGTTGTACATTAGATAATATATTTGATGGTATAGTAAGTATGTATTAAGGTATGATGTATATAATTAGGTGTATCTAGACCCAAAACTTTGTTTAAAATTATTGTCTTTTTTTTAATTACCCTAAAACGACTGAAAGGACTTTGTAGAAACTGTTTTGTTCGATACCCCTCAATTTTATTAAAAAAATTGGTAATAATCTAGCTATTTTTTCTTGCGTTGAAACCGGGGGTAGGTAATTATATAATATATTACTCTACGGCACACAAATTACCCTTATGAAAAAAAATAGCTATCCCATAGGTACCAGCTTTATCTTGACTCCTAACTAGAAAGAAGAAGGAAATATTTATTGTGTACCAACAGCGAAATAAAACTTAAGTACAGAAGGTGAAATACTTACAACTGGTTTTAGGTATTAAAATAATAAAAACAACAATCATAATTTTTCCACAACAGACAGGTCGCTGTTGGACCTACTTAGCATAATGCGACTATGCGTTAAGTATAGTTGCGCTGATTTTCAGTAGAGCCTCGAAACTAACTACGAACTATTGCTCTATAACTTGGTACCTATTTCTGCAAAATTTCAAGATGATTACGATGTAAAAGCACAAATAAATATTTTAATAATAATATATAAGTAAATCTATGTTCACTATGACAAAAAATGTTGTCTTTGTGTAAGTTTAATTAGGTACTTTAACGCTAAGTAAGAAGTTAATATTAAGAGCTTAAATGATTGCGTAAGTTAAAAAAAAACCTTTTTCTTGGGCGATGGCTGTAAATTGCCAGCTGTTATAATTTAATGAAAAAATGAATGAAACTACAATAATTAAATTGGATCTTACCATATAGTAATTTTACGGTTATAAAATAAATAAAACAAAAATTTGTTGAAAAGTATTTTGTTACTAATGTACTAAAAACCTAAAATTTTATAAATGTTTTGTATAGTGTGACCGGTGTTTATAATATATTTATATTAATACCTATATTTATGCTGAGGTTTTATTCTAGTTTTGTCCGAACCTTTCCTTTAATGGTTTAAAAAATTCAGTTGTACTTACATAGGTATAAAATTGTTTATATCACGATCAATATTATGATTTGTCGCAGATGTAACTAAAAATATAGTAATGTATAGTAACTAAAAATAGGTATAATTATTTTAAGTTATATCTTAGGTTTCCGACATATTAGCGAGATATAACGTGCCATACCAGTCTAATCGAGAACTATTAAACAAAAAAACTTCATCAAAACCTGTCCAGTAGTTTTGGCGGGCAGTAGTTTATATAATATATAAACAAACAGATTGACAACCGAAAAAAACAAGCATTCATCTGCCATTTCCACCTTTATTGTACATCGCAATACTGATGTATACGTCACCCAAGACGTTAAGTGTGAATGTGTTATCGAAATTAGCATTCAGGAGCAATTGTCACGATGGCTGAATTGGCAAAGCATCTGGACGGTATCCAGGAGATGCAGGTTCAAATCCTGCTCGTGAGTGTTATTTTCAATTTCACATTACATAAACCTATCTAAATTTTAACTACTAATTAATTATATTAAGGTTTTGCAACTTTTGTCATTAAACAAGGCTTAAAAATTAACATAAATATATATTGGCATTTCTATTTATCCATAATAATAATTTCGTCTTATTTATAAATGTAAAGCTGCGTAAGCATATCAGTACACCTATATTATACAATCTATAACTCAAAGGTATTATATTATAGAGCGTCTCGCGGCCCATAACATTCAATTGTCCGCACGGAGAGAGAATTTTGATGATCTCAAGGAACAGTTTGCGTCCGATTTTCCTGCATGAATCTAGTGTGACACGGGGAGATTTCCTAAATCATGTGTTTTTATTTATTACGCAGGATTTATAGTAACATGTTTCTTCACAACATCTTTCTAATTTTATTTTTGCGGTATAGAGACATTATTACTCACTAATAGTTTTAGATGAAGTCCACGAGTAATATTGTAAAGTATATTGTAGTTGTGTAGTATATTGTAAAATTAGCACATAATATACAGCTTACAGTAGCTATAACATAGGAAAGTGGGCTATATAGTCCCTCTAAAGATTAGTATGCACTAAAATAACATTTGTTATAGATAGGTATTTAAATCATTTTAGCCTTCTAAATATAATTGGCTTAACTAGCTATAATTCTCAGTTGAAAATATATATTATTCTCAGTTGAAAATAATATTAGCACTTCAAAAAAATGTTATTAAAAATCAGCATTTGGTACAATTTAGCGTACCAGGTCATTCAATCGTACCACAATGTCCCTGACTCTACAGATTGCGAAGTGGTTTAGATACCGGCCTCCTGCCCGAGTGTTGAGGGTTCGATTCCCACAGGACAACTCTTTGTGTGATCCACAAATTGTTGTTCTGAGTCTGGTTGTACTTTGTGTCCGTGAAATTGTATGTTTGTAAAGTCCCTCGCAATACAAGGATTATGCCTTAGTGCAGGTGTTGTCTATAGGAAAGAAAGAAAAAAACTGCCTCGGTGGTGTAGTGGTAATAATGTATGCGACTGCTAATCATGAGGTCTCGGGTTCGATGCCCGGGTCGGACAATGTTATTGAGCTTTTTCCTAAAAAGAAAAATTCTCAGTAGCAGCCCGGAGTTTGGAAATGTGCCCGGTAGACGTCAATAGGCTCGCCCTCTATTACGTGGGACTTAAACAAAGCTGGTGAATCGTAGGTGTGTAATACACCTCTGCCTACCCCTTCTGGGATTACAGGCGTGATGCTATGTAAAGAAAAAAAGAATGTTCCTAAATCGTACCTGTACATATGATACAGATTAAATTAGGTAAATATAGTTTCCTAAAACAAGGAACAAAGGTCACCAAATCGTATCTAGTAATCTATATAAAGTATAAAAAATAACATAATCTCCAAAAAATTTTAGATATTCATTCAATGCACAGAAAAGGTAATTGAATTATGCAATCACTGAACCCAATACAAATTTCGTCAACTTTCCTTAACGTCCTAAAATGTTGTTTGATAGAAAAAAACTTACCTATATACAGGTATATATGGTTTCGGTATCTGAATATTTATTTAAAAAAAAGGATTGTGTAATAAGTTACACTATTATTATAATATGCACTTTTTCTTCATGGATCATATTTATATTAGGAAACAAAAAATATTTATTCGATATCAACTATACCGACATACATCGACATGTTCGTTAGCCCGAACGACGGGGTCTGCGGTAAGGTACATTTCTCCGACCGCAAAAAAAAAAGTGGAGCTGGCACCAAGAATAGCTCCCCCCGTTTCTTCCTATGGGACTAAAGCTGACTAAGGGATTACCGGGGAACCGGGCAGCAGCGTTCCCCTGTGTACTAAAAACATCCACTGAGATCGCCAACCCGCCTGCCAAGCGTGGCGATTACGGTAAAACCCCCATTTTGGGCAGGCCTATGTCCAGCAGTGGACGATGAAAGGCTGATGGATGGATGGAAAAAAAAAAGACGAGGTTCAGCAAGTTTGGTCATCAATTCTATATTTTATATGCAAACGAATATAATAATATATTTTTTTACATTGCCGTACTTGAGCCATACATACATATTTTTATAGTAGGTAATTTTAGTATGTGATAGGTATCATCAGCATTTTACTAGCAACACATTTTTGGGAAAATGGCTTAAGAGAAATTTTCTACGAGCAAGATTCGATCTTTGCGGGCTACTATAGACCGATAAGCTATTATTAAGTCATTTTAAAATTACCGAATTCATATTTTTTTCCTTTATTAGGTTTTAACTGGTTTTGTCCTTGTGATGACGGACTAAGTACCCCATTCTTTCCCACGGGTGTCGTACGAGGCGACTAAGGGAAGTAAGCAATTATCACCCATTGCATAACTGGTGGCAGGGCTAGGTAGCAAGTGGGAGTACTCACTAGCTATCGCGCCCGAGCAGGTAGGTTTATCTCCCGTGTGACTGGCCAAGAAGAGCATCGTTGTGTTTTGGTTGTTGCGTGAGACAGATAGCTAGCCGTTTATTCTTTCATTTAATATTTGTGAAATGAAATGGTGAGCAGCGGCTTGACAATACTCTTGGTATAGTTGAGTCTATGAGCTACGGCTACCATTTACCATTAGGTAAGCCGTGGCTCGCCTGCCAAAAACCGCAATAAAAAAAATCTGTTTAGTAATAATTTATATAAGTTCAGTGGGTATTAATTTTTTTAGTAATTTGATTAAGTGAGAATTCAAAGTTTGTCTTCCATTCATTCTCCTTCAAGCTTATTTTAAGTGATTAGTAAAAAAAGAGTAGAAGGTAGTATATACGAGTAAATAAGGTTTTAACAAACAACCCAAATGTTTACATCAAAAAATCTCGCACGACATACGAACAGCTTTTATTTACAATGGACATTTAATCAGGAATATAATCTTAACATTCCCTACGCGTATGTGGCGTAAATGTTTGCCCTTGCCAACTTCAAAGAATTAATTTCCTTTACGTAAGACGCCAAATTCTGATTACAATTTAGTTACTGCATGATTTCTGTATAAATGTAATTATAGCGTTACGTTACTAATGCTATGTTCATTGTAGAATTAATTCAATAATAATTACCTTTATTTACCAAGAAACATTTCCTCAAAATGTACAAATTAATCTACCGAAATAATTAAATAGGTGTTTTTAAACCATATTTTTAAGCAAAGCCTTGTTCCAAATTTTGGGCTAAGCTTTTTTTTATTGCTATTCGGTCCTAATTCCGTTTTTAAACTTAAATCTCTCAATATTTATACTATTCATAGTCGATAGTGTAACCGACTTCCCTGCACGAGGTCGTGGGCTCGATTCCCACTCAGGACAATTATTTGTACTGCATCTGGGTGTTTCTATCTATTATATGTATGCATTTACAAAAAAAAAGTAGTATATGTATTATATCCGTAATCTGGTAACCATAGCACAAGCGTTAAGCTTAGTCTGGAACCAGAGGACGTTTTATTTTATCATGTTTTATATATTTTATGTTCATGTTAACTCAAATAAATTAATAGCTTGTTATCGTGTTTCTGTGAAAATATATTTTATATAGGTACATAATCAAAGGTACGATTGTGTGTTTAGTGTAATATAAAAAATACAGTAATACGATTCGACAACTTTGTATTAAGACCTGCTTAAGCAATTCAATTAGTGGCAACTTAAAATTAAATCGTAATATTACATATTTGCAAATATATACTTGTAACAGTTATCATGTTACATAAAGGTGGATGCAGCGGTTGACGATCTTTTTACTACGCCAGGCTGTGTAACATAAGCCAAATAACCCGGTTGATATTCAGTATATCGACTGTGAACTCTTAACACATCCTGTGTCAATTTTGATTAAATAAAATAACGAAAATAATTTAGTGTTATGAGTATATACCTACTGTTATAATATTATTAGTTATTGCCCGCGTTTTTGTTCTGCATGGATTTTAATAATATATTTTTAAAATTAGGGTAACTTTTTTAATTACACTGTTGCAAGTTCTATATTTCTGTGAAAATCACATTAAAATCCATTTAGTAATTCCAGCGATGGGAGCTTACCACAGAACTCGGAATAATACGAGTTCCGTGGCGCAGACATACAAACAGACGAAACAATCTTTGTGTAATAATTTATTACATAAACAACATATTTTTGTGTTGTTTCTTTCTTTTATCACGTCCCCCATTTTTGATACTCCTTAATTTTACAGTATGTGTTCTTCATGCTCATATGTATTTAGGCCTTAATAATGTGGAAATGTATAATTTTTAATAAATTAATTGCGGAAAAAAGAGAAAATGGTTATATAAATTCTCTTTACTGTAAAATAAAAACATTGATTTTAGGAGTTATGAAAACGTTTTTATAATTTAATTATAGTACGTAGCATAAAACCACGTAAGAAGCTCAAGGGAGTTGCTAAGAACAACTCCGGAAGGACGCGCCGTGGAGAGCCCCGTAACCGGTAGCCGCCACCGTCGTCATATCCGGCGCACTAAGGGGAATTATTTTAGCGCCTTTACAGTTTATTCCAACTTTTATTAAGGAAATACATAAATATTCACATCTTTTCATACTTCTTCTTCATAAAATGACATAGATACTTATAATAAAGATACATTACAAGTTTACGCGATCCCTATAACCTCATGATCCGTTTTACCTACATATTATATTAACCTTGCCCACGTCGGGTTATAGGGTCTAATAAATATTTATTTAAATCGTTTTTAATAAAGTTTATTCGTCAAAATATGTGTTTATGAAGTATCTATAGTGTATAGTCAATATACTTTATATACCAGATAGATAACCAATACTATTACGAAATTGTATTAACGTAAGTACCTACATCGCAATACTGAATTGTGCACGACTTCAGAACAGCTGATAGAAGATAATTATGAGCAGTGGTAGCCTAGCGGTAAAACCAAGGGCTGCAAAGAGTGGTTTCAAGTTCGATCCCGAGTCCAAGGTTCAGACCTCGTACCGCACACACCGTTGACTTTTCAAAATTTTTCGAAGTTATGTGTGTACAATTTATCACTGCGCGGTGAAGGAAAACGCCGTTAGGAAATCTGCATGCCTAAGAGACTTTCGCGACGCTTTCCCAACTTGTACCAGCATGGTACACTATGATCTAATCCCTCTGACCATAAGAGGAGAACCGTGCCCAACAACTCGTGGGATAGGAAAAGGGTGGGGAATTAAAAAAAAACTTTACCCGAGCAGACGTCTGTCTGTTCTGTCTGTTGAATTAAGGCAGACCTATAATAAAATACATGTTCAGGAATTACCTGACGTGTCCTGATGGTAATCGGTTACTGTAACCTATAGGCGCTAGCGATACCAGAGCCTTAGTTTTATATTTTTACTTATAACATTTTTAGTGGTCCAATAAAGAGTTTATATTCCATTTTCTATTCTATCGAAAGATTTACAAAACTTACTCAGTTGCTGTTTCAATGAAAAATAACGTGCCATTAATCATGGCGATGAAAGGAAGGAGCGACAAGATTGTGGGACAAATGCTTTCGTGTTTGCGCTTACGTGTCTCGTAGACAGTAATGATGTCTCACTGCGTTGAAAACATTAATTACGAAAACAATAGTCTAAGGAATTAATATGCGTTAAGCTCTCGCACGTTAGGTGTTAAGCTTCTGAGGTTCTAGCAGATGATTTTATTAATTCATGCTTGGGAATTTTAATTAAACGAAAACCGTTTTAATTCTCATATCAATCTTGTCAATTTATACTACCGCGTATATTCGTACATTCGGTATGACGAAATTGTACAGTTTTCTTTTCTTTTCGTGTATATCAGGTTTTAAATTACACCTTCCATACATACCTAATGTTTTACTCGATCGGGTCTTCATGGTACTTCTTGATGCAGATCTCCTAAAATTAAGATGTAGAAGATTTATAAATTAATTGAGTTGGCCGTTTCATCGTCGTCTCACATACTCTCAGGTCTGGTAGAAACCAGTCTGTAAATGTTCAAGCGTGACAACGTTGTATTTCCGTCGACCAGTTGAATCAGTTTTCTAGTATGGAAACAGTTTTGCCCCAATGGCAGATATTGAAGCCCAACTCATGGGTGGGAATTGAGCTCACAACTAAGGCATCGGAGCGCAGTACCTAAATGACACTGCTATCTGTGTAGTATTGCCACATATTCAGTCGTATTGATTGATCAAATGTATGTTATGTCTAAATAACAGCTTTTTACTGAATGGTAGTACTCGTATATCTGGTACTAATAACAAAAACAATTAGCCAGCCTGTTTTCTGGTTTGTCTGGCTGTTTGTTGCGGTCGGTTTGTCTGTTCAGAATCGGCTGAATTGATTTGGACGGGACTTTTACTGGCAAATAGTTGATCTTATAAAAAGTAACTTAGGCTACTTTTACTTTACCACTGAAGTAATGTAACATAGTTCCAGTGGTCCGCCAATACAGGTGCAGAGACGGCACGTGGCGGGTTTATTTAGTGGGTGAGAGCCCACACTACCCTGTTCGTTGCTCCGAGCGATAGAGTGTGCGGGTACATTTTTCCCGCCATAAAAAAAAAAAACTATTTTTACTTTGGAAAAATAATTAACTAAATTCCACGAGGACGGAGACGGTTCAGTTACATCTTAAATATATATACATACTTAAGTGGAATATTTAAATAATTGGTAATGAAATATCGTCTTGTACGTGAACGACATTAAACGAGGGGAAATAAGGTATGACAATGATATTAACGTAAGCCAAAGCTTCATGCATGACATTAATATATTCGAGTGATATTTGATACAAATTACTCGCACTGTCATATGGATATTGTTGTCAGAGGATTATATTGTCGTGACAAGGGTCAGTAAAATTGTTCCAGCATTGTACGAGTATATTATAGTTACATCGAGATCACGGATGAAGACAATGTATAATTTCCTGTAATGATCATTTGGATATTAATGTCCCTTCAAAAATCAGACTAAATTATCGTGCGGTAACGGAGCACCTCAGCTCCCATACGATCACTAGACAGTATTTTTTCGATAATTCGTAAAAATTGTTTAATCTATAAGTACATAAAAATCAATTGATGTTCGCTAGTCTTGCTAAAACTCATTATCATCATCATCGTCTTACTAAAACTCATTATCATCATCACCGTCTTACTAAAACTCATTATCATCATCATCGTCTTACTAAAACTCATTATCATCATCATCGTCTTACTAAAACTCATTATCATCATCATCATCTTACTAAAACTCATTATCATCAACATCGTCTTACTAAAACTCATTATCATCATCATCGTCTTACTAAAACTCATTATCATCATCATCGTCTTACTAAAACTCATTATCATCATCGAATTTTATTTTTGGTTTTGTTCGTTCTAATACAGGGGTTGGTTAAAAGTAAAAAATATTGGAACTATTAAAAAAGTAAAAAATAATAATATTGAATTTTGATAACTTTCTATGGGTAGGTATTTGACCAACAGATAACAAAATGATAGCCACGGTCATTCTTTTTAATTCATTTGCATTACAAGCAATTTTCATTTAATAACCTACCTATAAGATCCTAATCTTAGACAATGCAGATTGATTAGGATTGATAATCGCTGATAAAATAAATTGTAGGTGATACGAAGTTCACCGGGACATCTAGTACATAATCTATCTATTATAAAGCTTTAACATAGCTATGTCTGTACATTTAAGATATTTAAGAAAAAGATGACTGTATTATACGATATAGGCGTGTTTAAACACAAAAAATAAATTTAGATTTTTTGTCTGTCAGTCTGTTTGTTAGTTCGCACATCGTGCAAAAACTACTGAACGGATTAAGATGCATTTTTTTTATTTGAGATCTCTCGATTAGGCTTAAAAACTGGTATACATTTATCTCGCTACTATATCGGAAGCCTGACATATAACCTAAAAAGCCTACCTTACTTTTGGCTGCGGCGAAACCGCGGGCAAAGGCTAGTATGTTTTATATGTTTAACAGAAGCGGTAAACGCTTTTATGTTGTCAATTACAGGGTTTCTTATTCTCACACTTTTTACAATATACTTAGGACAAATAAATTTACAATAACACTGATTTACAATATACGAGTACTCGTAGGTTCCGAACATCATTTATTTCACTTTTAACTAAACTAAGCTTTATGCGTTTGTTGCGTGCGTTGTTTATAATATGGACGACGAAAGAATAGCCTAATATATTTTTTTCTGAAATACCAAAAATGTATAAACATAGCTCTATTACAGCTATAATAATAATAGTTACGACACATTCAAAATAAAAAATATTAATTACTTCCTACAATTGTTTTTAATTTGATATAGGCAAAGAGGGTAAATAAAGGCATTAGCTCCCTTAGAATGAAAAACGAAACAGTAGACGAACTTTCCTTTCGCTTCATTGTGATTGGTTGCCTGAATCACGTGTTGAAATCTTGACTAATCAGGAATCACACGTCACACTGTTGGTCAATCACAATGACTCGAAACGAAAATTTGTCTAACGTTTCGTTTTTTTATTATAAGGGGGCTGTTATAATAGTCAAAGCATAAGTACTCGTATTTTTATTCTGTTCACGTTTTTAATATTGATTCGGTACAATTATTATACATCAATCATGTATATCTAATGGGTTGGCGACATTATTCTGGTGTCTGTAAGAAATGGAGTAGTGACTTTAATTTTGTACTCTCTTTAAGTAATGCGGTGTTGACATTATTCTTTTGTGGTGGTGACATACCCTATATACGTACCTATACTAGTTTTAAACTGAAAGGTGCGCAACGTACGTTGCGAGAAAAAACAACACTCAAGTTAATACTTGTATTAACTTTACTACTCATAAAATTTCCATTCCGAGACCTTATATTGACGGGCCTCGTGGCGTAGTCGGTAGTGGAATCGACTTCCGTACACGAGGTCGTGGGTTCAATTTCCACTCAGGACAATTATTTGTGTGATGAACACAGATATTTGTACTGCGTCTGGGTGTTTTGGTGTTTTCTATTTATTATATGTATGTATTTACAAAAAAGAAAGTAGTATATGTATTATATCCGTAATCTGGTACACATAGCGTTAAGCTTAGTTTGGGACCAGAGGACGTTGTGAGAAAAATGTCCGTGAATATTTATATATTAATATGCAAAACGGTTCTTAAGGGGTAAATTAAAATAATTTTGTATTCCTTTACTAACAATAATTCGTTTGATATTTTAATAAAAAAAACATAATTAAACCCACGGTTTTTTAAAAAACAAATGATTTTCATTGCATAACCCTTTAAGGCCTGTAGACGACATTTCAAGCTGTAATTTACTATTCGAAATAATGGACGCGTAAACCTTTTGAATATGTCTAGAGTAATAGCCCTAAATTGCTGCTTTACGTTCAACCCAAACTGAAGTTAATCTATTATAAATAGTCAGTCTTGTTATTTCTCAAAATAACATAAAATAAATTGAAAGTCAGGTATATTATGTTTTGTTATTTGTACCCGGCTTAAGATTTGAACCTTTTAACCTTAGTTAGAAGTTTAGGCGAATATACAATGCACTAAAGCTTTATAGCATTAAAAAGTAACTATAATAAATAACAGAGAGTATCTATACCTAATAAATGGAGCGCCTACCTAATATAGATCCATAACTATAAATATGCATATTATTTATTCGGTTATATATACGTTGTCGGCCGTGTGGGGCCGGCTTTAGAATTATCCCACCCCTCTCTACCCATGGGAGTAGTAAGAGCCGGCTGAGGGAATACCGGGGGAGTGGGCAGCAGCACTCCCTCGAGTATTAACAACATCCACTGCGATCGCCAACCCGCCTGCCAAGCGTGGCGATTACGGCATTATCCCCCATGACGGGACCGCTCGTTGTGGCGTTATCTTGGGGAGGCCTATGTCCAGCAGTGGACGTTGAAGGGCTGATGGATGGATGGATATATTATGTTCTAATATTTTTTTAAACTATGTTTACGTATTATCTAACACTACAATACCCCAAAAACCCATTAAACTTAGTAGTCGTAAACAGCTCCGATAATCGAACTAGAGAGTAAATTCTTTGTGATATCTGGGCGTCTCAGCTCCTTAAAAAGGTGGTGGCAGACGAACCTCAGCCCACCTGATGGTAATTGATAATCGCTGCTCATCGACTTAGTAATATTGAGAATACTGCCAAGTAGCTGCTCACTGTTTCATTTTGCAGATGAAAACGGGGTGGAAAGACGGCTATCTACAGCTACAGCCATATCACAGGTATTTCAGGGTCATCCATATGGAAGGTGGTGGTGACATGCGGGGGCTATATTACACGTGAGTACTCCTACTTGGTACCTAATCCTACAAATAGTAATGCAATGGGGGATATTTTTTTACTACCTTTAGTCGCCTCACACGACACCCGTGGGAAATAATGGGGTGGTGACACTTGATTTTAGATGTTCGCTTCGACTTTGACATGGCCAGTTTGCCTATTCGATGCTTGTACTAATTGTTTAAGATCAAATCAATAATTATCGTATTTTGCAGTTGGGACACTCGGGATATAAGGTATGCTCATAGTGTATTCTACCGACTCCAATAACAAAAGAAAGGGAGAAACAAAAAACAACATATCTTGAAGTTTTTAAACGTTACCGAATTCGTCGAATGTAATTAATGAACTCTGTTTAAAAGAGTATTTAAAATATAGCCTCTCATCTTTTTCGGTCTTCTGCGGTGTAGAAACAGGAACAAATTGCGTTTCGACTAAGATAAAAAAGACCCGCCATTTTGTTAAGTGACTCGCTGTACAGCTTGTTGAAAATAACAGCTAAACTGTTTTTAAATACTGCAACGTTTAAGTGCATATAGTTAATTAATCTAATATTGCTTTCATGATAATATTATGAAAATAGAATAGGTATTAGAAGTACGTATCTCAATAATTTAGCTTCTTCTCTTTATTAAGCTTTCTAATTTAGGTAGACAAAATCGCTACTTACAATTTGTGTGGCTAACTACCAGCGTTGCTTAAATATTGAATGAAGTGTAATTAAAATTAAAAGGAAATTCTACTTACGCTGTTACGTCTCGATCCATTACCAATTTAGGCAGAATACCTTTTAAGCTTGGGCTACAAAATTTACTACCATGAAAATATATTATGCCACTGCGCTTTTTATTTCTAATATATTATAATTTTGTGTTTTTTTTTGCATTTGATATGCTTAGCTATTTTTTACAGCAAAGTGGAAGTGAAAAAGGAAGAGATTTCTTCGAGTAGATATTTTTTCTACCCGTAAATTGCTAAGATTTAAAAACAAATAAAATTTATTGGACATTGCTTACTAACTCAATAGATAATTGAATAAAATTGTCTTAAATGAACATCTATTAACACCAAATATCAGTCAATTTACCTTATCCAAAGAACGATAAGCAATAAGCATAAGAATAAGCATTGCCATACAACGTGGCAATGCTGCCAGCCTTCTGGGTACGTTACCCAATGACGGTGACGCGGAGGAATTCTTCGATGCCTAAAATTAGCCTATTTGTAAATATTATTATTGTAATTAGTATTGGATTTATTTTTATATAAAAATACCTAATACAGTTGATTAAAAATTTACTAAATAAACTCAGTAGTATCATTAGGGATCTTTGTTTTATGGGGAACTCATTAGTAATTCATTTGTCGTACGATTAGATATATGTATGCAGAGCCAACTCAACTGATACATCGCATTTTACGACGTCGTCGTGTGATTCTAAATACCCACCTTTTATAATTTCCGTAGCTGAAAACCATAATTTAATATTAGTTTAATTAGTTTTGCTTTAACACTGAGCTGTTATTCCTAACTTAGGTTAATATTAAAGATATGTTTTGATGCTGATTGATGTATTTAGTATTTTTGTTTGCTAATTTCATAATAATATATGCACATTATTAATGTCCGTAAGGATTGAGGAGCCACTTTTCGTATCTTAATGAAATTATTATACTTATTTAGTAGTAAGTTTAAAAAAATTGTAGGATCAATCCGCGATTTTGTAGTATAATACTTCAAAAGTTATATGAACATAAAGGTGGCACCTCAATCTAAATTTTTGGATTGAGGAGCCATGTCAGAACTAGGAAAATGATAGATGAATATTATCAAAATTTGGTATGATTTTGTAGCATTTGAAAGTAATTAGAAGATAAAATCTGAGTTCAGTAGTATCAAAATTAAAAAAGTTACCATACATTATATGTAGCTCCTCAGGTCATAGATAATTATATTACTCGTCATTTTTCAAGGAAGCATTTATTCAATTAATGCGCAATTTTTTAAACATTTAGTAGTAAGTATATTAAATTTGTAGGACAAGAGTCAGTAATTAAAAATTTATGAATTGGGAGATATGGCACATTTTATCTGGCTCCTCAATTGAAATGCTTGCGTAAATAGATTTGCCTCTATCTACTTATACTTGTGACGAAATTTGGAACAAAAACATTTATGTTTTGTATAAATTTATACTAATTGCACGTTTAATCATACCATAAAAAAAATCAATATCTACGAAGTTATTAGCTATCCTATAATTTCCTAACTAATTGTTTTGAAGGGTGTGTGGTGCCATGAATAAAATATATAACAATAAAAATTGTTGTTTGTGTTAGAAATATGTTGAGCACGCGTGCGTGAGCGTGTGTGTGTGTGTGGTTTTGGAAGCTAGGGTGGCCGAGATATTGATTTAATCAATTTTTCATTTCTTCACAGTTTAAGGAACAAAGCCATTTATGCAAGACTAATCTATATTTACGAGCCGAAAACCTAAGAGAATAAATTTGAAGCTTTGTATTAGCTCTGTTGTATAGAATGAGGCTTATAAAATAGTATTGACGTCTAGTTTTTATAATATTGGTTGATTCTGAAGGAAATCATAAAATAACGAATAAATAATAAGGATTTTATTGCTTTAGTCATTAATGCATCAAATAATGATTCCATCCATCCATCAGCCTTTCAACATCCATTGCTGGAAATAAGCCTCCCCAAGAGAACGCCACAACGAGCGGTCCCGTCATAGGGGATAATGCCTTAATCGCCACGCTTGTCAGGCGGGTTGACGATCGCAATGGATGTTGTTAATACTCGAAGGGAGTGCTGCTGCCCACTCCCCCGATATTCCCTCAGTCGACTCTTACGACTCCCGTGGGTAGAGAGGGGTGGGACCATTCTAAAGCCGGCCCCATACGGCAATAATGATTAGTTACTATTTACTAGCCTTTACCCGCGGCTTCGCCGCAGCCAAAAGCTAGTTTTTTATGTTATATCTCCGGTTCCGGATATAGTAGCGGGATAAAATGTATACCAGTCTTTCAGTCTAATCAATAGCTATCAAATAAAAAAAAAATGCATCAAAATCCGTGTAATAGTTTTTGCGTGATGCATGAACAAACAAACAACATCTGTTTATCACAGACAAAAATTATAAAAAAAAAGTTTTGTGTTTAGACACTCCTATATATAGCCTATAAAGTACAGTCATTTTTATTCAAATATCTTAAATGTACAGACACTACTTTGTTACAGCTTTATAATAGTAAGTATAGATAGATAAAATAAATATAAATATATTACAATAGTTGCTTAGAATTTAAATAATGTCGATTTGTTAAAAATTAAATTTTCAAATATATTAGGTAAATACTTTCCGTGTTCTAGGTGGCTCCTCAATTCAGATGTTTGGATTTTTTACATTGGTATATCTTTGGATATATTTTACTACAAATTTCAGGATTTGGCCTACAGAATTATTTGCTTTCCCACTAAATATGCCGATGATTTTCCTTTTAAAATCTGAAGTGGCTCCTCAATCCTTACGGACACCATTATTAAGTTGCAGCCTTGGTGTTTATCTGTAGAGTGGCTGTAGAGTAACTGCAAAAGTACTTAAGTATCTACTTACTTATCTATTTATATATGTTTTTAGCATTTGACATGCTTAGCACTATAAATTAAACACAAAGTGAAAAATGTGAAATCGAAAATAACAGTCACGAGCAGGATTTGAACCTGCATCTCCTGGATACCGTCCAGATGCTAAATGTTGCCAATTCAGCCATCGTGACAATTGCTCCTGACTGCTAATTTCGACAACACATTCATACTTAACGTCTTTGGGTGACGTCTGTACCATCTGTCGGAAGTATTTTCATACATTATACCGACCAACTAAACTTAATTTTACAATTAAGATTTTACCTAATAAAACGCAAACCCTATAAATATTTAGATATTTTTATATATATTTTTAGCATTTGACATGCTTAGCAACATACATTAAACACAAAGTGAAAAATGTGAAATCGAAAATAACAGTCACGAGCAGGATTCGAACCTGCATCTCCTGGATACCTTATAATTTTAACCTATAATTTTATATCATACTTCACTTATTTATGTACACGACCTAAACTAAAAAAGTAAATAAAAATTATTACTAATATATTTTTTTTAATTTATTTTAAAACAGTTGCTAGTTAGGTCTATATATGACTGAAACCATCGATTTTTAAAAAGATATATTATTATTTGAGTCTATCCAATTCTGAAATTATATTTAAAATCTTGTTTTATTCCTAAATAAGCCACTTTCACGGTAAAAATCAAATTGTTTGAGGGACATTTTATGCTTAGGTAGTATAAAAATATATAATAAAGTGGCGAATTTTTTATGTCAGATATGTTAAATCACAATAATCGCAAGTCATCATATAACTGTACAGCACAGTAACTCCTAAAAGAAAACTATAAGTCTTGAATAATAATTTCAAAAATAATATTACTTATTAGAAATTTTATGTATTCTAGTCCTCATTATTATATTATAACAATTAAAAGTCACCGTTTATTATATAGTTTTCTGTTTTGTTTATAGTTGCACAGTACCTACTGAACAAAATTCCCTCTCAAGTTATTTCATAATTTAAATAATTGTAAAATTTGGTGACATTTTAAATTTCAATTGTTTTTTCATATTTCTTGAACAATTTTTGAAAATTAAGGCCTTAATGATGCTTGATTTGGCCTAAACTGATACTGTGAAGGCTCTTCAGATACGCAGAAATGGACAAAGCTTCAAAAAGATTTCTAGAATTCTTGGTAGATCTGTTTCCACAGTTTATCGCAGTTTACCGTTTGTATACGGAGACAAATTCTTTTGTGAGAAGTCCAGGACAGGGCAGAAAACGGCGTACTATGAGCAGAGATGACCGTATTGTTCAGCTTTTCATCCGCAGAAACCCTGTGTAACGTATAACGGTTGTCCAAGCTAGAAATGAGCTTAAGGAAGTTTCGGGTTTGGCAGTAAGTGAGCGTAGGTACAGTACGAAAAAAGACTTCAAGAACCTGATTTAAGTTCATTCGTACCCTCCAAATCTTGAGGTATATCATTGCAGAAACTGGTTGGCTTTCCCCAGGGATCATCAGTATTAGAACGCTGACCAATGGAAAAAAAGTTATTCAATAATGAATGCAGAATTCTTGTAAATTAAGTAGTGGGAAGACAAAGTATACATAGACCTAGAGGAGTTGTAGCCAAATTTCGAAATGGTATAGGGAGGGATATGTTTGGGAGCTCGTACGGACTAAGTAATGATTGATGGAGGATATCTTACTGCAGATCGTTACATGACAAACATTTTGGGAGAAAATATGGTACCGTTTGCCCCTTTATCGGTGATGGCTTCATATTGATCCAAGATAATGCTCAGCCACAAGCCACGTACCGCTCGCTCAACTCAAGCGTACCAATGAAGTGAACATCACAGTGATGGAGCGGCCAGCGAGATGCCCGGATATGAATCCTATAGAGCATATCTGGGATTTGTGTTCAAGAATCCCAGCTCCAGTCAATTAATGTGAACTAAGTATCGCTGTGTTTAAGAATGGCAGAATTTAACCTCAAGAGAAGCTCAACAACATTATTATCAGAATGCCTAGGCGATTAGAAACTTTAGTTCTAACTAAAGTTTGAAATACAGCGTGCTTCCTCCTCATGCTCTAGCACGAAAAAGAAATACGCTGTATTAATTTGTATTTTTTTTTCAACAAATAAGTGATTATATTTTTTTATTTATTTTATCAATTTCTTTTAATATTTCAAACGTATTTTATATGTTTATAACAAGTGGTCACATTCTGAACTTAAAAAGGTGTAATTTTAAGTAAACAAGAAGTTCTCGTTATATCTTGCAATTAAGTTCAGTAATAGCAGTAGTAGAATGACTCTTCAGTAAATCCTAAGTTTTGGTATAACGTTTTTATCTAAATAGCATGGTATAGTTAATTTGGAGTTCATATAAGATAACTTTTCAACATTCTGACGAAGCATCTGGCTGGCAGCATAGGCCAGAGGGTTTTCTGCAGTTTTGGGGATTTGAAGAAAGCATTCGACCGTTGTATGAAAGGAACTTTGGGACATTTTGCCGCAGTATGGTATTAACGGTAGACTGCTGCAAGCTATGCATTCCAAATACATGGACTGCAGAGCTTGCGTGCGACTGGATGATGAAATGTCGCCCTAGTTTAATGTAAAACGAACGAGTAAACGGAGCATTGGGGCAACTTCTCGGCAGTCATCACCTCAGCCAGAAAGCACGTGTCGCAATACACAACACAGTGCTTAACCCAACGTTATTGTATGGAAGCGAGAGTTGGGTATGAAAAAAGGAGCATGAGAATAAAATCAATGCGGTAGAAATGCGATCTCTGCGGAGAATCTGTGGAGTGAAGCTGACTGACCGCATTTGTAACGACGATGTAAGGGAGTAAGTAGGTATGAAAGAGAGTATTGGTGTAAAGATGCGAAAAGGAATGCTTCGATGGTTCGGACATATGGAAAGAATACCGGACGAGCGACTGATTGAGAAAATATACAATGCGAAAGTGGAAGGATGTAGGTACAGAGGGAGACCGAGACACCAACCTAGACCAAATCGGTCATGTATTGAAGACAGGTGTAGTCAGGAGTCTCCGAAACCGGCGAGCGCGTACGCGTATGAAGAGAATTATAAATGTTGAGGAAGCGAGCGATGTATGCAAGAATAGAACCTTTTGTTACTTTGTTCTCTCTGCCTACCCCGCAATGGAGATGGCATCATGATAATTAAGTAATAGTTAATTTTTAATAAGTTTTGAAATCAAATACTACTTAATTAAGTAATCATTTTCTTTACATAGTTATATAGGTAAACCTAAAAAAACGATAATTCCTATATACCCCCCTCATTGACATGGATGTTGGTGCACGGAGGAAAATTCTTTGATCATATGGAATGGATGTATCAGAAGAGTTTTCTATTATTGATGGATTGTGATAAGCTGAGGATTTGTTTTCTTTTTATAGTGTATTCTGCGAGTATTTTATTTAATTAGAGAAGAGGAATAATACTTTTATGTAAATTTTATTGAATTAGTTAACAACTTAATCATAATTATACAAGTGTTCAGTGTAACAATGACCTATTTAACAAGTCAATAAAAAGTTTAGACAGACTCATACCTATAAAATCCAGTGTAAATAGAATCGTATTTATTATAAAATGGGCGCAATCATTAATAAGTTTCTATAAAAATTATTATTTCGGAATGACATAAGCCTATTAATTTTTGTGTCTTTAATTTAAACATATTTTCAGTCAAAGAGTGTCTTGATGATAAATAAGTCAAAGCTGCCTATAGCAACTTTAGTATGAGATAGACCCAATCACAAAACAAGTCTTTACTTTATTAAAAATAGTAACATCCACATATCTTAATGTTCAGTCTCGTACTGGCCTAATATGGTTTAAGTCGCCACAATAATGAAAACGTTACAATCTAGACATGATAAAAACGGCACAATAATGTTTGTGCCTCTCTTGAACTAAAGAGAAGTGGTGGGAAGGACTAGAGTGAAAACGACCGAAGTATAAGTTTGGCCCTTTCTAAGCTGTTTTTGGCCTCTCTTTGATTACGAGTCGATGAAGACAGTTGTTTTTGGTCCTTTTATGGTTTAAAGTCAAAATCCTAAAATTTTGTATTAGGTCGCTATAATTCTAAAGGTGCGATTTAGGTAATATTATTACACCCCCAAGCTCGATCATCAAAAGGGTCAGACTTGATCTTAGGTCCAGACCTTGAGGTCCAACAAAAATATATTTCTGAGAACACACCTGAAATATCTTCAAGTAAAGAATCACATCAATCCTCAAGATAATCTTCAGAATAAAGAGTTATGACAACTTTCAAGTCAATCTTCAAGACAATTTTCAGAATAGAGCGTTATGCCAACTGTCTTTATCGGAGCCTTGTCGCGTCTAGAATGATCCTGCCACATCTCTCTCGACCTGACCGTTCGAGGTTTGATGAGACTTTAAAATTTTAAAATAAAAGTTTCTTTTCTTTGAGGCTTATCATTTGTAATCTATTTATATATATTTTTAGCATTTGACATGCTTAGCACTATACATTAAACACAAAGTGAAAAATGTGAAATCGAAAATGACAGTCAGGAGCAGGATTTGAACCTGCATCTTCTGGATACCGTCCAGATGCTTTACCAATTCAGCAATCCTGACAATTGCTCCTGACTGCTAATTTCGATAACACATCATACTTAACGTCTTTGGGTGACGCCTGCGCCATCTGTCGGACGTACTTGCAGAAGATGCAGGTTCAAATCCTGCTCCTGACTGTCATTTTCGATTTCACATTTTTCACTTTGTGTTTAATGTATAGTGCTAAGCATGTCAAATGCTAAAAATATATATAAATATTTATAGGGTTTGCGTCATTATTAGGTAAAAATCTTAATTGTAAAATTAAGTTTACCTGGTCGGTATAATGTATGAAAGTACGTCCGACAGATGGCGCAGGCGTCACCCAAAGACGTTAAGTATGATGTGTTATCGAAATTAGCAGTCAGGAGCAATTGTCAGGATTGCTGAATTGGTAAAGCATCTGGACGGTATCCAGAAGATGCAGGTTCAAATCCTGCTCCTGACTGTCATTTTCGATTTCACATTTTTCACTTTGTGTTTAATTTGTAATCTATTTAGAAAAGAGGATTTAGATAATATTAGAAAAGAGGATTTAGGTAATATTATTACACCCCCAAGCTTGATCATCTCAGCTGACGTTATATCAATGCTCACTGCCTTACCATTTTTCAAACTTCTAATCGCCCACTGAACTTCGTCCATACTTATGTAAACATATATTTTCATAATTTTTATTATTGCATTCATCTAGCCTAATATGGGAGTAGAAAGCCGAATACCCTCTGATTTTATAAGATGTTTGTGCCCAAATACATAGGATACATAACATCACGCCTGTATTCCCCGAAGAGGTAGGCAAAGGTCTATTACACACCCACGGTTCGCTAGCTACGTACATACATAATCGGGCTGTAATAAAAAGGAACATAATATTTGTGTTTTTACTACAAAACGTAATATAAGATTTGTCATCATTTGTATTATATGAACTTATTCTTTTTATAAGCATGACTACCTACCTACGATATACACGTAAAAAGTTTAAAACACACATAGTATCAATATATTTAAAGTAAGTAATTGGTGAAAGTTTTCAGTTGCCTAAATGTATAAAGCTATAACCACATTTGTTTAAAATGAGGATTAACGTGTAAAACTTGTCCTAATATTATCGGGATACTTTCCAAGTTTTTCGTAAATACAATACATTTTTTTTGTAAAGAGTATGCTATATGTACCTACGCTATCAACAAGATCTTCCCAGGGGTAACGCTACCAATGTTATAACACATATATTCGGCAATAAGGAAAAAGAGTATTTTAGTACGAGCGGGAAACAAGCCCGCGTCCCTTCCTATCCGGGGAAGTGCTCTAATCCACTGAGCTACCGTACTATTTTTTAGAAATACCCAATCTCATTATAACATTTGTTTTGACGACCAACGCCATCTATCGGAATGCATTTACATGCATTAATCCAATATAGTAAGTTTAATTTTGCAATTAAAATTCATACTATTTGATTCCCGCTCGTACTAAAATACTTTTTCCTTATTCACAAATTATAATTTAAGAGTAGCTGAGCATGTCAAGTGCTAAAGTATAGATCAAAAAACATATATTCGGATTAAAATAATCCAATTTGGACTACATAAACGTCAGACACATAAAATTTTAAGTTGGTGAGTATATATAGAGTTTCACATAACCCACTTGAATTTTATAGTTATTTTGTATACCTATTGTTTTTATATTTAGAGAATAGTCACTTAATGTAAAAGTGACATTTTGATTATTTTTAAGCACTTGATTTGCTGATCTCAAATCAATTTAATAGTTATGTCTAAGCCGCTGCTCACTATTTCATTTGCGAATGGGAACTAATTGGCGCCTATCTCTATAACAACTAAAACACAACGAGGAGCTTCAAGGTCACAAGGAAAAAGATAGTATTGACCCGTTCGGTCCAGGTAATAGTGCAAGAATAGCCACTCGGGACTAAACCCTACCACCAGTAACACAATTGGTAATATTTGCTTATTTATCTTAGTCACCTTCTTCGATACCCGCGGGAGAGAATGGAGTGGTGACACTTATCTATCTTATTGTACTTAGTTTCATACGGTTTATTTTTTTATGTAAACAGACTTTTATATGGAACTTTTACAGAAGAACTCAAGACAAAATGTTATTCAAGTCATCCTTCCTGCTTCGAACTGCCAATTGAAACTAAACGTAGTGGTTAATTTCTCTGTGAATGAAACTACGGGAATTGCGCGGCTGTCATAGTTATAGAGAAAATAAACCTGAAAACAAAAGCTCGTAATAGAATTTGGTATTTCAATGGAATTTTTAATTTAATACTCACCTTGGGCTACTAGATTGGCACAGGATTGTAGGTCATCAGTATTACGGATGCTCAAGATATTTTAGAATACCTATTAATATATATAAACTGGACCAGCATTATATTTTTGTTTTTTATTAGTCTTATCATCCTTTCGTGAAGGGTACTCGGAAGTGTAACCTTTTATTAATATTTCGTTTGTGTAAGTTAACGTGACTATTGCAACCTATCAAACATGCTGTTACTGACAAATTATGCCCCTGAGTCCATTCTTCGTCCAAAAGCAAATTAAATTGCAATAAAAAACTAGTTTAAAATTTATAATTACTGTGAGGCCTGCCTTCTTCTATAGAGGAACATCAAGTAACTACAACGTTGTGAAAAGGCTTTGTTTTGTTAATTACTGAGCTCTGGGTCAACCTGCACCTGTTTCACCGCAACTGAATAAACTGTGGGTTAAATAATTTAACCCAATAATAATTAAGACAATTATTGTCTCTGGATAAATTAAAAGATTTCTTGCCAATAATTAGGTAATGGCATCCTGAATTTGCATATGCAAATACAAAATTATATTGCCTTAATTTTAGCGTTATTACACAGACAGTATTATTTTAGATACGTGCCTCCCGCACGAGTGTTGTGTTCGATTCCCACACAGGACAACACTTTAAGTGATTTATAAATGATTGTTCTGAGTTTTGCCTTGTGTAATAGCCCTTTAAATAACGAGAAGAGACCAAAAACCTTTGTAATAAATAGAAAAACTGAAAAAAAAAGAAAATAGGTAATAAATTAGATTAACGTCTTTTTGAAATTCCTATACTAAGTTGTACGTGATGCGCTTGCTGTGTTAGAAAATGTTACTCAGTGACGCGACGATGTATCTACGGCAACAATAGATCGGTATATCTGGACAAAACTAAAATACTTTGTACAAAGTAACAACAGCAATATCAGATACTTCTAATACCATTTTTTAAATGTTGGAAATTAGACGTGGAATTTACGATTAGTTCTTTAGTGGTTGCTTATATAAAATTTGTCCATGGTCTAACTTTAAGCTTTTTCAACGTCAATGCTTCACTTTACGTTGATCATCAGTCAGTCGGGATAAGTACATAGAGTTTGAAATATACTAATTAATCTTTTTGATTTAATATCAACATAATTAAAAAAAACGTAATTTATGTGTTCTAGAATCTAGAGGACACTACATTAAGTGCCACATCGCATAGTTACCCACGATCATGACGCTTCCAAAGATACCTTATCATTTTGTTAAGAAGTTATGCGGGAGTTAGATGAATATAATATGTAGGTATATGTTAGACCTCTTCTTTTGACTTGGCCTAGCCTGTAAAGGTATTCTAAAAAACATTATTTACAATATTGTGGGCAATGAAAATACTTTTCGGTGGATTTAATATGAATTAATGATTTAATAGAATCCGAATTTAGGGTATAATAATTATCTCACAACCAATTAACACACAGCCATAACAATAGAACGTAATTAACCCGCGTCAAAACCCCTTGGGTGTAAAATATTTTTTGTATACTCTTGTTCATTAAAATTAATGAAGACATTGTGAGATATTTCAAGAGTGAAATTAATTAAAACTAATATACATAGCAAACAATTGTATCATACATACGGATATTTACAAGAATAGGTAGCTAGGTTTATATCACAAACGAAATAATAAAGGTCTCCGTTGAGCGCGCGCCACGAGTGAACTACTGGATATGAGTAATGAATAAGTTTACGAAATTTTATTTCGGGTACTTGACCCTTATCTAATAAACAATAATACGGTACTATTTTATTAATTTAAGTAATATAAAGTTTTTTTATAAGCACTGCGTGTTCAATGATGTGTATTTTCTTTTAATTTAATAAACGACATTCTCCGATCCACATATGCCTCTGCTAGGGTGGCATCAAGCAGTTAAAACCTATGCTGCCTTAGAAGCTAACGAAGGTTTGGATCAGCGGAAGGATCATGCTCTCTGGCCTCTCCACCGCCTCATTCTGAGAGATTATTGCCTCGTAGAACACAAGAGTGCTGCGGTACAATTCTTGTCAATGCCGAGCCTTACTCAGGTTCTCTCAATTACTGCAACGAGATCACGGCTGCTCAATGCTCGTCCCAAGCCGGACATGACCCGAGCGTGTGCCGCGCCGTGTCCGTACTCCGTGCCCCGTAGTTATAACGAATTACGTGAGCACGCTTATCTTTTTATAGTGCTTCTATTAGAACAAGTTCTTAAATTTAAGTATTTTTGTGTTTATGGAGGTAGAACTGATTTTCCTTCAGAATTTTTATGGAGTATAGCTATAGGTACCTACTCTACACTCCGTAGAATACTTAGAACATATTTATATATACGTAGTTAGGAACTGCGAGATCTACAGTTGCATTATAACTGCACCATATCTGTATATTCGTGGCCTAACAATGATTTAAAATAACTTCTCTATATATTTTTTTATATATTATTACGCGACAGTACTGAGTTTCATTCAAACGTGATTCAAGGGCATTTTTAATCTATATTTTTTAGCACTTGACATGCTCCGCCACTTTTTTAAACTACAAATTATTTGTGAATAAGGAAAAAGAGATTTCTTGTACTAGCGGGAATCGAACCCACGGCTTTTACAATCCGGGGAAGTGCTCTAAGCCACTGAGCTATAGTACAGATCTTTCGATCATCCCAATCTCCTTATCACATTTGTGTTTACGACCAACGCCATCCATCGGAAGCATTTACATGCATTAGACAAATGTGATAAGGAGATTGGGATGATCGAAAGATCTGTACTATAGCTCAGTGGCTTAAAGCACTTCCCCGGATTGGAAAAGACGCCGGTTCCATGCCCGCTAGTACAAAAAATCTCTTTTTCCTTATTCATAAATAATTTGAGATTCAAGGAGTTTGTTTAAGTTTCACTAAGTAAGCATAAAATAAACTGCTAATCAGAAAAGAAGAAAACATTAATGTACCTACTATAGTAACTCAAACTAGCAAAACAAAATGATGTTTTGAATGCAACTTAATATTTACCCAGAACGATTTTAATTTTAATTGTCACCGCGAGGGCCTTTTCCTCTTCATCAAACGCCAAAGGAAGTAGGAACTTGTAATTATGCAACCCTTAGACAAAGCAACTTGTGCTTCCTTTGCATGAGGGTCCAAATATAACATTTAATAGGTTTTCCTATATTATAATTTCTATATTCTGCTGCAGTTATTTAGATTAATAATTATTAGCAAACTTTCGTTGGTGAATGAAACCTATAAATTTATTGATCTATATATTAGGTAGTTTAAATTGTACCTGGTACTCTTAATATTTTATAGGATACTTATTAAGTCTTCCATTGCTTTATATACCGGCTCTGTCATAAATAATGGATAACCCGTTAATTGGTGGTAACCCTGATATCAAGCTGCAAGAAAATCGACTTTTTATTTTAGGGTTGCCAACAGTGCGAAAATGGTTAATATATTTGTATTTTTTTATATTTTACTTCTTTGCTCATTCATTCAGTCGCCATTTCAACAAAGTAACTTGTTTTTATGTACATACGATTTTATCTGATTCCTGGATACTTGTATTATTCTATTAAATAACTATTTTAGACATTACTAATATAAAATATTGTAAAATTTTACATTTTAAGCATTTTGTAAATTAAGCTTTTAAACACAAAGTGGAAAATGTGAAATCGAAAATAACGGTCACGAGCAGGATTCAGCAGAAAGTTATTTTAGATTTCACATTTTCGACTTTGTTTTTAATGTATTGTAGGGACCATGTAAGTACGAATGAGGTTAGTCATGTCAGCAGTTTAGCGTGCAAGCGAGAAGTATGTTAGGCGCTCGACCAGTTACTGCGCACTGGCCAGCCCGTAAACTTGTGTGTTAGATTTGGGGAATTTAATTAATAAGTTACTGAATAAATTAGTTGGTTTTTTGGGACTTATTGGTTTTCTTTATTCGCGTAGGGCCAGGTGCAGTAGCTCACAGTGCAATTAGGATCCCCACGCTCACTACAGTCAGGAGAACACGCACATTACATTCCACGTCACATACGTAGGTTATTAGAAACTAGGTTGTGACGTGAGGCATCTTACAGTATAATCACACATAGAGACTGCGGGGTATAGGCAGAGATAGTACGCACCCCACAGTTAGAGAGCACACGTACCCCCCGCGTACAGTGGTGACCCGCGTTTTTAAGTGAGGCTGTTTTGAGTGCGGGGATTGCTAGGACAGTTGCACTGGTTAGATTAAGGAGTAATTTAAGTGGTGAATAAGGACACTAAGTGTTTATATATAGTGATGTTCCAAACGCCGCAAAAAGTAAATATAAGTGATTTGACATCGTCGGCTGCAGGTATGTCTAACCATAGTATAGAATTGGCTGCAATTAGTGTGCATTCGCGTCTACCGGACTTATGCGCGGAAAGGCAGTTCCAGAAGTTAGTGAGTGAGATGGAATTGGGAACGCAAAAACCATCTCAGCTTCTGCGGCGGATGCGTGACCTGGGGAGGAACGCACAGATATCCGAGCAGACTCTGCACAACTTGTGGCTCGCCCGTTTGCCAGCATCGGTTAGATCGGTGCTGCTTGTCAGCCAAGACCAGACGCTGGAAAATTTGGCCAATATAGCGGATAAAATCATCGAGAATATCCGGGGAGGTGAAGTAGCGGAGGTCAGCACGGCGGCGGCCAGTGGTACCCAACTGCCGATGAGCGAGATGTTGGTGCAGATGCACAAGCTGAGCCTCGAAGTAGCGGCACTGCGCGAGGAGGTTAGTGAGCAGCGTCGCAGCGCTTCCCGGGGCCGAGGCCGTACACCATCAAGAGGGCGCTCGAGAAAAAGATCAAGAACATCGGCGGACCCGGACTGGCTATGCAGGTGGCATTTTCGATACCGGGCTAGAGCGACAAAGTGTGAGAAACCCTGCGCATGGAAGACGGAAAACTAGACGCGGTACAAAATACGGCGGCGGTGAGTTTTGTGCCGGGGATTAATCACCGTCTTAGCGTTTATGATAGAGAAAATGGTTTTAAATTTTTGGTGGATACAGGCGCGAACATATCAGTTATTCCTGCCACGAAGAAGCAGAAGTTATCAGCAGCACATACGGACTTTAAGTTATTTGCGGCAAATAGTAGTGAAATCAAAACTTACGGTTCAAAAACATTACATGTAAATTTAGGCCTACGGCGGCCATATAGGTGGACTTTTGTGGTCGCAGACGTTAACCAACCGATATTAGGTGCGGATTTTTTGGAGCATCACACCTTAGTAGTAGATCTAAGTGCGCGTAAATTAGTCGATAAGGAGACGAATTTATTAACGCTGGGCAGCATAGCCACTTGTGATCAGGTGTCAATTACAACCATAGATAGGAACCACCCCTTTGTAGATTTATTAGCAGAATTTCCAGAGATAACTAAGCCGGTGTCATTTAAAAATATGGACCGTGATTTCAAGAATGATGTATATCATCATATTGAAACCACGGGACCTCCAGTTCATGCGAGAGCGCGGCCATTACCGCCAGATAGGTACCATAAGGTTAAAAAGGAATTTCAGTTGATGCAGGAAATGGGGATTTGTAGACCATCGAAAAGCGAGTGGGCCAGCCCGTTACATGTTGTGGTGAAGAAAAATGGGGACATCCGACCCGTGGGTGACTACAGGCGATTGAACGCGATCACCAAGCCGGATCGCTACCCCGTACCGAGGCTACACGACTTCACATACATACTGTCAGGTAAGAAAATTTTTTCAAAGCTAGATATTAATAAAGCGTATTATTTTGTCAAAATTGCACCTGAAGACATTGAGAAAACTGCGGTAATAACACCTTTTGGACTCTTTGAATTTTTAAGATTAAATTTTGGTTTAAGAACAGCTAGTCAAACCTTTCAGAGATTTATGAGTAATACGGTTCTGGAAGGCCTAGATTTTTTATTTAATTTTATAGATGACGTCATCATTGCAAGTGACTCAATGGAAAGCCACAGAATGCATTTACGAAAAGTATTTGAACGATTTTCAAAGTTTGGTATAACGATAAATTTAGCGAAGTGTGAATTTGGTAAAGAAAATATAGAGTTTCTAGGATATCAGGTTTCGACCGACGGCATACGACCACTTGACCATAAGGTCAAGGCTATAACAGAGTACCCTCGGCCGGAAACCATTGAACAGCTCCGAAGATTTTTAGGGATGATAAATTTTTACAGGGCTAGTATACCCCATGCAGCAGAACATCAATCGCTATTAAACGAATTTTTAAAAGGTGCAAAGAAAAGAGATAAAACCAAAATCGCATGGACATCAGAGTCGATTAAAGCTTTTGAACAGTGTAAGATGAAACTGAAAGACGCTGTAATGTTATCTCACCCAGTTAGTAACGTACCCCTATCGCTGTTTTCAGATGCTTCTGACAACTTTGCCGGGGCGGCATTGCACCAATTGGTAGATGGTAAGTGGTTACCTTTAGGATACTTTTCGAAGAAGTTTACCAAAGCTCAACAAAAGTATTCTACATATGACAGAGAGCTTACGGCAATATTTTTGGCTATGAAACATTTTAGGTAAATGTATGAGGGAAGAGAATTAATAGTTTTTACGGATCATAAACCCTTGACTTTTGCATTCAATAAAATTGAGACAAGTAGCGAAACGCCAAGGCGCACTAGACAGTTATTATTCATCAGTGAATTCACAACGGACATTCGATATGTTAAGGCGGATAGCAATACAGTAGCAGATGCACTTTCGAGAATTGAAACCATACACAGCCCTACAGTAATTGATTACGCGGAATTAGCTTCAGCTCAGGAATGTGATAGCGAGTTAGCAGAATTATTAAACGGGAACAATAATAATATTTCGTTACAGAAAGTTTTTATGCCGAATTATGATAAACCAATTTATTGTGAAAATAGGTTAAATATGTGTAGACCGTATTTACCTAAAAGTTTCAGGCAAATAGGTTTTCATTCAGTTCATGATGTAAGTCACCCAGGTACTAGATCAACGCGAAAATTAATGGCAAAGCGATTCTTTTGGCCAGGTTTAAATCGCGACGTTGGCCAATGGGTGAAAACATGTATTAAGTGCCAGAAAGCGAAAGTAGGTAGACACACAGTATCAGAGTTACAACAATTTCCGAATGCAGAACGATTAAGCCATGTGCATATAGATATTGTAGGCCCGCTACAGACTTGTAAAGATGGGCATAGGTACTTAGTCACGATGATAGATCGATTTACGAGGTGGCCAGAAGCTGTACCAGTGACGGAAATAACAGCAGAGGTAGTTGCTAAGGTATTCTATGAGTCGTGGATATGTAGATTTGGGAACTCTTTCAAAATAACCACCGACCAAGGGAGACAGTTTGAAAGTAATCTTTTTGAGCAACTATTAAAGTTAATGGGTATAAAAAGGATACGCTGTTGTTCGTACCATCCACAATCTAATGGTATCCTGGAACGCTGGCATAGATCCTTAAAACAGGCATTAATGGCACGTCTAGAGAAAAACGGCACATGGTGTGACGAACTACCAACAGTTTTGTTAGGACTACGTACGGCAGGTAGGAGCGATAATGGCGTGAGTCCCGCGGAATATATGTACGGTCAAGCAATTCGCTTACCTGGAGACTTTTATGACGTCTCAGATAAGCGATTGAGCGAAGGAAATGCGTTTTTGGAGCAGTTAAGATACAATATAGAAAAGTTGAAACCAGTATCGGCAGTACCACGGAGCTCACGCGCATTATTTGTTCACCGTGAATTATCTAAGTGCGAACAGGTATTTATTCGAAATGACGCAGTTCGTAAACCGCTAGTACCGCCCTATGAAGGTCCTTATCGTGTTATAAATAGGAGAAATAAAGTGTATACAATTCAATTGCCCAATAGAACAGTAAATGTGTCGATTGACAGGTTAAAACCAGCTTTTCTTATTAACGACGATAGTGTCGATGATAAAAACAGTGGACATGACGCCAGCGTTGGTAAAAATACGTCTTTAGAAAGTAAGTCTAAGGTTTCGTGTGTTAAGACAACCAAGAGTGGCCGGGTTGTTAAGCCACCAGTTAGATTTAATTTGTAGAATTATATGTTATGGTAATCAATAGATTAACGACGGTTAGGATATGGTGCAACTGTGTTTTGTTCAGCTCAAAATAATTTACATAACTGTAACATGTTAAGTTAAACAGCAGATTAACATTGGTTAATGTATGGTATAACCGTGCCTTAGTCTATTCAATATATGTTTACAGAATATAATTTTGCTAGATTGCAAAAGTATAAGAATTCAGCTCTAAGCATTGCAACATAATTGTTTTGCTAAACTGCAGATAATAAATATTTCTAATTAATAATGAACAACCTACTTTTGGATTGTGAAATTGCAAAAGCGCATTTTGTTGTTGTGATGTAAAAGTAAGAAGTTTAGGTATGGTCACATTCTATCATTACATCTCAATTGAGTATCAAGAATAGGTAATTTGTTTAGTGTAACTTGTAATAAAATTCAGTCAAGATTATTGTAACAATGGGAAAATCATATAGTAAAAACGAAGAGATTGTAATAGCTCAGAGCGGTGCGAATCAAATGGATTTTTCGAATATTGAAAGTCACATGAAAATGTATGGAATATTATTGTTAATTATTGGGTTACTACTTTTAGTAATGATTTTGTGCAAATGTTGTGGTACATGTCATTTTACTGGCAAGAGATGGATCGAGAGGAAAATGGAAAACTCAATCCATAAGTTCCAAAGTGCACAAAGACAGCAAGTTTAAGGTGCCAAGCAGGTAGTTTGAGTAGCTAGCCATGACGCCTGTCGCCACCCACGCGACAACATCGCGGCTACCTACGACGAGCTAGATGTAATAGGATACGCGAGAATTTTGTTGATAGTGATTGCTTCGGTGTAATCAGTAGCTTGTATTAAATATTGTTTATACGTATGTAATGATAGGATGACCATAAGTTTTATGCAAATTAAACTTACATGTAGTAATAATTATTTTTGAAATTTTTGTAATTAGTATTTTTAAAGTAAATAAGATAAGAGATATTTTTAAAGGTTTTTAATAATAAGTATTTTTGAAATTTTTGTAAAAATTTGGGGGGTGTAGTGTAGGGACCATGTAAGTACGAATGAGGTTAGTCATGTCAGCAGTTTAGCGTGCAAGCGAGAAGTATGTTAGGCGCTCGACCAGTTACTGCGCACTGGCCAGCCCGTAAACTTGTGTGTTAGATTTGGGGAATTTAATTAATAAGTTACTGAATAAATTAGTTGGTTTTTTGGGACTTATTGGTTTTCTTTATTCGCGTAGGGCCAGGTGCAGTAGCTCACAGTGCAATTAGGATCCCCACGCTCACTACAGTCAGGAGAACACGCACATTACATTCCACGTCACATACGTAGGTTATTAGAAACTAGGTTGTGACGTGAGGCATCTTACAGTATAATCACACATAGAGACTGCGGGGTATAGGCAGAGATAGTACGCACCCCACAGTTAGAGAGCACACGTACCCCCCGCGTACAGTATATTGCATGTCAAATGCTAAAAATACACATAAAAATATCTAAAATAATTAAGCTTTTTTTAATATCAGGACTACCTTCAATTAACGGGTTATCCGTTATTTATGAAAGCACCTGTATGTAAGTGATTGTAGTTGCAGGCAAATCACCCGCACCGTAAGTAACAATATTTGTGTATACATTTCTTTAAGGTAGTTGCAGGCAGATCACCCGCACCGTAAGTAACAACATTTGTGTATACATTTCTTTAAGGTAGTTGCAGGCAAATCACCCGCACCGTAAGTAACAACATTTGTGTATACATTTCTTAAAGCTTTACTCTAGCAGTAGAGCTTTATTTATCCCAGCGTGAATGGGCTGGCTCGATCGGGGAGGTGCCTACCACCCTCTCAGAGAATATCAGCGCGAAACAACAGTAGCTACTCCTGGCGTTGTGTTTGTACAGTGAGTGAGAATGCTGAGGCCCAAACCCCTTCCCTATCGTCTCGTTATTATCACTGCTATCCTCTTCTATTTAGAAGTTATGCCGGACTCCCGATATACTTGCTAAAATCCTACAGTGTTCTTTTAAACTACCTTTGACTCGAGTTTTTTTTTTATTGCTTTTAGTGGCAAACGAGCCACGGCCCATCTGATGGTAAATGGTAGCCGTCGCTCATGGACTCAACTATACCGAGAGTATTGTCAAGCCGTTGCTCACCATTTCATTTCACCGATATGAAATGAAAGAATAAACGGCTATCTCCTGCTACGACCAAAACGCAACGATGTGCCCATCATATATCATATACCACTATATACCACCATCTCCCGTGTGACCGGCCATGAAGGCCGGGCACGGGAGATGGTGGTACCAACCCGCTCGGGCCCGATACCAAGTGAGTAGTAAATGGGGGTAAATTTCTACTACTATTATTAGTAGGTAGCAACTTTCACATTAATAATTTTAGTAGGATATTACTATGACCTATTTTATGGCTGTTTATTACAGGTTAAACCTGCAAAGTTAGTAAAGCAATTTAATTTCAATGGTATTACGTTATTTATAAATGCATTCTTAGAAATTTCTTTCTGGTAAGAGCCATTTTATCCTCAAAACGGAACTAAATTTAAGGGACGCTAGTAAGATATATTATCCTGTTATAACAAAAGCACAGAAACAAAGTGGTTGGGGTGGATCGCTGTAAGATTTTGCAATCCTTGCAATGTTTCACAATATTTATGTAAATTATATTATAATAAACTCTACTCGAAAGAAAATTATCAAACAATTTTATTAACGGCATATTAATACACCTCATATATGTAATAGAGCTATATGTAGTACTTATACTTTTCGGTATTAATATATCTTTTATTAGTTTGGCAAATAAACATACCGTACCATACGTTACCTAGCAACACATGAGAGATCACTCACTCGTGGCCAGCTCCAGAGATAGGCATATAAGTTAGAGCAAAAGTAGATAGGGCATGATTTAGGGTTTGCGCTATTGGCACTCTCAATCACTGAATGAAAAGCAACAGTAAGAATATCAACTGTTAACAACCGTTATTGACGCTGATATTCTGCAAGAGGATGGTCCCTGTCAAACCGGCTTATTCGTGCTGGAATTAAGACTCTCACCATAAATAGCTAATGTGACATAACCCCATCGAATTTGGGCTTGTATGGTTCATATTCACGAATACTTTGTCTCTAGTTGGTATCCAGGGACTGATGATGGAGCTGGAAGGTGGCCATGGGTACTCGGTGGTTAAACATCGCAACCCATCGATTTAGGGCTAGTTTGAGTTATCTTGAATAGTACCATAGTCCTAGATGATATTCAGGGTCTGATGATGGAGCCAGATGGCCATGGACACTATACTATAAAACGCCGCAATCCTATCAACAACAAAAAAGTTATGATCATTTTATTTTTCTACTCATTATATCTAAAAAAAAAATTGGTTGTCTGTAAAGTCGGTTTACTGACGATAGTTGAACGTGACAACGTCAAAGAATCATTACCTTTATCGCTGTAATTATCGTTGCTATAAACAATTGACACCACATTCACTTTTCACTGCACTTGATACTCGGTCAAAACATGTAAATGTACTATAGTATAGCAGCTGTCCACGCAGACGCATCGCTCACTCAAGTAGGAGAGAGACGGATGTCGAACGCTGCCGAACGCAAAGGCCGATTGTGCTTCTTTGTCGCTCGTTCCGCGCTCTCCCTTGCACTTCAAGCCTTACATGGAACGCCTCAGAGCGAGGTAACGCTGCATGAGTCATGTTTTTTCGTGCGTGCAGCCGGCTCTATCGAATTATAAGACGTTGTCACGTCAAAAAATAATTTCGATGTTTTCACATCTGGCAGACGCCCGCGTCGTCTAATTTTTTGATATCAGATTGTCTCAATATACTCTATGTAATACGTGTTATATTGTGTTTTATAAGACCACACGGGTACTGAAAGGTTACTCATATCCATCACTTAGATAAGGCGTTCAAGATTCACAAAGGTTACAGAAATTTACTAAAGGAAATGATTAGGTACGTATTATAAGTAAGCAACACTTAAAAATGCATTTAACTATTTATTATTCCATACATCTAATTACTTGGACCTTGAGTTCAGTACATTATTTATTTATCACAGGTGATTTTCTATACGTATGCTCTATTAAATACTTCGAGGGCTGTAATTTGAATATCGAACCTTGCTACATGCAGTAAGATTTACAGGCTTGCCAATAATAAATATAAATTGATCTTCTACGGTGAAGCATGTTAGAATACCTTACCCTAAATTGATACCACATTGACAATATTAATCAATACGAAAGTAACAGTAATCCCTTTACAAATTGAATTCACGGTTGGAAATTGTTTCCCCGCGTATTTTGTTAAACCATGTGGATTTCAACGAAAATATGATTGGAATAAAATTCAAATTCTTGGATTGGATCGAGAGTTATTGGGACTAACGTGAGTTCTAAGGAAACGTTCCATCAAATTAGGATTCGTTTTATACACAGCCATGTTTAAATGTATGAACAGAATGTAAAACATTCTGGCCTAAATCATGTTTTGTAGCTATTTTGCATAACAGTCCCTTTCACTTTATTATATTGATAGAATATCTTAAAATTTTATACCGCCTAGTATAATGGGTTAAAACCTCAGTTGTATAAATCAAATTACGCCAATAACCCCAAAGGGGTAGGCGGAGGTGTATTAGCTATGTTTACGTCCCACGTAATAGGGCCCGAGCCTATTGCCGTCAAGCGGCAGGTCTAAACTCCTACTACTAGAGCTAGCTACTACTGAGAATTTTTGTTTTTACGAAAAAGCTAAATAACACTGCCCAATCCGGGGATCAAACCCGAGACCTCATAATCAGCAGTCACATACACTACCACTGCACCACCGAGGCAGTATAAAGTACTATCTATAAAATACTACGAGACTTAAATTGCCTACCTTTATTGACTAGACACGAACGTCTCTCATCCTATTCAATTCCATAGAATGGTATGATTCTATCAATGCCGTATTCTTTCATAACTTAAAAAGAGCGCCTTTAGTGTAGTCGTGATACTATCATATTGGCAAAGTAATTCATCGTACCTATACTAACAAATCCTTCAGTGTATCGCTGCAGTTCTGATTTGAATGGAACAATACATCGCATCTTTGGCTGAATTTACAACTGCCAATAGGGAGATTTGTATTTAGCTACTACATCAATAAACTTTTTACTTTTATAAAATTTATTATTATATTATATTTTATAGTTTTATACCTTCATCCTTTACAATCAAGAACGAATGTTAAAAGAAATTAATTCCCATTGTGTTAATCACAAACAGTTTTACTAGTATTTAGATATTTTTATATATATTTTTAGCATTTGGCATGCTAAGCACTATACATTAAACACAAAGTGAAAAATGTGAAATCGAAAACAACAGTCAGGAGCAGGATTTGAACTTGCATCTTCTGGATACCGTCCAGATGCTTTACCAATTCAGCTATCCTGACAATTGCTCCTAGTCCTAGTAGTAGTAGTAAAGTTTTACTAGTCTTAATGTATATGTATACGTTAATTTGCATGTTTGTAAAGTCCACGTTACAGGACCGCTGCTTAGAGTGGAAAGTAAAGTTACAAAAAAAATATTTTATTTTTGATACTGAACACGTTTTTTTATCTGTCAGTTATAAAGTCTGGCTTGTGGCTATCTTGGTGGAATATATACTTAAATATTCTTATTCCGAGGAGATCACAGATGAGAAAAAAGACGTGACACGTTACGTTCCCTGTGCTTCAGAAATGACGCTAACCAGTGGATCTGGGCTCACAAATAACAGTCTTGCAGTCGTCACTAGTTGTAAGAATCCTGAATAAAAATCTGCCTTCAATATTAGCGATTAAACCAAGGACTGCAAAAACAGAGTTGTAGAGTTTGATCCATTAGCCTGTTGTCCTTTTCCTACTAGTTGTGTCAAAGACAGATAAGCAGTCACTCCAAGTAAATACCTGGTGATTAGCTAAAAGCAAACAGATTGGAAGCCAACCCAATGTTTGTAATAAAGACTAGAAGGATGATAATTATCACAGTTACTTAGCAAAATTACATTACACACTGCAGGTGGCACCATGAGTCGATGAAATTAATGTAAAAATATAACGTATTTAATGTGAGTTGGCGTTTTTTGTTGCTTAAGCAATGTTTTATTTTTAACCTCAGGTGCTCGCTCACGCCATCACCAAAGCTTAGGTGCGTACGACGTTCCCTTGTAAGTCCCACTTTACTTTGATATGTGGTGTAACGTAGGCACTTACGTATATTTTCGTCAAAGTTATTTACGACCAAGTTACTTTATAAGAATTGAAAATACCTTCTTACAAGAATTTGACATAATGCTCTAGTATTAACGCGCTAACGCTGTTTTTCCCCATTTACGTAAGTAGTTAAATAAAATAATAATATTTACACTAAGCATACATTTTATAATTTTGCTGTGAGAACCTCAACCCAACTTACGTGCCTAGTATTGTGGGCTTGATTCCATAGGGCAAGTTCCTTTGAAATTAAGAAATTGTATGTGAAATGCAAAAAAAGTGCTGAACAATACTGATTTTAGTAACATATTGTAGGTGAAATATTTTTCATAAATATTTCATTATTTAGCTAGTAGGTAAGAAATATAGTCTATATTAAACCCTACCAAAGCATAAAATGTTTTAATAACGTTTTAGAATCTTGTTTTTTATCATGCCGGGCAAAAATGTACCTAACCGTACAACCGGTCGTTCGGAACAACGAAGAGGGTAGTGTGGGGCCCTCAACCACTAATAAGCTCGCCATGTGCCGTCTTTCCGCCTGTAATGGCGGGCCACTGGAACTACTAGACATTACTTCAGTGGTCTGCCAGTGGCTAAGCCTTACGGGTACCCTCTTTAAGCGACGTGTCCGGGCACTGGAAAGTCGCATCTTTACGGGATACATTGTGGGTGACAGACGTTCCCCGGTCCGTCCAAGATGTATACCAATGTGGTGGAATAGCCTTGAGATATTTATAATAAGGGATGAAAACAACTAATCTCAACTCTAAAAAGGAAAGACCAATTAGGAACATACTTCATTGTGGCAAAACCGTATTATGGCGAAAATTAATACCGAGATTTGAAATGCAATTATGGGTATGTATGGAATCAGTCTGCACCGAAACTATGTTGTCTTGGAATCAAATCTGGAGTAAATGAATGTTACGCATATTTGACAAAATAAATGCTTACGATTGAGATCGTAGTTCATGTTTTCCTTTTGGCCAAGCATAGACTTGAAATTGGAGCCGGTAAATTTCCTGGTAAAGTAAAAAACGGAAAAAGAAATACAAAAGCCATCCGTCGGCAATATTGTTCATGGTGATGTATCAAAGGAATATAGACCTTAACTTATAGGATATAACGACAAGCTAGCAACAAATAAAAGGTCGACAGTCATCTTCGTAAGCTTCATTCGGGCCAAGGGGAGTAAAACACTTAAACTCAGAAGATACAAGATTGCAGACGAGTTGAAGTAAACGAAACCAGCTTTATGAATCACTTTCGTGAATGTAGCGGAGGTTTTTTGAAGCCCGCTACGTAATAATCTTTATAATACATTTTGTCAATATTCAATAAGCTAACAAAACTACTTGTACATTACACAAACAACGTTAGGTATTTCTATTAATACAAATAAATAAAAGTGAGGTATATGTTTGTAAGGTCTAAATATGAGCTTTTTTGTAAGTATATTCAGTACTTATAACATAAAACATTTTTTTATATGTATATGTCTGGCTGTTTGTTACACCTAATCTCTGGAATGGGTGAACCGATTTCGAAGGGTCTTTCACTGAGAGATAACTGATGTATGCATAAGGAGAAACTTAAGCTACCTTTATTTTGAAAATAATAATAAGGGTACCACGCAGATAAATATAAAAAATATAATACACGCGAGATGAGAGTCGAGGGTAGCAGTTAATATTATTTTAATCCGTCCATCCATCAACCTTTCAACGTTCACTGCTGGACATAGGCCTCCCCAAGAAATGGGGGATAGTGCCGTAATCGCCACGCTTGGCAGGCGGGTTGGCGATCGCAGTGGATGTTGTTAATACTCGAGGGAGTGCTGCTGCTCACTCACCCGGCATTCCCTTAGTAGGCTCTTACGACTCCCGTGGGTAGAGAGGGGTGAGACAATTCTAATTATTTAATACACAATTGTAACATAATTAACACTATTACCACCGTTGCAAAACAAGAATTTTATGAATAAAATAGCGCTACTATATACACACAGATACAGAAGAATAATTTTGAATCAAAATGTGTATTTTTACACTGGGACTTAGTTATTTAATGAGGGCTTAGTTGATTTAACTTTCATAAAAGGACAAATTATTATTTGTGAATGTGAAAAAGTAGAATTTTAGTGCGAGCGGGATACGAACCTGCGTACCTTCCAATACGGGGAAGTGCTCTAGACCGCTAAGCCATCGCACTGACCGATGGTCATTCCCAATATCCACATCACATTTGTCTTTACGACTCACGCCACCAATCGGATGCATTTACATGCATTAATCCAATATAGTAAGTTTAATTTTACAATTAAAATTCATACTATTTGATAGCGCGATTTTTGAAACAATTTTGATCTGTATTTTAGCACTTTTCACGCACGAAAATTCTCTTTTTCTACATTCACAAATAATGTGTTCTTTAAAGTAGCTGCATAGCATGTCAAGTGCTAAAATAAGGTCAAAAATGTTTAACTTTCATTTTCAAATTTACAGCAGAACTACTAATCAGTGTCAAGATTATTGAAATAAATGTTTGTAATAATGTTGTCCGTTATTATAATTATTAGACAATACACGTATAATACCTATTAATGATGTTGATTGTATTAAAAACTTAAAAGAATTTAAACAATAGCTACTATGTTGCATATTACCCTAAACACGATTTTCATCACAAAATGATTCCCTATCTTTTTTAATTAAAGGGGAAATAGTAATACGAAGGAACATTAATTACATAGTCGAACGTTACCCAAAAAGCGATTAATCCATTGAGCCTTTGTTGAGTTCACCCTCGAATTGAATCTAAAGTTTCCATTTTCTCAGTCATTGATCCCATTTCTACACTTGTATTTAAGAATTTTATGTAATTGCTGAGTACTAATAAAATATAATAGCATTGTCATAATGTCAAAGGAAGATCTTTGTCCTTGGGAACCTGAGGAAGGTCTTCTTGTCCAATATTCCACAATGTCTGAAGACGAAGGTCTACGACCAGTGTGTATTAATGGTGCATGTGTCTTATGGAATAGAGGCGTAGTCTCTGAATGATGGCCTTATATCAAGGCTCAAAGTCGCTCAGCGTGTCATGGAGCGGGCTATCTCTACGTGACAAAATCGTTAATACGGAAATCCGTAGCAGAACAGAAGTTAACGACATAACCCGCCACGTCACCATGCTAAAGTGACAATGGACAGTTCACATTGCTCGACGGACTGTCAACCGTTGGGGAAGTAAGGTTCTCAAGTGGCGACCACGTGTCGGACGGCGCAGTGTCAAACGGCCTCCCACCAGGTCGACCGATGACCTGATCAAAGTCGAAGACAGCCGTTGGATGCAGGCGGCATAGGACCGTTCGCTGTGGCGTTCTCTTTGGGATGACTATGTTCAGCAGCGGACTATGAAAGGCTGATAGATGGATGGATTCTCTATTTCTTGCATCTCATTAAAAAGAGATAACGTGCATTACCCTCGAGACGTACATGGGTCACCACCCCATTCTTCCCTACGGGTGTCGTACGAGGCGTCTAATAGAAGTAACCAATTATCACCCTTTGCATTACTTAACTGGTGGTAGGGCTGGGTACCAAGTGGGAGTTCTCACTTACTATCGGGCCCAAGTGAGTTGGTACCACCATTTCCCGTGTGACCGACCATGAAGCACATCGACGTGTTTTGGTTGTAGCAGGAAATAGCCGTTAATTCTTTCATTTCATAATATATCTGTGAAATGAAATGGTGATCAGCGGCATGACAATGCTCTCGGCATAGTTGAGTCCATGAGCGACTGTTATCGCTTACCACCAGGCGGGCCGTGGCTCGTCTGCCACCATAAGCAATAAAAAAAATTTAAAGCACTTAGGACTTAATTTGGCCGTGTGGGGCCGGCTTTAGAATTGTCTCACCCCTCTCTATCGCCAACCCGCTTGCCAAGCGTGGCGATTACGGCATTATCCCCCATGACGGGACCGGTCGTTGTGGCGTTCTCTTGGGGAGGCCTATATCCAGCAGTGGACGTTGAAAGGCTGATAGATAGATAGATGACTTAATTAAAGAACCGATAACTACTACTGTCAGAGGTAGAGTTTGTTTTCCGGACTAAGATCAAGACTTCGCTACTAATTCACTTCTGAACTTTAAAAAAAAATGCACTATTGTAATGTATGGATGCTCGTGCGTAGGGAAGTCATCGTGAAGAAACCTGCATTCCCGAGAATTTTTACTCAACGGCTTATGAAGTCTGATGTTGTCATTCTGCGTTTAAGGCTAGAGCAGAGCGATTAAATATAGTCTTAATACTCTTCATGCTAAAGAGCCTGCATACTATAATGGAATACTAATGCGATGTAAAAAAAGTTTTAATAGACTTTTAACGTGGCCTATAAATTAAAAACTTTTATTTTGATATCATATTTTACCAGAACAAAAAAAAAACCGTAGAATGAAATAGTGAAAAATTTTGTTTTTGCGTATAAGTTAACAAACTTAGAGTGTATGGACGTATTAAAGTTTAGCAACATGGCAGTGACAGAACATGTACTGTATCTGATGGCCGCTATCCTCTGTTGTCTGATCGATGTTATCCTGTCCACGATATTCCGCCAAAGATAACGTCTAGATAAGGCAATAATAGAAACGAAGTTTAATACGTTTGTCGTAAACCTCAGGCTCAGGACATTGGGCTCCGTTTGTTATAATATGACTGAAGTATATTATTGAATACAGCACCACGTCCGTATTCCCCGAAGGGGTAGGCAGAGGTGTATTACAGACCCACTGTTCCTCAGCTATGTTTAAGTCCCACGTAATAGGGGGTGCGCCTATTGCTGTCTACCGGGTACTTTTCCAAACTCCGGGCTATTACTGAGAATTTCTCTGTTTACAAAAAAGCTCAATAGCATCTGCCCGACCCAGGGATCGATCCCGAGACCATCAACAGTCACTCACAGTACCGCTGCACCACAGAGGCAGTTAAGTATATTAATGGTCTATTGGAAATATGATTCAAGCTATAATCAGAAAAAAGTAAAAATACTTTTGAAGTCTCGACTTTTACCTCCAACCAATTTATGAATTTGCCACATTTTCATCTAAATTAGACTTAATGGGATATCATTTTGCATTTTGGCAATAAAATCACGGCATTGTGCCCCACATCTTATCTCCACCGAACAGTCACGAAAATGATATATATGCGGTAGATCTTAAAAAAAAATAGCAATTTATATGTTAAACATCGGCTTGAATATTTCACATCTTGTACGTTCCGTGCATGATCCATGGACTTAGGATGAGTATTACTCAAAATTGACTTTTTGCCTCAAGGTGCTTGAGCCAGAAAAATCCAATTTTATTTTATATACCATTAAATGACACCAAATTACCATACAAATATATACCATCGTTTATAGAAGCACAAAAAAATTGATTATTTTCTTAAAAATAACATGATACCATAGAGTATAGAATATTTATACTGTGATGATAGTGTGAAGGTTTCTAATCAATGATGAACTACAAAGTATAAATAATCCTTCACAATATTAGAAATGTGAAAATGAATTTGTTTGTTTGTCTATTATGCATTCACGCCTTAACTGCTGAACCAATTATCATGAAATTTTGCTTACATATATATAGTCTGAAACCCAGAAAAAATACTGTTAGGGCTATATACTATAGGCTATTTATCATCCCGGAAAAATGAAAGGTTTCCGTGGGATAGATATTTTTACATAGCGATAATTAATGTGCCGTGGAGTGTTCTGAAGTCCACGTGAACGGAGTGGCGAGCAGGATTGAGTATATCTATACTTTAATAGAGCTGTAACAGAGCTGTGTCTTAATATATTTGAGAAAAATTTACTGTATTAGGCTATATAAGCGTCTCTAAAAATAAACGTTCTTTTTTTTAGATTTTTTGTCTGTTTGTTCGCGCATCACGCTAAAACTACTGAACTGATTTTGATGCAACTTTTTATTTGATAGCTTTTGATTAAACTTAAAAACTGGTATAGATTTTATCCCGCTACTATATCGGGAACCTGAGAAATAACCTAAAAAGTATTAAAGTACTATAATAAACATACTTTGTGTATTATCGCACCTTTAGAATTATAGCGACCTAATACGAAATTTTAGGATTTTGACTTTAAATCATATAAGGGACCTAAAACGACTGTCTTCATCGACTCGTAATGAAAGAAAGACCAAAAACAGCTTAGAAAGGGCCAAACTTATACTTCGGTCGCTTTCACTCTAGTCCTTCCCACCACTTCTCTTTAGTTCAAGAGAGGCACAAACATTAATGTGCCATTTTTATCATGTCTAGATTGTAACGTTTTCATTATTGTGGCAACTTAAACCATATTAGGCCAGTACGAGACTGAACATTAAGATATGTGGATGTTACTATTTTTAATAAAGTAAAGACTTGTTTTTTGATTGGGTCTATCTCATACTAAACTTTCTATAGGCACCTATGACTTATTTATCATTAAGACACTCTTTGACTGAAAATATGTTTAGATATTTTTTATATAAATTTTTAGCATTTGACATGCTTAGCACTATACATTAAACACAAAGTGAAAAATGTAAAATCGAAAATAACAGTCAGGAGCAGGATTTGAACCTGCATCTTCTGGATACCGTCCAGATGCTTTACCAATTCAGCCATCCTGACAATTGCTCCTGACTGCTAATTTCGATAACACATCATACTTAACGTCTTTGGGTGACGCCTGCGCCATCTGTCGGACGTATTTTCATACATTATACCGACCAGGTAAACTTAATTTTACAATTAAGATTTTACCTAATAATGACGCAAACCCTTTAAATATTTAGATATTTTTTATATATATTTTTAGCATTTGACATGCTTAGCACTATACATTAAACACAAAGTGAAAAATGTGAAATCGAAAATAACAGTCAGGAGCAGGATTTGAACCTGCATCTTCTGGATACCGTCCAGATGCTTTACCAATTCAGCCATCCTGACAATTGCTCCTGACTGCTAATTTCGATAACACATCATACTTAACGTCTTTGGGTGACGCCTGCGCCATCTGTCGGACATATTTTCATACATTATACCGACCAGGTAAACTTAATTTTACAATTAAGATTTTACCTAATAATGACGCAAACCCTTTAAATATTTAGATATTTTTTATATATATTTTTAGCATTTGACATGCTTAGCACTATACATTAAACACAAAGTGAAAAATGTAAAATCGAAAATAACAGTCAGGAGCAGGATTTGAACCTGCATCTTCTGGATACCGTCCAGATGCTTTACCAATTCAGCCATCCTGACAATTGCTCCTGACTGCTAATTTCGATAACACATCATACTTAACGTCTTTGGGTGACGCCTGCGCCATCTGTCGGACGTATTTTCATACATTATACCGACCAGGTAAACTTAATTTTACAATTAAGATTTTACCTAATAATGACGCAAACCCTTTAAATATTTAGATATTTTTTATATATATTTTTAGCATTTGACATGCTTAGCACTATACATTAAACACAAAGTGAAAAATGTGAAATCGAAAATAACAGTCAGGAGCAGGATTTGAACCTGCATCTTCTGGATACGAAATATGTTTAAAGTAAAGACACAAAAATTAATAGGCTTATGTCATTCCGAAATAATATTTTTTATAGATATTTATTAATGATTGCGCCCATTTTATAATAAATACGATTCTATTTGCACTGGCTTTTATAGGTATGAGTCTGTCTAAACTTTTTATTGACTTGTTAAATAGGTCATTGTTACACTGAACACTTGTATAATTATGTTTAAGTTGTTAACTAATTCAATAAAACTTACATAAAAGTACAAAGATTCTTCTTCTCTAATTAAATAAATTACTCGCAGAATACACTATAAAAAGAAAACAAATCCTCAGCTTATCATAATCCATCAATAATAGAAAACTCTTCTGATACATCGATTCTATAATGATAAAAGAATTTTCCTCCGTGCACCAACATCCATGCCAATGAGGGGGGTATATAGGATTTTTTTATTGAGCCCCTCAATATATATCGATTTTTTTTTAGGTTCACCTATATAACTATGTAAAGAAAATGATTACTTAATTAAGTAGTATTTGATTTCATGACTAATCGAAAATTAACTATAACTTACGATAAGTAAGTGTCATGCCATCTCCATTGCGGGGTAGGCAGAGAGAACAAAGGTTCTATTCTTGCATACATCGCTCGCTTCCTCAACATTCATAATTCTCTTCATAAACGCTCACCGGTTTCGGAGACTCGTCTCCCCCTGTACCTACATCCTTCCACTTTCGCCATGTATATCTTCTCAATCAGTCGTTCGTCCGGCATTCTTTCCATTTGTCCGAACCATCGAAGCATTTCTTTTCACATCTTTACACCAATACTCTCTTTCATACCTACTCGCTCTCTTACATCGTCGTTACAAATGCGGTCAGTCAGCTTCACTCCACAGATTCTCTGCAGAGATCGCATTTCGACCGCATTGGTTTTATTCTCATGCTCCTTTTTAGATACCCAACTCTCGCTTCCATACAATAACGTTGGGACAAGCACTGTGTTGTGTATTACGACACGTGCTTTCTGGCTGAGGTGATGACTGCCGAGAACTTGCCCCAATGCTCCGTTCACTCGTTCGTTTTACATTAAACTAGGGCGACATTCCATCATCCAGTCGCACGTAAGCTCTGCAGTCCATGTAGTTGGAATGCATAAAAATGTCCCTAAGTTCCTTTCATACAACCGTGTTAAATGCTTTCTTCAAATCCCCAAAACTGCATAAAACCCTCTGGCCTATAGCTAGATGCTTCGTCATAATTTTGAAAAGTTATCTTATATTAACTCCAAATTAACTATACCATTATATTTAGATAAAAACGATATACCAAAACCTAGGATTTACTGAAGAGTCATTTTACTACTATTATTACTGAACTTCATTGCAAGATATAACGAGAACTACTTGTTTACTTAAAATTACACATTTTTAAAATTTTAGAATGTGACCACTTGTTATAAACATATAAAATACGTTTGAAATATTAAAAGAAATTGATAAATTAAATAAAAAAACATAATTATTTGTTGAAAAAAAATATAAATTAATACAGCGTATTTCTTCCTCGTGCTAGAGCTTGAGGAGAAAGCACGCTGTATTACAAACTTAAGTTAGAATTAATGTTTCTAATCGCCTAGGCATGCTGATAATAATGTTAAACTCTGCCATTTTTCAACACGGCGATACTCAGTTCACACTCATTGACTGGAGCTGGGATTCTTGAACACGAATCCCAGATATGCTCTATAGGGTTCATATCGAGGCATCTCGCTGGCCATTCCATCACTGTGTTGTTAACTTCATTAAGGTACGCTTGAGTTGAGCGAGCGGTACGTGGCATGTGGCCGAGCATTATCTTGCATCAATATGAAGACATCACCGATAAAGGGGCTACCGGTACCATATTTTCTCCCAAAATGTTTGTCATGTAACGATCTGCAGTAAGGTATCCTCCATCAATCATCACTAAGTCCATACGAGCTCCCAAACATATCCCTCCCTATACCATTATGGAAGCCCCACCACATGACACTTTAGTTTCGAAATTTAGAACACATGCTACAGCTCCTCTAGGTATGTATACTTTGTCTTCCAACTTGATGATGATTGGCTTGATTTACAAGAATTCTGCATTCATCATTGAATAACTTTTTTCCATTGATCAGCGTTCTAATATTGATGTTCCCTGGGGAAAGCCAACCAGTTTCTGCGATGATATACCTCAAGTTTTGGAGTATACGAATGAACTTAAATCAGATTCTTGAAGTTTTTTTTCGTACTGTACCTATGCTCAATTACTGCCACACCTGGAACTTCCTTAAGCTCATTTATAGCTTGGACAACCGTTATACGTTACGTAGGGTTTCTGCGGATGAGAAGCTGAACAAAACGGTCATCTCTGTTTTCTGCCCTGTCCTGAACTTCTTACAAAAGAATTTGTCTCCATATACCGTTTGATACTGCGATAAACTCTGGAAACAGATCTACTAAGAATTCTAGAAATCTTTTTGAAGCTTTGTCCATTTCTGCGTATCTGAAGAGCCTTCACAGTATCAGTTTAGGCCAAATCAAGCATAATTAAGGCCTTAATTTTCAAAAATTGTTCAAGAAATATGAAAAAACAATTGAAATTTAAAATGTCACCAAATTTTACAATTATTTAAATTATGAAATAACTTGAGAGGGAATGATGACTTGCGATTATTGTGATTTAACATATCTGACATAAAAAAATTCGCCACTTTATTATAAGAGGTGATTTTACAATTATTTAAATTATGAAATAACTTGAGAGGGAATGATGACTTGCGATTATTGTGATTTAACATATCTGACATAAAAAAATTCGCCACTTTATTATAAGAGGTGATCCATTTCGAGGTTCCCTACTTTTTTAAAGAAATAAACAGAAAAGTCAAATTTAATGGAGAATGTTTATTATCATTTAAAAGAACATTCTTTGGCATTTATTTTTTTGAAGATTATGTCTATCAAATGTTGGCCGTTGCTACGTCGCAGATGGTCCATCCGTTGAGTCCAATTTTCAATGACTCGTTCGATATAAATTATATTTTTATATTTTTTGTACTACCTAAGCATAAAATGTCCCTCAAACAATTGATGATCTTTACCGTGAAAGTGTTCGAAAAATTCCTCAATAAGCTGAGGAATAAAACAAGATTTTAAATATAATTTCATAATTGGATAGACTCAAAGAATAAAATGTCTTTTTAAAAATCGATGGTTTCAGTCATATATAGACCTAACTAGCAACTATTTTAAAATAAATTTAAAAAAATATATTGGTAATAATTTTTATTTACTTTTTTAGATTAAACACAAAGTGAACTACTTACTTTTTTAGTTTAGATCGTGTACATAAGTGGAGTATGATATAAAATTAAAATACTACGAATTTTTCTAATATACATTCGCTTTCTTGCTAAATATATCAATATAATTATGTTACGCAAACTTTATTCCACGTTTTCCAAAAAGCTACTTTTTCTAGTTAGGTCTCTATAATTCTAAAGGTGCGTTATGTGGACGTTAAATAATTATTTTTGTGGTAAAATCATTTTTGTGGGGTAGTAGGTATACCCTACCATCAGGAAACATCTGCCACTATTGACCAAGCTAAAATGTATTTATATTGATAAATAGATATTTTCACGCTCCTTCTCTTTTACGTGAACATTTTTATTGCAATTAGATATCCAAAAATAGTCAGTTTCAAAAAGCTTTTGTCAATAATAGAATCTAATTTATTTATTTGGAAGATAAACCTAGTATTATCTTAGTCCTCCTCACTGATTACTGTGATTATGTTTCCTTTCAGACAATAAGCAATTATGAAAATCTAGATCTAAAACCTTTAATTGATTATAAGTGCGTAATTAAATCAATTGAAAGCATTACTCGTAATACCTTTATATCAAACGCCATTGTTTCGGACCTTAAATTTGAATTTGGAATTAATTTTAACAAACTGTTACAATATTCGTTGTACTTATCTAAAAACATTTAAAAGTAATATTTGTAATTTAGAAAGTTTACTGGGACATAATAAGGGGTATATTATATAAGTACGAGCGTATCTAAACAAACTAGTTTCTCAATAAGTTTTTAACCACAAAGTGATGGGGGACTCTGACGCTGTTTAGGTAATTTATGCGTTACGTTAAAAAAGGGTTTCAGGTTGCCTAAGCGATAAATCTTTTAGAAGAGTTTTAGAACTAAATATATCCAAGTAATATGACTACGTTTCGTGTAGGTAACACATAAATTGAGATTCGTTAAGATCTACTAGTGAGAAGCATAAAAAATGTTATATAATACCCCTTAAACTTCGGGTGATGATGAAAATATGAAAATAAAGATTATTCACACTCACTGGGCGATAAAGAACTGGCCGTAGCACTATTTTCTATTTCTGGTTAGTTAAAATACCTAGATATATAAATTATAGATACATTTAATGATGCCCATCAAGCAAACTCGATATTTTCTGGTAAATTGAAAAACCTCAAAGTAACGTTTAACCTTTAATAATCATCTTTAGGTGAACTAACTCCTACACATCCAATCTCATAAAAAAGGCGTTCATAGGTACTCTTATTTCTAAAAATTATCCTACACCATATCGTTCGTTTCTTATATAAGTCGACCAAGGGAAGTACGCTATTATTAACCATTGTATTACACACCGCTATACAAAGTCTAGAATTTGTGAGCACACACAGGACCACACCCACCATTACATCAGGTTTGACAAACCTCAAGTCCTCGCAAAAGAACATCGATATCGTCCTAGAATGATACGTGAGGCTATTGAAATTAAGAAACATCCCAATTTCAATAGCGAAGACGGCTGGGTCTTACCATTAAGCTGGAATCCTGTAATAGGCTTCACCAAACATAATACAAGAAGGCACACCACAAGATTGCAAGACACAGTTAGCGCTTATTGTGTAGATAAAACCCACAGTAGTGATTAGTTAGTATTTTCCGCATAAATTTAATAATCCAAAACAAGTTGTTGCCTACTGAGTTTTCTGGCTGGACCTTTCTCAGACAGGCCGCGTTCCGATCCGGTGGTAGCTTTTTAGTCTTAGCTTCTATTAAAATCAATATATTTAATAATAGAAACTAATAATCAATATTGTCTTTCTTAATGGTGGTTTTTGATTACTTAAAAAATTTAATTGGTAGTTTGTGGTAGAATTTTTAAGCACTAAATATAAACAAAAAATTTTAAAACTTAAAGGATTATTATACTTATTTTATTATACTAGCTTAAAATCTCATACATTGTAAGCATAAAACTTAGAGTAGATATTTTTAATTGTGTTTCTAAACGAATATTATGTGGGTTGAAATAAATAAACCAAAAATTTGTAAAATCATATTACTGTGGGTAGATGAAGCCGTTGAAACAACATATCAGCTTTGGACATCTACCATCTAAGTCCATCCGTGATCATGAATGCTGTAAAGTATTCGAAACGTCGGGATAGCATAAAAATCAAGTAAACGCTATAGATTCCGTAAACGTAGTTTTATTTCAAAATTGTTTTTTTTTTATGTTTTGGCATTAAAAAAAAACATACAACCCTAAGCTTTTACCGACGACGGGCCTCGTGGCATAGTCGGTAGTGTAGCTAACATCTGTGCACGAGGTCTTGGGTTCGATTCCCACTCAGGACAATTATATGTGTGATGAACACAGATATTTGTACTGCGTCTGGGTGTTTTCTATCTATTATATGTGGGTATGTATTTACAAAAAAAAGTTGTTTAATGTATAGTGCTAAGCATGTCAAATGCTAAAAATATATATAAAAATATCTAAATAAGTAGTATATGTATTATATCCGTAATCTGGTACCCATAGCACAAGCATTAAGCTTAGTTTGGGACCAGAGGACGTTGTGTGAAAAATGTCCGTGAATATTTATTATTTTTATTTTAAGCTTTAACCCTTCTACTGCCAACCCATATTTTTTTTTCCATACCTATTTCTTTCTGCCTTCTACCACTAAGACCGTAGGTACTTACTTGTTTTTATGTTCTTCTCAGTATTCCTCGACTCTGGTATCACCGTAACTGAAAAAAGGTCAACAGAAAATGTAATGATTTAATTAGTCTTTTACACAACATAGTTTTGTGGCACAACATCATTACCTACTGTTTGTTTAAATTTCTGTTATTTTGTAAAGCAACTAAAAGTTAAAAAGGAATCTTTTGTTAAAAAGGTTTTCATCATAATCTTCTTAAAATATGTTTAAACAGAAATCTAAAGCTGTGTTTAATTAACAACGTTTTTATTACAGCTCCAGTACTTTATTACGGCACTCAACCCATACCGCGTTGAGATAATGAAATTATCTAAAAACATAATTTTATCATTATGGATAACACTTTAATGTACCTAGTATAAAACCAAAAATTAACCCTTCTCACAAATTTATTTGTCATGCAAGTATAATAACAACGTACATTCATTATAAGTACTTACCTATATTTGTGCATAGCAGTGCATGCGTCCTAAGCTTGTTTCATTTCCATCTTTTGACAATTTTTAGAGACATTTTTTCGTATATTAAATCGTATTAAAACCACAAGATTTCACTATAACTGTTTGTATTTTTATTACTATTCCTGACTTCAAAGTTCAAGAATAAATTGTTCCGGAATACCAACTCTATATTTTTTTCATAAGCTGATGCAATAAAAATATGCCAGAACAAAATATAAGGGAGTTTGCTAATGTTCATGTAAATTAAATTACTTGTATGGAGCTTATTTGATCAGAGCTCTTGTCGTCTTTGTATTTTTGAGCGATGTTAATTGCTATTTCATTGAACTACAGGTTTCAGTTTTTGTGAAATATTTCTTTAACCCGGATGTCATAAAAAGGTAATTCAGCGCAAATGCCAAAGGGGTTTAGTAATAACCTTTTTTGTAACCTACAATTGGTTATTCCAAGTCGGTACGTTGAAAACTCCTTTTATTGGAATTTTATTAAACTGAATAATGCAGCATAATTATTGCCTTAGAGCAATATGCAAGCATGCCAATATGCCTTGCACCACAACTTGAAAATTGGGAGAGTCTCGTAGCCCTTCACATTCAATCGTTCGTACGGAGACAGAATTTTAATGATCTTAAGGAAATTTTCATCCAAAACGCTTATAAATATTCAGAGAGTCATGTCGGGATTTAAGAATTATTTATTGCGATCTACAGGAGAAGACGGTTAGACAGTGACATTATGTTAAATTTGAGGCACATTTTTTACACAAATGCATGAGTTTTTTGGTTATTATACACATCACTGGAGATTTAATTTATTATTTTACAAAAACTAATACTAGCAGATGACATCACGTGAAAGCTATTAAATGATGGACAAAAAGTTATGGAGTCACATAGTTATATATACTGTAATTGACTGTTCTAAATTGAATATTTTTAAGCATGTTCTATGCTTATGTGATTGCTTGTATATACAACAATAAATTATTGCAAGTGTTGAGTGAAATGCATATTCGGATTTATCTAGATACTTATATTAAAACCTATCTATCTTTATACAAACAAAAATGTCCTTATCCCTGGAATCTATATTAGTTTAAATACCAATAGATGAAACAATAACAAGAAAATTTCAAAGAGGTGAAGTATCTCTATTTGAAACAAATATCTACTGAAAATAGCTCATTGGCTCGTTAGAAATTTGATAGAAAGCATCCCTAAGATAATCTTCAGTTGTACGCTGGTTTAAGGAGTTCAAGTTTGGTAGTAAACCAACAGAAGATCGCCTGCGCTGCAAAGAAATACCATTCACGTATTTCACCAAAAAATATCTAAGATTTTTTGATAATTGACCGACAAGTAACCCCAAATACTTAGTCGATATTACCTACTTCACATTAGCGAGGGTCGACAAGATAGATACGCGGAATGACAATCATCAAAAAAAAAAAGGAAATGGCAATTATTCTAACTACAAAACTTACGAACTTTCTAAATAATTTTTGTTTCAGGATTTACTGATCTGGAGAAATAATCTTCATCAAACTAAAAAAAATTGTAAGTACGGCGCAAAAGATTGTGGTGGTTCTATTAATAATTATAATGATGGATTACGTGAAAAAGGCCAGCTATTCTTTTGTATGACAACAAAAAGATACAAAATATGACCTCTCTATTCTTCCTTGCGAATTTTGTACAAGGTGGTTTAGGGAAGCAGAAAAGTAGGTACTACTAAATATAGCTGCAAGAGATGAAAGCTTCAATACAAAATGTATTCGGTACTAAGCAAGAACCCACGCTTCTCCCCAATTCACTACTGTTACATTTATTTTAAGCAAATGTGAAACATTCTAGTATTCGGCGGACTGTACTGTACTGAATCTTAATAGTACCTAAATCCTGTCACCACTCGTCTTTTGAGCGCAGTCGTGAATATTCACGGTAAGCAATAGTTTGGTTAAGCCCCTTGTTATGCTAAGTGCTTGATTTAGGTGAATCCTAGCTCATTGGACACCGTTAGTAGGTACATATATAGAATATTTGAGGGTACTGAACCCCTTGAGTCCTCCCGAGTGTCGATTTTCAAGACAGGGAAAACGGCCCATATCGTCATTTAAACAAGCTTTATCTAAAATCACAGTTAAACTATGATTTTTAAATTGGAGATGCAAAATTTTAGTAACAGTTAAATATAGAAATTTCGACTTGAACGTTAATAATAATATTAGCATTGGTTCTTCAGCAAAACGCTATTCACGAGAGATGTAATATTACAAAGGTGATATGCTCACAAAAGCATAAGGTACGTGAAGATTATACGCCTGATTAAATATTTTCGCTCCACTGTAAATAAAGCCTGTTCGAATTTCACAGAAAAATTTTTACGCAATCATTTTGATTGTGACTTGACTTTATACTAAATTGTTTGCCTATTTATAAATTACGTCATAGTTACATATTTGCAGTTAAATTAATATAGATAATATATTAAGTAATATACTTATTTGAAAGTAATCAAATCTAGTTATATTTATGCACCTACTCTTGCAGTAAAGTTCTCTGTTTCCACTTTCACAAATAATTTGTTCTTTAAAGTAGTTAAATATCGTTATCCTAATATTTATTTCCCATTTATACCTATTTACTAACTTTTTTTATACTAAGTGACAGCTCAGTTACCAAATTGTCTGGAACAAAATTCAGAAGACGCAGGTTCAATTCCTGCTCATAATTTCTTATTTTCGCACTTGTTCTTCTTGCTTGACTACTTATGCTGCACTATCGCACCATTATTTTGTATAAAAACTGATATTTCTTCTCGTGACTAGGGCTGATGCAACTCAGCCGATAGTTGAGGTTTAGCCAAATATTTTTTTTTGTAAATAAACCTGATAATGAATGTGTGTTCATTAAACTATTTCGAAAACGATTTAGCTAATAAACAGTGCGTCATTCAAGTCCTTTGTGAGCTATTATTGTCCAGTTTGATCTTTTAATCGTGAAACCCTCATTATTTATCACAGTACTTAAATGTTACAGCTAACCTAAATACACACATGACATTTCCCTAAAAAGGAGTGAGACTAATTAACGTCACATTATTTTGCTCGAAAATCTCAACAGGATATATATAAGAAATGATCCACTTCGAGGTTCCCTACTTTTTTAAAGGAAAAAACAGAAAATTCGAATTTAATGGAGAATGTTTATTATCATTTGAAAGAACATTCTTTGGCATTTATTTTTTGACGATTATGACTATCAAATGTTGGCCGTTGCTACGTCACAGATGGTCCATCCGTTGAGTCCAATTTTCGATGACTAGTTCGAGCATTTGAAATGGATCACCACCTTATATATATATATATATTATATGTTATATATATATATATATATATATATATATATATAATATACATACCTATATCCGAAAGATATGATATTTTTCTTTTACTTTTAATGAGGATCGCACAACTTGAAAAAATACACAAAGTAGGTTGTAAGGACAGCTTTTGCTTTTGCACTCAGCACAGCATTTATATAAAAAAAAGAGTTTTCTTTTTAATTTTGGGACTTGAGACTGTTTAAAATTGGGAATAATACAAATACTGAATTATTATTATTAATCTTTTATAAGCTGAAAAATAAAAAAAATACTTGTACCTAATGGCGTCCTCAAGTTGGGGCGTGGCTATAGCACAACAGTCGCACTAAAAAATTGGTCTCGTTTAAAAAAAAAATGAAAACAAAAAAAGCACCTGAAATAAAAAAACTTTAAAGCAACCTAACTCATTAAGCTTCAAATCAGTTAATATTGTGAGCATAAACATTGTTCCAAATTAAACGACGTGAACGATACAAAAAAGTAATTAGTTAATTTTATTATCTCGAGAACGTATGGGTTGGATGTCGTAAAAACCTGCCCCGGGGTAAACAAAAATGTTATTAATTTACCATAAAAACCGTTGCCTCTTGTCACATTTATACAGAGCTATACAAAAGTTTTTTATTTGAATGTACAAATGTGTGCATATAATTTAGAATGTCTATTGTGAACAAAATTGGTGTGACCCATTTAAATTAAACACCATTCGAAGTTAATAAAGTTTTTCATGTTTGATTCGAAAATTACGTAAGATATTTAGCACGATATACGGATTATGTTTATAATTATGGAATTTAATATGAATATAGTTACCGTAGTATTTATACAAAGTGTCGTTCCATCATACAACTGTATATAATATAATATATGCGCATTTAGTGTGCAGAACTAAGAACTATGTTTAAAATATTAAATAAAACATATAAATTAAAAAAAAAACATTATTTCAAACAAGCCAAATAAAATAAAAATGTAAAAAGTAGCGCCATTTTTGACGCCATTAATCTGTATATATAAAACTGTATTTCTATTTCCATTGGTCATCGCATCACGCGTGAACAGATGGAATAATTTCGCTAATTCTTTTTTTATCAGGAGAATGTTCTTATGAAAGAAAAAAATAGTAAAAATGTGCAGGAAATTGCGAAATTTCAAAAAAACACAATCTTATCTTAGCGTGTTTGACCGTTCGCAAGTAATTGAATATTCAAAGCTAAGACAGGACAACGTCTGTCGGGTCAGCTAGTGTTAAATAAAAACAATCTGGAAAACGGTTGACCCTAAAGGCTATCCCTGCAACTTCCCGCTAATTTGATACTTAAGCGCTCAAAATTGCACTTATTAAGTTTTAGAGCTCTTCGAGCTGTAAAACGACTTCTGAGCTCTTCGAACAACGACACGACAACGACAACAACGAACAACGACACGAAAATTAATATTTATACTTTTATTAATTTTATTTATACTTTTGAGCTCGAAGAGCTCATAAGTATAAATATCTTCTCTTTTATACTTTTATTTATACTTTAATTTTCGTGTCATTATGAGCTCCCCGAGCTCAAAGAGATAACTGTTCTATGCTTTTGAGCTCTTCGAGCACAAAAGTCTGATAGAGATTTAATAAAACACTATTCCCTGAATTTTCATATCGCAATAACTTTTGAATTACTGAACCGATTTTCTTGTAGTTTACGGCATTCAACGCAGCTTTTTAAGTTCTTTGAAGAATCTTAAAGCTCGAACTGGTCTGACTGGAAATTTTATAGAAATTCCGAAAAAAACATTTTTTCTTTTCAATTTTTTTTGACAACGATATCTCACAAACGAATCAACCGATTTTGACCGGACTGGGTGCGATCGACGTGGTGTTTAAGTTTAATTTTGATGTTAAGAGCTGATTAGTTTTTGAAATCGATATGTAAAACCGTTTAAAAGTTATTCCAATAAAACCACATTAGAATTATTTTTTTGTAATTTTTTGGAAATTTCTCGAGATCCAGCGTTTCGAATTGGTCCTAATTATATTGAAAATCCAAGTTTGGTGAAGTCCTTTCGAGCGACGCCAACCCCGATGAAATCGGTCAAGCCGTTCAAAAGTTATGAGAGGCTTACATACGGCCACACACAAACACACACACACACACACACACACACACATACATACAGAATACAGACATCATTGCGGAAACATTCGGGGAAGCTTCCTAGGATCTCAAAACGTCAACATTCGTTGAAAACTCGATTAACGAAAAAACCCCGAAAACCAATAACTTCACAACTTTGGAAAATTTGCAATTTTCTTAGCGGGAAGTTAACTATCGCACTGAATAATCTCTCATACGTTATCGGAAAATCTGTACTGGTGGGAAGTCTCCCGTGTTATGTTACGGTTTTGATGATAAAGGCTTAGTGTCCTGTATCCGATATTATACAGCGGTACGAGCTCATCTACCCACATAAATGACACTCAAGAGCTTAATAAGGATGGCGAATATTAAAAATTTTGATTATTAAGATTTTTTAACTACTGGAGATAACTGACTAATTTGTATAGACTGAGCATATCATCAAATGCACAACAAATAAAAACGCAGTCACGAGGACTGCCGTCAGAAGTGAACACTTAAACTATAAACAAACACTTGTTTATTTTTGGTATCCAAATTAATTGCTTGATCTTTAATTAAAACTTGTAAATCAAAATTATTCATTTATTCATTTAAAAAAAATATTATTTAAAATTAGTAATTCCTTCATTCACAGCTGCCCAGCGCAATAAGTCATACTAATAGGAATCTATTATAGTGTTATCGTTAATACGTCACGTGACCATGTCGATGACGACTTACATGAATTTACTCCCTATCCAAACCTTCCCATAGAAGTTTTCACTTCTAAACTGTACCTAGTATTCCCTGAGCCACGCTGTATATGAGGTTTATTTAGTAGGCTGAATTTATTTACTTAATTATCTATAGGTACAAATGAATAAAATTGATGTGTCTGTTTGTAAATGTATGAATAACAGCTTTATAATAAATGAATATGAGAGTATTACCTATAACAAAAAAAACGTACTTAAAGTTTTTGTTTGTCTGTCTGTTTGTTTTTCGGTTTCAGTTTTGATCTGTTTGTAATATCTAGAACGGTTTGACTGATACCTTATTGACAGATAGCTGATGTTATAAAGGGTAACTTAGGCTACTTTTATTTAGAGAGAGACAATTAGGGTTCCGCACAAAAAACTAAATTCCATGCGGATGTCGATAAGTCGCGGGTAAATAACTAAACGAACCTTATAATGATATGCAAATGCATCACTAAATAAAAAAAAATATCTACAAAATATCAAATTTGAAGTATTTATTTAGACATATTTACATCTATTCCTAATCGCGTTTCAAATTTAGGAAAAATGCTTTTAGTGTTAAACTACTAGGTGCACGTTATGAATAATTGAAAACAGACAGATTGAGCCGCAGCTGTTCCAATGAAAAATAACGTATCATTAATTATAACGTTGAAAGGAACGAGCGACAAGCGACAAGTAGTAGACGCGTCACCGCGTTCGCATTTACGCGTCTCGCTGACTACTGCTTTATAATAACATGGCGCTGCTGTCGCAAAAACGTTTGTTTTATACAATATTGTTTTCAAAGACCATTATCTACAAGAGTACTATTATTTTAGGCTATTAAAATCAATGCCGAATAGGCTCGTAAATATAATAGGTGCACATATATGGCACATATAGGTACCTATTTATAAAAGTTTTGATGTGATTATTCTATCTGCGTCTTGAAACGATACATACATATTACTACTTTAAAGCTGTAATAGAGCAATATCTTTAATATTTAAGATATTTCAGAAAAAGTAAATGTCCCTATTAGTCTATTTAGACGATGTTTTTTATTAAAAATTTTTAACAGTTTGACTTTTTATTTTTTCAGCTATCACGCAGAAACTACTGAAGGAGAAAACTTTTTGTTTGATAGCTTTTTATTAGACTTAAAAAATAGTATACATTTTACAGAAACTAGCTTTTGGCTGCGGCGAAGCAGCGGGCAAAAGTAGTAAGTAATAGACCTATACTAGGAATAATTTATTTCGCAGAGGACATAACAAAAATTTTAATTGCAATGAATGAACCACAAAGTATAGCCAGACTCAAAACAACCATTTGTGGATCACACAAAGTGTTGTCCTGTATGGAGATTGAGCGTACAACACTTGGCATGGTAGGCCGGTAATGGAAGCCAAAACGCTAACTGTACAGTTCGTACTGGTTCGTACTCGTTGGACAATTAATTAAAAATGCGGAACCCATCACCTTTGATTACCAGTGTCACAGTGGTGTTTTATAAGAAAAATAATCTTATAATGACGGTACACAACATCGCAAGAGAGAAAGTTGTCTTACGCAACTATTTTGATATTTTTATATATTTTTTTAAGAATTTAAATGCTTAGCCATATAAAATAACACAAAGTGTGAAAATGTGAAATTGAAAATAACAGTCACGAGCAGGGTTTGAACCTGCATCTCCTGGATACCTTCCAGATGCTTTGCCAATTTAGCCATCGTGACAATTGCTCGGGACTGTTAATTTCGATTTCACAAAATTATTGCATTTGATAATTTTTATGTCAAAATGTAACCGGATAACATGTTTATATTATGTTTTAAATCAATTGATTTGCGGCGATGGGGGCCGCCACCCATCACGCCTTGCCCAGTTTGGCGAGTCGAGGGGAGCAGAGTGTCGAGTAGGCACGTGGAATGTAAGAGGTGGTGTGGAAGGTAAGTTACACGAGCTGGTAACCGTCATGTCGAATAGACAGCTTGATGTGCTCTGTGTAACAGAGACCAAGCGAAAGGGTAGCGACGCCTGTGATCATCCTGGTGGCGGGTTAGCTCTGTGGTCTGTTGTACCGCAGAGCGATCGGGCCAGCATGGGAGTGGGGGTGTTGCTGTCCGCTCGCTTGGCCTCAGGTGTGAAAGACCACGGAATGTTCGATCCCAGACCTCTATGGGTCCGAATAAAACTAGGTGTCACCAGGGTCTTCATGGTCGCAGCTTATGCTCCCGTAGGCTCTTCGGTGGCATCGGATCTAGAGAAGTTCTGGGATAATGTTAGGGAAGTTCTGGATTTGGCAGAAGCTAGTGAACGCGTGATCGTATGCGGAGACTTGAATGGATGGGTTGGGACCAAGCGTCTAGACTTCGAGGACGTGCTTGGTTCATTTGGTGATAAGAGACGGAATGATGCAGGTAGGCTTATGGCGGATGTATGTATGAAGAGAAACCTTATTGTGTCAAACACATTTTTTCAACATAAGGACATCCATATGTATACATGGAGAAGGAATGAACAGAGAAGTATGATAGATTTAATACTGTGTCCGTGAACGGCTGACAATGACAAGTCAGCCGGGATCTGACATAGAAGAATGCTGGAGAGTATTGAAATATAGTATGGTAGATACAGCGAAAGAAGTATGTGGATGCTCAAAGAAGCATAGGAAAGTGAAAGGTGATGCATGGTGGGATACGGAAGTAGCAGCTTCCGTAGACCAAAAGAAGAAAGCGTGGCTGGACTATGTATCTTCTTTGAACCTGAGTGCAAGTATGAAAGAACAGAAGAAAGAAATATACCGGCAACGTAAGAATGACACCAAAGCCTTAGTGAAAGAGAAGCGTGATAGAGCAAATATGATTGCAGAAGAAAGGCTGACCAAAAACTTCGAGAGCAACACCAAACTTTTCTGGAGGGAGGTGAAGAAATCTCGGAGTGGTTGGTCAGCTTTCAGAATGAATAAAATAAGGTCTAAAGGTGCAGACATTCTTACGCAAACACAAGATGTGTTAAGCCGATGGAGTGAATATTTTGGAGATATGTATGTGGATGTTCAGGGTGATGCCGGTGCCACATGTGGTCTAACAGATCAGCATTCGGTACCGGCATCCTCTGATGACATTAGTATGGATGAAGTTCAATGGGCGATTAGAAGTTTGAAAAATGGTAAAGCAGCGGGTATTGATATGGTGTCTGCTGAGATGATCAAGCTTGGAGACTCATGTGTCTGGGAATCCTTCCTGATGCTTCTCAATTTATGTTGGAGCTCAGGAATGGTCCCCAAGGACTGGAGAAGCGCAGTCATCGTGCCCTTGTTTACAAACAAGGGTTCACGTTATGACTGTGCAAACTACAGAGCCATAAGCTTGACCAGTTTGGCATCCAAGGTGTATGGTAAGATTATTGAAAGGAGAATGAGGATGGTGTCTGATGAATTTTTGTGTGAGGCACAAGGAGGTTTCAGGTGTGGAAGAGGATGCGTGGATCAAGTGTTTTCTCTGCGCAACATTGTGAAGAAGCATCTGGCTGTAGGCCAGAGGGTTTTCTGCAGTTTTGTGGATTTGGAGAAAGCATTTGACACTGTTGTACGAAATGAACTTTGAGACATTTTGCCGGAGTATGGTATTAACGGTAGACTGCTAGAAGCGGGACAGTCCAACTACATGGACTGCAGAGCTTGTGTGCGGCTGGATGATGGAATGTCACTCTGGTTTGATGTCAATATAGGCGTTAAACAGGGCTGCGTTCTATCAGCCATACTATTTATCATATATCTGGATAAATGTCTACAAAGGTTGAATGAAATGAATGTGGGAGTTCAGATGGGCGACTCAGTGGTTAACTTTCTGTTATATGCAGACAATGCGGTCCTATTAGCGCAGTCTGCGACTGACCTGCAAACCCTTGTCGACTTAATGGCAGAAGATTGTAAGAAAAGGGGCCTACGTGTGAATGTGAGCAAAACCAAAGTAATGGTTTTTGAAAGAGAAGAAGCTAGAACAGATGTTAGAGTAGCAATAGGAAATGGTGTGCTAGAACAAGTAGATGAATTTGTATATCTTGGATGTGGATTCAGTCGGGATGGAAGGTACACCACTGATATAGAGAGAAGAGTGAATGCGGGAAATAGAGTGAACGGAGCATTGGGACAACTTCTCGGCAGCCACCACCTCAGCCAGAAGGCACGTGTCGCAATACACAACGCAATGCTTGTCCCCCCACCGTGCGCCCTCACCCGGCCTTGCTACGGCGGATCACGAGTACCGCGTCATTCCAAATCCAGCGAGCGTGTATGAAGAGAGTTATGAATATTGAGGAAGCGAGAGATGTATGCAAGAACAGACCCTCTTGGCTCTGTTCTCTCTGCCTACCCCGCAAGGGAAATAGCGTGATGATAAGTTAAGTTAGTTAGTTAAATCAATTGATGGGTCCAACTTTCAATCAAAAAAATATATGTATAAATCACAGTAACATATTATATATTTCAATTATTTTTTCGAAAGCAATGATACTTGATAATCCCTACCTACTTTACTGCTGATTTAACTTTTTTTTCTATAAATACTTGACATGTAACAAAAAAAATATTAATATAAATTATGATATGATTATATAATTATATTCATATAATTACACCATTTTAGAAATGACTAGGAAATTTAAAAAAAATATATTGATATGCAACTTATATAACGGCTGAATTAAAACTAACTCAATACATCTTCACTTCACTTCTTACATTCGTCTAAAATATTTTTTTTCGTAATAAAAATGTTAGTAGAGAAAACACGAACGCCTTTTAAAGTGGCGTAATGGGCGAAAACGACATCGCACATACAAACTGTCATTTGTCACATTCGTAACCGTGTGGAAAATGGAAAAGACTCACATTCCAAAGATGGCGGAATAAATTTTGTGGATAGGAAGTGAACACATAAAGTACCATGAAAGGCTATATCTGAAAGTGCTATTTTTTTTCTATTATAATTAGGATGTATTTCCTGTCCGAGCTTTATACACAATATGAATTTGATTGGACATACGACGACTATACTCCATGTATTAATCCCGTCACACATGTAGCTATAAAATATATTTCTATGATCACTCGAAAATTTGTATAGAAAATATATCGTAATATGCCTTGCTATTATTTATATTAATATACATCACAGCTACGTGTGTGATGGGTTTTATACATTAGAAAAAAACAAGTAAGTAGCATGTATGTACTTCTGGTGTAGAGTCACAGAGAGTCATTTCAAGATCAAATTCAAACAATTATAATTAAATGTACCTGTATATTTTGATACATCCTCTCCTTTATAGCGGAAGGCATCGTATTATGTCATCATGGTCAGTCTTAAGACCATGTTTTGGTCACCATGGGGTTTGTTACGTTACGTGTCAAGAAAAATACCAAAAGATTTGATAAGTTTAGCGACGTTCATCACATTAATACTAGGAACAAAGGAAATCTTATTGCACACGGTACTTGTCTCCACAAAATTAGTAGATCTTTCATGGGGAAATGTATATGCTTTTACAATAAAATTCCTGAAAATGTCCAAAACAAGGCACAAAATAAGTTTAAGAAAGCCATAAAAATTAGAATTTGTAATAAAGGTTATTACACTGTTTCGAATTTTCTTGAGGTTAAAACGAAATGGGTTTGAGCTGCTCCTCATTCATTAATTTTCAAAATTGTTTTATGTGATCTACTGTCATTTTTGTTATAAGAATTATATTAAAAATTAATAATTTGGCATTTTAAAACGTGGCCCACGAGTTTCTTGCCGGGTTCATCTCATGAAAGGCTACGGAATTTACATTTACTACGGAATCCAGCCGATTGTAATCGCCACTTTGTTATTGCGGATGCACTGGCCTTAGGCGCTCGTGTTAATTATTAGTCTATTCTTGACGATTTTAAGTGCTATATAATAGGCCTATAAAATAAAAATAATATTTGAATTTAATTTGTTACATATTTAAAGCCACAGGTGCCTGCACTAGACAACGCCCAAATTGTAACCTATTTGATTCGGCAAAAGTAGAAAAACCTTGCTATCACCGTTTAGAATTGGATCTATTAAGATTTAATTATATTTTATCTAGATATATTATTATAAAACTGTAATAAAGCTGTGCTTGTGTATGAGAGATACTTAAGAAAAAAATACTGCATTAGGAACTCAAAATATATTTTAAATATTTTGTTTGTTTGTTCGTACATCACCTAAGAACTACTTAACCTACTTCGATGAAATATACAAGTGCACATTGCTGATGCTTCTTGATTAAGCTCCTAAAAATAATTGATAGATCCTTAGATTAATAGTCATATTTATTAATCTAATGATAGATCAATGAATTTGGAATAACGTCAAGGAAAATGTCTTACAAAGATCTTAAAGCAAATAAAATTGTAATTGTGATTAACAAATTAAGATGGAAAAAAGCATTTAGTTAGTATTTCGTTAATAATTCAAAAATAAAATTAAAAAACTACAGAGTACAGAGAGTACCTATAGCTACCTAGTGCATGAGACGGTAATTTGACATGAACGGACACAAGCAGGAGTACGAACGATGGTTTTATAATATCTTCAAAGCGTGACGTCATTTATTTCGATTTAAACAGTCCTATTCAGATGAATCCAAAAAGCCGTGCCAAATTTGCTCATTTTTATGTCGCTTCATTAGTCAAACAGATCAACGATCACAGCCCAATTATAATGTTGTGCATGGAAATCATCAAGATTATAGAGTATTTCATTTCATTGTAGATAACTGTACATTAGGTAGCGGTCGTAGCCTACTTCTAGTGCACTTGCCATCGGAAATTAACCAACGTTCGCGCGGCTGGCATCAGATGGGTGACCAAAGTTGGCACCTATTTGTAAACATCTGACCTATTCCATGTTTCGGAATACACGTTACGCAGTGGGTCATCGTTAAGCAGTGATTATCATCATGGCAGTTGTTAGATAAAGGTTATCAGAAGGCTAAATAAATCTAAATCCGGCCCTATTCTAAAGCCTGTTTTCAGTGTTAATTATTTACAGATAGTGTTTGCAGTCCTAAAGGATTTACGGACATTAATAATATATTAAATCCCAGAGGAAACATGTTCAAAGTGAAAAACACATACGTAGTCGTTTAAGCTTGTATGAGTTCAATAGTTGTTGGATTGAGAAGTTTGTTTAGAAAAAAATATGAAGTCCATAGTAGATTAATCGTAGATATTTTAAAGAGACATCTTATAGATACTGTAGTTTTATTAGGTAAACAAGAACTAGCGTTCCGTGGTCGTAGTGAGGGGCTGACTCTAATGACCGCTCACGTATTAGTCGACTACACGAAAGTCGGAACATCGGTAGAACGGAAGTATATTTACAGCAGGATGTGGGACAAGATCGATGTAAGACTTTTTTTACGGGCTTCTTTTTTTAAAATATCTCTCTCCTTTGCCATTGCAGTCAAGCTATACTATTTTATATTTGCGGGAATAAACTGAACAGAACAGAAGCCCACTAACACTAATTATAAAAAAAAAACTAGCCTATGCTACTCCTTACAACATCAGCTATCTACCAGCGAAAGTCCCGTTCAAATTGGTTAAGCTGTAGCCAGAACAAACAGATACAGACAATTTTTTTTAATTGTTTTGGTATGTTACACATTCTTCATTGGTGGATATCCATATTTACCATATTATGTTATTTATACTAGTCGACCCGTGCAAAATTCCACATCCTTTAAATATGATTTTTAATGTCAAATTTAAGAGAAGTGATACATTTTTAGACCGTGGGACTTTCGTCATTAGTCGGCACGTTAAGCTTTAAAATGAGAGAATATTATGTTATATATTTTCATATAGGTACATTTAGTACAAAGCTGTTATTTAGCATTTCAAACAGACACTTCAATTATATTTATTTGTATAGATAACTACCGTCTGTGCATTATGTTGGTGGTTCCATCCATCCATCAGCCTTTCATCGTCCACTGCTGTATATAGGCCTCCCCAGGTGAACGCCACAATGTACGGTCCCGTCATGGGGGACAATGCCGTAATCGCCACGCTTGGCAGGCGGGTTGGCGATCGCAGTGGATGTTGTTAATACTCGAGGGAGTGCTGCTGCCCACTCCTCCGGTATTCCTCAGTCGGCTCTTACGACTCCTGTGAGTAGAGAGGGGTGGGACAATTCTAAAGCCGGCCCCACACGGTGATGGCGATGGATGTTGGTGGTTACTAGCTTATATATTTTCTTACTTTCATAATCTTAAATCTCAAAAATCAAGATCAACAAGATGCTTCAAACGAATTCCATGACTGCTGGTTTAGGTACCCACATCTCTCCTTCGATGTCTTCCTCGCTCGGTCATTAGTAAAAGGTAGCCGTATTTACTGTGAAAATAAAATGACTACGGACAGTTATTAATTAGCTTGTGAACCCAACGGTGTCCTGAACGAACGATCGTCCCAAAGCAGTAGTTTAACGTAAAGGCGTTCAAATATAGCGCCTGATACAAAAATTGTATGTTTGAATCCAAGTAGGTATTGTCTTAATTTGAAAATAGTGTATAACAAAATCACTTAACGAGGCGTTTATTTTATGAGTTTATATGTGTATTTTACTAGGAATAGTTTTATTACGATCACATCTATGAATAAAAGGTACACTATCATAAATTTGCGGCTCAGTAATTAGCTTAGTAGCGTTTCCTTATTAGAGCCATAAAGCATTAAATATAAACAAAACACAATATTATATACACGCTATAAATATTCTCGTATAAGGTGCTTATGGCGCAATTTACAAAGCAACTTCTTTGAAAGCTTATTATATAGGAGCATTTGACAAATTCACTTAAATTTTGTTCATGGTGCTCGCTACTGGAAACTTCGCAACTCGATTAGTCACACAGTTAAGTTTCGTAACTGATGTAAAGAGGATTGTAAACATGTCGAAAATAGGTTTTCTCGAGACAGGCACAGTAATTAGATTGAAATATATCTACAATAACGCTGCTTATTACTTTAACATCGAAGTTAATTTACTAAGAAGTAGGTATCGTAAATTGACAATGGTAGTGGCACAACAATGTAAAGTTGTTGTTAACAATCGTTTGCGTTCACCAAAATATTGATGAAACAAATTATCATAAATTATTTATAACAAATTATTATAAATTATTTGTAATTAAAATATACCTAAGTATATTAATGCGTGTACCTTATTTTATTGTGTGTAATAAATGACAATTATTTTGTTTCACTGCAATGCTAATACCTATTTTCATTTAAATTTTAGTTTGCTATTTTTATATAATATCTTTCTTTAAAACTTGACATACGCAGAGTATGTCTTTTACCAGAAACAAGCAAAATTCACCCAAGACATTAAGAAAGAACGTGTTATGGCATTTGTTTGTCTCGAGCAAATGTCACGATGATTCATTAGGCAGAGCGTCTGGAACGATAATCCAGGTTCAAATCCTGCTCATGGCTATCATTTTCACATTTTCGCTCTTTAAGTTGAATAAAATTTTAGTGGCGCGTACAAATACTACAACTAAAATGAAAGCATTTAAAATATAGAAGGTACGTATTTAGTAAAAAGGATTTCTAAAAACAAAAGTTTTTAATAAGGGTCTTACCAAAACTTTCTGACGACAATATTTCCGTATTTTCTTAAATTAAAAAGTTCGCAATACGTTTTCTCGAGTTTGAAGATATTTTGTACATACTTTTTTATGATGAAACGGCTATTGTTTAAAAATAACAAACGGTCTGCAAGTGACTCGTAAAGTTACCGGCCATATAAGAAATCTTATTAGTTCTGGGCAGAGAAATTTGAGGGTTGTTATTTATTGTTTGCTAATTTGTAAGTAGGTAGGTACTATTGTAAAAAATAAACTTAATTGCTCTTGTATTTTTTTTTTTGTTTTTACCAGAAACTTTCTAAAATACTAGTTATTGTTATATTAAATTACAGAAAAGCCAATATAAACCAAAACTAATGATTGTGCAAAGTAGAAATTTAGAAATCAACAAGACTGCGTGGATCGCTTTGCTTCTTTTTTTAAATTTTATTAATATGGAACTTGCTGCGATATTATAAATTATTTCTGATATTATGGCATTATGGCAAATATATCACAACATTTTGTTACTTTTATAAATTTTTGAGCATTTGACATGTCTAGCAATTTAGATGAACACAAAGTGCATAAATGTGAAACCGAAAATAACTTCTCCTGGCACCAATTAGCCAAGCATCTGGTACGGTATTCCAGGAGATGCAGATGCATTTGCAGGAATGCCGTCCGTAAATTTCATTATTATGCAAAATACTTGCTGAGATATTATAAATTATTTCTGATATTATGGCATTATGGCAAATATATCACAACATGTTGTGGCTTTTATACATTTTTGAGCATTTGGCATGTCTAACCATTTAGATGAACACAAAGTGCATAAATGTGAAATCCAAAATAACATCTCCCGGCACCAATTAGCCAAGCATCTGGGACGGTATTCAGATATGCAAATGTATCTGCATCTCCTGGAATGGTGTGGTCGTAACTGTTATTTTCATTTTCACATTTTCGCACTTTCTATTCAAATTTTAGAAAATCTAAAACAAAGCAAGAAATAATATATGTGTTTGTAGCTTCGCAGCATCTAATAGTCCATGGGAAGGTTTATTATCTAAAATATACATAATAAACTAGGCAATATATACTTAAAAAAATCTTTAACCAGCCAATAATCTATAACAAAAGGCCGAAAAATGGGCCCAAGTTCAACAGTAAGGGGCCCAAAATAAATAGTGTTGCCTATTAACAACAGACGTAAACAAAGATTGAAAATCCCTAAACGGCTGCTCATAAATCGGGTTCAATGGGGGATATAAAAGTAAAAGGAAACAACATATCAATTTAATTGCGATGCGTGACGAGATTGACGAGTTTGGCGTACAGCGTAGCATAAAAATTCAACCCTTATAAGGAATACAATAATAACACATATAAGAAAGAAATTGTTTACGAGTTAGAAGGGTCTGAGTAAATCGTATCATCCACTGAGAGTAATGCTTAATAGGTAAGTGGATTATAATTACGGTTTGCCAAAATCTTGAGAAAATATATAACATCATGACAAGGTAAACTTTAGAATACGATTTTGAAGCATGACTGATGACGCTACAGTCCTGATAATAAGATGGCGGTTGGGCTGGTAGCTAGTAGTACATTTTTTCCCACCTTAAGAAAAGAGTTAGGCAGTTAATGTACAAAACTATTAGTAATATTTACTGCGTATTATTTATATATGTTTTAAATATACAAAGAAAAACAACAAACTCGATAAATTTTAGTCCAAATGGACTAAAGTTCGTTCAAGCGCTAATTTAAAACAGCAACGAGCACACAATGCTGTACAATGAAATCATCATCTTTATAAAGGACATTGCTCAGCCGCCATACATTGTTAGCCCTAAAAAACAACAGCCACAAAAAAATAGGTTTTGTGTGCTTCATAACGTCTAATTCGATCGAAATTAAATTAAAGTCACGGTTACTGCATAATAACCAAAATAGTTGCCTATATTGTGGTTATAATTTGTTTTAAGTAAGTAAGAGTTCATAAGTATTTAAGCACTTTAACATAGAAACTAATCTAGATACTTATAAGTATCTAGATTAGTTTCTATGTTAAAGTGATAAATCAACCCGTAAAAAACTGAGAATGTTGTATGATCTCGTTTGTCTTATCTTAGATATTATTTAATTTTAATGAAGATGAATATATTTTTACGACGTTTAAAAATATTATTGACCTAAAGCGTGCGCCAACCACCGACATGGTCAAAGAAAAAATTTCAATGATGCCCTATAAGGCGCGAACGCGCTGGTTATAGCATTGATAGCACAAGTACGTCTTGTTACGTACATTGACAAGACGTACTTGTGCTATCAATGCGGCATGCTTGTTGATTCATAGGCCAATTTGACCAATGTTCTTTGGAATGCATCGGGTCCCCAGGGGCACAATGTCACAAATACATAGAACAAAAAATACTTCTATCTTATTTCCTTGTTATACTGCAAAATATAATGTTAGTACCTATATCAAATAAATATTCTAATAACCTATTCGGTCATAATAATCCTAAAGCCTTTGTATCTACCCGCACAATACATTAGGATAAACAAATAAAAGGCGATAAACTTAGAGAATTTATTGAGACAATGTAAGTAAAAGGGCAAACAGCCTTTTAAAACTATTAGGCTAAATATAAGATCGATAGACAATGTAACTATACTTTTATAAAGCTGTAACACAAGAAAAAATGACTGTATTGGGCTATATAGTCGTATCTGAACACAAAAAATTTTTTTTAGATTTTTTGTCTCTTTCTCTGTTTATTCGTTCGTTAGTCGCAAAAACATCTAACCGGAATTTGATGCAACTTTTATTATTTGATAGCTCTTGATTAGACTTAAAAACTGGTATATATTTTATCACGCTACTATATTGGGAACCTGAGATATAAACTAAAAACTACCTTTATATGTATTATTAAAGAACAACTGACGCCCGAACTTCTTGGGCTAGTACCATGAAATATGGTTGCATATGGTTTCTTTGATTCTGCAGGTAAGCACTAAGAAATGGATTTACGCAAACCCTGAAGTAAACAACTTAAATAGCACCATAGCAACTGATTTATTTCAGTGACATCTACGTCTATATTAAGTCTTATCTTATCTTCTTGTTTAATGGCTCTTGTTTTACATTAAGTATGTCACATATCTCTCTTTAAAAATTAAGAAACATAAACATAATATTTTTTATATAAAAGAAACATAACTTATTATTTTTCATATACATAAAACTGAGTGTTTAGTTAACACACAACAAATAACTAAAATATATCGTACATATGTAACGAAGCTTAACTAACAACTAACACAATACTAAGGCTCGAGTTTCAGTACGACATGCTTCTTCTTTTTACATGTGCCTCTCTTTACCTGTGCCAATAATACATAAATTATTAAGTGTAAATATCAATATAAAAATTAAATGAAAGAAACTAAACTTATTCACATTAATACAATAATATCTACATAAAATTTCATTTCCTGGTTTTTATTTTTTCCTTAGCCAACCCTTAGAAGCCCTTTCTGGGCGTGGGACTATATCGCTTCGAGGATGTGAAGCGATATCATTTTCATCGAAATCGGAACATGACTCATATGATTCCGACTCAAGGGACGAACGTCTGTGATTATCGAGTCTGTTTTCTTGAAACTTCTCAGGAAGAACCTTGATAAGGTGCCTTCTATTTCTGCGTAATACCGCCCCCGCGGCTTCGCACGAAGTGGCGCGCGCCGCAGCACCCTGGCGCGCTCTCTCCTCGCGCCTGACATCGCCACCACGGCGTCTCCCGCGCGCAGTTCGGGGAGTGGACGGGCGTACTCATCGTACCACTCCTTGCTTCTCTTTTGGTTTCGAACCAAATTTTTGAAATCTGACGTATTGTTCCTTTCCGGCAACAACTTTTTGTAGTGATACGGGAGCCATCAAAAGCTGCGCGGGACTAGCTATTCCATCTCTCGGTGTCACTCTGTAATGTAGTAAACTCACATAGAAGTCTTCACTCGATCTTACGGCTTTCCACAGCAACGTTTTGCACCGTGCGTACGGCACGCTCGCTTCGGCCGTTGGATTGTGGATAATGAGGCGAAGAAGTCGAATGTGTAAATCCACATTGTTCTGCAAATGTCCTGAACTCCCTCGAAGCGTATGCAGGGCCGTTATCCGTGAACAGTTCCTGTGGTATACCGTGTAGCGCAAACTGATCTTTCATGGCGAGAATGACCCGCCTAGAAGTAATATCCGGCAAGGGACACACTTTGACGAAGTTAGAAGAAAAGTAATCCACCAGTATTAAAAAGTACCTTTTACCGAACTCACATACGTCCGAGCCCACCTTGGCCCACGGTAGGCGCGGTAGCGAGTGCGGGATAGCGGACTCGCGCTGTGACTGCAGCGCCAGCTCGGCGCACATGCGGCATGCGCGCACGGCACGCTCCACATCGCGTGACATGCCCACCCAAATCATCACGTCTTGCGCGGGCCTCTTGCACCGGTCTATGCCCAGGTGGCCTTCGTGTACTCGGCTTATCATTTCTGACCTAAGAGATTTTGGAATGTACACAGAGTTATTTACTAATATCACTCCGTCGACGTATTCAATGCATTCTCGATAACTCCAATGCCTGCGAACAGCCTCATTAGCCTTATACTTATTAAGGGGCCATCTGTTCATAATATACTCGAGGAGTGTTTGACATTCATCATCTCTACTTGTATGCGACCTGATATCTTCCAAGCGGTCTTTACTGAACCTCAAACTTTTTATCAAGAAACAAGTTTGTTCTTCCAATTCCTGCGATATTGTACTTTTTACGATATCCGGGAGCGGCGCCCTGGACAACGTGTCGGCGACGAACATGTATTTGCCCGGCGTGTATTGCACCTCAAAGTCGTACCGCTGCACTCTGAGCATCATTCGCTGTAATCTGGCGGGTACCGAGTCTAGCGGTTTTTTAAACAGTGATTCCAGCGGTTTGTGGTCGGTCTCCACGACCACATCTCTTTTACCATAAATGTACTGATGAAACCTCTCGAGGGCGAACACGATCGCGAGCATCTCCTTTTCTATCTATGCGTACCGCTACTGCGTATCGGAGAGCGTTGCCGACGCGAACTCGAAGGAGTGGCCCGCCTGCAGCAGCACGGCACCCAGCGCGCGCGAACTTGCGTCCACAGACAGTACATCGCGAGAATTCGGCTCGTACAGCGCCAGCACTGGTGCTGTGCACAGCGCGCGCTTCAGCTCGCTCACCACGCGCTCTTCGTTCTCACCCCAACACCACTAGTTGTCTTTCTTTAATAAGTTCCGCAACGATGCCACTCTCTCCGAGTGGTGCGGAATAAACTTGCTCACGTAGTTTACCATGCCCAAAAACCTCTCTAATGAAGGACGATCCGATGGACTGGCCATCTTGGTGATTGCTTTAACTTTAGAGTCATCTATTTTCATACCCTCAGCGCTGAAAATGTGACCCAAATATGTCACCTCTGTCACACAAAATAAACACTTTTGAGCGTTGAACTTTATACTTACAGTTTTCGCTCTTTCGAGTAGGCAGTTGAGACGCTTGTCGTGCTCTTCTTTTGTAGCCGCCCAAACAATGAAGTCATCGATAAATAAGTCCACACCTTCCAGATCTTCTAGCAACTGCCTGACCTTAGCATGAAAAATTTTCGATGCCGAATTAATACCGAAGGGTAAACGTAAGTATTGGTAACGCCCGAACGGTGTCCCAAATGGGCACAAGTCAGCGCTCGCGTCATCCAATCGCACCATCCAAAATCCTGATTTGGCATCTAATTTACTGAAATACCGCGTGCCTTTCAACTTGGTGGCTATTTCAGTAAGGTAAAAGCACTAATGCCCGACATTGAACCAATGAATGACACTTTACCAAAAAATACCTTGAACTAAGAATATTTAAAATAATTTCTTGTTACTATCAATGTAAAAAACACGTACTGCCTATCTATGATGCTATAACAAAAAATATACACTCGTTTTATAGTAGAATTCAAAACTACGTCAGTTTATATAAACAACATAAGAGGTTGAACACTTTCGGTGTGATTTTTAAACATTTTACTTAAGCAAATTGAAATATTAAAGGTACAATTTTCTTTTTATATATTTGCGGATTTTTCCAATTTTTGTTTGTTTATCAAAAGCAGTATATTATCGACTATCCAGGGCTATTGGTTTTTTAATTCGTTTATATTTTAAAGCTTTATAAGCTGTGTCTACTATTAGTTCTAAAAAATATAGAAAACCTAAAAGATGACGTGTATGTCATCTGGTGGGGTCACTTCAAACCAAATGTTGAAGCTTATGTGTATATAAAAATCGTCTCTATATCCTGTACATAAAGTGTGGTATAAATTTCATTAGTTTGTGATTACTCTCTCTAACAGTAGACAGGGTGTCAACTATTAGCGCTACAGGGTGTCAACTGTTGGGTCTATTCATTACAGACTTTATACTTTCAAAAATTTTGTATACGAAGAATTTTAATACAGCGAAGGGGAAACTCTGATTAAGGGCAAAATGAAACAAAACTATTACATAAAGGATCAAATAGTAAATATACTGGTTATATGGGCAAAGGCAATGATAAAACAGTGATTTCCGATAGGAAAAAACATTTTGCAAGATATGTCTGGGAATCCTTCCTGGTGCTTCTCAATTTAAGTTGGAGCTCAGTAATGGTTTCCAAAGACTGGAAAAGTGCAGTCATCGTGCCCTTGTTTTTAAACAAGGGGTCACGTTATGACTATGCAAACTATAAAGCTATAAGCTTGACCAGTTTGACAGTGTATAGTAAGATTATTGAAAGGAGAATAAGGATAGTGTCAGATAAATTTCTGTATGAAGCACAGGGAGGTTTCAGGTGTGAAAGAATTCAAAGGGTCGATGTTAATGGTACGTTATCGCTTGGGTCTGTCATGACAATGGGTGTGCCACAGGGGTCTATTTTAGGGCCATTTCTGTTTCTAGTCTATATTAATGACCTACCATACTACGTAGGAGATAATCGAAGTATTGTGTTGTTCGCAGATGATACATCTTTATTATTTAAACTAAGAAGGCAACTGCTTAATTATGACGATGTGAACAACGCACTATCTAAAGTTGTTCATTGGTTCAATACTAATAACCTAGTTTTAAGTGAAAATAAAACTAAATGTATAAAATTTACTACACCCAATGTAAGGCATTTAGAAACCAATGTACAATTGAATGGCGTTAAATTGGACCTTGTGGAGTCCACGGTTTTCCTAGGTATCACTATAGATAACAAAATCCAATGGGGCCCCCATATTAAAAAAATGCCAGGTAGGTTAAGCTCAGCGGCATATGCGGTAAAAAAAATTAGATTATTGACTGATGTTGAAACCGCTAGAATAGTTTATTTCAGTTATTTTCATAGTATTATGTCCTATGGCATACTGCTATGGGGATTTTCCGCCGATTTAAATTCCATATTTGTACTTCAGAAAAAGGGCTGTTCATGCAATCTATAATCTGGGCCCGAGAGTTTCCCTTAGACAGAAATTCAAGGAAATGAATATTCTAACTGTTGTGTCTCAATTTATATACGAAAATCTGTTGTATGTCAAGAAAAACATCGGATGTTTTGATAAGTATAGCGATGTTCATCACATTAATACTAGGAACAAAGGCAATCTTATTGCACACAGTACTCGTCTCCACAGACTTAGTAGATCTTTTATGGGGCAATGTATATGCTTTTACAATAAGATTCATTAAATAAGTTTAAGAAAGCCATAAAAATTAGACTTTGTAATCAAGGTTATTACACTGTTTCGGATTATCTTGAGGACAAAACAAAATGGGCTTGAGCTGCTCCGGTGCAGGCCAACTACATGGACTGCAGAGCTTGTGTGCGGCTGGATTATGGAATGTCTGGTTTAGTGTAAATATTGGTTAAACAAGGCTACGTTCTATCAGCCAGACTGTTTATCATATATCTGGATAAATGTCTACAAAGGTTGAATGAAATTAATGTTTGAGTTCAGATAGGCGACTTAGTGATTAACTCTCTACTATATGCAGACGATACGGTCTTATTAGCGCAGTCCGCGACTGACCTGCAAACGACCGTAGTCGACGTAACAACCAAAGATTGTAAGAAATGGGTGTAAATAAAATAATTGTTTTTGAAAGAGGAGAAGCCAGAACTGATGTTGGGAGTATTAATAGACAATGGTGCGCTAGAACAAGTAGATGAATTTGTATATCTTGGATGTGGATTCAGTCAGGATGGAAGTACCTTCCACACCACTGATATAGTGAGAAGAGTTAATGCGGTAAATAGAGTGGAGGTAGGTGAGTCTTGGTCTCCCTCAGTACCTACATCCTTCCACTTTCGCATTGTATATCTTCTTAACCAGTCGCTCGTCCGGCATTCTTTCCACATGTCTGAACCAGCGCAGCATTCCCTTTCGCATCTCTACACCAATATTCTCTTGACAATTAAAAATGATGATGCAACCAAATAAATATTTTGATATTTTTATTATATTCTTTAAGCATTTAACATGCCTAGCCATCTACACCAACACAAAGTGCGAAAATGTGAAAGTGAAAAAAATAGTCACGAGAAGGATTTGGTTTGGATTCGGGACCGTATTCCAGGAGATGCAGGTTGCATCTCCTGGAATACGGTCCCAGATATCTATAATATTTTTCGTATTGTTATTACTTTTTATAGATAGCTATAACCATGGATGTATATAACATATGTCATTTATTAGTGCAAATAGATGTCAATTAATAGTGATTTTAATTTTTTGTGATGTCATCTAATAGATCTTCTGACAAAAGTTAATAAAATACAAATTTTAGTACTAAACATGTGATATAATATACATTTTTTAATTAAAAGTTCTTTCTAAACGTTAATGAGACCTATGTAACAAATTGTAACAGTTCTAATACAATAAATTTATTTGATAATGTATAATAAAGTTCGCGTTTTCCTTAATGTGTCTAGCATTACCTTAATTGTTGGCAAAGGATAATGCTGCTGCCTAATCACACGATTAAGTGGTCTCAGATCCAAACAAACTCGAAAAGTCCCATTTTTTTTTTGCCACTATGACAATACCGTTAACCCACGAGGTAGGATGGTGAACTTTTCTTATTACTCCCAAACACTCCATACGAGCAAGCTCCTTCTTAAGTTGCTCACGTAAACTTACGGGTATTTTTCTGATAGGACATATACAAGGGTTAGCATTCAATTCAACTGGTATATTATAAATACCTGGTAACTTACCTAACCCATGAAATAATTCCTTCTATCTAGATTTAATGAATACACTCTTTTTATTATGCCTAATTCCTCTAATTCATATTTACCGAGAATACTTTGTCATTTTTGTTCAGATATTACAAATTTTAATTCATATTGAACATTTTTAAACATGCATTTAATTATACAGCAGCCTACTATTGATAATTAATTACCACAGAAAGATTTAGCCCGTACATTTTCTTGAACAATGTCAGAAAGACAAAAATCTAACTCTATATATGTACATTTGGATATCACATTCAGGTCTGAACCGGTATCCAATTTAAATTTATGTTTTACGCTACTATCACATATAAATAAGGATTCATACCACTTTGAATCGATCGCGTTATCAACATTGCCCACTACACCTACAAGGGAAGAAATATAATATAGTTCATCGTCATCTTCACTATACTCATACTCCGCGTATACCTCGCGTACAGCTTTCGACTTGCGAGCTGGACACATTATTTTAAAACGTCCCTTTCCGCCACACACACATCCCCGCCGTCGCACGTCGGCGCGGCGCACGCCGAACACGGCTGCACGCCGCCGCTGGGCCTGGCGCGCTGCTCCGCGCCGCTCACGCCGCGTCCGTGACCGCGCTACACCAGCGCTCCTTGAGATCGCGCTGCGCGGCCTCGTTGAGCCACTGCGAACCGCCCGCGCCGTGCTGACCCCACTGAGTCCAATGAGGCGCAGTTCTCACTTTTAATTCCTTCTATTTATTTTTTATTGTTGCTTAATATTTCGTTCGCCTGACATATTTTAATGGCTTTTTCCAATGTCAGATCCTCTGTACGCAGCAACCGATCGCGAACCGTCGTATTAACTATAGCGCATACGACATGATCTCGCAGCAAGCTATCTTCCAGTTGTTCAAATTCACATTGTTGACTTAAGAGTTTAAGGGTGGTGATATATCCGTTGATGATTTCGCCGACCTCTTGCGATCGCGTAAAAAATTCGTGTTGTATCATAGTAGTATTAGTTTATGTTTCCAAAATAATCATTAAACTTTTCAATCACTCGACTTATATCATCCTTTTGATCTTCACAATCAAACCTGAACGTAGTGAAAATGTCATACCCTTCCGCACCGATTAGATTTATTAATAGACTAGCCTGAACATCCGCTGGTTCTTTGTACACCCCAGAAGCCTTCAAGAAGACTTTAAATTGTCGTAACCACTTACTCTTAGCGTCAGACCGAGATGATGGGCCTCCTTCCAACGACAATTCCGTCGGTGGACGTGCGTGTTCCATTGTGGATATTTTATTAATGGTTGTCTAATATATTTTTAAGTGAAATTCGGTAAATTCAAGCTAAGATTAATAAATTATTATTTAATTTTATCGCACTGCCGTCAGCCGAAGTAAACAACTTAGATAGCACCATAGCAACTGATTTATTTCGGTGACATCTACGTCTACATTAAGTATGTCACAAACCCTATCCAAAATAGATTTGTATTAATGTACTAGCATCTTATACTAACAGCATAAGATAGTTCTAATAGTTCATAACAAAATTATTTTTTTACTTAACCCTGGGCATGCCTGGAACTGAAACCGACACCGGCACGTTAACCGTTGTAGTTTATTCAAATAAGAATTTTGCGCGCCCTCTGGCTATTACGAACCGCTCGACCTATTCCAGCCAGCTACTCCTTCAGTCCACAGCAAGTTCCCTACGTAGAAAGATGTGTATAAAGTGCGCGCGGGTCTTACAGACCCACCAAGCATACGGCGTGACTTAATTGCGAAAGTATTATTTTATTTATTTCCTAATTCATATTTACGAGTAAATGTTAACGATATTATTTCTTATATTTTTAGATTTAACATGAATAAACAACTGCAAGACGAGACTATAGCTAATTTAGTATTAGAAGTGAATGAGGAGGAAGATATTATATTTGATTTTAGTGGATAGGAGTCTGAGATCTTATAAGGTATCGCCATATTTAAGATTTACAGCATGCGTCGGCTTGGCTGTGCCCCTGACTTTTCCAAAGACCATGAGCGACGGTTGCCAATTACCATCAGGTAGGCCGTTTGTTTTGTAGGTAGGCCGGTCGTCTACCATCGTTGGCAATAAACTATCCAAATGCTCAACTGTTCATAAAATAAGAGGAATTTGCAGAAGTATTATAAAAAGTTGCCTCTTATTTTATAAAAAGAGGCTTTTACACTCGTTGAATCACTTGAGACATTTGAAGCTGATACCCACTCACGAGCACATAGAACGGACGTGTCGCATGCACTATTAAAAGTTTTATAAATATCAGTTGTATGATTGGGAACCTTACGTGTTAACCAAAGTAACTCATTTTCGATTAACATCTAGTGTATCAAAATATTTCAATCACTAAAATACAGTGAATAAACTGGTGCGGTTTTACACCTTGGGTAAAAGGGACAGGCTCCAAGGAAGTGTTATTTCGCCTCGATTATTGATGCACACTGCGAAATACCAGATAAGTACCTAGCATATAACTTTCTTACTTATCTTCGCAAATTTTGTATAATGGCGGTCCATCGGTCTCCGACAAAAGTCTCAATTACATGTGGTTATAGCAATAACTCTATAGCAAGTCGATGTGAATCGCAATCACAGCCGGATCTTAGAAAGTGGTTGCATTCGGATACAGAAGGTAATACCCCACTTGCTATACGAAAAAGGAAACGCCCAGATGACGACCTCACAGAGAGATTTAGTAAATTTGAAGAAAAAATTATGTCAGTCCTGTGTAAGATGGCCGAAACACAATCTGAAAATTTAGCAACCATATAAAAGCAAGTTTCACTTATCACAGATCAGATATCTCAAATTAAATCTACTACTGACCAACTTTCTCTTGAACAAAACCACTTAAAAAATGAACTTACTTCAATAAAAACCTCTAAAAGTGACTTGGAAAAAGAAATTACGGATCTAAGAGCTAAGTTTAATAATCTCAAAACCACCTCTGCTACTGAAGAATCTATAGTTTTAAGCCGTCGTCGTGATGATACAATGTCTGAGATTTGGGAGCGCGTCCAAAGGGAAAAAAATATAATTATAAGCGACATTCCAGAAATAAACTCTAAAAACCCTGTCGAAAGAATTGATCATGATAAACTAGAGATAATCAAAATTATCAAGACCGTAGACCCGACCTGTCCTGAACCTATAAAGTGGTTTCACTTAGGAAAGTAAAGCGGTAAATCCTGTCCAGTAAAAGTATGTTTTGATTCTGCTAGTACCGCGAAATTTATACTACGCAACAAAAATATAATACGGAGAGATTTTGCTGACATTAAATGTTATTACGATCAAACTCCAAACCAGAAAGAATTACTGATAAATATACGAAGGGAATTGAAGAAAAGAACTGAAAGTGGTGAAAATAATCTCACTATTAAATATATCAACAGTACGCCCAAAATTGTCACATTATCAAAAAACTGATTAAAACAGAAGAGCAAGAACCTTATAATAAAAACGAGACCAATTTAATCTCATATCAACTTTCAGATTCTCATAATGATATCGTACATAACTTTAAATCTCTAAAATGCTTATATGCTAACGTGCGCAGTTTAATGAGACCCGGTAAACTTGATGAATTAAGATGTGTTATCCAATCTACTCCATGTACATTACACTTAATAATACTTACTGAAACCTGGATAAAAAACGAATCTGAGGCAACAGCCTTAACCTTACCTGACTATACTCACCATTATAATTATAGAGACAAGGGTAGAGGAGGAGGAGTATCTATCTATGTACATAACACTCTTAAACATAACTTCATTGAAGATCTACAAGCTAACGATAATCATTTCCTATGGATACATCTTCAAAAATGTTGTTTGGATATAGGTGTAATTTAAAAACCTGAAAGAACAAGCAACAATAATTTTCTCGAAACATATTCACAACAAATACAAAACCGAAGATGAGCAGTAATTTTTGGGGATTTTCTTTACAATCTACTGAAAAAAAGCCAGGCAGTTACCAATTATAAAACAATATTAAAAGAAAATGGGTTCATTATACTAAACAAAATAAATACAGCATACTGTACGAGAGAAACACCTAACACCCAAACAATTCTGGATCATGTTAGTATTAAGATAAAGAATAACAAATTTCATTTTGTTGTCATAAATTCCACTATGTCAGATCACAAACACATATACCTTGAAATTCAAAAACATAAACCAGAAAAGAAAACGAAGATCATATATCAAACTATAAACTACGACATGTTAATCAGGAATACAGAAAGAAATCTAGTAAATCAACTTAACTTATCATACGAACAATTGGAAGATATAATAATAAAAGCAATTGAACAAAGCAAAGTTAGCAAAACAAAAATTCTAAATCCACCCAAATCCGATTGGATTAATAAAAAAGCATTAGACGCTATACACAAAAGAAATGAAATTTTTAATGAATACTTGAAGACAGAAAGCCACGAAGATCAAGAAAAAAAGCATATGATAAAGAAAAAATTAGAACTAGCAAGAAAGGACGCAAGAACTAAAATTCAAGAAGCTAAAACTAAGTATTATTTTAAAACTTTTAGAGACTGCGAGAAGAAACCACAAAAAATGTGGCAACTCATAAACAGTTTGAGCAATAACAAAATAAAAACTACTACGGCTCCATCTAAACTAGAGTGCCCTTCAGGCTGCAGTCCTAGCGAACAATATTCCTAAAAAATACCATGATAGTGATATGTTCAGGCAATTATATAACAATAATATGCAGCTCACCACTGTTGAATTATCAGAGTTAACTCCTACCACACCGCATGAAGTTAGTAAAATAATTGATAACTTAAACTCAAACACAACTACTGGTATAGATGGTATATCTTGCAAAGCTCTTAAAGCGATCAAGGCTCTGACAAAAGAACACTTTACATGCGCAATTAATGATTGCCTCCGAAGCGGCTATTTTCCTGACACACTTAAAATCGCCAAAGTGAGCCCAATCTTCAAATCCAGTACAAAGACCGACCCAAGTAATTACCACCCCATATCAGTGTTACCAGTGACATCTAAAGTTTTTGAAAAAATCATTTATAACCGCCTAGTGAAATATTTAAACTCTTTTAACTTTTTCTATGGAAAACAGTATGGTTTTCGCAATCAATCAAGTACACTATCAGCATGTATAGATCTTACTACTAATTTGAAGTGCAAAATTGATAAAAAGCAAATAGCTCTTGGTGTATTGATCGATCTAAAAAAAGCATTTGACACTATTAGTCACAAAATACTTCTCAACAAGCTGTCTGATGTAGGCACTAAGAACACAGCACATAACATTTTGCTGTCATTTTGAAATAAAACTACGTTTACGGAATCTATCGCGTTTACTTGATTTTACTACTATCCCGACGTTTCGAATACTTTACAGCATTCATGATCACGGGTGGACTTAGATGATAGACGTCCAAGGCTGATATGTTATTTCAACGGTTTCATCTACCCACAGTATATGATTTTACAAAATTTTTGGTTTATTTATTTTAACCCACCTAATATTCGTTTAGAAACACAGTGAAAATATCTACTTCAAATGTTTATGCTTACAATGTATGAGACTTTAAGTTAGTATATTAAAATGAGTATAATACTCCTTTTAAAATTGTAAATTTTTTTTGTTTTTATTTAGTGCTCAAAAATTCTACCACAAACTACCAGTTACTACCAGTAAGAAGACAATCTTGGTTATTAGTTTATATTATTAAATATATTGATTTTGCCAAAAGCTAAGACTAAGAAGCTACCACCGGATCGGAACGCGGCCTGACTGAGAAAGATCCAGCCAGAAAACTCAGTAGACAACAACTGGTATGGATTATTAAATTTTGTACGGAATTACTGAGATCTAATAAGGTTTAAATTTTAAATTTTTTTACAACAGGCAAAGACTAATCACTACTGTGGGTTTTATCTACACAATAAGCGCTAACTGTGTCTCGCAATCTTGTGGTGTGCCTTCTTGTATTCTGTTTGGTGAGGCCTATCACAGGATTCCAGCTTGATGGTAAGACCTTGATGTTCTTTTGCGAGGATTTGAGGTTTGTCAAACCTAATGTAATGGCGGATGTGGTCCTGTGTGTGCTCACAAATTGCAGACTTTGTATAGCGACTGTGCTTCACATCAGCTATGTGTTCTTTGATCCGAGTTGTTATGGATCTCTTTGTTTGTCCAATGTAGGAGAGACCACAATCACAATCCAGCTTGTATGCTCCTGCATCCTGTAAGGGTATATGGCACTTGACTGGTGGTAAAAATTGACAAGAACATCAATATCGCCCTAGAATGATACGTGGGGCTATTGAAATTAAGAAACATCCCAATTTCAATAGAGAAGACGGCTGGGTCTTACCATCAAGCTGGAATCCTGTGATAGGCCTCACCAAACAGAATACAAGAAGGCACACCACAAGATTGCGAGACACAGTTAGCGCTTATTGTGTAGATAAAACCCACAGTAGTGATTAGTCTTTGCCTGTTGTAAAAAAATTTAAAATTTAAACCTTATTAGATCTCAGTAATTCCGTACAAAATTTAATAATCCATACCAGTTGTTGTCTACTGAGTTTTCTGGCTGGATCTTTCTCAGTCAGGCCGCGTTCCGATCCGGTGGTAGCTTCTTAGTCTTAGCTTTTGGCAAAATCAATATATTTAATAATATAAACTAATAACCAAGATTGTCTTCTTACTGGTAGTAACTGGTAGTTTGTGGTAGAATTTTTGAGCACTAAATAAAAACAAAAAAAATTTACAATTTAAAAAGGAGTATTATACTCATTTTAATATACTAACTTAAAGTCTCATACATTGTAAGCATAAACATTTGAAGTAGATATTTTCGCTGTGTTTCTAAACGAATATTAGGTGGGTTAAAATAAATAAACTAAAAATTTTGTAAAATCATATACTGTGGGTAGATGAAACCGTTGAAATAACATATCAGCCTTGGACGTCTATCATCTAAGTCCACCCGTGATCATGAATGCTGTAAAGTATTCGAAACGTCAGGATAGTAGTAAAATCAAGTAAACGCGATAGATTCCGTAAACGTAGTTTTATTTCAAAATGTGTAACATTCGCGTAAATATCAGAAAGTATTATTTTGCAGTCATATATTTCCAAACGCTATCAAACGGTCAGAATAGGAAAATCAGCTGCTTCCTTAGAATCGACTACTTGTGGCGTTCCTCAGGGATCGATTTTGGGACCCCTATTGTTCCTTATTTATATCAATGATATCAAAAATATAGGCCTGACTGGGGATTTGACATTATACGCGGACGATACTTGTCTTTTTTATTTTGCTAATGATATCCATACAGTAATAAGGGAAGCACAGGGAGATCTTGACATATTGCATACCTGGTTTCAATTTAACTTATTAACCATAAACATTACTAAAACTAATTACATTATTTTTAGCGCCAAAAATAAAAAATACCCAATTTTAAACCATTGCACATTAATAATGAACCCAAAACCAGAGTAAATTCTGAAAAATATCTCGGTCTAATCTTAGACAGTTATCTAACTTGGAAACCACAATTTGAATATGTAAGGTCCAAACTAACAGCTTTAATGGGTACTCTTCGGGGAGTCTTCCGGTGCTTTCCTCTCTCTGTTAAGCATATAATATATAATTCGCTAATTAAAAGTCACTTGACTTACTTAATTGAAGTCTGGGGTTCAGCTGCTCCAACGAATCTAAAATCTTTACAAATTGCCGAAAATAAAATTACTAAATTACTTTTTGGACTTCCGTACTTGACACCAACATCAGACGTATATAATAAAACAAAAAAATTAACGATATCACAAACATACACGTACCATACTTGCCTTCTTATAAGAAAAATACTTATTAAAGATACACATTCTCAATTAACATTTACAAAGAAATCCAAACTCGTAAAATGAGAAGTGCTAATAACATTAGCTTATATACGCCGCGTACCAATTATGGTACCAAAAATATTCTTTTTGAAGGTGCCAAAATGTATAATAACCTACCTAATGATTTGAAAGAGACCAAATCTTTATCTTCATTCAAAAACAAATTAAAATTTCATGTTACGAAAATTCAAAATCCGTTACATAACAAATAGAAATATATTATGATAGCAATTGACTGTCTATACTTAATAAAACCCTATTCATTTTTAATGTGAAGGTATTTCAATCATAGTTTTGTAAATGTATCATGTTTTTCAATTTACCTACATTATTAAAAATTAAACTTGTGTGTAATGAATTACTATAATATATAAGTCAATAAAGTACTAATATAGTGTGTTAAGTGTAACAAACAATAAACATAGTATAATAGTGTGTTTTATAATCTAGCCTAGTGTATGTGTATACTCGTGTTACCAACATTAATCAAGTATTTCTCGATGTAAGTGAAATGTATTTTTCTTATTGAGAAATAAATGTCTTAAACCACAAGTCAAGAAAAAACTACAGTCTACTTTTTACAGGTTTTTACAAAAAAATAGCTAATAGTATTAGTCTATTATTAAAAGAAATACTCTCCTAGAATAAAACGTAGATGCCACGTTTGTCAAGACAAAAAAGATCGCAAAACAATACATTTGTGCGACATTTGTTCCCCCATTGATCATTCGTTTTTCAATGCGCAAATTGCTATCAAAGTAAATCCTAAAAGCTAAAAATAGTGATGCAATAGAAAAAGCCTGATTATTGTATAGTATAAACCTATAAGTATTTATAATGTCTTACGTTCCTTTAAGTCTGATTGAGATCTCTTTAAATATTAGTTATACCATGTTACTTATTTATTATGAATATAATCGACAGTTAAGCATATTTGTGTCAGCAACAGTATCGTTCGGAAACTTTCTTACATACAATATAGGCAATATATTTCGTTACTATTGTTACAAAAAAAAAATGCCGGGGTCTGTATGCTGTATGCAGTTAAAATAAAATAATAGTAAAAATAATTATGATAATTGTTTATACTACTCTGTCAAGAAAGTACCGAGAATGGATGATTTGTTTATGGTTCCAAATTCAAAATTTTGTTTTTTTTTGCTTTTGTTAGGTTGGCACAACTGTTATCCATTTTGGAATTTTTGTCCAAACACTCAACAAATACCATCGAGCAACCACCATATTCACCAGATATGGCTCCAGCCGACTTCTTTCTTTTTCCTAAACTCAAATTACCACTTCGTATAAGGCTTAGTATCCCAGAAGTGAAACAAGTTGATACATTTACGCAATATTATATTTTACGATGCACAAAGTACACTGTTAACGCGCTTGATGTTCACACTTTGCTGGTTAACAACATAATAATCAAATCGACAATTCGATGACGATAAAGTTTTCTCTGTCACCCGACCATCTCGTAACGGTAGAGGGCGCACCAAAGCAACTATACTAGTGATCAAATTTGACTTCCGGGAGATGGTTGAGTGACTTAAGATTATACTAGTACTTAATTTAATTATAGATATAGAAATATAAGATATATATTTAAACTAAAATAATGATTTATTTATATAGGCTAACAACTCGGCCATCCTGTATATAGCGAGTCCCATCGCTGGTACATATTGCAAAATGATTAATCAAAATTAAATAAAGAAATACAATATTATGTATAAAAAAATATGATCTAAGAAATATTAGTGTCATTTTAATACAGGTTTATGATTATGTATTTTAATATAATAATAATGACAACAATTATGTGCTTCATGGAAGTGACATTTTAAACATTAATTTTTTTCTTTAATTCTAAGTAAAAAAATGATATATAATTATTATTTTTAAAAGAGGTACACAAAAGTTCTAGCATAAATTATTCGTCCTTATCACTAGAGTTCTCCAAATCACTGTCACTGTTAAAATCCCTATTAAAGTTTAGCCATGGTTGAATTTTATCTAAAGCTACGACATTTTCGTATCGACGACCATGTTTACGAGTCAAGGGGGTATCTTCGATTACATACCGATCATTAGGTAGCATTTTTATTATGCGATACGGCCCTTGGTATTTATTTACAAGTTTTTGCGATCTACCATCGTGTGGTACTTGCCTTTCTACACGTACCAAGTCACCCTCTTTGTAAATAGTACCACGTTTGCGGGTTTTGTTAAACCTATTAGCATCATAATCTTGCTGTTTTTTTATTTTCTCACTTGCCTGCTCTCGAATGCTATTTAAGCTATCTGAATCGACAACGTTTAACGTATCATTTATAACAGAGTTCAATATTCCCTGTGAATGACTAGTAATATTAAATCCAAATAGGAGTTCTGAGGGTGTCTTTTGTGTAGTTTTATGAGTAGTTGTATTCAGGCCTATTTGGATTTCTTCTACGTATTCATCCCAATTTTTCTCGTCATTACCATGAGAAGAAGTAGATAGAGCATTAAGTATGGTCCTATTAAATCTTTCCACCTGACCATTAGCCCGTGGCGTGGAAACTGCATTTTCTATATGTTTGATACCATATGTATTAATAAATTCTTTGAATATCTTACTCGTAAAACTACTGCCTTTATCTGTGATTAACCTAGTGGGGACCCCAAAGTAACTAACGTGGTGTTTGAAAACTTTGATAGAAGTAGTCGACTTTGTGTTTTTAACGGGAGTGATGTTTACATATTTTGTGAAACCATCCACAATTACAAGGAGATAGCAGTTACCCTTCTTACTTTTTATAAAGGGACCTAAATGATCAGCATGGATGGTATGGAAAGGGATACTAATTTTGACAATGGGATGAAGTTCACCTTCACGTTTTCCACCAGGTATTTTATGGTGTGCACACTCTAAACATGATGTGACGTATTTTTTTACAAATCGGCGCATTTTGGCAAACCAGTAGTGACTCTGAATTCTCTGCAATGTTTTATCAAATCCACAATGACCGACGTCATCATGGTTTCTTTGAACTATTTGCCAACGAACACCTTTGGGTACTAACCATTTTAGCTCATCACCTACAATGCGGTAAACACGACCATTTTTAATTTTGAAATTTTTACAAACCTCCGAGATTTGCTCTGAACTAGGGTCACTAAGAATTTCTCTTATTTTATTAATTTCGTCATCTGCACGTTGAACTGTGATAATCCAGTCTTGATCTACTTCCACTGGAAGCACATCAAGAACATGAGATTCTAATATGCTTTCATCAACGGGATTTCTACTCAGTGCATCTGCATGTCGCATACGTGCACCAGATCGGTATTCTATAGAGCAGTCATACTCTTGTATTTGTACCCACCATCGAGCGACTCGTGGTATCACATCGCGTTTAGTCAGCGTATATCTAAGGGCGTTACAGTCCGTATAGATCTTAAATGATATCCCAACTAAATAAACTCTAAAACGATTCAAGGACGCGATTACTGCTAGAGTCTCAAGCTCGTATGAGTGGAACTTTCGTTCGTCAGGTGTAGTCTTGCGACTAAAATATGATACTGGCTGGAAAATTCCATTCGTATTGGCTTGAAGGAGAATCCCGGCGACTCCATCCTTACAAGCATCAGTGTGCAATTGGGTTTCAGCAGTTGGATCGTACAGTGCTAAAAGTGGTCTTTTGGTCAACAAAGTTTTGATCTCGTTAAAGGCCTTTTGCTGAGTCTCTTGCCATACCCATTTACAGTCCTTTCGTAATAAATCCGTCAGTGGAGATGTTATTAGGGCGTAACCTTTAATGAAACGTCGAAAGAACCCTGACAGACCAAGAAATTGCCTTACTTCGTGCTGGTTACTTGGGATGGGGAATTTAGAGACAGCATCAGTTTTCCTAGGTCCCGGACGGATACCCTCAGCGCTAACCTCAAAACCAAGGAAGTCTATCCGGTTCTGGAAGAAGTTGCATTTACTCAATTTCAGTGTGAGACCTTCTCTTAGTACCTGTAAGACCTCTCCCAGCCTTTGCAACCCCTCACTGACATCCTTTGCTGGAATCAATATATCATCCATATAAACTACGGCGTACTTAACTTTGACCTCTGATAAAATTTTATTAATTGTCCTTTGAAACACTGAGGGTGCATTTACTAGACCAAATGGCATTCTATTATATTCATATTGTCCATCAGGAGTAACAAAGGCTGTTTTATGACGTGACTCTTCGGAAATTGGTATTTGATAATACCCTGAAGCCAAATCTAAAGATGTAAAGAGCGAGTTTCCTGAGAGTTGGTCTAGCTGATCTTCCACACGGGGAAGAGGGTAATGATCCTTTTTAGTTTTGCGATTCAATGCCCTATAGTCGACGCATAGGCGTTTCTCGCCCGTCTTCTTCTGGACCAAGACAATGGGGCTTGCATAAGGTGAAGAAGATTCCCTAACAATACCATTATCAAGCATTTCCTGAACCATATTTCTTACTAGTATCCTTTCAGTATATGACATACGGTAAGGGCGATATACCACAGGATGTGAATCTTCGAGCTCGATAACCATTTCTGTAACCTTTGTAAAGCCGAGATCCCCAAAATCTTTCGAAAAACAATCGCTGAATTTTGACAAAAGTTGCTGAAGTTCTAAACGTTCCTTATGGCTCAAATCTTCCCCACAGTTAACAGCATCATCGAGCTCCTTTTCATCAAACTCTACACTGTAACAATCAAGAACAGTATTGTCACCTTGCTTAAAAATGGCGCGTGTCAAAAGGGAGCCCTTGCCGATGGTAACAGTTTGGGAGGATATGTTCATTACAAGTACCGTACTGCAACCACAATTGATGTCATACTGTCCCGGAAGAAGGTAATATTCCTCATCCTCCGGACCCCGTAACGAACCATTGACAAATATTGTGTCTGTGACGAGGGATGTAGACTCGACGGGGACTGGTATCAAGACATTGCGAGCTAGGATGATTTGTTTGCTTACTTTCAAATGTACTTTTTCATTAACAATTCTTTGAATTATAAGTTTCTCAGGAGTTTTAGTTATTATAATTCCTGGCTTTTCAGTAAAGGAGTGTCCTAACAAGACCGGTTGATGTATGACAAAATCTTCAACTACGTACAAGTCGATTACTTCACGAATACCTTGGACTTCAACCTCACACGTAACCATTCCTACAGGTGATACTATATTTCCTCCTATACCTCTGAACACCGGTAAAATACCTGAACTCTCAATTTCAAGATTCAATTCTTTGGCCGTGCTTACTTTTAATAACGAACATTGACTTCCCAAATCAATGTGACACTTGACGGACGAATTATTAACCTTAATAATAATAATATATTTGTTGTTAGCATCACATACATGAAACTCGTTCACTTGTTTTTCTTGGCGCTCTCTAACTTGGATGTCGTTTTTGTTCTGAACCTTATTTATCTTTTTAAAGCAGTGATCTACTAAATGTCCCATCCTCTCACAATAGCTACACTTCACAGCAGGTTTGCCACATTTAGAGCTACGGTGACCGATTTCATTACAATTATAGCATTTAATAGTATTAGTATTGTCCCTAGAGCTGCTAGCACGTGGTTGCGAAAAGTATTGTCTTGGGTTATTGCTAGGAGTTCGTTGAAATTGGTCGTGGCGATCTCTACTTTGTCCTACTCTCACCATTCTAAAGTATCTTAACACGTGTTCGGGTTCAGTAAATTGAGCTGCTTGCGCACCTACTCTCACCGCACGATCCTCTACACCATAAAGAATGCAATCTACAGCCTGTTTGCCGTATATATTGCACCTATTTAATAGATTGACCTTCGCATAATAATAATGCTCCAACGATTCACCGTAACGTACTTTCTTAGACAACATTTCAGTGAGGAGTTCCGCATAATCCTCTCGACAGGGAAACGATTCAATTAGCTTCCTCTTCCACTCGGTCCATGAAAGCAGAACGGTTGATAGACCTTGATACCAAGTTTTTGCAACACCTGCCAATTTAGGGAGAGCATAATGAATGGTTTCCCTGTCGTCCTATTGATAGATGGTAGCACATTCTTCTACTTTAGTGAGCCATGTTAATATAGTCTGTTCCTTTGACATTGGATCGAATTCAGAAATTACATTTTCATGAAAATTTAGTTTTGGTTTGTCAGAGTTTTTAACATGTTTTAAAATATCAAGAAACTTATTAAGAATATCCGAATTACAGTCTCTACTCTTGGAATTAACTAATTTCGGACGTTTATTATAATTATGATAACGCTCACCAGGCTCCTCCGAAGATGAGCTGCGTCGTCGTCTGCGGCTGTTACTCCGACATCCTTCTGGTCGCGAAAGGTCAATAACATCTTGGCCGCGACCATTACCGGTTACACCTAAGTTACCATAGCTCCCGTCGAGCTCATTATTATTCCGACCCTGTGACCTGGGTATTCCTAAAGTGTCGTCATTAAAATTCCGGCCCTGTGACCTGGGCACTCCTGAATTGTCATGGTTTAAGCCCCGGCCCTGTGACCTGGGCGCTCCTGGGTCATTACGATTAAGATCCTCACCCTCTGACCTGGGTACTCCTGGATCATCATGGCTGCCCTGGCCCTGTGACCTGGGCACTCCTGGGTCAGGTGTATAATCGCTTGGACCACGACCCCTTTTTATGGGTTCTCTTTGATCACTCATCTCCTTATCTGAAACTTTAACATATTGAGCTAAGAATCACATCAAGATAATATTGTTCATCACACGATACCAAGTAACGTTAGGTCTCTACCAGATTAAAACTGTATACTATGCATTTACATTAAATATGCTTGTTGTTTGTGGTATTACAATATAATACAATAATATTATTGTTGATCGGATGGTATAGCAGTAACGCACCCACCCACCTTGCACAAAACAAACAAATACTCATGCCACTTAATAATGTTTCATAAGTAGTAATATTAGTACCTATTGTTATACCTCATCTTTATTGAGAGTTGTATAAATTTGTAAAATAATAATATAGATAGCTAAATTGGTGAACTCTTCATACATTGAACATTCAATTAAAAATAGAAAAATGTTAAGACAGAAATAATTATTTTAATGTATAATTGACAGCGTTGTAACATATAGCAATTGCAGCGTTGTAACAAATAGCAACAAAACGACCATTAGATGGAAAGTAAATGCAGAATTTATAAAAATGTGTGGATAGTCAATGTATATACAACCGAGTTAAATATAATCCAAGAATTATATGCTAATCTACAAAATACTTAATGGACATTTCTAAATCTAACCTAAATGGATACTAAATATAAATTCTTAAATTACAATTTAAACAAAATACTAATTAGGATTATGTAGGTACATACATGCGACATTCGTTTTACTCATTTTGTAATCGAAAAGGATAAGTCATACTAGTCAGCGAGGCTTAATAAAATTGTTTAAATAAAAAAATAAAAAAAAATATAAAACGTAGGTAGGGTATTATTAATTGTACAAGAAGGAAAAGAGGGAAGAATAACCATACGAAATTTTACCTAAATATATTTACGATTACTCAAATATTCTTCAAACCGTCAAATTTTGTATAATGTATAGTTTAAACCAGTTTTTTTTAATTTTTTTTTTTAAATAAGTATATTAATTAATTATCGCACAATGACATGTTAAACAACAACCTTATTATAACGCAAGTGGGTATGTTGCGGGTAGAACCATACCATTTTCATTTTTAAGAATTTGTACTAGTCTAACTTACCCAATAGTTAGCATATAAAATGAATACAACTGTTGTTGTTTCCTTTTCAATTAAGGACGATTAGTATAAACTGCTTTTTAACGATAGGTTCTATAAATTAGTTACATACTCGAACATAAAGTTCCGTGTAGGTAGATGTGCAATAAATAGTGTATAATGTTGTAATAGTCATATAGTGAATAATAGGGATTTTGTAAAAAGCCAAAAAAAAGCAAAAAAAGAAGGAAAAGAAAAATTTAAATAGCACTTACGTTTGCGGGACGTGGCAAGTGGCAAAAATCCTTTTGATTTTTGTCTATCCAACTTCTGAAATATAAGGCTTAGTATCCCAGAAGTGAAACAAGTTGATACATTTACGCAATATTATATTTTACGATGCACAAAGTACACTGTTAACGCGCTTGATGTTCACACTTTGCTGGTTAACAACATAATAATCAAATCGACAATTCGATGACGATAAAGTTTTCTCTGTCACCCGACCATCTCGTAACGGTAGAGGGCGCACCAAAGCAACTATACTAGTGATCAAATTTGACTTCCGGGAGATGGTTGAGTGACTTAAGATTATACTAGTACTTAATTTAATTATAGATATAGAAATATAAGATATATATTTAAACTAAAATAATGATTTATTTATATAGGCTAACATTCGTGGCACCCGTTTTCAATCGGTAGAAGACATAAAGGAGAATTCGCGGCGAAAACTGAACTCAATTCCGGAAACAGTTTACGCCAACGAATAATCCAATCATCAAAACAAATGTTTTGATGATTGGATTATTCGTTGGCGTAAGTCTATCGTTTCTGAAGGAGCATACTTTGATGGTGATAAAATAAACTTGAATTAATAACAAAAATTTTGTATATTATTGATCTTTTCCCGGTACTTTCTTGACAGAGTAGTATATTTGGCATAAACCAAGACGTAGGTTCACATACTACCTATAATTAGTTTATGCCAAATATACCAACAATTATTTTTATGATATAATAAATTAACATATTTTTAATTTTACAAAGTAATATTAAGTTTTAAAGCTTATGACTTGCTCTTGTATACAAAACCAAACTTTTATTTTATGGAGGTATTGCGATCAGTTTTTTACAATGACGGCTGAATTTAAGCTTTTAACCAGTTCTTTGTTAAGTCGAAAAATTTGATTTTCTTTGTCAAAAAGTAATTTGAAACATGACGTGAATAGGAAAAAATACTGAGAGATAAAATAGGGACAATTTCTCTGAGGTTCTGTATTACGTACTCAATTTAAATAAAATACATTTTGAAATAAACACAAAGTGCGAAAATGTGAAATCGAACACATTTTTTTTTGTACTTGGTGTTCTAATGTAGGCATTAGATGCATGCTAGGGCATGTCAAATGTTTAAAAATTGATAGAAACATCAAAATATTTTGAAGTTTATTTATACCACAAATGTGACGAACAACTGTACGACTGATCTGATGGTAAGCAGCCTACCGTAATTGCTAGGCAAATCAGGTATCTCACTCATTCATTAACAACCCAAAGTAGAAAAGAAAAATGGATAGGTGGTGAGGGCTAAGGAAGGCTTACAGCGTTCTCACTCACCGCACGAAACGTAATAGTAGAAATACCCACTATTCATCCATCCCTCCATCCATCAGCCTTTTAACGTCCACTGCTGGACATAGGCCTCCCCAAGAATGGGGGATAGTGCCGTAATCGCCACGCTTGGCAGGCGGGTTGGCGATCGCATTGGATGTTGTTAATACTCGAAGGAGTGCTACTGCCCACTCCCCTGTATTCCCTCAGTCGGCTCTTACGACTCCAATGGGTGGAGAGGGGTATTACTTTACTATTATATTTCAGAGAGGTACTTCCCCAGTTAAGCCAGCTTATTCATGTTGGTTTCAGTAAAAGCTCTACTGCGTAAAGAAACATAATACATTTCATGTGTTTCTGATAATGCTTGATGAAACTTATTACTATTATTGTAACATGCTCTGACACAATACTACTTTACAATATTAATTGTATCAGGAAGTAGAAGCTGAGATCATTTTATTTTTAATACCGTGGTAAAAAAAGAGGCCTCTCCTAATTCTATCTCGTAGCTCTTTGTTCACCTTGAGGCATCGCTCACAGATGAAAAAAGCTCCTAAAATGTTAGGAAAATCATTATTCAAAGTCAAAAGGGGTCGTCCCAAGAGTAGTAGCCTAACCGAATCGTTTTCATATGCAAAGCTCTACTGAACTATAGATATAATTTTTTTACTACTTTATTTTGTTACTAATGAAAAGATAAGACTTCCATAGGTTGAATTTTGATTTTTGGGCTTTTTGGTAAATAATATTTAACTCATCAAAAGCTGTATTACATATTGGTTAAACGATTTTCATATTAAATGTTCCAATTTAGATATTAGAGTCTATGTCCGTCTCCGCGGCCGAGCACTTGGTAATTTTTTTAAAGTTTAACAGGATTTGTTTTAGTGAAACACACTATAAAATTACATGTAGGTTTTGAGAGTATTATTAATTTATATGGCTAAGCATGTCAAATGCTCAAAAAATATGTAAAAATATGATTGTCTAGTTTACGTATAGAGAACCTACTTTTTGATATTTTATGAGCAGAGTGTCTTTCTTATATTATAAATATAAAATGATAATATCGACAAAACTTAAAAAATATTGGAATTAATTTAAATCAAGTACTTACTAAATTATTTACTTATCATCACGCTATCTCCCTTGCAGGGTAGGCAGAGAGAACAAAGTGCCAAAAGGCTCTATTCTTGCATACATTTCTCGCTTCCAAGAGCGTTCAACATTCATAATTCTCTTCATACACGCTCGTCGGTTTCGGAGACTCCTGACTCCACCTGCCTTCAATACATGACTGATTAGGTCTAGATAGGCGAGTCTCGGTCTCCCCCTGTACCTACATCCTTCCACTTTCGCACTGTATATCTTCTTAACCAGTCGCTCGCCCGGCATTCTTCCCATTATGTCTGAACTACTAATACTCTCTTTCATACCTACTTGCCGAAATAAATCAAGGGCTTTAGCTAAATCATGTACAAATTAAAATTTAAAAATAGGTCAGTGAGCACATTTTGTCGTTAAAAATAACCTTATCATGTTGTAAAATTATATTTTATGCGCGAACCATTATATTAACAATAAAATTATTTACTACGAAGTATTCATTACGTGAGTTATCATTACCTACTGTTATCGTTCGAACCACTATGTTTTGCAGTACTTTTTTTTGTCATAAAATAGCTTCATGCATAAGTAAAAAGCACATACTTATTTATTTTTCTTTATTTACTGAATGTTGATATAAACAGAAAAGATGCATAAAAATTGTTCAAATACGCCTAGATTGCCTAGCAGTAACGTTATTTTTTTCCTCAAATGTTTTTAATTTATATTTATCTAAAATATATTTTTACGTTACAGACAGCTCTGTTACAGCTTTTGTATGCAAAGGTAATAAGAATCATTATTACGTAAAATTAATTACATAATCAACGTACACAAAGAGGTCAAAGTTTCTACACTGTTCGTATAAAGTTAAACTACGGAAAACTCTATAAGTTTATTTACTTTAAACCTTAATAGCGCCGTCTACGAGAGTGGATAGGAAAAGTAAGTTGGTACAAGAGTAACGGACGGGCCATGATAAAGAAAGCGTAACATAAAGGAGAAGTTTAGCTGTGGTCGGAGTTTATAAATATACATATTCCTATGACATCGAGCGTAGATATTCAGTAAGTAATTTCTACATATACAAATGTACCTAATTGAAATGGCTTACCAGCAAGTTCGAGCATGAACGTGTCTATAATATAGATATATAGATAGTGTCTATAGTATAGTTGGTATAGAATTGAGATATATATTTTTTGTGTAGATTTAATTACCCTTTTGATAGATAATTATGTCTCATCGTAGATTAGTTATCGAACTACAGGGCGGGTAATTAGACGGAAGTAACTATTTACGTTATAAGAATGATGACTTTGTAATTTCGTAATAGACTTTGACCAACAAACAATTTTTAGGTATGAAATTCATTAAAATTGCATATGTATATGAAACCGTAATCCTAGCTAAATAGAAAGCAAGATAAAATTTGACAAGTGAAAAAAATAAAACTAGAACGTAAATAATTTCAAGTTAATTTGATATAGTTCAATGACAGCTACCTCCACCTAAAACTTTCGTACGACGGATGAATACCTAATAAGTGTACGTATTTAAACTGAACGTCAGAAAAAAACACTGAAATATATTAAACGTTTGCAAAAAGAGTAGATAACGTTTCTAATTAAAGTGTATATTGTATAATGGAAAAGATAGCTATAGTAATATTAATATTTTTGAAAGTTAATTATCACATGCATGTATTAGAACAGGATTTGAAAGAAACAAGTTTTGTAATTTATTATTTTTATAAAATTATTATAGAATCTATAAGATGAAGAGAGAAAATTCTGGAATACCTTTAATAATATCACCTTTATTAAGATAAACTGTACAACCATGAAATAAAATCTTAATGGATTCTAAAAACAAGCAAACGACATTCGTAGCCTGCACAACAGCAACAGCCAACAGTGATTGCAAAATGAAGGAAAAAGTGGCATTAGAATACATTTGTGATAACAGTTATACCCAAATACATAGTTCTTATAATAATATGTAACTTCATAATTCGCTAATGCACGAAAATGTTTCATCATGAAAATGTTTCATCGATCCAGATAAATGTCAGAATATTATTCTAGCTAAAAGTGATTAACTGCTCTGTGGTCATAAAACAGGTTACATAATTGGGTCCTTCTTCTCCATCATTTATTATAGGGTCAATTTATATTACGATCACGTGAATGTCATATTTTTAAGATTTTAAAAACTAAGAGGGTTGAAGGAATTTATTTTCTAATAAGCTTTAGCTAAAGAGAGCATTAATGTAATGCATCAGCTCTCTTCCTTAATGTAATACCTCTCTCAGTTATTAGGGCAATTCTAATCGCAGATTATTATTTATAAGAATAATCCACTTGCACTGAGTTCAATATTGGAACAAAATATATTTTCCTTGGAGCTGAAAATCCGTATAAAATCGATTAGAACAGCGCCAATGAGATGGTGAAAACTCACTTAGACATATTTTACATTATTAGCTATTTCTTAAACCAATAGGGAAAACATTGCTTTCAACTTAATATAATCGCATTTGTCAGCACTGTACTTACGTCTATAATACAAAGAATATGCACAGATGGCATAGTAGTAGAGATACCTACTAACTTCTTGTGCCAAAAATGTGTTAATTACTAATAACATTGATCTGGTTCAGTGTGTACTTTGTTTAATTTATGTATATGGTTTTTAACTATCCCGCTAAACCAATATCATTCCATAGTGCGCTTCTGGAACAATTCCAGTGCAGCAATAAGTTATCTATATAAATAATTATAATGCCCTTTTAGCTGAATTTGTTGTGAGGTCCGTGAGACTGCCCATCTGCTTGCGCCATGCTGTAATGTATAAATGCACGTGCCAATTAACTAATTGATTTGTTACAAACTTAATGCGGTATAAGACAGAACAGACGAAATCGACGATTATATGTAGTAGTGCAATTTTATTGATCAATGCAAATGCTAGTTCTTTAACGACTGCAGCTGCAAATGTTCAACGACATTCGCTGTTTAATACTCCGTGTCGACCAAATCGTTTCAGATGCCTTGCAAAAATTCGCTTCGTTAACCACATTTAGGTGTTTCTTAGAGCGTTATAATTGCTTAATTTCAACAATATTTGTGAAATAGCAGCTTACTACTGTATAATTTCAAAAGCAAACGTTACACATAAAAGTCAATATTTATGTTGACTTTTAAAAATATAACAACAAAAATGTTTATTTAAACAGAGTCACAATAACTGTGAACTGTGTCGCGTTTTAAGTGGCGTACCCCTGGCCTTTAAATGTAATTCCATTAATTTGAACGGCTTATTGGTTCGTCAAACCAATAACAATTTTAACCATGCGGATAGTAACATAGTTGCAAATTTATTAGGTGGCGGTAAAAGTACTGTCTACATTTGGGTTTTTGAAAAGGATGTATCGAATTTTATGCTTACCATACATTTTATACTTTATTAACAATAATATTAATTACCTATATTAACATATAGAGGGTCGGCTTGGGGGTGAGAGTTTTGTTTCCGTTGTAGAATTGTTTTAATTTTTATTTGGTTGTAGTTTGCAAACATAATAAGTAAACGGTGTTTACTTATTATGATTTCTTTCTAGATGGGTTACCAGAGAGAAAATGAGACCGGATTCTCATCATATTTAAAAATAGTTACTCTGTTGGATTTAGATCTATTTAGCATTTGTTGTTTTCTTAGTCAGTTTGCGGGACGACAGATATTTATTTCTTCTTATGAAAAATAGAACCAAGACAATATCCCAATAAATATTATCAATATAATTTAAGAAAAAATATAAGTGTATAATATGTGTATTTTTGCCATGTTTGGCACATGGTTGTCAAACATGAGCAATAAAAGAAAACTATTGAATAAAATAAAGATGTTCCAAAATGGAAAAGTGTAATCGATTTTTTTTACTACGTGGGTGGCAAACAGGTATACGGCCCACCTGATGATAAGCGATTAACGTAGCCTGTAGACGCTAGTAACACCAGAGGCATCGCTCGCACGTCACCATCTCCAAGTAAAGGCGTAATAAGGAGAAGGTTAGGATGATACTATGAAAAGGATAGGAAGGATTAGGAGAGGATAGGGAGGGAGATAGAACATTCAGCACTCTCACTCACCCTACGAAACAGAACAGCAGGGGTAACTACCGTTGTTTCACGCAGATTTTCTATGAGAGCGTAGTACCTCATAATCGATCGAGCCGACCCATTCATGCTGGGATAAGTAAGGCGACATTATAATAGTATTAGAGTAGTACCCTTTTTTTTATTTTTTTGTTAAGGCTGTATGAATGTTCCTAACCGCACACCCCGTCGTTCGGGGCAACGAACAGGGTAGTGTGGGGCCTGCACTCACTAAAAAAACCCGCCGTGTGCCGTCTCTTCGCCTTTATTGGGGAGCCACTGGAACTGTGTTACATTCCTTCGGTGGTATTAGAGTAGTACCCTAGAGACGGTAAAAATTGTAAAGGGCGACAAACGAAATGTTAGGGGAAGATAACTTCAAAAGAATTGTTGGTTCAGATTGTAGATATTAGAATCTCAAAATACCAAGAAAAATTGAAGTCTTCAAAGGAGGCCTTTGACGAAGGACAAGCTGTTTTTGGAGAACCGATCATCAGTGATAAATAAAAATATTGTAAATAGAAGTTATAAAGGCTTATTTTTTTTTAATATAAATCTTCATCAGCCATCTACTCAACCTTTTTCAAAAGAGGATATAACACACAGATTGTATATGGTACCGCGCCAAATAAAAAAATCTAACCAAAGAGTATATTATATTTATCTAACTTCTGCTTGCGGCGGAGCGGTAGTAAGACGCATTTATACGAAGTATCATATGTATGCGTCCAGTTGCTCCATTTTTGATAATACGACAGAAAACAAATATTTTACATATAAAATGTATTCTATGTAATGCATATTAAATAATAAACCCGCTAATTAAAAGCCTGCTAGCGTTAAGTTCGCTTTCAAGGTTCTTTATACAATGGTTTTTAATAACGAGTTAAGCAACAAATATCCTAACTTTTACATTAATAATATCAGTAGTGTTCATGATGAACAAAAGAAAGAAAACTTGTGAATTGGAATTAAAACTTGTATTAATTTGTAAAATAAATAATAGCAATAATAGCCAAGGTTGACGGCAGGTAAATCTGGCGTCGACAAGTAGGATGCTAGACGGGCCACTTGCAAAAGCTGGGTTAAGTGTAGCTGCTGTATAGTATCAACATTAGCTCAATTCAAATCCGTTTCAATGTCATAGGTACTTGAATTGAAAATATCGACGCTTGAAAGGCAATAATTACCAAACGACATTTTAGGCGATATTGAGTTATATACATCATTGAATTCAGAAAAAAAAACTGGGTCGATTAGTCCTACACTCCTGCCGCTAGGACGAGTTTTAATGTCGCTTGGTAACTATCACATTTTCATGGTTAGACTAAAATTTTACCGATTTTTTATTAACTTTCACTTAGTAAATATTTGATTTTAACTTTTTACACTTGGTAATTTATGCCTTGACTCGAATTAAACAGCGTTTAAATATAAAGTATTTTCTTCCTTACGATATCTGGGGTAAGAATATTGCTTAAGAAAATTTACTCGATTGAAAATTTTTATTATTCGTTATTTAAGACTTTCCTTACCTTACTTACTTACTTTAACGCACCTTAATTATGTATTCATTTCCATTTAGTATTTTTGGTGGTGTCATGGATGGTGGATTCATGGTTAGTATCTACTTCTTCTTCTTCTAATGGCGATGAAGTATTTTGAGATTTCCATTCATCAGCCTTTCTATGTCCACTGCTGGACATGGGCCTCTCCAAGAGAATGCCACAACGAGCGGTCCTGTGCTGACCGCATCCAACGGCTCCCCGCAGCTTTAACCAGATCATCGGTCCATCTGGTGGGGGGCCGTCCTACGCTGCGCCGTCCGATACGTGGTCGCCACTCGAGAACCTTTCGTCCCCAACGGTTATCGGTTCGTCGAGCGATGTGGCCTGCCCATTGCCACTTCAGCATGGCAACCCGGCGGGCTATGCCGGTCACTCTCGTTCTCCTACGGATCTCCGTATTACGGGTTCGATCACGTAGGGAAATACCAAGCATAGCCCGCTCCATGGCCCGCTGAGTGACTTTGAGCCTTGATATGAGGCCAACATTCAGAGACCACGTCTCTGTTCCGTATGTCATCACTGGTAACACACAATGGTCGTAGACCTTCGTTTTCAGACACTGCGGAATATTGGACGAGAAGATCTTCCTTAGCTTCCCGAACGCTGCCCAGCCGAGTTGGATTCGTCGATTGACCTCTTTCTCGAAGTTGTGCCTACCTAACTGGACTGTTTGTCCCAGGTAGACATAATGGTCGACAACTTCGAGAAGCGCACTCCCGACTAGGACCGGCGCTGAAATGACATGGACATTAGACATGACTTTCGTCTTGTCCATGTTCATTTTGAGACCCACTAGTCGGGAAACCCTGCTGAGATCATTGAGCATGGTGCCAAGGTCCTCCAGAGATTCTGCCATGACTACGATGTCGTCGGCATATCGAAGGTGAGTGATGTATTCGCCATTGATGTTGATGCCGAATCCGGTCCAGTCCAAGAGCTTGAAGACATCTTCCAATGCAGCGGTGAAGAGTTTCGGGGACATAACGTCTCCCTGTCTAACACCTCTCTGCAGTTGGATCGGTCCCGTACTCTTGTCCTGAACACGGACTGACATGGTGGCGTTTCTATACAAGCACTTCAGCACTTCGATGTACCGATTGTCAATTTGGCACCGCTGAAGGGACTGCAGCACCGCCCAAGTTTAGATCGAATCGAAGGCTTTCTCATAGTCCACAAACGCCAGACACAGAGGCCGATTGTATTCTTCGGTTTTCTGTATAATCTGGCGTAGCGTGTGAATGTGGTCTATGGTACTATAGCCTTTTCGGAAACCGGGTTGTTCGGGAGGCAATGGAAGTCGTCAAGCCTGCGCGTGAGTCGATTTGTAATGACCCTCGAAAACAACTTATAGACGTGGCTCAAGAGCGAGATGGGTCTATAGTTCTTCAAGAAGGTTCTGTCACCTTTCTTGAAGAACAGCACCACCACGCTTCTGGTCCACGACTCTGGAACGTCGCCTCCGAGAACGACGGAATTGAACAGCCTCTGAAGAGCTTTTAAGACCGGCTTTCCACCTGCTCTCAGACGCTCTGTGGTGATTCCGTCGTCTCCCGATGCCTTTCCGTTCTTTAGTTGTTTGAGAGCCATTCTGATCTCGTACAGGTTGACGTCCGGGATATCTTCGGTAAAGTGCCGAGTTAGCTTGGATCTGGGGTCTTGGACCAAGCCAACAGCAGGGCTCTGGGATCTGTACAACTGTCCATAGAACTGCTGGACCTCTCCCAAGATCTCTTCTCGAGAAGAAATGATAGTGCCGTTGTTGGTCCTCAGTTTAGTCAACTGACTTTCGCCAACAGACAGATCTCTTGCGAACACTTTCGAGCCTTGGTTCCGCTCTATCGCCTCATTAATACGGGTAGTATTAAATTGGCGAATATCGTGCCGCACAGCCTTGGAGATCTGTCTGTTTAACCGCCTTAGGCAAGACCAATCGACTGAGGACTGGACTATCATTTCTTTTCTCCTCTCCATGAGTTTGAGAGTATGGTCCGAGAGTTTACGGTTCCTACTGACGCGACGGGCCTTGAAGTAAGTCGACCCGACCGCGTGGACAGTTTGAACGAACCTGCTGTTCATATCGCTCGCTGATTCACACTCATCTAGACATTGGAAGCGATTTTGTAGTTCGAGCTGAAAGCTCTCGGGGTTCTGGTATTGGGCAGGTGTTGGTCGGAGCGTAGACTTCATCAAACGCGACCTCTCGACTTTTATTCTAATATTCAAGATGCCCCTGACTAGTCGGTGATCACTCCCAGTTTTAATCCTGCTGATCACTGAGACATCATTGAATATGTGTCGTTTGTCCGACAGGATGAAGTCAATCTCGTTTTTCACTTAACCTTCAGGGCTAATCCAGGTCCATTTTCGCTGGGGCTGCTTCCTGAAGAAGGAATTCATCATGAAGAGGCCTTCCTTCTCCAGAAAATCAGCCAGCATCTGGCCCCTGTGGTTCCTCTGCCCAAATCCATAGTGCCCCACCTTCAGCTCATCGTCTGTCCTTTTGCCTAGTTTCGCGTTAAAGTCTCCCATAACCACCGTGAAATAAGTTTTAGACAAGTGGATGACCTTCGAGATGTCCTTATATAGGGCCTCCACCTCGTCATCGGAGTGTGTCGAGGTCGGTGCGTAAACCTGTATGACCTTCAACGAATACCGTTTGGTTATTCTGAGTATAAGGTACGCTACCCTACTCGACACACTTTCAATCCTCTCCACGTTGCCTACGAGAGACCTGCGAACGATAAACCCGACACCCCCTTGGGACTGGTGGTCGCCCTCCCGGTGGAAGAGCAAGTTCCCGGACTGGAGGATTGTCGTGCCCTCACCCTCTCTTCGGACAACCCTATAATGTCCCAGTGGATCTTGCTCAATTCCTCTTCCAGCTCGGTGATTCTCTCGTCGGTCCGAAGTGTCCCAACGTTGTGCGTTACCAGGGCCAGAGGTCGTTGTTTATGGTAGCCTATCCGCGACCGGAGATTCTTCGCACCCCCTGCTCCGCCTAACCGGGCCCGCTACCGTTAGGCCACGGAATAGCGGAGCTGCCGTGTTTGAGGGCCGTTTTTTGTTGGGTGCTCATTTTTTGGGGGATATTGCCGTAATCGCCACGCTTGGCAGGCGGGTTGGCGATCGCAGTGGATGTTATTAATACTCGAGGAAGTGCTGCTGCCCACTCCCCCGGTATTCCCTCAGTCGGCTCTTACGACTCCCATGGGTGGAGAGGGGGTGGGACAATTCTAAAGCCGGCCCCACACGGCAAATATAAATAACATGAATGAAAATATAATTGGGGAAATAAAAAAGGCTTGATAAATAAAAGAATAAACTTATTAAAGGAATTGCCACAAAAATAATTGCTGGACAAGAATATGTGCAAAGTGATCATCGAATCTAAATCTGTTCCACTAGAACATCATCGAATCTAAACCACCACCTAACCCGTTCATTAGTAAAAAAAACTGTGGAAATAACTGGGAATATATTCCATCCATCCATCCATCAGCCTTTCATCGTCCACTGCTGGACATAGGCCTCCCCAAAATGGGGGTTTTACCATAATCGCCACGCTTGGCAGGCGGGTTGGCGATCGCAGTAGATGTTTTTAGTACACAGGCGAACGCTGCTGCCCGGTCCCCCGGTGGGAATATATTGATACTGAAAAAAGACCGAAGATATTTAATAATTTCTGGGGATTATTTGAAAATCTTCAAAGAGATTGATTCAAATTCAAATTCAAAAATATCTTTATTTCATAGGCCTATTAAAAAGCACTGAAAATCGACAATAATACACTAATAATTAACACGAGCGCCTGAGGCGAGTGCATCCACAATAACAAAGTGGCGATTGCAATCGTCACAAGCGACCGAAATTCGTAGTAAAGCTTTTCATGAGAAGAACCCGGCAAGAAACTCATGGGCCACTTTTTTAAATTGCCAATTTATTACAATTTAATATAATCTTTATTGATTAGTAAGTATAACACAAAAAAAGAGAAAGTGGAAGCGGCTTGATTCGGGAAATCGCTCGGCTAGCTCTAAGTATCTTATTAATGAAGGAGAGGACAGGAGACCAGTATGTTTATAATTTTAAGAAAATCTTATTATGTCTTTTTCTTTGCCTGGCCCTATCCTATTTTATTTAGGGTCGGCCCTCTGTATCATGCGTCTCCAGGCAGCTCGGTCCTAGGTCGTCACTTTGTTGACTTCGGCTTCTTTGAGGTTCTTATTTACTACGTACATCCATGTGATTCGGGGTCTTCCTCTCGGTCTCGGGGTTTAGTTTCGATATCTAGCACGTTTCTGGTCATATGTTCGGATGGTCGCCTCATAACGTGTCCGTACCACAGCAGACGGCTCTCCTGTAGTTTATCTGGGACAGGTCTCACTTTGAAGGTGCCCCTAATGTGTGTGTTTCTGACATGATCCAGCCTAGTTACACCACCTGCCCATCTGAGCATCTTCATCTCTGCTCAGTGTAATTGATTTTTGTGCTACTTTTTGAGTGGCCAGCATTGGGCTTCATATGTCATGGCTGGTCTGATGGCTGCTCTATATACTCGTTCCCTTTATGAAAGAAAGAAAGAAAGAAAGAAAGAAAATATTTATTGTAACGAACAACATTATACATATAAATAAAACAGAAAAAACAAAAAAAAATAAAAAAAATATGCGCACGGGCATTCGAAAATCTAATTATGTGATTTTTAAAATCGATAAAAATCTCAATTTATAAAGTTCGCAACCTAAATTTACCTCGTTCATTAATACTTTGCTTTGAATTTACTACGTTAATAAATGTTTTATTGTGATAATATAGTACAAAAAAGGGATGTCAGTGAATGTGAGCACGACGAAAGTAATGGTTTTTGTAAGGGAAGATAGTATGAAAAATTGCGAGATTCTGATTGCAAGAGGAAAAAGTGGAACTAGTGAATGAATTTATATACCTTTACCTGGGTTCATGAGAGTATGATAAATGCTGTGGAGAAGAGAAGTCTGACAAGCATAGCCGGAGTGGTACTGACGGACAAAGTAAGAAATAGTGTGATACGAGAAAGCTGTGTTGTGATAAAAGATGTAGTGACAAAAATAGAGAAAGGAATGATTAGGTGGTTCGGATGCGTAAAGAGGATAGATGAAACAAATATACAAGGCGACTGTGAATGGGCAAGTTGGCAGAGGTGGATCTAGGCGAACGTATATTGACCAGATCGGAGACGTTCTTAAGGGCAGGTTAAGAGTTCTCGTAATCAACGAGCATGCATGAAAGCGCTGATGAAAGTAGATGAAGCGCAAGATGTGTGCCAGGATCGTAGCAAGAGAGAGAGAAGTGGTCTCTGCCTAACGCTACGGGAAAAAGACGTGACAATATGTATGTAATATAGTACGAGGTTTCTTATGTGCTATTACATTGTGTTGTGTTAAAATGTTATTAATAAGCTTAGCTAATATGCCTTATAAGTAATAGTAATGTCAGACTGCTGAAAATGGCTGATCTGAAACTTAGACTTAATGTTAATAGGTTGATTTAAATTTGGTTCATTTTCTTCTTAGTTGAAATTGTGTGCTACCTATTTGTACTGATTTTGAAATTACTAATAAATATCTAAAAAAACAATGCTTTATTTGTTAAAATTTATTTTTGGGAACAATTGATTTCAGCTATCGTAAGTATTCAACGACAGTCCACATTCTTTGTAAGATCAGCTTTCCACGTTGTGAGAGACTTGACTACAATATTCCTATATTAGAGATCTAGAGACGTCCTTAATATAGGGTTAGTCACTGATCTAAAACCCCCACCAACCCACAGCATGGTCGAGTATGCTAAATTACTACAAGGCTGATGATGACGGTATCCGTTGAAAACTTTTATCCGAAAGTCTTTGATTTTTTGTACCAAACATAAAGTTTATTGCTACTTGTTCAAAAAAATCATACATTGATCTTATTTAATTTGAGCTATGTTTAAAATTGGCTGTTAGAAAAGATTTTTTGTTTTATATATAGATAATTTTACACGTGTGTGAAAAATGCGCTCCTTCCGGAAGCGTCATTTTTCTTCATACAAAATTATAAAATAATGAGTGAGTTAAAATTACTTGTTTTATAATTAAATTTTGTTGTCGGGAACTTCTACCTGTTTGTGTATTTAATGAAATTATTACTAACCGACACTATTTCATAAGATATAAAAAAAAACACATAATTTTTAAATGCCACGTTATTAGCCCTTAAAATTTAAAATTCGTTGGAATCAAGTAGCTATGTGAATTAATAGATATTCTACGATTTTTTTTCCGAAAAATGAAACTAAAATGCTCTAGTGTAAAGTGCACTATATGTCGCTTGGTAATTATTGCCTTTCAAGCGTCGATATATAAAAGAGTGTTAATTTTCATTAGATAATATTACATAGGTACATATTACATTATAGTAGTTGTATATAATGATGATGGGTAAGATGCAAATGTTGTAAAGTTAGAAACCGCATTAGAATTTATTCAGTAATTTAAAAAACGCTAACAATTAAGCAAACAAACAGACAGATGGGTCAAAATATTTTTTTTTTCGTTGTGAATTGTCTTCCTCGTATCATGCCTTCTCTATCACTGTCAGTTTCATACAAATGAATCTAGTTTGAAACGCTTGCAGCGGTGCTTTCTCTTTTCTTTTGTACGTACTTCTCGAACGTAGCCAGGATGTTAGTTTTTTTATACTACACGGGTGACAAACCAGCCCACCTGACTGGTAAGCGGTTACCGTAGCCTTTAAACGGTGGTATCGACTCGTCCAGGACCAATAACAAATCAGTACTCTCACTTGGTACCCTACCACCAGTATTTTCAAGGTACGAATACATAAGCGTTTTTTTATTAAAGACTACCTGCATCCTGCACTAAGGAATATCTCCCTCGTATAGCGGGGGACTTTACAAACCAACAGTTTTACGGATACAAAGTATACCCAGACTCAGAACAACCATTTGTAGATCACACAATAGTTGTCCTGTGTAGAAATCGAACCCTTAATACTCGAGCGGCAGGCCCGGTATCTAAACCACTCCGTCATCTGTGCAGTCACTAAGACTACTATATCCTATAGACTTAGTTACTTAGACTGGTAGTTTGTAGGTATTTTACCTATGGTTACCTACCTTTTCACTAAATAGATAGATATCTATAATTTTTCAATAGAGGTTGTTTCAGAGGAAGGACGAATTATTAAAAATCTGGAGGGGTTAACTGAATGATGAAATTATGTGTAGGCTTTCAATGATGGGAACATTCAGATTCGGGATTTAGGGTTAAGAATCTTAATTTAATTTATCTTAGAATCATGTGTTTCTATGATTTACAAAATCATTTCACAAGAGCGTTAAATATGAGATTGAATTTAAAAAACTATCGCTGACGAAGTCGCTAGCAGTCGATAGTATTTATATTATATTTGCTTAGCTATTTTATCGTAAAACCTCTGGCTTAGTTAAGTATCAATTGTGGTAAATAATACTGCCTGACGAATATTGGTTGTAAAAACTGCGTTTGACGAATTACTTTCGCTCGTAAAAGTCTCTCTCTGTGAAATATTGGTAGCAAAATATTAGCTTCGGAAACATTTGACCAGTCATTGCCATTTTACCATAGAGCAAAGTGAGTATCTTTCAGTACTCTTCTCACTTTTTTTATTTATAGCTGTTAGGTACAGCTGTGATCTCTTCGTGGCAAAAATTTATATTTTTATAATTTAATAAAGAGTACTCAATCGATTGTAGGTATGTATATTTTTTCAAAACAATTTGTATTCTACGACATTTCAGAAACATATCATCGTATTCTCCGTCATGCATCCTGTCCACGTCATAGTCACAGATGGCGGAGAGGTTTAGAACTGTATTTTAATATGTGTTATCCACAAATGGTTGTTCTGAGTGATATTTTTTTTATTGCTAATGATGGCAGACGAGGCACGGCCCACCAATTGGTGAGTGGTAACCGTCGCCCATGGACTCAACTATACCGAGAGTATTGTCAAGCCGCTGCGCACCATTTCATTTTTCAGATGTGAAATGAAAGAATAAGCGGCTATCTTCTGCTACAGCCAAAACACACTAACGTGCTTCATGATCGGTCACACAAGAGACGGTGGTACCGACCCGTTCGGGCGCAATAGCAAGTGAGTACACTCCCTTGGTACGCAGCCCTACCACCAGTAACACAATAGATAATAATTGCTTACTTCCCTTAGTCGCCTTGTACGAGTCCCGCGAGAAAGGATTGAGTGGTGACACTTGTCTCTTAGTCCGTCAGCACACGGGTAAATGTTTGTAAAAGTCGCCCCCCGATACAAGGATAATTCCTTAGTGCAGTCATTTATAAAAAAAATAGTCACTACTGTGAATGTGAAAATTAGATTATATTTTATTGGTGTTTTCAATAGAAAAATCATAATATACACGAAAATTTTGGTATTAATAAGTAGACCTCCTTCCGCTTCTGTATATCCGCGAATTCGCCATTATCTCTAGATAGTGTCGATTCCTAAAATGTAATGAAAAAATGGAGTATTTGCTGCAGTTATAAATATTCATGCCTCGGTACATATTAACTCTACACTGTCACTATATTTAAACCCAACCCTACCTACCTATAACCTAATAGACATTGTATAAGCTCCGAATAGTTATTCAGTGTTTTGTTCCGTTCTTTCAACGTCAAACTATCATATTAGTGACAAAGACAAAACGCTGAATGTTTTAGAGGTTATACAACATTTATTATTAGTAAGGCAGTAATAGTTTATCTATCTCAGTGAAAAAATATATTACATAACTGTTCAAAGACTTTCTAACGAAAACAAATATTTTACCTATACGTACGGATGTATATTTTATCTGGTATAAGTATACTTAATGCAAAATTATTAAAAATAGCAAGTGCTTGAATAGCAATTGGTCCTTATAAATTATATTTTACCGATAAATGGTTTTTAACCTAGCAAACGTCATTCGTTCAATTTATATATAGCGCTAATCGAATGCCGACAAGTCTAGAAACCGCAACAAAATTTATTTAAATTGTCGACACTGACGTATCCGAATCGTCCCGCTAGTACACAGTATACACTAAATTGATATTTAATTATCTTTGCGGTGAAATAATTCTAATAATAGTTTCATCAAAGCTGCATTTCTGCTTTCAATATATTAAGCGGGAAAATATGTACCTACCCGTACACCCCGTCGTTCGGGGCAACGAACAGGGTAGTGTGGGGCCCCACCCACTACAGAAACCCGCCGTGTGCCGTCTCTCCACCTTTGTTGGCGGGCCACTGGAACTATGTTACATTCCTTCGGTGGTCCGCCGGCGGCTTACCCTTTCAGGTACCTTCTACTGAGCGACGCATCCGCACATGGAGTGTCACACCTTCGCGGGAGGCCTTGCGGGTGGCGGACGTTCCCCGGTCCATCCACCCGCAGCCTCAGCTAGGGCGGCATGAGGCGCAAGTATCTGCGCCTGCGCCGCCAGTGTTGCTGGCGGCGGTTTGGGTTAGCGGAAGAATCCTCCTCCCTGGCCCTCTCCGCCGCTTCCTTCCGCGAGATAACCTCCTGGCAGAAGGTAGCGACCGCGGCCCAATTCCTGTCACTGCCAAGCAACGCTCTGACGGCGCTCGGCAGCGAGAGGTCCCCCTTATTTCCGCAACGAGTTCACGGTGCTGCTCGGCCCAAGCCGGGCACGACTTGAGCGTGTGCCGACGCCGTGCCCGCCGTGTTCTCGTCACAGCCGCAGTGGTGACAGCCCGGAGTCGCTTCCCTCCTTGCGACTATGTGCAGATATCTGCCGAAGCAACCATGCCCCGACAGCATCTGCATGAGTCGGAAGGTAACGACTCCATGCCGTCGCCACGCCCACTCCTCCAGAACCAGCTGGAGCGCCCCTACGGTCCAAAGACCGGCCCGGGGCGCCTACAACTGTGCTCTACATCTGGCCATGGCATCTCGGCGGGCGTCGCCCTGCCACCTGACCACCACCCTGGGTAGGGGGCGTCCGCCCCCCTCCCGCGATTGTGACACCCGCCGATACACCTCGGCGAGCACCTCCGCCTCCAAGTCCCACGGGGGGATTCCGGCCAACGCGCAGGCTGCCTCCGTCGACACCTTGCGGTATCCACGTATGACCCTGGACGCAACGACTCTCTGTGGTCTCCACAGAAGAGCCCTGTTCAGTGCGGCCAGGGAGTCCGCCCACACGGGTGCGCCGTACAGCGCCGCTTCCTCGAAGTTTCCACCTTGGGCCACGACCAACGTGTCATCCGCATAGCAGATGACCGCCAGCCCGGGGGGGAGCCGACAGCGCAACTCCCAGTCGTAACCGATGTCCCACAGGAGCGGCCCCAGGACCGAACCCTGTGGGACACCGCACGACATGGGTCTCCACACAACGTCCCCTATTCGGCTCTCATAGATGACGCTGCGGCCCCCTAGATAGTCTGCCACCAGCCGCCTCAGGTATACAGGCACCCCGTGATACCGGAGCGCCTCCCTGATGCAGCTGAATGGCAGGCTATTAAATGCGTTGGCGATGTCAAGCGATACCGCCAACAGCATTTCCTCGCTGGTGACGACCGCCGCGGCCGTGGCCCTCAGACGCATGATCGCGCTGACTGTCGAACGACCAGCTCGAAAACCGAACTGGGCGTCTGACAAGTCGGGCCCGACGTCTCGCAGGTGCTGGATAATGCGAGCAGCGAGGATTCTCTCCAGCATCTTACCCGCCTAATCCAGCAGCACGATAGGCCTGAAGGCCCCGACCGAATCCGGCGTTCGTTCCAGCTTCGGCAGGAGTACCAGCCTCCCCTCCTTCCAGCAGTCAGGGAACCGTCCGGACACCAGGCACGCGTCCAACAGTCCCCTGAGGCGGGGCTCCAGGTGGTCCAGAGCCAGGGCCAGAGCCCGGGCGGGTGTAGGACCTCTGGGCACGAATGCACGCCGCACGAAGGTCCGCCAGCTCCTGCGACCACCAGTAGAGCCCTTTCCTCGGAAGAGGACGTTACACACGGGGCATGGCCGAATCGCACACCTGCGTGACCGCAGCGCGAAATCGACCAGCCTCAACGTCCACCTTCTCAATCAGAGCCGGTGAAGACAGCCACGATTGAACGATGGCTGCCTCCGCCAGTAGGTCCCTATCCAGCCTACCCACAGCCCACCGCGGGAACGCTTAAGTTCTGCGCGCCGCGTGACCCCTACTGGGGCCCTGGAGGGACCGGGAGACCTCAATCTGGATATACCGATGGTCAGACAAGGTCGAACGAAAGGTCCATTATCAACCCGCCTCGTCGCTGCACGCACGTGTTGAAGGAGCCTCTGTTTAATAGACAGAGGCCCGTCGACACCGCCTACTCAACAACCGCCGCCCCACGAGCGTTGGTCGCAGGGGACCCCCACGCCGTGGATTTGGCGTTGAAGTCCCCCACAACCAGGACGCGGCTAGGTGCCAAGCGCCGCAACGAGGTCTCTAGGCTGTTAAGCCAGACCCCGAAATCAGCCAGTCTCCGGTTGGGGGAGAAGTACACGCCGTAAAGCGTAACTCCCCCCCAGTCGGCCGTGACGTATCCGGTATCACGGAGCCATCGCGGCTGCACGCCCAATTAGAGCGGTCAGGAATGCAATAAGGCTCCGCAGCTACGGCTACACCAATTAACCGCTCCACCATGGTTTGCAGGAGAAGATCCTGCGCCCTGGCGGAGTGGTTGAGATTCGCCTGGAGGAGGACAGCGTTACGGTTGAACGTTAAGCCGTAACCATATCCTGCTCCACCCGGGACGGCGGCGAAGCCGCGCTAGGCGGGGCAGCCTTGGCCGATTGGCTGGTCCCCCCCTTTTTTGGGCCTGTGGTGGCAGGAGGTCTACACCCCTCCCGCCCCATGCAGTGCTTCGCGGGTGTATTGCCTGCAGCACACGCGGGGCAGTGAGGGGGGGCGGTGCAAGTTGCCGCCTTATGCCCTGCCTGACCGCAACGGAAACAAAGACCGCCGCAATCAAAGCAGTTAGTGCACGTTGATCGGGTGTGTCCAACTGCCATGCACTTATAGCACCTCGCAGGTCGGGGCTCCAGCAAGGAAACCCGCGCGGAACTCCAGCCCACGAGGAGCCTGCCTGCGTCAACCAAGATTTTAGCCGACGCTACAGGGCAACTCACCCAGACGGTAGCCACACCGCCGGGCCCGGTCCTAATGGAGCCCACTCTGACGGCATCCGAGCATCCGGTTTTCGAGGCAATAGCTTCCCGGACGTCCTCAGCCGTCACCGAGTCATCCAGACCGGAAATGCGCAGTCCAGCGCATTTCACCGGTCTGGCGATGCGGACTCCACTGCCTTCATCGAACAGACCTCGCAGCCTCGTGGCTATCGTGTCAGCCATTTTGGGACCTTCCACCCCAGGGAACTCGAGGATTCGAGCCCCTGTCCGGGCTTGGCGGGTCCGGGCGGCGACGCCTCCGAGGTCGGAGACGTCGATTTCAAATTTTCTGCTCAGGAGTCTTGGCTCCGGCGGCACCCTAGTGCTCAAGGAGTCGATGCGCGGGTCATAGATGGCACTAATGCAATCGATGACTTGGCGCATCTGCTCCTCTGTAAGGAGAGCAGGGGCCAGAGGCCCCATGCCCGCCGTTGAGGCAGAGGTTACCAGCCCGGCCTTGGCGATGCTTGGCTTGCCTCGCCAGCCGGTGAGCTCCTTACGAGGCTCTGCCACCTCCGCTTCGATTACCTGCAGCGGCAGGGTGCCTTCAGCTTCCCAGTCTCCCCCGGCACCGAGTACCGCTGGAGAGACTCCTTCGCTCCATAGGCTACTTTCGTAGCGCTATTGAGGGCCTCCGCGAGACTGCCCCGAAGGCTCCTCGATCCATTAGCTACCGTTAGAACGACGGCCAGGGCATCTGAACACCTTCAACCTTCTGGGCAATCTGGTCCACCGTGGGCGGATCGTCCGTCTCCGGAGGCTCCTCACGGAGCTTCGATGTTAGGAGGTTTACCTTCTCCTCCACCGAAAGCCCCACTCCCAAACCCTGCAGTATGGCCTCATCCACTAGGGTTGAGGCTCGGGTTGCCATACGCCTGGTAGCGCCTCGGCCCCTCTTGGCCGACCTTCCCGGCCTTCCCGGCCGGGACATCTCTGTAGAGCTGCCCTCCGACTCCGATGACGCGCTCCTCTTCTCCGAAATCGGGCGCTTCAGGAGACGCGCTGGCTGCTTGATCGATGCGGCTGGCTGCTTCGTCGACTCGGCTGGTTGCTCTTTCGATGTGGCCGGGCCCTGCCTAGGCTTCGAAGGCTTCGGCAAGCAGGCGCTCGGCACTTTGGCAGACGTGTTGCCACCGTCGGACGAATCCATGTCGGCGGTAGAGCCGCCACCCATGGCAGCACTACTCGCAGGTGTGGGTTTCTTCCCACGGGTCTTCCCCTTCTTCTTCCTCCTCCCTTCCATCTCCTTATCTTCGGCGTTGGTTGCCCCCCTCCGATACGCGGGGCTGACAGGGCCGGTCTTGGTACTCGGCCCTGTGAGGGATTCTCCGGACGCGTTGCGCCCGGTACCCTCCGGAGGTATACTGATGTTTTTAACGTCTGCTATATTTAAGTTTTGAGTCCTTCGACTATAGGGTGCCACCCTCGCGACTGGATACCCTCCAGCCATTTATCCCTCGCCGGGCGGCAGAGCTTAGATTGGGGTAATTTTTTATAGCGGTTTTCTTCCCCGCGGTCCGAAGACCCCTAGTCCTGTCCGTTCAGGATTACGAGTCGGGCCGAACGGTGGTCTGCATCAGACCGTGCCCACCGCTTGCAAAGCAAGCAGTGAGCCCGTCGCCCCTCAGGCTGAAAAGCCCCATCTCCGTCTCCCAGGGCCGGGGGGGCCACTATGGCCCCGCTGGCCCTCCATGGCAGCCGTTCGGCCCACTGCAAGCAGTGAGCCCGTCGCCACTTGGGCTGAAAGCCCCGCCTCCGGGGACGGAGGGATCACTGTGACCCCACTGTCCCCACCCCACGGTCGGGGGGAGCCGCTGTGGCCCCGCCAACCCTCCACGGCGGACGTACGGCCTGTCCACTGTGCCTTCTGCTAATCAGAGGGACACGCGGAGACCCGTCCCCTGCCGGGATTCAGCCGCCAGCACTAGAGTGCCGGCGTTTCCCGGGGTGCACCAACGCGGAGGTATCCCGACCCGCACCCCACCTAACTGCACACCCTGTCGTTTGGGGCGACGAACAGGGCAGTGAAGGGCCCTCACCCACTAAATGAATCCGCCATGTGCCGTCTCTCCACCTGTATTGGCAGACCGCTGGAACTGTATGACATTACTTCAGTAAGAAGTAAAGGTAAGACCCTTTTAGGGTACTACTTGCCTTATGGGTGGCGAACGTTCCCCGAACCATCTACCCACAGCCTCAGCTAGGGCGGCATCAGGCACAGGTACTGTCGCCTGCGCCACCCCAGTTGCTGGCGGCGGTTCAGGTAATCGGAAGGATTGTTCTCCCCGGCCCACTCCACCGCTTCCTTCTGCGAGATGACCTCCTCGCAAAAGGCAGTAACCGCGGTCTAATTCCCGTCGCTGCCAAGCATAGCTCTTACGGAATTTTATCTACGAAGGTGCATTCTGTTCAGGGTCAAACTTACTTCTAAATGTGTTTCTCCATTCTATTCATCTAAACAATGAGGAAATAAGCCCTTTTGAAAGTCACTCCATATGCTTGTTTTTTCTAATAAAGACCCATAACGCTAAGTCATTTCTTAAACTACTTACGACATCATTGGAGTCAATTTAAAAAGGTAGAAATATGCGTTAAGAATCGATTGCAATTCTGCATATAATTCCATAATATAGGTACCAATAATGTCGTCACTGATGTTTCATTGAAGCGAAATCTTCTGACTCCCAAGTGTAAGTGGTGCCTCAATTTATTTGGATCCTTTCACGGTAACAGATGCGCGTCTTTCAAGAAAGATGGTTACTACGATGAAGAAATAACTTTTGTTTCTTTTCTACAAAGGTTTGACTTCGGTAAAAATTTATATAGCGATCCGTAAATTACGACAAATATTTATTGATACCTATAGACGTACTGCAAATAAACATTTGAATTAGTTGCTCAATAAACTAAGTATATTAAAATTGCTCAATAAACTAAGTATATTAAAATTGGACTGTTCGTATCACAGTCAAATTATGCGTATTAATTTACAAATATATTCAAATAACACTTGCATACGCATCATCAGATGATTCGAGGATCGAGGATTTTCGCCTCATTTTTAAACTACGCACCGTAATAGGAATGGCGTGACTACATATTACAATTTAATATTAATTATGAACTTCAAATATGTGTATTGTTATCATTACTTTAGCACTTGACATGCTTAGCTACTTTAAAGAACAAATTATTTGTGAAAGTGGAAAAAGATCCTGCTCGCAGTAAAACTCTCTTTTTCCATTTTCACAAGTAATTTGTTCTTGAAATATGTACCTACTTGTTCTGCTACTGATAATCTATTCGTAATTTATGTAAGGACCGATAGAAAATATGATTCGGTCTCACAAGTCGTATACCATTACTTATAGTGGCAAACAATCCACAGCCCAACTGATGGTAAGTGATAGCCGCCGCTCATGGACTCAGCAATACTAAAAGTACTGCTAACCAACTGCTCACCGTTTCATTTCGTGGATATAAATTAATAAATGGACGGCTATGCCCGCTACAACCAAAACAAACCGAGCTTCTTCACGGTCAGTCACATGGAAGAAAATTGTAGACCCGCTACGCGGGTCTACGATCTTGTCTACGACTTGTTATAGGTAACAAGTGAATATTCTCATTTCGTACCCAACCTTAACTTCATTAATATTATACCAGTAATGGTACCTACTAGTAAAATTTAAGGGTTTTTTTTACACCTTGTACTAAGAAGCCCTTGTATCGTGGGGGACTTCACAAACATACAATTTCACGGACACGAAGTAGGTACACCCAGACTCAGAACAACAATTTGTGGATCACACAAAGAGTTGTCCTGTCTGGGAATTGAAGTCACAACACTCGGCACGTCCCTATCGAAACTAATTCACCATCTATGCAGTGCGTGATGAGTCATAAACCAAATATCCAAATAAACTCACAATAATTATAAATTTAAGCGCATTACAGATTCAAAAATAATATAAATTACAAAATTTAAAAAAACCCCTAGGCAATTACATCATTACGGAAAAGAGCTGATAATCTTACACTGAAGGACCTATATTAACCAAACATAGCTAAGAACCACTGCAAGGAAACTGGCTTTCAAATGAAAAAAACCGCTTCGAATTCGGTCCAACCGTTTGAGAGTTACTGTGCCATACACACACACAGACAGACATCGAGGTCAAACTTGAAACACCCTTCTTATTGCATCGGGGATTAAAAATATTAGTCACTGTTATCTAAAACCTTGCTCGGAACGGGAAACTATTATATATTTATATGAGGAATTGAAATTCAATAATTACGAGTTACCTATTATATCCATTTAAAATTACTAAGTATAATCTAATAACAAAGTGCACATACTCATATTATTCAACAATGATGGCGGGCAAGGTGCCAACAAGTCTTTATCCTCAAATCCAAGTTTGGAGGCACGACGTACAGCTCTTTATTGGAGTATTTCAAATGAAGCAGGGATTAAATTAATTCGGTACTTATTCTGAGATGCATTATTCCTATTACTGCCCATTACTGTGTGCTCTAATGGCACAATAGGATTAAATCTACACATTTAATTCTGCAGCAGTTTTAATAGCAGTGGTGCGGAATCAATAAAGGCCACAAGCTCTTTCTAAACTCAAAACAACTATGCCCTTTCAATTGAAACGAGTTATTATATAATAACATTGCATTAATATAAGCTGTGGTTATACTTTTATTTACATATAAATAGGCCTAGCCAAGTTAAAAATCTATGATCGCTAACGCTATCGAAAATTTTCGATTTGGTTAGCGATTAAAATGTATGGGAATTTGATTTCTTTAACGTAATCTCTAACGTTTTGTCAAGTGACTTAGCGTTGAAGATATCAATGGTTTTCTATAGCGCTAGCGATCATAAACTTCAACTTGGCTAAGCCCAAAGGTATATATTGTAGTGATACAAATCTAATGCGTGTTGGCAACACGACATATACTACAGGCTATTGCTTGGGGTCTACACTAGCCAGTAGTTATTTTTAGTGTTGTCCACAGAAATAGGTAATTACACTTTTTCTTTATTTAACTACAATAGCCTGCCTGTAGCGGTTTGTAATAGTAACTTTTAAAAATTTGCGAATTGTACACATAATTTAAATAAAAATATTTGTACAATTCGCGTATCTTTAAATGTTACTTTTTCTTTAATTTCTAAACAACATGTTTTATTATATCTATATAAAAAGTAAAATAAAAATATTTTCAAACAATTACATAAACAAATAATAAATAAATATTCACGGACATTAAAGCATGTATGTAGAATAAAGAGATAAATCAAATAAAATTAGGCAATCTCGAACAGGAGATGGTAACAAGCCAGAATAATTTAAGCTATTAGGCTAGAACGACGAGCCTTGCCAGTATTTGCAGGGTATAATTGCTAATAATCGCACAGCAGTGTAATCGCCAGCACTAAGTCCAACTAGACTAATATTCTATCCTTACTAAACGCGATTTCGTGGGACCTCAGAATTGAGTCAATATACTCGTAATTACATCAGTCTCTCTGTGGTACCTTAATATTATCTTTATGACTAACTGCTATCCTACGGGAACATAATATTTTAACACACTAACACACTCACCTATCATCACGCCATTTCCCTTGCGGGGTAGGTAGAGAGAACAGAGTGCCAAGAGGCTCTATTTTTGCATACATCTCTCGCTTCCTCAACATTCATAACTCCCTTCATACATGCTCGCTGATTTTGGAGACACCTGACTCCACCTTCCTACAATATATGCCCGATTTAGTCTAGGTAGGTGAGTCTCGATCTGCCCCTGTACCTACATCCTTCCACTTTCGCATTGTATATCTTCTTAACCAGTCGCTCGTCCGGCATTCTTTCCACATGTCCGAACCATCGGAGCATTCCTTTTCGCATCTTTACACCAATACTCTCTTTTATACCTACTCGCTCTCTTACGTCGTTGTTACGAATGTGGTCAGTCAGCCTCACTCCACAGATTCTCCGCAGAGATCGCATTTCGATCACATTGATTCATTCTCATGCTCCTTTTTGCATACCCAACTCTCGCTTCCATATAATAACGTCATAACATTTTTTGGAATAAATAGACTATGTTGTTAGTCCAGGTAATAAGCTATGTGTCTGCCTAATTTCATCCAAAGCTCTTCAACCGTTTTTGCGTGATTAAGTTAGTGCATTTTTGGGCTATGTGAATAAAATCAGAGGATTCAGACAAGACGTCTTTCCCCAATCTTCTTTGTCCAATGTAGGCCAGTAATCTATACTATTATAAATTTGTAACAGTGCTGTGTCTGTACATTTAAGATATTTGAGAAAAAATTACTGTATTAGGTTATATAGTATGTGTAGTGTATTAGTTTATATATAGTGTCTGAACACAAAACAGTATTTTTTAGATTTTTTGTCTGTTTATCTGTTTGTTAGTTCGCTCATCACGCAAAAACTACTGAACTGATTTTGATGCAATTTTTTTAGATTTAGACTTAAAAACTGGTATATATTTTATCCCGCTACTATATCGGGAACCTGAGATACAACTTCTTTTTTTGTTAAGTCGTGAAAAAATATTCCTAACCGCACACCTCGTTGTTCGGGGCAACGAACAGGGTAGTGTGGGGCCTTCACCCACTAAAGAAACCCGCCGTGTGCCGTCTCTCCGCCTTTATTGGCGGGCTACTGGAACTATGTTACATTCCTTCGGTGGTCCGCCGGCGGCTTACCCTTTCAGATACCCTCCACTGAGCGACGTAACCGCACACGGAGCGTCGCACCTTCGCGGGAGGCCTTGCGGGTGGCGGACGTTCCCCGGTCCATCCACCCGCAGCCTCTGCTAGGGCGGTATATGCTAGGCGGTACATTCTTCCAGCACTGGCTGGAGTGCCCCTACGGTCCGAAGACCAGCCCGGGGTGCCTCCAAACGCGCCCTCCAGCTGGCCATGGCAGTTCGGCAGGCGTCGCCCTGCCATCTGGCCACCGCGTTGGGTGGGGGACGCTCTTGGGACACCCGCCGATACACCTCGGTGAGCACCTCCGCCTCCAAGTCCCACGGAGGGGTTCCGGCCAACGCGCAGTCCGCCTCCGTCGACACCGTGCGGTATCCACGTATGACCCTGGACGTGACGACTCTCTGTGGCCTCCACAGAAGAGCCCTGTTCAGTACGTACAGCGCCATCGACCGGACCACCCCCGCGTAAAGCCGTTGGCACGCGTTGTTGGGTCCGCCCATATTCGGCATGAGCCGTGCAAGGGCGGACGCCACACTGTCGAGCCTCGAGGACAGTTGACGGAAGTGCTCGCGAAAGCCACCAGGCCCGGTTAAGTGTGTAAAAGTCCACCGTGATCGAGGCGCCAGCAGGTGGTCGACGTAGGGGCCCATGGAAAAGCAGGGCCCCGATCCTCGTGACCACCTCCGAGGCCCCTAAGGTGGCCAGGAACGCCGCTTCTTTGAAGTTTCCACTCCGGGCTATGACGAGTGTATCATCCGCATAGCAGATGACCGCGAGCCTGGGGGGGGGAGCCGACAGCGTAGCACCCAGTCGTAACCGATGTCCCACAGGAGCAGCCCTAGAACCGGATTCTGTGGGACACCGCACGACATGAGTCTCTTCACAACGTCCCCTATGCGGCTCTCATAGAGAACACTGCGGCCCTCAAGATAGTCCGCCACCAGCCGCCTCAGGTACCCCGTGATACCGGAACGCCTCCCTGATGCAGCTGAATGGCAGACTATTGAATGCGTTGGCGATGTTATCGACACCACCAACAGCACTCCACCGCCAGCGATGACCGCGCCGGCCGGGGCCCTCAGGTGCATAAGAGCGCCGACCGTCGAAACGACCAGCTTGAAAACCAAACTGGGCGTCCGACAAGTCGGGTCTGACGTCGCGCAGGTGCTGAACGATGCGGGCAGCGAGGATTCTCTGCAGCAGCTTACCCGCCTCGTCAACCAGGACGATGGGCCTGAAGGCCCAGACCGAATCCGGTGTTCGCCCCGGCTTCGGCAGGAGTACCAGCCTCCCTTCCTTCCAGCAGTCAGGGAACCGTCCGGACGCCAGGCACACGTCGAACAGTCCCCTGAGGCGGGGCTCCAGGTGGTCCAGAGTCAGGGCCAGCACCCGGGCGGGTATCCCGTCCAGGCCGGGGGCGGTGTTCTTGGAACAAATCCGCGAAACAGCCACTCCCATTTCTGATACAGTGACGGGCGCTACACTGAGGTCAGCCTCCCAGTCGCTACCTGGCTGTGCCATGACCGAGGGCATGTGCTCCGCCCTTCGTGGGAATAGACCCTCGACCACCTCGGTGAGGAGGCTGGGCTAAAGGGTCTCTGTGAGGGGGGGGCCTGATTGCGGAGCTTGTTCAGCGCCGCATGATACGGGCGTAGCCCCTTTGAAAGATATGCTGTTATTTTCTACAAAGCACATTCTCGAATAAAGGAAAGTGATATGAAAGTGGATAGTCCTGAGCAAATGTCACGATAACTCAGTTGGCAGAGCATCTAGAACGGGACTCCAAAAAGCTCAGGTTCGTAGTCGGTAGTGTAACCGACTTCCGTGCACGAGGTCGTGGATTCGATTCCCACTCAGGACAATTATTTGTGTGATGAACACAGGTATATGTATGTATTTACAAAAAAAAAAAAAAATTGTATATGTTTTATATCCGTAATCTGGTACCCATAGCACAAGCATTAAGCTTAGTTTGGGACCAGAGGACGTTGTGTGAAAATGTCCGTGAATATTTATTTATTATTTATTATTATATTACATTTATGCTCTTTATGTTCTTTAAATTCATACTAAGTGCCTTATTGTAACAACATAAAAATTAAGTACTATTACAATTAATAAAATATAATTATTAACTGATTTGCTCTCATTAGGTACGGAGAAAATCAGCAGCGTAGTATGTCCAGTTGCGGGATATATAATAAGCTGTAAAGAATTCATGTTGCGGCTCGATCGATCGCCCTAATGACAAAAGTTTGAGAGCTTTCCTCAACTTCAAATACAATGCCAATATCTAACAATTCTTCGGCACTTGACAATTAATTCAAAAGCTTTTTGCAGTAATATCCTTTAATTTTCTCGATCTGTAGTTAACTTGCATCAACTCACCTGTTTTAAATATTTATGACTTAATGGTTCCGTAGTAATAACCAGAAACAATTAAAATTTTAGTGTTGTCCTCATTTCGCTATAAGACGAAAAAGAGGTAGAGGTTTAATGAGGGAGGAAGAGGTTGAAATGACCTGAGGATTTTAGTTCTTATTTATTTACTAGCCTTTGCCCGCGGCTCCGCCGCAGCCCAAAGCTAGTTTTGCACGCCTCATAAGCGAAGCCTTGAGGTGGGTACTATTCCCGTTTTACACAGAACAACCGATTTTTCAAACTTAAAATGTCTCTATTTATCATATATTGCACTTGTAAAACAATATATATATACACACATATCAAGAAAAAACACTATTTTTGACACTCATGATATGTTTTATACCATTTTTGTTATTTAAACTTATTAAAAAACTGTTTAAAAAAATTTTGTCTTGGACGTCCGTGTAGGTTATGTATGTTAAACATGATAACAGCCAAAATACTTAACCAATCGAGTCTTTATTTTTCCTTTTAACTAGAGTATTACTAGGAATAGAGCCCTATTACTTTTCACGGTCTGATTCGATGTGGTTTAATTGTTATTAAATAAACAAAAAAATACTGAATAATTACGCTCGACGCGACACTAAAACCAGCGCCTTTCATGAGAACTATTTCTATAGACCAATATAGAAGTACTTCTTAAAATTAGAGCTAGATGATGTATAAGACATGAAACCCACATTAGTATTTTTTTAAATTAGCGCTATCTATGTGATTTATTGAAAACTACTTAGTAAGACCAATACATTATTAGTTACTTATCAAATAATCAATTTTATTGTGAAAAATGAAGATTATGAGGCGTGCAGTTTTAGATTTTCCAAAGTGTTTAGATTATATCTCAGGTTTCCGATATAGTAGCGGGATAAAATGTATATCAGTTGCTAAGCCTAATCAAGAGCTATCAAACAAAAAAGGTTGCATCAAAATCCGTTTAGTAGATTTTGCGTAATGGGCGAACGAACAAACAGACAAAAGATCTAAAAAAATCGTTTTGTATTTAGACACGCCTATAGGTAAGGCCTAATTCAGTATTTTTTTCTCAAATATCGTAAATCTACCGACATAACTCTGTTACAGCTTTATAATAGTACTAGGCTTTGCCCGCGGCTTCGCCGCAGCCAAAAGCTAGTTTTTGGGTTATATCTCAGATTCCCGATATAGTAGCGGGATAAAATGTATACCAGTTATTATGTCTAATCAAGAGCTATCAAATAAAAAACAGTTGCATCAAAATCCGTTCAGTAGTTTTTGCGTGATGCGCGAATAAACAAACAGACAAACAGATAAACTAGCAGACAAACTAACAAAAAACTATATAGCCTAATACCGTAATTTTTCCTCAAATATCTTAAATGTACAGACATAGCTCTGTTACATAGAGTATAGATATAGATTATCTCGGACAGACGTTCTATGAAAAATTAGTATGAAAAGCTATTAGTCTGTGGCAGTAACCTTTTTTAAACTAATTTAAACAAAATTAAATAGGTATTTTCTTAAACAAAATATTTTCGATTGCTTATGAGTAAATTAACTTTAAAAATTTTATGTTTTTTAAAAATGGATTATTACCATTTTTTTCATCAATGTGCATTAGATCCTCGAACACACTATTGTGATTGATTTGTTTGATATCAATATTTGATTGAAATGTCTGAATTGTCAGCTAGGAACAATTTGAATAATACTGAAGTAGTATAACATAGTTCCAGTGATCCGCCAATACAGGTGGAGAGACGGCACAAGGCGGGTTTATTTAGTGGGGCCCCAAACTACCCTGTTCATTGCCGCGAACGATGAGATGTGCGGTTAGGTAAGTGCATTTTTAACTACCTTAAAAAGAAAGAAAAAAATTGAATGGTAAAATGGAAAAGGTGGTTTTCACGTTTATTAGGAAAATATCACTGAATAATTTTCAATATTTTCTCTTCATAAGAACCTTCCTCGGACTTCAACGAATATTTAGAAAAATCAGCTGAGTTAAAAAAAATCAGCAACACATTTAATTATAATATTATTATAATTAAAAAAAAAAGTGTTTTGTGTTCAGATAAGCCTACATAGTCTAATACAGTATTTTTTTCTCAAATATCTTAAATGTATAGATATAGCTCTGTTACAGCTTTATAATAGTTAAGATTTTGTGTTGTTGACAATTAGGTAATGACTTGATACTTCATATTTTCTTCGTAATAATATTACAACATAATTGATGAAATTATGCGGCACTCAGAGGAAGTTTTAGGAGGGGAAAGCCCACAATTCACTTAAAGAATTTATCTTGATTGAGTAGGTATCCACCACTTAATCAAAGGTTTTTGGGAAAATTTACCAATACCGCACTTTCAATTGTAATTTATTATAAAGCACTTGTAATTATAATCCCTTTAAAGTCCCCCGTGATACAAGAATTTTATTATTCCGTAGTGCAGGTGGCTGTATCTATGTATCCATGTAACGGAATCTTTAAACGTGATTTTGAATCACTTTGAAATGTCGGATTAAATCATAACTTTGCACACTTACGAGTATCAAATACCGATGACAATACAATAATCTGAGAAATTATCCCACCTAAGTAGGCTTTATTTCTTTAAATTGAAGTACTTTTGATGCTTTATTGAGACTAAAAAAAAGAAAATAAATTATTAATTTAAAAGTAGTTTAAACTACTAACACAAAGCATGTTTGTCTATAGCTAATTGAAAAAAAAGTTGTAAATAATATTATTATAAATAATGATTGCAAAGAAGCGTGGGTTGCTTTTTACTAGATATATCAATTAACTATGTATTTGTAACATTTGATGTCAGTTTCATATTCATCTGCTTAACTATTATATGTGTGTGTTTTTTTTTTTAACTATAGTTTATTATAAAATATAATAAATATATAATATGCGTGCCCTAGCTTTTCCCAATCCAAGAAATCCAAAACCTAGTTAGTGTTTTTATCATAAAATAATTACTGCGAGTGTGCTGTCTACCGAACCTTAGTGGTTAAGTTTGAAACGATTTTTTTATATTAATTATCTTTATTTTTTCAAGCTGTAGTAACAAAAATATTACCGATTTAAACGGTAGTTTTGGTCTTACTAAGTTGCGAAATAAGTTACACAGTCACATTACATAGCATTGGAAATACATATAATAAGTAACCTGTCCATTGCCACTACAGCATGCTGACCCGGCGGGCTATGTTGGTCGCTCCTTATCTGCTATGGATTTCCGTTCGAGTGAATAACCTCATTACATACCTACACGATATTTATATATAATACAAAATTAATATTAACCAATTTTGAATGAACCTATATTTTATTAGACGTACCAGTGCTTTTGAAAATTATTTGGTACTTTTATAGATTTAATATACGGTAGTATAATATATTATTTATATTATATATTACTTTTGACGAACTTAGATTTTAAAATTATATTCCCTTTTACCTCGCTGACTAAAAGTATTCTAGAAAAGTTTGTTTTCCTGTTTATAAAAACCATGCAAATAGCCGTGTTTACCTTTGTTCCCCTAATTACATTGTTACTTTCGCGCCGCACCTGTCACCGTCAAATGCTCCTGACAAATTTTCACGTTATAAGCTTTGAAAGTTATCTAAAGAACAATTAGAAACTTTGAATATTCGCTATAGTGTTTTGTAAAAATGTCAAACAATGGAATAAATGTGAATAACGTTATAAATAATAATCTTAAGTAGAAGTCTTAATTAAAGCTATGAATACTACCAAGCCGCCGCGCCGCTCACCATTTCATTTCATGTATAAGAAATAAATGAATGTATGAATCTGCCTCTACAATCAAAACTCATAATTGTGTTTTACGGTTGATCATACGGAAGATGGTAGTACTGACCCGCTCGGGTCAGATAACAAGTGACTACTCCCACTTGATACTCAACCCTACTACCAGTAATGCAATGGGTTATTTATACTTGCCTAGGTACGAAACCTCCAGGAAGGAATAGAGTGGTGACACTTGTATTCTTAGTCCTGACGGACGTATTTACTATGATGAGAATCCTGATTAGCTAACTATTAACCACAAAAAACACTAGACAACATATTTATTACTTACATTATTAATGTAAATCAGTAATCATTACCTATCCACGTATGCACAATTCAGCAAGCATTGATTTTCCACTATTCCGACATTTCAAACTCTTTAAAGTATCCATATCCATAGGATGATTATGCCCTCCAGATATATTTTATACTTCTTATATTGGGAATACATTAGGAGAGCGCAAAAACTGAAATATTTGCTACTTCTTCATTATGATTTTGAACTTACTACCTATAATACAACATGGTCAGATAGAGAGATATATTTTTCAATCAAAAATTTTTGACGTTATAATGCAACGCTCCCTCAAAGGCCTTTTCTTGTCAAAGGTTGCCCGTCATAGGGGCGGTATTTTTTATAAGATTTGATGGTAGATTTTGATCTGAACCAATATTCGACTATAACGATCACCTGAACAAAGAAAATAATGTATTGCCATCTTCATTTAGTTACTGGCGCCATTATATCATTTTATGTGTTAAATTTTAACAAAAAGTGGAAAATGTGAAATTGAAAATAACAGTTACGAGCAGGATATGAACCTGCATCTCCTGGATACCGTCCAGATGCTTTGCTAATTCAACAATCGTGACAACTGCTCTTGACTGCTAATTTCGACAACACTTCATACTTAACATCCTGGGTGACGATTTTTTTTATTACATGTAGTGGCAGACGGGCCACGGCCCATCTGATGGTAAATGGTAACCGTCGCTCTTGGACTCAACTATACCGAGAGCATTGTCAAGCCGCTGCTCAGCTTTACAGATATGAAATGAAAGAATAAACGGCTATCTCCTGCTACAGGCAAAACGCAACGATGTACTTCATGGCCGGTCACATGGGAGATGGTGGTACCAATCCGCCCGGGCCCGATACCAAGTGAGTACTCCCACTTGGTACCCAGCCCTACCACCAGTCATGCAATGGATGATAATTGCTTACTTCCCTTAGTCGCCTCATAAGACACCCGTGGCAAAGAATCTGGACGGTATCCAGGAGATGCAGGTTCAAATCCTACTCGTGACTGATATTTTCGATGCCACATTTTCACACTTTGTGTTTAATGTATATGGCTGAGCATGTCAAATGCTAAATATAAATATTATAAAAATTTCTAAAAATTAAATGTTATTTTAAGAAACAATTGCTCGGCATTGCGAATTTCGATAACACATATTTCTTAATATCTTGGATGGCACCTGGCCCATCTGCCGGAAAAATTGTCACGATGGCTGAATTGGCAAAGCATTGGGGACAGTTTTTCAGGAGATGCAAGTTAAAATCCTACTCTTGACTATTATTTAGATTTCAAATTTTTACACGTTGTATTTATTTAGCATGTCAAATGCTTGAAAATATCAATCCATCCATCCATCAGTCTTTCATGGTCCACTGCTGGACATAGGCCTCCCCAAAATGGAAGTTTTACCATAATTGCCACGCTTGGCAGGCGGGTTGGCGATCGCAGTGGATGTTTTAGTACACAGGAAAACGCTGCTGCCCGGTCCCCTGATAATCCCTTAGTCGACTTTTACGACTCCCATAGGAAGGTGGAGCTATTCTTGATCATTCACACAGCAAAATATCAAAATATTCCGTAAATGTAATTTTATTTTATAATTAGTAATATTCACTTAAATATCAGAAAGTATTAGTATTATATTTTACCTAGAAACTCTCACAAATATAAACATAAAAGCTACATGAATGGAGATCAAACAATATATTAATTATTTTTTATACAGTATAAGATTTATGTCCGATATCAGTAGGTACATTTCTAACAATGAATTTTGTTCACACAGATAAAACATTTTACGTTAATTAATTGCTGACGTGTGATGTGAAAAATGAGGGTTACGTGCTCTCCTTTAATTCTCACATGACATTTATCTCTACAATTATTGTGTTTTGCAGTTGTTAAATTAGCAATATAATTACTAACGTATTTTTTAAAGAGAATCCCAGTTCGTTTAATACCTGCAGGCAGTAACATCAGGTACTTTAACGCTTTGCAAAGCCTTTGTAAGTAATTACTGAGTTTGAAATCAGTCTGCACCAGCTTACACTGTTTCAGAATAAACTCTCGGGACTATATATTTATTGAAGGAATATAATATGGTTCCGGTGGCCCGCCAATAATGGCAGAGAGGCGGCACACGCCGGGTTTATTTAAGGCCTCGTCACACAGAGGCGGGAGCCGCGGGAAAGCGACCGCGATCCGGGACGGGATTTTTTTGTAATATTCGAATTTGTATGCAACCTGTCAGCAACCCGTTGCTACGAGGGCTTAAGTGTGTGAGGGCCCCACACTACCCTGTTCGTTGCCTCGAACGACGGGGTGTGTGGTTAGGAAAATTTTTTCCAGCCTTAACAAAAAAAAAACTTAAAGAGCTGACTGAGAGAATACCGTGGGAGTGGGCAGCAGCACTCCCTCGAGTAATAACAAAATCCACTGCGATCGCCAACCCGCCTGCCAAGCGTGGCGATTACGGCATTATCCCCATGACGGGACCGCTCGCTGTGGCGTTCTCTTGGGGAGGCCTATGTCCAGCAGTGGACGTTGAAAGGCTGACGGTTGGATGGACGGAAGAAAAAAAGTGACTAAATATTCTGTGTTAAAATTGAAAAATATTTTTAACCAATAGTTACTTCAATTGGCACAGAGTTTTAAAAAAGTTCGCTCGTTTTGTAGTTTTGTGGCAATTTTGTTAGTAACAATAAAATAGTAATGGCATTATTTTATTGTATTTAACTAACGTTATTGTTAATAATAAATGTGGTTACGTGCGCTAGTCACTGAACTTCTTCTAAACATGTGGATCGATTTTAATAAAACGTAGGTAATGTAGGTATGTATAGTTGAGTGTGTCCGTGGATGATGTAGTTTGTTCTAGGATCCTGTTTTCTTTCTGACTGAAATCTGTTTATTTTGAATTTTAGGTTTTTTATTTTATTCATTCTGAAAAAGATGATGTATATTTGTATTCTTTCTTTTTTATTAAATGCTTTATTCTACTTATAATGATATTGGATAGTTTCAAGTTAAACCATTATTCGCCATCTATATTTAAGTCCTACGTAATAAGGGGTGAGCCTATTGCCATCTAACGGGCACATTTCAAAACTCCGAGCTGCTACTGAGATTTTTTATCTATATGTAAAAGTATAATAATTGGTGATACTACAACATGTTCTTAAACATCACACTGACTGTGATGATTGGTGGTGATACTACAACATGTTCTTCATCATCACACTGACTGTGATGATTAAGACACTCAGAAAAAAATTGTTGTAATTAATTCTTATGGATCAAAGCAATTAAGTATATTAAATTTCAAATGACTGACCTAAATGACTATGAAAATGGATATTGGTTTTCAGCACAAAAAAAATTAATAAATATGAAATTTTCGATGAAAAGAACAAAGAATATGTTATTATGCGGCTTCAAATTAATTAAGGGACCGCTGTAGAAATCTAACGTATATTTACGTTAAAAAGTATATTTACAAAACGTGAAACAAACTCACAGAGAATTTTAGCATAAAATTTCGTTGTCAATCGTCTGATACGTAGCGATGATTCCCTCACCCCTAATGGACGTACACTCAATTAGGTTTTACTGCCGCACTGACCGCGCCGTTCAATTTAACGCCTAACACCGACCGCACTAGAGCATGTACCTATTTATTTTTATTGACAACAACAAAAAATATAGAGGTTTTATACATCACATTATTTGTTGCATAATAAACCTTTCGTGATAAATATTCCATTATCAGTTTCAATTCTTATTTGGCGGATATTTTTATTAATAATTCAGTATTATTTTATTAAACAGTTGATAGATTAAATAATATGTTTTATTGTTACTTAACAACTTAAGCACCATTACAATCTCACTAGCTTGTGCTTGAGGAGCGTTACCTGTATGTTTTTAATGATATAAGCTAGAATATATTCTTCAAATGGATTAGCATGTTTACGAAATGCCACCGAAGAAATATTATCTGCTTAGACAATAAATTATGTGAATTGCAAGATAAAGGAATTGAATTATATCCAAAATTTAAAATTGAGGTAATTTTCCCTGTTCTTTTAAAAAATATGTTAGATAAACATTTGTCCGTTATTAATAGGTAGTAATATGGTATGTCAATTGATTTTGGTATCACTAAAACTATGTCACAATTACTAGTTATCAGATGGGATACTGAAAAAGAATAAATAAATATTCACAGACATTTCACACAACGTCCTCTGGTCCCAAACTGAGCTTAAAGCTTGTGCTATGGGTACCAGATTACGAATAGGTATAATACATTATATTCCTTTTTTTTTTGTAAATACATACCTTATAATAGATAGAAAACACGCAGATGCAGTACAAATATCTGTGTTCATCACACAAATAATTGTCCTGAGGGGGAATCGAACCCACGACCTCGTGCACGGAAAGCAGTTACACCATCGACTAAGCCACGATTCCCATAAGCTTCGTAAAAAATTAACAAACGTATGTTTTATATCTTCTTATATATTTAAATAATTGAGGCAGTATGTAGGTCCATACAACCTTTTATTTAGGACTAGCTAGTACTCACATACATTTAAGAAATACCGTACCACGAAACAGAAGCATAGCACAGACAGTTAAACTTAAGAACAATAATAATATGTAATATGCAAATGGGATTAATATTTCCAAAGTTACTAATCTTGCTTTCAGGTGAGTCAAACCACTATTTCAACGTCTACAGCATCCATACTCATTCTAAAGATGCCTATTTGATCAGAAACTTTGCTAATAAACGTTAGAACAATCATTTCAAGAGAGTTTGGCGGTCCATATTATATAAGTAAATAGTTTCTAATCACCACACTACGCTAGAATTGTGTTAGTCACATAATATATTATCTACGTGATTGCTACCACATACAATAGCTTTGTAAAATATTAAGCATTTCACAGGTGATGGCATAATAATATGCGATTGCGGCTAGCTCAGCTGCGTGGATATCTGTGGAATAATATTACAATGGTAGAACCTTGCTTATCGTAGCATGAAAGGGTCAGCTCGGACAGGGAAGTACCACCCTCTCACAAAATATCAGCGTGTAACGACGGTAATTACTCCTACAGTTGTGTTTTGTATGGTGAGTGAGAGCAAACCCCCTCCCTATCCTCTACTTGTTATCCTTCTTATCCTCTCCTATCCCCTCCTTATTATCCTTCCTATCCGCCTCCTATCCCTTTCCTTGGATATGGTGATGGGTGAGTGATGTCTATGGTGTTGGTGTTGCTAGTGTCTATAGGCTACGGTAACCACTTCCCATCAGGTGAGCCTATGCTTGTTTCCCACCCTCGTAGTATAAAAAAAGAGATTTGTTATATAACTAGCCATGTGGGGCCGGCTTTAGAATTGTCCTCCACCCATGGGAGTCGTAAGAGCCGACTGAGGGAATATCGGGGGAGTGGGCAGCAGTACTCCTTCGAGTATTAACAACATCCACTGCCGCCAACCTGCACCTGTTGGGGAGGCCTATGTCCAGCAGTGGACGTTAAAAGGCTGATGGATGGATGGATAGATGGATATATAACCAGAATCTGCCCGTAACTTCGTCTGCGTGCGACTTTAGATTTGGGGTCAATATAAATACGTCAATCATGTTCAAATAATAATGATCTCCTGACCTTGTTTACGGCAGCCAGTTTCACCGGATGCTAGCCAACTACGCAGGAGATATTGTGCACAAGTATATGCGTTTGACAAGTACACTTTCTGCTCCCTCGCACTTATAGTCCGCTGGGCCGGCATTCCGACACGACCGGAGAGATATCAGGCACAGGACCAACGGCTTTCGGCGGACCACTGAAGAAATGTAATATGGTTCCGGTGGCCCGCCAATAAAGGTGGAGAGACGGCACACGGTGGGTTTCTTTAGTGGGTGAGGGCCCCCATACTACCCTGTTCGTTGTCCCGAATGACGGGGTGTGCGGTTAGGAACATTTTTCCCGCATTAACAAAAAAAAAGGACCAACGGCTTTATGTGCTTTCCAAGGAGCGGAGATAAAACACCGCCAACTTCTTGACTTGGGGCTGCTACGAGTATTTCTTTGACAGGAAAACTCATTTTCTCATTGAATCTACCCGTGATTAAACCCGTACAACAGACCGCATCCGTAGTCACATATACCAGCTGCAGAGACGGCATATGGCTGGTTTATCTAAATAAACCACATATACTAATATATTAATTTCCGAGCTATTACTGATTAGTTTTCTGATTGAAATTAGTGTTCTGACAAAAAAATTAATCATCAATGCTAGATTTTTAAATAAATTCAATTTCAGGCATATTATAACCTTACTTTATAAAATTAAAAACACGAATTTCTCTTACACTCGGGTACCGAAATGAAAACGTTTTTTTTTACAGATTATGAAACTAGACAATTTTACCTATTAGATAGATGGCAAATCCAGAAGGCTCATGAATTTGTGTACCAAGCCTAATCGGCTAATAAAATGGACATTTCCCTTTAAATTTAATATATTTTCTTTAAATATTGAGCGTAATATACTTTGTCGTCCAAATAGGGACTATTTCGTATAAGAGAAAAAAACAATTTATTGAAATGCACAACTCTATTATTTAAAATGTATAAAACAAAACAACGGGCCTCGTGACGTAGTCGGTAGTGTAACCGACTTCTGTGCACGAGGTCGGGTTCGATTCCCACTCAGGACAATTATTTGTACGCAGATATCTGTACTGCGTCTGGGTGGTTTTGGTTTTTTCTTAGTTCAGAGGACGTTGTGTGAAAATGTCCGTGAATATTTATTTTTATTTTTAAAACCATGAAGGCCAATTGGTTGCATTAAAGTTGGTATGATTTTAAAGACGTTTCACTTCGTAAAAACGAAATTAAATGGTTCCTTTCAAGTGTTAAACAAACTTATTGTTTCAGAACTCATAATTATCATACGATTTGGAACGGGTCTCCTATCAAAGTGCTTTGCACCATAGACCCCTTACTGGCCTAGTATGGCACAGCAGACATCACAAGTCGTCGAGAACATATAAGTTTCCGGAATATATACACACATATTGACTATATTTCACATAAATCTAAAGTACAAGCGTCAAGCGTATGCTTAAGAATATTGCAAATAAATCTAGTTCGTGAATTATGGGAACTAATATTGCACGGTGGGTTATAAATACGTAGAGATATAACGTTTTAAGAACCAGAGAATTAGGACAAAAACTTAACGTTAAAATGGTGCCTCGACCCTACTCGATACTTGGCCTCTGCTGTGATTGTAATATAAAGAAATTTAATAACAATTGTAATAGTATAAGAAACATTTGTGTTTAGACGTTATATAACGCGAAAATAAAATTAGGTCAAATTCAATAAAATTAGAACTTTTTTAACAACATTCCCCATCAAACAATCAATAATCAACGCCTTACTGACTACATGCTTTGTCATACAATATAATTATACAGCTTATTCATAAAAAAACACTCCTAACACCGATTAAAGGACTATTTAAACTGACAGATGGTTTGTTACTTTCTGTCAAATTTTCCTTATACCTTGAGCTGTACTTGGTCCAGTCTTTAGTGTTCAAAAAATTAAAAAAGGGTTTTGTGTGGTTATTAGTAGTAGTTTCTGCGTCAAAAGGTAACAAACAAACTTATTTCACTTTTATAATATTAGCAAGGATAGTAAGCGCTAAAGCTATCACTGTAGGCACTAACTCTACTTAAATGGTAGCCTGTCTAAAATAATAATGTGGTTATTATATCAACTGGTCTCATAACAGAGGCACTGCTGTCGACAACGCGGCCATTTTATAAAATTATCGTTTCTCAGGCTCGCTACGACAAAATCGAGGGGGTAACCAAGAGCTTACTTAATGCATTAAGGAAAGGTATTATTTAGAAAAATATATCGCCCTTTGCAAAATTATTACTTGAACAAAACTTGGAAGTCTATAAATGTTCCGTATATTTAAATTTATTGTTTAGTACTACAATAATATTATAGGGTGGGGGATATTGTTCTTCCGTATTTCGAATAGCCTCATTATTATAGTAATCATTCAATTAACACCAATTAGTAATATATAAAAAAAAATCCTTCAAATTCTTTAAGTAACACTTAGTTGATGTTATTCTACAAAATGTAGATTTTAACTTTCTACAAATCGTTTAAAATAGATCTAATTGTGCAATATTATAAACTATGTTAATTATATGTACAGTATATTTCTATTCAAAGTAATTATTTATATATCAAACAAAAGATACTTAAAAACTTACATATAATAAATTTATTATTATATATCGGTTCAATTGGAGCCCAAACTCCAATATTCTTAATATTATAAAATTTAATCAAGAAAATTATATAACATATTTATTTTACAAGAAATATTTCTCTAGCCGAAGGAATATTTAATGCAGAAAGCAACCAAACTTGGTAAAATCTCCAGAGATTTACTGCTATACGTTGACAAAAGCACAAGACCGATGCGGAAAGGGCGGGTTGGTAAGAAATATCTTCTGCACTTGCCAGAACGACGCTCCAAACAAAACTTGTCAAAATGATTCTACTATGGGGAGCATTATTTTATGCAAAGATTTGACGCAGTAACAAGGTAACAGGTTTTGGTTAAGCTTTTCCATTTAATAAATATTTAGGCAAACATTACTGTACCTACAGTAGCTTTGCTGGCCGCTTTACTTTCACAGATTTTTAAATTCTTATACATAGCAAAAGGCTTATTTGCATAGCCGGGCAAATTTGTTTTGTGATTTGCTGAAAATAAGGATTTTGTAAATTAAAATGATGAGTAAGAAATAAAACCAAAAAATCTCACATGGAGAAAGGGCCCGGACTAAGAATACAATTGTCATCACCCCATTCTTTCCCACGAGTGTCGTACGAGGCGACTAAGGGAAGTAAGAAATTATCACCCATTGAATGACTAGTGGTAGGGCTGAGAACCAAGTGGGAGTACTCAATTGCTATCGGGCCCGAGCGGGTTGGTACCACCATCTCCCGTGTGACCGGCCATGAAGCACATCGATGTGTTTTGGTTGTAGCAGGAGATAGCCGTTTATTCTTTGATTACATATCTGCTAAATGAAATAGCTTGACAATACTCTCGGTAAAGTTGAGTCCATGTGCGACGGTTACCATTTACCATCAGGTGGGCCGAGTCTCTTCTGCCATAATACGCAATAAAAAAAATGTCCCAACTCCCTCCGAAAACAACGCGCCTATGAATGTAACGCCCAAAATCGCTAATTTTAGAATGCTACCTCTTCGTAACATAAGCTAATAATCTTTTGATTGATGATTTTAGTATTATTAACGGTAACTACTTGCTTTTGATAGAAACACTACTAGATACATTAGCTTCGTTTGCCATGGATACGGCGGAAAATGGCCATTACGTTTCTAATCCGTTGTTATAGGTGAGAGACGCGACGCGATGCGACGTATTGCGTCTAATACTTTATTCGCGTTTCGTCGCATTCATATTAAGCGACAACGTAGGCCGTGAGTACATACATACAACCTCTATTTGATATTTTCGTGTCGCGTCGCGTCGTATTATCGCGTTTGTCGTTCACATAGGAACACAGGTTATTTAATGTGGACTTTTTATCCTGATGTAATATGAGGGAATCTAAATGTGTTCATTTAGTTCTTTATTATATGCAAAAGCAAAACCGAGATATAATCTTTTAAATTTATACACTTTATCACAATCAACTTTCTATTGAGTAAAACTAAAAATATATTGCGTATCTTGTAGAAATAATAATCCTTAAGCAAATTGAATGCGCGATTCAGGCGCTACTCGTACGTTTGTATAATGCGTTGAGTTTACCTAAGCGGATTCATAGCATCATTGTAATGGTATTATAGTCCTTAGATTGAATATCAAGTTATAAGCCGTATCATATAGAGAAGGAAAAAAAAAGAATTATTATTTATGTAGGTATAATAGAGATAGATCAATCTATCAATTGCTTCTAGTGAGAGAGAAAATCGTTGAATTTCTTTGTAAACATCAATGTGCTCGATGATTGTAAATAAGGATATCGATGTCTATTTTTGTATCTTGGATAGTAACAAAAGTTTTTCATAATATAATCATTAGGTACAAGTTTCAGAATCACGCTATCAGTTTACCGTTCAATCACACCTACTAAGCTGCCGTTGTAATAACTGGTAGGTGCTTAAAATATCTTTTTATTTTCAAAGCATTGTATTATGATGGCTGTTTCATATAGTAATATTTTTTGGAAAATTGCTTATGACGACAACAGTGCCGTTGTTATGAGACCGTGTGACATAATAACCACATTATGATTTTTAGACCGGCTACGGCTTAAAATAGTTGGGGCGTCAGCGAGAGTGCTCTTTTATGCTACTTTAAAAGTATATCCGCTTCTAACGTTATTTATTTACCAGAGTCAAGATAAATAGTTTCAACATCCACGTACATAAATAAAGAGTACATTTAAGCACATATAAACCTTTTAGCTAAATTTGATTATCGAATTGCAAATTGAAAAAAAGAACTCAAGTCATAACCATAACAGTTTGGTATTCTGTTAAAAGAATATGTTCTTCTGAATACGCACCGCATCTAATCGTCTGCATCAGATGGTTAATACTCCTTTTGATCTAATTAAGTAACTGTCTTGAAATAAAAGAAAAACAATTTCTCAATGCAGAATAACATTTTAACACCTAATGTTATCAAATAAGTAATAATAACAATAATGTTGTTATATACTTAAATAGACATACTATAATTATTATCGAAATCTATTACTAATATAAAGCTGTAACAGAGCTGTGTCTGTACATTTAAGATATTTGAGAAAAAATGATTGAATTAGGCTATACCTATAGGCGTGTCTAAACACAAAACGTTTTCTTTTAGATTTTTTGTCTGTTTGTCTGATTATCTGTTTGTTTGTTCGAGCATCACGCAAAAACTACTGAACAGATTTTGATGCAGCTTTTTTTGTTCGATAGCTCTTGATTAGACTTAACAACTGGTATATACCGGGAACCTCATATATAACCAAAAAAACTAGCTTTTAGCTGCGGCGAGCCGCGGGCAAAGGCTAGTACTTTATAAGACTACTAGTACCGCCCCTCCCTCAATTCGCAATACATCTTAAGGTGTAACAAGCTTATGTTGCAAATTAATTTGATTAAAAAGCATTTATTTTCTCTACTGAAGAACAAAGTACATACAAATCTTCATTGGAAAGTTATCTAAACAACAGTTAAAACTGTTTTAAAATCTTATAAGAAGAAACAAGTGGACAAACGATATAAACTCGCCATGTCCCGTCTCTCCGCGTGTACTGGCAGACCACTGGAACTGTGTTACATTACGTCAGTGACAAACGATAGACCCGAATAACGACTCTATACTATGAATAAATTACTAAGATTCAGGATACAACGTCTGTGCATCCAATTAAAAAAAAACTATGCCGACACACCAATACTTGGCATTTGCTTTGTAATAACTGCCATTTCAGTGTAAAATAGGCCTGTATAAATAGGTTAATTCCTTTTAAAATATATTCAAAATAAATAAAAAGTGTTGTATTTCTCTTTATCCTGTTGAATATGCAAGAAATTAAGAATATCATAGCTGGCTCGTTAGCGAACGGGTCGGCTGTATGTTTTTATACGTATAAAGGTGAAAACTGACCTATTTTTACTCGCTTTATAATTTGACTTGTAACATTAAATCTATGTATCAAAGTAGCTAGGAATTCATGAAAATGTGAGAGTACTTTTTCAGATTAATTGAAAATAGAAATGACGACAGTAAAAACCTTCTTACGATTTTAATGCAAATTTATTCCGCCCGTTTTACTTAGTCACACGTTATAAGTAAGGTAACCAGGAACAGTTTCTGACACAATGTTGCAACCGAGGATTTCATTACAGCAAACCTAATACCACCTTATAACCCAATCTCAGATTTAGACCTGGGACTAATAGCAATCAAAAAAAAATTTGGAAAATCCAAGAGTGCACACCTCATAATTTCATTTTTCATTGAATAAGTAACTAATAGGTAATATTGGTCTTACTAAGTACTTAAATAAATCACATAGATAGCGCTAATTTCAAAAAGTACTAATGTGGTTCTCGTGTCTTATATAGATGCTAATTTTAAGAAGTACTACTATATTGGTACTATAGAAGTAGTTCCCACTAAATACTATAGAAGTAGTTCCCACTAAATAAGGTAGATAGCGCTGGTTTTAGTGTATGATCGAATCGACCATACATATCCAAACTATATTTTTTTTGTTTATTTAATAACAATTAAACCACATCGAATCAGACCGTGAAAAGTGATAGGGTTCTATTCCTAATTATATAATATATTCGTGTATATATATTGTTTTACAAGTGCAATATATGATAAATAGAGACATTTTAGGTTTGAAAATCAGTTGTTTTTTGTGAAGTGAAAGTAGTACCCACCTCAACGCTTCACTTATGAGGCGTGCAATTAATAAAATTATTTTAATGTAACGAATCATGCTATTTAGCGTAAGATCAATCAAATTGTTTAACTGTACATAGCAAATTACTCTTAAAGGAATACTTTAATTAAGTTCATAAGCAGAGACAGATAGTCTTTCTTTTGTTAAGGCGGGAATTATTTTATCTAATTGCACACCCCGTCGTTCGGGGCAACGAACAGGGTAGTGTGGGCCCCTCTCCGGTTTATTTACTATAAACCCGCCGTGTGCCATCATTCCATCTGTCCTAGCGGGCCACTGGAACTGGAAAGAGAAAAATTGCCTAGCGGTAAAACCAAAAACTGCAGAAAAATATTTATCGAAATTACGTGTGTATTTGTTTACAATTTATCACTGCTCAGTAAAGGAAAACATAGTGGGAAACTTGCATGCCTGAGAAATTTTCTCCACGGCTTGTGAATTCTGCAAACTCGCACTGAGCCAGCGTGGTGGACTATGGCCTAATCCCTCTCACAATGAGAAGAGACCCGTGCATAATAGTGGCCAAAAGTTACACACATTCACGGATTGTCTTGCTATCTTGGATGGTTTGTACATTTAGTACATTTTTTTATATCCTCTTAGTAGGTAAGGTGAAGGTAATTTTTATCCCAAAGCCAGGTAAGGGTGACTACACAAACGCGAGGTCCCACCGGCCTATTAGTCTGACCACCTTTCTGCTAAAGACTCTTGAAAGGCTCTGCGAAAGGGAACTGAGAGATGGCTCTCGAAGCAACCCGGCTTCATGTAAACCAACACGCCTACAGTGTCTACCGAGTCAGCCCTTCATCTAGTGATCAGTAGGATTGAAGAGGCAATAGAGCAAAAAGGCTCTTGTCTAGGTACCTTCATAGAAATCGAGGGCGCCTTCGACGGGACTAATTTCTCCAGCATATGTACAGCCCTATCTAAACATGGGGCACATCCCGTACTGATTGACTGGACAAGAAAAATGCTTAGGAAAAAAGTGGTTCGACTAGAAGGAGAGGAAAAAATGCTGTCCACAAGGGTCCTCTCACCCCTGCTGTGGAATTTAGTTATAAATGACCTGATCACCAAACTCAATGTTAAGCACAAATACACGGTAGGATATTATGCGGATTGACCTTGCAATCTTGATCTCAGGTAAGGTAACCGATACCATCTGCAACTTAACTCAACAAGCGCTAAGGACAGTAGAAACTTGGTGTAGTGAATATTAACTAACGGTAAACCCCGCTAAGACCGGGCTAATAATGTTCACGAGCAAGCGAAACCTAGGAAACTATAGCCTTCCTAAACTATTCGGTACGGAACTACAACTATCAAATGAGGTCAAATATTTAGGCCTCACACTTGATAGCAAATTAAATTGGAGTAGTCACTTAGACAATAAAATAAATCAGGTAAGCATAACCTTCTGGCAATGCCGGAGAATGATTGGGGAAAATGGAGTCTGAACCCAAAAATCATTCTATGGTTATACACCACAATCATACGCCCCATGCTCACTTATGGTGCTGTAGGCTGATGGCCTAGGACCAGACTGAGCAAAGAAGCAAATAAACTACAGGTCGCCACATACAGGGCCAAATTCTTCGGTAGCTCAAGTTCACCAGCAACACCATGGGGCTGCTGGCGTTCTTCCGGGAGCTGGGGTAGATTGAGTGAAGGATTCACACCCACCCACACGCAAAACACGCGTTCAGATGTGGAGTTACGGAGAACAGCCCGCCGAACCAATACCAATCCTCTTAGTACAAGGAGTATGTTTCAATGTGTGTGTTTTCAATGTTTTGTACTATAATAGCCAGAATTATACAGACAATAAATAGGTATGTGGCCGACTCCTAAAACATCTATATATTATAAAAAAATATTTAAAATAATATTATTTGGTTAAAAACTATTATTATTATTATCAATTCCTATACATATTAATGGAATCATTAAGTATATACTCGTAAATAGCATAAAATTACACTTCACTGTGAGTGATCCAACATGTTTTGTAATAATTCAACATCATATACTTTAGAAATTAATTACGATTCAGTACATGTACCTACCGTTGTTTGCTTCTTTTAACCGACTTCTTATAGATACAATTCGCTTTTACGCCTGTAACGCACATGTGTTTACAAAGCAAAACATCATCATCGCTGAAAAAGAAATACAGGAAACGTGTGAAAAAATAAGCCTTTTTCTCGGTCTACAGGCGTAAACGCGACGCATCACCTATTTCTAAAGGAACGTAAATAAACGCACCTTCAAGGGTGCTGCGTTTGAATCGAAACATGGCATATCCTTATATATCTTTACAGTGAGTCCACACAAAGGTAAAGTATTCTACAGTGATATGAGTTCTTCAATTTATAGTAGCTTCACCCCTTTCGCGTATAAGATATTCCGTATCAAGATATGTTCGAGCTTTGCGCTTTTTTATTTCAGACTATGACCTAGTGAACTTCGTATCACCTACAATTTATATTATTAGCGATTATCAATCCTAATCAATCTGCATCGCGTAAGGTTTGAATTTAAATAGGTTATTAATTCAAGCTTGCTTGTGATTCAAATGAATTAGAAAGAATGACAGTAGCTGTCATTTAGTCTTTTTGTATTGACTTGTGGCGATCCTGGGGGGTTAGGCAGAGTGTCATATTTCACGTGTCGATCGTATCGTCTCGCTTGTACGATCACCGTGATTGGCTAACGGATTATTGTGACATCACGCGTCGGTTTCTCAACCAATCACAGTGATCTCAATACGGTCGACACGTGAAATATGACATTCTGCCTCAGGGGGCTGATAATTCCGCCAATGACAATGTTCTCTTGATTATTTTGCTAAATTTATGTGATGGTTAGAACTCAGTAGGTATTTTCTAATATAACGATTGGAAAGCTTTGTGAAAGGATATAAAATAATACATTTAGAGATAAGTCTGAAATCTGTTGAGTAACCCAAAGCAACAAGAAAAAGAAAGTATCATATAAATATATGTTGATTAGATAAGTATTAATATTATCATAGTTTAATATTAGTATTTATATTTAGATATTTTTTATATATATTTTTAGCATTTGACATGCTTAGCACTATACGTTAAACACAAAGTGAAAAATGTGAAATCGAAAATAACAGTCAGGAGCAGGATTTGAACCTGCATCTTCTGGATACCGTCCAGATGCTTTACCAATTCAGCCATCCTGACAATTGCTCCTGACTGCTAATTTCGATAACACATCATACTTAACGTCTTTGGGTGACGCCTGCGCCATCTGTCGGACGTATTTTCATACATTATACCGACCAGGTAAACTTAATTTTACAATTAAGATTTTACCTAATAATGACGCAAACCCTTTAAATATTTAGATATTTTTTATATATATTTTTAGCATTTGACATGCTTAGCACTATACGTTAAACACAAAGTGAAAAATGTGAAATCGAAAATAACAGTCAGGAGCAGGATTTGAACCTGCATCTTCTGGATACCGTCCAGATGCTTTACCAATTCAGCCATCCTGACAATTGCTCCTGACTGCTAATTTCGATAACACATCATACTTAACGTCTTTGGGTGACGCCTGCGCCATCTGTCGGACGTATTTTCATACATTATACCGACCAGGTAAACTTAATTTTACAATTAAGATTTTACCTAATAATGACGCAAACCCTTTAAATATTTAGATATTTTTTATATATATTTTTAGCATTTGACATGCTTAGCACTATACGTTAAACACAAAGTGAAAAATGTGAAATCGAAAATAACAGTCAGGAGCAGGATTTGAACCTGCATCTTCTGGATACCGTCCAGATGCTTTACCAATTCAGCCATCCTGACAATTGCTCCTGACTGCTAATTTCGATAACACATCATACTCACCCAAAGACGTTAAGTATGATGTGTTATCGAAATTAGCAGTCAGGAGCAATTGTCAGGATGGCTGAATTGGTAAAGCATCTGGACGGTATCCAGAAGATGCAGGTTCAAATCCTGCTCCTGACTGTTATTTTCGATTTCACATTTTTCACTTTGTGTTTAACGTATTAGTATTTATAATAAAATTACAAAGTAAATAAGTAAATGGGATATATACACAAGAAAGAAGTGATTTTAAGTCTGAAGGGCGAGGAAAAGAAGGAGGAAGAAGATCGTATAAGGAAGATGGGGTGTTGGGGCAGCTAAAAAATATATTTTCTGGGCTACCTTCATCCAAAGCACATTCACATAGCGAGGAATCTCTAACCCTGATCTTCGCTAAGTGGACAGGTGAGCATGAGTGACCGAAACTAAGTCAGCAAATTATGTTTCGAAATTTAGAAAACCATTGTTTTAATGGAATGTCTCCCTGAATCGACCTGTAATGTTTGCCTTTTATTATGCTCGCCTGTTAGCCAAAAGATAGTACGTCCATAATAAACAATGAAAAATTAAAAATTTCAATTGTTTTTTTTATTATGGTTTTCTTTATTTTTTTTTCTTACCACCCTTGTATTACAGCAAACCATTCAAGTTTTAGCGAGACTAACTAAAAATTGAAGTTTATATATATCTATATAAGATTTTGAATTAGTCTTCTATCTTTATAAAACCTTATTACAGATATAAAAATAGTTTTGAGATATATATTTTTATTATATAATAGAGATGTGTTGCTATGTAGGTTATCTAGCTTTTTTGTCATCTCGATTTCGTGTTACAACAAAACATCTCGAAACTGAAAATACATAAAAAAAGTGTGGGCATGTAACCTTTACGCGCGATTGAAGTAAAACTTCTTTGGCGTTGACGGAAAAAAAACTGCAATTTAAATATTTTTTTTAAAACTGTTGAATTTTTATTCACTTTGCTATTCACAATTGATCCGTTTGAAAATTTGGAAATAAATAATCTTAATTGATTATGATATTTGCCACTAGCTGGCGTATAAGTCAAGAAGCGTGGAGTATATGACATATACTTACGACCAATCCAAATTATTATTTTTAAATAGCGGAAACTACACAGACCATAGTAAGCGTTACTACCGTCAGAAAAAAAAAACTGAGTTACTCCCTAGTCGCGCCTAAAGAAGTTTCACTTCAATAATATACTTTTTCCTAGAAGTTAGAATTGTAATTTATAGCAGCTTGTGCATAACTCACGTACACTCGTGTATAACAACCATAAAATTTCTTGTTGCTATGTGATCCAGTCGACTTAGAAGCAATATATCCTTAACTTTACCCAAAACCCGTTTGCAATATTAATGTATCGTACGCGGTAATCGTACTAATGTAAATACTGAACCTAACAACTAAGATTACAATAACTGGTTTACTCGTAGCTTTGCTGGCTGCACGCTTGTTATATTCTAAGTTGTATAATAAATTAGTCAAATATTTGCAGGAAAAATGTTACTTATTTATTTTACTGTAGTGTTATTAGTACAAATTTGATCATTCTCATACTAGACCGCATCTTTACGTATCATAAATAAGTGGTATCAGTTTTTACCCTTGTTTTATTATTATAATTACGTGTTTCGTGCAAAAGTTATGTTATTGAGTGTCCGTATGGTGAAATACTACACTGTGTCAACTAATTCTATACCACGGGACCGTATAAATGGGCTGGCGGTGAAGTACAACAACAGCTCGCAAAAGGTCAGCGAAAAAAGTTTGCAAACTATATTGTGTGACATATAAAATTAAAGGACAAGTAAGAATCTCAAATATAATAGGATTAGCTTTGAAGTTATTTAGGTAAATTCGCCAATATAATATATAGATTACAGGAAAACCTATGAGAAGTCTATGGTAGTTAAATTAACATAGGAAAACAAACAAATATGGGTCAAATTTAAAAACTTTATGAAGTATTTATATATATTTTTAGCATTTAACATACTTAGCACTATACATTAAACACAAAGTGAAAAATATGAATTCGAAAATAACAGTCACGAGCAGGATTTGAACCTGCATCTCCTGGATACCGTCCAGATGCTTTGCCAATTCAGCCATCGTGACAATTGCTCCTGACTGCTAATTTCGATAACACATTCATACTTAACGTCTTTGGGTGACGCCTCCGCCATCTGTCGGAAGTAATTTCATACATTATACCGACCAGGTAAACTTAATTTTACAATTAAGATTTTTACCTAATAATGACGCAAACCCTATAAATATTTATATATATTTTTAGCATTTGACATGCTTAGCACTATACATTAAACACAAAGTGAAAAATGTGAATTCGAAAATAACAGTCCCGAGCAGGATTTGAACCTGCATCTCCTGGATACCGTCCAGATGCTTTGCCAATTCAGCCATCGTGACAATTGCTCCTGACTGCTAATTTCGATAACACATTCATACTTAACGTCTTTGGGTGACGCCTGCGCCATCTGTCGGAAGTATTTTCATACATTATACCGACCAGGTAAACTTAATTTTACAATTAAGATTTTTACCTAATAAGGACGCAAACCCTATAAATATTTATATATATTTTTAGCATTTGACATGCTTAGCACTATACATTAAACACAAAGTGAAAAATGTGAATTCGAAAATAACAGTCACGAGCAGGATTTGAACCTGCATCTCCTGGATACCGTCCAGATGCTTTGCCAATTCAGCCATCGTGACAATTGCTCCTGACTGCTAATTTCGATAACACATTCATACTCAACGTCTTTGGGTGACGCCTGCGCCATCTGTCGGAAGTATTTTCATACATTATACCGACCATAACCATGTACAGAAAACTTCAACCACGCGAGCTTTACTCGTACTAATTTTTTTTAAATAATATAATAACAATTATGATTAATCCTTAATCACTGTATTTGATTACAAAATATTGAATTGATTAAGTTAGCAGAAATAATTCTAATGAAATGTTATACAGTGGTATTAAACAATAATATTATAGTAATCCTACTTGACTTGCACGTGTTTTGTACATTAGTATGAAATATGAGCAAGTTCTTTAGTATATTATGCTCTCGGGGTAAGTATAATGAAGGTGACATATTTTGCAAAATTTATTTACAAAGTCATAACTGCCCATAACAGAATATGTTTTAAACATTTTGATCCGTATTTTATCATTTGACATGCTCAGCTACTTTTTAAAAGTACAAATTATATTTGTGAATGAGGAAAAAGCGAACTTTAGTCCGAGCGGGAATCGAACCTGCGTCTCTTCCAATCCGGGGCAATGCTCTAAGCATCTGGACGGTATCCAGGAGATGCAGGTTCGAATCCTGCTCGTGATTGTTATTTTCGATTTCACATTTTTCACTTCGTGTTTAATGTATGTTGCTAAGCATGTCAAATGCTAAAAATATATATAAAAATATCTAAATATTTATAGGGTTTGCGTCATTATTAGGTAAAACCTTAATTGTAAAATTAAGTTTACCAGGTCGGTATAATGTATGAAAATACTTCCGACAGATGGTGCAGGCGTCACCCAAAGACGTTAAGTATGAAAGTGTTATCGAGATTAGCAGTCAGGAGCAAGGGTCACGATGGCTAAATTGGCAAAGCCTCTGAACGGTATCCAGGAGATGCAGGTTCGAATCCTGCTCGTGACTGTTATTTTCGATTTCACATTTTTCACTTTGTGTTTAATGTATATTTTAGCATTTGACATGCTGACGCAGGTTCGATTACCTCTCGCACTGAAGTTATCTTTTTTCTCTTTCACAAATAAATTGTGCTTTAAAATAATATTAGTATACCTACTGATTTTCTTAGATTTTTACTATTGTGCATTCAAATATTTTGATTTGTGGAGAGGCAAAGGAATTAAACCCTAATTTCTACTGCATTGTTGAGAATGTGTACACTGTATAATAATAATAAAATATTAAAATAGGCTTGCAGAATAAATATCGATATATATATTTTTTTCTTCAATATATCGATATTTTATGGCGATATTTATTATTTCGATATATCGGTGTATCGATATAAATTTTTGAGTATGAAATATTTTTGTTAGCTACCTACAGCATTTCTTTCAACATCTATCAGAAATGGAAAATTGAAGATAGTTTTAGATTATTTTTTTTTAAATACAAGGTATTTTCTTTATTCCACTCCATTATCACTAGTACAACATAAACATACACACTATTTAAAAAGATTTCACGAGAAATGTCTATGGCGAGCGCAATCACGAAATGAATAAAATTAACCTCTCCCCCTGGGCCTCCCTCAGGCGAACGCGGGGAAAGTTATCCATTTGAGTCGATAAACTTGCTTTGGAAACAAAACAGTTAGGCCACACCCCTAATACCATGACCTTGGTTATATTATCATGTTATTATGTTTATCCCCCATGACGAGACCGCTCGTTGTGGCGTTTTCTTGGGGAGGCCTATGTCCAACAGTGGACGTTGTAAGGCTGATGGATGGATGAATGTTATTATGTTTGCAAACACGATAACATGGCGCTGCGGACCGGCTTTAATGTTATTGTAAATAATGTAAAAAAAACCTATACCCACCAATCAAAATTCCACTAATTTATTTGTAGGTATCGCCAATTAGAAAATATATTTCTAGGACAAAGTTGTTGCTCCCATTTTAATTTATTTTTGAAACAAATTGATTGGAACTAAAAATTAAATTGATATTCAATTTTTTTCTAAACGAACCGAAAATGCAATTAGCATAATGACATAATCCCTTTGCCTTTTCACGATTTTGTATCTGTATTTTATTCATTCAATATCGTACACATCAGCACTTCACTATATCTTTAGAAGAAAAAAAACGTCATACGAAAACTAATTTTATAAATTCGATATTTAGGTATGTTATGCATGTTTTAGCAAAGAGCATATAACACTGTGTTTTAGTTTCAATGTTTCAAACATTGTGATTCAAGGCAACAATATTTTCGAAGATACCGACATCAGAATTTAATGTAGTGAAAATGAAATAAGTATGAAATCGATGATTTATAATGATGGTTTGTTTACAATGTTTTAACTTTTGATTGAAATGTACTATAGTATTTTTAACTATTTTATGGTTTTTCGCATATCAGACAATGATATTCTGGGGCTACTAATAGCACGCAAGACAATTTTTGGGCAGTACAATGTCTGCCGGGTTCGCTTATTTATTGTAACACTAGATACTGCCCGTGACTTCGTCTGAGTGAACGTCAGAATATAAATATGTAGGCGTCACTCTACGACATATTAATAACCTCCATCCAAAAATAGTTATCTCACCAAAACCTTTCTTTTTGTTGGGATAAAAAGAAACCTTTTCGAGGCTCCAGGTTATATGTAGGTATGAAACATTTTTTGGTGATTGGTTCAGTAATTATGGCGTGAAAGCGTTACAAACAAATAAATAAACAAACTCTGGACGGTATCTAGGAGATGCATTTCAAACCCTGCTCGTGACTGTTATTTACGATTTCACATTTTCCACTTTGTGTTTAATGTATATGGCTAAGCATGTCAACTCGTACCAATACTACTACATTTTGACCTTGACTCCATTCGCGTGGACGTCAAAATATGAATACTTCACTCTATGGTAACTATATGTAGCCTGTGTCCTTTCCTGGGCTCCAATCAATATGTATGCAACATTTCATGATGATTGGTATAGTAGTTACTGCGTGAAAATGTAAAAAACAAACTCACTGTCGCTCGATTATAAGTTAGGATGAGGATTTTATCAAATAGAATATTATATACATGTTGTTATACTCGTATTCTTTTTGAGATCGATTATTCTAGATGTTGCCTTACTAGTAGCATCAGTTTGCAACTTCCAACTACGAAGTTCTAATTTTGAATCTAAGTCATGCATAAGGTATAAGCAGTTCTGAAGTAGAGTTACGTCTGGTGGCTGTTATAGACCCGTCCCTTGTAGTGTAACGGTGAAGCCGCCACATAACAATTTTATTATTAAAGAATAAGGAAGACCAAAACGAAATAACTATATATTCTTTTGATTCTACCTAAATCGAAACTTAGGAATAAATCCTACAATATCTTGAAAGATGAAGTCCAATAAATAAATATCCATCCATCCATCAGCCTTTTAGCGTCCACTGCTGGACATAGGCCTCCCCAAGAATGGGGGATAGTGCCGTAATCGCCACGCTTGGCAGGCGTGTTGGCAATCGCAGTGGATGTTGTTAATACTCGAATGAGTGCTGCTGCCCACTCCCCCGGTATTCCCTCAGTCGGCTCTTACGATTCCCATGGGTGGAACATTTCTAAAGCTGGCCCCACACGGCATAATAAATAAATAATAACAAATTATTTGTAAAAGTGGAAAAAGAGAATTTTACTGCAAGCAGGATTTGAACCTGCGTCCCTTCCAATCTAGACCTCTCTAGATCTAGAGGGATGTGATCTAGACCGCTAAGATATTGCAGTCGCCAAAACTCAAATAATTTATTATTTAAAGTAGCTGAGCATGTCAAGTGGTAAAATACAGATTAAAATAAATAATAGTCCAATATAGAGTCCAGTTTAATAAAATAATGAACGAGTGAGCACAAGACGATTCTGTGTGGTAATTAAAACGTATTGATCATACTCGAGGCTATATATATACTTTTATACCTTTGCCGAAGCAGCCAAAAGCTAGTTTTTAGGTTACATATATCTCAGGTTTCCGATATAATAGTAGGATAAAATGTATACCAGTTTTTAAATCAAATAAAAAAGTTTCATCAAAATCCGTTCAGTAGATTTTTCGTGTTGCGCGAACAAACAGACAAAAAATCTAAAAAAACTTTTTGTTTTAGACACACATATATAGCCTATTACAGTCATTTTGTCTCAAATATCTTAAATGTACCGACATAGTTATAGTGTGGGCGTTTAAAATAAAAGCGTCTAAAAAGTGTGCTTTTCGAAAAAAGTCTTTAAGCACGCTTACAGGTGTAAGTCGATTTCGTTTAAACGTGGCGGCGTGGCGGCAACTTTGTTGCAACAACCGAGTTCTTTCGTTGGTCTCACCCATGCTACTATGCTATTATTATAAGGTCTTGTCGTTTTTAAATTGAGTCCTATCACTGTTGATAGGTACGACTAAGTATAATAAATAAACGGCTAAATTATGTTTGAAATCTAGATCTTGCTAGTACTTCAAGACTAGGACTATTACTTTTCAAACTCACTAGTACTAGAACTTTAGATCAGACGTTTCTCCAAGATTCACAATAAAATAATATCCACGTCTTTACTGTTTCATGACCAGCTCCGGAATGATTCCCCACCCAGCGCGGCGAGGCAACGAACAGGGTAGTGTGGGGCCTTTACCCACTAAAGAAACCCACCGTGTGCCGTCTCTCTGCCGTTAATTGGCGGGCCACTGGAACTATGTTACATTCCTTCGGTGGTAGCCTTTGTAATACCTGGTCTTGCCACTAGGCTACTACTGATCATACTTATTATAATTATATTATACAGAACTACTATGGTATAAAACGCAAATAAATAAAGTTAAAGTGTTTGTTTATAATGGCTTAATAACAGCTTTTTACTTATGCATATAAAAGTATATACGTTACCTCAAAATACCAATTTTTGTAGTTAAGTTTTTGTCTATCTATCTGACTATTTGCTAGAGCTAATCTCCAGAAGCGCTGCATGTATTTGGACTGGACTTTCACTGGTAGGTAGCTGAAGTTCTAAGAAGTAACTTAAGCTACTTTTATTTCGGAAAAATGATTAGGATTCCACACAAAAATAAAAGAAAACAACTAAATTCCACACGGACGAAGTCGCGGGCAGCAGCTAGAACATAATGCTAAAATATATAATAAATTATATCGACTTGAAGTCATGTTTTTCTCGCCAAGCTAGTGTTTAGCCTTACAAACGTTGGTCGTATTGGCAGTGATCCAAATGCTTGTTAAAGAAACTAGGGAATTTCGTGGGGCACATTTGTCTCTTATTATGCAAAGCAGGCCACAACAGACCCAGCCCCCAAATGTACACAATAGACTAATTTCGCTTTTAATACATTGTTAATTGCCATAGTATTTTTTGTAAGGTCTGATTGTGTAAAAATCTATACTAATTGTTTAATAAAGCTGGAGAGATTTTATGTTTAAACACGCTGAACAATCAATCATCATTTATTTGCTTGAATATACTACAGAGGTTGTTAAAACATAACATAATAGATCACATATCTTGCCATAATCACTATGAAATGGCATGAAAATTATACTTTTTTATTTTTTTTTATTTTAGGTGGGCAAAAATGTCCTGCCGCACACCCCGCTGTCCGGGGAGACAACGGGGTAGTGTGGGACTCTCACCCACTAAAAACCCACCGTGCGCCTCCACCCGCCCTTACTAAGGCGGATCACGAATACCGCGTCAGGCGGCAGCCCCTTCGGGCACCCTCTCTTGAGCGACGCGTCGCGCACTTGGGCGTCGCACCTTCGCGGTAGGCTTCCGCGGACGGCAGGATACTCCCCGACCCCACCGTCCGCAGCCTCGGCTAGGGCGGCATCAGGCGCAGGTAAGCGCGTGCACACCGCCCCGCGCGCCGGCTGCGAATCGAGTCCGCGAAGGAGGATTCCTCCCGGGCCCTCTGCGCCACCTCCTTCCGCGAGATGACAGCCTCGTAGAAGGCGGCGACCGCGGTCCAGGCCCAGTCACTGCCAACCATCGCTCGCGCTACGGCCGGCAGCGACAGATCCACGCCTATGACTGCAGTGAGTTCCCGGCGCTGCACATCCCAGGCTGGGCACGACTCGAGCGTATGCTGCGCCGAGTCCTGACCGCAGTCGCAGTGGTGACAGCCTGGGATCATCTCCATCCTAGCGATCGTGTGCAGGTATTTGCCGAAGTAACCATGCCCCGATAAAACCTGCACCAACCGGAAGGTGAGGACCCCGTGCTGCCGCCCTGTCCATTCTTCCAAGATCGGCTGGAGCGCCCCCACGGTCTAGGGACCAGCCCGGGGCCTCTCCAGCCGAGACTTCCACTTTAGGACGGCTCCAACTCCGACCACACGAGCGCTCCGTACAGTGCCGTCGACCGTACTACCCCCGCGTAGAGTCGTCGACACGCGAGACTCGGTCCGCCCAAATTTGGCATCAGTCGCCCGAGGGCGGACGCCGTGCCGACGAGTTTTGGCGCAAAGCGGCGGAAGTGCTCGTCAAAGTGCCACCGTCCATCCAATACCAGGCCCAGATATTTGATGTGGGCCTGGATTGGGAAGCCCACACCGTTGACCGTTATCGAGGCGCTGGCGGGCGGGCCCCGTCGGCTCCCATGAAAGAGTAAGGCCTCCGACTTTTCAAGGGCCACCCTAAGCCCCAGCGCCTCGATCCGCCTAACCACCTCCGTGGTACCTGAGGTGGCCAGCGTTGCCACCTTCTCGAGGGTCCCGCCCCGGGCTGTGACGAGCGTATCGTCTGCGTAGCAAATTACGCCCAGCCCGGGGGGGAACCGGCCACGAAGGACCCAGTCGTAGCCGATGTCCCACAGGAGCGGCCCAAGAACCGAACCCTGTGGGACGCCGCACGACATAGCCCTCCTTACAACGTCCCCCTCCCAGTCCACGAAGAGGACGCTGCGGCCGTCAAGGTAGTCTGCCACCAGCCGCCTTAGGTAGAGGGGCACTCCATGGTACCGGAGTGCCTCCTTGATGCAGCCGAATGGCAGACTATTGAAGGCGTTGGCGATGTCGAGCGTCACCGCCTACAGCACTTCCCTCGAGGTGACGGCCTCCGCAGCCGCGGCCTTCAATCGCAGAATGGCGCCGACCGTAGACCGTCCCACCCGAAATCCAAACTGGGCGTCGGACAGGTCGGGGCCGACCGCTCCTAGGTGCCGGACGATGAGGGCAGCGACTGCCTGCTCGAGGAGTTTTGCCCACCTTGTCCAGTAACACGATGGGCCTGAAGGCCGCGACTGTATTCGGAGACCATCCCGGCTTCGGCAGGAGCACGAGCTTCCCCTCCTGCCAGCAGTCAGTTAGACCAGGCAAACGCTGAACAGTCCCCCGAGGCGGGGCTCAAGGTGGTCGAGGACCAGGGCCAGCACTCGGGCGGGAAGCCCGTCCGGCCAAGGGGCGGCGCCTCTCCGCTGCCGCCGCCCCCATTTCCGTCATCGTCACGGGCAGTACCTCCCCGTCCTCGGCCTCCCGGTCATCATCTGGCGGAGCCATGACCGGGGGCATGTGCACCGCCCATGAAGGGAAAAGTCCCTCGACCACCTCAGAGAGGAAGCCCGGCTGGAGGGTCTCCGTAAGGGGGGGCCCTGGGCGCGGAGCTTGTTAAGCGCCGTGCGGTACGGGCGTCCCCAGGGGTCACGCTCGAGACCCTCCAGCATCTCCTGCCTTTTCGCATCTTTGGCGCGACAGATGGCCAGCTTAAACGCGGCGCGCGCACTGCTGTATGCCGCATACAGCTGGCCCTCCCGCTCTTCGTCACGGATTCGGTGACGTCGACTGCGGGTGTAGGACCTCCGGGCACGAATACAGGCCGCACGGAGGTCCGCCAGCTCTGGGGATCACCAGTAGACCCCCTTCCGTCGAGGCGGGCGCCGCACGTGGGGCATGGCTGCATCGCAGATCTGCGTAAGCATGCCCATCCACGTCTTCCGTAAGGGGGGGGAGAGTCAGCCTAGATTGAAAAATGGCCCATCGCGGAAAAGCGGGAGTTCTGTCCGCACATGAAAATTATACTTGTATAACATTCAATCAACTGTGTAGTTGATCGAAAAATTAGTGTTATATACCTCCATTCTTCGATGCGTGGAATTAGTGGGGAGTGCCACATTTAGACTTTGTTATTGTATGAAACGCAATATCCACTGGTGTAAACGGAAGCACTAATTATAACGCAATTGGCTGTAAGCTAAAATTTTTTTATTTGTCCGTGTGGTGGCTGCCTAAGAATACAAGTATCACCATTTCATTCTTTCTTACGGGTGTTGTTTGAGGCGACTAAGGGAAATAAGCAATTCTCATCCATTGCGTGACTGGTGGTAGGGCTGGGTACTAAGTGGGAGTACTCACTTGGTATCGGGCCCAAGCAGGTTGGTACCACCAGCTCCTGTGTGACCGGCCATGAAGCACATCGTTGCTTGCGTTTTGGCTGTAGCAGGAGATTATTCCTTCATTTCGCATATGTGAAATGAAATGGTGACCAGTGGCTTGACAATACTCTCGGTATAACTGAGTCTATGAGCGAGGGTTACCATTTACCATCAGATGGGCCGTAGCTCGTCTGCCACTGCATGCAATAAAAAAAATTTAATTGATCGATGTTAATACAATTTCAGAATGTAAAGTCAAAATAATTAGATAGTAAAGGTAACACAAAGTGAAAAATGTGAAATCGAAAATAACAGTCAGGAGCAGGATTTGAACCTGCATCTTCTGGATTCCGTCCAGATGCTTTACCAATTCAGCCATCCTGACACTTGCTCCTGACTGCTAATTTCGATAACACATCATACTTAACGTCTTTGGGTGACGCCTGCGCCGTCTGTCTGACGGAATCCAGAAGATGCAGGTTCAAATCCTGCTCCTGACTGTTATTTTCGATTTCACATTTTTCACTTTGTGTTTAATGTATAGTGCTAAGCATGTCAAATGCAAAAATATATATAAAAATATCTAAATAGTAAAGGTAATTCTAAATACTACTATACATTTGGCAAGTTTTAATTATGATTTTAAGGATATTTGTAATCCTTAAAACGTCCCGGATCCCGGATGTTTGTACGCGTTACGGGTGCACAAACGCGCGTATGTCGCTTGAGGGATAGAATTCATTAGTGGAATAAAAATTCTCTTGATAGCAGTGAAAAACAAAATTGTCTATCGGGCAATGCTCTTTGAAAAAAAGGAGTTATGCATACACAGCAATGCCTAAATACTTCTAGTGTGTGTACTGGCAATCTTTAAAATGTTTATGTCATAGTTTGCTTGTTAGTATTATCATTTCTTTTGATAAGCTGGTTATTTTGCCTTACAAATTTGGCCACCTCATAAATGTAAATATCAGGTATAGTCAGTAAGTTTTTATGATTTGAATATAGGTCTGCAAGAATCACACCATTTTACATTGTAATAACATTGTTTGGATGTATTTTTTATACTCTGTGACTCGCATAATTACGGAAGTATATCCCCATACATACTATACCATACCTAAATATAGAAGCAATTAAAGCTTGTATTGCCATTAAGGTAGTGCAGGTGTAATTTCTTTAACTTTATTTAGTGCAAATACAAACTTATTTATCCACCTACAAATAAATGAATAATATGATTTTTCCAACTTAAGATCTCGTCAATTATTTTACCTATTGTGTGTAATGTTAAATTTCGTAGATATAGGTAAAGGAGAATGGCGGAATCGTATTTACGAAAAAATTAAGAGTTTAAAAATGTAGTCTTTAGTTATAAAATTATTTACCACAATTTTTCAGTACGTTAGCTTTATTTGTAAAAATCTGTATAAAAATAAGTGTTTATTACCAACTTAATTGACTTAGCAACTGTATTGATTTTCCATTTTACTCTCTCGGTATTACGTTTTCTTTGCTCTCGGTTTTTTTTTTACGCATTTTCTTGGCACAGCTGGACGTTACGTAATACTATCCAATAGTGAGTACTTATTACTTCCATGAATTCTAGCTAATATCTACCCTATAATAAAGGGTCTAAATGACATCGTACCTATAATTGATGGTGCTGAACCTATGGTGGGTTCAGTATTCGACTCTAAACAGCCAGGTAGTGGAAATTTGCATCGAAATCTTTTCACGAAAATTACAATTTATTTTTCAGTTTTTAAAATTGAATGTGTGATAAAATCGTTATATTGTTCTATCGAAACTTGATTTTAGGTAATAAACCCATTAATCACTGATTTACTCAAAAAACTACAATGAATTGAAATCTTCGTCATGTCTTAGTCACGTTGTTAATGCTTCAATGGCGGCTAAAAAATTGCTACCTTTGTAACCCGTCGTTGTCGACGAAAATGATATGGGGTATATTATTACAGTTATCTAGTGACATCTTTCCCCGGAGTTATCGATATGATATCATTTACACCTGGTATAAAATACTCTGTAATCTACATGTGAGTTTCATGGCGAAATACGGTACAATAAAATGTTAAACATCGATAAAGAATTTGCAATATCCGTGGGTGAGGCTCTCCTTCTAAAATATCCATTCTATAATAATAATATCTAGACTTTCTCGAAATAATAATCTATACTATTATATACTATTATACTATTATATTTTTACAGCTTTGTAACAGATCTATGTACATTTAAGATATTTGAGAAAAAATGACTGTAATAGGCGTTATATATAGGCGTGTCTAAACACAAAACGATTTTTTTTTAGATTTTTTGTCTGTTTTTCTGTTTATCTGTTTGTTTCTTCGCGCAAAAACTACTGATATTTATGCAACTTTTTTTATTTGATAGCTCTTGATTAGACTTAAAAACTGGTATACATTTTATCCCGCTACTAATCGGGAACCTGAAATTTAACTCAAAAAATAGCTTTTGGCTACGGCGAAGCAAAGTCCGCGGGCAAAGGCTTTTCTTAATATAAAGTGGCTTACAAAGGAACGTTGACTATCATAGTTTTAGATATTTTTAACTTCTTCTTTTTTTTTTAAGACCGGGAGATATGTTGCTAACCGCACACCCCGTCGTTCGAGGCAACTTACAGGGTAGTGTGGGGCCTTCACCCACTAAAGTAACCCACCGTGTGCCGTCTCTCTGCCTTTGTTGGCGGGCCACTGGAACTATGTTACATTCCTTCGGTGGTCCACCGGCGGCTTACCCTTTCGGGTACCTGGCGGGCGCCATGAGGCGCAAGTACTCGCGCCTATGCTGCCCCAGTCGCTGACGGCGGTTTGGGTCAGCGGAAGCATCATCCTCCCAGGCCCTCTCCACCGCTTCCTTTCGCGAGATAACCTCCTCGCAGAAGGCAGCGACCGCGGCCAATTCCTATCGCTGCCAAGCATCACTCTGACGACGATCGGCAGCGAGAGGTCCCCCCCTATTGCCGCGACGAGTTCACGGCGCTGCTCGGCCCAAGCCGGGCACGATTCAAGCGTGTGCTGCGCCGTGTCCTCGTCGCAGCCTCAATGGTGACAGCCCAGAGTCGCTTCCCTTCTTGCAACAATGTGCAGATATCTGCCGAAGCAACCATGCCCCGACTGCACCTGCACCATTCGGAAGTTAAGGACTCCGTGCCGTCGCCCTGCCCACTCTTCCGGCACCGGCTAGAGCGCCCGTACGGTCCGAAGACCGGCCCGGGGCGCCTCCAGCTGCACCCTCCAGCTGGCCATGGCAGCTCGGCGGGCATCGCCCTGCGATTCATGTATGGGAACCGGCCATTGTTATTTCTGTGTTTTAAAATAATTTAATTTAGTTTTATCAATATCAATTTTTAATGAATTAGTATATCTGGAACTAAGAACTTAGGATTTTAAAAACTTGCTTGATAGCTCAAGTCATGAAAACAGTATAAACTATCTAACATCACGCTAATACTATCAGAAGTCGAACAAAGAGGAAAAAGTGAGAAAAAATCCCTAAGCGAAATCAAAGTAAGTAGTTGACGAAAACCGAGCATACGAGGAGGCACAAGTAGTCCAAAACATTTTAATTTAATGGCGGATAAAAATTTTGAATTTCAAACTTTCATGGTCACTTATAATTCTTAACGTTTTTACGGGATTTATACCATGTGCACGCATGCACATGGTATAAATCCCGTAAAAACGTTAAGAATTATAAGATGTCACATGTGCATGATCACGGGAGATAGACGTCCAAGACTTTGGACGTCTATCATCTAAGTCCACCAAGGCCAAGACCTTGGACGTCTATCATCTAAGTCTACCCGTGATCATGAATGCTGTAAAGTATTCGAAACGTCGCGTCGGGATAGTAGAAAAATCAAGTAAAAGCGACAGATTCCGTAAACGTAGTTTTATTTCAAAATGTGTAACATTTGCGTAAATATCAGAAAGTATTATAGTGTTTGATTGTTACAATAGAAGACAAATCGCTACATTTTTCATTGACCAGATCGGTAAAAGTAGGATCCAGTTTACTTTCTTAGCCCATAGTCGACTTTTACAACACCCACGAAATTGGTGAATCGGGAGATAATACTGTGTATTCTTAGTAAATCATTATACGGAATAAAGAAAACAAACATGTAAAGATCAATAGTTCCAAAATCGGCATTAAATATGCTTGATTATAAATGAACAGTGAACTATTAAAATATTTTTATATATATTTTAGCATTTGACATGCTTTAGCATTAAACAATAAACACAAAGTGAAAAATGTGAAATCCAAAATAACAGTCACGAGCAGGATTTGAACCTACATCTCTTGGATACCGTCCAGATGCTTTGCCAATTCAGCCATCGTGACAATTGCTCCTGACTGATAATTTCGATAACACATTCATACTTAACGTCTTCGGGTGACGCCTATATGTATGTGTTATCGAAATTAGCAGTCAAGAGCAATTGTCACGATGCCGATGGCTGAATTGGCAAAGCATCTGGACGGTATCCAGGAGATGCAGGTTCAAATCCTACTCGTGACTGTTAGTTTCGATTTCACATTTTTCACTTTGTGTTTAATGAACAGTGAACTGTTATTACTACGTATAAAAAGTCACTGTAAATGAATTAGTAATTTCTTATTAGGAAAAGACATCAAAATGCTCTTATGATAAAAATAAAAGTCACTTCCCATTGTTTAGATTTTCCCCTACCCTTTAGACAAAAATACACTGAGATTTTCTACGGTTGTTTAAAACGAACGATAAGATAACCATTAACTTAGCTATTCTGGTACGGCAACAAGTAAAATACCAAACTCTTCAATGAGCTTATGTTTCGAGATTTCTACTCCTTTATCTCATTGTTTTGTTGTCAAAAGTAAACAGCTTCTAATATCTAAGACATTACCTGCTTACTTACGACAACATAATGAATAAACCACATAGAACTACACATTAAAAATATTTATGTTATAGAATAATAAAACCTATATTTTATCATTATATGAAACTTGCAACACCATCACGATTCTATAAAATCCCCTAGAGTGACAGCATACATGATCTGACAGAACAGCAAGCCAGCCCCTCTAGCTAAGTGGTATAAACTTTGTAGAATAGAATATAAATAGAATATAATGGAATAATCAATGTATGGGATTGACAGTCGGCCACGCTTACGTTCTCGTAGCTTAAGTCAATCTCATACATTGATTTTTCTATTGTATTCAACTAGCGTTTATGCAATTTGGCTAGGGGGGCAGGATCATTGCGATAGCCGACAGGCTGCGAGGTCTATTTTGCGAAGGTAGTGGGGTCCGCATCGCCAGACCGGTGAAGTGCACTGAGCTGCGCATTTCCGGTCTGGATGATTCGGTGACGGCTGACGACGTCCGGGAGACCATTGCCTCGAAAACCGGATGGTCGGATGCCGTCCGAGTGGGCTCCATTAGGTTACGAGGTGGATCGATAGTGGACCATTCGTTCGCTAGCCCCGACGTCACAGCACGAGTGAGGGATTGGTGTGTCCTGGAGGAGGTTGAGACCTTGTCCGACCATCGGTATATCTGGATTGAGGTCTCCCGGTCCCTCCAGAGCCCCAATAGGGGTCGCGCGGCGCCCAGAACTTCCGCGTTCTCACGGTGGGCTGGGGTTAGGCTGGATTGGGACCTACTGGTGGAGGCAGTCATCTTTAATTCGTAGCTGTCCTCACCAGCCCTGACTGAAGGGGTGGACGTTGAGGCTGGCCGATTTCGCGCTGCGATCACGCAGGTGTGCGACTCAGCCATGCTCCATGTGCGACGTCCTCCTCCGAGGAAAGGGCTCTACTGGTGGTCCTAGTAGCTAGAGGACCTCCGTACGGCGTGCATTCGTGCCCGGTAAGGGCTCAGAGGCGGTCAGAAGAATCGGGGCACTGGGGCTTAGAGTCGAAGGCTCTACTTTTCCATGCGCACCGACGTCGGCCACCTGCTGGCGCCTCGATCACGGTGGACGGGGTCCAAATGGGGGTGAAAGCCCAGATTAAGTATCTGTGCCTGGTGCTAGATGGGCGGTGGCGCTTTCGCGATCACTTCCGCCAACTGTCCCCGAGCTTCGTCGGTGCGGTGTCTGCATGGCTCATGCCGAATATAGGCGGACCCAACAATGCGTGCCAACGGCTTTACGCGGGGGTGGTCCGATCGATGGCGTTGTACGGCGCACCCGTATTGGTGTGGTCCCTGGATGCGCCGAACAGGGCTCTTCTGTGGAGACCACAGAGAATCCCGTCCAGGGTCATACGTGGATACCGCACGGTGTCGACTGAGGCGGCCTGCGCGTTGGCCGGAGCCCCCCCGTGGGACTTGGAGGTGGAGATGCTTACCGAGGTGTATCAGCGGGCGTCGCAAGAGTGTCCCCCAGTGGTTGTCCCCCACCCAGCATGGTGGCCAGATGGCAGTGCGACGTCCGCTGAGCTGCCATGGCCAGCTGGAGGGCGCGCCTGGACGCACCCCGGGCCGGTCTTTGGACCATAGGGGTGCTCCAGCCGGTGCTGGAGGAGTGGGCGGGGCGACGGCACGGGGTCCTCGCCTTCCAACTGGTGCAGGTGCTGTCGGGGCACGGTTGCTTCGGCAGATATCTGGCCATAGTCGCAAGGAGGGAAGTGACTCCGGGCTGTCACCACTGCGGCTGCGATGAGGACACGGCGTAGCACACGCTCGAGTCGTGCCCGGCTTGGGCCGAACAGCTCCGTGAACTCGTCAGAGCGATGCTTGGCAGTGACAAGAATTGGGCCGTGGTCGCTGCCTTCTGCGAGGAGGTTATCTCGTGGAAAGATGCGGCGGAGAGGGCCAGGGAGGCTGATCCTTCCGCAGATCCGAACCGCCGTCAGCGACTGGGGCGGCGCAGGCGTGAGTATTTGCGCCTAATGCCGCCCTAGCTGAGGCTGCGGGTGGATGGACCTGAGAACGTCTGCCACCCGCAAGGTGCGACGCTCCGTATGCGGATGTGTCGCTCAGTTGAGAGCACCCGAAAGTGACCACTGAAGGAATGTAATATAGTTCCGGTGGCCCGCCAATAAAGGCGGACAGACGGCACACGGAGGGTTCCTTTAGTGGGTGAGGGCCCCACACTACCCTGTTCGTTGCCTCGAACGACGGGGTGTGCGATTAGGCGCATTTTTCCCTCCTAAACATAAAAAAGAGGGGGCAGGATAATTTATAAAACAACAGTAGTAGAAAATAATACAGTGAAAAAATTGAGATATAATTATGTGACGTACATACGTGCGTTTATTTTTTTACCCAAATACTTTTCAAAAAAGTAGAGCTAATATTTCAAAATTATAAACCATATTTTTAAACAAAGTATTTTTTCATAAATACGCTTAGTTTAGAGTTTAATATCGTGAACGGCAGAATTAATATGAACCAATTTGTGTGGATGCCGATAATGGAACTTATCTAAACGAAATCTTGTCGAGCTAGCATCACACTGAACCTGAGAGAGGCTGCTGCTGGCATATTACTTTAATTTGTTATTTCTACCCAGACTCATCTCACGAAATTGATATTGTTGATTCATGTGAAATAGAAATTTGATTTAAGTGCTTGTTAGTAGATACGTTATAATATTTATTAAAAACTCAATTTTATTGCGTATATGTGCGTTTTATACACCTGTGTTTGGATTGTTGTATTAAATGGTTGTTTGGCAAAATGCTTATATAATCGGCTTATTTTATTACCTATTCCGATATTAAATATAAGTATTTGGCTAATAAATGCCGCGGTATCGCGCTCTAAGTCTTATCACCGCGCTGCAGCTACGGAAGTATAGATCTTTACATTTTTATAGCATTTTATGCTCGTATTATGGCAAGGATCCGACCATATGAGATATTTCCATTTCTTGAAAGATATATACACACCTACGAAAGTCTAAGAAGACCTTTGAATTGGCCTTTTATGCTTCATGCTAACTACATTACATAATTAGATCTTCGCCCTCGTGTACTTCGGAATTGGTGTAGTGTATGCAAAATTTCATGATGATCGATTAAATATTTACAGCGTAAAAGCATAACAAACAAATAAACAACAGTGTAAGTGAAAATTACAATGGGTCTATAGGTATTTTTAATAAGAATTTTAAATATAGTTTTATTTAGTTTAATATGTTTTACATTTTTTTTTTTGTATAAATTACGCGTGTAGAGCTGCTGATACCAGCCAGTACTTAATAAAAACCCTACAAGAAGTATGGTCGTTTTGAAGTTCATTAATATTATCCACTTATTATCTAATACTACTTTGAAATAACTTAAGAATATAAATTATTCTAAACCACAGCACTGTTAGCAGTTAAGAACAGCAGTTAACGAAATAACTCAAGCAATGAAAAATTTCATGAGGTCTTTATAGCGTAATTAACCTTTTTCCAATTAGGGTATCCAGTTTTGTGAGCCCGTAAAGTATGCTACTCACTTTTAAGTCGCTAGTTTAATGTTATACGTTCTAGACAATCCAGAAGTGTAATGGTTTTTCAATGGACATATAGATATTTTGAGAACTAAGATAATCTGATATTTAAGAATCTGGGTATCCTAAACAAAACCATTTTTTTTTTTGTTATTCCGCGATATAAAGCACGAGTCTGTCTACTTCTAAAGTAGATACTGTTTATATCTCTCTGGCCATGCGCGACTAAATATCAGCTCAACCCCTTTTGTCTCACTGGAAAGACATGTTATCTAAATCATAGAGCTTTTTATGACCCTTAGCGCGCTTATTTGTTCGAAATACGTGTAGTCTATAGAACGAGCTACTGTGTTTGCCAAATACTGTAACGTAAATTAAACGAAACAAATAAATAAATATAATATATAAAAAATGTTCTAGTCCTAATGTTGGTAGTTAAGATAGTAATATATACGCCTGTTACATCCAGAAATAGGGGCTATCAACTAAATAAACCAAAATACGAAAACAACACACTTTACAGCTTTTTTGTTTTAGTATATTTCTTACTAATTAGGATGGGTCTCTCAGGATTAGTCCACCACGCTGTTCCATTGTAAACAGATATAGGGGTGTGTTTGCCGTGTGGGGTCGGCTTTAGAATTGTCCCACCCCTCTCCACCCATGGGAGTCGTAAGAGCCGACTGAGGGAATACCGGGGGAGTGGGCAGCAGCACTCCCTCGAGTATTAACAACACCCACTGCGATCGCCAACCCGCCTGCCAAGCGTGGCGATTACGGCACTATCCTCCATATGAGCGAAACACATGTTGTGGCGTTCTCTTGGGGAGGCCTATGTCCAGTAGTGGACTTCGAAAGGCTGATGGATGGATGGAGGGGTGTATGCCGTACGAACTCTAAATCTTGGACTGGGGATCACTCCCCACTCAATACTAATGTCTTTGGAGATGCTGGTTTTACCCTGACATACGTAAGCCCAATTTAATCGAATATTTTAATCTTAAGAGAGATAGCTTAAATGTGCCGTTTGAGGTAGTAGCAATGGTTACCTGGGGACAAAAAGCTTTTGAAATTGAAACTTAATGCTTGGAAAATCTCCTATTTGTTTGTTGTTGCTCAGTCCCCACATGACCACAGTTGGCCTATACCCTCGGCATATTATTACCAGGTGTCAGGCAATGCGGCCAGCTGTCACGTTTCTTCCATGTACTTATATTAATACCGATTAAAAAAAACGATCCGAACAAAGTGAAATAATTTTAATTAAGTAAATGGTAGTAATTGTCAGCTAGATTAAGTTATCTCAGGCGTGGGTAGGTCAATAGCCCCCAGCAATTATGCCGTACTCCCCTGAGCAGCTATGATAGTCTCCGCCGTCCTTCGTCATGCAGCACTCCCCTGAGCCGAGTTGGGAGCCTCAATAGCACTCTGCTTCCCAGCCAGAAGCGTTATCTTTAGGATGGCCTCCAGGTAGTGGACCGGATAATAAAGCAAGATCCAATCCCGCCGGAGTTCCTGTGCATTCGAAGATATATCTTAGAGTCAAGTAGATAATACATAATATCGGGGGCCGACATTACTTAAGGGATATTCCAATGGTAAATTAGCGAGCAAAGCCATAGAAAGTTATTAGCTAGCACAATGAGAGATGGCATTTACAATAAAACTGGGTGGAAGTGGCAGTTATAAAGCGTAAAATCAGAAACGGTTACAAAACTACCTCGCAAAACCATATATTATACTTTAACTTTTTGCTTATGCGTATATGAAAAATAAAATAACGAACAAAGCGTAAGTACAGCTATAAACCAAACATTTAGATCACAAATAACACGACAGAATCTACTGCAAGCTTTCAACACATAACATAGCCTATTTTCAATAATAAAAAGTAGATAAGTATGTACAACTTACCCAGCACGGGAACTACACAAATATCATATAATTCGATCAGAGTTACACTGTGAGACAGCTGTTTGTAAATTACTATTCTGGAATCAATCCTCCGTTATTTTTACTAAGTTATAAGTATAAGGAGTGACACACGACCGTCACACCAAGTATTTATCGCTTATGTTATGCGCCTCTCTCCGAGGTCCACGAGCAAATGTGCCTTGTGCCGCGAATGGAGTTGTTTCACCGAACGCGACCGGTTAACGGTAATTAATGTGAGGAATTCACTATATGAAAATGTTTGCCTGTGCGTTGAAGCAATATATTTTTTCATTAAGAATTATATTAATAGTTAGCTGAGTATTTATTATAGTATTTTATTAGAGTATTTATTTTATGTTACACAGCATGTACCTTGTTTTTGTTAAGGCGGGAAAAAATGTACCTAACCGCACACCGCGTCGTTCGGGGCAATAAAAAGGGTAGCGTGGGGCCCTCTCACTAAATAAACCCGCCGTGTACCGTCTCTCTGCCTGTGTTGGCAGGCCACGGCCAACATGTAACTTACCGCGTCAGAAGTTTGCTTGAACGAACTTCGGCCGATCGCTCGTTCAAGTTATTATTTCTATTTAACATGACACATTAACAGAATGTAATTTTACAAGCACGATATAACAGGCTAGAATCAAATACACATAACCATATTTTATTGTAGAAATAAACACGTTTTTGTTGTGTTCACGTAAACAATACTTATAAATGGTATTTCTATTTCAGTGAGATATCGTTATAGACGTAGCTAGCGAGACGGTTAGGTGCAAACACGGGAACGCGACTACAGGAAAGTATTTGTCGCGCAGCTTTGTCGTTCCTTCCTTCCATCGTCATGATTAATGACACGATATTTTTCTTTCAAACATCTGCGACATATTTTTTTACTTTTGCTATAAAGAATTCGTCTATTAGTCATACTCTGAAAAGCTTTTGGCGTAAGCTTAAGCTTGATTTTTATTTCTACAATCCGCGACAGAAAAATCCCCTTTAATTTAAATGTAATTATTAACTAATCCATCAGCCTTTCGACGTCCACTGCTGGACATAGGCCTCCCCAAGAGAAAGCCACAACGAGCGGTCCTGTGCCGACCGCATTCTTTTTTTTTGTGTGCTCATTATGGGGGATAATGACGTAATCGCCACGCTTGGCAGGCGGGTTGGTGATCGCAGTGGATGTTGTTAATACTCGAGGGAGTGCTGCTGCCCACTCCCCCGGAATTCTTACGACTTCCGTGGGTAGAATACAATGGGACAATTCTATAGCCGACCCCACACGGAAGGGAATACACACAAAGTACTTACTTTACAAACCAATATTAAGTAAACCCAGAGTAAGAAAGAAAGAATATTTGTTCGATCTGAGAATGAGCATCCTAACATTCTAGGTTCACTCGTTTACAAAACACTCAACAGTTCAATGACCCTATTTTGTATCTTACAATTTTTAACCTCAAAAAATTTGGTTCTAATGTTGACTATGGGCGTGTACATCGAAACCAGATACTTAAGCAGGTAACAAGTCGATGTTTGTATAGGTTTATTCAATATGCAATATAATTACTGCTTAGCCAGCATTTTAAATGAGCCCAATATCATAAGCGAGCTCCTAACGCTTTAGAAATAAATACGCGAGCCCGATATATAACTGTACTGGGATGTGACAACACTTCTACATTTCTTTTGTTTGGGATTTAGCTAATAGCTCGTATTCCATACTTAAATGTATTTTTTTTATGTGTTCATATTTTGTACTGGCCACAATAAAGGGGAAGCTAATATTAATTCTATGTTTTTTTTTTGTTTTTCTAACATCATGCATTAGAGAATTAACCCTATATCGCAGTGGACTTTAGAAACGTAAATTCTAATGAATCACACAAAAAAACATCTTGTGTGGGAATTGAAACCACGCCTAAGTTACTCTTATGGTATATAATATATGTATTAGGATACGCACGCTATCGTATTGGCTTAAGCCTATAATGATAGATGCATGTTAAATAAAAAATAAAAATAAAAACTGTCAGTGCCATAGGTATCTTTTAAACTTTATGGCACCCTAACTGTTTTAAATGTTATAAGGAGCACGTTGTGACATCAGCTATGCCGGTGAAAGCCCCGTCTAAATCATTCAAGTCGTTTCGGAGATTAGCTAGAACAAACAGAGTCAGGCAGAGAGATATACCTACAAAAAATGTAAATACCTATTGATATTTTGTTATAGGTTATATATTTAGTAAAAATATATTAGTTATACATTTCAAATGGACACTTCAATTGTATTTATTTGTTTCGATTCTTTGTTAAAATTAAAATTCATAGGTACCTACTGCGAAATACAATCTTCAATTACAAGTACAATGATCAATGATACTTATTTCCTATTATGATGCTTTACCATTATGTTGAGACAGTTATAGTAGACAATGTATAAGCAATGTTATGATTAACAATGTTATGATTTTTATTACAGAGTATGAAATAAAAGCCCAACCTGGATTTATTTAACACCTAGATTCTGCCATTTTATCTGAGTGAATTGGGTCAGATTTTTTTTAAGGAATATTCCTTGTATCGTGTGGTGACTTTACAAACATACAATTTCACGGACACAAACTACACCCAGACTCAGAACAACCGTTTGTGGATCACACAAAGATTTGTCCTTTGTAGGAATCGAGCCCACAACACTTTTTCTGGCTTTTTCGTACTGTATATTATATAATTACCTGAATACAAAAATCTCACTTTTACATTTATAATCTTAGCAAGAAATTCTGGTGTACATAGATTATTTTCCAAGAAAACTAAGACTTCCTTTCATGACGGCCCTCAAAAACTTTCATAAATTCGGGAAAACCATTCATGGAGCTTCATTTACTTGAATATGTCTGCAATCTTGTATCGCCAGAGTTTAAGTGTTTGGCTCTTGTATGCCCAAATAAACCACAAGATCAGCTCTACATACGTTTGATTTTATTTCGCCTTAATCTCTATAAGAATAAGGTTGATATTTATATGATACTTTGAAACGATCTCATTCATGTCTATACTGAGCAAAAAATAGACAGAAAAAACTGAAAACATAACCTAACTTTGCTTGATTTATTCCTCAAAGTATGTGATGAAAGGCTAGTTTTTTTAATAAAGCGGGCTTAATCATCATTTCGTCCGCGTGCACTTAGGCTTTAAAAACAAAAGAAAAATGTATATAAGGAAGTTGCCATCTAGTGATAAACATTAGTACTAATTAAGTAAAAACAAATTGACAACATATATTATGGCATGCCATATCCTACTCGTATACTCGTATAAAGATAAAAAGTACGTAAAGTCGGATAAGTGGTCGCCTTTCCCCGACGGTTTTCAGTTCGTCTAGCTGTTTCAGTGTGGTCACTTTAGCATGCCAACTCAGTGTTTGGAGGTTTTAAAGAGTATGCATGCAATAATTTGCATGCAGGAATTTTCCATACATAGGTACCAAGTGTTAACAAAATGAGTTGCAAGTATACGACTGAAGAAGGGTTTTTTTTATTGCGTATGGTGGCAGACGGCCCACCTGATGGTAAAAATTAAACGTCGCTAGATACCAAGTGAGTTCTCCCACTTGGTATCCAGCATTTTTTTTTGTTTAGGCGGGAAAAAATGTTCCTAACCGCACACCCCGTCGTTCAGGGCAACGAACAGGGTAGTGTGGGGCCTGCACCCACTAAAGAAACCCGCCGTGTGCCGTCTTTCCGCCTTTATTGGCGGACCACTGGAACTATGTTACATTCCTTCGATGGTTTGATATCCAGCCCTACCACCAATAATGCAATGGGTGATAATTGCTTGCTTCCCTTAGTCGTATTGATTACATCGAACGACACCTGTTGGAAAGAATGGGGTGGTGACACTTGTATTTTTAGTCCGTCACCACACGGTTATCTATATCGTAAAAATATAACCACAGATAAGGTGTATATGTAATATACAAATGCTACCACAATATGGAGGCAGTAAATCAGTTCTACTTTTCAGCTGCTTTTTATAGTTCTCTACAAAGTAGCAGCGAACACTTATAATGAAAAATGAAACGTTACACGAACTTTCGTTTTGAGTCATTGTATGATCAACAGTCTGACGCGCGATTCCTGATTAGTCGAGATTTCGACGCGTGATTCAGGTGATCAAACACAATGAACTGAAACGAAAGATCGTCTAACGTTTCGTTTTTCATTCTAAGGGGGCTGGTTATTGTGGTTAAGAGGATAACTAAATTTGTGTGTGTGTTAAACACAAAGTGAAAAATGTGAAATCGAAAATAACAGTCACGAGCAGGATTTGCACCTGTATCTCCTGGATACCGTCCAGATGCTTTGCCAATTCAGCCATCGTGATACATTATCATTTTATGCTAAGCATGTCAAATGCTAAAAATATCTGTCATTAATGGAGATGCAGGTTCAAATCCTGCTCGTGACTGTTATTTTCAATTTCACACTTTTCACTTTGTGTTTAATGTACAGTACTAAGCATGTCAAATGCTAAAAATATCTAAAAATTTGTGTGTATGGTTGTGTGAATGACTTGTGAACTTAGTTAATCCTTTCAGAGAATCTATCGTTTTGTAAAATTATGACTCGGCCTCGTGGCGTAATCGGTAGTGTAACCGACTTCCGTGTACGAGGTCGTGGGTTCGATTGCCACTCAGGACAATTATTTGTGTGATGAACACATATTTTTGTATTACATCTGGTTATTTTCTATCTATTATATGTATGTATTTACAAAAAACGAAGTAATATATGTATTATATCCGTAATCTGGTACCCAGAGGACGTTTCGTGAATTGTCCGTGAATATTTATTTATTTATTTATATCTACTATTTTATAAATCCCTTTGCAATCCAAGGATAAAGGAATATTTACAGTACATATTAGTTAGCTGCAAAATAATTATTCTTTTTTAATCGACTTCCAAAAAGAGGAGGTTCTATGTTCGTCTGTATGTATTTTTTGTGTATGTTCATCGATATGTTTGCCAATTGTGAACTTATTAAAAATATTATTTTTTATTTAGATTTTTTTTATATATATTTTTAGCATTTGACATGCTTAGAACTATACATTAAACACAAAGTGAAAATGTGAAATCGAAAATAACAGCCACGAGCAGGATTTGAACCTGCATCTCCTGGATACCGTCCAAATGCTTTCCCAATTCAACCATCGTGACAATTGCTCCTGACTGCTAATTTCGATAACACATTCATACAACGTCTTTGGGTGACGCCTGCGCCATCTGTCGGCAGTATTTTCATACATTATACCGACCAGGCAAACTTAATTTTACAATTAAGATTTTACCTAATAATGAAGTAATATATGTATTATATCCGTAATCTGGTACCCAGAGGACGTTTCGTGAATTGTCCGTGAATATTTATTTATTTATTTATATCTACTACTTTATAAATCCCTTTGCAATCCAAGGATAAAGGAATATTTACAGTACCTATTAGTTAGCTGCAAAATAATTATTCTTTTTTAATCGACTTCCAAAAAGAGGAGGTTCTATGTTCGTCTGTATGTATTTTTTGTGTATGTTCATCGATATGTTTGCCAATTGTGAACTTATTAAAAATATTCTTTTTTATTTAGATTTTTTTTATATATATTTTTAGCATTTGACATGCTTAGCAGTATACATTAAACACAAAGTGAAAAATGTGAAATCGAAAATAACAGTCACGAGCAGGATTTGAACCTGCATCTCCTGGTTACCGTCCAGATGCTTTGCCAATTCAGCCATAGTGACGATTGCTCCTGACTGCTAATTTCAGCGGAGCAGAACTATTGAGCTGATCTGATGATGGACTCAGGATGTGGATAGTGGAAATCCTCAATGGCGAACAGCAAAGACACGAAAAGTTTGTAAATGGAAACTTGTTTTGCACTAAAAAGGGTAAAATTAATTATTAAAAAAAATTAAACTGACTTCAAAACCACAAATAGGCACTGAAAAGCTAAAAATAAATAAAATATAATTATCTATTATAAGCGCTACCCACTCATTTATTTGAAGTCGGTGCCAGCAAGTCGTAGGTAGTAGACAGATACCTACTATATATGTAGTAAGTAGGTAGATACCACCAGACCCAATGCATGCCCTCTTTTACAAGAGGGAGGGGGACCATGAACCTCTTTTACAAGAGGGAAACTGCCTTATGATCTCACGATCGCTAGATATTGTTTTTGTTTATTATTGTTTGGAATTTTCGTTACCCGGCAGTGAAATTGTGTTTTTGATGTCACTTTTCATGTAAGTATATATGATTCTTACGACACACATGGCAAGTAATGGGTTGGTCACGTTGTATAATATGTGTAACTTGTTGCCACACGGACAACGACATCGCCAAAAGACATAAATTTCCATGAAATCACTCAAAATAAGCCAGCTATATAATATATCTCACATGTTCAACAAGTATTTATATCACAATAAATAAGTAATAATAAGTTTATTTGTTCAAATTATTTACATATAGTTTAGGAATACACAAATGGCTTATCTATAGGTAAATAGAGTACGATTTTTGATTTACAACTAATGCCTAAGCTAGGATAAATGAATATCCTGTATTATAGGCATCAGTGCTCATCCACAATATCGTTACAGCCGGTGTAAGATTTTTTTTTTGTATATGTATATGCTACAATTATTTTTCAATGAAAGATGAAGTTGACATGCAGCGAGTGTATCTCTATAGAAATAACTCTGGTGTGTGCGTGCGTGTGTGTGTGTGTGTGTGTGTGTGTGTTTGTGTGTGTGTGTGTGCGTGTGTGTGTATTAATGTGTGCGAATATGTGTGTGTATCCGACCAAGTACTACAAACTAACCGATTTGACTATGATATTATTTGAAACATCTTTTCAGTATTATCATAGGATTGCGTTAATAGCCAAGAATTTAAAGTATGTTTAAAAGTTCGCCTATTCAGATGCGAAACATGAGTGTTTTTATTTAAGATGTTGTATAATAATGGCCCTATAAATAAATTAAATCTTTGTGCAAAGGAAGTTCTACATTTAACTGACTGGCAGGGTAAGTGTCTCCTTTTAGCCTCTTGCTTATTACTGATAGTAGTATTATGTAAAACAGTAGAATGGAGCTTCATTAGAATAGACTCCACAAAAAATTGACGTACATTATGTAACTCACATTCTCTATATAATTCAGCGGTGGGATAATATCTAGGTTTAAAATAAGCAATTTTTAGTAAAGCTCTTTGTGCCCTCTCGACTATAATATTATGTGATTTAGCAGCACCACCCCAACAGGTGATGCAGTATGATAAAATAGATTGACACAAACCATAGTATATTATTTTCATGGTATCGCGAGTGGCTGCGTGTCTTAGCTGTTTAAAAATATATATAAGTTTTCTAATTCTATTGGCCACATTTTGAATATGATTTTTAAATGTTAGATTATTATCAAAAATTACTCCTAGATAGTTTATAGAATCAACAGCTATAAGTGAAGGACATGCGCAAGGAATAGTATGGTGCTTACTTTGATCATTAATACAATGGTGGCTAATAATCTTATATTCACACTTTGTGGAAAGTACAGTATTACGAATTGTGAATGGAATATATTTGGTTTTCTCAGTGTTAAGCGATAGAAAATTTAGAGTAAGCCAATTAGTGACTATGTTAAACCCATTTTGGGCCCTATCATAGACCTCTGTCCAGCTATCACCATGGAACGTCAAGGTAGTACGAGTATCATCTGCATATTATGCCATGATTTGCAATTTTCAATGTTAAGTAGGGTCAACTCATTAATATAGGCTAGGAATAGGGTTAGACCTAAGAATATAATACCTAACAATATTTTTAAATAAAAAATGTGCCAAGTACTTTTAGGCTAAGTTGACTTAATCCTTTATACAACTAATAATTGGGGTGGTTTAAAATATAAAGACATTTTTATAAGCTAAGATCCTTATAAATTTATATAAAACTGAAGTGATTGTTTGTACTTACTTAGTTATCATCCCGCCATCTCCCTTGCGGGGTAGGCAGAGAGAAGAGAATGCCAAAATGCTCTATTCTTGCATACATCTCTCGCTTCCTCAACATTCATAATTCTCTTCATACACGCTCGCCTGTTTCAGAGGCTCCGGATTGATAATAATATATATGTATATACATATACTCCTGATTGTTTGTAATGTCTAAATAACAGGTTTATATTAAATGCATATGAAACTATATACTTTTTAAAGTTTTCACCTGTCTCCTATCTGTCTGTTTATTTTGGCTAATACTCGAAACACGGCTAGAACGATTTGGGTGGGAATTTCACTCGCAGATACCTGATGATAAACTAAAACTTATGCTAGGTATTTTATTTTGAAAAAATAATGAGGATTTCGCACAAAAAACAAAAGAAATATAGGTATTCTAAGAACATTATAATGTTATAAATAAATTTCTATGGCCTAATGCCTCTCACTATGAGAGGAGACCCACGTCCACTAGTGGGATAAAAAAGGGTTGGAAAAAAAGAAAAAATACATTTCTTATTACATATTTAATCTTTTGCCTTGCTGAAGGTAAATTAACAGTTACTAATGTTATAAATGTTAAAACATAGGTATCATTTTGTTTGTTACTTTTGGTGTCTCTGAAAAATTGATGGTTCATTTGGAATAGCAATATATGCACAGATAATTTAAGTACCGTAGAGTTATGTATTTATATTACCTGACCCGACTGTAGAGCCCACGCAAATGAAATCGTGGACAGAAATTAGTGTTTTATAATAATAATATAACGGCGGCTGAAATTAAATATTAAATTAGGTGGTATATATTACAGCTTGATATTAAAGCTCGTGACTTATCTTATCAGTAAGTATTTCATAGTTGGTTTCAGAAAGCCGCCTCAAAATTGTTTTGTCTGCAGAAGTTGTCCATACACCGTTTAACTATATTCTGTCTAAAACATAAAAGGTATCCTTATAACTAACACTAAAAAATAAATTGTATAGTAAATTGTTTAATTACACATTTATACAAATAATTATCTATTTAGATATTTTTATATATATTTTTTGCAATGTGTGAAAATGTGATATCGATAATAACAGTCACGAGCAGGAATAATTATCTCGCAGAACGAGCGAAGCAGTTTATTAGCACTCCGCCGCAGACAAAATGTAGTTTTTAGGTTATATCTACGATTCCTGGTATACCTAATAGCGGGATAAAACGTATACCAGTTTTTGCCTAATCAAGAGATATCAAACAATATCGGTAGGATAGCTCAGTGGCTTAAAGCACTTCCCCGGATTGGAAAAGACGCGGGTTCGATTCCCGCTCCTACTAAAAAAAAACAAAAAATCTGTTTAGTCATTTTTACGTGCTGTATGAACAAGCAAAAAAAAAACAGTCGAACCGACAAATAAAAAATCACAAGAAAGTAATTTTGTACTCAAAGACGCCTAAATAGAGTAATAAGTACATTATTATTTTCTCAAATATGTATCTTTAAATGTACAGACATAGCTATGTTACAGCTTTATAATAGTACAGGTATTTTATCCTTATTCTGCAAACGAATATATGAATACTTACATCTATACTATAATAAAGCTGTAACAGAGGTGTGTCTGTACATTTAAGATATTTGAGAAAAACTGACTGAATTAGGCTATATTTTATAGGCGTGTCTAAACACAAAACGATTTTTTTTAGTTTTTTGTCTGTTTGTCTGTTTATCTGTTTGTTTGTTCACGCATCACGCAAAAACTACTGCTCTTGATTAGACTTAACAACTGGTATACATTATATATCCCGCTACTATATCGGGAGCCTGAGATATAACCTAAAAACTAGCATTTGGCTGCAGCGGAGCTGTGTGTTTATTTCATGTCCTGAATTAAGAACACAAGTGTCACCTCCATTTTTGCCATAGGTGTCGTACGAGGTGATTAAAGCTACGCGTCCATTTATCCGCGCCGTACGCAACGCAGTCACGCATTTTTGTTCGCTTTGTATGAATTTGTTTAGCACTGCGTTCACTCTTCCGCAAGCACGCGCCGCAGTCAGGCATATATTAGCTATCTGGTTAAATGCGGATGACGTCATCAGCATTTTTCGCTTAGGTTCACCTAGGGTTGTCGTTGTTCTGATATCCAGATGTTTTTTTTTTAATTGATTGATCTCAATGACATAGTACATATTGTAAGCTTCAATGTACTCGCCGAACTTAAACGTTTATTGGTGAGACGCGCCCATAAACTTAATAATTAGTTTATAATCTAGGCCATGGGTCTGCTACCTTTTGGCTGCCAGGGGACACAGGGGGACTATATAAAGGAAAGCGGGCCGCAATTGTCATATTTTTTTAAATTTAAAGACATTTTATTGTAATTTTATTATGAGAAATGACAAAAAATAACAAGAAACAATCAAATAAAAAAAAAATGCAAATTTAATTGTATGCTTGGTATCATAATGGTGTTTCGCGTTATAAGTACTCTTCTTGTATAGCAAGGGTTTATTGGCATATTAAGCTGGTTTCCCATTACAATTAAGTACCATAACAATTTAAACATTATAAGAAAAGAGAATGGGATTTTTGAGCCTCTCTTTTTTTTGTTAAGGCGGGAAAAAATGTTCCTAAATGCACACCCTGTCGTTCGGGGCAACAGGGTAGTGTGGGGCCCTCACCAACTAAATAAACCCGCCGTGTACCGTCTCTACGCCTTATTGGAAAGCACTGGAACTATGTTACATTCCTTCAGTGGTGGGATTTTTGGACCTGAAATTAACAAGTTGGCAAAATTTGCAATATTTTTCTAATATAAAATTCAAAAACTAGCTAATTTTGCAATCTAGAAATCGAAAAAGCATTAATAGAGAAATGATGAAGGAAATCGATTACTTTAGTCGATTCATAATAGAATTAAGGAGGGCCGTGTGGGGCCGGCTTTAGAATTGTCCCACCCCTCTCTACCTACGGGAGTCGTAAGAGCCGACTGAGGGAATACCGGGGGAGTGGGCAGCAGCACTTCCTTGATTATTAACAACATCAACTGCGATCGCCAACCCGCCTGCCAAGCGTGGCGATTACGGCATTATCCCCCATGACGGGACCGCTCGTTGTGGCGTTCTCTTAGGGAGGCCTATGTCCAGCAGTGGACTTTGAAAGGCTGATGGAATAGAATTAATGCTCATTTGGATTGATAAATAAAATTAAAATTAAATGTTTAGTTTCATTATTAATCATTTATTCGAAAATAATGAATTAATAAAAAAAAATATTTGAGGAAAAATAATATAGAACATTTTTTTATCAGTATATCGATTGATATACTAAATTGATACACGAGTTAAATCCTGTTTTTTGAACGCTACCACGGCAACACTGCATTTGGCAGTTTAACTTTTTCATTTCCAGCTTTACTAACTTTATTTATTATACTGTTTTGCTTATTTATAAGTATCGACAGATTAATTCGTGTTGTTCATATTATAATTTTTTAAAATAGCTATAAAATAAAACAAGTCAAAAGAAGGATCGATTTTGGAAGATCGCCTTTTTAATCTCTATTTTTTTGGGTATCCAACCTTATTTAATAATTTATACAAAAATCAATCTTTCGCCAGAAGAATCGCCATCCCTAAACCATACAAACTAGACGTATACCATCTAGTGTTGCCATTGACATGACAATTGCCGTATTATACGGTATTTGGTGCCATTTGAAAAGAAACACGGTACAAGTCATTATAATCTTCAATCAGGGGACCCTCACAAAACAAATTAAGTCGCGGGATACAGCTACTCAATAACGTAATTTAATACAACCTATAGCACCATTGGACTTCACAGTTTAGTTGATTATTGAATTCACATCGCTAGTATGATAAGTTAATAATGGACATGGCACAAGTAGAGAATTCCCCGGAAGATTAGATGTTCTTCAATCGATCGTTTTCGTTCTTTCATACGTACTTACGATAATATTCATTCTACTGTTACGAGACTTACAAGCATGAACGAAAATAGCGAAATAAGATTGTAATATAATATGCAGAGGAAAAATAGTGACACCTAACAGCCTACTACCCCTAAAATCTGTCTGTTAATCTGAAATATTCTTATGAATTTTGTATGGATATTACATATTTGTATTTTATATCCTTCTTATATATTTGTATTTAATATCCTTTAATCACTATAACTATAAGAACAATATCTAATTGTGTGCTTAAGTCTTCATTGTGATTGAATTTGTATGAGACACGGCAATTTTTCAGGTTTTACCACAAAACACGGCAACCAAACCAACGGTTTAGGCAGAATCTCATATCTCTCATGTCGATCGTATCGTGATTACTGTGATTGGTTGAGAGATCACCGTGATTGGCCAACGGATTATTGTGACATCATGCGTCGGTTTCTCAACCAATCACAGTGATCTCGATACGGTCGACACGTGAAATATGACATTCTGCCTAACCCCCCAGACCGTGAAAAGTGATAGGGCTCTATTCGTAAAAATACTGAATCGTAAAAGAAAAAAAAGACTCGATTAGTAAAGTATTTCGGTCGTTATCGTGTTAACATACATTACCTACAACACACGGACATCCAAGACAGAACTTTTTTAAACAGTTCATGAGTATTAAAAATTGTGTTTTTCTTGATATGTGTGTGTATATTTTATTTTACAAGTGCAATATATAATAAATAGAGACATTTTAAGTTTGAAAAATCAGTTGTTCTGCGCGAAACGAGAGTAGTACACACCTCAACGCTTCGCTTATGAGGCGTGCAAGTGTTTGTTTTGTAATAAATAATAATTTTAATAATTTTAATATTAAAAATTATATAAAAATATCAAAATCATTAAATCATCACTATCCATCCATCTACCAGCCTTTCAACTCCACAGATGGACATAGGGCTCCCCAAGAGAGTGCCATGATGAGCGGTCTTGTGTTAACTGCACTCAACGGCTCCCTGCGGCTTTGAAAAGATTGTCGGCCCAAATGGTGGGAGGCCGTCCGACGCTGCGCCGTCCGATATGCGGTCGCCACTCGAGAACCTTTATCGGAATAACCCGTTGCGGAGCAACGGTTGTCTGTTTTATACGCGATGTGGCCTGCCCATTGCCACTTCAGCATGACAACCCGGCGGGCTATGTCGGTCGCTCCCGTTCTTCTGTGGATCTCCGTATTACGGATTCGATCACGTAGAGAAATACCGAGCATAGCCCGCTCAAGACACGCTGTGCAGCTTTAAGCCTTATAACAAAGCCAACAGTCATAAATATCACTACTAGATCATTATTTTATTCTAAAGTACGGTGTAACATCCAGCTATGTCTTGAGGCAGTGGAACAGTGACAGTGCTAATATCACTGCGATCCAGCTAGTCTTAAATGTATTTAAAAAAATATCCGATAGAGTATACTAGCTTTGTATATCTCATTTGATGCCTCAGTGCCTCGTCTAAACCATATCTACAGGTAGTTTATATTACATACGTAGATATAAAATATCCAGATAAAATGTTACTCATTTATGTTGCCCTATGTGAACACAAAGATGTTAGATAGAGCTTAAAGTTACTTTATATTACCCCATTACACCTAGGAATTCATTATTATTTCGCGGATGTATGAAATAGAGATTTACAGATATGATGTTTAAAATATTTTACTTTTTAAAAGAGCACCCGTGCCCTAAAGCGGGCAGCAACGAGTTTAAAAAAAAATCCAGAGCAAGAGTGTTGAATATGACTTGAATCCGTCCGAATGTCGAAATGTGTGACATTTTTGTAAGAAAAATTACTGAATTGATTTATTGAGGAACACAGTCATCAAGTTTTTTGGAATCGCCTTCTGTTTGTTTGTTCGCCTTCACGCCAAAACTAATAAACGGGACACTTTGAAGACGCTTTTTTGTTGAATATCTCTTGCTTTTGTTAAGAAATCGTATACCCGCGACTATATTGGGAACCCGAGATCCCACTAATAATATAAATGTGAAAGTTTGAATATTGTTTGCATGTTTCAATGTTTGTTACTCATTCACGCAAAAACGCCTAAATAGGCTGATATTTACCCAACAGTATTTATTAATTGGATTAACACTATAATAGATATTTTATCCCGGAACAAATTTTAAGTTCCGAATTTCAAACGAAATTGCAAATTGCAATCAGCAGCTGGTATAACCTAAAAACTAGCTGCAATACTGCAGATACGGGCTAGTCTATTATAACAGTGAACGAAAAAGACACGTTCACTGATTATAAATCTGTAACAGAGCAGTGTCATTTAAGATATTTGAGAAAACATGACTATTTTAGGCTATTTAAGCATCTCAGAACACAAACTTTTGACGTGATAACGTCTTATAAATTGATGAACGCCGGCCGCTCGCACAAAAAGTGTCACGTGCCGTCCAGGGTTGCTAAAAAATAAAAATAGGTGGCGGTATTTAAAGTAATCTGACTACGTGGTTCATCTGCGGTTCGTAAGATGGTGGATTTACCGAGTTACTATGTGACCAGCCTATGATCCGTTAAATTGATGATGATTTAGTTTGTACTTAAGTAATATTTAGGTATGATTAGAAGCTTCGTATTTACATATACATCGAAAAATGTATGACGACCGATGCATTGTTTGTGAAACTCCCAGAGAAAATATATGACGTTATTATGTAAAATTATCGTCCGTAAACCGACTTTACAGACAACCATATAGTTTATATTTTTTTATTTCTGATTATTGTCTGTTTGTTTGTTTGCACATTACACAAAAACTATAGATATACCTACTTTGGTGAAACTTTTTTCCGTTTATAGGTCCTAATAAGACTGGTATAGGTACGTTTTATGTCGTTATTATATCGGCAACCTAAGACATAACCTAAAAACAATCAAAGACAAATGCTAGTATTTAATAAAAACAAAATACTATACAAGAACTAAGTCAAAAGACTTAAGTACCGTATTACGTTTGTACTGCATTATTTTCGTGCCCATGTTTCTCGAAGCTTACAAGTCAATTTCCTCAAACAAATCCCGGATCAAGTAAACCAGGTACACGGTCTGCAACTATAATACATACTCGCAGTTAAAACATTTACACAGGTGATTGTAACACCATTAACCCTTATTTACTCGCATGGGGTTAGAGTCGGTCAGTCTCGTTCTTGTAGTAATAAAGTGTATTTGCCGGGTTCCGGATTTCATCGCGTACCCGCTATCTTTACAAAATCGCAACAAAGTTTGATATTTAGATGCAATAATGATGTGACGGTAATAGACGGATAAACCTTCCCATGACGCCACGGCTCATGAGTGTCCAGCCGATTCGGAGATTATCCGGAGCAACATCACAGGGACAGTAATTCGGAATTTACCTTAAAGACGTAATTTCACTTCTGTGTAGAAAAATATTCCTTTTTGCTAATAATTGATTTTAAGTTTTTCTGTAAATCCGGGGCTTTTCTTTACCAGTGAAGTAATGTTACACAGTTCCAGTGGTTCGACTATATTGGTGGACCATAAATACACCAACCTCTACTACAAAAAAAATCTATTGGTTGTATTTTTGCATAGTGCATTTAAAAAAGTATAGTGAGTGACTAGGAGACCCCAGAGGTACGTTATAATATGTATAATCAATTCTAATGTAGGACTCATCTTCTTTCGCTTTACTTGATAAGTACTATAATCATATTTGAAAAGGTTTTACGTGTAACTGTTTCTATAAAATCTGTTCTAACGAGATGGTGGACGTATTGTGTAATATGATTCGTAAGATCGGTATAATACATACCTACGAATCATTTGTTTTAATTACTTATCAAAAAACATTTATACTGTTCGTTCAGAGATTATTACGTATTTATTCAGTACTATATAATATTCGTACCCACCATATAATTCTTATTTTTTTTATTTGTTTAACTCGACCAAGTCATATTAGCTTAAAAAAAATAGGTTCTCTAAAAGTTTTTGAGCTCCTCCTCCTTTCCCTGCAGAACTGCCGTAGCGAGCGACGTGTATATACCGCGTTCGCACATACCTATATAAAAGATCTAGAATTAAAGATAACGTACATTCTATTACGATTCCAAATTAACGCTTTAAAAATTGCCCATGTCACTGTGCTGCATAATTTCGCGTGTGTATTAAAAGTTCTTTTGGAGGAATATTTCACCCTTTGGCATATATTTTTATTGTTACTACTCGTCAATTTATTTATGTTAGATAATTTTACAAATCAACATTTTTACATTAATTTAGTTGACCGAAACTCCTCCAAAAGAATTCTTATTATAATATATATACTAATTAATGTTTTGCAGTATGCCCATTCATACTTATAACATAGTTGTCATTCCATAGAACCTTATTCCAAATTGTCAATACTTTTTACATCACTAATATAGTAATTCGTTAGAACCATTTGGCCTACAGATCAATAAATAGTTATTTAAGATTGTGACTTATAACTGCATTTAAAATTGTATTCGCTTCTACCTGTAATATAATAGTTCGCATACCAGTATATAATTTAAGACTATTGCTTTTTGCTACTTGCTACTTAGCATCACGCCGTCTCCCTTATGGGGCAGACAGGCATTTTAAACAGTTTTTTTCATTAGATATTACTTATCCTCCAGCCGCCATCCTTAGGGCGTCATCCTTCATATATTATAAAACTATTTTTTCATCTAGTGTTAAAATTTTATACGTGCAGAATGTAGGGGGACTCGGATTTATTTTGTATTTTGGATTGGATCGGTGTTTTATATTTTGGATGCTGATTCTGTGAGGATAATTTTTTAGTTGTAATTTAATATGGACGCTGTTATGGTCGGCCGACACCCTCGGACCTGAACCTGGTTCGGGTACGCGCGCTTGGCGGGTGGGACCAGTGCAGCGTCCCCAGGAGTTGAGACGTTTCACACTGCAATTAATTATTTATGTTTAAAGGATTTATTTTTTATTTATAGTAAATTGTTGAATTTAAATTCGTTTATTTTCATTCAATTGTTAGGGCACGGGAGTCGTAAGATCCGGCTGAGGAAATACCGAGGGAGTGGGCAGCAGCACTCCCTCGAGTATTAACAACATCCACTGCGATCGCCAACCCGCCTGCCAAGCGTGGCGATTACGGCACTATCCCCCATTTCTTGGGGAGGCCTATGTCCAGCAGTGGACGCTAAAAGGCTGATGGATGGATGGATGGATGGTTAGGGTTTCACCGTAACATGGTACACAAAATAGTAATCCCCAGGAAACCACCATTTTTGCGGTAAAAACAGTAGCATAATGTGATTTTCTGTACTGCAAACTATGTTTTTTTTTATTGCATGTAGTGGCAGACGAGCCACGGCTTATCTGATGGTAAATGGTAACCGTCGCTCACGGACTCAACTATACCGAGAGTATTGTCAAGCCGCTGCTCACCATTTCATTTCACTGATATGAAATGAAAGAATAAACGGCCATCTCCTGCTACAGCCAAAATGCAACGATGTCCCCCTTTTGATCATGGCTGGTCAAAAGGGGGATAGTGGTACCAACCCGCTCGGGCCCTATACCAAGTGAGTACTCCGACTTGGTGCCCAGCCCAACCACCAGTCATGCAATGGATGATAATTGTTTACTTCCCTTAGTTACCTCATATGACACCCGTGGGATAGAATGGGGTGGTGACACTTGTATTCTTAGTCCGTCACCACACGGACCTGTATGCTAAATTTCGTGATAATCAGTAAAGTAGTTACAGCGTCAAGCGACAACTAATATTAGTAATGAATTATCTTATCCCTTACTAACACTTTACATTTACGACGAGACGACATATATTACTTAATAAAAGTACGTAAACTTTTTGTACTAAACTAAACATATTCCACTTTTTGTATTATAAGCATTGTGCAAAAGGTTGTTCACGAGTAATTAAAACTCAAAATTAAGCACATGATAATATAAATTATTTATTAAGTGCTTTCTATATGACGTCTAAAACAATCTTCAAACTAATTTGTCACGCGCACCACATTCTCTTTTGATGTCTTCGATGTAATGAACGTAATATTGTTCGTTACGATCCACGGTACCTACGTACTCATACTTTTGGCAATTAATAAAATAATTTGCACTTTATAAAAGAAAAAATTAACGTCAATATATAAAAGAAAAAATAATTGTCAATAATAATAATATTGGCCGTGTGGGGTCGGCTTTAGAATTGTCCCACCCCACTCCACCCATGGGAGTCGTAAGAGCCGACTGAGGGAATACCGGGGCAGTGGGCAGCAGCACTCCTTCGAGTATTAACAACATCCACTGTGATCGCCAACCCGCCTCGCAAGCGTGGCGGTTACGGCACTATCCCACCTTAAGAGCCCACAGGACCGCTCGTTGTGGCGTTCTCTTGGGGAGGCCTATGTCCAACAGTGGACGTCGAAAGGCTGATGGATGGAATGAATGGAATAATATAAATCCTGGAAAATGATCGCAACTCCACCCACCGCGTTGAATTGGGAATCTAAACTATCCAGGGTCTCATTGAAGCACACACAAAAATTTATCAAAGTCATTTGATCCGCTTAGGAGGAATTAGAAACTTACATAAAAACGAATTAAGTAAGCATATAACTTAAATTTAAGTAGCAAAGGCTGACACAGAATAGATGTCAAACTGATTAACACAAAAATCGTTATGATAATGATTATCATTATTATTAATTAAAATTAATTATTATTATTATGATAATAATTAAAACTAATTATCTGTGCAATTTGAAACAATTGCTCGGACTCTCCGTTTGCTATGTCACAGTTTAAAAAATATTAAAATCACAATTAAATTTAAAAAAATGTGATGAATATTTCTCAATAACAATATCAAACGACTTAGAGATATCATAAATAAGGAATACTCAAAAGATAAAATAAATTACAATAATGTCCTTTTTACACCAATTTTATTTCATAAAAATGTGAGCGAGTTGGCAACTCGTTGGAGTGGTTTCAGTTCCCTTATCATCAAAGAGCTGTGCAAGTGACGTTGATTTTTCAAAGAAAACAGCTTTTGTTTTATAGAACATGTCCCTTATTGCAAAATAATCACACAGTTTGTACGGATACTACTGTGTTTATGTTAGTTAACAATTTAAATAAAATATACACACAAATTTTAAATTAGTTCATAGGGTAGCTACCTATATATTATCTATACTGAATGGGAACAACCAATTGTACAGCAAGGTGATTATAAGAGCAATTCCAGGGCAGCCAAAATACATTCGTATGTGTCAAAGCCATAGGAATCACCCGTAGGAACTACTTCAAAGGTATAAGACAATAGCACGCACTAAACTAAAATAGTCCATTTAGTCTGATGTAGGTACATATCACTTCAGAATAATAATATAATAATATTCACGGATATTCACGGATATGTTCACACAACGTCGTCTGGTCCCAAACTAAGCTTAACGCTTGTGCTATGGGTACCAGATTACGGATACAATACATATACTACATCTTTTTTGTAAATAAATATATATAATAGATAGAAAACACCCAGACGCAGTACAAATATCTGTGTTCATCACATAAATAATTGTCCTAAGTGGGAATCGAACCCACGACCTCGTGCATGGAAGTCGATTACACTACCGACAACGCCACGAGGCCCGTCATACAAATTTAAAAAAATAATGGATATCCCGCTAAGTAATTATGTATTTTTAGTTCATTGCATTTTAATAAATAAACTCTTAACTACTTACTATAGATGTAATAAGTAGATATAGGTTTATGGCACGATTCAGAACAAAAGTTTAACTTAATTTTTGGTATCTAGTTTTTACATGCATTTATTTGGCACAGTGTATAAACATTGAACGATTATAAATTGGATAACCCAAAATTATTACTCACAAAGATTATATTCCCAAAAAGTGTAGAGAAAACGAATGCCTTTTCTGAGAAAGTAACAATAAGCCAAAATATACAAGTAAAATGGAACTTTATTACTACTTATCCTACCTTTAATCGTATATTCATTAAGGCAACACGTTATTTTCCTACCCACGTTGAAATGTTTTTGTCATTCGTCGTTACCAAAATGGCGATGGTCGTCATTAGACGAAGTGCCCTCGTTTAAGTCCGCGGCGCGTAAACAGCTACGGAAGGAAGGTAGGCTAAAAGCTCCGAGGTAGCGCAGCTTGCAAATTAGCCACGCTTGCTGAATAAAGCACGTGAGAACGGACTAAAAGATTATTTTTACGGCAACATATTGACATAGAAGTATCTACTATCTACGTACTAGATACGTATATATTCCAAGTTCATCAAAAAGTTGTGTTGTGGTTTTATTTATAACAGAATGAATGTGAAAAGCCTTTTTTGGCTAATATAATGGTTAAAACATTAGAATAAAGAGTCTTGAAACCTGTTTCATAGGCAACAAGAATCTAATAATATAACCCATATATGTTAAAGTTATATTGACAAAATGTGGATATGTTACATAACTGCTCGGAGCGAGCATTTGAGAATAAAAGAATAAGATGAAAATTATTTTACGTAGACGAACTTTTGATAAGTAATTTATACCTATTATTAAAGGCTAGCTCTTGTCTAAAAGCTAGTTTTAGGTTATATGTGCCTCTAATTTTTAATAAAGAGGCGGATAGATATCAGTTTAACATCAGCGTTCCAGTGCATCTTAAATGATACACTGTATCATCGTTGCTGAATGCGGGCCTTATTGTCACCTTTGAAATTTTGTATTTTATATTTTATAGTTGTTGTTAAGAATGTTTCTTTGGTGGCAATAAAATAATTTGTTTGTGTAATTGTAGTTTCATTTCGTAGGTGTGGTGACGGACTAAGAATACAAGTGTCACCACCCCATCCTTTCCCGCGGGTGTCGTACATGGCGACTAGGGGAAGTAGGCATTTATCACCCATTGCATTACTGGTAGCAAGGCTGGGTACCAAGTAAAAGTACTCACTTTCTATCGGGCTCGAACGGGTCGGTACTAGCGTTTGCTGTGTGACCGGTCATGAAATGCGTCAGTGTGTTTTATCTGTAGCAATTTCATTCATATCTTATAATTTCATCTCTATAATTTCATTTCATATCTGAGAAATGAAATGGTGCGCAGCGGCTTGACAATACTCTAGGTATTGAATCCATGAGCGACGGTTACAACTTACCATTAGGTGGGCCTTGACTCATCTGCCACACTGACGTGCTTCATGACCGGTCATGAAGGAGACGGTGGTACCGACCCGTTCGGGCCCGATAGTAAGTGAGTACTCTCACTTGGTACCCAGCCCTACCACCAGTAATGCAATGGGTGATAGTTGCTTACTTCCCTTAGTTGACTTATACGACATCCGTGGGAAAGGATGGGGTGGTGACACTTGTATTCTTAGTCCGTCACCACACGGACAGTTAAATAAAGCCAAAAAACCAAATAAAGTAACAAAATATCAAGTGTGTATTTAGCCTAACGACGTTTGTTGTATTGGCTGTCATCCAACGCCTTGTAGAGAAAACTGGGGACTTTTGCGAAGCCACCGCTGTTTCTTGTTGTATTCATAAAACGTGTAGATTCACCATCTAATATTTAAATGAGGAATAATGACTCACTTACTCCCTTATCCATTGCCTCATTACTATCTCGTTGGTGTTGTGGTATAGTGTATACGACTGTGGATCATAAGGTTTTGGGTCAGAATTCTGAGTTGGCCCAGCAAAAAATTTAGGTTATTCTTAGTAATAGGTCAGAGTGAGGAGGTTAGCCATGTTTATCCTCGTACTTCACAAAGCACGTAAAGTCAATAATCGTACGTCTCTGCGATCATGTCGGAATACCATTCTACTAAACTATAAGAGTGCGGGAACTGAGACTGCTACAAATAAAATTTAAAGTCACATATATAAAGAGACTTATAACGATTTATAAGGTGAAGCTTAGTATAACAAACGTTTTTATCTTAAAGTAAAAAAGAAAGAAGTGTCATGATATACTTGACAGAAAAATAAAGTGTTCTTTATTTGTTTGCTTAAGATGTTAAAAGCGTCGAACGTTTTTAATTTGTAGTCGTACAATACGAGATGCGAATGTCATTGAAATCAAGCTTTTATAGCTCGCTCTTTCGTTTAGACAAGACAGTATATAGCTGAAACAAAGTCTAATTAGATTAAATCTTTCTTTACAGGACAGTTATGACCCATTCAGTCTTGATTCACTCAAATTTGAGTTTTATTACAATCATTATTTAGTTGAAGTATACAAAACTAAGGGATAAAATGAATATAAGTAATTGTATTTGTGTCTAAAACAAACTTTTTATACAAGTATTTATTTGATATGTAAACTGTCTTTCGCTTTTCATTATAACATAACATAGCATCACGCCTATATTCCCAGAAAACTTCCCGGCAGAGATGTATTACACAACCACGATTCCGCAACTATGTTTAAAAGTCCCACGTGATAGAGGGTGAGCCTATTGCCGTCTACCGGGCACATTTCCAATCTCCGGGCCGCTACAGAGAATTTTTCTTTTTACGAAAACGCTCAATAATACTGCCCGACCCGCGGATCGAACCCAAGACCTCATGATCAGCAGTCGCTCACACTACCGCTGCACCACAGAGGCAGTTCATGATTCATCGTGTTAGTTAAGTACAGCTGCAATTACTTCCATTTCATATTCATTGATATTGTACTTTGTAAAACGCGAATTCATTATATTTATAACACATCTATCGGGTATTTAGATATTTTTATATATATTTTTAGCACCTGACATGCTTAGCACTATACATTATACACAAAGTGAAAAAATGTGAAATCGAAAATAACAGTCACGAGCAGGATTTGAACCTGCATCTCCTGGATACTGTCCAGATGCTTTGCCAATTCAGCCATCGTGACAATTGCTCCTGACTGCTAATTTCGATAACACATTCATACTTAACGTCTTTGGGTGACGCCTGCGCCATCTGTCGGAAGTATTTTCATACATTATACCAACCAGGTAAACTTAATTTTACAATTAAGATTTTACCTAATAATGACGCAAACCTTATAAATATTTGGATATTTTTATATATATTTTTAGCATTTGACATGCTTAGCAACATACATTAAACACAAAGTGAAGAAATGTGAAATCGAAAATAACAGTCACGAGCAGGATTTGAACCTGCATCTCCTGGATACCGTCCAGATGCTTTGCAAATTTAGCCATCGTGACAATTGCTCCTGACTGCTAATTTCGATAACGCATTCATACTTAACGTCTTTGGGTGACGCCTGCGCCATCTGTCGGAAGTATTTTCATACATTATACCGACCAGGTAAACTTAATTTTACAATTAAGATTTTTACCTAATAAAAACGCAAACCCTATAAATATTTAGATAATCCTGCTTGTGACTGTTATTTTTAATTTCACATTTTTTCACTTTGTGTTTAACATCTATCGAGTTTATAGGTACGCCTTTTAATATAATATTATTTTGACTAAACTCTACAGGGGAGTTGCACCAACCGTGGTCATGAGTAGATTCTCAAGTACAAAACTCAATCTTCCATATCTGATTGATATCTTTATAAGAACCAAGACTTTTATAGACAGTTAGCTAGCTTTTAAGTTGTAACTTAGGTTCCCGGTATAGTAGCGGGATGAAAGGAATACCAGTTTTTAAATGTAATCAAAAGCTATTGAAAAAATAAGTTGCAACAAAATTTTGCGTGATGTGCCAGCAAACTAAAAGACAAACAGATAAAAAGTTCAGAGACGCCTAAATAGCCCAATTCAGTTTGTTACAGCTCGTAAACGTTTCCCCGGATCGGGAAAAGGCGCAGGTTTAAATCCTGGCACAAAAAAATATTCTGTTTGGTAAGCAGCTAACAATGTCAAACGCTAAAAAATAAAAACACAAAGCTTTTGTTTTGACAATATTCATAATTACTTATGTAAATTTGGCACTCTTCGCTCTTACTTATCGCTGTGTATTTCAAGTCTTTCGATATATTTTCGTACGAATACAACAACTCATCGTGGTCTTGCTATTGCTTTTCTTTTTAATCGAAGTTAAATGGCGCTGTCGTTAAATTTTATGATCCTTGACTTTATTGCAATACAAAAAGAGCGTTATAACTACGTTCATGCCGTGTTGCAGTTATAACTAAATATATCTTTCTGTTCTTTAGTAGGTATTTCAAACATACTTGGCTATTTAGTAGATTAAATTATTTTGATAGATGAATATTACAAAATATTATAATTTTTCTATTCTTACAACACGTCATTCTACAAACAATGTATGAGTATTATATTGCAAATTGTATTTCTTATTTTTTAAAAACAAAATATCTTTGCATTCTATAGGTATTCCGCGATTGAAAAATTCGAAAAGAATAAACAAATATTACATTAAGTACAGGATGAATGAACCCACTATCATCATAAATTAGACTCATATTCCCTTTCATAGCTGTGATTTTATTATTTCTAAATATCGACTGGGGAAGTACCACCCTCTCACCGAAGATCAGCGTGAAACAAGAGTAGGTACTTCTACAGCCTAAACCGTTATCATCCCCATATTTTTATTTTTGTTCACCACCTCCAATCCCTTTCCCTAGAGTAGTCAACGAGCCAGCTCCGGTATTGCTAGCATCTACAGGCTGCGGTAACCTCCTATTATCGGGTTGGCCATATATGCCCGTTTACCAACCCCATAATATAAAAAATAGCTTATCACGATACAACACATAAATAATAGGTATAAATATAAATCCACCTTGACTGACTGTTATGAATTTATGTGAAAATCTAAGATTTGTAATAGGTTGCTTTATACTGCAGCTATTTTATTTACTGTTAGCAATATATATTTGAAACACTCACTCAATTTTGAAGTGTATGCATACAAAGTCGTGAACTTCAATTGCCGTTTACCGACAAAAAAAGTAGGTACTTCTGGGGAAGAAAGGTTCTCGAGTGGCAAAGGTGCAGCGTATTACGACCTCTCATCAGAAGAACTGATGATCTGATTAAAGCCGCAGAGAGCTGTTGAATGCAGCACTGGACTAGTCATTGCGGCGCTTGTTGAGGTGGCCTATGGTGGCATTGGATGGCAAAAGTTAGCAGAATTGGTAAACAGATTAATTCGACACTCACGCCGTGCAGAATGAAAATTCATTCCATGTTCTCCAAGTGAAGACCAAGATGTCACTTATATTTTATGGACATGAAGAAATAGGATTCTCTTACCAACAAGAAAAATATCGGGAAATTATGCCTTATTATCCTCTTATTATGAGGAAGGCTCCAGCTCAATCGCTATTCCTAACTACATAATATTCATAATGACTAGAAAATATTGCGTGCTTATCGTTTTTATTTAACTGTAGTTGGTTATAATTGAGTTTTATTTCCAAAAAAAAAAAACAGTTAAGTATAGTTTTTTTAATATAGCAAGCTTCTAATTATGACATCATAGTAGTACTACATCAATGAATTTTAATGAATTTGAAATTCATTTTACTATAGGTAATTACTATAAATATAATTAATTAATGAAAAATAACCAATAAAACTTGCAACAATGTATTGTAAGCGTAGCTAACAAATCCTACGTCTATGGTTCTACCTCATATATTTAGTTGCAAGTACTATATTTTTTTTTTTAAGTTTAAAACTTTTTGTTGATTTTGTTTTAATTTTAACGTTTCTGTCATTCAAACTTTTCTTAAAAAGTTTTAGCTTGTTTTTTTTTTAACAGCAATGAAGTAATGCAATGTATATGCAGTATAGTGGAGTTATTAGTATCGTAGACCTTATGGTGATTTTACACCACAATAATTCAATTCAGTGTATTTCCCAAAAAAGTAAATTATTGACTCGTCTTTTACAAGACGCGACGACGAACTTTATGATTTGATCAAATTTTTAATTCAGACTGTTAAAACAGAAATTAATATGATATATTATATTACAAATACCTACTCTTTAGATATTCTTTCGTCTTGATATAATGAAGCCCCTGAAAACGGCTTTTTAGCTTTGAGAGGTAGGACTACTGAGTGCGTAGTTTGATTAAGGGTGTCGTGTCAGTGGGGACCTGAAGTGTTCTCCAAGGCGTCGCTCTCCTGTCATAGGCCCCAGGGGTGATAGGGCACGCGTCGCGACGACTTACCTCTGGCCTCAAGTGTTAATGTGATTACATAGCCGACGATTGTTATGATGCCCCTTGACAAAGTATCAAGTACGTTTCAAAGGTAGACGTCTGGTGTGAAGTACTGCGGTAATTCTTTTAAGTTGGGTTTTGTTTTATCAAAGGCGATTTATTTTGCAGGTATAAATAAGATCAATGTAGTAAACTATAAAAGCGTGTACCACAATATTGAAAGTGAATCTATTCTCATAATAAGTAAGTTAGGTATGCATAGGAATTACTAAAACTGGCTAGATGTTTTTTTGTATTGCTTATAGTGGCAGAAGTGCCACGGTACATCCTTTTTTTTTATTGCCTACCGTGGCATACTATCAAGCGGCCCACCTGATGGTAAGTGGTAACCGCACTCATGGACTTTAGCAACACCAAACTAGAACAAATCGGAAGCCGCTCTAAGAAAGCTACAAAAAAATAAAATTATTGGAAAATTTGTTAAGTTAAAATAAATCACAAAATACCTAATACAGATACCAAACCCACATACAGGTAACAAAGAGAATTTATAAAACCGTGGAAACACATTTAGGTGTATGCATTCGAAAATAAATGTAGGTACATAGCTAGACTACTGTTTATACAGCCGCAGAATGACCACGCTGGTTAAAAGATTCATTGGAAAGTGTGTTGTGTGTTGTGTCATTAGTTTTATTAAGTTTTTTTTTTACCGAAGAAATGTAGGCAATCTAATAATTAGATTGCTTTTTTAGGGTTCCGTACCCGAAGGGTCAAAACGGGACCCTATTACTAAGACTTGGCTGTCTGTCTGTCCGTCCGTCTGTCGCCAGGCTGTATCTCAAGAACGGCGATAGCTAGACAGTTGAAATTTTCACAAATGATGTATTTCTGTTGCCGCTATAACAACAAATACTAAAAACAAAAAATAATAATATTTAAGGGGGGCTCTCATACAACGTTTGTCTGTCCGTCCGTATGTCATTAGGCTGTATCTCAAGAACGGCGATAGCTAGACTGTTGAAATTTTCACAAATGATGTATTTCTGTTGCCGCTATAACAAAAAATACTGAAACAAAAAAAAAAAAATTAAGTGGGGGCTCCCATACAACAAACATGATTTTTATGCCCTTTTTTGCTCGCTATTGATAACGACAACAGGTAGACGCTTGAAATATTCACAGAATATTTAGTTATATATTCACTTTAAAAATAAATAATGAAATTAAAATAAAAACAAATATTTAAGGGGGCCTCCCATACACAAACGTGTTTCTTTATTCGTTTTTGCTCAGTCTATCCGTCCGTCTATCACCAGGCTGTATCTCAAGAACGGCGATAGCTTGATAGTTGAAATTTTCACAAATGATGTATTTCTGTTGCTGGTGTTGCTGCTATAACAACAAATACTAAAAATAAAATCAAAAAATATATAAGGGGAGCTCTCATACAACAAACGTGATTTTATTGCCCTTTTTTGCTCGCTATTGATAACAACAACAGGTAGATGCTTGAAATGTTTACAGAATATTTAGTTATATACTAACTTTAAAAATAAATAATTAAATGAAAATAAATTAATATTTAAGGGGGCTCCCATACAACAAACGTGATTTTTATACTCGTTTTTGCTCGATATTGATAACGGCAAAAAGTTTAAATGCTTGAAATATTTACAGAATATTTAGAAATAAATTAAAATATAACAGTTATTTAAGGGGGGGCTCCCATATTATCTAAACTGTCTGAAAAGTAAGTAGATAGGTACTTAATTGAAAATCATAAACAAAAGTGGGCGGTCCTACTACCTACATACCTACCTATCAAGTAATTGTTAACACCACTTTCTTTATATTACTTACCTAATTCTTACGCCCTTACAGATAATAATAAAAGTTTAAAAAGCTGATGGAATTAACACTTTAAAAATTCATCCACGATGGCGCCTACTTAGAGTCATATGTGCGCAGTGGGTAAAAGTGCGCAAACCCATTTATTTTAGTCCTAAATATATGCGATTGCGCACGCTTACCCACTGCCACAGTTACCTTATGACTCGTTTAGTTATGACTCTAATGGTAACATAATTCCTTACATTTAAAACTGTTTCGTTAGGTGCATCTAAGTCTAAATTGAAAACCACGAAATGAGTAAAATTTTACTTGCAAAATTTGGTAACAGCCAAACACGAGAGTTACAATAGTGTAATGTTGTTTACCTAGTCAATGGTACGGAACCCTTCATGCGCGAGTCCGACTCCCACTTGGCCGGTTTTTATTCCTTAAGGAATGTAATATGGTTCCGGTGGCCCGCCAATATAGGCGGTGAGACGGCACACTGCGGGTTTATTTAGTGGGTGAGGGCCCCACACTACCCTGTTCGTTGCCCCGAACGACGGGGTGAGCGGTTAGGAACATTTTATCCCGCCAAAACAAAAAAAGTGTGAAGGAATGTGGCATAGTTCCAGTGGCCCGCTAATAAAAGCGGAGAGACGGCACACGGCGGGGTTCTTTAGTGGGTGAAGGCCCCACACTACCCTGTTCGTTGCCCCGAACGACGGGGTGTGCGGTTAGAAAATATATATCCCGCCTTAACAAAAAAGAAAGGTTGGCAGATGAGCCATAGCCTCCCTGATGGTAAGTGGTAACTGCCGCTCATGGACTACACGGAGAATATTGTCAATCCGCTGCTCACTATTTCATCTTGCAGATATGAATTAAGGAAATAAACGGCTCTGCTAAAACCAAAACACAGTGACGTGCTTTATGACAGATCACATGCGAGACGGTGGTACCAACCCACTCGGGCCCGACACCAAGTAATTAATCTCACTTGATACCCAGCCCTACCACCAGTAATGCAATGGATGATAACTGATGATAACTTTTAGCATTGCGAGTGGACCTGTTGCATTGCGGGTGGACCTGTGACGGAGTTTTTTTGCTTTTTATTTTAATTTCTCGAAAGTATTATTCACTTGTTCCTGTGCTGTGGACTCGGTACCTCTCGTATTATCTTGCAGAAGATGCCATATACGACCGGCGCCATCTTGGACTTTGTATAGCTGCATCCTGCTCATCTCTACCGTGAGTGATTTAAAAACTATTTTATAAATCTCAAAAAGTAACCGGGCCGACTGGTGTTTGAACTGCCGCCGCGCCGTGCAATACGGCCTCCAAGCGCCGCCTTACGCCACCAGGCCAACTAGTCAGTGGAACCGCCGTGCTAAATTAGCGATCATTATCGGCGTAACTACCAACTTCGTTAACCCTACAACTATTTAATATTCAATATGATACGCTCGCCTAAAACAAAAACTAAAACATCTTCGTCGTCGAACTTATCAGGCACTACTGGGTCAGATGAAAACATCACGCAACGAAAACGGAAACAGCCAGAGTGTGAAATTACCAGTGCTATAATGACTCTTACTCAGCAAATGAATAAAAAATTTAATGATCTTGGTAACTGTTTTGACAGTGCAATATCAAAGTTATCGGATATTACAAAGGAAATCAAAGTAGATCTGGCAGCAGTCATTCAAACCACTGTTGAAATAAAATCGGAACTTAACTCTTTACGATCACAACAGTAAAAATTAGAAAAATACGTTTCTGAACTCGAATATAAACACGCCACACTACAAAATGACATGGCTACCGTGCAAACATCTCTTCAGTATATGTCTGAGCAGCAGGACGATCTAAAGAAGAGAATTGACACCGCTGCCAAGCAGAGTAACAGTACAGAAGTATCAAATAGTATCATTGTTGCTTTAGAGACAAAAATTGACTCGCTGGAGCAGCAAGCCCGACAGCGCAATATTGAACTGTGCAATGTTCCAGAAAAGCGAGCTGAAAACTTAATTACTATCATTTAGACTTTAAGCACTAAGTTAAACTGCTCACTGACTCAAAAGGACATCATTGCTATACATCGCGTACCGCATGCACAAACACAATGTAAACAGCCTAAAAATATAATTGTGAAACTTACCTCACGTATACTAAGGGACAATCTCCTTAGCGCTTTTCGACAGGCCAAGGGATTAAAGACTGATCAATTGGGAATATCAGGCGCACCGCAGCCAGTGTATATGAATGAATATCTTACGCTCAAAAACAAGCAGTTGTTTCGTGAGTGCCGGGAAGCCGCAAGGAAAAATAACTTCAAGTTCGTGTGGGTCAAACATTCTACCATCCTCGTACGAGAAGATGACAACAAACCAGCCATGGCCATACGAACGTTTCAAGACATCTCCAAAATTAAGGCAAGACCTGTATCATCTCAGCGTACATAAATACAAGGTACGCACCTTTGTTAAATTATTAAATAAAAGTCATTTTGTTCTTAAATTTAGAATCAAATTTGCTCACGAAACCTGTACTCTTTACTTTAGAATCTCACATATTATTATATTTACATATTTCCAAGTCAAACTTTGCTCTTTACTCTGTGATGAATACACTAATAACTCTTAATGTAAACCAGTCAAATGTATGCAGTCGAATCAGTTAAAGCACATCGTTTTATCGTTCTTAATTAATACAATTATCCTAACCTTGATTTTATATAAAAGTACTTAGATATTGTGTTTATGTTGATATGTTGTGGTTATTTAATATTAACTGTAACGTTAATACTCTTAGATATTGCCTACGTTTCTTTAATGGATAGGTTGATCATATATCATCAGAATTGCCAAGGTATACGTATCAAATTAAATGTTCTTTATATGAATATATTATCAAACTGTTATGACGTCATAATTTTATCAGAGACTTGGCTTACCCCGGAGGTGTGTGACAATGAGTTTATAGATGACCGTTACATTGTCTATAAATGTGACTGCAACCGTATGGCCACAAACAAAAAAGAAGGTGGTGGAGTTCTTGTAGCTGTCCTGAAAACTCTTAGCTCCACTGCGATACAACCAAACGTGTCTATATCTTCTCATATTGAACATTTTCTCATACAGTTGCCAGGTATAAATAATGAAAAACATATTATCAGTTCAGCATACATTCCGCCTAGATCTGCTGAGACTCTTTACCTAGATCACTTTAGTCTATTGAGTAGCGTAATAGATAAAATAAATCCGAATTTCTTTTATCTATATGGTGATTATAATCTACCAGATGCGAGCTGGGAACCTATTACCAATACAAATATTTCTGGGCTTTGCTGTATAGGTAGGTCTATTGCTAGTCATCATTTAAGTAATTTTATGTCACTTGTAAATGCACTACAGTTTAACAATACAATACATTAATAATCCTAAAAATCACATCATAGATCTATTAATCAGCAACATAGATTGTATCGTATGCTCCGCTAAATACACTACTTCCAACTGATACCCATCATCCTCCATTCTGTACGACTATCACATATAAATTCTTACAAAAAACGCTCTCGCAACGCAAATCACAAAAATTTCATTACTACAATGCTGACTATAAAAAAAATAATCAGGAACTATCAGAAATTAACTGGGGCGATATCTTAAACAACTCAAAAGTCGAGGATTGCGTCCACACTTTTTATGACTTTATATTCTGTTTTGTTAGGAATCATACTCCTATGTCTCGCGCCAAATCAGTTAAATTTCCCATCTGGTTCTCTAGATCGCTAATTCACGTATTCAACAGCAAAAAAAAAACTTGGATTAAATGGAAAAAGTTCAATAATGAATCATATTATGAACAATTCTCGTTTCTTAGGCGTAGATTTCAAATTGAATGCAAAAGAGACTATACAACCTATGTTACTGCGACAGAAAGCAATATACAGAAAAATGTAAAATATTTGTGGAGCTATATCTCCAACCGTAAAGCCAATACAGGGATACCAGACACAGTATACTACAAAAACCAAAGATCTGATGATCCTAGCATTATTATGTAACTTGTTCTCAAATTTTTTTGAATCAGTTTATGAACTATCTACATTTTACTACAGAAGTTGGTTGCCCCCAGAGACATATGCAAATAACTGTACTGTGATCAACAGCATTATTTTCACTTTAGATCAAATAAAAAAGCACTGTGCAACTTAGATGCATCAAAGGGACCTGGACCAGAGGGACTGCCTGCGTATTTTCTCAAAAAAACATATAATAGTATATCTACCCCTCTGCATATTATCTATAATAAGTGTATTACGGAAGGTACATTCCCTGAAATATGGAAAAGAGCAACATAACACCAGTGCATAAAGCAGCATCCAAACATGATGTCGAAAACTATCGTCCAATATCTATTCTCTCTACCCTATCAAAGGTCTTCGAAAGATTAGTACACACGGCAATATATCCCATTCTCCATAACGTTATAATAAATCAACAACATGGTTTCGTCCAAAGGAGATCTACCGTCACTAACCTACTGAGCTTTACAAATTGCTTGTTTGATAATATGGATAGGCGAGTGCAAGTGAATGCTGTCTACACGGACTTTCGTAAGGCCTTTGATAAGGTGGATCATGAACTGCTACTAAACAAACTTGCATACAACGGTATTCGTGGCGACCCACTTCGATGGTTTGCATCATACGTCACGAATAGATCTCAAAGAGTGGTGATTAAAGGTTTTGAATCTTATTCAGTAAATGTTACTTCCGGTGTGCCCCAGGGCTCTATTTTAGGTCCCCTACTTTTCATAGTATATATTAATAATATTTCTACCTGTTTTGTTATATGCAGATGATCTGAAAATGTATAGGTCAATTCAGACAAATAATGATTGTATTTTATTGCAAAATGATCTACGTCGATTTTCTGACTACTGTAGCGAGAAAAAAAAATATTATTTCATACCAATCTTCACTGAATAATGCTGTTTTGTGCAAAGTTTCGACAGTTAGAGACCTTGGGGTATCATTAGATGCTAAGCTACACCTTGATAAGCATATTGACAAAATTGTCAATAACGCCTATCGCATGTATGGCTATGTCCTGAAATCTACTCTAGATTTTAAGCGTACTGACACATACATCCATTTATATAAGGCTCTAGTTAGATCTCAATTAGAATATGCAGTGTTGATATGGAACCCACTCTATCAAAAATATAAAGATAATTTAGAAAGAGTTCAGTGCAAGTTTCTTAAAGCAATGTAGTATCGTTGCCGCCATAAAATAAATGGCTCCTCTAATTTTCTTAACATTAACCTACCAGATTTAGAATCAAGGCGTCTATTTCTTGAAACAATGTTCTTATACGAGGAGGGATCAAAAAGTAGTGAGAATGAGAGAGAATATAATGACTATTGATAACTTAATAATTTATTTTTCTACATAGTCTCCGAGGTTTTCCAAGGCTCCTCCTTCCTCCATCCCTTTCAAAAATAAAGCTTTGTCTTGGTCCTGCAAAAAGCTCTCCACGGCATCCATCACCTCATAATCGTCTTCGTACCTGTTTTCCCTTAAGTATTCTTTCAATTTGGGGAACAGATAAAAATCGCTAAGCGCCAGATCTGGTGAATAAGAGTGGTCAACCAATTTGAAACCAGCTTGCTGATTGGCAGCCATCGCAACTGCCGACCTGTGCGCAGGTGCGTTGTCGTGATGAAACAGCACGCCCCTTCGAAGTTTCCCTCTCCTTTTCTCTTTGATAGCATTCCTCAACTTGGGAACTAAAGCTGCATAATATTGGCCTGTAATAGTGGTTCCACGCTCCAGGTAATCAATCAACAATATCCCTTCTGAGTCCCAAAATATTGAGGCCATAACCTTGCCAGCCGATGCCACGGCACGAAACTTCTTCGGGGTCGGTGATGATGACCATTTCCATTGCGAAGTTTGCCGTTTTGTATCGGGATCAAAATGATGGACCCATGTTTCGTCCATTGTTACGAAACGAGACAAAAATTTTTCAGAATCTTCTTGAAACTTGTCAAACAATATCTTCGAAATGTCAAGTCGATTTTGTTTCTGACTGTCGGTTAACATTCTCGGCACCCATCTTGCGGAGACTTTTCTCATATTCAATGATTGTTTCAATATGGATTGAATATTTCCATATGAAATGCCCGTTTCTTGAATTAAGTATCTGATGGTAACTCTTCGATCGTTCAATACAATTTTCTCGACTTTCGCAAGATTTTGTTGGGTGACTGACGTCGATGGACGGCCGCAACGATGTTCGTCTTCCGTCTCGTCTCCTCGTATGACCTGTGCAATAAATAACAGATTCGATTGCCCTGATATAACTAATCAACTATGTTATATTGTTCCAAAGACTGTCATCAGACGTGAGGTGCGCGCCCGACCACTATTTGCTGTATTTTCTTGTCACACTAATGCTGGTGTTCGTGCACCCCTACGTCGTATTGTTAATAATTATAACACATATTTCTTAGAATTAGATATGTTTACACTATCACAAGGTAAATTTCGAAATTTGCTCTTAGAAAACATAAAATAGATTAAATAGTAAAAAATAATTGATGAAATATTTTTGTAAACGATGATTAAAAGTAGAATACCCGATTTGTAATTATAGGTTTTGTCTAAATTTACTTTTAAATTAACTCACTCCAATTTACAGTTCAAGTGTAAAAATATTTTAACTTAAAATGTGGATAACGTTGTGAGTTATGCAATGATATAGCTAACTGTTAAGACTCTAGAATAAGAAAATTGTGTAACTGTTTGTTTTCCCTAATAAAATAAATTAAAATAAAAAAATAAAACTGCTTACTTTCTTTAGTATCTTCATACGCCATCCGCGGGAAAGAATGGGGTAGTGACACTTGTATTCTTAGACCGTCCCCACAGGGACAGTTTTTTTTTTTATTGCCAATAGTGGCAGACGAGCATGCGGCCCACCTGATGGTAATTGGTAACCGCCGCTCATGGACTTTAGTAACACCAGGGGCACAGCCAAGCCGCCGCCTACCGCAAGTTAAGTGCTCCTTTCAAACCTCGTTTAAAGAGAGACATGTCGTAGCGCCGGGGAAACACCGTAGCAGGTAGGTCATTCCAGAGCTTACACGTACGTGGTAGAAAAGAACGCTGAAAACGAACTGTCTTTAACAAAATCGTTTCCAGGTGGTGTGGATGAACCCTACCGCGACGTCTCGTAGTTCGGTGGTAAAATGGTGATGTCGGTACCACCTCAAACAGCTCCTCCGAGCACTCCCCATTGTAGAGCCGGTAGAGCATACAGAGGGACCCAAAATCTCTCCGCCGCTCCAACGACTCCAGACCCTCCGTGAGAACGGGATCATCGACAATTCGAATAGCACGCCTTTGCAGGGAGTCAAGTGGGTCGAGTTGGTACTTAGGCACACCTGCCCAAAGATGTGAGCAGTACTCCATATCAGGGCGGACCTGTGCTTTATATAGCACAAGTCGTTGCCTCGGTGTGAAGTACCGCTTGGTTCTGTTCAGGACGCCTAGTTTTTTACTCGCCAATTTGGCTTTGTCCTCTAAATGACTCCCAAACTGGACTTTGCTAGAGATGTCGATGCCGAGGATCCCAATGCTCTCGGAGACCGGGAGAGTTACCCTTTGGAACTGGGGCACCACGACAAATGCGTCCTTCTTTGTAGTGAATGCATAAACCTGTGTCTTCGTGGGTTTGAATTGAACCATGTTCTTTTCACCCCATTCCGAGGCCCGCCCAAGAGAGCGCTCGACTTCAGACACAAGTTCGGTCCGTCTCTCCTCCAGCATATTCCGAGGGACTTTCTGACGCCCGGTATATCGCGCATCACCCGTACTGTCACCCGCATAGCTCTATTGAGAGCAAGTCATTGATATGCAGGATGAACAGTGTTGGGGACAGCACCGAACCTTGTGGTATGCCAGCATTAACCCCCATGGTGTCGAAGCAGCAGCCATCTACTACGACTTTGATGCTCTGATCATCTAGGAAGCTGGCGATTCATTTGCAGAGTCCCTCGGGGATCCCATAAGATGGTAACTTCGATAGAAGGGCCCTGTGCCAGACCCTGTCGAACGCCTTCGCAATGTCCAGGCTGAATGCCAAAGCTTCACCTCCACCCTCCAAGGCCTCTGCCCAACAGTGGGTAAGGTAAACGAGAAGATCACCAGCAGACCGACCGTGACGAAAGCCGTATTGGCGATCATTGATCAGCTGGTGATCCTCTAGGTACTGCAAAAGTTGGCGGTTTATGACCTTTTCCATAACCTTGGAAAGCAGAGATGTCATTGCGATTGGCCTGTAATTCGACGGGTCCGATCGATCACCCCTTTTGGGAATCGGGTGAACATGGGCTACCTTCCACGAAGTAGGAACCCTGCCGGTATTGTATGAGAGACGGTACAGGCGCGTTAGGACACGTTGCGTAATGCGGATTTCAGGTAAGGAGCTTTCACACCGCGGGATGGTAGGCAGTGTGGCTGCCCCGGCGTCCAAAGTCGAGTTCGAGGCAAAGAAATGGCTCAAAAGATCGGCCTTCTCCTTGGCACTGTGGGCTAAATTGCCATCCTGTTTCTGCATCGGTGGGAGACTAGACTAGAAGAAGTTGCCCTGTGCTGCCTTGGCGAGCGACCAGAAAACATGACTCCCGACAGGATAGCTTCCGAGCCGCTCGCCAAGTCTGGCAATGTGTTCTGCCTTGGCTTCGGCAATAGCCCTCTTGTTGCACCTGGAAGCAGCATTAAATTTACACTTCTTCTCTTTGGCGTTCGGATCCCGACTTTTCCTGGCCCTATTCCAGGGTAGATATGCGGACTGCTTCTGGCGTGCAGCCGTCCTGCAGGCTTTGTTAAACCATGGATGGCTGCGACCACCGACCGGTACTTTGGTGTTGGGGATGAATAATTCCATCTATCATAGTCACCGTTTCTCTAACGCAGTCCGCACAGGTGTCAGGATCCCTAGAGGAGAAGCATAGCTGCTTCCAAGGGTAGGACGCGAGAAACTCGCGGAGTCCATCCCAATCTGCTGACTTATACTGCCAGACTCTGCGAGACCCATTCGCGGGAGAGCGATTGGTCCTCGCAACAGTGGCTGTGCAGAGGACCAGGCAGTGATCTGATGATCCCAAAGGAGCATCGACCACCACCCGGTATCCGCGTGGACACAGTATTGTAAATGAAAAAAAAAACAGCTAAAAATACTGCATTATTAATTCCAATGACACATTGTGAAAATATTCATCAGCTGTATAAGCTATTTTGTGTGGTCAGATGTAATTATTGGTCACGAATATCTTTTCATTTATACGAAGTAAATTTAGTCCTACAGTTTATTTTCATGCGGTGAACACAGGTGCGGACTGGCCCGGAGCTCACTAATTAACAACAAAGGCTTTTCACAACGTTAACAGTAATTGATGTTACTGCCTAAATTATTTAAAAAAATCAGATTCTTATGGTGAGTGGTTTATTTTGTATAGTTACTCTACTATGTTTTCATTATACACCGTTAATAACCGTTTTCGTACCGCGGCACAGATATTTGTAGTATTAAAAAACAAAGATAATGGTACTATTAATTTTTTCTTTTTTTATTGATTGTAAATTATTAAAAAAATATATATATATCAACTCCAAACCTTCTCCAAACGCCTCCTCCAGCGTCGGCCAAATTAGTTTAGGTAATTTAAATCATTGTTAAAAGCTGCTTCCAATTTTAAATACACCTTAATTACTTTATTACCTATTGTCGTTGTATTAAGTAGTATATTATTATTGTTTTTATGGCCCACTAACTGGGTCTAGCGTGTTGACCTGGAGATGAATAAAAATAATACCTAAGTCATACAAATAAAACTTTATTATCCTCAGACTAACTAAAATACAAAGACACCACATTGTCAACTAAAAAGTGAAGCCATTTGAAAGGTGTGCGTGAAAGTGTTGTCACCGAAAAGAAATATTTTCCATAATTTGGGTATTTTTATTATGTTTAAAACATAAAGGAAGTAAAAGTATAAAGTAAGTTTACAACAAATCGTATAGGAAATACTAAGGCGCTGACGACGGTTTCATTCATGTAGATACGTAATGCGCGTACGAAATCGTCGAGTCATTTGGGGTAATTTTAAATCATACTCTGGTAACACTCGTGGTTTAGGACACTTCGTTTAGGCATGAGTTTGTTAGTATTTGTGTGCGTGAGCGTGTGTAATTAAAAGCTTGGCATGGTTCTAAATGGCTTCACTGGATTGTTCGTAATGCTCTTTATATTTTTAGTTAGTCTTATTATCTATATACAGAAAAAAATTTATTTTAATAATAAGCTTGCTTATTAGTATCGTGTTCATTATGTCATAGATAAAAACGTATTTATGACGGTCCTAAGCCCGTAAAAAAAGTGAGGGGAAACTTGGGATGACTTATTGAGTATGTAATGTTTCCAGAGTATGTATCAGCTGACTGATAGCGTCGATGCCCCTGCATCGGTATTATAGCATTTGTGCAAGGTGCTTTTCGAGTTTTGTTGTCACATTTCTAAAACTGTAATTTTTTGATTATAATAAAAAAATATATTACAAACCAATTCTACTACCACGACAAAATCGCGCAGCAAACGCGGTCCTCTGATAATGTTGGCCGAGACTCTTGGCTATCAGTCCCTTCACTGAAACTACTATCGGTAAAATGATCACTGTATCCACAACCCAAATGTAAACGATCTGGTAAGCGAAGTCCAGATACTTTATCTGTTTATCCTTCTCGGCCTTCACTAGATTCCTGTCATGTGGGGATGGTGATATCAATTATCATTTCCCGGCGCTCAAATCGAGCAACCACAATTTTGAGAATATATTCTCTAAGGTTGTACACCTCACGATTGTGGGCGTTGGCATTTATGAATACTCGACCTCCATGCGTTCGTAGGATGTGCAACCTCATAACTGGTGAACGAGCATCATGCATACGATTTGTGGTCAAGAAGCCGTGGATCCTTCAGTCGTCGGTCATAAGTCTTTTTTGTTACAGCAAGCATATTGGCTAAAGGCTGTATCAATAAAGATGAGCTCTATAGTACCGCGGCTACCTTTCGTACATCCATTTTGAGAGAAAGACATGATAGAATTGGATACAATATGTTTAGAAATTTTGCTTTTCAAAATATATGTAAGACCGACGGCAAATGCCTAATCAGTCTATAATTACATGGTTCAAATAAGTGATGCCAGTCGTCATAAAATCCGGCAACATCCCCGATTCCACAGCTGGCTGGAACTGAAAAGCTAAACGAGTATGTGAACTGCGTAGAACTGCATAACTTGTTGAGTCTGTCCGATCCTGGAGACTTCTATATCTAACCTAATTTCGACGATACGTCTCTCAATCCAGCACTGACAAGCCGGTTTTGCTTTCAGAGGCCAAATAGTGGATTCCCTTTTATTAAAAAAAAGTTATTTCAGCAATTCGGCAAGCAGCAACGGCTGCACAGTACAGTATAATAAAATGATTATGAGTGTCACCAAGAGCTTCAGTAGTGTCAAAGTAGTTAGACATGTTAGTCAAGGTAACCAACTAGTAACATTTTTTTTCTACGCAAGCACAATTGAGGCAGGCGTGGCCTAAACCCTACTGGTATGAATCTAAACTTTCAAATCACACATTTCAACGCGTCTCTTACCTCCTCACGGTACTGAGTGTCCTCAGAAACAGTTTCGTCGCCCCAATTCACACCCAGTCGTTGCAAGGTCAGGTTTAAAGGGTCTTCAATAGGCGTTGTAAATGTTTGCGCAAATATGTTTTTTTTTTTGCTGTTTGAACATGTGTTGGACATGCGAGATCGTTTAATCACCCGTACTTGGTCCCATAGTCTTTGAGTCGAGACGTTGACGGTGTTCCAAGTTATAAAACAGAAGCAGCATGAGGTTACGGTACGCGTTGTGGTTAGTTCCCACCTCTGTGATACTAAAATAAGCGCACATGACATTTTCGTTAATTGTTCGTGTCCATTTCACGTTGCACATTACCACTGGCAGTGGGGACCCAGTTTAAGGCCAGTGATCCGGTTAAATTCAAATGACATACTGTAATAATCTATACTAATTTCTAGTAATATAATAAAACTTAAGAGGTATTTTTTTGTTTTATGACGTTAATCTCCGAAACTACTAGTCGGTTTTAATATTGCTTTTTGTATTTTTATAGTCCGACCCTTAAGAAAAACTATAAGTTACTTAACATCACGCTAGCCCTCGTACTAGCTGGCCACGGGGTTTATATAGGTAGTTAGAAACAGAACTCTACGTGGGGAGGTCACAAGTTCAGCTTGAACAACACAAACATATCGATCTTATTCTTTAAAGACGTGATTTCCTTCGATTCAGTATCTTTGATGTAGGAAAAATATAAAAAGATGATAAAAATCAAATTAATTCTTATGCTCTCGTTACATACACTGATCTTGTGGTAATTTTTGTTGTCCAATTCAGCAGCTTCATTCAGCCTAGTAAGGATTCCGACTATTGCACAAATACCAAAATTTTCGAGTAAGGACATAAAGAGCTTCATCCCTTAGATATTCTGAGTTGAGAATTATCATTATGTTTTGAAATAAAACTACGTTTACAGAATCTATCGCGTTTACTTGATTTTACTACTATCCCGACGTTTCGAATACTTTACAGCATTTATGATCACGGGTGGACTTAGATGATAGACGTCCAAGGCTGATATGTTACTTCAACGGTTTCATCTGCCCACAGTATATGATTTTACAAAATTTTTGGTTTATTTATTTTAACCCACCTAATATTCGTTTAGAAACACAGTGAAAATATCTACTTCAAATGTTTATGCTTACAATGTATGAGACTTTAAGTTAGTATATTAAAATGAATATAATACTCCTCTTTAAATTGTAAAATTATTGTTTTTATTTAGTGCTCAAAAATTCTACCACAAACTACCAATTACTACCAGTAAGAAGACAATCTTAGTTATTAGTTTATATTATTAAATATATTGATTTTGCCAAAAGCTAAGACTAAGAAGCTACCACCGGATCGGAACGCGGCCTGACTGAGAAAGATCCGGCCAGAAAACTCAGTAGGCAATATATAATATAGTATAATATAATATGTGGTATATTATATATAATAAGCAATTAAATAATAGAGTAAACTAACTAAAAATACCTGTACACACTGATTTAGCATTCTGTTACTTACAGAAAGGAATTGATAATTATGTATAATAGGTTGTTGTCTCTAATTGGATAAAAGTCTAAATATTACGAAGGCAATTCGCATATATTAATTACGTTAGAAATAAAAGAAAGAATTAAAACAGCTAACGCAGGATGAATGATTAGCTCTGGAAATCTATTGTAGTAGATTCTATAATTGCTTTGTTACATTAGTAGTCGCATGGCATTATTCCATTAATCTTGTCAAATGAGAATGAAGTGGTCAGACGTAACCCTCATTTCTCAAAGCAACGTCGACTATTAATTAACGTGAAATTTCCTATCTATGCAAATGAAATTCGCTGTGAAAAATGTTCATTGAATGACATTTTGTGTAAATTACCAGCTAACACTTGCTTAATAATTCAAATTTACTACAATAACGAAAATACAAGCATTCTTATAAATGTTATACCTTTTAAAATTTAGGTACGTACTTCTTAATTATTGATGTGAAACATCTAATGCAATAATGGGTAAAATCGGCTGTTAGCGTGGCGACGCTTTTGTTTTACCTGTCCCGTTCAAATCTTGCAAGTTAAATTTGACACACTTCCCGGTTCCCGAGCTGAAATTTTACACGCATATGTATATCGTGTGACAATGTAATATTATGATGACATGGAGCTGATCCGATGATGGAGCTGGAAGGTGGACATAGGAACTCTATAATGAAATGGCGCAACCCCATCGAGCTTGGCAAGACAAATCATACAAGTGATTTGTCTTTCCGAGTACTTTGTCTTTAGATGATATCCAGGGTCTGATGATGGGGTTGGAAGGTGGCCATGCAAAACTCTCTAATTAAGTGGCGTTAATCCATCGAGTTTGGGCTCGTTTGAAATGTCTCGACTAGAACTTTAGTCTTAGATGATATTCAGGGTCTGATGATGGAGCTGGAAGGTAACCACAGTAACTCTGTAATGAAACGACGCAACCTTATCGTGTTTATAGTTGTTTGATTCGTCTTGAGGAGTACTTTGTCAAGTTATGATCATTTTATTTCTACAAAATAATTTCGATGTTTTCACATCTGCTAGACGTCCCGTGACGTCTAGTTTTTTTAAATAGTATTTCCTTCGATCATGTAGTTGATCAAGGGTTGATTCAGTTAATAGTGCTTTATGCACATGCTAATTATCTCGATTGACCTAAGTGTTAGATGAGATGAGATCTATCTCATAGAAACCGCTATCAACTCTAGTTGATAGCGGTTTCTACTCTGATTGTTTTCTATATAAATGTTTTTTTTGCAAAATAATATTATCTACATTTTTTCGCTTGATAAACACTGATACATAGTTTATAGTAATATAGTTATTTTTTACGTAAATTTTGATGATGCCCATTGAAAAAATAGAGTTTTATAATAAACAGAGTATTGTTGTATCTTATTCTATGCAGATTTGTCTAGAATTTTAATTTTTATTACAATAAAAACAATTTTAGACGTTAATTGTGTTTGAATATTTCAATCTATATAATAAATACAAAGTGAATGTTTCATAGTAATATTTATTTAGGTTCACCCATAGCAAATGTATAACACATTGACTTATATTCTATTTATAAAGTATAGTCACGACTGATACATTTGGCAATTACGGATATACCAGCATGCTTATTTTATGAGTGATAATAATATGTTTGATATACTTATATTCGGAAAAGTTAAATAAATACATATTGGCGACAAACTGTTGTACAGTTTGGCAGCATAAATAGTACTAAGATATTTTTAGTGTAAGAAAAAAATTATATTTTTGTAAGAATGATAATAAAAATCTAAAAAGGTTAACAGAAGGAATACACAAACACTAAATATAATTTTTTTATTAAAATGTATATAAAACAAATAATGTTCATTGAATTATATTATCTGATAACGCTATTGCAATTGTTGTTGGAGATTTCAAAGGACTTAAAGATTTTGCATTAAAATTTATTTTTTGAGTCATACTAAATGTCTATGTCAGGGTTGCGCTTGGAGACTAATATAATGAAATAAGAATGATAGAGTCACAGTAATCGAATTCCGAGTTAACCGACTCATTGATGTAAATTTTGTATGAGTGATCAAGCCACTAAATCACTACCAACTCGGTAACTCGGTTTCTGATACAGCTCCCTTGTTTATTTCAAGCATATTTAATAAGCGCCTCGTAAGTACTTGGCAAATGGAATTTACCATGTCATTAAATTCCGAAAAAACGTAAAACCGAGTCATGTCAACTCGAGTGCCATCCCGAACTGACCATTATTTTAGTGCAAGTAAGTCGATTTCAAAAATGTACAACTAGTTCCTTGGCTATTTCATACTGCAGCATGAATTTCATGGCGGACTAACCCCTTTTTTAACAGTTTAATTGCCAATAACAATTTCTCCATCATAAGGATTCCACCTCTGTATCTCGACCGAAGATAAGTTTTAAAATACATTAGGTACCTATTATTTAACTTAACATAGCTGTTTAAGTTGAAGAGTCTCGCTTATTAATATCAAAGTGAAAGTAAAAGTATGCCACGTGGGACCGGCTTTAGAATTTTCCACCCATGGGAGTCGTAAGAGCTGACTGAGGGAATACCGGGGGAGTGGGCAGCAGCACTCCTTCGAGTATTAACAACATCCACTGCGATCGCCAACCCGCCTGCCAAGCGTGGCGATTACGGCACTATCCCCCATTCTTGGGGAGGCCTATGTCCAGCAGTCGTCTTTAAAAGGCTGACAGATGGATGGAAAGTAAAAGTTGGCATTATAATGTGTATGATTATAAAAGCTTATCGTATACAATTTAGTACAACGTATACAATACAGTAAAATAATATATTTTAGATTGCTACAACAACAACAGAAAACAAATAAGTCGTGACAAAAGAAAAACATGTGCACATCAAATAATGCTTATGTAAAGGTAATCCAGTGAGTCAGATAAAATGGCCGACCGCGACAGGGTAGGCTTGCTTTGACAAGGGACGGCCTCTATGGTAAGAACTGACAACTCAAATCTATATTTGACCGTTTCATTCTTCTCCGAAAAAATCCTTTGGATTGAAATTCAGTTTTTGTAGTCAGTTACGGGTTTGCTGCCAGTCATGTTTGGTTGTTTAACAAAACTTCATGAATTTCCTCGACCTCCCAGCATGGTCATGTTTTATTTTCAGAATTAAAAAAAAAATAGATACTTAAGAAATCATTTCAGAACTAAAATTTATTCTAAAATTAAAAACAAAACATAACCATAACCATTTAATAGGATAAAGTTTAGTTCTTAATCAATTTCGGGTAGTGAACAATCTGTGTGTTAAATTTCATCCAAATCAGCAAAGTGGTACTTGCGGGTGTAGGTAAAACACCAAGTGGGAATTCCCACTCGGTACCAGAATCAGTGTTTAGTTCTTTGAATCTATACAAATAAGTGAAATGTGGTGACGGAGCATTTTTATCTGTACCTACTCTCAACTATTTATTGCATATACGAGTATATGCCAAGAAGTGAAAAACGGCTCATTTTCAGAGTTGTAGGTCATACTAGCCTTTGCCCGCGGCTTCACCGCAGCCATAAACTAGTTTTTCGGTTATATCTCAAGTTCCCGATATAGTAGCGGGATAAAATGTATACCAGTATTTAAATATAATCAAGGCCTTTCAAATAAAAAAAAGTAGTATCAAAATCCGTCCAGTATTTTTTTTTACATAAATTTAAAAAGAAATTAGCTTAAATAATTTTCTAGTTTTTCGGTTATATATCAGGTTCCCGATATAGTAGCGGGATAAAATGTATACCATTTTTAAGTCTAATCAAGGCCTTTCAAATAATAAAAGTGGGTTCAAAATCCGTCCAGTAGTTTTTGCGTGATGCGCGAACAAACAAACAGATATGTTTATCTATCTGTTGATAAACAGAGAAAAATTTAAAAAAAAATTGTTTTGTGTTTAGACACGCCTATATATATTTAGATATTTTTATATATATTTTTAGCATTTGACATGCTTAGCACTATACATTAAACACAAAGTGAAAAATGTGAGATCGAAAATAATCCTGCTCGTGACTGTTATTTTCGATTTCACATTTTTTACTTTGTGTTTAATGCACGCCTATATAGCCTATTACAGCCATTTTTCTCAAATATTTTGAATGTACAGACACAGCTCTGCTACAGCTTTATAATAGTACTAGCCTTTGCCCGCGGCTCCGCCGCAGCCAAAAGCTAGTTTTTTAGTTATATCTCAGGTTCCCGATATAGTAGCGGAATGAAATGTATACCAGTTATTAATTCTAATCAAAAGCTATCAAACAAAAAAAGTTGCACCAAAATCCTTTCAGTAGTTTTTGCGTGATGCGCGAACAAACAAACAGACAAACAGAAAAAAAAATCTAAAAAGAATCGTTTGGTGTTCAGACACGCCTATATAGCCTAAATCGGTAATTTTTTCTCAAATATCTTAAATGTACAGACACAGCTTTATTACAGCTTTATAATAGTATAGATATAATCTATCTAAGAATTACCAAACTAAAAATGTCAAACATAATTACTGATAATCGCTTTGTTATGAATCCTTTCGTGTAGAGTTTTAATATTTTCTAGTTAAGGAAGAGCAAAATGAGAATGCAGTGGCATAACTACAATAGGTGCAGCGGAAAAGCAAAAATGTCATTAAAGGAATAAAGGCTAACACAGTGCATACAAATAAAAATATACATAGGTACTCCTATTTGAAAACATTTGATTGGTTTTGGAACAGGTTTTCTAGTCGGATTTTATAGTCTTTATTGACCTTGTATGAATGAAGTATGTGCTTATTGACGGGCCTCGTGGCATAGTCGGTAGTGTAACCGACTTCCGTGCACGAGGTCGTGGGTTCGATTCCCACTCAGGACAATTATTTGTGTGATGAACACAGATATTTGTACTGCGTCTGGGTGTTTTCTACTATATGTAGGTATTTACAAAAAAAATTGGTATATGTATTATATCCGTAATCTGGTACCCATAGCAGCGTTAAGCTTAGTTTGGGACCAGAGGACGTTGTAATGAAAAATTACCGTGAATATTAATTATATTTATTTATATTTATGTCGACGTAATTCTAATTTTTTTATACTATTAGTAGATTTATAAAAAAATACAACCAAATTTATTTATTTTAGTGCGTAATGTTTAATAACTGAAGCTTGAACAACATTCAAACCTTTACTTGTAATGAGCATAGGATATGGGATTATTTATTACAGATACGATGTTTATAATATTATAAGCACATTCAAAATGTATAAACTTTATTAAAATTCATACCACCATTATTGCTAGAACTAAAAAGAAGTAAATAATGTTATAATAATTCATTATTGTTAAAAAAAACTTCGTTAATTTAATGTAATTATGAATTTTACAAATTTTATATTTTTTTAGGATTTTTAACATTTTGTGATAATCCAAATTAACAAAAAAAGCTTATGAAAATAAGCAAATCCGTTTAGTTGTATGCCAAAAATAGTTATCCTATAGGAACTCCCCCTTAACCCTATATCTTAATTTAGTGTTTCATCTATCTACCTAATTTCACTTAAATCCGCTCAGTGGTCAAGGCGCGATTGACGGACAAACATCAACGCATTAAATAAGCATACCCCACCTGATGGTAAGCGGTACCTATTGACGCTTGCGACACCAGAGACGAGTTACCGTTGTTTCATGCTGATCTCCTGTGAGATGGTGTTGCTACTCCTCCCGCGAAGGTGCAACGCTCCGTGTGTGGATGCGTCACTCCGAAGAGGGTACCCGAAAGGGTAAGCCGCCGGCGGATCACTGAAGTAATCCAACACAGTACCAGTGGTCCGTCAACACAGGCGGAGAGACGGCACACGGCGGGTTTCTTTAGTGGGTGCGCGCCCCACACTACCCTGTTCGTTGCCCCAAACGACGGGGTGTGCGGTTAGGTACATTTATTCCCGCCTAAACAAAACATAAAAACAAGGGTGTTACTACTCCGATCCGCCCATTCACACTGACTTAAGCAAGTCTCTACCACTAGAAATATCTATATATCTTCACAAACACTCATATTTATAATATGGGTAAGATATATATTTATAATAATGTTGTACATAAATTCCTCGTTGTATTAATCTAAACAACAATAGACTAACATAAAGGAAATTCTGCCACTAACAATATGTTTCCATCTGAAAAAAATAACTATGTTGTTAAGCTAAAAACGTGTCATTCCCAGCAAGAGCATTGCTTGTTCACTGGCGTCTAGATAACATAAAACATCTCTATCGCAAACATATCCTTGTAATCGTCTAAAATCTATAACAATATATAAAACTAGCCTTTGCCCACGGCTCCGCAACCACAAGATAGTTTTTAATTTATGACTCAGGTCCCTGACAAAGTAGCGGGACAAATGTGAATAAATTTTAAGTCTCCATCCATCCATCCATCAGCCTTTCAAAGTTCACTGCTGGACATAGGCCTCCCCAAGAGAACGCCACAACGAGCGGTCTCGTCATGGGGGATAATGCCATAATCGCCACGCTTGGCAGGCGGGTTGGTGATCGCAGTGGATGTGGTTAATACTCGAGGGAGTGCTGCTGCCCACTCCCAAGGTATTCCCTCAGTCGGCTCTTACGACTCCCGTGGGTAGAGAGGGGTGGAACAATTCTAAAGCCGGCCCCACACGCCATTTTAAGTCTAATTAAGAGCTATCGAGCAGAAAAAGCTTAAAAAAACCGTTCAGTAGTTTTTGGGTGAAGCACAAAGAAACAAACAGACCAAAATTCTAAAAAAAATGATTTGTGTTCAGAGATGTCTAAATATCCTGATATATTTTTTTTCTCAAATATCTTAAATGTACATAGCTCTGTTACATCTTTATAATAGTATAGATAGACACACAACAATATTATTACACGAGCATTGACGTTGCTATCATTTTCCTTTAAGAGCAGTGAAACGACAATGATTTATTTCCCATTTTTTGAAGCATAAACGTCAAAAACAAGCAAGTTGGTTGAAACTCAACGAAGGGAACGACTAAAGTGGGAGAATGCTGTAAAAGCTTTTGAATTGATTGTCCAGTGTCAGGAAATTGTTGGGTGTTGGCATTGTTTCTGAAGCTCACGAAAGCTATTCAACTTTTCTCATTATGGCGATCTGTTGTGAGCCAACAGCGCAACGCTTACGATATAACAAGCTGCGTTATGAACAATAAGTAAGTAATTGCATGAAACGGTATCTTCAAATTCATTTAATAAACTTGGTGGTTTTTTTGCCTAGATAAAGAAATACTATGTCAAGGCAACATTTTTATCCTACCATGTATTTTGTGTACCCAACAATCACGTGCCAAATATACAAGTTACTATTTTGTTACCTACCGTATGACATGAAATGAAGAATCGGCCAGCCTCAACGTCCACCTCCTCGGGTAGGGCTGGTGAGGACACCACTGAAGGAATGTAATATAGTTCTGGTGGCCCGCCAATAAAGGCGGAGAGATGGCACACGGTGGGTTTCTTTAGTGGGTGAGGGCGCCACACTACCCTGTTCGTTGCCCTGAACGACGGGGTGTGCCGTTAGGAACATTTTTTCCCGCCTTAACAAAAAAAAAAAAAGGGTGAGGACAGCCTCAAATAAATGATGAATACAGGTTCAAGTCCTACTTGTGGCTCTCATTTTCAATTTCACATTTTTATACTTTGTGTTCATGCAATATAATAAAACATAACTTCTTAGACTGTGACATTTGTGTATTTATCCAATAATCTCATGAGTATTATATAGTATACTTTACTAGATTTTGCCCGCGACTCCGTCCGCTTGAGCATAAATACGTCATACATACGGAACAAAAATAGCTATCCCACAATAACTGTGTATTTTACCAGGATAAAAATCCTATAAGTAAAATCAATGCGGTTCAAATACGATCTTTGCGGAAAATCTGTGAAGTTAGGCTGATTGAACACGACAAGGATTCGTAACGACGACGTAAGAGAGTGAGTAGGTATGAGAGTGTTGGTGTAAAGATGCGAAAGGGAATGTTCCGATATTCACTTACACTAGGAGCTTCTTCAGTATACACTAACCATTTTAGTTCGGCCCACAGTAAGGTCCGGTGGACTGGACGGCCAGTTCACAGGTACTCCGCGACCTATCCTCTGCCGTGGCTGGGAAGACGAAACTGTCCGTGATCGATCAACCTTTGATAAGTATTCAAAATCAAAGTAGTACTAGGAATTTGTGGATCTTGAAATATGACACCGCACTATTGCTCTTACCTGGATCACACGACGTCACTAAGTGCCTAATTGCATGCGACTGAAAAATAAAAATTAAGGGCGAGCGGGTGAGGCGGGGTCGTGCCTGTGCGACCTTGTAAGAGGCGAAGTGTGTGTCGAATGAATACGCTTGAATTGCCTGGAGATAGTTTTACCTATTTGTAATCCTTCGCGCATTAGGATGACTATGATTACGAATTTTATTTTTTTTTACTTTTTTTTAGTTATCTATTAAACGTTTAAATATGAAAAATATGATATGAGTAAATTAGTAGTTTATACTAGTAGATTAATTTCAAATGAAGTCAGTAAAAACAATAAAATTACTATGCCATATCATTTACCTATCATCTCCTATTTTTTTCGAAACGTTAAAGTAAGTCATCCAGTATATGCCTACCTACCTAGACTAAATCTGTCATGTATGGAAGGAAGGCGGAGTCAGGAGTATCTGAAACCGGAGAGCGTGTCTGAAGAGAATTATGACTGTTGAGGAAGCGAGAGATGTATGTAAGAATAGAACCTTTTGGCACTCTGTTCTCTCTGTCTATCCTGCCAGGGAAGTATCATGATGTTAGGTATTAATAACTCATTTAGATTTAGAGGGTAGTCCATATTCAAATAATCAAAATACAATATGGCTTCAGAGCCTCATTACTGTGGCTTCGGTGTTTGCCATACAAACATCAATGTATCTAGATATATATACTATAAACAAACAACATGTTTACAGTTGATCAATTAAAACGTGTGATTTTCCGGTGATCAGAAATTTCTTAATTGAATTTCATTTCACGAGAATTTATTTGAGATATAGCACTCTTTTTAGTTCTGATACCCATTATGACCTTAAAAATTAGATGAATACAAAATTATACTTAGACTAGCTGAACCCATTTTTGCTTCTGCTGAAATAATCTTGTGTGGTTCTTAGTACATAGGGTACTGAGTGTTTAGGATTTATTTTATGTATATTTTATTTATAGTAGGCCGTGGGCGACTATGTTACTTGCTTAAGACTTATCTGTACTATATTGATGTTGTGCTATTGTCTGGTGGCAAAATATATTGGTTTTCTGAAGTTCAAAATCTAGATAAGCCAACATATTACTTGCCCATGGGAGAACACTCCTTTCTAATGTATAATAATAACCCACCAGAGATAATGTTTGACCTTTTTTGTTTTAAAGCGGGAAAAAAACCGTCGTTCGGGGCTACGAACAGGTTAGTGTGGAGCCCTCGCCCTCTAAATAAACCCTCCATGTGCCGTCTCTCCGCCTGTATTGGCAGACCACTGAAACTATGTGATATTATCGCCGGCCTATCTACCGTGCCATCCGTTAACCAAAGGGACACACGGAGATCCGTTCCCCGCCGGAATTCAGCCGCCGCCACTAGAGTGCCGACGTTGCCCGGGGTGCATCACGCGGATGTATCCCGATGCGCACCCCACACTTTATGGACCTAAAGTTATAAATGTGCAAGGTCATTTTATTTACATGCAAGCCCGATTTTTAGTTACACTCATGTATTGCACTAGCAAGTAGTATATATGGTTACTTTTATCCATTAGGTAAGAATTAATCATTAATAATAATCATTTTATGCCAATCCTGTCATGACAGTGTACGGACATACGTGCTATGTAATTATCACCTCAAAAGCTGATAATGTCCTTAATCATACTGTATGTCACACGTATGTACGCTATATTAATGTAATGTCAATTGATACAAAATTATTACATAATTGGGTAGTAAACTTATCTAGATAATAATTAAGACTGGAAATTTGTTTGCACTGTTGAGCTTAACATTTTATTGTATTCTATAGAATATTTATTTACTAAGAATAATTGTTTCGGGTAGGCAGTGAATCAGTGAACCGTTATTTGTTGAGGTAGTAATGGTAGACTTTTTAAAATATACTTAATTAGTTGAAACATTTGTGTACAGCTAGCAATTTATATACGTAATTAATTAGTAAAAAGTATCATTATACTTTTAAGGAAAAATATTCTAAAAAAAATCTTATTTAAAAAAAAAACAATTGTGCTTTGGTAGATTTATTTGGAGTTCACTCGAACTTGGTGCGAGCCGGCGGCGGCAAAGCAAAATTCTTAAACATATTCCCGTAGCTCATTTCCTTAGTAATGGGTTATATTCCGCGGCACAATTTTCAATTTCCTAACCTTTCTATATTACATACCTTTTTACAACGAATTACCTACCTTTTTTGAGATAAAGATATTGAAGTCGGTGAGTAGAATGACATTTCAGGTTGCTTTTATTAAATAAAATTTAGAGTTAACCTAACAGCTAATTAGTAGATATGCAATCATTTTAATCGTAAATTACATAATAAAATATTTTATTGGTAACTACTACTTATTTACGCAGTTACTGTATTTTAACCAATTTGATCATTGAGATATTATTATTAGGATTAAAAGCTGTATATTTTTAAAATCATATATTCATTACTACAAATTGTAAATGGGCAAAACTTTATATCAGAAACTTATTGATTCTGAGGCGGGTTGCCGGGTGAACTAGTTATAATTATGTTATATAATTATTTTAGGTTAGGTTAGGTTAGGATAGTTAGTATTTTGTGGCGTCTGGGGCCGGCTTTAGAATTGTCCCACCCCTCTCTTCCCACGGGAGTCGTAAGAGCCGACTGAGGGAATACCGAAGGAGAGGGCAGCAGCACTCCGTCGAGTATTGAAAACATCCACTGCGATCGCCAACCCGCCTGCTAAGCGTGGCGATTACGGCATTATCCCCCATTTCCTGGGGAGGCCTAAGTCCAGCAGTGGACGTTGAAAGGCTGATGGATGGATGGATGGATGGATAAGTATTTTATAACAAAAATGTATAAGGTGAAAATAATAAATGATTGTGTACAATGGTATAAAGGAATACAACAAAAGAACGAGCTGTCGAAAAATGTTATCAAAAACTGTCAGCTCATTCGATTGGCAAATTACGGTACGAAAGACCCTTGGATACCTATCTTCATCATGTTATCTACAAAAAGGTCAAACTAGCGAATGCATGGAATGGATGTGGAAGTTTTATGTAGGTAGGTATAAAAAATTTCAAGAGCGCCTGAATAGTGATAATTTGATTGGTTTTCGGGTTGTGCTACAAAATAAAAAGTATATTTACATTTAAATAACGATTTATACGGCGTGTATAAGGACGTGGTAGAGAAATAGTTTGAGTTAATACAATATTGATTTCGACGAAGTCGTAAACACAATACGTAATACCATGCAAACTCTTCAATCTTTTTGTGTATTTATTCGAGTAGCTCATGACATTTACATATAAATAGAAAACGTAGCACTGTCATATCATAGATCAATCAATCGTTCGCTAAGCAAAAATAATCGAAAAATGTTTCCATATTTTGATAATATAATCAAATATTCATTCTAGATCTAGATGTCGATTTAATAGAATCGAGGAACATAATTTACATAATATTAATCCTAAGTATTTTGATTTGATATTATAAAAAGGAGGATAAAAAGGAGGAAATGACATTTCTGATGTCAAGAAAAATATTATACATGCTTTATGGCATACTTACTGAAAAATAGCAGTAAGCTTGATAACAAATAAATTTGATAGCTGTTTTGGGTTATCTGGGATTCAAATTCGATTCTTTGCGGTTCTAGAAGTCTACCACTGACATAAAAAAAAACATAGCATCACGCCTGTATTCACCACAGAGGCAGTCTACCACTGACCTAATAAGAAAATTAAACTTGAGTATCCTGGAGGGAGGAATCAGGAAAATTGATACTCATGTGCCTCGGAGAGCATTGTATATTTGAACGCTAGTGAAATTACTTAATTGCATAATAAAACTTTAATATAAGTCGGCCTAGACTAGTCCTAGATTCTAATTCTCAATCGTGCATCAATCTTTATGGAGTTTTTCTATCAGGAAATTATTAGGAGCATCAAATGGATCCATTATATGGAATTCGGCTCATCCCCTGATACGTGTATTACATACTTTCTGATTCTGCGAAATAATACGTAGGACTACATAAAAAACATAGTCTTCCATGTGGTAAGCACAAACACACATTAAACCCTATAAGGAAATGTCATACTAATATTAATATGAGAATTTGTATGTCTAGATGCCTAAATATGTAAATCTTTGGATTTTTGTTACTCAATCACGTGACGAATTTGGTTCAAATATCGCACACAAATAGCTTATAGCCTGAGTCAGCACATATAACGTTAATCAGGAATATGACGTGGTTTACTGACTGTTATCGATCTATAATAAGACAAGCCTAGTTAATTTTGAGGTTATATCTCTCAGCGATATGGTAGCGAGATAAAAGTTTTAAAGCTTAGTTCAGTGCTATCCAAAAGTGTCATCAAAATCCGTTCAGGAATGTTTGCGTGATGCCCGAACAAACAAACAGATGAACAGACACAAATTCTAAATTATTAACACAATACAGTATTATTGGCCCTGCTTATCTCAGCATGAATAAGCCAGCTCGATTGGAGTTTTTTATTGTTAAAGCGGGAAGGCATCAGTTGTCCCCCACTCTTTTTTTTTTTGCGCGGGGAAAAGTGTACCTAACCGCACACCGCGTCGTTCGGGGCAACGAACAGGGTAGTGTGGGGATCTCACCCACTAAATAAACCCGCCGTGTGCCGTCTCTGCGCATTTATTAGAGGGCCACTGGAACTGTGTTGCATTATTGGTCTGTATAGCACTTGACATGCTCGGTTACTTTAAATAACAAATTATTGCGCTAAATAAGTGCTTTTCCCAACACTTCCCCGGATTTTCTTCGGAGGGACGCAGGTTCGATTCCCGCTAGCACTAAATGTTCTCTTTTTCTACATTTCACAAATAATTTGTGTTACATTACTTCTTTGGTACCGGTACGTACTCCTAACGTTGTGTTTCGTATTGTGAGTGAGAGCGCCGATCCTCCCCTTATTATCCTTCCTATCCACCTGCTCTCCCTTTCCTTGGAGATGTTGACGCGCAAGTGATCCCTCTGGTCTTGATCAATAACCGCTTACCATCAGGTAGGTATGCTTGTTTGCCACCCATGTAGTATAAAAAATGTACAGACATAGTTCTATTTTAGTTTTATAATTTATTGCTTAATTAATGTTAGAAACAATCTTCACAAACACAACTTTATAATAATTTCAAGTACTTTTACAAAGTTTGTAACAATTTGCTAACTAGGTTAGTAGTTCGTGACATTAATATTACAGAGGCATTTATTACTTATTTATACTTTACTTAATATTTAAATGACAATAAATGTTTCACGATTTTACCACACTCGTCGTGACTCTGAAAAGTATCTATTACGAGTATAAAGCTGTAACAAAGCTGTGTCTCTACATTTAAGATATTTGAGAAAACAATAATGTTAATTAGGCTATATAGGCGTGTCTAAACACAAAACGATTTTTTTTAGAATTTTTGTCTGTTTGTCTGTATGTTTGTTCGCACATCAAGCAAAAACTACTGAACGGATTATGATGCAACTTTTTTTGTTTGATAGCTCTTGAGTAGACTTAACAACTGGTATACCTTTTATCTCGCTACTATATCGGAAACCTGAGATATAATCTAAAAATCTGCTTTTGGCTGCGGTGGAGCTGCGGGCAAAGGCTAGTTATGACTATAACTATAATCTCTCGTATTTGAATCACCTAATAGTAAAACTAGCTATTTATTTCTGTTGATTTTATTATTCGCAAATATAAATAACAAAAAATATTTTATTCATTTCAAAAAATATGGTGATATATGTATATCTGAAAGTTCGTAGTTATTTGATATAAAATCAGTATTTATTGCTAAGTCTTCAGCCGAAATACAGCAGCAGTATATTTGAATTCCCTTACGCATTTCGCCAAGAAACTTGTGTTATCTTCATAAAAATAGAAAACGAAACGTTATATCGTTGAATCTCCAAGTCAATCAATCGTGCCACCCGCCTGTGTAGCGGCAAATCGAAAAAATCTCCAAAATGTCTGTGATTTAGTCAACACGAATAAATCTCTCATCGTAAACAAGTATCGATACACCGGTTTATCTTCCACTTCATAATAATCATATATCCACACTCATACATATATGATATATATGTTAACGTTTTCTTGCAATCATCTTTTATGACCAACCTCTCCCTCAAGGGTCATCCCATATAAATTTAGTTGAGATTTGATAATGGGATAAATAAATCATCAATAATTATGTTTAAAGTCGTAACCCAAAAAAGGCTGAACTCCACTTGGGATAACGAAAAACATGGCCCCGCATAAATCGAAATCCTTTAGACATTTTTATGGATAAACGTTATATTTACTGTTTTTAAAGCTTGTGACAGGCTCAACTGAACCGATCACAACGACACATAAATAAAAAAATAATGTATAGGTTTTAGTGACATACATTAATTATTGTGTTTAATAACGGCAAACAACACAAGTCTAAGAACTGTTGTGTCTATTTTATACAGAGACGTACGTATATCTATTTCCTATTTTGTATTGTATCATGTTTTTCTACGTGTTTGACAAACAAGGATACAGCCCACCTAATGGTAAGCAATTACCGTAGCCTATAGGCGCAAATGCAACACTTGCGCGTCACCATCTCCAAGGAAAGGGATAGGAGGTGAAAAGTATAGGAAGGAAACTAAGAATAATAAGAAGAGGGTAGGGAGGGGGTTTAAGCCAATGGCACTCACCATATGGAACACAACGCCGGGAGTACCTATATAGGTGATATTCCCTGATCAAACCGCCTTGCTTATCCCAGTATGAATGGGCTTATCAATCTACCACTACAAACTTTAATATATAGATGTTTGTTTACTTTCCCTCTAAAAACTTTTGGGACCACTTGGTCCACTTGGTTAGTATACTTATACTAGGTTTAATTATCGCGGGTGTACCCAAGCACCAACGCTTGTTCTAAAATGATGTTAAAATAGTGATTTCTCTCACTAATAGAATTCAGGCTAAAATAAGATTATATTATCTGTAACTTTACTCCCGTGTAATCCAGGAGTATGTCAGTAGATATGTATAGTTAATTGCTAATACTCCACTAAGCAATTTTGTGTATCTAATATCACGTATCCTATATATTTGTATTATAGATTTACAATAATTACGTGCGTATCGGTGCCGTCTTAATAACATTCCACCTCTTGATTTCCTGGAACAATCTATGATTATAACAATATATAATTAATGTTTAATATATGCATACGCCTATTCGCATTATAATTAATCACTTAATTACATCTCAAATAGGCCACATATTACGATGTACTCGAATTTAATTAAATCATAATATTTATATATATATATTTTTAGCATTTGACATGCTTAGCCATATAAATTAACACAAAGTGTGAAAATCTGAAATCGAAAATAACAGTCACGAGCAGGATTTGAACCTTCATCTCCTGAATACCGTCCAAATGCTTTGACAGTTCAGCCATCGTGACAATTGCTCAGGATTGCTAATTTCGATAACACATTCATACTTAACGTCTTGGGTGACGTCTGCGCCATCTGTAGGAAGTATCCTGCTCGTGACTGTTATTTCCGATTTCAAATTTTCACACTTTGTGTTAATTCCATCATCATCATCCATCAGCCTTTTAACGTCCACTGCTGGACATAGGCCTCCCCAAGAATGGGGGATAGTGCCGTAATTGCCACGCTTGGTAGGCGGGTTGGCGATCGCAGTGGATGTTGTTAATACTCGAAGGAATGCTGCTGCCCACTCCCCTCAGTCGGCTCTTACGACTCCCATGGGTGGAGAGGGGTGGGACAATTCTAAAGCCAGCCCCACACGGCTTGTGTTAATTAAATTATAATAATAAATATTATCTCCAGCCTTTTGGTCAGCATTTCGGTCACGACGGCTTATATTAACGGACACACTAGCCCACTATTGTGTGCATAAGTGATTTCTTTACACCCTCATTCTCTATGTTCGATGGGACGGCGTTCGGTCATGGTTGGAGAGATTTATCATTAAACAAATTACTCGTGTGTGGTGAACATCCCATTTTCTCGGGCATTTTTGGTCTAGCAAGTAATGAAAAAACGAAATATACAACATTACAGCGGTCTTGTGCCTTTTTTGTTACTAAATCTATGATCGTCAGTCACTATTTATCAAAAGGAGGGTGAGGTTTAATTAGTAATGTTTTTTATGGACTGGACTTTCCATTATCAAGACGGTGCTATATTTAGCGCTAAAACTTGAACGTGCAAATATACATCAGCTGGCATTGTGCCAGTATAGTTTTACTATTGAATAATATATGTTTATTATGCACAGCATTTAAGTAGCTTAAACAAAGTCATAGTATTGCAAACTTTTATGAATAACGGACAACATAAAACATAACATGGCATCATGCCTGTATTCCCCGAAGAGGTAAGCAGAGCTATATTACACACCCTCGGTCCACCAGTTATGTTTAAGTCCCACGTAATAGGGGGCAAGCCTATTGCCGTCTACCGGGCACATTTCCAAACTCCGGGCTGCTACTGAGAATTTTTATTTGTAAGTAAATCTTCAATAACACTGCCCGACGCCGGGAACGAACCCGAGACCTGAGACCAGAGGCAGTTGTTACGGACAAAATGTTTCATGTAATGATAATAGTAATCATTTTAGTATCTGCTTCTGTATAATTAGGAAAAAAGCTTACTTAGAAATTGTGGACCTCCAATTTAATATTGACTTAACTCTTACATTTCTTTTAGTTTTATATAATTAGGTACATGTATACTTTATTATTTTCATCAGACCTTTCATTAAACAATTGTTTATTATTTTTTTTTAGAGAATATTGTTAAGTGAAATGCGAATGCTTAGCTTTAAGAAAGGGTTTTTTTATTTTATTTGGGCCCTGTAATAAACGTTACCAATAGAAAATTGTAATTGTATTTTACCAGTTTAAATCTACAAGTTTCTGTTTAATAAAGAATACAACTTACAATTTTACCATGGTGGAAAACTGACAAAATTGTAAAATTTAGTATTTTACATATTTCTGTTTAATAAACATTTTCTCTTTACATGTGACAATTTACATATTAGTAAGGAAAACTGTTTTATTGAATGCATAATTGTAACTATAAATTTACATATTCTGTAAATTGTATAAGAATTTCAACAGATGGACTCGCCTTGTGTCAGAACTTAACAATTTTGTACCTCAATTTAATAAGTGAAGAGATTTAATTGTTCTCGATTTAAAAATCTTCAACAAAAATTTGTGTAATTGTAACTTTCAATGATATAGATACAATATTATCATCGAAATCTACAGGCGTTGTTTTGCACATGTAAACGTTTATTAAACAGCATTTATAATAGTAATATTTGTAAGGTTTTAAAAATACATACACACCCTTTTTAAGGCGGGAAAAATATTTCCCGACCGTCGTTCGGGGCAACGAATAGGCTAGTGTGGGGCCCTCACCCACTAAATAAACCCGCCATGAGCCGTCTCTCCGCCTTTATTGGCGGGCCACCGGAACCATATTACATTCCTTTAGTGGTATACCTACATACCCTGCTCTAATGAATAATCTTTGTATCACGGGGGACTTTACAAACATACAATTTCACGGACAAAAAGTACTTACACCCAGACTCAGAAAAACCACTTGTGTATCACACAAAGAGTTGTCCTGTGTGGGCATCGAACCCAACACTCGGGAGGCCGGTATCTAAACTACTCCGCCATCTGTGCAGTCACAATTCGTGCCTAGAAGTTCTAGGTACGAATTTCTAATAGAACATTTGTTCACATACATTGTTTTGTTCCAATAGAACATTTGTTCGTCACCACATTGTCCGTGTGGTGACGAACTAAGAATACAAGTGTCACCACCCCATTCTTTCCCACGGGTGTCGTACGAGGCGGCTAAGGGAAGTAAGCAATTATCATCCATTCCATAACTGGTGGCAGGGCTGGATACCAAGTGGGAGTACTCACTTGGTATCGGGCCCGAGCGGGTTGGTACCACCATCTCCCGTGTGACTGGCCATGAAGCACATCGTTGCGTTTTGGCTGTAGCAGGAGATAGCTGTTTATTCTTTCATTTCATATTGGTGAAATGATATTGTGAGCAGCAGCTTGACATTACTTTCGGTATAGTTGAGTCTATGAGCGACGGTTACCATTTACCAGCAGATGGGCCGTGGCTCGTCTGCCATTACACGCAATAAAAAAAATACATCAGTAATAAGGTAAAATTTATGCTATATGTACCTTCTATTAAAAGCAATGCCATGTAACCTATAGTAATTTGCTGTTGATCACAAGATTTAATTTTGTTACTTTTGGATAACGCTTAAGATTTATTCAACATCGACATTCGGAAGATCAAAGCGATATCTAATATTAATTTACAGTAAATGCAAGGATTCCCTGTAGTAAATTTGTGATTCCTTTATCACATAATGTAGGTGGTATTACATTATATTGAAATAGATACTGTTAGTTAGTCGTATATAATTTAGATTTGGAAAAGCAATTACCATTTGTTAATTTACTCTGACTTTTGCACGTGCTATTGTGTGTAATAGTTACATGTTTATGATACGAGGATAACCTGATTAGAATAATTGTTGTTTTTTCATTTAATACAGGGATAGTTTAAAAATTAAAAAAAAGGGGAACCCTATAGAAAAAGAAGATGCAGACATTTATCTGCACCTAAATTTTAGCAGTAATATTTCTTTTCCATATAAATTTCAGTATTTTTATATTACATACATATTTTATTTATTTAATGGTATTTCCTGATAATGACTCTTCATTTCACTCAGCTAATAGTTCTTTTTCATCCCTTGATAGTTATGGCTCAGCAACAGAATCCCTCGGTGACACTATTCGAAACATGTTCACTCCGACCACTTGTCAGCTTTTAAATATAGCTCATGTGAATGCACAAAGCATTCCCAGCCACTATAATGACTTATTTGATGCCTTTAATGCTGCAAACTTACATGACATCCTGATTTCAGAGAGCTGGCTCAAACCTCTTCTACTTTCTACAATGTACCCTATTCCTGGTTTTGTCTTAGTCCGTAATGACCGGTTGGACAGAAGAGGGGGTGGAGTAGCCATCTATATTCGTAGTGATTTTCCCTTTCAAATTATTGCTTCTTCGCCTCCTTACCACTCTGCCTCTACCGAGTTTCTTTTTCTAGAGGTTTGTGTCCAAGGTGTCAAAATGGTCCTAGTTGTGGTTTATTGTCCTCCTTCTTCTGACTAATTCACTGACTTAGAAGCAGTATAAGAATCTTTAGGGTCTGACTATGCACATCACATCATAATGGGTGACTTAAACACCGATCTCCTTAATCCCTCTTCCTCTCGTTTGCTTAAATTCCTAAACATTGTCCGCTCTTGTAGTCTCCACGTGTTACCCCTTCAAGCCACACACCACAACACCACTGGGGAAGACACTTGGCTTGACGTTATTCTCACATCCTCCCCTTCCCGTGTCTCCTCTCATGGTCAGTGTCCGGCCCCTTGTTTTTCCCATCATGACCTTATTTTCCTCTCCTACATCCATAAGCCTCCCAAACCTAAACCTAAGGTGTTGAGTCTGCGCTGCTTTGCGCGAATGAATGTTGACCAGCTGCATGCGGAAGCTTCAGCTCTCAAATGGCAACCACTGCTGGAGGCTTGTACTATAGATGACAAAGTGAACATCTTTAACAAAAATGTCATTGATCTTTACGACAGACTTGTCCCAGTAAGGAAAATTGAGGTGAAGCATTTGCCTGCCCCATGGATGTCAGAGGACATTCGAGGCGTGATGCGGCAAAGGGTTTCTGCGTTCCGTAAACATCGTAAAGAGCGTTCTGATGTTAATTGGGCCCGTTATAAGACAGCTAGGAATTGGTGCAACCAAATGATACGCAATGCTAAACGCCGATATACCCTTAATAGTATTTCTTCTTCTACTTATCCTTCTGAAACCTGGAGGTTTCTTGGGACACTTGGCATTGGGAAACCACGTTTTTCAGAACTTTCGAACAACATCGATTTGGATGATTTAAATCAGTTCTTCACTAAAACATTGTCTCTAGATATGGCCACCCAAGCACAAACGATTGACTACATTGCCAATTTACCACGTCCTGGTATTGCTTCTTTCAATTTTTCTCCAGTGACACCCGATAAGAAGGCGTATGTTCGTCCTTTGCCCAAAATTTCTAATCCTAGCCTTCCTAATGATTATCGTCCTATCTCTATCCATCCTTTTCTTTCCAAAGTTCTCGAACTCTGCGTGCATAAACAGTTGTGTAAGTTTGTCTATACAAATAACCTTTTGAGCACATTACAGTCGGGTTTCAGGCCTGGGCACAGCACTGTATCTGCACTCTTAAAAGTGACTGGTGACATTAGGGCGAGTATGGAGAACACCCTTATAACAGTGCTGGTTTTAGTAGACTTCTCAAATGCCTTTAATGTCATCAGCCATAATATCCTACTATCTATCCTTTCCCATCTAATGATCTCATTGGGTGCCTTGGAATAGTTCTCATCTTATCTTCAGGGACGCCAGCAATCTGTTCGCATAGACGACACATCGTCCAGGTGGTGCGACTTAAGTTCTGGTGTCCTTCAAGGCGGTATACTTTCTCCTCTTCTCTTATCTCTTTTCATCAATCTTATAACTCATGAACTTCGATGTGCGTATCATTTGTATGCTGATGACCTACAAATATATACTCAAGCCAGGGTGAGCGATCTTCAGTCAGCAATTGCTGCTATAAACAATGATTTAGCAGCAATTAAAAACTGGTCTGCAAAATTTGGTCTATGTATAAACACAGAAAAATGTCAGTCCATCTTACTTGGTAGTTCTCGTTTACTCAGTGTCACCAATATAACGAGTCTGCCACCAATAGTCTACGACGGTATTGTCATACCATACAGCAATTCTGTTAAGGACCTTGGCCTATTTGTAGACAGTACGCTTGAGTAGAAAACGCAAGTTACTCATATTAGTCGGTAAGTTACAGGATCACTTCGCTCACTCTATCGTTTTAAGAACTTTCTTCCAATTGCGACCAGAGCAACGTTGATGCGGGCCTTAATTTTCCCTATCATCGATTATGCTGTTGTGTGTTATCTCGACCTGAATGCAGATCTGCTCAATAAACTTGACCGACTTCTCAACAATTGCATTCGATTCGTTTTTAATCTTCGCAAATTTGATCATGTTTCAAAATTTCGCACAGTACTAAACTGGTTACCCATTCGGCAAAGGAGCAGTTTACACGCTGTGTCATTGTTATATTCTCTCTTAAATTCTCCTAATGCTCCCATTTACTTAAAGTCCCATTTACAATTTCTCTTTGCTACTCATGACCGACTCCTTCGCTCTTCTAGCAATCTTCTTCTTCACTGTCCTTCAATGTACAGGCTATTCTACTCTGGAATGCGTTGCCATTAGAGCTCAGAATGGCTACAAGTCGTGTAACATTCAAATCCAGGGTGCGGGAGTTATATTCCCGTATTTTGGCTGAGTCTTCTCTAATTTAATAACTCACATCTATTCGATTTGTTATAAAATATTTATGTAAGTATATTGTATTTATATATGTTTACATCAGCATATATTTAAACAAATATATATATATTTATATATATGCATGTATATAATGTTTATTTTATTTTATTTGTCATATAAGTGTATTATAGTATTTGTTTATATATCTTGTTTTCTCGTCTTTCTTCACAAGCACCTACCATAACACATAAATCTCTGTTCTGCCCCTGGTAGACTGGTAGAGAATGCCTACGGCATTAAGTCCGCCTTGTACCAATTTTTTGTGCTAAAGTTATAAATAAATAAATAAATTTAAAAATATAATATTGGAAACTTTGTATGGGTAGTTAGCTAATGGGCGACAAAATGGCAGCTACGGACATTCTTTTTAATTAATTTGCAGTACAAGCAAGTTCTATTTAATAATTGATAAACACTGATTAAATAAATTTTAGGTGATATGAAGTTTATCGGGTCATCTAGTCTCCATCCATCCATCCATCAGCCTTTCAACGTCCACTACTGGACATGGGCCTCCCCAAGAGAACGCCACAACGAGCGGTCCCGTCATGGGGGATAATACCGTAATCGCCACGCTTGGCAGGCGGGCGATCATAGTGGATGTTGTTATTACTCGAGGGAGTGCTGCTGCCCACTCCTCGGGTATTCTCTCAGTCGGCTCTTACGACTCCTGTGAGTAGAGAGGGGTGGGACAATTCTAAAGCCGGCCCCACACGGCCACATCTAGTCTATATTATATATATTTCTTGTGTCCGTGTGTTAGTAACCGGTCTTGACAATTTTTTTTGTGTATGTATCAGCATGTTTTAGATTCACATTTGGACCCGGTAGGTGCCGCCACGATATGTTTTCAGGACCTACCTAACAACAAAATTTCCCACACCAACAACCCCACTTTTTTATGAAAATATTCCTTAGTAGCTAAAATAATGCTCCATCCAAACGAAACGTCAATATTCGGACAGGACAACGTCTGTTGGGTCCGCTAGTATTTTATCAATACATAGTCTGGCCATAAATAGGTACTGTTACAATTTAAAAAAAAAACAATAATATTACATTGAATTATTGGTGGTACGGCTGGGTACCAAGTGAGAGTATTTACTTGTTATCTAGCCAAAGCGGGTTGGTACCACGGTCTCCCCTGTGACCGGCCATGAAGCACGTCGGTGTATTTTGGTTGTCACGGGAGAGATGTAGAGAGAGAGGGAAGCATTTATTCTTTCGTTTCATATATGCGAAAGGAAATGGTGAGCAGCGACTTGACTATACTCTCGGTATAGTTGAGTCTATGAGTGACGATTACCACTTACCATCAGGAGACGACTACCATCACACGCAATAAAAAATCTGACAGATGAAAAACTGATGGAATGATATTATAAAGTATAAACCACATGATTTCTAATAAGCAAAAAATGTTGATAAAGCTCTAACAGAATTTCAGCATATTACGTTAATAAAAGCTCTGGAGTGCTACGTAAAAATATCGACATAACAAAAGAAAACTTTATCAATCAAGCACAAAAGCGTTCCAATACGAATCGAGTTGTTTACAAGTATTTTAGCCTGGGGTCTGAACCAAAACATTATGTAAAATTTGTTTTGAATTATTTTCAATCTTATCATCCACTGGAAAATATTTGTAGTGGTTCAGATGCTGGAGTTCTTTTTCCAAATGTGGTAGGTTCGATTTTTGATAGGTAGGTAAGAAAATTATTACCCATCATTGTAAGTAATAAAAATATCTATATTAAATTAAAATTTCTTTTTAAAATATATAATACCTCTTTACCCTACAAATATTTCATTTGAAATCGTCAGCAAATGTATGTCTGATGCATGTTACTTTAATGTATTGTATTAATAATATCCATCCATCCATCCATCAGCCTTTTAACGTCCACTGCTGGACATAGGCCTCACCAAGAATGGGGGATAGTGCCGTAATCGCCATGCTTGGCAGGCGGGTTGGCGATCGCAGTGGATATTGTTAATACTCGAAGGAGTGCTGCTGCCCACTCCCCCGGTATTCCCTTAGTCGGCTCTTACGACTCCCATGGGTGGAGAGGGGTGGGACAATTCTAAAGCCGGCCCCACACCTCTTTTAATAATATACACCCATTAAAATACCTACTTTTCGTGATTAAATTGTGACGAAAAATAGGATATATTTAAGACCAATTAAGTATGCTAATATTTTTTCTATTAGTCCATGTGAGCTGTCAAGAACACAAAAACAAATGTGAAATGGGGATTTGGAATCATCGTTGGGCGACTGCAATAGCTTAGCGGGATAGTAATATTTGAATCTTAGTCTGTCACCACAATGTGGTAAAGTATTCGAAACGTCGCTGGGACAGTATAAAATCAACTGATTCCATATATTAATGTAGATATACTATACTACATTACCGTTGCAATAACCATAAATATAGTAACGTATAGATCACCAAAGCGTGTGAGCGAGAAGAAAATCTTATACAGTAACATAGAAGATGGAAGAGGAAAGCAAATCTAATGTCATTGTAACCCACTTGAATGACAGGTATTCTACAGTCTTCTAGCTTGAAATTAGCTTCGCGGTTTTTTGATATATTTGTGTTATAAATCTTGTTTATTATATGATTATAACTATTAAACACAATGGTTGTTTGTTCCGGTGCCTGTGATGTAAATCATGCAAACAATCCTGATAATTGCATGTTTCACAGGTAAGTTCTCAGCATGTTCTCACAACTTAAATGCTTTTATTTTAGGTCATAATTACTGATATTTTCTGTTTCAGTTACAAATTAATTTCAATTTCATTGTTACTGTTTATATTTTACATAGAAATATGTCGCATTGTTACATATTTGCAAGATTTTAGTAGAAAAGTTTTTAGGTACATATACACTAGGGCTTGACTTTATCGACAAGGTATATTGACGATATTTCCATCCATCCCATCCATCAGCCTTTTAACGTCCACTGCTGGACATAGGCCTCCCCAAGAACGGGGGATAGTGCCGTAATCGCCACGCTTGGCAGGCGGGTTGGCGATCGCAGTGGATGTTGTTAATACTCGAAGGAGTGCTGCTACCTACTCCCCCGGTATTCCCTCAGTCGGCTCTTACGACTCCCATGGGTGGAGAGGGGTGGGACAATTCTAAAGCCGGTCCCAAACGGCACATATTGTCGATATTTATCTTAACTGTTTGGAACATTTTTTCCTAATACATTAATGGAAAAAATGCAATAAAAGTTCTACAGCAGATATCGTCAGTCAAGTCAATTTAGTTAATTTAAAAATTAGGTAGTAGGTTTATGTTGCTAAAATATGAGTGTATAATTCCCTTATAAAATGCATACTTAATATCGTTGACTGACGTTGCTGGTGAAATAAATATCCCATCCGTCCATCAGCCTTTCAACGTCTACTGCGGGACATAGGCCTCCCCAAGAGAACGCCACAATGAGCGGTCCCGTCATGGGTGATAATGCCGTAATCGCCATACTTGGCAGGCGGGTTGGCGATCGCAGTGGATATTGTTAATACTCGAGGGAGTGCTGCTGCCCACTCCCCCGGTATTCCCTTAGTCGGCTCTTAAGACTCCCGTGGGTTGGGACAACTCTAAAGCCGGCCCCACACGACAACGGTGGTGAAATAAATAAAAACGAATTAATTATGTTTGTTTTAATTTATGATGTCTGTTTTGTTTCATTAGTTGAAGACGAATATTTGAATGAGTTCGTTAAAGAATCTGATTTCTTTTATCATTTATCGATAGTCAGTCTAACTCTTAAAACTTACATCACTATCCAACGCACACATTGACAAATCAAAATTGGTTACGCGTTATCGAGCTGTCAGGTGATCTATACGTTATACTATATCTATGGCAATAACACCGTCATAATACCGATAAAATTTTACTCAGTGGAGATTAATCTATACTATTATAAAGCTGTAAAAAAGCTGTATCTGGTACATTTAATATATTTGAGAAAAAATGACTTTATTAGGCTATATAGGCGTGTCTTTTTTTTTAGTTGTTTGTCTGTTTATCTGTTTGTCTTTTTGTTTGTTCGCGCATCACGCAAAAACTACTAAACGGATTTTGATGCAACTTTTTTTTGGTATTTTATTTGGTAGCTCTTGATTAGACTTAAAAACTGGTATACATTTTATCCCGCTACTATATCAGGAACCTGATATATAACCGAAAAACTAGTTTAAGGCTGCGGCGAAGCCGCGGGCAAAGCCTAGTATTGAATAAACTAGTGAAACTGATTTAGGTAATGGCACTCGAAAATTTAAACAAAATTTGTTGCGGTCTTTAGAAGTGCCACTCGATTCGCAGTCCAACCGCTTTAACTCCGAAATGTTCCATAAACTGTAGCTAGGACCGAACCAGCTCAACCGAAACGATTTTATAACAACTAAAGTATTTCTACAAACATTATAACATTAGATATTTATAGTTAAGTGAATAACCAATATTACGAGTATTGGATTATTAAATTAATTTATTATGAAAATAGAAGGTTGCTGTTTATTTGTGCTCGAACAACAACTTGAAAATTAATTTTAACCCACCGGCGTACCACTGAAGTATACAGTATACAGTTTCAGTGCTCAGTCAATACATTTTATCCCGCCTTAATAAAAAAAAAGGTCCGTAAGAAATGTATCTAATTTTAAAAAATAATGAAACTTTCAGAGTAACTTTGTAGGTAATTATTAAAAAATGTGAAACAAGAGAACAATGTGGGAAAAATTCAATTTTCATCCGTAATGCTAAACAAGGTGGTACCGACGCAAACAAAATTGGACTCGTCAGAGCCCGGCCATTCGAGTGAATTCGGGACAGCGATAACATCAAAGGGTTTTTAATCATACTGAAGAATTGTAATTACAGTCCATACTCTCCGTGAATACAAAATGAACGTTAAATCTTTCCGTCAAATGTAAGGGAACGACTATTGATAGTGACGTTTGGCACCTCGCTTTCACGACAATTTCATTAATCTGCCTGGCACGTAAATAAGTTATTTAGTAGCCACTACGAATACTAATAATGATAATACAATAAGAGTGACAGCAAATTATAAAATGCTAACGACCGCCCGTGACTTCGCCTGCGTGGTCTTCAAATTTGGTCCATAAAGTCGTTCCCACGGAAACCCTTTATTGGGGTAAAAATATTCTGTGTATTTATCCAGGAACCAATTTATGTGTTTACTAACACATCCATTTAGTCATTAGATCATTATCAAAAAATAGCCTAACTACAGCAACTTATTTTTTGAATCATAGGGTAAACTGTATAATGATTGGCACTCTAAGCATATTTAAGATTGATATATATATTTTAAATTGATAGGTGTTTACAAAGTCAGCAAACATAGATAAAGGGTTCCCTGGTATGTATACTTTCAAATGAAAATGCATTAGTCAATCTAATTAGAGATTTTTAATAAAAAAACAATTAAAAAACAAAAAATATATTTGAAATTACAGTCATTGGCACCATGTACAGTTACTGTTATTAAGTCAGTCATTGGCACCTAATAAAGTAAGATTATAACAGAAAATTGGTCAAAAAAGCACTCGTTGCCATTATTTACCTAAAAACTAAGCATAATAATAAATAATATATGTTACAGTCGTTAATTGATAACCCTTATTAGAAAGTGATGTTTTAACAGTATATATTTATTTTCTTTAGTGCTGCCAGCTATAATATTATAAAACCTACTTTTTTCTGCAAACAATGTTACTATTGCAGATTATGAAAAAAAGTAGAACAAATGTTTTTTGCTATACCAGTTCTTAATATTTGCATTTAAAAAATTGTATTCCAAAGTGCCAATGACTAAGGGGGTGCCAGCAATACTATAGTTTACCCTATATGTTAATACAGTATCTCATTTATCTGCCTACTTGTTTTGCGATGACCATTTTCATATCTAGGTATCCTAATTGTTAAAACCATGACTAACGCCGTACCAGGAAATGCACCAGTGGTAGAACTTCGCTTCTCATAAATCTGTGTGGGGTATTGTGGTGTGATCTAAGATTGTGTAATACCGATGGATCAATACCAAATTATAATAATTTTCAATCACTCTTGTTTCTCACAATGAATAATTGTTATAGTTCTAAGCAATGTAATTTTAATAATTATTTTAATAAAATCTTTAAGTATATATTATATCAATCTTTTTGCATCTTCAACTGCAGCCGCACGTAATTTACAAAATTTTATTCAAATCTACTCAGTCGTTTAGTCGTGATTAACAAACAGCAATCTTCATAAACTTTCACGTTTATAATATTAACTCACCTCGGGAACATTTTACACAGCCAACATATTATGTGTTCGTCACATTTTACTGTGGGTGCAATGGGAATCGGACACACGACCCCCAGCGTCGAAGGCAGAGTCACTACCAACTACGCCAACGTGGATTTTGCGGATTGCGAAATTGCTTTAACTTTCGTGTGCTCGTTTTTTTTTATCGGTCGTCTCTGGTCTCCCCCTAGACGGGATGCCCTAAGCAATTGCTTAAATAGCTTATATTAATCCAGAACTGTCGTGACTTGGTTTGGATTTTGGCCTATCCGACGTGATCTCCTTATCAGGGTTAATAATAATCTATGTACTTATCAAGGCCATAATTCCCTGTATAAAACATTTCGTACAAAAACAGTTTACGTCATTTGAGAAAAAAGTAGGTAAATTATAGTCGAATGAAATACTTTCCTTAAAAGCCTTCGTCAAGTAATATGTTTTCCAAAATATTCTGTTATATTTACTAGTAATCCTGTAGGAACTAACAACTATAGGTACAACGCTAAAAAAGTTTTAAGCCGATTTCGTACATATATTTTCCCCACAGTGAAAAAATATATAAACAAACTGCCAACATACTCGTATATTTCGCCGTAACACTGATATTACTACACAACACCACAAAAAGACTGCGCGCAATGCGAAGTTTGGTACAGCGAATAGGTACATCATATCATACACGTTTCACGATCCATTAAGTAAAGATTCATAAATATTTTTGATTAAATAAAAAAAAATGAATGCGGAAGGCAATGCTATAATTATTATGGACACAAAAAAAATTAAACCTTTTAATTCTGGAGCTGATAGTGTTCTTAGCTTTACACACTGTAACAGTAATTATATCACTTTTAAAAATCATTCTACAAAATCTGTGATGGATATGGATTAATTTACATAATTTTACAGTGTTCGAAATTATCATTTTAACGAAGACTATAAAAAGATAATGAATTATAACGCTTCGTATAAACGAGATAAGTCTTATCCACTAACAGACAGCCAACGTAGGTATCTTGATATACTTATCAACTTAGTATTTTATCTAAATTCATAAAGCAGAATATTAAATTGTTTTTTGTTTACAGGCTGAAAATCCCATCAAATCAATAGATTTTCTGGAAGAAGATATGTGGCTTTACAATTCAATAGTAAGTAACAAATTGGACTTCAATCTAGCGATTGTGCTTCCATTGGCCGGGCATGGCGAGTTTCATGTGTATAAGTAGTAAAGTACTCGTATTTCGGAAAATATGCAAATTTCAACCCGTTGTTACGGTGCCTACATTTAATAAATTGAAATTGAGATTAACATCAGCTGTGGTAAATTAATAAAACTAGATGGCTGTTGATTTTGAAATTAAAAACAAATACATATATTCTAGATTCCATCAGCGATTTTGTCTGTGTATACAGCGGAATTCTGTCAATTAGCTATACCACATGAACCAGATTATTCGGATTTTAAAATGCACTGCTGCAACTGGCACTGGTGCATGCAAAATGGTTAAGCGATCGGTTAAGTAGCTATAGCGCGAAAGTGTAACAAAACTAACAAACAAACTCAACAACAACAACAACATAGCATCACGCCTGTATTCGTCGAAGGGGTAGGCAGAGGTGTATTACACACCCACGATTCGCCAGCTATGTTTAAGTCCCACGTAATAGGGAGCGAGCCTATTGACGTCTACCGGGCACATTTCCAAACTCCGGGCTGCTACTGAGAATTTTTCTTTTTAGGAAAAAGTTCAATAACATTGTCCGACCCGGGGATCGAACCTCATGATTAGCAGTCGCATACACTACCAAGGCAGTTACAAACTCATTTTCTCCTTATTAATATTATAAGGGTTGTAACACTAATGTTAGTTAGAAGTTGAACATATGTACCTACTTATTCCTCATGTGGCATCAGCCAATATGTGGTCACATAAAAAAAACTTTAAGCACTGCTTCGTGTTCTCTTTATAAATACCATTATCTAACAATACAAAAGCTAATATGTTATTGCCCGAATCTATACGGCAATTTAATTTAATAAATGAACATGTCAGCATACATTGAAACGGATCGTTAACAGACCAAAATCATGAGAGACGACCACAATTCACAGAGCCCGTCACAAATTACAAACTAATCATAGTTCACCAATTGGGTCGCTTGGAAAAGGTTAATTTTCCCAATCCCGACGCCGCGTTAACGTTCAGCTAGTAACTACCACCCCGCCAATTAGCTTTTACAACCTTTGTGGTCCGATAACTACTCTATGAGACTTATCTATCGAACGATCCGGGTATTACGTCCGTAAATACTAGTGGAAATTGTATCTCAGCTCACTTTAGCGACAACTGTTTATTGGTGATAGTACTTGTGTTTTGTCTTCAAAGATTATGTATGTGTTAGAATTCTTACAATAGTATGGTATGATAGTGTCTTTGTGACTGCCAAAATTTATTTACTTATGCGGTATTCTGAACTCTGTTTATAGAGTTATTCTGTGTTAACGCCTTTACATGATTATTTTTAGGATTGATAAGTTACAAAAATAATTTACAATATAAAAGGAAGGTTCAAGGAAGGTATACAAAAACCGTTCTAATATTTAGGCGAATAAAATAAAATATATTTTACGGGATCTATCGCGTATACTTGATTTTCTACTATCATAACGTTATCACGTGGCGAAAAGCCTCGTGTCAAAAATCCTTAAAGCATAAAGGAGAATGCCGATTTTTCTATGAGAGTTGGGCTATTGTTGTGTCTTAACCAAATTGACTAGAGAACATTGTAAATGTACTCAGGGTCATCATATAAAAACATCATTAAGATATCTGATGGGAGTTTAGAGAAATCTGATTTTTAATTTTTCGGTATGTTTTTAATATATAGGTTATATTATGCGTTGAAATCCATATTTTTTATTCTATTATAGTATTAAATGTAGTATCAATAGTATTTTGTAGTACCTATTTAAGAAATATAGATAGGATATAATGCTACGACTTACTACTCTAGATCTAGATTACATCGTAAGAATAATGGTGGTCTTAGTACCACTAAAAAGTCTATCTCTCATGACATCACGCTCTTTTTTTTAATCACTCGACGGAGAATATGCTCGACTCAACTTTAAAGTAAACACTTTAAACAATAATAAAAAAACACTCCTTTTCCGCAAAGGAAGCAAACGAACGAACAAACATAATACGTTATTGGCTATAGAATTCAATTCTTGATTTAATGGCGTTGTTAGACTTATAGACACAACTTTGTCAATGTCGCGTAGAGATATCCCACCCCCCCAGCTAGTGGACATACCAGAACATTCCAGGATAGTGACAATTCTTTTAGCAGCCTGGATACGAACTCGCACTCTGATTCTTCTGTACTGTCGGGAATAAATAAATGATATAAAACCCATTTTTATTTACCCCGTCACAAAGATTCAAATACTTGTTAGCAGCCGTGACCATGAAATTAAAGTAACACCGATAGATTCTGTAAAGATACTTTTGTTTTATAACTAGCCTTTGCACGCAGCTCCGATGCAGACAAAAGCTAGTTTTTAGGTTTTATCTCAGATTCCTGATTTAGTAGCGGGGCAAACCTATACCAGTTTTTAAAACTAAACAAGAGCTGTTAAACAAAACGTGCCATCGAATTCCTTTCAATATTTTTTCCTGAATGTCTGAACAAAAACATTTTAGACTAATAAGAACAGACAAAAAATCTGGAAAACGGTTGACCCTAAAGACCATCCCTGAAACTTCCCGCTAATTTGAAACTTAAACGCTCAAAATTGCACTTATTACTAGACTTTTGGGCTCTCCAAGCTCAAAGAGATAACTGTTCTATGCTTTTGAGCTCTTCGAGCCCAAAAGTCTGATAGAGATTTAATAAAACACTAAGTATTCGTTGAATTTTCAAATCGCAATAACTTTTGAATGAATGAACAGATTTTCTCGTAGTTTACGGCATTCAACACAGCTTTTTGAGCTCTTTGAAGAATCTTAAATTTGGAACTGGTCGGACTGAAAATTTTTCGACAACTATATCTCATGGAAGAATCAACCGATTTCGGCCGGACTGGCGCTCGACGTGATTTTTTGATGTTAAAACCTGATTAGTTTTTGGAATCAATCGGTAAAACCGTTATTCCAAAAAAAACACATTTAAAAAAATGATTTTTTGTAGTTGTTTTGAGATTTCTCAAGATCTACCAGTTCGAATCGGTCCTAATTGTATTCAAATTCTAAGTTTGGTCAAGTCCTTTCGAATGACGCCAACCGCGATGAAATCGGTCAAGCCGTTCAAAAGTTATGAGAGGTTTGCATACGGCCACATACACACACACACACACACACACACATACACACACACACACACACACACACACACACACACACACACACACACACACACACACACACATACATACAGACATACGGACATCATCGCGGAAACATTCGGAAGAAGGAAGCTTCCTAAGACCGCAAAACGTCAACCGTCCGTTCCACCATCTGTTGAAAACCTTAAAATGTCTCTATTTATGATATATTATATTGCACTTGTAAAATAATATATACACACATATCAAGAAAACACTATTTTTAACATTCATGATATTTTTTGTGCCATTTTTGACATTTAAACTAGTTAAAAATCTGTTTAAAAAAGTTATGTCTTGGACGTCCGTGTGTTGTAGGTAATGTATGTTAACACGATAACGACCGAAATACTTTACTAATCGAGCCTTTTTTATTCTTTTTAACTTCAGTATTATTATGAATAGAGCCCTATTACTTTTCACGGTCTGATTCAATGTGGTTTAATTTTTATTAAATAAACAAACAAATTGTGAATATTTACGCTCGACTCGATGGCACAATGGTACACTAAAACCAGCGCTATACCTTATTTCGTGAGAACTATTTGAACTACTTCTATAGACCAATATACAAGTACTTCTTAAAATTAGCGCTAGATGGCGTATAAGACATGAGAGCCACATTAGTATTTTTTGAAGTTAGCACTATCTATATAATTTATTGAGAACTACTTAGTAAGACCAATACATTATTAGTTACTTATCAAATAATCAATTTCATTGAGAAAAATGAAGATTATGAGGCGTGCACTTTTGGATTTTCCAAAGTATTGTGAGCATGCGGGCATTTTCTCTCAAATATATTAAATGTACAGACACAGCTTTGTTACAGCTTTATAATAGTACCTATAGATAAACACAGAAATAGACATGTATAAATTGTACAATATGTATGTATATATGTCAAATAATGTTTATAACCTAGTGCTAGAGGCTTGCATATCCCAGCATAAATAGATCAGGGAATTACCACCCTCTAACAGAAGAAGATCAGTGTGAAACGATGACCGACGATGAACGACGACAACGGTAGATACTCCTGCCATTGTGGTTCAAATGGTGAGTCAGAGTGCTGGAGGCCCAGTCTTCTTCTCTATATTTTCCGATGAATTCGAGATCGGGTTTTATGGAGGGCGCCTGCTTATCGAAAACTTGAGTAGCTAGTTACTGCTACAAGATATACCTTGAATAACTTTACCACAAACTAAATATTTTTATAATATACTAGCTATTTCCCGCGGCTTCGCTCGCGCAAATAAATGAATATTGAAATAGGAACAATTTTATTAATACCTCTTTGTAAACGATGTTAGCGGTGTTTCCTTTTGCGTCTAAAACTCACTCTGGAGCATGCAACAAAATCTCTCCATGTGAAAAGCAGTCCTTACTTAAATCGTCGCCAGTCATTTTTAGTGACTGGCCTAGGGACTTATTAATTGTTATGGCAAAGCACACATTAAGAGGAATCTGTATTCTGTTATATTATATTAATTTCTTCAGGATACTCTGATAAAATTAACGGTATTCTTGGAATATAAACAACATTTCCTTGACCACGTTCGGTAATTACTGTGGCTCCTACGATGTTTTCATAAAGAGCTTTGATTTCTAAGCTAGTTCCATTGCAAAATTTAGGGAATTGAGATTTCTTAATAACATTAGTGGTGATCCAATTTAAGAGTTAGTTTCCAGTGTAAAACACAGTCACTAATTATAAACCAGGCGCTTCTTCTTTAAATTTAAGGGCGTTACAATTTACGTATCCCTAATTCATTGTGCTCTACAAAACGTATTTATCATTTACGTAAAGTATTTTGACCTGACTGTTTGTTTCGGCTAATATCCGTAACGGCTGGACCAATTTGGACGGGATTTTCACTGATGTATATGTAGCAGATGTAACAAGGAGTAACTTATGAAACTACACATTATTTTAGAAAAACAATAAGGTTACTTCAAAAAAATTTAAAACTAATTTCCACGTGAACGAAATCGCGGGTTGCACTTAGTTAACAAAGTTTGTTATTTAAACTTTATATAAGATGCTTCAACATTGAATTTCTTGCTTTTTCTTTTAAAAATAATAAACTTTTTATGCAAACTTTAGACTCCCATTTCACCCTCTTAGTGGTAAAAAATATAAAATTGCTGATATACGTATTCATTTATTTTTAACCAGAAATAGGTATATGAAATATTATGCTTCTTACTTTAAAAGTGACGAACCTCCCATATAAACTTTCAACCCCTCATTAACCATCCTAGTTGTATTTTTTTTTAATATTTCACTATACATGTACATTTATTTCTAACCAGAATCAGGTATTTGTAATTTCGTGCTTCTTACTTTGAATATGACATAGTTCCATACAACCGTTTTTACCTTATTTTACCCTCTTAAGGTGAAATTTTCAAAAATCCCTTCTTAGTGATCTCTACAACAAAAAAGGCATCGACTACCAAAATTTCAAGTTTGCAGCCCCAGTGATTTAGGCTCTGCGTTGATCGTCAGTCAGTCGGTACAAGCAATTATATGTATATAGTTGACGGGCCTCGTGGCGTAGTCGGTAGTGTAACCGGCTTCCGTGCACGAGGTCGTGGGTTCGATTCCCACCTAGGACAATGATTTGTGTGATGAACACAGATATTTGTCCTGCGTCTGGGTGTTTTCTATCTATTATATGTATGTATTTATAAAAGTAATGTATGTATTATATCCGTAATCTGGTACTCATAGCACAAGCGTTAAGCTTAGTTTGGGACCAGAGGACGTTGTGTGAAAAATGTCTGTAAATATTTATTTTATTTATTTATAGATTTATATATTTTCAAAGCATTTGACGTGGATAGCCATACAAATTCAGTTGTGAATCTCTGAATTGACAAAGCATCTAAGACGATATTCCAGGATATGCAATTTCAAATCCAGCTCGTGACTGTTATTCTCGATGTCACATTTTCACAGATTGTGTTAATTTAATTCTTCTTTGTTTTAAAAACAGGTTAACCATCTTAATGTGTTTAAGCTATAAGCGAAAATAGCTGATGTTACAGCCACTAACTACTCTCTCGAGTATAAGGTTGAAACTTTCCTGATAATTATCAGTTATATATAAATAATGAGCGATATTTTATTATGTATGACTCAAGAAGAACAATATCAAAAAGGGCATAGCTCGACTATCGCCATTAGTAATATATAAATTATATCTTATATCTCGGTTTCCCGATAAAGGATCGGGATAAAATGTATACCAGTGTTTAAGTCTAATCAAGAGCTCTCAAATAAAAAATTTGCATCAAAATCCGTTCAGTAGTTTTTGCGTGTTGTAGGTACGAACAAACAGGCAAACAGATAGACAAACAGACAAAAAATCTAAAGAAGATTGTTTCGTGTTTAGACACGCCTATATAGCCTAATACAGTATTTTTTTCTCAAATATCTTAAATGTACAGACAAAGCTTTGTTACAGCTTTATAATAGTTTTTTAAGCCATATTTTATTATGTGCGACTCGTTATCAAGAAGACCATAGCTCGACTATCACTATTAGTAATTATAATTACTCATCAACACTTAAACAAGAAATTATTTTCAACATTGATTCACAAACATTTGAATCACGATACTGAGCAACTTTACGTGTCAATTCCTTTCCTACAGATAAACATGTATTATTGTTCAACAATTCCCTCTAGGGATATAAACTTGACGCAAATCCTGCGGATGGTTTGAGCGCGTCGTCTCTGAAATTTTCCAAGTCAACGAAAGCAAGCAGCAACAATCTCGACGACCTACGTCTTATTTTTCAGGAGAATCGACCCGTTACAACGACAGAGATTTACATTTGAAATAGACTGTGACTTTCATTTATTTCTTTCCTTTTATTTTTTTCTCTCTGTGTATAGACATGGCAGATTCTTCCTATATTTAGAGAATTTTTTGTCGGGACTAAAATGGTTTCAGAATATTATTCATTATTAAAATACTAAGAGGCAATTTGAATGCTATCCCAAATCTCAAATGTGAACTATTGTGTACATGTAACGTGCGTTGTGTACCTAAATATATTACGTGTAATGAAATTAACATGTATGTAAAGTCTGCCCATTGTAACTGTCTATCTGATCGCAATAAACTCAAAAATTTGCCAATAGATTGTCATGCAGTTTTTCCCCAAGGGGCTTTTCATAAATAACGTCACGTTAAATTCTGCTCTTATGAGCCCCTCCGTCACACTGCGTCACAGTTTTTGTAATATCACTTCTTCAATCCCCCTGTCAATATCACGTCTTGAAACCTAGACCCCCATTTTTTTTTGTTAAGGCGGGAAACATCTTCCTAACCGCGCACCTCGTCGTTTGGGGCAACGAACAGGGTAGTGTGGGGCCCTCACCCACTAAAGCAATCCCGTCGTGTGTCGTCTCTCCACCTTTATTGGTGGGCCACCGGAACTATATTACATTCCTTCAGTGGTAAAAAAATCTAGACCCCCTGCCTTTTTATTACTTGTGCATTATTAATTACGAATAAACACAAAGTGTGAAATGTGAAATCGAAAATAACAGTTACTTCGACCAGGTAAGCTTGGTTTTTACAAACAAGGGTTATTCCAAATAATGAGTCAGCCCTATAAATATTCCGGTCATTGCATCTGCGACGGTTTTCCAGGATATTCAGGTTCAAATTCTTTTTTTTAGGGTTCAAATCCTGATGACTATTATTTTCCATTTCATAATTGTGCGCTTTGTGTTTTGTATGGTTGACCATATCAAATGGTTAAAAATATCAAATAGAATAAAGGTTAAAAAATGAAGTAAACTGCGAACCATCTCAATTATTTGTGACTCTCAGAAAAATGTAAATGTACAATTCGTTAACGTTTTGTATAAAATAGCTTAAGTGTAGCAATGATTGTTGAAGATGTTGGAAAGTCATACTGACTGGAAAGTTTATTGGCATGCACCGCGTAAACCATTAGAGATATTAGAAAATAACAAGCTAATAACCGCAGTGAAGCCATGGGGAAAAGCTAGTTATATCTGTCTGACGCTTTATGAGGATTACTTTATTATTATTGTGTACATACTTTACCCGTTACTAAATTCATCGTTTTGTCCACGTAATCCGGTGTCTGGAAGAAATCTTAGACAGCAACGAGTCGACCCTTTGTAACATTTCTATAAGTGGATTATACGAGTGCGTTTGTTTATTTAGATGTACAATAGAGAACTTGAAACTGTACAAAACGGGATTTCTCGTTACGGGTGGTAATTTCATTAACAAGGTTAATAGGATTAATGGCAATATCTATATATTATAAAATAGCTGACGATCGTGGAAGCTGTAGTTAGCTGGACTTTAATTACGTTAATCAAGTTTGAAATTATAAGAGGTAATTTAATGGTTTCGTGTGGAGACAGGCTAAGAACGGATGTGTCATTATGCCATTCTTTCCCAATGATGTCATACTAGGTAACTAAGGTAAGTTAGTAATTATCACCTAATCTCCTATTGCATTACTAGTAGTAGGGTGGGTACCAATTGAGAGTACGTACTACTCTTTTAATAGGGCTCGAACGGATCAGTACCTCTTCCGTGTGACTGACCTGAAACATCTCGCTGTGTTTGGTTGTAGCGGCAGATAGCCGGGCATTCCCATCCGCGAAATTAAATGATGAGCAGCGGCTTAAAAAATACTCCTTAGAGTTGAATCCATAAGCGGCGGCTACCACTTATAATCAGCCAGGCCGTGGATCATATGTTGACATAAATAATAATAAAAATATTAATAAGTTAACGCTTATAACTTAGTCATTAATATAAGATATAGCATGTTTTATGCTACACAGTAAATTGTTAGATTAAAAATCACTTTCAAAAACATAAATCCAAAGTTAGTAAATTGCGCATCGGTCCTCTTAATTAAATTATATGACCGTAGACTCTCCCACGAGGATCTTTTAATGTCCCATTCATAGGAACGGAAGGCATAAATTAACCAAGCTATTTGTTATGCTGCGCACCGCGCCTTTCATTATCAAGATAGTTTTTTTCGGACACAAAGGTGGACCCACCACCATTAAATAACCCGTACGTTAAGGTCAACGTAATGTAATAATTACATTTTAGTTAAATGTAGAATAATAACGATTAGACAAACAAGTAGGTACATTTTAATTGCAATAGGTCAGTCCTACAAATGCAACCTCATTAGACATTTTTGGATGACATAAAACACCCTTAACCAAAAAGCATGAATAACGGAAATGATGAGTGCGAATGAGTCGAATAACTATATGAGAACCTTGAAATTGTGGAAATGATAATCTTTGTCTACCTCTCCGGGATTTAAGTGTGCTTAGGTACTACAAAAATAGTTGTTTTGTCTTTTATTGCAAGCAACTACATTGTTGCTTCTTCATCAGACACTCCCTCGCCTTTAACACATGAATTCGGGAATAAACAAAGAGTGCGCACTTTCAAAGAGCTTTTCATCCGTCCTGGCTCGGGGCGGACTGTCGAGACTGGTGTGCATATAACGATAACCGCTAATGAGCCTTTTGTAAATAAATTGTTAAAGAATTTAGAAAAGTTGTTGTTATATATACTCTGTCTATAGGGGTCTCTTTGCAATATATTTTGAGATCTATATATCACAATGCAACATTACACTGTTTGAATTTAATAATTGAGCATAATCCGATATAAGCTACTATGAAATACCTGTATTATAATATAAAATAAATGACGTATTTGGGGTAAGGTGATACTTGCACGAATTTCTTATGATTTCTGTGTCTATAAGTTTACACAAACCACTTAAATAAGTATGAAGTAATAATCCTATTTATGATATAGATTTGTGGTTTACCCTTATTCGACGACAGCTTTACCCTTTTCATGCAATTGAAAATTGTAACTAGGTTTTATTTCTTAAACGTTAATCTATTTATCACTTTAAAATTTTAATGGAGTTGTGTCTGTACTTTTAAGACACATTTTTTGTTGTGTCTGTTTGTTTACCCATGACTTTTTTATATATATAGCTAATCTGATCAGTAATTAGATTTAAGAACGGGTACACATTTTATTTCGCTTCCATATCGGAAGCAAGAGATGTAACCATAAAAATACAGTGTGATCAGGGTCTTGATTAAATATCATTATGTTATGTAAGTTTAATTAAATAACCTTTAATTTTAAAACGATATCAGTTATTTCAGAGCTTTTAAAAAAATCGATGGTTATCTAATGTTTACAGTCCGACAACGGCGGGCTGTTTACTTCGCTTAGCCCAAGCTTCCCATCTCGGACCCATTATAGAAAGGTAAAACAAGGTTTACGTTGCAAACAAGAGAAATACACAATCTACTTTTGTGTATCATTACAAATGTACTTATCTCGGGATTCTGAATGTTAAATTTGTTTAATTTCACTCTTACATTATATTTTGGGGCAATCTAATCAACTGTAGATTTACAGACGAATTTAACATAATTTGCAACAATTATACAATAATATTTACATTCAAATTATGAACAAAGAAATTTGTATGGATTCGATGACTATTTTTATTCCATCAGGATAGTTTCATAGATACATATATAGAGATACATATTGCTACAATATATTCAATCTCTCTCTGATTGTACCACCTCGTATTTTAGATAGCATATGCATTGGTAACTAAAAACAAATAGAACATTTGGTAAATAGGCTGTCAACCTAATAGGCACAATAAACTAAACAGTGGATCTATTGACCAATAACAGTAAATCAACATGATCATATAGCAGGAACACGATACAGGCGCATCGTGACATCGTCCCGACGGAAAGGCAATTTACAGCATCGACGAAAGTATCGCTTTTATTGTCGAACACACAATTCGTTCGGACAGCTGTAATTGTGGACTCTCGCAACAGCTATTGGTTCCATAATTTAGATTCTGTTACATCTATAGTACCATACTAGCTATACTAACCTGGTTTAATTTTATGTTCACAAATTTATATACTTACTTCATATAATCGTCAAGTGTCGCAACACTTGATGGAAGTAAATTGTTATTATAGAATAAATATTTTAGTAAGAAGACCTTACGGTAGGTCCTCTTACTATAATATATACACCCGGTGGTTGTTAGGTTAGACACACACACACAATAATACAAATATTCTTGTTGGGATGAACCCAACTTGATTGAAAGGGACACAGGTTCGATTCCCAGTCGCACTAACGTTCAATTTTTCCTCATTCACAAATAATAATTTGCACTTTAAGGCTGAGCATGTCGAGTGCTAAAAATACAGATCAAAATGTTTACAAAATCACGCCATCAAATAATTAATTAAACTTAATAATTTCAATTGCAAAATTATACTTACTATCTCTACACGACCTCTACCGGCAAGCATTACATGCATCCAATATAGTAAGTTTAATTTTGCAATTATCTAAAATGTTTGAAAAAATCGCGCCATCAAATAGTATAAATTTTAATTGCAAAATTAAACTTACGATGTTGGATGCATGTAATACTTGCCGGTAGATGGCGTTAGTCGTAAGACAAATGTGATTAAGAATTTGGGATGATCGAAGGATCAGTAGGGTAGCTCAGTGGTTTAGAGCACTTCCCCGGATTGGAAAAGATGCGCGGTTCGATTCCCGCCTCTACTAAAAATCTCTTTTACCTTATTCACAAATAATTTATACTTTAAAAAGTAGTGGAGCATGTCAATTGCTAAAAGAAATAGATCTAAAATGTTACTATATTGGATTAATGCATGTAAATGCGTTCCGATAGGTAGCGTTGGTCGTTAAGAAAAATGTGATGAGGAGATTGGGTACGGCCGATAGTCCGGTAGCTCAGTGGATTAGAGCTCTTCCCCGGATTGAAAGGGACGCAGGTTCGATTCCCGCTCGCACTAAAGATCTCTTTTTCCTCATTCACAAATAATAATTTGTACTTTATACGTAAAATGTGTTGAAATATAGTTGCGTAGTATCTGGGCATAAATGCCCACAAACATAGATTAGTTATTTTATATAACGCGATTGAAAAACAAATATATAGCCCACCAATATGTACAATCAGGTAAACGGGTACCTTAGCCTATAGACGCTAGCAACACCAGAGGCATTACTCGCGCGTTGCCATCTCTAAGGAAAGGGCTAGGTGGAGAGGAAGGATAATAAGGAAAGGATATGGCGGAGCTTTGGGCCTGTGGCGTTCTCACTTGCTGCACAAAACACCTCAGTTAGGAGTATCCAACGACCCAGAGAGGTGGCCAGGTGGCAGGGTGACGCCCGCTGAGCTGCCATGGCCAGATGGAGGGTACGGTTGGAGGCGCCCCGGGCCGGTCTTTGGACTGTAGGGGCGCTCCAGCCAGTGCTGGAGGAGTGGGCGGGGCGACGGCATGGAGTCCTTACCTTCCGACTCGTGCAGATGCTGTCGGGGCATGGTTGCTTCGGCAGATATCTGCACATAGTCGCAAGGAGGGAAGCGACTCCGGGCTGTCACCACTGCGGCTGTGACGAGGACACGGCGCGGCACACGCTCGAGTCGTGCCCGGCTTGGGCCGAGCAGCGCCGTGAACTCGTCGCGGAAATAGGGGGGGACCTCTCGCTGCCGAGCGTCGTCAGAGCGATGCTTGGCAGTGACAGGAATTGGGCCGCGGTCGCTGCCTTCTGCGAGGAGGTTATCTCGCGGAAGGAAGCGGCGGAGAGGGCTAGGGAGGAGGATTCTTCCGCTGACCCAAACCGCCGCCAGCGACCGGGGCGGCGCAGGCGCAGATACTTGCGCCTCATGCCGCCCTAACTGAGGCTGCGGGTGGATGGACCGGGGAACGTCCGCCACCCGCAAGGCCTCCCGCGAAGGTGCGACGCTCCATGTGTGGATGCGTCGCTCAGTAGAGGGTACCCGAAAGGGTAAGCCGCCGGCGGACCACCGAAGGAATGTAACATAGTTCCAGTGGCCCGCCAACAAAGGCGTAGAGACGGCACACGGCGGGTTTCTTTAGTGGGTGAGGGCCCCACACTACCCTGTTCGTTGCCCCAAACGACGGGGTGTGCGGTTAGGAACATTTTTTCCCGCCTTAACAAAAAAAAAAAAAAAAAAAAAAGGAGTATCCAACGATATTTTGCAGATACTGTATTCAAATCAGCGATTGATAACTCGATTAGCGTTAATGTCTATTTTAGACAAGTCGTTAAGGTTGCAAGTCAACCAATCAGAAAAGTGTTTAGTTGTGTGAAATGCTGGCACGACGCCAGCATAGGAACTATAATCTTAGAAATTGCTGCCTTCACGTGGTAATTAAACCGTACTTAATATATACTATAGTACTGCAGGTTCTGTTTCTGTTTACCAAACTATTTGAGTTCTCTCAAACGATGTTATATCAAAGTAAAATTCTAACATTTTCACTACCACGGAACAATATAAAGTCGCAATTAATTGAATTAGTTATATACGAATATACGTGTATAATCTTGAATGATATTTTATTATTCACTTGATTATGTCTCCGATTCCGACATCGTGGACTAAAATACATAAATAAGTCACTCTACGGAACACTAATTATCTCTGCAAAAATTGCTATTCTATAGGATTTTTTTCGGAATAATGTCAGACTATATGTGTACCAAATTTTATGATGATTGGTGATGGAAACGTAACAAACAAACAAACAAGCTCATTTTCGCATTTATAATATTAGTAAGGATTACATTGGTTTTCTTAATCATGAACTCACAATATATAGTTCTGTGAAATGGACTACGCAATCAATTAGTACTTACATATACTTAACACGAAAATTTACTCTTAGAATTTATAGTCTATTAAGATTAGTACTGGAAAAAAATAATGCTATTGAATAAGATTCAATTGGGGTGTGAATCAATCGGGTAGACTATTATAATTAAGGCCATAGAAAGTCTATTACCTAATGTTAGTAATAATTCTGGATTAAACCAAAAATCATAGCAATTTAATAGTTTTTTTTCTAACTAATCATAACAACTTTGTAAGTACACCGGTTTTAGTTAAAAGATATAAAAGTATTCACAAAATATCTATAAATCTTAATGAGGGATAACCGACTCCAGTAATAATACGTAGAGGTGAAAGGAACCTCTTGAATGTGCACCCTCGCGACGCGAGATCTCAGCAACTAGAATACAGGATCCAAGCATACTTCGTTTATCCCGATACCGTCATGAGCACGCTCTATCTCGCTAGTCATCTGCCTATTCACCCAAAATTGTTACTTCAAAGAGTTTGGTAATGAGTTCCCTTGAAAACTGTAAAGCCAAGCGCTTATAACTGCCTATGGATTTTTTAAATTTACTCAGCTGCCTGCATTTCTAATAAACATTGCATTTTTCTCTCTAAATTTAACAGTTCGCAATGGAGTAGTATTTTTTCAGAACCTTTACTAAATAAACAATCATGTTTATTTTTATTGCTTGTAGTCTGCCACTAGCCACGGCCCATCTGATGGTAAATGGTAACCGTCGCTCATGGACTCAACTAGTATTGTCAAGCCGCTGCTCACCATTTCATTTCACCGAAATGCAATGAAAAAATAAACGGCTATCTCCTGCTACAGCCAAAATGCAATGATGTGCTTCATGGCCGGTCACACGGGACATCTCCCGTGTCGGTAACAACGGGCTCGTGTCGGGCTCGATACCAAGTGAGTACTCCCACTTGGTACCCAGCCCTACCACCAGTCATGTAATGGATGATAATTGCTTACTTCCATTAGTCGCCTCATACACTTGTATTCTTAGTCCGTCACCACAAGGAAACGTCCCACTAATTTCACAAAAAAAAATGCATTAAGATTGTTTTATGCGTTAAAGCATTTTCATTGCTGTAACAGAATCGATTAAGCTATTACAGACTTACTTTATATACAACATTAAGCTTAAAAATATAATGATTTACGGCGTTCAGCATAATAGTAATAAATATTTCTCACTAGAAACGATAACTTTGGGTTGATTATTATATTTGATAATTTTTAAAGTACTTGTTAATGTGATATTATATTCATGTCTTCATTTAAAAACAGAAACAAGAAGTCACTAAGATATTTCTTTTTTAGATGTACTGGAACAGAAATATTTAAACAGTTTCACATGAATATTTTCAATATTAATTACAAGATAATAACACACTTGGTAGAAATGCGATACTAGTTCAAATCAGTCGAGAACAGAGTGAGTGAGAGTCGAGTGAAAAATAACATTAAATTCACTTAGATTTACTCGTATAGTAAAATATTCAACGCGAATAAGCGACAACGGCATCCCAACTACTCAGGTAGTTTACTACAACGGCAAAAATACCGCTATCTTATTATAGCAAAGCGCCCGATTCGCTCCGATAGCTGTAATTGCGAACGCTCTTGCTGTCTATTAGATGTGTCATTTAGATCTGTGATTCAACGTAACGTTTTCTATATTGAGAAAATGTCTAATTTGTTTATATATTTACTATACTATCACCATAATAGCATAATTACGAATTTGTTATCAAACTCAATATATCGCCTCTAGATGATACCTTTTTTTTGTTAAGGCGAGAAGAAATGATCCTATCCGCATACCCTGTCGTTCGGGGCAACGAACAGGGTAGTGTGGGGCCCTCAACCACTAAAGAAATCCACCGTGTGCCGTCTCTCCGCCTTTACTGGCGGGCCACCGGAACTATATTACATTCCTGCAGTGGTCCACCGGCGGCTTACCCTTTTGGGTACCCTCAACTGAGCGACGCATCCGTACACGGAGCGTCGCACCTTTGCGGGAGGCCTTGCGGGTGGCAGACGTTCCTCGGATCATCCACCCGCAGCCTCAGCTAGGACGGCATTAGGCGCAAATACTCACGCCTACACCGCCCCAGTCGCTGGTGGCAGTTCGGGTCTGCGGAAGGATAAGCCTCCTTGGCCCTCTCCGCTGCTTCCATCCACGAGATGACCTCCTCGCAGAAGGCAGCGACTGCGGCCCAATTCCTGTCGCTGCCAAGCATAACTCTGACGACGCTCGACAGCGAGAGGTCCTCCTCTATTGCCGCGACGAGTTCACGGTGCTGCTAGGCCTAAGCCGGGCACGACTCGAGCGTATGCTGCGCCGTGTTCTATCGCAGCCGCAATGATGACAGCCCGGAGTCGCTTCCCTCCTTGCGACTATGAGCAGATATCTGCCGAAGCAACCGTGCCCCGACAGCACCTGCACCAGTCTACAGGTAAGGACTCCGTGCTGTCGCCATGCCCAATCTTGAGCACTCTCCAGCACCAGCTGGAGCGCCTCTATGGTCCAAAGACCACCCTGGGGCGCCTCCAACCGTGCCCTTCAGCTGGCCGTGGCAGCTTGGCAGGCGTCGCCCTGCCATCTGGCCACCACGCTGGGTGGCGGACGACCATCCCCTCTCGCGCTTGCGACGCCTGCTGAGACACCTCGGCGAGCACCTTCGCCGTCCCCTCTCGGTCTTGGGACGCCCGCCGTTACACCTCAGCGAGCACCTCCGCCTCCAAGTCCCACGGAGGGGTTCCGGCAAATGCGCAGGCCGCCTTTGTCGATACCATGCGATATCCATGTATGACCCTGGACGCGACGACTCTCTGTGGCCTCCACAGAAGGGCCCTGTTCGGTGCGTCAAGGGACTCCGACCACACGGGTGCGCCATAGACCGGGCCACCTCTGCGTAAAGCCGTCGGCACGCATTGTTAGGTCCGCCCATATTCGGCATGAGCTGTGCAAGGTCGGACGCCGCGCCGACGAGCCTCGGGGACAGTTGACGGAAGTGCTCGCGAAAGTGCTACCGCCCGTCCAGCACCAGGCCCAGGTACTTAATCCGGGTCTGCACTCCAATTTGGACCCCGTCCACCGTGATTGAGGCACCAGCAGGGGGCCGACGTTGGGGCCCATGGAAAAGTAGGGCCTCTGATTTGTCCAGGGCCACCCTAAGCCCCAGTATCCTGATCCTACTGACCACCTCCGCGGTACCTAAGGTGACCAGGAACGGTCTAGATGATACCTAAGCTCCTACTTATTATAAAGTGTATCCGCATTAAACACAAAGTGAAAAATGTGAATTCGAAAATAACATTCACGAGCAGGATTCGAACCTGCATCTCCTGGATAACGTCCAGATGCTTTGCCAATTCAGCCATCGTGACCACTGCTCTCGACTGCTAATTTCGATAACACATGACATTCTTAACCTCTTGGGGGACGTCTGCGCCATCTGTCGGAAGTATTTTCATACATTATACCGACCAGGTAAACTTAATTTTACAATTAAGATTTTTACGAAATAATGACGCTGCCCTAGAATTATTTAGATTTTTTTTTATATACTTTTTTAGCATTTGACATGCTTAGGCATATACATTAAACACAAAGTGAAAAATGTGAAATCGAAAATAACAGTCACGAGCAGGAAGAGGAGTCATTATTTGGTAAAAATCTTAATTGTAAAATTAAGTTTACCTGGTCGGTATAATGTATGAAATTACTTCCGACAGATGGCGCAGACGTCACCCAAGACGTTAAGAATGAATGTGTTATCGAAATTAGCAGTCGAGAGCAGTGGTCACGATGGCTGAATTGGCAAAGCATCTGGACGGTATCCAGGAGATGCAGGTTCGAATCCCGCTCGTGACTGTTATTTTCGATTTCACATTTTTCACTTTGTGTTTAATGTATATGCCTAAGCATGTCAAATGCTAAAAAAGTATATAAAAATGTCTAAATAAGTGTATCCGCAGTTTTTAGTGACTAACATACTTTTATAAATATTACTAAATTCACGCTCAAGAAGGCGAAAGAAGTAAAATCCCTTTCGGAAACTCTTAAATTAATTAATGATAAGGATAGACAAGCAACAAATTGTTTTCGTTAAATATGCGAAACATAAACCCGTTAATTAATTTATTAATCCAGATTGCGATGGGTGCCACTGCAAAATTTATAAATTAATTCGCGCAACATTGAGCTGATAACATCTATATCCAGGACCAAAATAAAAAAATTTAAGCACTTTGCTAGATGTAATATAAGATATAGTATTTCCTAAGCTCTTCTCGAAATCGTTGAAGGACGTCTGCTAGATATTGGATTGAAACAGACTGAAAGCGGATCAAAGCGGCCGGTAATACATCTAATTAGAGTTTTGAAGACAGTCAATTTCCAGATACATGCAGGATAACAGTGGTTAATCCAGTATAAAAAAGAGTGCCATTTACACACAAATACACACATACACATTCACACACACACACACACACACACACACACACACACGTAATTATAGAGCAATAACTCACTTACCTACTTTATCACAAATGTTTGAAGCTCCAGGTCAACTGCGCAAGTAATAAAATATATGCATGCAGCGCTTCAACACCTAAATGATAAAAAGCAAGTGACAGCGCTTTTCCCGGAGATGATAAAGGCATAATTATAACAAAGTTCAATATAAAATTGGAAGGCCTGCAAATTATAGTCTTTTAAATTATACTTACAACACATAACACAAACGGTACAGCCTGAATATAATGATAATGTCAAATATAAAATAAAATCTGTCAGATCTCATGAACAACAACTTACTCGTACATGCTCAATGCCCTAAGGGAGCGTTTTGGGGTGTCTACTATTTCTTATAACCAGGATGATATTTTCGCATTCGGATGGCGAAATCCTATATGAGGAGTAGCATAAATTACTCTAAAGAGTCCCAAGGCCCGATTTTGATTAAAACTAAAACTGCAACTTCATTATTTCGAACAAATTTAGGTGTTTTAATTTATGAATCAGTTAAAAAAGTTAAAGGTCGTCTTTACGACCTTTGGTTTAATGCATGTAAATGCTTCCGATAGATGGCGTTGGTCGTAAAGACAAATGTGATAAGGAGATTGGGATGATCGAAAGATCTGTACTATAGCTCAGTGGCTTAGAGCACTTCCCTGGATTGGAAAAGACGCGGGTTCCCGCTAGTACAAAAAGTCTCTTTTTCCTTATTCACAAATAACTTGTACTTTAAAAAGTGGCGGAGCATGTCAAATGCTAAAAAAAATAGATCAAAAATGTTTATGAATCAGTTTATTAATATCCAACATTTTCCTTAAATTTGCCGTGTGTTTGTTGTGTGCATTGCTTTTAAATTTGATCTTTATTAGCGACACTATGGTGTAATAATACTGTGTGTGTATGTGTTTTTTTCAACATCAACGTATTTGATTCTTGTCTAGGAATATTGATTTTTCAAAACTCCAATGATGCTTTTTTAGTTTTCGTCAAAATCAAGCCCGATACTCCTTTCAGTTAAGTGTAATGAAAAGTTTAAGTTTATATATTGTGTCGTCACTCGGCGTGAGTAGCTGTACCTACAACATCTATGAACTCACATAAGAAAACGTTACGTTGAAGGTGGAACGCATGCCTAATTTCGATGAAAGAATTGATTGCGTCAACTTTAATTAACTAACTAGGATAAACGTGTTAGATAACGGCTCGACCTATTTTTCATATTGTATACAAATGCAGGAAGGAACTGTTGTTAGATACTGATATTTTAATAAAGAGTTTAATATTATCCTTTTTTGTGTTAAGGCAGGAAAAATGTACTTAACCGCACACTACATTGTTTGGGGCAACGAACAAGGTAGTCTGCACCTCTCATCTACTAAATAAAGCCATTGCTTGGTGTCTGTCCGCCACTTCCTTAACATTCATAATTCTCTTCATACACGCTCGCCGGTTTCGGAGACTCCTGATTCCACCTTCCTTCAATACATGACCGATTTGGTCTAGGTAGATGAGTCTCGGTCTCCCCATGTAACTACGTCCTTCCACTTTCACATTGTATATCTTCTTAACCAGTCGCTCGTCGAGCATTCTTTCCAGATATATAATTTTTTCACAAAAACAAATGCGGAGACCAGATAATAATAACAATCATAAGATAAATAATCATAAGTTTATTATCTCACTATAAACAGTAATCACAAGTTTAGTATATGTATTATTCCGTGTAATGACAGAGTAAGAATATAAGTGTCACCACCCCATTCTTTTTTGAGGATATCGTAAGAGGCAACAAAGGGAGGTAAGCCATTATCACCCATTGCATTACTGGTGGTAGGGATGGGTACTAAGTGTGAGTACTCACTTCTTATCGGGCCCGAGCGGGTTGGTACCATCATCTCCCGTGTGACCGGCCATGATGAACGTAATTGGGTTTGGTTTGTAGCAGAAGATAGCCGTTTATTTTTTGAAATAGTGGGCATCGGCTTAACAATACTCTGGGCATAGTTGAGTCCATGAGCGACGGATACTACTCACCATAGATGGGCCGAGGCAAGTAATAAAAAATATGTACAGTTGTTTATGCTATGGCAAATTGAGCAACTAATTGCCAAACTAGGTGGACCGGTGTTTTGGCAATCAGTGATACCTCGTACGATACAGTCACACTGGTGCCAAATTGTTATGCATGTTGAACATTTCTAATGTCGATCTTTGGTGAGTATGAAATATGAGTGTGGGTGTATGAGAGAGGGAGTGTAGGGCGTAGGGGAAGCTAATGTGTGTGAATGTACGTACTTTTTTAATCCTTGTGAGACTTCAGTATGAGCAGTTAATTAAGGCCGTGTGGGGCCGGCTTTAGAATTGTCCCACCCCTCTCTACCCACGGGAGTCGTAAGAGCCGACTGAGCGAATTCCGGGGGAGTGGGCAGCAGCACTCCCTCGAGTATTAACAACATCCACTGCGATCGCCAACCCGCCTGCCAAGCGTGGCGATTACGGCATTATCCCCCATGACGGGACCGCTCGCTGTGGCGTTCTCTTGGGGAGGCCTATGTCCAGCAGTGGACGTTGAAAGGCTGATAGATGGATGGATGGAGTTAATTAAACCTTAAAGCCAAATCTCATCCAAAATATTTATGCGTAGTTATTAAAGCTATTGCGTGTCTAAAACTATTCTATTAAACATGGTTACGGTGTTAAAACTATAAATATTCTCGCAGCAAACGATAAGCAATAAGTTGTATTTTTATCGCCTAAAAAACAAAAAAAATAAACGTAGTATATCTGTTGAATTATATGTAGCACTTGAAAATCGTAGCATGCTCGTAGCACACTGCAGTTTGTGATCCGTAGTTCGCAATGCTGCGTAACACTCAAATAGGTCAGCTGGTTGTAGGAGCCCTACGATGCGTAGGCGCACAGCTGATTCGCGTTCCGATCTCTATGATCACACCATGTGTGTGCAGTTAAATAAAATATAGATATCTCGTATCAGGCCCTCCCAGTGGGTGGGATCAGCACACCAGAACACAATAAGTGCAACAAGGAAGCCAAAATTGCATCAAACCATCACCGCACAAAACCAGGGAGAACACAACAATACGTCCGAGGACTGAGACCGTACGAGTCAATCATGATTGAAATCAATTGTGTGGAACAAAACCACTTTTACGTAATCTAGGTATTGCGTTTACTAGAATTTATACTATGTATAATAAAAAAATCTAGTAACTAGCAGTCGAAATGTTGAGATAGTAAAAAAGATCGCTGGAACATCAGAACCTATAAAAATCAAAAAGGATCATGAGGACATATGTCATGTTGCAGCGCGAAAAAAATATGCCATTACCATCGCAGCAACGTTGTTATATCACAAGAATTCAGTGACACTGTAAACCTTTTATGTAATCCTTTGAGGTAATCCTGTTAAAAATATGTCACTTTTGACCGTTCAGTGGCACAATAAACTTTTAAGTAATTGAAACATATATTGGCAGTTAATAAAGTCCGTGTCTAATGGCAACGCACGTGTCTCGCGCTGCTTCCGCGCTGTAGAATATATACGAATATTTAAATGTACAATATATATAATACATAAACGAAATATTTAAGTTGTATGCACTCATGCTATTTATAGGCAATCAGAGATGTATTATCTAAATCAACTGATGTATAAAATTTGAAAAAAAATCCCTTATTTGGAAATCACATTAAGTAAGAAACACTTTTGAAAATAGAAAAGAGATTACCATTTACTAGTATTTTTTTTCGTAAAATAACTAATCATTATTTCACGTGCTAAATTAATCACAGTAAGCACACAAATCCTAGCAAGCAAAGTCCTTATCACGAACGCTTTTACAAAATTCCACTATTCCACGCCGATACAAAAGTCGACTATTCCAAGCCGATACAAAATTCCACTATTCCAGGAGGTACACATAACTAATTTTAGGTGACTTTTGGATATTAGTAGATACATTTCATTTATGTCAGAAATTAAAAATAATGTATAATAGTACTTACTTTATAATTAATCTATCAGTTAAATGCTCTTAATGCAATTAAATTATAACAATTATTATTAATGAGACAAATATCAGCTAAATTATGTCACCAAAGACTTCCCCGTGAGAATCCTATGATGCTACTTCTAAGTTCGGGAGACATAAATTATCTAAGCTATTTATTATGCTGGGCCACGCGCGTCTTATTTATTAAGGCAGCGTTATTTGTCACTTAACATGGTCATGAAGGGAAGTAGAGCACTCGTGTACAAAGTCACAAGAAACATCCAGACGTACGTAAGTTAATATCGACAAAATGACATTCACTGTCAATATCCTGTACAAATATCCTTCTAAAAATGGTTTTTAGACAGTCTCAAATATTTCCATAACAACAGTAACAGGAAGCGATTTTACACCTCTGGTAATATTGCAATTAATATAATGAAAAAAAAATGTTATTATTTCTTTATTAATAATCAATATTTAGATACTTTTGTTGTTGCTTCAAGTAGGTAATTCCCTAGTTCAATCTTACGTAGCATTGGAGAAAAAACAGCTAAATTACGTGAGGAAGCGTGAGATAATATGTACGAATACTAACCATTTCATTACATTTTGGCCATCAGCAAATACTAAAACAAAACTGTCTTTAAGGTCGTCTAAAGTACTTTTATGTAGTAGTAGTATTTTATGTATTATACGCAGAGTTCACCATAAAAATACATAATTGTTTCACAAAGGCAGATAGCGTGCTAATGTGGCAGTACATACCATACGGTACCTTAAGGTAAAAACTATTTTTCCCACAATAAATTCCATTATTTTTTAATGCGTTGTGACCCAAACTAATAGATGATAATAATATTAATACCCCGTTTAGCTTGTTCGTTATCTATCGATATCCTCACGGTTGCATTAATTCAATCTAATTGTGATAGGATTACAGCCACAGGCTTACCTCTCATTAAATGAATCCAAATATAACGAAGCTATAATCATAAACCTCTTTCATAGACACAAGGATTGTATCACATTCGTATTATGAACATTATATTATATAACAGAAATGGAGAACCATTAAATTATACCTTTTTTATTTTAATAGTATGTAATGTTTACTGCGAGTTCTCTGGTTGAAAGCCCAGATTAAAGATATTATTGGATATTTTTCTCGTTAAGATAGATTTGTGATTACATGATTAGTTATAGCCTAGTAGTAAGGCCGACTACCGAGTCAGAATATCGATATTATATTCGATACTCAATCTGAAGTCAAGATTTCAGAACCTGAATGTCTGAAACCATGTAAAGGGTGAGGTATCAAGTGGGAGTACTCACTTATGTTGTCAGGCTCGAGTGGATTTTACCATATAATATCGAGTGAACGAACGTAAAGCACATCGATGCATTTTGTTTGTAGCGAGAGATAGATACAAGTAAGTACTCGTAGGTTACTTCCTATCCGCGAATAAAATGTTGAGCAGCGGCTTGGCAGTATTGTTAGTTTGTTGAGTCTATGAGCGGCAGTTATCACTTACCATCAGGTAGGACGTGGCTCATCTACCACTATAAGCAATAAAAAATGCCAGATTAGTGGCTATACCCTAAATTCCCCTTCCGTAAAAGCTTTATAAACCGCTAGCACCGTTTATAAACCTAAAAAATACAACATTTATTTTTGCTTTTTAGTTTTTGTTATAATATGCAAGATATGAATAAATCTACAATCTTGTTAAATAAAATGTAACGCGGTTTGGACTAGCGACGTTACAACATATTTAGCGTAAATAAAAGGCCGGAAAATGCTGGGACTTTCCTTATAGTGCAAGCAAATGTACGGCACTTTATTGTAGCGTCGTCTGAGTGAGTCTCCCCAGTGACAGCTTACACATGATTTCGGGAATAGACAAAGGGTGTGTACGATGAAAAAGCTTTTCATTCATCTTCATTCAGCCCGGTAGTTGCACGACTTGTATGCACGATACATAAAATATTAGTTTTTATATGGAACGGAATGAATCGTTACGAATTGAAACAATTAGTTCATATAGCTTGAATAAAAGAACATAGTAATATAATTTGTTGAAGGATATAATATATGTATATCACTTGACAACTCGAAGTTAAAACAAATAAGTAGCTTAGCGAATCCTTACTTAATATTATAAATATACCTATAATATATTAACCTATAACAAACTAACCGTTCATATGTTGTCTTGATTACACAAAGGCTTTTTATCGTTTTTATCATAATCATAAACCAATTATTGTTCTGAAGTTATTGCTGATCAAGTCGCAGGTAAAATCTAGTTGAATGTATTCTATATTAGAAAGACTTAGAGAATAGGTACGTCATGTAAGAAGGTACGAATACGTACTGCATCCAGGCTCTCATCATCAGGTCATGACATAAAAATTTAGGGTAGTAATACGGTTTAGGCTTATTTTGCTTTCTGGTCAAAGAGTTTGTTTGAATCCCTTAAGTACATTCACGGATTAACGTCTACGTTATTTTATTCGAGTAAACGTTTATTGTTTGAATATGGCTACGATTCTGACTTTTATTTATATCGCTATAAAAAGTACATATGTGCAAAGAAGGTGAATTATTAAAAAAATATCTGGAAAACGGTTGACCCTAAGGGCCATCCCTGCAACTTCCCGCTAATTTGATACTTAAGCGCTCAAAATTGCACATTTTACGTTTTTGAGCTATTCGAGCTCAACAGTATAACTTTCGTGTCGATTTGAGCTCTCCCAGCTCAAAGAGATAACTGTTCTATGCTTTTGACCTACTGACTTCGAGATCAAAAGTCTGATAGAGATTTAATAAAACACTATTTGAATTTTCAAATCGCAATAACTTTTGAATAAATGAACCGATTTTCTCATAGTTTACGGCATTCAACGCAGCTTTTTGAGAATCTTAAAGCTCGACCTGGTCAGACTGAAAAACTTATAAAAATTATGAGAAAATAATTTTTTTAAATTTTTTTAGACTGATTTCTCACGAATGAATCAACCAATTTTGACCGGACTAGCGGCGATCGACGTAGTTTTTTGATGTTAAGAGCTGATTACTTTTTGGAATCGATCGATAAAACCATTTTAAAGTTATTACAAAAAAAACACATTTGAAAAAAAATATCTCATTTTTTAGATTTCTCAAGATCTACCGGTTCGAATCGGTCCTAATTGTATTCAAAATCTAAGTTTGGTCAAGTCCTTTCTAATGACGCCAACTCCGATGAAATCAGTCAAGCCATTCAAAAGTTATGAAAGGTTTACATACGGTCTCACACACACACACACACACACACACACACACACATATATATACACACACACATACACACACACACACACATATATATACACACACACACATACACACACACACACACACACATACACACACACACACACACACGCACACACACACACACACACACACACACACACACACATACACACAGACATCATCGCGGAAACATTCGGGGAAGCTTCCTAGGACCTCAAAACGTCAACCTCCGTTAAAAACTCGCTTTTCGAAAAACGGGGTAAAACCAATATCTTCCCAACTTTTGAAAATTTTCAATTTTCTTAGCGGGAAGTTAAAATAATATTGTAAATATTTTAATTTGTTTTAATCAAAAAGTGATTTCACGAAATTCCGAAAGTTGTTAAAAATATTAATTTTTCGTTATCATTAATATTATAATGCGAAAGTTGTATGTTTGTTTGGTATGCTTTCACGCCTTGACTACTCAATCTATCTACAGCATATTTTTTTAAGTTTTTAAACTATAATTCATTTTCTTCTTTTTAGTCTCACAATAGCATCAACAGTACTTCAATTTAAAAGAAATAAATCCTACTTAGCTGTAATAGTTTTCCTTTTAACTTCATGTTATTTACTACTACCGTGATTTTTTTTTCACATATCCGAACCAACAATAATTTAGTTGGCTCACTTGACTCGTAACAAAAATTAGCGCTTTAAAGCTTAATATTCGACAAACGGATTCAAAACTCAAAAAATCAATAAGTTTTCGAGTAAGGGATCCGTGTTTTTGAAAGACCCATCCAACGACACCCCACACTATCGGTAGACGAGAAAAGAAACATCCCCACTTTACATCTAGAGGGTACCATAACTTTTTATCAACATTTTTTATTTTTTTTTTGGCGTTCCTTATAGTGATGTATATTAAACACACTTGACCTTTATTCAAAACCTAATAAAACATGAGAGAGTAGCGTTCTTGTCTTTTTGCTAGTTTAAGCCGTGCGGAAACGGATACACCACTGTTTCTCTCCCTTTCTCTCCCCCTTCTACCTCCGGTACAACCACCACCACTGGCAGATTAAGCTTTGGAAGCGTTTTGTAATCATTGGCGTTTTGATTGTCGACCGAGCAGGTCGCTAGTAAAGTGCTTGTGGAACAAGTCACTTTTGCCGTGTATTTATAATATAATACTATTCACTGTCTTAACTATTATTATTAGAGAATCATATTATTAAATAGTAAACGCCTACCGTTCGTGATAATAATAAAATAATTAATTTCGTAAAACGTTTTAGAATACAAATATGGATAAAGCAGGATCATCCACTGCACCGAGGTTAAATAATGAGTCGGAACAAAATTTTGACGAAGGCAAAATAAGGAAATCAAGAAAACGGAAGACCGTGAGATCAGAAAGTTCAGATTCAAGTTCTAGTGCTACATCGAATTCCAGTTCATCTAGCTCTTCAGACAGAGTTCAGGGCCACTCACAGCATAAAAAGAAACGCAGAAGAAAACACTGTAATAGTAAGTTGAACAAACTAATTGAGGAGGTTTCTAACCTTAAATATGAATTATCGCGCAAGCAGACTAGTACCTCTAGAAAATATAATAGTGATTGTAGTTGTTGTGTGGACCCAAATATTAGTGGTAATCTATTCGAAGGTGGATATAATGAACCTTACCCTTCTAGTTCTGTTACTGTTACCGGAGCTGAACCACGTGAGCTAAACTGTGAGTTTAACTTTAGTGTAAGCAATAAATTAAAGGAACCCTCCGTTCCTCATACATCTGCAGCATACCTAGAACAACTAAAGGAATTCCAACGTCTGGAACATGTCGATTGGAATTCTGTGCGCTATGCCGACGTGCAGAAGCAATATGTGCATGACCCGGGTTTCACAAAATTAGAGCCCAATGAGGAGATAAAACCTTATGATACCTCTAAATTCACAGCACACATGGAAAAGGCTTTTTCAGGTATTACGTACGCACTGCTAAAACAAAAGAATATTCTGGAAAAGGAAATGCGAGGCTTTTTAATATGGATGCAAACAACAGAATCGATTAGCAATACTAGTGTAACCGAGAAGATTAACGAATTTTTTACTAAAGGAGAGTATACAAAGGTAACTAGTGACATTTTTCAACTTGTGTGCAGACATAGAGCAGAACTTGTTCAACAAAGAAGGGAATCTATTATAGCTTTAGTAAAAAACGCATACCATAAACATGCATTACGAAAATTTCCGCCGTCGTGTTCACATTTGTTTAACAGCGAAAAGTTTACGAACATTTTAGAAAAAGCTGGAGGTGTCAAATCGGTGTTTTGGCCTAAAAATAAGGATCGCATGAACTCTACAACGCAGAACGATCCGAGTACCTCTCAGCAAAAATTAAATACATATTGTGCGCCTCCTAAATCAAAACACAAAACACAAAAGACACAAAAGCTTGCCATAAGTAAAGCTATAGCCAAAACCACGGCCAGATTCATAAATCCTTTCGAGGTAACAGAGGCAGTAGAGGAGGGAGGCGCTACGAGAATAATATACAAGGACAAAACGACTCTCCCTCATCCCGACGGGATAGGAGAGTACAAAATAATCGCAAATATTGACTCTCAACTGCCTTTTCGTGCCGGCCAACTAAAATATTACCGCAATCGCTGGGAAATGCTCAGGGCACCGCCCTACATTCTGAAAATTTTGAACGGGTACAGAATCCCGTTCAAGAGAAAACCCCCGTTGTGCCTTCCACATCGACAAAGTCAAACGACATGCTCGCCAGACATGTCAAATATAATTTTGGAGATGGTATCTCAGGGTGTAATAAAAGAGGCCAAGCGTTCCCCGAGCTTTATTTCCACAATGTTTCTACGGCCAAAGAGCGACGGCACGATGAGGCCCATATTCAACTTAAAAAATTTTCACAAAGACATGTTTCGTCTCATAAATATACACAAAGTGCCAGACTTTCTTAAGGCCCAAGATTGGATGGCAAAAATCGATTTACACCAGGCTTACTTCCACCTGCCAATCACACAGAACCATCAACGATATTTGCGTCTGATATACGACGACAAACTGTACGAAATGACCTGCCTGCCATTTGGACTGAGCTCCGCTCCCAAAGCTTTTGCGTCCCTCACCAACTGGATAGCCGAAATGCTAAGAGGTCGAGGAATTCGCATGCTTGTTTATTTGGATGACTTTATACTGGTTCATCAGAATCCATCTGTTCTGCAAACGCATATTGCAATCGCAACAGACTTGCTGGTACACCTAGGTTGGAAAATAAACAAAGACAAATCTGTCTTGGTTCCACAAAAATCCCTGGAGTTTCTGGGAGTCGTATGGGATACTCGGACAAACATCAAGTACCTGCCGGAAAGACTAACCTCTAAACTAGACTCTCTGATGCAAGAAGCATTAAGAGTTCGAAGTTTAGGTCTGGTACACCTGCAGAAAGTCATAGGTACCCTAAATTTTGCAAGTTTTGTTGTTACGAGAGGGAGAATAAATTATCGGGCTCTGCAAGTACAGGCGAACGCTCTCCTAAAAACACCGGATGTAAGAATTCAATTATGTCCAGAGGCGATAAACGAACTAATATGGTGGCAAAGGAACTACAAGCTACCTTCACTAATTCACAGTTCTCTGCCCTCGCACTATCTAACAACAGATGCGAGCGAAACGGGATGGGGTGCGATGTTAGACAACAAGAGCCTTCAAGGAACCTGGTCCACCTCGGAGCAAAAACTACACTGCAATCAGAAAGAACTCATCGCCATAATAAAAGTTTTACGCGATCACTGTCATTACCTGAGATCCAAAGCTCTTCTTGTTCAGTGCGACAACAAAACAGTAGTGTCATACCTTCGAAGCGAAGGGGGAACCAAGTCCCAAGCCCTAGTAGACCTAACGAGACAAGCGTTTGCTATTCTGGACCAGTACAAAATAAATATGAGTATATACCACCTTCCAGGCAATTGCAACATGCATGCGGATCATCTCTCACGTCAGAAGTCCCCGCCAGAGTGGCACCTTCTTCCAAAGATAACCAACATAATATTCGCAAAATGGGGCATGCCTGAAGTCGATCTATTTGCCTCCCATCGGGCGCATGTCCTACCGAGATACTGTTCTCTCGGCAGAACAGATCCTCAAGCCAGCTTTCACGATGCTCTAGGGATGATGTGGAACTTTACACTCGCTTGAGTATTTCCGCCACCTTACCTGATACCAAAGGTGCTTGCTCACCTGAACAAAGCGTAAGGGATTTACCTGCTAATAGTCCCGCGATGGGAGAAGGTATATCGGAGACCAGATCTGAAGAACAGAGCGCTGGCACCCCCCTTCACAATCAGGCGCCTATCCAAAGTTCTCGTAGATGTCTCGACGGGACTTCCATCACCAAGAGCTTCAGGAATGACCTTGGAAGCCTGGAAATGTAGGGGTGGGAACCAAGCTTGAGGGATTGGTCAGAAGAGCAAAAGTCACTCCTCTCGTCTGGTTGGCAAAAGTCTACCCTTAATTCATATAAGCCCGCCTGGAACAGATGGTTGAAATAGACCAATGCTAATAACATCAATGCGCTTAATCCAACCGGTTCTCAATTGGCAAGGTTTTTAGCAGACTTGTATCAAAAAGAAGGGCTATCTTTCAATACAATTTTAGTACACAAATCTGCTGTATCTACTTTCTGTAATCCTAATAATGAGGAAAAACTAAGTTCTCACAAGCTTGTAAGGCAAGTGCTAAAATCTATTTCAATAGCTAACCCTAAGTCAGTTAAACCTCCAGTATGGAATATAGAAACGCTTTTGGCATACCTAAGTCAAAGAAACCCTCAAACCTCCAACTTCTATGAAGTGTCTCGTCACACTGCCGCCATTCTGCTCTTGTGCTCGGGATGGCACGTTCATGATCGAACGCTGCTTCGAATTTCACCGGAACACTATATTACGCAAAGTGATGAAAGTATAGTTCTGTGGCCTGTCTATGGCTCTAAAACCGATACAGCCAATCACCGACAATCTGGATGGAAACTTAGTAGTAACAAAGATAATAAATGTCTCGATCCAGTCCACTGGATAAAACTCCTTATTGATCTGTCCCAACCAAGGAGAGATCTCGCACAATCAAATAATTTATTTCTTAGTACATTCGGACCTCCTAAGCCTGCCACCCGTGCTATAATCGCAGGGTGGATCAAAAAGTTACTAAAAGAAGCTGGAATTCAGGACACACCAGGCAGTTTCAGAACAGCAGTGGCTTCAAAAAATTGGTTTGAAAATTCCCAATTGGACGATATTCTTTTACGAGGCAATTGGAAATCGGGTAATACTTTTAAAAAATATTATTGTCGTGAAATTTTGACACCTCATGGAAATAGAGAATCAGACTCTTAAATGTCTAGTTTGATTATGAATAAATTTCAACCTATAGATTATAAATGATATATCTAGTATAATAAACGCTTGTATTAATGCACAATGTTAATGATAGTTAAGAATTATTTGATTAAATCATATTTCGGAAAGTTTCAAGAACATCTGGTGTCTAAATCATATCACATTGGCGTCACCACCGCGCGCTTACTTGCGCCTGATGCCGCCCTAGCCGAGGCTGCGGACGGTGGGGTCGGGGAGTACCCTGCCGTCCGCGGAAGCCTACCGCGAAGGTGCGACGCCCAAGTGCGCGAGGCGTCGCTCAAGAGAGGGTGCCCGTAGGGGCTGCCGCCTGCGGATCGTGGTCGTAACGACGCGGTACCCGTGATCCGCCGTAGCAAGAGCGGGTGGAGGCGCACGGTGGGGGCGTCACCACCACCAGGCGATAACAAACACGTCTCTCGTGTTTTATTAGGTTTTGAATAACGGTCAAGTGTGTTTAATAGAAACATTTTACGTGTAAAATAAAATGTATATTAAACATACTTACCTTATTCAAAACCTAATAACTTAATCCCTGCCTGGTGGCATAGTAAAAATATGAGCAATCCAATGATTACAAAACGCTTCCAAAGCTTAATCTGCCAGTGGTGGTGGTTGTACCGGAGGTAGAAGGGGGAGAGAAAGGGAGAGAAAGAGTGGTGTATCCGTTTCCGCACGGCTTAAACTAGCAAAAAGTCAAGAACGCTACTCTCTCATGTTTTATTAGGTTTTGAATAAGGTAAGTATGTTTAATATACATTTTATTTTATAGGTAAAATGTTTCTATTCATGCCAAATCACAGCTTTACTAAGTTTCTGAGCTAAGTCACAAACAGTGGACGGACGGATATGGCGAAACTGTAAGGGTTCCTCGTTGGCTACGGAACCTTAAAAACGGATAAACTTCTCAAATTATTATATTGTCATCGGCCCTTGATAAGTGTGCAATATTTCAATATATATCGACATTTTGAGTGGGTAAAAAACGTCTTTAAAGATTTCGTTAACTCTAAACTAAATATAAAGCGCGTTAAAAATACATTGTGGTCTGTTTTTTCAAACACGCCTAATAAATATAGTGTCAACTAATAAAAGCGTGTTAAAAATAAAAAACTATGCAAAAATTTATGCAGTTAAATCATTAATAATAAGTTTGTAAAATATTTTATTATCAAATGAAATGGCCGACATGTTTTTATAAATAAAATATACTAAACTTTTTTAGTTGAAAAACAACTTTATTCAAATTAATGAAACTTCACATTATTTAATAAATATGTATTCCCACTAACATCAAAGCACATTGAAGGATGCGCTCACTCGATATTAACAGAACGCGAATGCTGTGAAATTTAAGGTGCACAGCACACGTTCCGATTCCGATCGATTCTATGTAGCTCTATTATCAATACATTTTATCTATCATAAATGTTTAAAGTTATAAAAAGTATGCAGCGAGGCTATTTTGAGTTGCGAGTTTATTTGCGGATATTGGTTGTAGTGCTACTTTTGAAATATGATGTCGGAGTGCATGTATTCACATTCGATAAAATGGTTTTTATTCTTCTGAATAGCAATGCTTTTTAGTAACTATACAATAACAGTAATATGTTATTGAGAAAGTTCCAAATTCTATAAGTGATGAAAGAATGATAGCTGAAGTACATTATAATATAGGACTAGATTAATAATAATAAGTCCAAATTGTAATGCATTAATAAAACATTTTTACAATTTGGAATTTCCGTAAGTAACCCTCTCTTATAATGTTTTTTAATTAATTAACTGGGCTTGTATCTGCGTAGTGTTTCGGTGTAGGTTTACTGTTATTTGAACTGAGTTGGACTTCGAGTCGTTTAACAAAATGACGGGACCTTTTTATCTTAGTCGGGCCGCTATTTATTTCAGGCTCTATTTCCACAAGACCGCAACCGATGGTTTCTATTTTGAATATGCCTTGTCTCTGCAATAAAACCCTACTCGTTACTTCTTCTGAAAACAAATGACCCAAAAAACAAACTGTTGTTTGAATTAAAAATGTTCATTTTATATTTATAGAAAAGAGGTTTGTTAATATAGATGTTCATAAGAATGTACCCACATGTTATATTATATTATTATAGCATGCTTCCACTAAAAGCCGGCGCTCACTTGACGGGATGGCGTGGGATGGCGCGGAAAAGTATCAACGGAGCGCCGAGGGACGCTTAGGCATGCCGTGGTATCCCGCAGTATGTCGCGGCGTCCTGCAGTATGCTGCAGCGTCCCGCTTCATGTCGTGGCATCCCGCGGTACGTTCGGTTTGTAACGATATCAACGAAATTTTTGTGCCAATAATATTATAATAAGATTCAAATTCATTTCCTCTTACAAAAATCCTTTGCCGTCCCATCCCGCGCCATCCCGTGAAATGAGCGCCGGCCTTTATTCTGCTTATTGTGAAACGACTTGCCTACCTACTCAAATGTAGGCAAATATATAATATATATAAAATAACAGTCAGGAGCAGGATTTGAACCTGCATCTCCTGGATTCCGTCCAGATGCTTTACCAATTCAGCCATCCTGACAATTACTCCTGACTGCTAATCTCGATAACACATTCATACTTAACGTCTTTTTTTTTCGATTTCACATTTTTCACTTTGTGTTTAATGTATAGTGCTAAGCATGTCAAATGCTAAAAATATATATAAAAATATCTAAATATTTATAGGGTTTGCGTCATTATTAGGTAAAATCTTAATTGTAAAATTAAGTTTACCTGGTCGGTATAATGTATGAAAATACTTCCGACAGATGGTGCAGGCGTCACCCAAAGACGTTAAGTATGAATGTGTTATCGAGATTAGCAGTCAGGAGTAATTGTCAGGATGGCTGAATTGGTAAAGCATCTGGACGGAATCCAGGAGATGCATTTATATACATTTTAAAAAAAAACACTATTTTTAACACTCATAATATTTTCGATGCCATTTTTGTTATTTAAACTAGTTAATAAACTGTTTAAAAAAGTTCTGTATTGGACGTCCGTGTGTTGTAGGTAATGTATGTTAACACGATAACGCCCGAAATACTTTACTGATCGAGTCTTTTTTTTTCGACACTAAAAGCAGCGCTATACCTTATTTCGTGAGAACTACTTCTATAGACCAATATAGAAGTACTTCTTAAAATTAGCGCTAGATGGCGTATAAGACATGAAAACCACATTAGTACTTTTTGAAATTAGCGCTATCTATGTGATTTAACTACTTAGTAAGACCAATACGTTATTAGTTACTTATCAAATAATTAATTTTATTGTGAAAAATGAACATTATGAAGCGTGCACTTTTGGATTTTTTTCTTTCTCTACTGCGCTTTAGGCGCTCATATTTATCATTTTCAGACTCTTGTGCTCCGAGGAAGGCCTCCCCATCATGTACCATCTATTCTAACCTACGCACCTATTTTATAAATAACCACTAAAAAGCAAAAATTACATTATTTTTAAATAAAAAAAAACCGCCTTCAAATGACACCTTGAACTAAAAACCAAAAAATAATTTGGTATTTACATACAATTTCCGTGCTAGATACCAACTGATGTGTTTGAAGTCAGTGCCTAGTCTAAAAATAACAAAACATTACTTATACTCATATAATAACAAAAATAATAGGTCGGTATATATACCTACTTGTAATAATAACATTAACATCATCTTGGTACCGACTTTAAACACATCAGTAGGTGTCTAGCACGGAAATCGTATGTAAATACTAAATTATTTTTTGGTTTTTAGTTCAAGGTATCTTTTGAAGGCGGTTTTTTGTTTTATTTAAAAATAATTTATTCAAAGTTAATTTGCATTTGAATTTCACAATGTCTAGATATCGCAAAATATCTAGCGGGCGGGGGACGGTCGCCCTCTGCCCGTTGAAGTGACCAGGTGACAGGAGGTCACTTGCGCGTCGCTATCGCCAAGGAAAGGGATAGGAGATAGATAGAAAGGATATTAAGGAGAGGATAGGGGATATAGGGAGGGGGTTTGGGCCTCAAGTGCTGTGCAAAGAAAATTATAAATTACATAGTTGCAAGTAAACCTAAATAAGTAACTAGTGGTAGAGCTTTGGTCACAAAAGATCAACGTGAAATAACAGTCTCCTATATTACCGTTGTGTTTCGTATGGTGAGTGAGAGCGCTTGAGGAGCAAACCCACTCCCTATTCTCTCCCTTTGTTGTTTCTTATTTTGTTACATGTTTAGTTATTATTTAATTGTGGTTTTTTTTACATTTTGTGTTACATCATAATGAATAGAGTAATACAGTCAAATACTTGTTCATGTAAATCTAAAGAAACATTGACTATTTCTGGAATCTGATTTATTAAACTTTTTGTGACAGTTTAAGATAGGTATTGTGAATTGTGACTTCATAAAAAAAAAGATGAATCGTACTACTTACACTGCACGCTATTACACATTTGCGTCGACCCGGCAGAAATTACAGGCTCCAAGTACACTTAGTTTGCCACGATACCCGCTAATATTTCGTAGCGTCGCCTTCCTATTCACCCAAAATTGTTCCTCAAGGAGTTCGGTAATGAGTTCCCTTGAAAACTGTTCGTAGTTGCACACTATTTTGAGCGATGTCATTTATGAAAATTGGCTTTTTGCAAGTATTTTATACTGCAGTATGTACCTACGTTACTTTTTGCTACTTATACAAAACTAGTACAGCTGACATATACGCATGTTTATAGCAAAAGATTTCAATAAAACTTTGTAAAACTGTGCTTTTCAACCCTTTTTATGTCCCACTATTTTTTAACCCTTTTTATGTCCCACTATTGGGTACAGGTCTCTCATAGTGAGAAGGATTAGGCCATGGTCCACCACGCCGGTCCAATGCGGGTTGGCAGACTTCAGCCGTCGAGAAAATATCTCAGGCGTTCAGGTTTCCTCACGATGTTTTCTTTCACCGAGCAGTGATAAATTGCAAACAAATACACACATAATTTCGAAAAGTCTCGAAAAGTCAGTACCCTAGGGGTTCTGAACCTTGGACTTGAAAATAAAATTTAATGATATAAAAGTTAATCAAATAGAAGCTACTAAAAAACATTTTTAAGTTTTGTAAACGACAGCTTTGCTGTGGTCGGTGGAGTCAGGAGTCTCCGAAACCGGCCAGCGTGTATGAAGAGAATTATGAATGTTGAGGAAGCGAGAGATTTATGCAAGAATAGAGCCTTTTGGCACTTTGTTCTCTCTGCCTACCTGGCTAGGGAGATAGCGTGATTATAAGTAAGTAGATTTCCATTCATAGGTGATGGTTCGGAGACTTCACCTTCCGTCAATACAAATGACCGATTTGGTCTAGGCAGTTAAGTCTCGGACTCCCCTTGTACTTACATCTTTCCACTTTCACATTTTATATCTTCTTAAGTCCTTCTGAACTCCCACGTTCATTTCATTTGAAGACATTTATCATCAAACTTTGGAGATATTTATTCAGATATTACTGCGATATTTACATGAAACCAGGGCGACATCATCCAGCCGCACACAAGCACTGCAGTTTATATAATTGGACTGCACCGCTTGCAGCAGTCTACCATTAATACCATACCTACTCTATTTACAATATAAATATATCGAAATCTATTCCCTAGATAAATCCTCCCTCTAATACATTTTATAATCATGGATTGTGGTAGGACAATATTATTTGAAAAAGATGCATTCTATTATTATTCAATCTGCTTGGAGCAATAAATAATAAAATAAATTAATTTGCAATAAAGTGCTCTTTAGTGTATTTACCGTATTCATAAAACAAATATCAGAATGGCACTTTAGTACACCGCAGTTGATTGGATGCACTCTGGTGATAATAAATATTAAAACATTTTTGCAATCGGTAATAAATATAGTGCAAGCATTATATTCAGTAAGCTCAATCTCCTGTGTTTTATCAAAAACAAATACTTCACTATAAAATCTTATAATTTCTAACGCTGAGTTAGTTGAGTTTATCGGTTAATACGGGTAGAATATATGATCTCCGTCCCGTCTACCGATTATAGTAGTCTAAAAGCATAACTAGTACTTTACATCGAATAGATTCTAAAACGATAACTTAGATATACATGTATATGAATACACCGATGATAAGTATTATATCATTTCGTTGACAATATAGTATTTGGCTAAGATCAACCCTGAAGGATAATCGTTACTATATTATTTGTTTGTAAAAAGCTGTAGGACCAGCTATTAGACAATAATGTAGTTGTACATTAAACATTATTACAACACAATATACTGTATAACATGACTAGAAACCATTTAGTTACAGTCCTGTCTGTTCTATTATCGTTTATTGCTAAACATGTCCATAAAAGTCAAGAATTGGGAAATATATTGGTCGTAGTTATTTATAGAGGTTCAGTTGGTGCAACAAAACTGACAAAACAGCAAACTAAATCGATATAGCCTACATTTTGCTAAAACTAAAGCATCAAAATTTGCTAATAGACAGTGTAAGAGTTTACAAATAGGTACAGCTGTCCGAACGAATTGTGAACTTCACAATAAGCGCGATGCTTTTATCGTTGGTGTAAATTGGCCTTCCAATAGAATTTACGTCGTGACTGTGGTATTTAAGTATTGATTTAATACTATTGTAGTGAATTTCTACACCCTACTACTGTCATCATTATGTAGTCATAAAGTAATTAATAACAGAATCCAAAAATCTTCCCGTAACTTTTGATAAATCCATACTCATTAGTATACATCGGTACATCTTCATCATCAACAGTTAGTAAAACACATTTTTTTCAAATAAAATTAAACCATTGGAGTTCGTTTCAACATCAAATGTCATTCCCAAATCCAAGGCGTATCCAAACCTTGTTAAAAACTCCTTGACACGTTTCGGATTGCCCAGGTATCACGGGTCAATGGGCTATACATTCACCGCATGCCCTCTGATGAATACATGTATTCGATCGCTTGTACCTACTACTAATGATACCGTTAGAGATACGCGGTGTAGATGTTTTTATTTGCACTTAATTATTATTGTTCATTATAAGATTTAAAATCATACGTATTATGTATGATATAAAATAAAATACATGGACATTTAATAGTGATTTTATTTATTGACTTGCGTTGGGCTTTTTTTTAGGCGGGAAAAAAATGTACCTAACCGCACACCCCGTCGTTCAGGGCAACGAACAGGGTAGTGTAGGGCCCGCATGACTAGCGTTGGCCTGTGACTGCGAGGCAAATGAAACCTAGTTTTTAGGTTATATCTTAGGTTTCCGATATAGTAGCGGAATAAAACAATTCTAGTTTTTAAGTCTAATCGAGAGCTGTCAAACAAGTTTATTAAATTCCGTTTAGTAGTGTTTGCGTAATGTGTGAACAAACAAACAGACAAACGGACAAACAGACAAAAATTTGAAAAAACAAATGTTTTGTGTTTAGAGACACCTAAATAGCCTTATACATTTTATTCTCAAATATCTTAAATATAGAGATACAGCTCAATTACAGCTTTATAATACTTAGTACAGATTCAGTTAACTAGCCTTTTATCAAGACTCTGCCGCAGCCAAAAGCTAGTTGATAGGTTATATCTCAGGTTCCCGACATAGTAGCGGGATAAAATTTATACCAATTTTTAAGTCCAATCAAGAGCTATCAAATAAAAAAAGTTACATCAAAATCCGTTCAGTAGTTTTTGATTGATGCGCGAACGAACAAACAGACAAAAAATCTAAAAAAAAATGTGTTTAAACTCACCTATACCTAAAACAGTAATTTTTTTCTCAAATATCTTAAATGTACAGACATAACTCTTACAGCTTTATAATAGTATAGAATAGATTATAAGCAGGTAAAGAGACATTAAGATCTTTGAATTCTTGTAGCTATATATTAACCTGACTTTACCACTCATGATTTCTACACGGCTTATGTTCTGTGAGAAATTGATACTGTATCTAGAGGCCAGGAAAAGTCCAAATGAGGAGAAGTCTCTTTCACCTCGAGCTCATGATTTTAATATGATAAGCTGCGGGTATCAGCTAGTATTTAAATATTTCCAAAGAAACAAAGACGTAATTTGTTAATTAAGGCTTATTTTGTTCAATGATATTGACAAGATAAGACATTGAGTTTTCAGCTTACAAATAAATTTGGACGTTCTTGAAAAGATGAAAAATGCTTTTTCTGACCTAGTAACTAAATCAATTTTTAAAGAATAGAAGTTATGGTCTTTCGCCGTATAATAGCTATATAGATAATAGAAGAAACAACGTTCGAAAAAATTTATGTTTACAGCGCATACCGCAAACAAAACCTATCTTGATCTTATTTTTAAGAATAGCATGTTTCCTTTTTATCTAGAGATACTCACTGACGATAGACAGAATCAAGTTGTGTTTGTGGAATGGTTTGCCATTTTGTTTCGTTCTTTTTACATATAGTTTTTAAAATAAATAGATTTTAGCTTTATTAAAGAGCTATTGAAATAAAATGGAACCAGTATCTATCGCTGTCAAACTCAAGAATCCTTAATATTATAAATGTGAAAGTGAGTTTATTTGTTACTTAACGCCGAACTACTAAGCCGATCATCATAAAACATATTGTCTAGAATACAGAAAAGGACATAGGCTACCGTTTAATTCTGGAAAAATAAAAGGTTCCTGTGTGATATCTATTTTTGTTTAGACATTATTTACGTGCCAGAGAGTGACTTATTTATATGATAGGTGCTTAGTTTTGACTGCGGGCATAATCTAGTATTTGCTTGGACTAGAAGCCTTCTGAATATAACGAATATAAATATATTACCCTAATTAGAATAGTATTTTTTCTCTTAACTACCCACATTAATTATATCGTATTAGGTAACGAAACTATAACGCAATTCAACGGCGTGGTATCACGCAATCTTTCAATATTTATTGACTCCGCATTTTAATTATAAAGCTGAAAATAATGTAACCTAAAACGTATCGTCAATCAATCAGACAGATATGAATACGTTTTATCTTATCATTCAAAATTATATTATCAAAACATTTCCAAAAGTAACTGTCTCGGTCGGTGGTGCAACGATAGTGTGTGTGACTCCTGATCATGAGGTCTCGGACTCGATCCCCGAGTGGGGCAGTGTTATTGAACTTTTTCGTAAAAAGAAAAATTCTCAGTAGCAGCCCGGAGTTTGGAAATGTGCCCCGTTGACGGCAATAGGCTCGCGTCCTATTACGTGGGACTTAACATAGCTGGCGTACCGTGGGTGTGTAATACACTTCTGCCTACCCCTTCGGGGTTACAGGCGTGATGCTATGTTATGTTATATTGTGTACTTACCCAAAAATCTTCTAGTATATTTTAGGTGTCCACTGGTGCATCAGAAAATTAGTCATACTGCCAAATGAGAAGTAACTTAAAAATGACTCTGAACTTGGACTCAGTAACTAACCTCAAAATAATCCACTTCTTTTTAGAATTAGTGTTCAGAACGCAGCAATTGAAACTACCAATAGAATTTCTATCATGTTGCAAAGTTGCGAGTGGAATTCTCTGAGAAGATAGTCGGTGTCGATGTCTCGACCGCAACGCGACCAGCGGAGCACTCCAGCCGGTCGTTTAGCGAAATGACGGACGGACCTTTTTTATCTCCTCTAACCGCAATTTGTTTCCGACGATCCCTGTTTGCGATACACGGTCCCAGTAAAGTGCCGGAATACTTTTAAAATTCGTAACCTAAACACATTAAGATAGTGTGTTTTGACGTTGATGTATCTCCAACGTCTCTATGATGATGGACTAACGAAAAGTTGTGTCACCAACCCAATCTACCAGCAGTGTCTCAATAGCGGACTACTAATAAAAATATTATTTAGTAAAAATTAAAAACCTCATGACAGATGTAAACGTTGTAATTGAAAAAATATAATCTAAATAATATTATTGGAAACACCCCACTAGAGAAAATAAAACCAATAATATCAGTCTATTAAAGTAATCAATACAGTGGGTCTAGCCAAGTTGCATTCTATGATCGCTAACTCTAATAGAAAACTATTAAAATGTATGGAAATCTATCCCCCATTCTTGGGGAGGCCTATGTCCAGCAGTAGACGTTAAAAGGCTGATGGATGGATGATGATGTATGGAAATTTGACATCTCTAACGTTAAGTCACGTGACTTAGTGTTATAGATATTGTTAAAGACTTAGATAAATATAGGTTCTGTATCTAAGGTGAAAGATGTCAATTTCCCATACATTTAAATAGTTAGTTATTAGCGTTAGTGATCATAGAATGCAACTTGGCTAGGCCGTCAGGTCTACTGATCGATCTATCTTAGAATGTTTCCAGTCCGAAGTTAGTCTTTGCACGGCACACACCTCTGAGTTATGCAAACTATATGTGTTTACAAATTATCACAGCTCGGTTAAGGAAAACTTTATTAAAAATGCCTGCATGCCTGTAAGATTTATTCTTTCATGCTTCTACCTTCTTTCTAACAAATTTTCCAAATTGACTTACAGCGGCACTCGACGATATAAACAAATATATCAACTCGGTCAAGCCTCGAGTAGCAAAATAATAACTCTATAATAAGTAGACCCAAAATCACAACCCTGTTCCCATTCGCCTGGGCGCTACGATGTAGTGTGCGACTTTCCTTCTCAATTTGAACAAGCAGGAGACAACGTTAACGCCATGATGGGAATAATGTTATGTCACCACCCAAGTTACCAGACCGGGCAGCAGCGTTCCCCTGTGTACTAAAAAAATCCACTGCGATCGCCAACCCGCCTGCCAAGCGTGGCGATTATGGCAATACCCTCCCTAGGGGAGGCCTATGTCCAGCAGTGGACAATCAAAGGCTGATGGTTGGATGGATGGATATCTATAACGCTAAGTCACGTGACTTAACGTTAGAGATGTCAAATTTCCATACATTTTAATATTTTTCTATAGCGTTAGCGATCATAGAATGCAACTTAACTAGGCCCACAGATAATATCACTGCAATAAAACTAACCTTAAAATAAAACCGTGATAAGTTTCGGTAACAAATATGAGTCTCTGGTTACCGGTCCCGAATAATGTTAGGTTATTTTATTACCTCATCAGGTCTTCTTCAACTTAACCAGCTCTAAAGCATCTCAGTTGTTGTTTTAGTCTTTATGATAAGGAGAAGTTTGACTATGTCGTTTACAATCAACAACGTCAATCGCATCAATTCATCTGCTATCGTTAAAATAGGTGTTATCAGTGTTTATAGCCTACAGCTTAAAATTGACAAAGTAAGTTTGTTGTTATTTTTATACACAACTACCAGACCCGGCCACGCGTTGCTGCGGCATACTTATAATTCGTACAATTACTATAAATTAAAATCTAATATTGATGTGGTAACCATTTCTCGAGTTCTCATTACAGAATCAAAATATAACATCACACCTGTATTCCCCGAAGGGGTGGACAAAGGTGCATTTCACGCCCACGGTTCGCCAGCTATGTTTAAGTCCCACGTAATAGGGCGAGCCTTATTGCCGTCTACCGGGCACATTTCCAAACTCCGGGCTGCTACAGAGAATTTTTCTTTTTACGCAAAAGCTTAATAAACAGTCACTCAAACAACCGTTGCACCAACGAGGCAGAATCAAATCACATCATATATGCAATAAAAAAGGAAATAATCGGGATATCTTCTTTTTTAAGTGAAAACTTCTTTTAGCGCGGTAAACATATATTCAGATGAGATAAAATCTCTGGACTGACGACACCGTTACGAGACGCAGCTATAGTGTGTGCATTGGAAATTAAATTTGACACACTTCCCGGTTTCCGATTGAGCTGAAATTTTACACCCATATGTTTATCGCGTGACAATGCAATATTATGATGACATGGAGCTGATCTGATGATGGAGCTGGAAGGTGGACCTAGGAACTCTATAATGAAACGGCGCAACCCCATCGAGTTTGGGCTTGTATGATTTGTCTTGACGAGTACTTTGTATCTAGATGGTATCCAGGGTCTGAGGATGAAGCTGGAAGGTGGGCACAGTAGTTCTTATAATGAAACGACGCAACCCCATCGAGTTTGGACTCGTTTGATTCGTCTAGATGGGTACTTTGTCTTTAGATGGTATCCAGGGTCTGATGATGGAGCTGGAAGGTGGCCATGCGAAACTGTAATTTAATGGCCCAACTCCATCGAGTTAGGGCTCGTTTGAAATGTCTTGACTAGTACTCCAGTCCTAGATGATATCCAGGGTCTGATGATGGAGCTGGAAGGTGGCCACAGTAACTCTGTAATGAAATGACGCAACCCCATCGAGTTTGGAATCGTTTGATTCGTCTTGACGAGTACTTTGTCTTTAGATGGTATCCAGGGTCTGATAATGGAGCTAGAAGGTGGCCATAGGAACTCCGTTATAAAACGACACAACACCATCGAGTTTGGGCTCGTATGATTCGTCTTGACGAGTACTTTGTTTTTAATTTAAGATTAAAAAAATAATTACATAAATAACAACTGTTTGCTTATAGTTTTAAGTTTTTACTTCTCTTGGCAGTCCTCATGACTGCTTTGTTTTTTGTTAAGACGGGAAAAAATGTTCCTAACCGCACACCCCGTCGTTCGGGACAACGAACAGGGTAGTGTGAGGCCTTCACCCACTAAAGAAACCCGCCGTGTGCCGTCTCTCCGCCTTTATTGGCGGGCCACTGGAACTATGCTAAATTCCTTCGGTGGTATAATATACTATCCTAGCTCTCAAGCTGGATCAAACTGCACACAGTGTGCTAACTTTTATTAAAATCGGTTAATTATTTAGGAGTTCATCGAGGACAAACAACGTGACACGAAATGTTTCATTTATAGACATTATCATATTTTAAGCATCTCTTAGAAAATTATAACTACGACTGAGGATTTTACCCGCGTCTTTTGGATCAACGTTCCAGATTCTCTGCCAAATTGGGTGTCTTAGCAGTCGCTCGAAGCTAGCAATTACTATATCACATTCTTTCTGTCTTTAGTGAATTCCACGCTGTTATCGGTTTGGTACGATTATCATTTCCAATGAACTTTTTTACACTTTGTGTTAAAGTAAGTTGTTAATAATTAATCTGGAGCACAGGTCACCTTCCGCAGATACCAGCTCCTCACAGACGATTCTTAATTTTTATTGTACTGTAACCTATGTAATAACCTTTATAAGGTAGATAAATAAACTTTATCATTATTATTATTATTTTATTCTTTTATACAATCTCTGGCTTCATTTCTTTTCATTTTTTTCTATATATATAATGATTCATGACGCAATAAGTAAAGCAGCTGTGGTCTTCAAAAAAGAAATTGTTTAAAATGTATGTATGTTTAATCGTTCAAAAATAAAAATGAGATATGACTATGTATTCTTATTGCTAACAGTGACAAAAGCTTTGGTGCTCCACCTAGAGATAAATAATCCGTAATCGTGCCTCTAAATAAGTAGTAATAAGTAGTATAGTATCTGTAATGTCGGTAGCAAAGCGTTGGACGAGGCTAAAGCTATGCCATAAAATTGCATGTATATTTTCAGCAAAGCTACGTCGAAAAGCAGTTGAGTTATTTTATAAAGATGTGAACTCTAGCCGAGCTATAAATGAAGGGTCTGTCAAGGGAAAATAGAGTACACACTCTGCCCACTGTCAGTCAAGCATGTATAACTCCTTTACCCTTGGCAAGTATAATGTACCTGGTATCAAGAGTGATCTTACACGATGTCTGTGCGAAAGAATCATATAAGAAAATACCTGCACCACTTTGAATTCTTAGTGCGTCATCGTTTAGAACATTTTATTCTTAAAATATAATAAAATATCGTATGAAGAAATATTGGTAAAATTTAAGCTACTAGCCAAATTATTAAGGACACTTCTCAATCTTTTAAAAGTTGAGCTACTTTTCAAACAAACTAAAACATAATGCAATGCACTAATTAAAAGGTACCCATAAAATTTCCTTTGTACGTAATACTTTTTTTATCGTTTTTATTTCTATTAATCAAAATAATAATAATAATGATCTCCAGAAAAAAAAACAGTTACGGCGGGCACTGCGAACAGATACTAGCCATGTGGAGATAGTATAGTATAGTAGCACGATTGTGTGCGCAAACACAAGTGCACTCTCTGTTCACTCACTGTCATTGTCCGTTGGGACGGCATTCCGACATGATCGGAGAGAGGTAATTCGCGACCAACAACTTGTTTTCTGAGGCACAGGAGTAAACACCGCCAACTTCATAACTTCGGACTGATATTGACAATTTCTTGACGGAAAAACCCACAATAATATCAACACAATTATCCCTCTTCCCAGTAATACTTTCTAAAGTCGACTTCAAAAGAATTACAAACAACATTCGGGCTGCCAATAAATACTAATAAACGTGATTGCTTATGAGGCTTATGTGGGCTTGTTATTCAAAATAATACTAATTGGGACATATCTAATCAAGGTGCATTAGAAATGCTTTAAAGATAAATATAAGAAAAATTATATTTAAAATATGTTAATAACTAGATAACCCGGTGAACTTTGTACCACCTACAATATATTTTATCAGCGATTATTAATCCTAATGCATCTGCATCGTCAAAGATTTAAATTTTGATAGGTCAAAAATGAAATTTGCTTGTAATGCAAATGAATTAAAAAGTACTTTTAAACCTCTCCTGTTAATACAGGATCGGTTTAAAAGTAACAGCGAACAAAACAAAAAAACATTATTCAAATCGGTCAAGCTAGTTTTGAGTTTTAGCGAGACTAACGAACAGCAAATAAATATAAATTTTTCTTAATGTTCAAATTATTTTATCAGTTCAATTAGCCGTAATGCTAGCCCAGTCTCAGCCAAGCGATACCTCGTAACAGACACGCACAGTTCAGCTCATCGATATTGCTTAGTGTTGTTTCTGTCAATATTTCCTCTTGCTCTGCTTCCAATATTTCAAAACCATTTTGATTTATAGGACCTATTAATAACAGTCTTATTCACCATATCAATGACTTTAGTAATATTTGTGACTATACACACATACATTCGCAAGACCTTTCCATGGTGTATGTACCTGAAAAAATAACATTCTCGAGGAGAGCAGGTCATCGGGACCGTTGTAAATTAAGCTAAAACTGGCAGTTATTTGGTGTTCCCTTTTCTACGCAGTAAAAAGATGAGGACATACTACATCGACTCTTTTTTTCCAATAAAATAGACTTGAAAGTAATGAAAATTGTAATGAAGAACTTTATCTTCAACTAGCTACACGTTTTTTTGCACATACCATCCCTCCTATTACGAGTATTGCGTTCTTGACCTTTTAGGTTGGTAATATACTTGCTCTGATTATGTACGACATTCTTCCACATTTGCTGCGTAATATTTATCAATTTTTAGTCTTTTCACCCACATTAGTCACTATGATATTTATTTTGCTTAACTCGCGGCCACAGGCTAAAGCTAGTTTTTGGTTATATCTCCAGTTTCCGATATAGTAGCGGGATAAAACATGTACCAGTTTTTAAGTATAATGAAGACCTGTCTACCAAAAAGTATCATCAAAATTAGCTCAATAGTGTTTGCGAGATGCCAAAACAAACAGACAAACACACTAAAATGCAAAAAATCTCTGTGTTCAGAGACGCCTAAATAGTTTAATACATTAACACAAAGTGTTAAAATGTGAAATCGAAAATAACAGTCACGAGCAGGTAGGCGAGATGCCATCGTGATTGCCACGATGAATTGGAAAAGCATCTGGGACGGTAACCAGAAGACGCAGGTTCAAATCATGCTCGTGACTGTTATTTTCAATTTCACATTTTCACACTTTGTGGCACTATATGGCTAAGCATGTCAAATGCTCAAAAAATATATAAAAATATCAAAATAGCCTAATTTTTTCTCAAATATCTTAAATGTAAAAACATAGCTCTGTTACGCTCAGTTTACAGTCCTTGCGTATTAAGCCAATGTTAAGATCCACTTACTTTTACATGAGACCCAAACCCAATGAAACTACAAACACGCGTATCAGTTACAAACAAGCTCTGTAATTATTTTATGAAACATCATTCTCCTCTTATATTGTATTGTTATTTTTTAACAGAGCCATCAGAATCTAATGAGTTGCTAGGGAAAAAAGAATGTAATAAATAAATAAATATTCATGGACATCTTCACACAACATCCTCAGGTCCCAAACTAAGCTTAACGCTTGTACTACGGGTACCAGATAACGAATATAATACATAATTTACTTTTTTTTTGTAAATACATACATATAATAGATAGAAAACACCGACACGCAGTACAAATATTGATGTTCATCACACAAATATTTGTCCTGAGTGGGAATCGAACCCCCGACCTCATGCACGGAAGTCGGTTACACTACTGACTACGCCACGAGGCCCGTAATATTTTGTTGTAAACTGGGAAAGGCACTGACTTCGCAGATTGAGATGTTCTAAACAGCGCAGCTAACTATATACTTTCCGAGGACGGCGCAAGAAACAAGGTACAATTCATTTGTAAATTTTAATGTCGCCGCTATATCGCACTTGAGATCTCTCCGTGGCAGTTTGCTCATTTCCCAATAGGCTCTTGCTCCTTACTAGACTGTTTTGTGAAACGTAATTACTTTTGCTATTAATTGCTTGGGCGCTACTATCATAAACTTTTGTAACAAATTATATAACATGTATTATTTTATCAGCAGTTTGTAGTGGTAGATCTTTGCTTATGATCTATGCCAGCATGAATGGGCTGGCTTGATCGGGGAAGTACCATTTTACAGAAGATCGGCGTGTAACAACCGTAGGCATTTGTGTTTCGTATGGTGAGTGAAAGCGCTGGAGGCCGAAGCCCCCTCCCTATCCTCTCCTAAGATTATTCCTATCCTCTCCTTATTATCCTTCTATCCCTTTCCTTGGATATAACTCGCGACTGATGCCTCTGATGTTGCTAGCATCTACGAGTATAGGCCGCTTGGTGGGCCGTATGCTTGTTTGCCACCCATGTAGTATAGAAAAAAGTTAGAACTAGATAAATATTGACTTACACTTTGGTGCATGGTGGTCGGTTGTGATCGTAGCTAATCATGTCTCCAAGCCTTTATTTTATTGACAGTAATTATATTTTTTCTGCTTGTCAAAAGATAATTTGATGAAAAAAGATACTTTAATAAGTTTTGTAATGATAGGTTAGTCAATCAAATGTCCTAAACTATAAAAATGCATTTCGGATAGGATTTGCTTAAAATCCTTTCTTATAGTAAGAACTCTAGCGCTCTCACCTAGAGCGTAATAGAAACACATAAATGTAAATGTTCACTGTCTAGCCTCAGGAGTTTGGGCTGTGCGCTGATATGTCATTCAGTCAGTTATTCTTGTATTATAATACTTTCTTATATTTACGCGAATGTTACTCATTTTGAAATAAAACTCCGTTTACGGAATCCATCGCGTTTACTTGATTTTATACTATCCCGATGTTTCGAATACTTTATAGCATTCATAATCACGGGTGGACTTAGATGGTAGACGTCTACCGTCTACTAGAAAATCAAGTAAGCGCGATAGATTCTGTAAACGTAGTTTTATTTCAAAATATTCTTGTGTTTATATATATAAGAGGGAAATTAAAATAATATAGGCAGTTAAAAATGATTTATTTAAACTTTAAACAATTTAATTTATGCGCTTTCTTAAAAACATCATTATAATACTTATTACTAACATCAGTTCATATATGAACATATTTATTTACAGTTTCTTAAGTTATTAAAGACGATCCAGTATTTAAAGTACAACATTACCTACATAATACAAGAATTGTCCAATCACAATTTATCTATATGTATTACCAATATACAAAATGCCTACTTAATTACGATAAAGTAATGAAGTTAACCACTCTGGTCTTGGTTGTGACGGCTTGTACTCTGAGGGACTCAGAGCCAGTGGAGAAGCAGCATCTGCTAAAGCCACAGACGAAGACGACTCCGTCACAGCTATACTTGGTTTTGATTTTAGAACAGACCGTAATTCATCATTATCTACGGCTCGATTTCTCTGTAAATTTTCTCTGGTCTCTTTCATTCTTGAAAGTTGTTCTCTTAAAGTTCTATATTCTTCTAAAAATTTTTCAAGTTGTGATGCTCTAAAATCAAAATCCTCTAAAGGCTGTCCGGTACGTGAGTAATCACGAAGGCCAGATAAATCTAGAAGTGGTGTTGCTGATGGAACTGTCGGTTGTTCTCTCGATGGCGACGCTGGAAGGCTTGGATTTCGTCGTATTCTATTTCCTCCTGTGGAAAGATCTAAAAAACTGTTTGATCTTCTACCAGATCGCTGTCGATTTTTTTCGTATGATTTGTCGAGAAAACTGACTGAGTCTGTACCCGAACTGTTTCTGCGGCTATTAAGAAGAGGGCTTCGGCTGTCACAGTCTTTTTTGCGCGGTATTGTATAAAAGTAGTAGGAGTCATGTTTCATTTCACTTCGCAAGTAAGATGAAGTTCCTAGAGCACTCATTTCAATAAGATCGGGGTAATTCTTTTCACTGTCACTACCAGACAAGTCATTATCCAGACGCTCGCGAGGCCGAGTCCGTGGACAGGGACGTCCATTATTATTATACCGGTTATTATCTGACAACATTTCTACGTGCGCACTCATCATGCTTGTTGAATTAGAACTTTGTACGGACTCCGTAATAGCATCGGATCTGAAACAAAACATACTTTAAATTATTTTCATACATATTTGTTCTTCTTAGTCTTACCGCAAATGTTTGCTAGAATCGGCGTGCAATCGTTTGGGATTTAGTTGATAACTAATATTTACTGAGTGAGTCTGTCTGACCTCCACGGCCCAACTAGGGGGACAACTGGCGACCACTGAAGTAATGTCACACAGTTCCAGTGGTCCGCCAATACGGGCGGAGAGACGGCGGGCACGCGGCGGGTTCATTTAATGGGTGAAAGCCCACACTACCCTGTTCGTTGCCTCGAACGACAGAGTGTGTGGTTAGGTACATCTTTCTCCGCGGCCGAGGGGAGGACAACTGATGACCTCGGAACAAAACCGGGGTTAGATTTATATTCAGGATTCGGACAATCTGTAACAACTACCAGGATGATATTTGATAGCTGAGACTGTCACTCACTTGATATCGGCTAAGCTAAGTTCAAATGTACAACGAGGTAGTTCAACAGGAAATTTATACACATAATTAGTAAAAATGTAATCCTGAGAAATATCACTGGAAAATAATTTATGAAACACGTCATACTAAAAACAGCAGCAATATATAAAAATAGTTTGAATAAAGATAGATACATTTATACAAAAAATTGGCACCACAGTGCCTTGTTTATTATTCATGATACGGCACTTAAAATTTATGTACATATTCAATTGTTTATTCATTTGTTTGAATGGGATATTAAATCATAATTAAGACTTAAATATATAAACTAAAATGCGAATGCGCATGTGCGTGTCCTTTGTTATTGTTTAATATTAAATTTTATTTCAAACTATAAGGAAACACACATAAAAACATATAAAGTAGCTGAATACAAGCATTTTACAGAATAGAATAGTATAGACAACATTTTGTCAGCAAAAAGGTGCACAATAACTACGTTATAACAACTTTTTTTTTTTTTTGTTTAGGCGGGAAAAGATGTGCCTAACCGCACACCCCGTCGTTCGGGGCAACGAACAGGGTAGTGTGGGGCCCTCACCCACTAAAGAAACCCGCCGTGTGCCGTCTCTCCGCCTTTATTGGCGGGCCACTGGAACTATGTTACATTCCTTCGGTGGTACGTTATAACACCTGAAATTAATGTTTAGTCTAGCGTTTAGAGTCTACAAATAAACTTTATAAGCTACAAAATCAAGACAGTATATATTAATTGCTAAACTAACTTTCTCTTGAACTTATTTAAGAATTTTCATCACAACCTCGGCATAAAATCTACGTGATTTCTATTGTTATTTACAGGAATTTTAGAAAAACAGTTAAAACAAATCAACAAAATAATCGAATATGCGGACAGTAAGGTAATTTAACTTTAGGGTTGGTTCGTCTTTTTATTGATAAATATGATGTAAGTACCAGCACAATAGCATAATTTAATGCTACTGACATCTCTCCTGTCATTATAATTATATTTAACTGAACATAATTTGAAGTACAAATTATTTGTGAATAAGGTAAAAGAGATTTTTTGTGCGAGCGGGAATCGAACCCACGTCTTTTCCAATCCGGGGAAGTGCTCTGAGCCACTGAGCTATCGTACAGGTCTTTCGATCATCCCAATCTCCATATCACATTTGTCTGTACGACCGGCGCATCTATCGGAATGCATTTACATGCATTAAACCAAATATAGTAAGTTTAATTTTGCAATTAAAATTCATACTATTTGATGACGCGATTTTTCAAACATTTTGGATCTATATTTTATAGCACTTGACATGCTCCGCCACTTTTTAAAGTACAAATTATTTGTGAATAAGGTAAAAGAGATTTTTTGTACGAGCGAGAATCGAACCCACGTCTTTTCCAATCCGGGGAAGTGCTCTAAGCCACTGAGCTATCGTACAGATCTTTCGATCATCCCAATCTCCATATCACATGTATCTGTACGACCAGCGCATCTATCGGAATCTGTACGACAGCTCAGTGGCTTAGAACACTTCCCCGGATTCGAAAAGACGTGGGTTCGATTACAAAAAATCTCTTTTACCTTATTCACAAATAATTTGTACTTTAAAAAGTGGCGGAGCATGTCAAGTGCTATAAAATGTAGATCAAAAATGTTTGAACATAATTTAGTAATAAACAGAATACCATATTTCGTGCATACTCCAAACGAAAAACACTAGATACATCAGTAAGTATTTATATTACAGCAATCGGAAGTAGAACTATTTTACTAGAACAATTAATACTATAGCTTGCACTTAGCAAGGCCTATGACTTTCATAAATTATAATTATACTAGTGAAGTACCCGTCCGTGGCTTTGCTCACGTCATAGTATGAAAAATATAGTTTGAATAGGATTTGCGTAAAATACTTTCTACAGTATCAAAGAAAAATTGAAAATTTACACGATCCTAGCCCGAGGAGCTTAGGGTGTGCAGTTATAAGTCATGTCAGTTAGTCAGTCAGTTCTTTTATGTATATAGATTAGCCCCTGTGAAAGAAAACATCGTGATGAAAAACGCATGCTTGAGCGTTATTCTCTGCGGCTTAATAAGCCTGCCTCCTCTGCATTAGGGTAGCGTGGTGGATTATAGCCTGGATCCACCAAACAAGTGACATATTCTTTGTGATCAAAGAATTTTTAATATCTCTCATCATATCACAATCATACATCACAAATTCAACTTTTTAGTTTGTATAAATAACGTACTTTTAGCTTTCACTGGTTTACCACACAATTTGGTGTACAAAATCCCTTTTAAAAACATAAAAAACATGTCATCACGCCTGTTTGCCCCAAAGGGGTAGGCAGAGGTGTATTACTCAGCCATGGTTCGCCAGTTATGTTTCAAGTCCCACGTAATAGGGGGCGAGCCTATTGCCGTCTACCGGGCACATTTCCAAACTCCGGGCTGCTACTGAGAATTTTTCTTTTACGAAAAAGCTTAATAACACTGCCCGACCCGGGGTTCGAACCCGAGACCTCATGATCAGCAGTCGCTTACACTACTGCTGCACCACAGAGGCAGTCACCATCAGCATCCCTTTTGAACGATCCTAATATAAAATATTGTAATAATGTTTGTAAATATTATGTTTAAATCAATCATAATACATTTACCAATAGTACGTTGGCACTTTAGGAAGCTAATGTATTTTAGCAGGTTAAAAAAAAATATAAATGATTGTAATAATTATTACCGTAAATTGTAGTTGCTGAAGCGTGGTATATGTAAGTCTCGTTCAGGTAAGTTGCCCCTCACATTTGATGACTCATAGTCTGCTCGCCGCCAGCCTGCTTCAACTGGAGGTGTATCCGAACGCTCTCTTTCTTCCCGAATTTCCCCTCTCAGGTAACCTTCAAATTCATCTTCTGGGTCATGTGACGGAACATTTCTATAATCCCCTCTTTTACGAGCATTATCAGAAGATATCAAACGTGGTATGTCCGGATTGTTTTTAATATTTGCTTCTATTTTTTCATAACTGTCATCACGGTGGTTTGACGTCACTATTTGTTCGTTCCATCTATCTAATTGTCTTTTCTTACGAGTCTCGTATACACATAATCCTATTAAACACGAACTTAACACTATTACTGCAGACACTGCCACCCCTGCCATTAAAGCACGTCCTCCAAAACTTCTATGTTCTGGTTTCTTCTCTACAGCTAAACTTAACACCACTTCTGCTTTACCAGCACGATTCTCAGCATTACACGTGTAAGAGCCAGTATCTTGTAGATCCACCGATTTGATAGTTAAATTACTAGTTTGTCCCTCACTACGTAATAAAAAAGCTCTACCAGTATTGACGTTATTTAAAGTAGTATTTGCAAGTAGGCGCCCTCCCCGAACCCATCTCACTCTTGGCGCAGGCACTCCACTGACTCGACAGACCAACGTCACCTCGTTACCTTCAAGGCCTTTGAAATAATTCGGTGTTGCGCTTACTTCTGGTCGACAAGCAAAATCCTCCAGATCCAAGCGATCCCACGATTGAGACATAAGGCGAGGTGGTAATGCACATTCGGGAACGACAGTTGCTGGTACATTCTTTCTTATCATCCAATCTCGTAATGGTCTTAGCGCACACGAACATTCCCAGGGATTATTCGCCAACTCTAAGCCTTTCAATGATCGCAGTGGTGCTAGTACTGCCACATGGAGTACTTGCAGGCGATTTTTACTTAACTCCAGATATTCTAGAGAGGATTCAAGTCCTGCAAATCCCCGTGGCTCTATTTCGGCTATTTTGCAAGCACTAACTGTAAGTCTCACAAGATGGGGGAGCGTTATAAAGGATTCGTCTCCAATTTTCGTAATGGGATTACCACCGAGACGTAGTTCCCTAAGCTCTGGGATTGACTCAAACGCGTGTGTTGGTATTGTTTCAAGACGGTTACGCGAGAGGTCTAACTCTACGAGGTTAACGAGAGCACGAAAAGCGTATTTTTGTATAGATCGGACATTGCATGAAGGAAGATAGAGGCGTTGTAGATTAAGCAGGCCAGCAGCAGCGAAAGCGTCGTCGCGGATCGTCAATATGCGGTTTTCTGATAAATCGAGAAGCTGAGTTGTAGGATCAAGCCGCGGCGGCACGGAGGTGAGACTGGCGCGAGCACATAATGCGGACTCTTTCCCACTGCGCCACTTGCATTCGCATTGATGAGGGCAATCGGCGGAGGCGGCTGCCGCCAGCGCCAGCATTAGCAGCACCCACATGCCCTGCGCCAACTCACCCAGCGCCGCAGCGTTGGTCTTCACCGCCCAGCATCATACCCTGGAACGCGTATGGCCTGTAAAAACATGGAATTTTAAATTGAATCATTAGGTTAAATACAACACATAGGTATATAGTTTATATGACTTAACGGACTTGGCTTTTGATTGCCCAGATAACAGTAATCTCCATTTCTGTTCGAATAACTCCAATTAGGACCATTTTTATTTATGTACTAGATTTTGTAGGTTTATATTTCAGGTTTCCGATGCGTCTTTACATTCTATACAATGCCAGAACGCAGCCATAGGAAACTGCTCGCGTTCCCGATATAGTGGCAGCATAAAATGTTGTTCAAAACGCATAAATACCCTATTATAGTCCTTTTTTTTTCAAATATCTTTACAGATATAGCTATTACAGCTTTATAATTGTATAGATATAAATAGATTCCGTGCCTGAACATAAAACAATATTTTTTAGAATTTCAGTCTGTTTGTTTATTCGCACATTTCACTGAAACTACTGGATGGATTTTGAAGAAATTGTTGTTTTTTTATATCATAGGTTTTGATTAGACTTAGAAACTTGTATAGGTTTTATACCGCTACTATATCGGGAACCTGAGATAATATATCATAAAAACTAGTTTTTGTCAGCGGCGGAACCGCAGGCAAAGGCTAGTAACAAAATATGACGTTTTTAAATGGAACTTTCACACAAGATTTTTTACGTTAGGTACATATTCGAATTTTTTAAATCAATTTAAATTTAGAACTAACAATAGCAAAATACTGGCCAGCAAAAATATTAATTTAAAGTCATCGTACAGTGTTGTACTTAATATTGTTGTAGTTTGTAATATTTACAGAAAAAAAGAAAACACAATATGTTGCCCTGAGCTTTATAGGCCAATACGGTACATCTGTAATATGGATCGACTACCCGAGCGTATATTTTCTAATACGAAATATGTTTCTTTTACGAAAAACTAGCTATTGTGCATCAGGTGTGGAATTTCTTTCCGACTTTGTTTTATTTAATGGGCTAAATCAGAATGGGGTTCAACTACACAAAAACAAGTTCGCGTGCAAATTATTGCTTCACCACTTGGTATTTATGCAAATACCAGTCGAGTCATATAGCTGAGAACGTGTTCCTTCAATATACTGTAGGTAAATTGAGAATAAAATACCTGTAAACCATATTTACATTCAAATTACTGTCTCACATTCAACCAAGCGTCTCCAACCGTTATATATATAGAAAAGTAGGAGTTTCACAACACAGGAATGTAACTGACAACTAGGACACGCAATAATCGCGTGTGTACTTGTTAACACGCATGTAATACGAGGTGCATGATATTTTATATTTAACAACAATATGAACATATAGACCTAGGTTTGTTATTGTAACCTATCTTTAAAATGTCGACTGAGAATCAAATTTGGTGATATATATTTTAATGTTATTGATATTTAACAAATAGTATCATTAATTCATTAATATTGTTTTGACGAAAATCATTAACGATTATTTTATACACTATTTCAATTCAGTTACTTTAACAAACGATTTTTTTCGTAGTTATAATAATCATAGCGATCTATTTTGACACCGTCACTTAAAATCAATGATGGACACATTAAACACAAAGTGGAAAATGTGAAATCGAAAATAATAGTCACGAGCAGGATTTGAACCTGCATCTCCTGAATACCGTCCAGATGCTTTGCCATTGTGACAATTACTCCTGACTGCTAATTTCGATAACACATTCATACCTAACGTCTTGGGTGACGCCTGCGCCATCTGTCGGAAGTATTTTCATACATAATACCGACCAGGTAAACTTAATTTTACAATTAAGATTTTTACCTAATAAATGACGCAACACTATAAATATTTAGATATTTTTATATATATTTTTAGCATTTGACATGCTTAGCAACATACATTAAACACAAAGTGGAAAATGTGAAATCGAAAATAACAGTCACGAGCAGGATTTGAACCTGCACCTCCTGAATACCGTCCAGATGAGTTTAATGTATATGGCTAAGCATGTCAAATGCTAAAAATATGTATAAAAATATATAAATAATGATGGACACAATTTGTATTAGAATATACGTTTAATCAAATTCATTCAGTAGTTTTTGCGTGAAGAAACAGACAAGGATTCTAAGAAAAATTATTATGTGTTCAGAGACGCCTAAATAGCCTAACATATACTTTTAACTATCTTAAATATACAGGCATAACTCTGTTACAGCTTTATAATAGTATAGATAGATAGATTGGACGAGTTCTACAATATACGCAGACGAAGTAAATAAAATCTAGTAATAAATAAAAGAAAAAGAAGCACTGCTCTATATTAGAATCTCAAAAAAATTTTACTCGCAATAACACCTAAATTCAATTGATAATAAAAATTATAAGCGAACGTGTCGAGAAAGAAAGTGTCCCAATTTATTTACGACTGTTCTTGACCTTTTATGCCTTCACGGAAAATGTAAAACGGCTTTTATTAGACGTCTTATAGTGAAACATTTAATTTCAGCCTTTATGTTGGCAGTTAATCCATCGATCAATTCAAAAACAATTATTATTTTATTCTTGCTAAATGTGTACAATTTACCTTTTTATTGAAAATACTCACGGGAAATGTGATAAGTTAAACCGCAGTTCTGATTAACCAATCATACGTTTAAAAAACATGCTACAATTAAAATATGAATATCAATTGATGAGATTGTATAGCATTTAATAATGAACTCAAGTATTTTAAGCATACAGTACCTATAAAGAGTGTGGATAAGCAATTATTGTTTAAATTCTTAACTAATAATAGTTTTTTCATTGGCTTGCTCCTTAATTTTCTTCACATTTTTCACATTATGATAAGCTTCATCTGTTAGATTCAGCTCATCATAATTAATTGTATACTGTTCAAACATAACATTATAATTATTGTAATAAATTCTTGTGAGTTTAAATTAGTTATCATTACGAAACAAATATGTACCGAAGGAACCTACGCAATATGTATTCGAGGATCTTACATGACAGGCAAAATCGTTACTTTCATAGTAATTACAAAGTAATTAATATCTTGAAGGCACAAAACGCGAGAGGCAATCTACTGAGAGTACTTCATCCTTTAACATGTTGACACTTAATGCTGTGTCATACCTTACACTGATATTCTAAATGTAAAAGTTTGGAACTAAACTTGGATAAATTCCTCGTTTATCCGGAAATATTTCTCAACTATAGGGTATCGATCACTGCTCACAATCGAGTTTTTATGGTAATATCATCTCCTGATACGCAAGAGTAAAATTTGTATGCAAACGCAAGTCATTTTATTTTCTCACGGGAACTATTTACGTGAATACAACGAGAATTCAACTTAGTACAGCATATTAGTATCATATGACCATATATATGAGTACACTAAGAAGATAAAGATGGTGAGATTATTTTTACCAATGAAATAAATTGATTATTGTTTAGAATATTAATAAACTGATATATAGGTACATACGAGTATAATAAGATAGTAGAACTCTCTGTACAGTAAAGGCACATTGAAGGTACAATGAAGGTACCTAATTATGTAAATGAAAAGTGGACGGTAAAAGAAAGTTTGTCCATCTGTTTATTTGTTTGCAAGCACATATCTCTGAAATTCTGGGGTAGATACGATATGACAGCAGAGAAAAATCGGATGCCAGAGAAAAAAAACTAGTAATTTTAAAATATTAAGATAAAACTAAATACGCTGGCAACAAATACACACAGATACAGTCTGTTCTTTAATGAGGCTGAGTAATGACGTTGACTTTTACGTTATTTAAGAAAACAATACTTTATTAGGCTATCTAGGCATCTTTGAACATAAAACATTTATTTTTTTATTTTTGTTGGTTTGTCTGTTTGTTTGTTCGCACATCACGCAAAATCGGATTTCGATCAAATTAAAAACTCGAGAACCTGAGATATAATGTAAAAACCGAGGATGGGCCAAAAATCGTTTTTCATTCGGTTTTACCGAATTTCGGTGCGTTGAACAAAACTTCGGCATTCGGGCGAAGTTCGGTTTAAGTGGCGAACATTTAGTATAAGAAAAAGTTTAAAACCTACCCTATTTCTACTAAAATTTAGAGAATTCAAATCTGTCAGAGCTTTAAAATATATCACATATAACAAAAATACTCCATATTATTATTTAATTACGGTCATTTATTTGTTAAAATATACTTAATTATTACTAATTATTTATTGCAAATGAAAGATATTAAACACAAAGTGAAAAATGTGAAATCGAAAATAACAGTCAGGAGCAGGATTTGAACCTGCATCTTCTGGATACCGTCCAGATGCTTTACCAATTCAACCATCCTGACAATTGCTCCTGACTGCTAATTTCGATAACACATCATACTTAACGTCTTTGGGTGACGCCTGCGCCATCTGTCAGAAGTATTTTCATACATTATACCGACCAGGTAAACTTAATTTTACAATTAAGATTTTACCTAATAATGACGCAAACCCTTTAAATATTTAGATATTTTTATATATATTTTTAGCATTTGACATGCTTAGCACTATACATTAAACACAAAGTGAAAAATGTGAAATCGAAAATAACAGTCAGGAGCAGGATTTGAACCTGCATCTTCTGGATACCGTCCAGATGCTTTACCAATTCAACCATTTTTCACTTTGTGTTTAATGTATAGTGCTAAGCATGTCAAATGCTAAAAATATATATAAAAATATCTAAATAAATGAAAGATATTTTTTTTATAAAAACATAATAATTTAACTAATGTCACGAGAAAATGTGATTAAATATTTTCTTAGTTTTCACATACGAGTAGGTACTAAGCTAAGTGACATGAATCCTTTCATGTCAGGCTTTTATAGTGCTGACAGGTACTGATATCGCCTTACGTCAAGGAGGCTAGGATAAAAATAACCTTAGTATTTTCACAAAGTGCTGTGGGCTTAGCTCCCTGTGTTAAACTATGTCTGGCTATGTGATAGCTCAGCACATTTAATAGTCAACTTGATCTAAGTTATCAACTGTAAGTGTCCTTACGAGTACCTAGACGTACATTCTTTCATCTAGCGTTATTTTCCCTACTACGAACTACATGCACTACATCTATACTATAATAAAGCTGTAACAGAGCTGTGTCTGTACATTCAAGGTATTAGGGAAAAAATCCTGTAATGCTAGGCTATATAGGCGTGTCTAAACACAAAACATTTTCTTTTTTAATTTTTGTCTGTTTGTCTGTTTGTTCGTTCGCACATCACGCATAAACTACTGGACGGATTTTGATGCAACTTGCTTTTATTGAAAGGCCTTGATTAGACTTAAAAACTGGTATGCATTTTATCCCGCTGTTATATAGGGAACTTTAGATATAACCGAAAAACTAGATTTTGTTTGCGGCGAAGCTGCGAGCAAAGGCTAGTTTTTTTATATAGTTGAGCTGACTGATTTGATTTTACAGAGCAAAATGGTAAGTATTCCCATAAAATTTTGCTTGCAAATATTAAAATTCTTATATCCATGACACTGATTTGAATCCACGTCTTTTGGATTATCGATCTAGACATTCGCTTTCTTGCTTACCGACCGATTTCATATATTTATATACATTGTTCTAAGCATGTGAATATCTCTTTTTGATTTACCTAAATCTCCTTAATAAAAATTGCATATTTCTTTTGAAATAAAATAGGTACTATTTACAAGTATTACAAAGACCACATAATAATATAATTTTTGGTAAATTATGACTATGAGGATAATCTGCTCTGAATAACCGTTTCTGTAAACTGCGTATCTATAAATGTGGAGCTTAGGCAAAATCCTACTTTTCTTTTTTCTGTGGGCGAAATCAAAATATAGGCGAAAGCGAAATCAGAATAGAAAGGGTTGAAATTCCCATTATGGGTAGGTAACAAAAGAGTCACATCCAATCGTAATTTTATAAACGTTGAAACTGTCTTTAATATCTTGAATTTGAGTCTGTTCTTACATTACCAATGTATTGGCTTTTTTATACTACGTTGATGACAAACGAGCATGTGCATCAGTAAGGTAAGCAGTTGACGTAGCCGTAACTAATACGTAAATATTAGCCGGATTAGTTTTTATCATCCTTTTTATACTACGTGGGAGGCAAACAATCTACCCACATGATGTAAGTAACGGATGAACAAATATATTTATTAACTTACCTCAAATTCTTGCTATTCTTCGCCACAGAGAAGTTGCCGATATCTGAAACCAAACATTATGTTTTATTAATGATTTACCATGACTGGTTATCTCAAGATTATTAATTAATATTTAACAGTCGATAACTTTTTAAAACTGTTTCAAAAAACGTTTATAGTAGTTAGTACGCAAAAACAATGGCCTTAAATTGGGCTCTAACTGACGTTTTATCCCAGCTCAAGAATATGTATGCTCAATATAAAACTTACGTACATACATATTGTCACGCCTTTTTCCATAGGGGTAGGCAGAGACCACTTCTCTTCACTTGCTACACACATCTTTCGCTTCATCTACTTTCATCAGCGCTTTCATGTATGCTCGTTGGTTATGAGTACCCTTAACATGATGGCCTTCCTTAAGAACATCTTCGATCTAGTCAAAATACGTTCACCTAGGTCGACCTCTACCAACTTGCCCATTCACAGTCGCCTTGTATATCTATTTCATTAATTTTCTTTCATCCATCATCTCTATGTGTCCGAACCACCCAAGCATTCCTTTCTCTATTTTTGTCCCTACATCTTCTTTCACACTACAGCATTATCATATCACACTATTTCTCACTTCGTCCATCAGAGTCACTCCGGCTATGCTTCTCAGACTTCTCATATACACATATAAAACTTATGATATTGAATTCCACATAAAATACTAAACGTAAATGTTAATTGTTTAGGTACTGTTATTAAGAGACATATGATTATACACGTGTGACCCTTCCGATCATGTGCGATATTTATAGGTCACTATGCACAATTCAAGGACTTAGTGGAGTCACACGTTTTTTTTGTAAATCTATTTGAATGTAATTTACAAATGGTTGTGTTGGGTTGGGTGTACTTTGTGTCCGTAAATTGGTATGTTTTTTTTTAATACAAATTCTTTTTTATTTCCTCATGCTATAGGCAGCTCAATGCATATGTTTCTTTTTGTAATAAGTGATTAAACTTTTTTGGACAACATAACATTATAAGGTGGAACCTTACATTTGTTTTGCATAAAATTATAATAACTATGCATTTAAAACGCTCTCTATGCTATTACTAATTACTATTTACAGAGACCACGCAACACGAATATAGCTCACGTTTTTTAAAGAACTTAACTTTAACTAAGCAAGGACTTAGCGTGTTTTATAACTCTATTTCTATCATTATCTGGGAAGCAGTAATTTAATCCTGACTTTATATTATATTCCGCAAGCCTGTCATTATGTATTGGGTATAGGTCTAGACTCCATAATGAGAATTTCTTCATGAAGAAACTCAATAACAGTTATCACACGACTTTGCAAATCTAGACGGCACACTATCAAAAAGAAAACTATAATTTCAACTAAAAAGTTTTAAAATTTTTACTTAATAATGATCTATCTATTATGAAAAAAAAATACGATGCGAATATTTCGAAACCGAAGACAAATCCAATCAATTAATTCCGCAAAATTCAATCGAAGATGACGGCTTAACATCTAATTTGGACATCGAAAGGGTCAGTTGTGATCAATATTGATTACTCTTGCTCTAGCTACGAACCTGCAATTAGTGGTTTTGGTGAGGAATTGCTTAATGTTTAGTAACAGTGTTTAAAACCTACCTTATTATTATAATTAATGATAACTTCTTGCCACCTTTACATTATTAATGCCCACTTTCTCGACGATGCCAAAATTTAAGTTGGCACAATATTTTTATTTTTTTTTCCACCCTTTTGCTGTTCTCACTGTTGTGGACGGGTCTCCTCTCATTATGAGAGGGTCTAGTTCATAGTCCACCACGCTGGCCCAGTGCGGGTTGGCAGACTGTTGAGAAAATCTCTCAGGTATGCAGGTTTCCTCACAGTGATTTCCTTCACCGGGCAGTGATGCATTGTAAACATATAATTACAAACATAATTTCAAACAATCTCGAATAATCAGAGGTTTATACGAGGTCTGGACCTTGCACTGGGAATAGAACTCGATACCACTATCTTTGCAGTCCTTGGTTTTACCACTAGGCTATCGCTGCTGATTAATGACAATAATCTCAGAGAAATATAAATAATGTATGAAATATATATTGTAAATATTATAAATTTGTGCTAAGAAACTGGCCTGAGGGTAACGGCCCTAGAGCAACAAATCACGCCAGCAGTAATAGGTACTCGTAAATAGTAGAAGACGGTGGCACACGTGTCTGATGAACGACTTTCTATAAGAGAGTGGAGTTTCAAATCAGAGGGGGTCACCAAGAATCAGGAGTGAAGGAGCATAAACATCATCTTACTAAAGATAATACCACTGCAAGATTTTAGTAGTAGTGTATCGTATACACAAACAAGAAGACTGTGTATTTGTCTGTCTGACATTAAAGCGCTCATAAGAGATTCCTTTGCGCAGCAAGAAAAGGATTTCGCCCTTTTTTGAATCTTCTGTACTGTAGTACGGTATGAATAAGTAGTAATCTTAGCTACAAAACATCAGTTATAATGATTACAGTGAAACATATTTTCATAGACCAATTTCGACTTCTTGTTTTAATAGCGTTGTTCGCGTGTAAAATGAGCATGGGTCATTCGGTCGGTTGTAATTGTAGTTGTGCCCTGCGAGAATCACGCGATCGCGTGCAAAGTACAGCGACTGGGCTAAAACAACTCGTTGTCCTTACATCACGTCCAGGTCAAGTCTTCACAGCCGGTTTCGAGGTTTAACAGACTATAAAAAGCTATACCTATTTGGTAGTCTAATGGTACTCTGCATCCGAACTTGATCAATTTTTTTAATTTAAGATTTTTACTTGTTACATGAGCAATAATAATGTTAAAAAAAATGCAAAGAAATACATTCATTTACACAAAACGCTTATTTTAGTTTCGCTAATCAACAAATGTTCAATATTTTAATCAGTATTCGAATATATAGTTTATATCAACATTCGTGCTAGAGTTCCGTTGTGCCTTCATAGTCCAAGTCTAGACAAAAGTACATCTTTGACCATAGTTATCTTGTTTTAACCTACCTTATTTTTGCATGTTAACGAATATCTCAAATACTATACATTTTTAGGTGATTTCAATGTATCTTCGAAGTCCCCAATGACTTTAAAATGGGACTACTCTTGAGATATCATCTTTCTATCTGTAATCTTATCAATATTAATTTAAAACTCATGACATTATATGAAGATTCTACCTAAGCGTTTTAATAAACTTAACAATGGAATCAGCTATTTCCACCGCTCACTTGATTTGAAACTACTAAGCAATACCAATTGTGATAAAAAAAAAATTTTTCATCATTTTATTCAATCTATGATAATGTATGAGCTTAGAAGGTGGAAAGTAAGGACAATAAGAAGGCGATGAATAGGGGGCTTAGCCTCTGACGCTCTCACTCATCATACGAAACACAACATTAAGAGTACCTACCGTTGTTTCAAGCTGATCTCTGTGAAAGGTTGATACTTCCTCGATTGCTGGTACATATATTATGCTAAAAGGCTATACTATATCTTACGTTATTCCATCACCACTACGTTAACGTAGTTTCACTGTATACAAAAAAAAAACTGTGTTTTGTTTCATAAAAGTCTAATTTTTAAGTAATGTTTCCTTTTATATAAATAAAAATGATAAAGGTATTTTAAAAGGAAATGTAAAGTTAGTAAAAAATCGGAGTCACTTACTTCAGCACAGCCTACTTTAGGTACACTCGTAATATGACCTCGTACCCGAACAAACGAGCACACGTAACCCTAACCGAATACGATTTACTTGATCCGGGTTAAACTACCAGTAAAATTCTAAGAACAACCCCACTTATCGTCAGGTATGCTTGGCTATAATTTAAAAATAACTTTTAATAAGAACGATATAATTATTGAATAGGAATTAATTTATCCGAGGCACTGCTACGGTGATCCGTCCATCATTTGGAAATCATTTTTAAAAGCAGACTCAAGTCCATCCAAACTTAATTATTTTTTAATTTAATAAAATAAAAATGTTCAAGAAAATACATAAACACAGGGTTGAAATACATTTTGCTTCCCTAGCTCCTTCTTCCAGCTAAGTGAATAATAAAGTTATTGCGGAGATCACCTACTCTTTTTACGACTTGATTCGATTTCACTTAATATAAATAGATTTTAATTTTAGAGTAATAATAAAAAGCTTTGCTCTCCGTTTGCAAGGCATTTGTTCGCATAACATTATTGAACTAGCTATTACCCGCCACTTCATCCGCGAGGAATCTCATAAAAATAAATAAAGCAACCCTTGAAATGACAAACAATTTTATTATCTTTCGTAAAAAATATATTTTTTTAATATAAAGTATCCTGTGTTACTTCTAATACCTCCAAGAACATGTGTACAAAGCTTCATGATGATCGATTAAGTAGTTTCCGCGTGAGAGCGTAACAAACAAACTTACATTGACATTTATAATATTAGTATGATGATGTGTAAGGTACGTGTGGTGCGCCTACCTGCACCTGATGCCACCCTAGCTGAGGCTGAGGACGGTGGGGTCGGGGAGTACTCTGCCGTCCGCAGAAGCCTACCGCGAAGGTGTGACGCCCAAGTGCGCTGGGCGTCGCACAAGAGAGGGTGGTGAAACGACGCGGTACCCGTGATCCGCCGTAGCAAAGGCGGGTGAGGGCGCACAGTGGGTTTTTACTGGGTGAGAGCCCCACACTACCCCGTTGTCTCCCCGGGCAGCGGGGTGTGCGGTAGGACATTTTCACCCATCTAAAATAAAAAATTAATAAAATAAAAGGGTGGGACAATTCTAAAGCCAGTGATATATTTCTAAATCTAAAGCTGGCCCCACATGGCTATTATCATTATTATTACAAATACAGCAGTTTTAACCATATTACATACAATATTCCTTAGTTACAGATTTGCAAAAATAAATAAAGAATCAATAAAAATCAAATTAACTAATCTTATAATAAGTCTTATATAGAATAAATTTAATATAATGTCAAGTACGTAAGCCTATTGGATAATAATAATTAGCTAAATAAATTAATAAAATAAAAAATCTGCAATTGAATAGAAAGTATTTTTGATGAGTATTTTTTTTACTTCTTGTTTAAACTTAATGAGGTCAGTCAATTTAAGGATATAAGTCGGCAAATGATTATATATGCGTGGTATCATACCTAATATGCTATTATTTAACAACGCAGATCTGTTAGCAGGGAAGCGAATTTTTAGGTTAAGGCTCGTTAATTTTTCAAACATCGCTATATTTTTTTGCCAAATACAGCTATTTCAAAGATATGTATATATACTTGGAAGTGTGAGCAAATTTAGTTTAAAAAAATAGGGTGTACAACTATCAGTGCGTTTTAACTTACATTAGGTACACACAATAGTTTTATACTAAAATAATAATAATATTTTTTTAAACAAAAAAGCATATTTTGCACAATTAACTCTTATGGTGTACAATCGTAAACTTATTATAATATTAACATTGTGTCTGATCTGATCTGATACTAAAAGCATATGAGAGTAACAAAATATATTATTTAAAGTTTTTGTCTGATTGTTTGTTTCGGCTAATATCCATAACGGCTGCATCAATTTGGACGGGACTGGCACTGGCGTATAGCAGATATTACAAGGAGTAACTTATGACACTATTATTTTAGAAAAATAATAAGGTTGCTGCAAAAAAATTAAAAACTAAATTCCACGTGAACGAAGTGGCGGGTTGCACTTAGTTAATAAAGTTTGTTACTTAAACTTTATATAAGATGCTTCAATATTGAATTTCATGCTTTTTCTTTAAAAATAACAAACTTTTTATGCAAACTTTCGACCCCTTATTCACCCTCTTAGGGGTAAAAAATATAAAATCGCTGATATACGTATTCATTTATTTTGAACCAGAAACAGCTATATAAAATTTTGTGCTTCTTACTTCAAAAGTGACGAACCTCCCATATAAACTTTCAACCCCTCATTTACTATCTTAGGAGTATTTTTTTTTAATACCCCACTGTACACGTACATTTATTTCTAACCAAAAACAGGTATTTGAAATTTCGTGCTACTTACTTTGAATATGACATAGTTCCATACAACCGTTTATACCTTATTTTACCCTCTTAGGAGTGAAATTTTCAAAAATCCTTTCTTAGTGGATCTCTACAACAAAAAAGGCATCAACTACCAAAATTTCAAGTGTGTAGCCCCAGCGGTTTAGGCTCTGCGTTGATCGTTAGTCAGTCGGTACAAGCAATTATATGTATTTAGATAATAATATATGCATGAGGTCCTAGAACTCGACTATCTGTTTAACAACATGCAATATATCAGACAATAACCTTGGGGACCTATTTAATAATTTTCTTAACTGTCTTAGTGGTGCAGCGATAGTGTGAGCAACTGCTAATCAATCCCCGCGTCGGGAGGTGCTGTTGAGCTTATCCGTAAAAAGAAAAATTCTCAATAGCTGCCCAGTAGACGGCAATAGGCTCGCCCCCTATTACGTGGGTCTTAAACACAGCTGGCGAACCGTGGTAATACACCTCTGCCTACACCTTCGGGGAATACAGGCGTGATGCTATGCATGTATGTCTTCTTAATAAAAAGAATAGGAGTAAAGGGAGATCGCAGCCTATTTGTGCACTTGCTGCTCGAACGATCGGCAAAATTAAGCAACTTTTGCTCGGCCAGCATCAGATGGATAATCAAAATACTTATCTATTTGCGGATTACCTGCCCTCTTCCATAGCTATGGTGGCACGTGAAGACTGGAAAACTATTAAACTAATACGCCGATAAAACTAGCTAAAAATGATTATATTAAGAAATTTTTCTACTTTTATTATTACTAGCTTATAAAAGTCAGCCACCTGTAACCACCACTTATTAAGTAACTTAACAAGAAAACATAACAACAAAATATATTTAATGACAAATAACACAACCAAAAAGGGTAGACGTCTGTCAGGCACGAAATATATTACTGGTATATTTTTGCATCCATCAGCCTTTCGGCGTCCACTGCTAGACTTAGACCTTCACAAAACAGCCACAAAGAGCAGACCTATGCCGACTGCAAGATGACATCCGTAAATGGATAGTCTAAATAGTAAATAAACTTTCGCCGGTGTTTAGTGACACGAAGTTCCAAAATGTTCAAATAATGAACGTTCAAAGTTCAAAACTCCATAATCTTTAAAAGTTAAAAAAATGTGTAAAGACTGTCTTCCTATAAAGCAAACGGAGTTTATAGAAGGGAGGTACACGGGCAAGTTTTAAAACGTTCTCAGTTTCACCCTCAAGATTGTAATAGATACTTATAAGCCGAGCTTTTATTCAAATTGCGCTTTAATCACATGATTATGCGAAATACTTAAATGACTCAACATTTTTATTTTGTCAACAAATAGTAAAGTATTTAACTCCTCAAGAAAGAGGGGTGTTATAAGTTTATAGTGTGTATCTGTCTATGGCATATTATAACTCCTGAAATAATGAACTGCTTTTAATAACAATCTATTTTATCGGCTTCTGTAGTGGTTATTGGCTTAAAACATATCATTTTTATTTTTCTTACTTCTTACATAACATAGACTAAAATTCTGACAAGTTTTCCTGTAGATCTACTCATATTTATTTTAATTAATGCATTATACCCCATGATTTTGTTACAACTAACCCCATAATACCTACATTCTTTTATAGTACATTCTCTTCACTAAAATAAAAACAGTACTTAATCATTAAACACAAAGTGTACTTAATCATTAAACACAAAGTGGCTAAGCATGTCAAATGCTAAAAATATATATAAAAATATCTAAATATTTAAAGGGTTTGCGTCATTATTAGGTAAAATCTTAATTGTAAAATTAAGTTTACCTGGTCGGTATGATGTATGAAAATACTTCCGACAGATGGCGCAGGCGTCACCCAAAGACGTTAAGTATGATGTGTTATCGAAATTAGCAGTCAGGAGCAATTGTCAGGATGGCTGAATTGGTAAAGCATCTGGACGGTATCCAGAAGATGCAGGTTCAAATCCTGCTCCTGACTGTTATTTTCGATTTCACATTTTTCACTTTGTGTTTAATGTATAGTGCTAAGCATGTCAAATGCTAAAAATATATATAAAAATATCTAAATACAGTACTTAATCGTTAAAACTATTGCACAACATTAGAAATAGATAAATTTCTAAATATTGTAATACATTAACTTTTCGTAATTATAATGTACAAATTTACAACGACATCCAAAGCCATAAATCATATCCAATCACATCCAAGCCATAATTTTACATTACCTGGAAATTGCAAAGCTCATGCACATGTCGCACTCACTACGACATCTAAATATAGCTATGTTGAGTTGATATAACCGCGTATAAAGGTATGATTCCGGCAAGAGAACCCATGTTATATACCCCTGATACAACAAGCCCCTCGTTCCCTACCGCTAGTATTCAAATAAACATTTGTTAATGGATCCTCCCATTTTCAGACGCTGTGCATATAGAAACAGCAATAGTTAATACGAGATGATATATTATAGCGACCATGAATTACGAGCACCTACACTAACACAAACATCACTCTGGAGTGTCATTAAATTTGTCTAAGAGCAGTGACTTGATCTAAAATTATCTAGTGCTTCCATCAGATAGATCACTATCTTCTTCTATACTATTATTATAAAACTGTAACAGAGCTGTGTCTGTACATTCAAGATATTTGAGAAAAATTACTGTAATAGACTATATAGGCGTGTCTAAACACAAAACAATTTTTTTTAGAATTTTTGTCTGTTTGTCTGTTTATATATGTGTCTGTTTGTTTGTTCGCGCATCACACAAAAACTACTGAGCGGATTTTGATGTAACTATTTTTATTTGAAAGGCCTTGATTAGACTTAAAAACTGGTATACATTTTATCCCGCTACTATATCGGGAACCTGAGATATAACCGAAAAACTATAAAATTATTTAAACTAGATTTTTTCGTAGAATTTATTTAAAAGAACTACTAGATAGATTTTGATGCAACTTTTTTATTTGAAAGGCCTTGATTTGACTTAAAAACTGGTAGACATTTTATCCCGCTACTATATCGGGAACCTGAGATGTAACCGAAAAACTAGCTTTTGGCTGCGGCGAAGCCACTGGCAAAGGCTAGTACTATTATAAAACTGTAACAGAGCTGTGTCTGTACATTCAAGATTTTTGAAAAAAAATGGCTGTAGTAGGCTATATAGGCGTGCCTAAACCCAAAACATTTTTTTTTAGAATTTTTGTCTGTTTGTCTGTTTATCTGTTTGTCTGTTTGTTTGTTCGCGCATCACGAAAAAACTACTAGACGGATTTTGATGCAACTTATTTTATTTTAAATACCTTGATTAGACTTAAAAACTGGTATACATTTTATCCCGCTACTATATCGGGAACTTGAGATATGACCGAAAAACTAGATTTTGGCTGCGGCGAAGCCGCGGCGCAAAGGCTTACCTTATATAACAGTATACTATTGCTGTTTCGGCGCACTATGTAGAAAAATACACACGAAAGCCTAAGTATATAATGATATATAGAGTGCACAGATGGCGGAGTGATTTACGCACTGGCCTCCGCCCGAGTGTTGTGGGTTCGATTTCCACACAGAACAACTCTGTGTGATCCACAAATGGTTTTTTTCTGAGTCTGGGTGTACTTTATGTTCGTATGATTGTAAAGTCCCCCACGATACAAGAATTATTCCTTAGCAGGGTGTTGTCTTTTAAAAAAAAACAAAAACAAACAGACCATGGCTGGTTACATTTATAACCGTAGGTACTCCTACAACTGCGTTTCGTATGGTGAGTGAGAGCGCCAGAGGCACAAAAATCCTCTCCTCCTTATCGTATCCTTACTAGCCTTCCTCTACAAGTCTTATCCCTTTCTTTGGAGTTAGCTACGCACGAGTGCTGCCCCTAAGGTTGCTAGCGTCTATAGGCTACGGTACCCGGTTACCATCAAACTTATTTTAATTTAGCTTACTCGAAATTCCAAAATTAAATTATCTCTAGAATTAACAATATCATTTTTCGATCTCCAGGCCGAAGTTACTTTTTTGGGATATTTGAAAATATCAAAAATCCTACATGAGGCAAGTATATATTTTTTTGAAAGGCTTTAGAATGCTAAACCATATTGTGTTTCTTTTGTTAAGGCTGAAAAAATTACCTAACCGCACACTCCGTAGTTTGCAGCAACGGACAGGGTAAACAACATCCACAAAATAATCCCTGTGTGTGCCGTTTTCCGCCTGTCCTAGCGGACCACCGGAACTATGTGGTATTACTTCAGTGGTCCACATTATGCCAGCTTAATGCACTATGGTTTGAGTTTTTATGTCTGTTATTTTGAAGGAAAACCTATGGTACGTTGTTAGCGAGTTGATTATAAATGGTATTTGAAGAGAAACAAATTTAAATTCTTAAAGCACTGCAAAGTGCATATTTCAAAGAAGAACGAAACAAAATTATAAGAATGAAAGTATAGGGTAGCGGCTTCCCACAACTAACAAACTACAAAGAGATTTGCTGAAACCCCAAAAGGTTGCTTGTTACTTAATCCAATTTCCACGCAATCTTTTGCTGAAATTTCTTTTAAATTGGTGCGACGCGCTTCGTATAATATACTTTGTACAATTTACTAACTAGATGTAAAACCGCTTTGTTATTATGCTATTTGATAAACGGTTTATATGTATACCTTTAACAATAAACATTACCTCGCAACTGGAATAGTCACTTGAAAAATTTATTTAATATAGGTACATCTTGAATTATACTACTTTTAATAATTCATACTCAACTTAGTAAATGCCAGTTTTTATGTAATATTTAACCTTGCACTAATAAATAAATAAAAATAATGTTATGAAGAGGTTAAATATGTTTATACATTTTAAGTTTGGTTGTAACCAACCTCCTTTCATTGAACTGCATAAATATTTGCCTAATGACATTTTACAAACATCTTTCGATGGGTATTTTAAGCTACATAACTTTTAAAATTTTTATACAAATTAAATTTTAACGGGGATAATCATTGTTGTAAATATCTAAACAGAAGAGAAGACAAAATAAAACATAATTAATTAATATCGTTAATCAATTAGTGGTAATTAAATTGTCACGTATTTTAAAAGTTCACTTAAGACTTTCAACTTGTAAGAGACGCCCCCTCATTATTTAACTGATAATTTAAAAGTGGAAAGGGTGATAAACTCAAAACAACAGCGGTATGCAAATGAAGGACACAGAATATTTTTATTATTGACGTGAAAAATTTACCTTCGTCCAACATTTCAACAAGTAGAATGACCGATTATATGCTCAAAGTTCTATAGAGGCTTCTCAATTAGTCAGCAAAGTACAACGTAGGCATTATCCGATTCTGTTATGGTTTGGTGGTGGGGTGTTAGCGATCAAGAAGTGATGGAGCCATATTTTTGAGAAAAAGATGTTTAAATATTCGGCGCAGGTGTAACAAGATACAATAATTCTTGATAAGGTGGTTAAGCTTTTTAACAACACCATGTTCTAAAACCAAGAATGGTTTTAGCAAGCACCGACTCATAAAGCAGGACCCACACAAGCGTGGTTAGAAACGAACGTCTCAGACTTCATCAGAGCGGAAGACTGGCAGTCATCTAGTCCCTAGAGTGCTCTTAGTCCGCTGGATATTGATTTATGGTAAATTTTGAGAGTATGCCATCTAAACGCCATGATAATTTGGAGTCCCTAAAACAATCCATAAGATTGGCAGTGAATAATTTTCTCATAGATAAAATGCGTGTTCCAATATTGATAAATGGCCTCAACATTTAAAGGATTTTATTAAGGCCATTTGAGATAATATTGAATAAGTGCATATTTTTTAATAATATTATTTTAATGTATGCTAGCGCACATACACGCGCTACAGTAATAAATGTTTAATGTGATAGTATAAACAGATATTTTCCTTGAATTATAGTTTCTGGTAAGACTGTCTAGTGTTTTGTGCATATAGTTAGATGTGAACAAAGGGGCAGTATAACATTCCTACATGTAACTACTAATGTTGTAGTATATTAAATTTATTCTATTTAATTTCATTAAAGTATGTAATAGTTAAGTAGATTTTTTTATTATCTATACATACATGTATATTATTATATATTTAAAGTAATATAAACGGGTCTTATTTCGCGTACAAAATAGGTAAACTTGACGCCCGACGTGTCAAGTGTGTTGCAACAGCCGTGGTCACGGGACGATGTGAGCGAAAAAAGACTCATTTACATTACTTTAAATATGTGTACATTTCGCGAATCTTTAAAAGTTACACATATACTTAGCATATATGTATATAGAGATCCAACATCCGCAAATTACAAAATTGCAGCTTATAAACCGCCAAATCAGATCCTAAACTTTGTCCATATTGGAATCCCAATCGTTATCCAGAAGCATGACTCGCGCATCGCAAACTCCAAGGAAATGATAGAAAGTGGAACGGAGAAGTAATAAGAAGAAGATGGGATGGATCATAAAGATAGGATAGGAAGAATAATAAGAACTCTCCTCCTCTGATAAGGAGTAGGTTTGGGCCACCAGCGCTCTTACTTACCATACAAAACGATACGAGCACCTGCCGTTGATTCACGCTGATCTTCGGTGAGAGGATACTCCCTCGCTTGAGCCAGCTTATTCATGTTGGGATAAGCAAGGCTCTGTTACGTGTACACTTAAACTATTAAATCTGAAAAGCGTTACAGTGATTTAAAATATGGTATTGGCAATGGCCCTATTCTATGATTTTTAAATAATATGTGTAATAATATGCTAAATCAACACAAAGTGTGAAAATATGAAATCTTTATGCTTTACCAATTCAGCCATCTGGACGCCATCCAGGAGATGCAGGTTCAAATCCTGCTCGTGACTGTTATTATCAATTCCACGTTTTTCCTTTGTGTTGATTTATATGGCTAAGCATGTCAAATGCTAAAATATCTAAATAATATGTGCTAATAAAATATAGCTGAAGGAAAACATCGTGAGGAATCCTGCATGCTTGAAAGTCTGCCAACTCGGATTGGACCAGCGTGATGTGACTATGAATATAGCCTAATCCCTCCCACTCTGATAGGAGACACGTGCCCAATAGTGGGGCAGAAATAGAGTAGAAAAAAAAACTATTGCTTAAATGGATTTGGTAGAAAACGTGCTGAATAATAACTCTTCGTGCACCTCTTGAGATGACTAATTATTATTTAATTATCAGCTTCCTCTATTTAAAGTAACTAAAAGCCTCAAAGCCTTTACGCCTCTCTGTATAATTAAATTTTTGATTATATTACACAAGAAAAAGATCCCTCAGAAATATCTTTATCATCTCCCTAGCCTCATTCCAAACTTTTGTCAGGGTCGGCTTCCCTTCCGTCCAGTTTTATCTTATCCACCAGTATTTACACGGGGCGGCTGCCTATGTGACGTCCACGGCCCAACTGTGGGGATAATTGACGACTTTAGAACAAGACCGGAGTCAGATTTATTATTCAGGACTGACGACCTTGGGCCGCGGTCGCTGCCTTCTGCGAGGAGGTTATCTCGCGGAAGGAAGCGGTGGAGAGGGCCAGGGAGCCTGATCCTTCCGCAGAGCCGAACCGCCGCCAGTAACTGGGGTGGCACAGGTGCGAGTACTTGCGCCTCATGCTGCCCTAGCTGAGACCACGGGTGGATGGACAGGGGAACGTCCGCAACCCGCAAGGCCTCCCACTAAGGTGCGACGCTCCGTGTGCGGATGCGTCGCTCAGTAGAGGGTACCCGAAAGGGTAAGCCGCCGGCGGACCACCGAAGGAATGTAACATGGTTCCAGTGGCCCACCAATAAAGGCGGAGAGACGGCACACGGCAGGTTTCTTTAGTGGGTGAAGGCCCCATACTACCCTGTTCGTCGCGCCGAACGACGGGGTGTGTGGCTAGGAAGATTTCTTCCCGCCTTAACAAAAAAAAATAAGGACTGACGACCTGTAACGATTGCCAGGATTTTATTTGATAGCCGGGACCCACTGCATAACATAACTTCCGAAGCCCGAAGGAGGTAAGGTGTGGTGTAGGTGTCACTTTTAGTCACCCATCTGATTGCCAGCTGAGCGAAAGTTTCTTAACCTTGCCAATCGTTATGACCTCCACACCATTCAGATAGATATTTTTTCATATTTCATACAAATATTAAACAAAGTAAAATTATAATAAAAAGTCTTAAAAGATTTTTCTCAGAACAATAACACGAAAAACTTAATATTTTACGTATCACTGAAAAAATATTAATACGTTCCACAAGAAACTTATTTCAACATCTTGACGCAGGTTATTTGTGATTGTTTGATCAAAAGTAGGTTTGTTAAAAAAATAACAGTTATTAAAACATTTAAAAAGTTTTTTGCAAAATTTCAATGTATATAATTCTACTGTACGTGTGTATGTCACTGAATTCCTCCTAAACGGCTGGACCGATTTGAATGAATTTTTTTTATGCGTTTGGGTGGCGCTCTGGATGGTTTAGATTCACATTTAGACCCGATAGGTGGCGCCACAATAGGATTTCAGGACTTTTTCTTCTATTTATTTGTGAATGTTTGGGTAAGTACCGGGATGGTTTAGATTAACATTTGGCCCCGATAGATGGCGCCACGATAGGATTTTAGGATTTTTTCTTCAATTTTTTCTAATGTGAAAAGATACACCTATCTAACCAATCCAAACGAAACGCCAATGTTTGGACAGGACAACGTCTGTTGGGTCCACTAATTGATTTATAAATTAGGTAGAGAAATGCAAATTTAACAACAAAGCTTGTAAAATAATCAATCAATACAGGTTTAACACATGTGTGAAGTTTATGATTTAAAGTGATGTAGGTATGTATGTTACTAATAATATCGATATAATTTTTACTTAACTTGCCTCTTGTTTCTTTATTGGTGTGACATGTTTTACCAATTTCTAATTCATACTTTAGTAGCCTTTTTTTAAACAGCTCATCGTTAGGGGTAACGGACAAGATATTCTGGCTCTCACCTACTAAATTCAACTTTTAATATATTTAAAAAAAAACAATTGAAATATAAGCTAACTATTTTTTTGCTTAATAATCGAAAAACAACGACACCTAGCCGGGTGACAAGAAAATATTTTTTTAAATAATGTCTGTGATTCACAGCGGTATAAGTGGCATCGCGAATCTGTTACAACGTACATTACGTGTTACAGATAAGTTTCTGGATTACATTCTACATATGTTGCGATAACTGTTAGATACCAAGCAGGAGTGCTCACTTGTTATAGAGCCCGACTGGGTTGGTATCACCGTCAACTGACTTTGGAGCGTCTTTTAGCGGTCTATTCATTCAATGCCTAGCCGCAAAATGAAATAATGAGCAGTGGCTTGGTAGTGTTGCTAGTATCATTGAGTTCACGAGCGGCGGTTATCACTTAACATACAGTGGTCCATGTCGTTTTGGTCATAATCTATATAAATAAAAATATATCTGCGAAATGCACCAAATTGGTTAGTTAACTCTTTTTTTTTGTGTTCGTTATTGTCAGGGCAAGGTTTGTAAATATAAAATTTAAAAAATATCGAACAGAATTTTTTTTAATCTCTTTATATGAAAAATTAATGAGTGAATGAAACGGAAGACTGTGATTTATTTTCGATATATCAAACTTATCTGGAATTATTAATAATCTGACTGATTTGAATTTACCGGAAGTGTTACATTTCCTTAGTCCGCGACTGTACACCACACATGTGAAGCCGAGGATATAAATAGTAAAACACCTCTTGCAGGATTTTAGAAAATATTCACGATAATAGAATATGTCGGTACGAAGTTTGCCGCGTCAGCTAGTAAGCGATAACGTAAACAAAATGTTCCCTACATAATCTCAAAATCAAGCATGTCATAATTATATACATAGAAGAGTAAATAAATTAATAATCTACCAGTCTATCAAAGAAATAAACACACAAAATAATTAAAATAATATTTTAAAACACAGACTTATATTAAGACAGGTTCAAAACTCATTACAATACAAAATTATTTGGCTGCGGTCAAGTAAAAACTGAAACTATAATAGATTACACAAGGCAAAACTTCGCAGCGCTACTGCAAATATGCATAATATATGTGCATTCATTTTATAACGAAAATATTGAAAACGCTAGATTATAATTCAACACGCGCAGTAGTAAGAACGTGCTTAGTTTTCCGATAGTTGAAACAATGCCAGTACTTGACAAGTAACCACAAATCAAACTATGGCATATCCGTTCAACTATTTTAACTGTCGTAAATATAAATTTATCGCAGCCTCGCTTCGCTTAGCTATTTTATTGCTACCCCCAAGTACTGTTGTTAGTCTTTAATTGTTAGAATCCGCAGAGTAGAATCTTTTAGATCTGTACAATTTATATTTGGAATACTTTTGGCGCAACAAAAGAAAATATGTTGTTTATTTTATATAAGTACAAGCTGGTTCCAGCAGTTTCGCAAGCATGGACAAAAAAGATTGTGATAAAAAAGCTTGGGACCGTCAATTTCTCTACCACCTAAACCCTGCTCGTGGCTATCCTTATCTATTTCATATTTTCGTACGTTGTGTTCTAGACAAAATATATATTCAAGTTATCTTTGTCTATACGACATGCAAATAATCCTTGTGTGTCTGGGATATAATCTCATACCATAATGTATGTAAGTATACAAAAACAACAGAGCATCAGCGCCCATTCCCTAACCGACAGATAGATCGAAAACGGTTATGCGTTTCTAAAATTCGTGACTGAATAAATTCCACAACTGTTTGAGTTGCCACAACTAGAAACTTGCGAGCTTATCCTGGCTATTTAGAATGGCCAATTTCTCCACTGGGTAACTGCATGCAGAGAGCGTCGCGCGTTGCGAGGTTCTTTATCTAAAATTGTTGTAACCGAAAATGGGCCCTTCAGTTTCTGCAACTGGCAACCGTTAACAGAAACTTTAAAAATGGAATGTGCGTCAGCTAAAGTTTGCAGGCTTGCGTTGCACCTTATTACAGCGGTTTATTATTAGCTCGTTTCTTTTTTTAGGCCTAGCTTTCCCTTGGTAACAAATCTACAACGTATAAGTATGATTTAGCTTTTTTATAATACAGAAGTCGCAGACAAGCATACAACCTGTATTAATAGTAAGTAGTTATCGTAAAGGTACCTATTGACGAAGTATGAGAAGGTGCAAATAAGGATAAAGAGGTGGGAAGTTAGTAGGATGAAGAGAGGATATAAACTGTTTCAAGTTAGGAATCACAGACAGCCCACTTTGTAGAGATGGCGTTCAATGTGAAGCACTGCTCCGAAGTCGGTACATACAACACCAAATAGGTACTTAGGTAGCTCAAGTTCTCTCCGGGAGATCACCAGCAACACCAAGAGACTGTTGGCGTTCTTCCGGGAGCTGGGGTGGATCAAATGAGGGATTGATTCTAATGTCGAATGCAGCTGCTAATTCAGCCGTAGATTGAGTATGTATCAGCTTCACAATCGCCTTTAATTTGTCATTGTCGACCAAAGTTTACGGACGACCACAAGGTTAATTTTTCATGTCGAAATTTCCAGAACGGAAGTGGGCAAACCAATAACATGCGGTGCGTTGGTTTGTAGTGTTAGCTCCGTCAGCATCGTTGATGTTGTGTGCCACTTGTGCCGTGTTGCTGCCTCGACGGTAGTCATATTCCATAATTACCAACTCGAATTTTTAACGTATCCATGATGACGAAAAAGATTCAAATGCGATGAAACATAACACTAATTAATAAACAAATGACTACTTTTGAAAAAAGAATTCCATATTTTTTAAATAAAATTTATTTGAAATTAGAATTCTTAGCCAAAAAAAAAATTATTTTGATTTGAAATGGCCAGTACTGCAGAACGGCAATTTCATAGGTAAAAACCTATTAATATTGCAATATTAAACTTATCTTGCTGTGTGGGGCCGGCTTTGAAATTGTCCCACCCCTCTCCACCCATGGGAGTCGTAAGAGCCGACTGAGGGAATACCGAGGGAGAGGGCAGCAGCACTCCTTCAAGTATTAACAACATCCACTGCGATCGCCAACCCGCCTGCCAAGCGTGGCGATTACGGCAATATCCCCCATTCTTGGGGAGGCCTATGTCCAGCAGTGGACTTTAAAAGGTTGATGGATGGATGAAACTTATCTTAAGTTTTCAATTTGATCTTATGGCGACGGCATAAAAATGTCATGGTAGATATTGTATGAAGCACATAGTATATCACTCGAGTACTATGTTTACCAATTCTGGTGTAAAGTAATATCCTATACACTAAGTACATCAGTGTAAGCTTAGCCCAACTTATAAAATTTGGTTAGTACTGGACACACTGGGTAAGTGTCTAGGGCCCTGCAACCCATGTTGCCTCTAGATCCTACTAGATCAGCATCCAATAACCAATACTACCAAGCAATATATTTATATTTCACGAAAATCAAGTAATAAAAACCTATTGATTATAATACTTACTTATTAGCCTTATGATGTTAGTTTCATGTATGTTTCAGTGCCAATAAAAAAATATATTAGCCATTCAATAAATCTATATTTTTTCTAATACTCCTTTTACTAGTTTCATTAAAATAGTCCTGTATAATCGTAGAATGGGCCTCATTTTCCCAGAGTTCCCTGGACCTCCAACAGGTGAACGTACCTGGTTGTTCTAGATATATATCTTTACTTTACTGCATGCTCATTGTAAAGTCTCAAATTCCTGGCTCGAATCTATTCCATAGTTCAGAAATTCTAAGTCTAAGTACCACTTTTATGTACTCGTACTTGCTAGAATCGGTAATAATATATATCGTAGTGCGTGACCAGTGATGAATAAATACACAGTTTGTTTCGAGTTGATCACGCACAACCCTCACAAGCCACAAACTAATTTATACAGAAATAGCTACAACTGTCACCTTCACAAATAATTTGTTTAACAGAATTATTCTTGTTATCGCATTATTACTGTTGTAAAGAATTCCCATGCAACTGAATTTGGAGCTAGGCTGTATTATGTCAATTAAGACTATGACGATTATTATACAAAACTGTTTGAAATGATCCATATAGAAGCCAATTTCTATTTGCTTTTAAAGCTAGTCTCTTTAATGAATATAAGCATAAAATGAAGTACAATTTACTCTATTTCATGATACTTAATCGATTAAAGTTGTATTTAGCGGCGAGGTAAGCTGAACGTAGGACTATTTATATTGACATATCACGCGAGTAACCGTTGGCAGTAGATATTATCTATTAATTTTAGTAATTTGTACTACACTTTTCAGCTTTCAAAGTGCCTCGTGACTTTCATTTTAATTGGTACCTGGAGTTTATTCGTCACATACTTACTCATAACATTATTTTCTAAATGCATAAATATTTATTTAGTAATAATAATTAACTAAAAGTAATTGCTATTTGCAACTCAAAATAGACCCATAATGCCCTGCTGACATGAATATAATTATTTCAGAAGAACAGTAGGTATATATAACAGTATTGCACGCCTCATAAGTGAAGCGTTGAGGTGGGTACTATTCCCGTTTTACACAGAACAACTGATTTTTCAAACTTAAAATGTCTCTATTTATCATATATTGCACTTGTAAAACAATATATACACACACACATATCAAGAAAAAACACTATTTTTGACACTCATGATATTTTTTATGCCATTTTTGTTATTTAAACTAGTTAAAAAACTGTTTAAAAAAATTCTGTATTGGATGTCAGTTTGTTGTAGGTAATGTATGGTAACACAATAACAACCGAAATACTTTACTAATCGAGTCTTTTTTTCGTTTTAACTTGAGTATTACTACGAATAGAGCCCTATTACTTTTCACGGTCTGATTCGATGTGGTTTAATTGTTATTAAATAAATAAAAAAATACTGAATATTTACGCTCGACGCAACACTAAAACCAGCGCCTTTCATGCGAACTATAGATAGACCAATATAGAAGTACTTCCTAAAATTAGCGCTAGATGACGTATAAGACATGAAACCCACATTAGTACTTTTTGAAAATAGCGCTATCTATGTGATTTATTGAAAACTTCTTAGTAAGACCAATACATTATTAGTTACTTATCAAATAATCAATTTCATTGTGAAATTAAAAATGAAGATTATGAGGCGTGCAGTTTTGGATTTTCCAAAGTATATTTTAACTATTATTATCAACGAAAATAGTATCAGTACCAATATAGAAATTCGTGTAACGATATTGACCTGAATCATACTTGCAAAATAATTACTATTATTTTCAATAATCTTTTGGACTGAGTTACAGTTTAACCTTAAAATTAAAGTAATTTTCATTTATTTAGATATTTTTATATATATTTTTAGTATTTGACATGCTTAAAAAACGTACGTAAGGTAAACTTTGAATTGGCAAAAGCATCTGGACGGTATCCAGGAGATGCAGGTTCAAATTCTGCTCCTGACTGTTATTTTCGATTTCACATTTTTCACTTTGTGTTTAATGTATAGTGCTAAGCATGTCAAATATATATAAAATGCTAAAAATATATATAAAAATATCTAAATATTTATAGGGTTTGCGTCATTATTAGGTAAAAATCTTACTTGTAAAATTAAGTTTACCTGGTCGGTATAATATATGAAAATACTTCCGACAGATGGCGCAGGCGTCACCCAAAGACGTTAAGTATGATGTGTTATCGAAATTAGCAGTCAGGAGCAATTGTCAGGATGGCTGAATTGGCAAAAGCATCTGGACGGTATCCAGAAGATGCAGGTTCAAATTCTGCTCCTGACTGTTATTTTCGATTTCACATTTTTCACTTTGTGTTTAATGTATAGTGCTAAGCATGTCAAATATATATAAAATGCTAAAAATATATATAAAAATATCTAAATATTTATAGGGTTTGCGTCATTATTAGGTAAAAATCTTACTTGTAAAATTAAGTTTACCTGGTCGGTATAATATATGAAAATACTTCCGACAGATGGCGCAGGCGTCACCCAAAGACGTTAAGTATGATGTGTTATCGAAATTAGCAGTCAGGAGCAATTGTCAGGATGGCTGAATTGGCAAAAGCATCTGGACGGTATCCAGGAGATGCAGGTTCAAATCCTGCTCCTGACTGTTATTTTCGATTTCACATTTTTCACTTTGTGTTTAATATTTTCATTTTATATGTCCTTTTTGCTTGAGGCAGTAATAAATTTACTTAACACACCTTGTCGTTCGGGGCAACGAATAGGGTAGTGTGAGGCCTTCACCCACTAAATGAACCCGCCGTGTGCCGTCTCTCCGCCTGTACTAGTGGACCACTGGAACTGGTAGACATTACTTCAGTGGCTCATTATATTATGACCATTTTTTGTTTAGGTTTGAAAGGGAGTATACTTAAATCAGATTCCATCAAAATATTGTTATATACTTTTATAGATCTAAAAAGTCTATAAAATTTTTAGACCAACTAACTTTGACGTTTCTAAATAAATTAACTGAAGCATCCAGGCATAAATTAACAATTCAAAAAACATACAATTCTAGACGGTAATAGTATTAGACTATTATATAAGTGAAGCTCACTAGTGACACTAGCGTTGGGAGCAGTGATTTGAATATTAAGTTCTTACGTGTAATACGAAAGTTCAAGATACGTATTATTATATGTACATAAATGCATGATATATATGTATCACACATCTTCACCTTCCGTCTCCTTTAAAACAGCTATTACTACCCAAATACTGAGATTCCATTCCAATGCTTCCTTTTTAGAGACAATGCAATGAATAAAATATTTTCTTTTGTTTCCCTACAGCTGCCTGTAGCTTGATATAACGGGTATGGTATTTTGTGGAATTTTAAATATTGAGTAGTTTTAAAAGTTATTAAAAGCTTTATTTCGACACTGAACAACAACTTAGACAACACAGAGAGAAACGAACGAATAAAATAGGTATTTAATAATTTCTCCTTTATTATAATACTTTTCTGCAATACTAATGCATCTGATATCCTTCCGCGTACTACGTAGATACATATGAATATGATATCAGGACGTTTGCACTATAAGTATATTAAATTTTATTTTCCCCACATGCCTGCATGCGGTTAAAATTGCAAATATATTTCTAGTCACGCAAGCAAAGCGTGCTTGAGTAAGAACTGAGAAAATGTGAATTTATTTTTAAGCAATAGGCACTAAATTTTAATCTTAGTTGAAAATATTTTTCGTATACGACTTGTTTTAAAATAATTTGATGGTTAAATATTGTAGATTTTTCAGGGCTAGCAAACATTGCGGCATATTCTTATAAGCATAGGTACCTATATGCGCTTTACCTTAGCTTACTTCAGTAGACCAGCATAAAACTTACACTATTTAGCCTTCAAAGGTTACTAAAAGGGTGCCTGTACTTCGATGAACTCACACGATATGTAGATTCTAACTGTAACACAATACCATAAAATAAAATTTTAACTTAACGGCGAGGCAGGTAAATGTGAGAAACGTTCGTACAGAGTGAACTCTCAGCGAAAATCTAAAAGCCTGTGCTTACGATCACTCGATCAAAGGTCACATTTAAGTACGCTATTGCTTTTACCGTACCTAACTTGTAACACGCATAAACGAAATATACTTTGAAACGCTCAATATGTTACCCCTATTATATAATACCGTGGCCGTGTGGGACGGGCTTTAGAATTGTCCCACCCCTCTCTACCCACGGGAGTTGTAAGAGCAGACTGAGGGAATACCGGGGGAGTGGGCAGCAGCACTCCCTCGAATATTAATAACATCCACTGCGATCGCCAACCCGCATGCCAAGCGTGGCGATTACGGCATTATCCCCCATGACGGGACCGCTCGTTGTAGCGTTCTCTTGGGGAGGCCTATGTCCAGCAGTGGACGTTGAAAGGCTGATGGATGGATGGATGGATTATATAATAAATGTGAAATTAAATCGGTTGGTTTGACACCTTACCAAATTTTAGTGACGTAACAGATTTTACGATGCGATATCTCAAGGAAGAGCCGGAGGCCCAAACTGCCTCCCTACCGTCTCCTTATTATCCTCTCCTTAGTATATTCCTTATCATCTCCTTATTATCTCTCTTCTCCATCTCCTATAACTTTCCTCGGAGATGGCGCGTTGATGTCTCTGGTGTTACCGCCTATGTTGGTACATGGCCGTATGCTTGTATGCTACCCACGTAGTATAAAAACAGACAGTAGAAAAAATAGACTAATATTCTTAAACAATCAATTATTTGTTTAAATGTATTAATCTTTTTAGTAATGCTCTGTATTAGCGCACCCACTTGTTCACTATATTAACGACCAGCCCAGGTTGCTAATCTAACTAGTCACTAAAAGTTTGCCTAGTAGATATAATAGTATCTGATGTTTACGTGAATATTACACATCTGTTTGTCACACACTGTCACGTTTATTTCGTTTTCTACTATCCCGACATTTTGAATACATTACTTCACCATTATCACAAAGCAAAGTAATGTCTTATCCGTGTGGTGACGAACTAAGAATTCAAGCGTCACCCCATCCTTTCCCGCGGGTGTCGTACAAGGCGACTAAGGGAAGTAAGCAATTATCAATCATTGCATTACTGGTGGTAGGGCTGGGTACCAAGTGAGAGTACTTACTTGCTATCGGGCCTGAACTCCATCTCCTGTGTGCCCGGTCATGGAGCACGTCAATGTGTTTTGGCTGTAGCAGAAGGTAGCCGTTTATTCTTTCATTTCATATCTGAGAAATGAAATGGTGCGCAGCGGCTTGACAATACTCTAATAACTTGACAATAAGCTCAGTATAGTTGAGTCCATGAGCGCCGGTTACCACTTACCATCAGGTGGACCGCGGCTCGTCTGCTATTATTAGCAATAAAAAGTAAACGCGATGTATTCCATAAAAGTGGGTTTATCGACTTACTTATGGTATTATTACCTTTATTTACTTATAGTTAAAGATGTCTTCAATCTTTTTATACACATCAAGGATAAAAAGTAAATACTGTAAAATGTATTGCAATTTATATTCATAGAAATTCAGTAGGGACCTAGTAAATCGTGTATATCTGAGAAACACGGCTCCAAGTAGTTGGTACTACTAGTACGAGCGACGTAAGTGGCCCAGTTAGAGCTTTTGTCCTATCTAAACAGTTGTTTCTGTCGTAACCAAGCTCGCTGAGACCGTTTGTATTATGTAATGTTCATAACAGCTCTATTGCAAGTGATTCTTTATCGCTAGAATGCAAGACATTCTGTAGTAAACAAAAGTTAAATAAATACTTGAACTATACGGTCGTATATAGGTACTAATATTTTAAAGAATATATCTTTGTTTGTTTTTAATCGATAAACTCTGTAACTGCTAAACTAATTTAGTTAATTCCGTATACTTTATTTTATTGAGAACTCATTAAAATGAATTTAAAACTCATTTCAGATAACGGTAATTACATTCTTTCTGCAAACAACAGTTGTTATGCAAATAATACGTGCCATAATAAACTTTCGTTAATAGATTATTCATAATTGAATATTCATAATTAGCCAACTCATTCGGTCCTCAGGTATCAGTTATGTTCATTGGCTATTTATAATATATTATTCTCAAATCTGCTAGACACTTAAATACCAAATTTGGATATGATAATGGATGTATCTGGTAGTTAGTTTGTTAATAATCCCACAGGAAGCTGATATCTTTCGGGATAATTAGTGTCATTTAGGGTAATCCCTTAATCTATCCATCCATTAGCCCATAAACGTCCACTGCTGGGCATGGGCCTGCCCACGAAGGGGGGGAAATGCCATAATCACCACGCTTGGCAGGCGGGTTGGCGATCGCAGAATGGTGTTAAACGTTTCCCAGGAGTATGCTGCTGCCCATTCCTCTGGTGCTCCCTTAGTCGGATTTTACGACACCCGCGGGCAAGTAAGGGGTGTTGACATATCGTATTCTTAATCCATCACCACACTGAAAAGCTAAATATAAACTAAATATGCAGCAAATTTCATCCAAAAGTGTTTGCCCTTTTTTTACGTCATTGACCTTGGATATTCAAATATATAAAATTACTAGATCCTGCCCACGCCGCAGTCCACGTAGACTTAAAAATAAAAAACATCACTCGAACTGGCAACGAACACGGTAGTGTGGGGCTCATCAGTACTGGCGGGCCACTGGAACTGTCTGACATTACTTCCGGTACGGTAACGGGTCCTCTCTGAGCGACGCTTCCGTACACCGGTATACGACGGTACCGTGTAGCGTCACACCTTCGTGGGATATTCTTAGTGCTTACCTACAGTTTCAATAGGTAATTTACACGGTCCTAGCCCCAGGAATTTGGGCTGCGCGTTGATTTGTCAGTCAGTCAGTCGTAATATAGTAAGGGTAGTATGATTACGATTGCAAAACGTAGCTAATTGAAAATAAAACATAATCTTTCAGCAAATACAAGTTTTGTAGTTAGATATGATAAAGTTTCTTTTTTTTACAAGACAAGGGATGAGGTGCTTAGGAAGTATAATAAGGAGGAGGGGGGGATACTAAGGAGAAGATAGGGAGGGAATTTAGGCCTCTGGCGCTCTCAAAAAAAAAATAACAGCTTTTATATGTAACGCTTATTTTAATTAAAATATTTATGAAAATATACTTTATGTGAATGTGATGGGTGATTACTTTTCTAACAAAGAAAGTGAGTAATATAAACGCAATATACGGATATTGTTTTACTTTGGAAGCAGCACAATATGTTAGAACTTTCTTGTGATGTATAAAACAAAAAAGTACGTTATAGCGTTATCAAGTTAAATATCAAGACTGAGCCTTAAATATAGAAAATGGTTTGTAGCGGTCTGATAGCAATCGCTTAATAAAGAATTAATATTCTGCCGAATCTGATTAGGGCAAAGATTCGGACCTCAAAATGATTGGAAATTCTGCAAAATGAGTGTAACTGCCTTGTTTGGCACACATGTAGTGTGAGTGACTGCTGATCATGAGGCCTCGGGTGCGATTCCCCGGGTCGGGCGATGCTATTAAGCTCTTTGGTAAAAAGAAAAATCCTTAGTAGCAGCTCTGAAATGTACCCAGTAGACGGCAATATGCTCGCCTCCTATTACGTGGGACTTAAACATAGTTGGCGAACCGTGGGTATGTAATAATATACACCTCTGCCTACGCCTTCGTGAATACAGGCGTGATGCTATGTTCCTATGAGTTTAAGACTGACGCTGAGGAGGACTATGATAACGTATAGTGTATTCACCAATGGTATATAGTTCTTAAATAGATATATTTCTCAGTTAAAAAAAACTAAACGTCGCGGGACGTCTAGCAGATGTAATAACATAGAAATTATTTTTGTAGAAATAAAATTATCATAATTTGACAAAGTACTCCTCAAGACGAATCAAACGAGTATACACTCGATAGGGCTGCGTCGTTTCATTACAGAATTACTGTGGCCACCTTCCCGGTCCATTGTCAGACCCTGGATACCATCTAGAGATAAAAAACTTGTCAAGACAAATCATACGAACCCAAACTCGATGGGGTTGCGCCATTTCATTATATAGTTCCTATGTCCACCTTCCAGCTCCATCATCAGATCAGCTCCATGTCATCATAATATTGCATTGTCACGCGATATACACATGCGTGTAAAATTTCAGCTTAATCGGAAACCGGAAAGTTTGTCAAATTCAACTTGCTAGATTTGTACGGGTCAAGTAAAATAAAAGCGTCGCCACGCTAACAGCCCATTTTACCCTCCCTCCGCATTAGATGTTTCACATCAAAATAGTACAGCTTAATTCTATTAATCTGCTGCAATTTTCATACTCGTCCTATCCTACTAGAGTATGTACTATCTTCGCCAACACACAAAATACTTCCATATAAGTTTCATTATTAAAAGACCATCTAGCAGGTACGACATATGGAAGGCTTTTCCGAAGGTTAAACACAAAATCGCTTAACGAAATTCAATGTAGCGTCTAAAGAACCAGGAATCGTGGGAAATTCGCCAGCTTTTAATATTCCTAAACAATACGTTTTGCTTGTCATACCGATCTGAATAACAGCGAAACATTGACACGCCGGGTGACAAGCGTTTCAAGGATGAGTGACATTCGATTAAGCACCATTGTTTGCAAAACATGAGATATAGAATCCCCACAGTTTTTATCATGTAGGTACTAGCGGACCTGACAGATGTTGAGCTGTCCGAACATTTCGTTTGGATGGAGTAATTTATTTCAGATACTCATTTCAAAAAGATGTGGTTGTTAGTGTGTGAATTGTATTGTTACTTATAGGTTTTTACATTAGAATAAATTTCATAAAAAATCATGCATACCTCGCGGTGCCACCGGACCGGGTCCAATTATGAATCTAAACCATCATTGAATCCACTTGATACATAAAAAAAATTCATCGGAATCGGTCCAACCGTTTAGGAGGTGTTCTATTACATAGACAAGGACAGAAGATTTATATATATCACGTATGTATTTATGAGCAGTGATAAGCCTAGCGGCAAAACCAAGGAATGCAAAGACAGTGGTATTGAGTTCGACCCACCGCAAGGTCCAGATCTCGTACGGTACACACCTCTGACTTTTCGAGATTTTTCGTAATTGTGCCTATATTCGTTTACAATTTACCACTGCCTGGTGAAGGAAAACATCGTGAGGAAACCTGCATGCTTGAGAGACCTTCTCGACGGCTTGTGAAGTCTACCAACCTGCACTAGATGAGCGTGGTAGACTATGGCCTAATCCCTCTTATCATAAGAAGAGACCCGTGCCCAATAGTGGGACAGAAAAAGAGTTGTGAAAAAAATGTATGTATGTACATCAAATAATTAATAGGTTAGTTAGAAAGAGGCTTAAGTAGATTTTCTTATAATTGCACAAGAATTATATACAGGGTAATCTTTTAACCAGTGCGCAAATTTGGAGAAAATAAACATAAGCAAATTTTAATAAACACGTATTTTTTATTTTGATATGTCTTATTACTGAAAAATAAAGTTATCGCTAACGAAAGATGCTTACTTATGACACAGGTTTTATGGTCACACAACGCTTCTGTAAATACCTACGTCGGCGCTCGTTCAATGCACCGACGCGTAGGTATCTATGCGGGTTACTGACGGCTAATTTTATTAGGTTCGAACTAAACTTTAAACACAAAGTGAAAAATGTGAAATCGAAAATAACAGTCAGGAGCAGGATTTGAACCTGCATCTTCTGGATACCGTCCAGATGCTTTACCAATTCAGCCATCCTGACAATTGCTCCTGACTGCTAATTTCGATAACACATCATACTTAACGTCTTTGGGTGACGCCTGCGCCATCTGTCGGACGTATTTTCATACATTATACCGACCAGGTAAACTTAATTTTACAATTAAGATTTTTACCTAATAATGACGCAAACCCTATAAATATTTATATATATTTGTAGCATTTGACATGCTTAGCACTATACATTAAACACAAAGTGAAAAATGTGAAATCGAAAATAACAGTCAGGAGCAGGATTTGAACCTGCATCTTCTGGATACCGTCCAGATGCTTTACCAATTCAGCCATCCTGACAATTGCTCCTGACTGCTAATTTCGATAACACATCATACTTAACGTCTTTGGGTGACGCCACGTCCAGAAGATGCAGGTTCAAATCCTGCTCCTGACTGTTATTTTCGATTTCACATTTTTCACTTTGTGTTTAATGTATAGTGCTAAGCATGTCAAATGCTACAAATATATATAAATATTTATAGGGTTTGCGTCATTATTAGGTAAAAATCTTAATTGTAAAATTAAGTTTACCTGGTCGGTATAATGTATGAAAATACGTCCGACAGATGGCGCAGGCGTCACCCAAAGACGTTAAGTATGATGTGTTATCGAAATTAGCAGTCAGGAGCAATTGTCAGGATGGCTGAATTGGTAAAGCATCTGGACGGTATCCAGAAGATGCAGGTTCAAATCCTGCTCCTGACTGTTATTTTCGATTTCACATTTTTCACTTTGTGTTTAATGTATAGTGCTAAGCATGTCAAATGCTACAAATATATATAAATATCGAACTAAACTTGTTAAGTTTAGGTCGTGACCTGAAGTTATTTGTAAGAGTAGTTCCAATTTTTCCTTCATACTTTCATGGGCTTAGGACCATCAAAATGCAGAAAATAAAGCTTCGAACTGCTCGTAAGATTGGTGTCCATATTCTACTGATTTCAAGTCGGATAAAAAAAACAGATTTAAAAATTAATGGAAATATGTTCTATTACCGATATAGAACCACCAAAAAAAATTGCGACTGGTTAAAAATTACCCTGCATAAAGACTCACTCTATTAATAATAATTGCTGCGTAATCAATATAAATTTGTACAATACTACGAAGGTGGCAAACAGCGTACTGCCGTATGTACGCTGTATGTTGCTCTATATTTTCTTACTAAGATCTTGAAGTCTGGAGTGTTAATCAGTAGGTAGGTACCTAGTCAAATTGGTGCCAAGAAAGAATGGTTTTATTGACTGCTACCTGAAAATATAAACGTAGGTGTAATAGCCAACGTATTCTGATCGCGATCTAAAGTTGGAGGTACACTCATTTGACCTGCTTTCACGGATCAACAGTCCTGAATTTGGAACACGCGCAATTTGCTACTAAGAGGAATGTGATTATTGAAATTTCACTATGATAAGGCAGTTATTGATTTGTCGTCCTTTCTATATCAGTGAAAGTGAGTTTTTTTATGTGTGTTTATTGCTTCTTGACGCGTAACTATTTAACTAACCGACGATCAAAAATTTTAGCATACCTACATTTTGTCTAGAGTCCAGCGTCTGTTTAATAATGGTTAAGGTTCTATTTTTTGTGTAGATATTTATTTTGTACGAGAGGATGACGTATTTTAGATTAGAACTAGCTAGCCTTTATTATATTATATATATTTTAGTGTAAATGTATTTTTATTCTATCTCATCAAAATTGTGGTAAAAACTATTAGGCAATAACAACAAAAAATGTTTTCATTCGGCATAACAGTGAGTTCAAACTGTTTCAATAAATATTTTATCGTTCCATTCAGCTAACAAACCAATTACGGCAAAGTTTTAGTGTACCGAACGATCCGTTTATATAAATTTCTCTTTTTTATCGGAAACTCAAACTCTAAAACAAAGTTGTGGCTGTCGTTATGGTTTTAAGTTATTGAAGTACGGATAAAGTGGTGAAATAATGGCCAGAGACATTTTGACTTCTGTACTTAATAAATTTTTAATTCTTACTTTGGTTGACTGTATGTAAAACAAGAAAAAAATCATAACTTTTTAATAATAACTATCTTTCTCGGCAGTGTGTGCCGCATCAATGATAAAACAAAATTCAGAAGCAATAAATTTTGTATCATATTTTTTTTATACTACATAGGTGGCGAACATGCATACGGCCCATCTGATGGTAAGCGGTTACCGTAGCTTATAGACGCTAGCAACACCAGTGGTATAACTCGCGCGTCGCCATCTCCAAGGAAAGGGATATAAGTTAGAAAAATAATAAGGAGAGGATAGGATTTGGGTCTACGGCGCTCTCACTCACCATACGAAACACAACGGTACGAGTAACTACCTAACTTACACGCTGATCTTATGTGAGAGGATGGTACTTCCCCGATCGAGCCAGCCCATTCGTGCTGGGTTAAGCGAGGTTCTCACCACTAGGGAAAATAATTTTCATTGTATTTTTTTCGTAAATTTTCCATGTCTTAATGTTTATTCTACTACTGCGGGTTGAGAAACATCAAACTAAACTTATCATCACGCCATTTCCCTTGCCGTAGCCGTGTGGGGCCAGCTTTAGAATTGTCCCACCCCTTTCCACCCATGGGAGCGTAAGAGCCGACTGAGGGAATATCGGGGGGAGTGGGCAGCAGCACTTCCTCGAGTAACGTATTAACAACATCCACTGCGATCGCCAACCCGCCTGCCAAACGTGGCGATTACGGCACTATACCCCCAATTTGGGGAGGCCTATGTCCAGCAGCGGACGTCGAAAGGCTGATGGATGGATGGATGGATTTCCCTTGCGGGGTAGGCAGAGAGAACAGAGTGCCAAGAGGCTCTATTCTTGCATACATCTCTCGCTTCCTCAACATTCAAAACTCTCTTCATACACGCTCGTCGGTTTCGGAGACTCCTGACTCCACCTTCCTTCAATACATGACCGATCTGGTCTAGGTAGGTGAGTCACGGTCTCCCCCTGTACCTACATCCTTCCACTTTCGCATTGTATATCTTCTTAACCAGTCGCTCGTCCGGCATTCTTTCCACATGTCCGAACCATCGGAGCATTCCCTTTCGCATCTTTACACCAATACTCTTTCATACCTAAACGCTCTCTTACGTCGTTGTTACGAATGCGGTCAGTCAGCCTCACTCCACAGATTCTCCGCAGAGATTGCATTTCAACCGCATTGATTTTACTCTCATGCTCCTTTTTGCATACCCAACTCTCGCTTCTATATAATAACGTTGGGACAAGCACTGCGTTGTGTATTGCAACACGTGCCTTCTGGCTGAGGTGGTGGCTGCCGAGAAGCTGTCCCAATGTTCCGTACACTCTATTTCCCGCATTCACTCATCTTTCTACATCAGTGGTGTACCTTCCATTCCGACTGAATCCACATCCAAGATATACAAATTCATCCACTTGTTCTAGCACACCATTTCCTATTGCTACTCAAATATCTGTTCTGGCTTCTTCTCTTTCAAAAACCATTATTTTGGTTTTGCTCACATTCACACACCCCTTTTCTTACAATCTTCTGCCATTATGTCGACTAGGGTTTGCAGGTCAGTCGTAGACTACGCTAATAGGACTGCTTCGTCTGCATATAGCAGGGAGTTAACCACTGAGTCGCCCATCTGAACTCCCACATTCATTTCATTCAACCTTTGTAGACATTTATCTAGATATATGATAAACAGTCTGGCTGATAGAACGCAGACCTGTTTAACGCCAATATTGACATCAAACCAGGGTGACATTCCATCATCTACGCGCCACACAAGCTCTGCAGTCCATGTAATTGGACTGCACCGCTTGTAGCAGTCTACCGTTAATACCATACTCCGGCAAAATGTTCCAAAGTTCCTTTCGTACAACAGTGTCAAATGCTTTCTCCAAATCCACAAAACTGCAGAAAACCCTCTGGCCTACAGCCAGATGCTTCTCCACAATGTGGCGCAGAGAAAACACTTGATCCGTGCATCCTCTTCCACATCTGAAACCTCCTTGTGCCTCACACAAAAATTCATTTGACACCATCCTCATTCTCCTTTCAACAATCTTACCATACACTTTGGTTGCCAAACTAGTCAAGCTTATGGCTCTGTAGTTTACAGTCATAACCTTAACCTTTGTTTTTAAACAAGGGCACGATGACTGCGCTTCTCCAGTCCTTGGGAACCATTCCTGAGCTCCAACAAAAATTGAGAAGCATCAGGAAGGATTCCCAGAAACATGAGCTTCCAAGCTTGATCATCTCAGCAGACACCATATCAATACCCGCTGCCTTACCATTTTTCAAACTTCTAATCGCCCATTCAACTTCATCCATGCTAATGTCATCAGAGGATGCACCAAATGCTGATCTGTTAGACCACATGTGGCACCAGCATCACCCTGAACATCCACATACATATCTCCAAAATATTCACTCCATCGGCTTAACACATCTTGTGTTTGCGTAAGAATGTCTCCACCTTTAGACCTTATTTTATTCATTCTGAAAGCTGACCAACCACTCCTAGATTTCTTCACCTCCCTCCAGAAAAGTTTGGTGTTGCTCTCGAAGTTTTTGGTCAGCCTTTCTTCTGCAATCATATTTGGTCTATCACGCTTCTCTATCACTAAGGCTTTAGTGTCATTCTTACGTTGCCGGTATATTTCTTTCTTCTGTTCTTTCATACTTGCACTCAGGTTCAAAGAAGATACATAGTCCAGCCACGCTTTCTTCTTTTGGTCTACGGAAGCTACTACTTCCGTATCCCACCATGCATCTTTCACTTTCCTATGCTTCTTTGAGCATCCACATACTTCTTTCGCTGTGTCTACCATACTATCTTTCAATACACTCCAGCATTCTTCTATGTCAGATCCCGGCTGACTTGCCATTGTCAGCCATTCACGGACACCCTCTGCATACTTTGCTCTTACACTCTCTTCTTGCAACTTTTCAATCTTTATTCTTTCAAGCCCTCCGAAGTGGACACGCTCTCGCCAGTGTCTCTACTTTCTGAACAGACCACTAAATCTCGCATTAACGAGATAGTGGTCGGTGTCGACAGTGGGACCCCTGTAGGCTCTAGTATCCAGAATTTTACTTCGGAGGCGACTATCTACCAGAATTAAATCTAACATACTTCTCTGTTCATTCCTTCTCCATGTATACATATGGATGTCCTTATGTTGAAAAAATGTGTTTGACACAATAAGGTTTCTCTCCATACATACATCCGCAATGAGGCTACCTGCATCGTTCACTCTCTTATCAACAAATGAACCAAGCACGTCCTCGAAGTCTGGACGCTTGGTCCCAACCCATCCATTCAAGTCTCCGCATACGATCACGCGTTCACTAGCTTCTGCCAAATCCAGAACTTCCCTAACATTATCCCAGAACTTCTCTAGATCCGATGCCACCGAAGAGCCTACGGGAGCATAAGCTGCGACCATGTAGACCCTGGTGACACCTAGTTTTATTCGGACCCATAGAAGTCTGGGATCGAACATTCCGTAGTCTTTCACACCTGAGGCCAAGCGAGCGGACAGCAACACCCCCACTCCCATGCTGGCCCGATCGCTCTGCGGTACAGTCTGGTGTACCAGAGCTATCCCGCCATCAGAAAGATCACAGGCGTCGCTACCCTTTCGCTGGGTCTCTGTTACACAGAGCACATCAAGTTGTCTGTCTGACATAACGGTTACCAGCTCGTGTAACTTACCTTCCACACCACCTCTTACATTCCACGTGCTTACTCGACACTTTGCTTCCCTCGACTCGCCAAACTGGGCAAGGCGTGATGGATGGCGGCCCCCATCGCCGCATCTGCCATTGTTCGTACCAACGAGGGCGGGTCGGTACACGTCGCCTCTGGGGCACGCCCTAACCCGCACTGCGGTACGCATTCGAGGAGAAACATCAAAGGTCATAAAAACCATCAGTCCAGCTCCAACTAACATATTCAAAGTGTCCTTTAGATTACGACGTTTTTATACTCTTAATGTGAACTAAAACGATAGAGACGCTTCGTCTGTCTTGAGGTTTTTACTTTCTTATTTTGTATCCCTTGTCTTACCCCTTTGAGAGACGATTATGCAGAAACACTAAAATGTACATTATGAAAGTCCCTAGCTTGAGTTTATAAATTTCAGCCCCTATTTCACGTTTCAGCTTTTATAGTAACGAAGGTAGTTTATATTCCGTAGGACGCAATAAAAATGTATATTTTCATATTAGACGCAATATAAGATTTATCAAATCTGTACTGTGTTTGAACTTCATTTTGATAAAGAACTGTGGTATGCAACTTGAAGGAATTTTCATTTGTTTTATTTGTAGAATATCTAAATCCAAGGAAACCCCGATTCTTAAATAGGGGAAAAACTTTGTAATGGAAAATTTATAATTAAAAGATTACGAACTGAGATCTCATTTCACTATCATTGCAGATAAAAATTGGCCGTGTGTGGCCGGCTTTGGAATTGTCCCACCACTCTCTACCCACGGGAGTCGTAAGAGCCGACTGAGGGAATACCGGGGGAGTGGGCAGCAGCACTCCCTCGAGTATTAACAACATCTACTGCAATCGCCAACCCGCCTGCCAAGCGTGGCGATTACGGCATTATCCCCCATGACGGGACCGCTCGTTGTGGCGTTCTCTTTTTTTTTTAATATCATCGAGTAATCTTTTTATTGCTTATGGAGGCAGACGACCCGCAGCCCACCTGATGGTAAGTGATCCCCTCGCTCAAGGACTTGGCAATATTAAGAATATTGCCAACCACTACGCACCATTTCATTTCACGTATGGAAAACAAATGAACAAACTCACGTCAACCTAAATAAAATGATAGTCTTACAAGTTGATGAACAGATTTTCCTAAATCATCAAGATCCGTAGTAATCAAGTTTTAATTTGAAATTTATATTTTTGCATCAAGGGTTATTTTTATGATCCAAATGTATAAATTAGCGCCTTTGTTTTAACGTACACCAATTATTTTGCAATATAATTCTTTATTTTTTTCCTTTCTACGGAAAAAAAATAACGGTCATAGAATATACTCGTACATACCTAGTATTGTACAGGTGTATTCATTTTTGCAGACTCTTTGCCTTTGTATAATTTAAATTTACTGCTAGGTGTACAAAATACTTACAACTTAAATTATCTCACAACGGTACTAAAATCCTTGTGTTCGTTAGATAAAACTCCCTGCAGCTGTAATTTAAGTTTTGTTCACGAAGGTTCATAGTGTTATTTATTTTTAGAAATAATTGTAAGCTATAACGCTATGCGCTATGCTCTATGCTCGCTAAAATATATATGCTATATTGTAGCGAGTAACGCTATGCGGACATAGCGTTACTCGTTACCATCTCTGGGCACACTTAAATTACTGAACAAAAATATTTTAATATACTTAATAACAATTTCAAAGTAAAGTAGAATTCAGTAGCAGCTGAATATTCATTAATACTCTGTTGCCGTAGCGTACTATGAAAGTGAATTGAATCTGAGACCGACGTAATAAAATGCAAGAACTGAAGAAAATTTTAGTCAGGCATTACGGAATTGCAATCTGTGGAACTTTAAAAAAACTATTATCTAAGCTTGAGTATTTGAGGCACTATTGATATTTTTGAGTGCTATAATAAATAGAAAAATCCAATAGCACTTTAGAACTCAATTGTATATTATAACCTTTAAGTTGCACCTATTCTGCTAGACCAACGAGGCAGTCAATACATATGCATTGATTAAAGCTTAAGGTCGTGTAAAGCAAATGATGCAACTATTGTAATCAGTCATCTATTCAAACTTGGAAAGGCCAAAGCTATTCATATCAAGAAGCGGAAGCTTAACATATGATTGAGCAGTGCAGAGCAATTACTATACACAACATAAAGCTCTTCAAAATACAGCTAAAATGATTATCTATTTCAGATTATTTACTTAACAAATGTAGGTATTCAAAATAAAGTATTTTATATTGTATAGTCTATATGACTTTAAAAATTATAAAAAGACCACTATGAACTAGATGGAGAGGGCATCGCAACACAGTAAGAAAATACCTAAGCGTTATAGAAATAGATCACTGTTGATGTTTCCGATTTAATTTTGGTTTTTCCTAGCTTAAAATAAACGTACGCCTAACAACTTCCCTATCCTCTGCTTATTATCCTTCTTATCCTGTCTTTACTATCCTCTTCTTATTATCCTTCATATCTTCTCTTTAATATCCTTCCTATCCTCTCCTTATTATTCGTCCTCTCCACCTCCTATTCCTTTACTCACCTAACTACATCATTAAATAAACTCGTTTAAATTTTAACGGTTCTAGCCCCAGGAGCTTGGGCTGTGTGTTGATATCTTAATCAGTCTGTCAGTTATTATTTTAGGTTTAGGTACAATGCTTAACATAGGTACATAAAAAACGTAGTAACACTTTTCCCTGATACAGTAGCTACGTAAATATATGTGCTACGATGTCACGCGTGTCCCAACGAGTGTAGGCGGGGGCTTTAATCCCCTTACTGGCTAACGAACTGGCCAAGTGCCGGGTAGATAACTAGCTATTCCACTTTAGGCTATTTTCGAACTAGTAACGTTCTCCAATCGGATTTCTATTTTGCGCACAAAATGTCGAAATGCTTAGGCCAATTTCATGAAAATAAACGTTGTAATACTTATAGTTTACACGAAATTTATTGCGTATTTATTGTAAAGTGTAGAATTGTAGATGAAATGGAATGCATTCTTAATTATATATAACTCATTACAAATAGATACATCAATACATCGTGTTGGGTTATGGCCTCGTACCCTTTTGCCAGTTAGTACCAATCTCTAATATAAATTAAGTAGGTATATCTGACAGGAGACCCGTTCTCAAAAGTGAGACAGTAATGGACGACAAAAAAAATTAAATAGAATATCTGTGCGTGAAATGGATTGTTACTAAAATAGCATTATAATCAATCAACGTACTGAATAAACCACGACGCTATTCTAAATATATTAGCAAGGACTCTGTTAAATAATATAGAGAATAATTAAATAAATAAAGAATTACGCATAACGCTTTTAAATTTATTTTAAAATACGTTTTATATCAAACCAGGAGAACCCAGCACATATTGTTAGTGGTGAGTTATATCATAATGCGAGAATATTTATCATGTCAAACGAGGTAAAAATTACAGCGCCTTCTGGTAGCACAAAAATAAAACACTTGAACTGTTCTGTTAAAAAACAGCTAAATAATCTATATGTGCCAATTTTCATAGTGAATGATGGGTCAAAGGCAGGTAGCATATACCTACACCAACATCCATTTCTATATATTTTATTTTAATGTAGATAAGAATAAATTATTGATACACTACTTATTAAATACCGTGCCTTAGCACTGTAAGTTACAATTTTCCTCACTGAGACCTATATTTCTGTAGAATAATCGAATCTTTGATTCGATTATCGGTTCAGTTCAATACTTAGATATTCTTATATGTATACACCACTTTGTCATGAAACGGATAAGTTAGCAAGGTGAGTAGAGTACCTTATACCTTTCAGTATGTTTTACTCTTGAAAATTAGTTGCTCTTGTTCAATACTAAAAAAACAGATTACTGATATTTGAATGCCTTCGAGGAGAGCTCTTAGATGATATTGAGAGATTGCAAAATCTGTGTTTACGCTTTGTGTTCAAACTTCAAAAGTACGATTGTGTTTTCGAAAAGAACTCAAGTGACTCGCAGGAAAACCCGTTTACTATGTGTTTTATTGAACGTCCTGCACAATCCTGATCCATCTTCAAGACTGCGTTTTCCTTTGCTCGGCCTAATGATGCGAGCTGGAGGTCTCTTCTTCGCAGTGTTAAAACGCCGCCAATATTTATAAGTCTACTAGATTAAACACAAAGTGAAAAATGTGAAATCGAAAATAACAGTCACGAACAGGATTCGAACCTGCATCTCCTGGATACCGTCCAGATTCTTTGCCAATTCAGCCATCGTGACCCTTGCTCCTGACTGCTAATTTCGATAGCACATTCATACTTAGCGTCTTTGGGTGACGCCTGCATCATTTGTCGGAAGTATTTTCATACATTCATTGTTATTTTCGATTTCACATTTTTCACTTTGTGTTTAATGTATGTTGCTAAGCATGTCAAATGCTAAAAATATCTAAATATAGACTATTTAGATATCAATTAGTTTAGAAATTTTCATGAACATGATTTTATGAATATTTTCTTGTATGTTTACATATTATCTGGATTTTTAGGTATATATTATATATGTAGTAAGTAAGAGTATAAGACATAGCTTCTATACACAATCATATTTCCAATATTCACGCTGTCCTCTGGCTGGTCTGCTGGAAGCGATTTGTGTTAGAAATTAGCAGTACGAGTACATTTGTATTATTACTATTTATTATCCCTGTCTATATTCCATGTGAGTATTTAAATAAAGAAGAGAAAAATAAAAAATAAAATTATTGTACATATTGTTTTGTAAATAGAGTTAAGATAGTTTATATTAAACCTTAATTTAATACACTCAATAAAACATATTATAAATTTAATAAAGAAGAGTGAATATTTTTATCGTTAACGATAAAACAGATTATTTGTAAATATGAACCAATACATTTACTAAATTTGTCGTACGTTAATTAAATAGTAGTGGAGCGGTAATTCAATAAATAAATCGTGCCGATAAATACGGGTCGTGGATATAATTGAAGGGACCGCCCATGACACGTTGGCGTAGTACGTAAGTAACGATTGCCTATTGTGCCTGTGACGGCAATAATTTACGAATGACGAATTCGTTATAATTTCAACCACTGTATTATTGTGAACAGAAAATAAGTTTATTAACTTTGTTTTTTAAGTTTATTAACTGTGTTTTTACAAATGTAACTTTTTATGAAGGCAATAATATATATTTTTATAAAAAATATAAGATATAGTTACGTTTCGTATATTACTGTAGGGGCGAGAGAGAAAGGTGCGAGCACACATTTTCTTTCTCTCTTTCTCATTATTTGTTTTATATTTTATTTTACTTTTGCTTTCAATATTCAATTTTACCGAAAAAACATTGTATTCAATGTTGATTAAATATTTCTCAAAACGTAACTGGCGCAACTCGGGATCAATCTTATCTTTTTTTAATACATGTTCGGAAGCGATAAGTAAATTGCGACGTTTTCATTGGTCGTACGTCGATTGTCACACAAGTTTAAATAAAATTAACGAAATAGTTTTTTCACATGACTGTATTCACTTGTTAATATATCGATGCCCCCATGCAATACTCCAGTAATAGCCTATTACCGGATATTTTTTAATTTGAAATTTGGCATCTGTGGATTAGGATTCATATTATGTATTTTTTTTAGATTTTTTCTATGGATAATTACAAAAATATTAACCATGTGAATTTTATTGCATGGAACTTTTATTACGTTTTTATACGACAATAATAAAATAATACAACATTACATTTCAAATTTCATGACTGATAAATTGTATAATAATATTATTGTAATATAATTCTTAAAAGATTTATATTCATACGAATTGAAATATACGACAAAATGTGTGTACTGGGGGGTTAGGCGGAATGTCATATCTCACATGTCGATCGTATCGTGATCACTGTGATTGGTTGAGAAATCACCGTGATTGGCCAACGGATTATTGTGACATCACGCGTCGGTTTCTCAACCAATCACAGTGATCTCGATACGGTCGACACGTGAAATATGACATTCTGCCTAACCCCCCTGGTGTGAACTTGCTAATCGGAAACACGTTTTAACCTGTAATGGACATTACGTACTATTATTGAGGAGGTGGTGCCCCGCAAAGCCCTTCGCATATATTTCTTTGCTTGCAAATAGAGATAGATTAATCCATCCATCCATCCATCAGCCTTTAGACGTCCACTGCTGGACATAGGCCTCCCAAACAGAACGCCACAACAAGCGGTCCTGTGCGCTCATATGGGGGGATAGTGCCGTAATCACCACGCTTGGCAGGCGGATTGGCGATCGTAGTGGATGTTGTTATTACTCGAGGGAGTACAGCTGCCCACCACCCCGGAATTCCCTCAGTTGGCTCTTACGACTCCCATGGGTGGAGAGGGGTGAGACAATTCTAAAGCCGGCCCCACACGGCATCAGATATATTAATAAGCACGTGTAATTAGTTTGTTTACGTGAACGGTTAATAAGTAAGTAATTACATTTACTGTTTTGACTTGTTAGTGTCATATTTCGGATTGCTTATTTTAATAAAGATTTTAGTACCAATGGAATCAAAATATTAGCGATGTTTGAAAAATTCTCGAGTTAGAAGGATGTTGACGATGGTTGATGATCAAGTTTCAATTAAGTGCTTATCATTTAATATTATCTTATTCAATAATAACTTATCAATACAGGTTTAATAGTACATATATGGTTTTATATACCTTTAGTTTCCAAATATTGTATATGAGTAACTACCTATTTTATTATAAAATAATACATACCTACCTAGACATAAACCTAGATTATACAAGTGTTACAATGGCGACTAAACGGCAATATGAAATTAACTAACTAACTTATCATCACGCCATTTCCCTTGCGGGGTAGGCAGAAAGAACAGAGTGCCAAGAAGCTCTATTCTTGCATACATCTCTCACTTCCTCAACATTCATTACTCTCTTCATACACGCTCGCCGGTTTCGGAGAATCCTGACTCCACCTTCCTTCAATACATGACCAATTTGGTCTAGGTAGGTGAGTCTCGGTCTCCCTCTGTACCTACATCCTTCCACTTTCGCATTGTATATATTCTTAACCAGTTGCTCGTCCGGCATTCTTTCCACATGTCCGAACCATCGGAGCATTCCCTTTCGCATCTTTACACCAATACTCTCTTTCATACTCGCTCTCTTACGTCATTGTTACGAATGCGGTCAGTCAACCTCACTCCACAGATTCTCCGCAGAGATCGCATTTCAACCGCATTGATTTTACTCTCATGCTCCTTTTTGCATACCCAACTCTCGCTTCCATATAATAACGTTGGGACAAGCACTGCGTTGTATATTGCGACACGTGCCCTCTGGCTGAGGTGATGACTGCTGAGAAGTTGTCCCAATGCTCCGTTCACTCTATTTCCCGCATTCACTCTTCTCTCTACATCAGTGGTGTACCTTCCATCCTGACTGAATCCACATCCAAGATGTAGCACACCATTTCCTATTGCTACTCTAACATCTGTTCTGGCTTCTTCTCTTTCAAAAAATATTATTTTGCTTTTACTCACATTCACACGTAGACCCCTTTTGTTACAGTCTTCTGCCATAACGTCGACTAGGATAAGGCAATATGAAACAATTTTTAATACTAAATTTACTTACTCTTTTTTCAAACCAGTGTTCAACATGCGTTCTATATGAGCAAGCTAGTCCTTCAGAAAAATAATCATTAGAAGATAATTACATGCGTCATTTACATAGAAAAGAAAGGATTAGGCAAATTAAAAACGAGGAAAAAGATACATTTGACCGAAATGATAGCACCATAGCAATATTTGGTTTGCAAAAAGTCCTAAACATACCCCAATCTAATGTAGGGATTTTTCATTATAAAAGGAAGTACCCTGTGTACAATTTTAACGTAGTTGATGCTTTGCGTAAACAAGTTTACTGCTATGTAGGTATGGCATTACAATGTAGCAAAAAGAGGCAGTATAGAAATCGGAAGTTGTTTGTTACAATTTTTAAAGGCAGAACATTAAAGAGGTATAAGCAAGATATCTTTCTACTCAGATGGCTCCATCCATTCATCCATCAGCCTTTCATCGTCCACTGCTGGACATAGGCCTCCCCAAAATGGAGGTTTTACCATAATCGCCACGCTTGGCAGGCGGGTTGGCGATCGCAGTGGATGTTTTTAGTACACAGGGGAACGCTGCTGCCCGGTCCCCCGGTAATCCCTTAGTCGGCTTTTACGACTCCCATAGGAAGAGACGGGATGGAGCTATTCTTGGTGCCGGCCCCACACGGCAACTCAGATGGTTGTTATAGTCAAAATAAAAATAGATACATTTTTGCTTTATATGGAATGCTGCAAAAACTTTACAACTATCCATAAAGCGCAGGTTTTTTGAGACAGGACACAGCCAAAATGAAGGCGATTCGATGCACGCCTGTATCGAACGTAATATCTTAACTTATCTAACTTTATTCTTTATAAAGCTTTTTATACTCGTGAGCAAATATATAATATAATTTTGAATTCCAAAGTGACCGGAGAAAAGTACACCATAACAGAAATAGAGTAATCTGATGTTTTAGATATTAAAAAAATTGTTAGTCCTGTACACTGGCGTCGAGATACAAATGGAAATGTCATTCGTTGGTCCGGTGTCATGGATGTTCACGTAACACCATCACAACCAGGCAATACTTTTTTTAAATATGATTTTGATGATGAGCATTTGGAGTTAGATACCTTACACTCAACCGAAATTAGACGACGTGGACGAAAATCTAAGCCAGACTCACCGCGTGAAGAAATCGTTCTAGAACCGACTTATCATCAAGCTATTCCAATCAGTAATGCACTCCACACTGATTTATTATCTTTGTGTAATAGTGGAGCAATTCCACGACATTATCATAATGTTTATGAATCACTTACATATTCTGGAGACAATAATAATGACGTGAATAACGAAGATATCTCCGATACTGACGAAAACATTTAAATTGATTTTATTTAATGCAACAGTATCGTTTTCATTTGATTTTAATGACATAGGAATAATTTAAAAGACTGATTTAGATGATTAAGTTTTAATGCGTTTTTGTTTTTAATAATGAACCTCATATTTTTGTGATTATATGTAGTTTTATTTTGTAATCCACTTAACAACACTTGTAATAAAATACCAGTATTAGACTAATACATTACAAATAATTAACAAAAATAGTTGGTTTCTGGTATTTACTATTAAGAGACTGTTATGATTACACCGCAATAAGACAGTTATTGAACTTTACAGTTTCTAACATTGATGAGAAAGTTCGTCAGATAACCCGGTAAATAAATATTATTGTGATATTACATTTGGAAAAAATACCGCAATAATCTCGTAAGTCGATATTACTGAAATCGTTTTTATAGTTCAGTAAGATAAGATACAGTTTTAAAAACGTGTTACGTAATATATATTTTTATGTATTACATAAATCTGTGAATATATAATGTAATACGGGTAATATAAACAGATTCTTTAAAAAACTATAGACAAGTCATATAATAAAATATATACAATACATAATACAAGCCATAATAATGATTTGTTAAAAAGATATAACTAAAAATCACAAAATATTTTTTCCTGTAAAATTTGAGTTTTGCGAATACTGGATTATTGCATGAGGGCGTCGATATATTAACATTATTAATACTATATATGTATATTTATTGTTAAGTTTTACTTCAGTCGTGTGGTCTAAAGCACACTGGTTTTTTTTTGACTAACTTCGACGTTTCGGCTCATTTGCACGAGCCGTGGTCACGAGTAGAGTCTCTCAAATAATTATAATATTAGTAGTCGTAACTCTCACAAAAGATTGACGTAAAACAACGGTAGGTATTCCTGCCGTTTTGATTCGTATGGTGACTGAGAGCGCCGAAGGCCCGAACCCGCTCCTTATCTTCTCCTTATTATCCTCCCTATCCTCTCCGTAATATCCACCCCATCCCCACCTTATTATCCTTCCTCTCCACCTCCTATCCCTTTCCTTGGAGATGGTGACGTGCGAGTGATGCCCCTGGTGTTGCTTGCGTCTATTGGCTCCGATAACCGCTTACCTATCTTCGCTTTTATAATATTGATAGCATTAAACACAAAGTGAAAAATGTAAAATCGAAAATAACAGTCACGAGCAGGATTTTCGATTTCACATTTTTCACTTTGTATTTAATGTATATTATGCCTAAGCATGTCAAATGCTAAAGAAGTACATAAAAATATCTAGATGTTGATAGCATTAGTTCATTTATCCAAGTGTCCTTTACCTTGGTAATAATTTTTCAGGATTATTTTCAAAAACATTTGCAATTAATGTTGAAGTGCAGTATCATACCTGCATTAATCTACATAATGTAGTAAACTATAGCAGATCATTTATAGACTTATTGAGAACAATCTGAGCTCTTTGATGCGCCTGACTAACTCCTCTAATTTGAAGCAACCAGGTGTTCATCAACGGTGACGTCGACATAGCAGATTAAGGTCAGCCTGTTGTCAGCAGGTAAAGTTGTACAATTAATTGCAGTATACATTAAATAACAAATTATATGTGAAAACGGAAATAGACAACCTCTCTTTTTGCATTTTCACATATAATTTGTACTTCAAAATAGCTAAGCACGTCAAGTGCTAAAATATACATCAAAATACCTCCGACTACATAATACAATACAATTTAAAATATTTTGTCATAAATCTAGAATATTTTTACATCAAACTTATTTTATAAGTGAGTGGGTATATTATAGTAATAAAAAACATTGTATGCAAAGCCACAGCTATTCGCTGAGATCATAAACTGCCCAGTTTATTATCACAGGGAGCCCGACTCACTCGCATTCAACTGTATTGAGTACCAAGATGTTCTCTTATAATTGCAGCAGTTTCAAAAAATATTTTGTATGTAATTTATTCCTCTATCTCTGTTAAGGGAAATGTTAGATATAAAATTTTAAATGAAGGCAAAACTTTTACAGGTAACAATGATATTGTGATGTGATCTGGAAGTTTACCTTTTTTGGACCTTGACTAATACCTTTTTTATTTTTATTATTATTATTTTTTCGTTAAGGCGGCAAATAGCAAACCCCGTCGTTCGAGGTAACGAACAGAGTAGTGTGGGGCCCTCACCTACTAAATAAACCAGCCGTGTGCCGTGACTCCGCCTGTATTGGCGGGCCATTGGAACTAGCTTAGTTTACTTTAGTGATCCGCCGTGTTTACTAATACCTAAATTTTAAAATCGTATAGTACCTACCATTTGGGTATTTTGCACGAATTAAAAATTAGAAGGACATATATAATACAGTCAATATTTTATATAAGTTTCCTACTATAATTTTTATTTCTGAGCTAGGTGACAGACGGTCTACCACTGAAGGAATGTAATATAGTTCCGGTGGCCCGCCAGTAAAGGCGGAGAGACAGCACACGGCGGGGTTTCTTTAGCGGGTGAAGGCCCCACACTACCCTGTTCGTTGCCCCGAACGACGGGGTGTGAGGTTATGAACATTATTTCACGCCTTAACAAAAGAAAAGGTGGCAGGTGGTCTAACAACTAATGGATTTTAGCAAAATTAGGGGCACAGTCTAGCCACTGTACACCATAAACTTTAAAATGTTTGTAAATTTATATTTAATCTATGGTGCTCCGACTTTCTATTCAATTAGTTAAAATTTCTATTTAACATTTGCGTAAACAGAACCCACATTAACGCTAAAGTTTCGCGACTACGAGTGGCTTAAAATAACTGTTTTTCTATCTATCTGTAGGTATTACGAGTATAAAGCTGTAACAGAGCAGTGTCTGTACATTTAAGATATTTTAGAAAAAATGGCTGTAATAGGCTATATAGGCGTGTCTAAACAAAATATTTTTTTTATTTTTGTCTGTTTATATTTTTTTTAATTTATATTTTTTTTTGTTTGTTTAATCGCGCATCACGCAAAAACTATTGAACGGATTTTGATGCAACTTTTTTGTTTGATAGCTCTTGATTAGACTTAACAACTGGTATATATTTTTATACCGCACTATATCAGGAACCCCAGGAGCCGTAGGCAAATGCTAATTATTTAATAAAAGAATGTGGGTCCCGCACCCGCTAAATAAACCCACCGTGTGCCTTCTCTTCGCCTGTACTGGTGGACCACTGACACTGTTTTCCATTACTTCAGCGGAAAAGACCATAACCTGCACTAAGAAATAATCCTTGTATCACGGAGGTTTTGACAAACATTGACACAAAGTACACCCAGACTTAAAACACCCGGTTGTGGATCACGCAAAGAGTTGTCCTGTGCGAGAGTCGAACCCAGAACACTCGGACGGATAGCCAGTATTTAAGCCACTTCGCCATCTACACAGTCTACGAATTAAGTGCTACGAACACACGTAGACTCTAAATACTCTTTATCAAAATGAGCTACAAAACGTAGAATTAAGGAAATGTGCAATGCCAATTTTATTAAAAAGTGTTCATACAAAAACACACAGACACGTCTCTCAATACTAGATACTTATTATGCTTTCGAGTGATAAAATACTAAATAAGCATCTCGAGACATCTGTGAAAGTTTTCGGGTCGAGATAGTAAAAAATCAAATAAACGTGACGGATTCCGTAAAAGTGTAATATTTGAGTATTGTAAAATAAATAAAATCATGTAAACTATAAAACTGAGATGTTGAAAGTTTATAATTATAACTATCAAGCAATAGTCAAATTGAGTTGACTGTTCACAATGGCGCTATTTATATGTATATTTCAACAGTCATTCCGAATTTGGTATCATAACAATATATTAATTTTCAGAACGTGTCTGTGTGAAACCAATAGTAAACTCCAATTGGTTTTGCATATCTATTATTCACAAATGTTATTTGCCAGCCATTGAATCGACAAAAATAACGTAGGACGTGACAATGAATTTTGTCAGCGATGAGTGGAATAACATAAATAAAATATTAGGTTGATAAAATATATTGTATACAATTAATCAGCTTTTATTAATCACAAGGCAAAACGTCTCAGATCAATCCTTTATACATTTTTTGTTAAGGCGGTAAAAAATGTTCCTAACCGCACACCCCGTCGTTCGGAGCAACGAACAGGGTAGTGTGGGGCCTTCACCCAATAAATAAACCCGCCGTGTGCCGTCTCTCCGCCTTTATTGGCGGACCACTGGAACTATGTTACATTCCTTCGGTGGTAGACCCATAGCCCACCTGATAGTAAGTGGTAGCCGCTGGTCCTGGACTCAAATATACTAAGAGTACGGTCAACCCGCTGCTCATCATTTAACTTCATGGATGGGAAATTATCCCCCATGACGGGACCGCTCGTTGTGGCGTTCTTTTGGGGAGGCCTTTGTCCAGCAGTGGACGTTAAAAAGCTGATGGATGGATGGATGGATGTAAAATTAAATAATGCACGGATATATCCCGATACAACAAAAATACCGAGGTGTGAAGCACCGGTCACAAGGAAGACGGTGGTACCGATCTGCTTGGGTCCGATAACAAGTGAGTGCTCCCACTGGGTACCCAACCCTACCACCTGTAACGCAAGCTTTGGTTAAATCGGCCATTCTCTTTAAAAATTTAAAATGCTTTATATATTTTTATATAACAAAAAATGCAAACTATTTCGATATTTTTATATGTTTTTTTAGTATTTGACATGCTTAGCCATATAAATTAAAACAAAGTGTGAAAATGTGAAATCGAAAATAAGATTAGAGTGGCTCTGGATAAGTCGTAGGCCCTACTCTTTCATGGGCCTCGATGTCGGCTACCTGCCGGCGCCTCGATCACGGTGGACGGGGCCAATTGGGATGCAGGCCCAGATTAAGTATCTGGGTCTGGTGCCGGACGGGCGGCGACGCTTTCGCGAGCACTTCCGCCAACTGTCCCCGAGGCTGGTTTATTTAATTGGTGAGGGCCCCATACTACCCTGTTCGTTGACCAGAGGTGTGCGGTTAGGTACATTTTTTCCCGCCTTAACAAAAAAGGCTTATATGATATAACATTATTTTTATTTATTTTACAGATAAAGAATTCCAATAAATTGCTTTATTAAAAAATGTTTATCTCTTTACAATCCTGTCCATAGTTTGAGCGGGATTGAGATTATATGAATCTGTCTTAGTGCGTAGACTCGGATTTTAGACCTAACAGGCCATTTTAAACTCATGCTTAAGACCACAACAATCAAAGCGCGTTAGCTACTCTTTATTAGAAAAAAAAAGCAATATATTTTATGAGATGATAATAAAAGTTACTTTATTGTAAGCTACATATTGCACTGCTCTAGAAGCGTCGACGCTTGGAAGTCTACTTAGGGTATATTAAAAAACTCGCAGCAATAATGGCACACCGTAGCATGGATAGTTTCAATAATATTAGGAATTCTGATTGTATACGTAGAAAGGTTATAACTAAAACTCCTTCTTTTGTGTATTCTGTGGAAAATGCCTTTTTTAATTCAACTACGGATAGAATGTGTTTTGCTCAGATGGTTAAAATATAAACAAATACGTTTAATTTTATATAAATCTAATGTGATAAATTGCTGCAAAGATGGCGGATTGGATTAGATAACGACCACTCGTGCTGTGTTGTAGGTTGAATTCCCACACAGGACAATTCTTCGTGATTCACAAACTATTGTTCTGATTCTGGGTGTACTTTGTGGCCCTTAAATTGTATCTATGTTTGTAAAGTCCTCAGCGATACAAGGAATATTCCTTACTCTTCTTTTTCTCTTTAGAGTGTAGAGTAGGTATTGTGGTTGACCAAAACGTTTATGATTTTGTATTCAACCTTATAATAATAATAATATTAATCTGTCCTTATTGTGTTATATCTATAATTGAGTTGCTAGATATATTACATATTTTTGATGGTTATTACGGAATAGCCTTCAAGCGATACTTTCTGCGAATATTACGCACTAGATGACACCCGCGACTTCGTCTACTTTGCTTATTGTATTAATAGAAAACATTACGTACTGACCACTTAGAGAACTTAAAACTTTAGTAGTTTTATATTATATAAAGATATCGCTAAAATCTTTTTAGATAAAAGCGACACTTGTCATCTCAGAAATAAAAAAGAGGAAATTTAATTGAAACCTATCCAGTAGGTTTTTCGTAAAGCGCGGACGACGGCAGACATCCTTAATTTTATTTATATAATATATTATAAAATAAAACTACATAAGTATTTATTATATATAGAATTGGTCGCGTTTATTTTTTGTTTTTTTGGTTTATTTGCTGTACTGTAACGTTTTCGAAACGTTGAGATAGTAGAAAAAGAAGTAAATATGATAGATTACGTAAAAGTAGTTGTATTTCATAAGGTCTTCGAACAAATTATACTTCGCTTGATAGATGACATGTTATTTCATTTCATAGTAGACACAAAGTACCAATATCCAAGTAGGTACTCAATCCGTTGACATGTGAACATAGCCCGACACCATACACCGATGTTTCTCATAAAAAATTAAGGCATCCAAACTTTAAAAAGTTAAACTGAAGAGATTACGCTGTTAATTCAGCGTGGCACGAACGAAATAATCGCAACAGTTCGCAATTGTTTTTTAAGTCATCTTTAAATACAATAATAAATCATTTCACCTTATCAGTTTTTGCCTATAAAGTTCTTTAATTCGTTAGATATAATCTAAATTTTCCCAATAAATCCTAAGATTGATTACAGTTTAATTATGTAATGTTTTACCAAATAACTTACTGACAGTAATGATCACAAAACATCAAAGTTGGAAACCATTCTCTATCTTACTGAATGAAGTAAAATATCACAAAATGATTTAATATTAATAACAGAATTTTACTTACTGCTCGAAAATATGTAAAGTTATCTGCAACTCAAGGTGTTCTTTCTTATATTCCTTTTTCAATTCTAAAAATAGCATAGCATCACGCCTGTATTCCCTGAAGGAGTAGGCAGAGGTGTACATCCACGATACGCCAGCTATGTTTGAGTCCCACGTATTAGGGGGCGAGCCTATTGCCGTCTACCGGGCACATTTCCAAACTCCACGATGCTACTGAAAATTTTTCCTTTTACAAAAAAGCTCAATAACACTGCCCGACCCGGAGATCGAACCCGAGACCTCACGATCAGCAGTCACTTACACCACTGCTGCACCACCGTGACAGTCAATTAATAAACGAGCATGAGAAATAGATTTAAGCCGAAATGAAAATCGAATATTAGTTTGTGTAAGGCTAATTTAGAATTTAGAAAAAAAATTAAAATATGGTTCTCTTTTCCTTATACCATTTATTTGTAGTCTACACGGTATGTATTTTACTTTACTTCCATGCATTTCATCATGTCATCTCATCACTCATTCCCCTCCTTTGCATATTGTCTCTTACAAAACCCACTTTTCTTTGGTTCTCTGACAATTCTTCATGTTCATACCTTTTCTGTAACATGATTATTGCATGTAAATGCATTGCCGATAGAGGGCGTTGGTCGTTAAGAGAAATGTGATGAGGAAATTCGGTATTTCTAGAAATGGTACGATAGCTCAATGGATTAGAGCACTTCCCCGGAAAGGAAGGGACGGAGGTTCGTTTCCCGCTCGTACTAAAATACTCTTTTTCCTTATTCACAAATTATAATTTGTACTTTAAGAGTAGCTGAGCATGTCAAGTGCTAAAATATAGATCAAAATGATTATTGTTTCATTCCGTATCATGGTATCGGCGTGTAATAGGGAGGCTATGCTCTCATTTTTCAGACTTCCTCTTATCGCTATGATTTTCTTGCTGGGTTCTTCTCATAAAATCCTCAGTATAGAATCCGGCCTCTTAAGGCAATTGCAATCGTGACTTTAGCTGCTTTCTTTTGCTGTGGATGCACTTGCTTCAAGCGCTCTTCTTAGTTAATAGTAAGCTTTTTTACGATTTTAATACATACATCCATCCATCAGCCTTTCAATGTCCACTGCTGGATACAGGCCTCCCCAAGAATGGGGGATAGTGCCGTAATCGCCACGCTTGGCAGGCGGGTTGGCGATCGCAGTGGATGTTGTTAATACTCGAGGGAGTACTGCTGCCCACTCCCCCGGTAATCCCTCAGTCGGCTCTTACGACTCCCAAGGGTGGAGAGGGGTGGGACAATTCTAAAGCCGTCCCCACACGGCACACCACAGCTCAGTATACTCTAATTTTTTAAGGTTGATTACTATATATCACGTCAGAAACCTTCGCATTTAGAAAATTTTATAGATATCTTAGGTAGATTGATTTTAATTTGATTTTAATTTTAATTTTAATCAATTGACGTTGACAGTTGTCAATAGTAGGAAGAATTTTTGCTTGCTCCGTAAATTAAATCTATTTATCTAGTTTATTGCATATACTCAACAAATTAAATTATCATTTCATATTTATATAATAACCCAATATCCATAACTGTGTGAAGTGACATCAACATAATTAAACTGACACTCTTTCTGGTCGCCATTACACTGAAAAATTGACAATATATTATTTTGAGATTATTACTTCACCGTGAAATTTTTTCCCGACCGGCGAAGTCAGCAGCTGCTCTGGATAATCCATTTTAATATTACGCCGTTAGTACAAATACTGTTTTCAAGAGGCCTTGTTTGTATCATCATTATTTTTAGTTATTTTTTTGAACCGATTTTTCGGACTAAAACAAATACAAATTGCAAAGCCCTCGTATACGTGACATAATACTAGCTGCAGTGACTAACTTTAATAAGAAACATTTTCAAAATAAGCTTAATACTAGTCACCTAGGCATAGGTGGTACTAAAAAGCCTATTTTTGTCGCCGAACATTTAACCCCAACTAATAAATACGTGCATGCCGCTGCGCGGAAAAAAGCTAAAGAGTTGTCGTATAAGTTTGTCTGGGTTCGCAACGGAAGAATTTACGTACGGAAGGATATAACTCATCAAGCCATAGCTATTAGGAATGAAGATAGTCTTAAACTTATAAATTAACTAAGAATAATATATACATATAATATTACAAACATGCTTGAATGCATAGGGAACATTTGGTAAATATGGCTAATCCCGCAAAAAAATGTTTGAGACTAGGGTTATTGAACGCCAGATCTCTGAATACCAGCGTGGACGAATTACTGGTAAGTTTTACAAATTATAAGCCAGATATTCTTGCTATTAATGAAACCTGGATAAAGGAAGGGGAAGAAGCTCTTTCACCGTCTATAGCCAATTATAAATTTATACACAAAACTCGAATCGGTGAAAAGAGAGGCGGGGAGTTGGTTTCTATGTGAAACAGAACATCAATGCTCACGTTAGAGAGCATCATATTTTCACTCTTGAACAGTTATGGATTGAGATTCGCCTACCGGGAGTTACAGTGTCTATCGGCACTGCTTATAGACTGGAAAATGTTAATGTTCGTGACACATTAGATGCTCTTAGTGAATCCATAAACTTTATGGCTTACTGTAACTACACTTTTTTACTTGGGGAATTAAATATTAATATTATGGATAATGATCAAACACATACAAAGGACTTAATATCGTTTTGTTATCACCACAACCTGGATCAATTAATTAAAAAACCAACTCGAATTGCTGATCGTTCTAAATCGTTAATTGATATTATCTTAACTGATGCGCTATCCAAATGTAAAGATATTAATATTATCCACAACAGAGATTTAAGTGACCATGCAATGATAATAATAGATTTTAATATAAAGAAACCCAAATTTATAAAAACTATTAAAACCAAGCGATATTTGCATGACATAGACATGAATTTGTTTATGGCTGACCTTCAAACAATTCCTTGGCAAATTATTCATAATTTAAATACTGTTGACCAAATGGTCGAAACCTTTAACAATAATATAATTACTCTATTTAATGCACATGCGCCTTTTAAAAAAATAATAACTAGAAATTTACCCAAACCCTGGATCACGGACACACTAAAATTCATGATGTCCTTGCAGGAACAAGCATTAATAAAATCACAAAAGTACAAAACATACAGTTCTAAGCAATACTACCGTAACTTAAGAAATCTTGTTACAATAACGAGGGAAAAAGTAAAAAGAGCTTTCTTCAATCACGAAATTAACAGCAACATTCATAAACCTGTTTTACTTTGGAGAAATATCAAAAACACTATATTACAAAATAACAATTCCACACCTATACCGGACCACCTTAATGATCCTAATAAAATAAATCAACACTTTCTAAATTTACCTTTATATAATACACATGACTTAGAGAAAACGTGTACACAAAGGCAGACAAACCAAGAATATTTTGATCTAAACCCGACGACGGAAGATGAAGTTAGAAAAATTATTGAAAATATAAAAACTAAAGCTGCAGGACACGATGGTTTGAATATTGATATGATACTCTTAACATTGGATGTAACGTTACCCACCATAACCATAATTATAAATCAGTCAATAAGTACTCATACCTTCCCATCTAGTTGGAAAAGTGCTCTAGTGACACCCATACCAAAAAAGAGTACTGTTAATTAACTAATAGATCTCCGGCCTATCTCTATTCTACTAGTACTCTCGAAGGTTTTAGAAAAAATTGTTCTCGGCCAAGTCGTAGCATATTTAGAGAATTATAATGTAATACCTAAATATCAGTCAGGTTTTCGTAAAGGTCCCGGTACAGAATCTGCTCTTGTTCATATAACTGATGGTCTAACAGAAGCCTCAGATAACGGTACCACTAGCATATTCCTAGTCCTATTAGATTATTCTGGAGCTTTCGATTGCACACTTCCAGATCTGCTCCTATCTAAATTAGAACATTATGGTTTCTCAGAAAATACTTGCTATTGGTTTAAAACGTTTCTTCTAAATAGAAAACAAATGGTCGTAACTAACGGTAAAGACGGACAAAAGATCCTTTCCTCAGTCCTGCCTGTAAAACGCGATGTGTCCCAAGGTTCCTTACTATCACCTTTACTCTTTACAATTTTTACTTCAGATGTACCGTTATATATAAAATACTGTAAATATCACCTTTATGCTGATGATACACAATTATACTACTTTTTCCAAGGTAAAAATACAAAAGAAGCTATATTTTAAATTAAACAACGACTTAAACAATATATATAACTGATCTAAAAAGAACTCTCTAATGCTAAACCCATGCAAAACGCAAATGCTAGTATTAGGAACTAAACAACCAATAAAATACGTTCTAGATTTTGAAGAGAAAGTCAAATTAAACCAAACTCCTATCGAAGAAGTTAAATCTGCACGTAACTTAGGCCTTATTTTAGATGGAGAATAAAAAATTTCAGAACATATTAACAGTAAAATTAGAACAGCTTTCTTTAAACTATAAACACTTTATAAAATAAGACCTTATATTAAAGAAGATTTGCGTATTCTGCTAACCGAGTCTCTTGTCCTCTCACGCTTTAATTACTGCAGTACCACCTATGGACCTAGACTAAATCAGAAGTTAGAGAGGGCAATCCAAAGAGTACAAAATGCATGTATTCGCTTCTCAATAGATATACCCAAAAGAGAATACATAACACCACACTTGAATAAACGGAGTATTTTGAACATGAAAACCAGAAGAGAATTGCAATTCTGTACAATCCAAAAAGTAATATATAATAAAAAACCTGAATATCTTTTTGAAAAGTTAACTTGGACTAAAAATCTAACAACAAGAAATACGTTACTACGTTCTACTGCAGAAAATCTATTGAAAGTACCAGCACATAGTTCAGCGCGTTATAAGGGATGTTTCAGATTCTTAACATTACTTTGTTTAAAAAATAACAATATTCTGCGATATATAGTCAAAATCACTACGCACTTTAAAAAAGCGAAAATGTTTTTAAATAACTTTTACACCTGGTACCTGGAAATTGGCTAGCGGCCAAGGCTACGGGATAAGTGTATGTACATTCAAATATCATGAGTCAATCCTAAAAAAATGTTACTCAGCTGAAGAAAGGGTCTACCTAGGTAGATAGGTAATCTAGGTGACCTGGGATCTAGGACTATAAAATTTATATATAACCCATAATGCGTCTGGTTATATTATGTGTTCTTACTACACAACGATTTTCATTAAAATCGCTCAAGCTGTTGTAAAAAAACAAAAAAATTAAAAATGCCAATGTAATACACATACTTATTACGAAATTTGAGAAAAAAAATATTTCAAAGATGTATCTTACAGATTTAGTAGTAAGTATAGGGAAGTTTCCAAGTTGTAATTGAGATATTCTAGGTTACCAAATCCTTGATTGAGCTAAAATTGCTGTTAGCAATACAATTGAAACTGTAACCGGTACAAGGGAATAAACTTGTAGGATACGAGTTCATATAATTTAATGACATTACCGACATGTTGATATAATACTCTGCCTAACCTGTTGGGAACAATGGTTAGAGTCTATAAAGAATACTGCTATACTTACTTGTAAAAAAATCCTACTACCTATTGAATTTCTTTCTCATATCATAAATTATGGAATCGTTTACGTTTCATGTCTATATGTATAAATACATTGTATGTATACACATATATATATATATATATATATATATATATATATATATATATATATATATATATATATATATATTCTGATAGGACAGTGTAAGTAAGTAAGTTATGATAACCGTGAACTAATTAATATAATATATATCTAATATAATTTACTTGAATGGATGGGTTCGGACCAAGCGTCCAGACTTCGAGGACGTGCTTGGTTCATTTGGTGATAAGAGAGTGAATGATGCAGGTAGGCTCATTGCGGATGTATGAATGGAGAGAAACCTTATTGTGTCAAACACATTTTTTCAATATAAGGACATCTATATGTATACATGGAGAAGGAATGAACAGAGAAGTATGATAGAATTAATTCTGTCGCCTCCGAAGTAAAATTCTGGACACACAGGGGTCCCACTGTCGATACGGACCACTATCTTGTTATTGCGAGATTTAGTGGTCTGTTCAGAAAGTGGAGACACTGGCGAGAGCGTGTCCACTTCGGAGGGCTTGAAAGAATAAAGATTGAAAAGTTGCAAGAATCTCTTCTATTAAGAGCAAAGTATGTAGAGGGTGTCCGTGAACGGCTGACAATGGCAAGTCAGCCGGGATCTGACATAGAAGAATGCTGGTGAGTATTGAAAGATAGTATGGAAGATACAGCGAAAGAAGTATGTGGATGCTCAAAGAAGCATAGGAAAGTGAAAGGTGATGCATGGTGGGATACGGAAGTAGCAGCTTCCGTAGACCAAAAGAAGAAAGCGTGGCTGGACTATGTATCTTCTTTGAACCTGAGTGCAAGTATGAAAGAACAGAAGAAAGAAATATACCGGCAACGTAGGAATGACACCAAAGCCTTAGTCATAGAGAAGCGTAATAGAGCAAATATTTTTGCAGAAGAAAGGTTGACCAAAAAGTTCGAGAGCAACACCAAACTTTTCTGGAGGGAGGTGAAGAAATCTCGGAGTGGTTAGTCAGCTTTCAGAATGAATAAAATAAGGTCTAAAGGTGGAGACATTCTTACGCAAACACAAGATGTGTTAAGCCGATGGAGTGAATATTTTGGAGATATGTATGCAAATGTTCAGGGTGATGCTGGTGCCACATGTGGTCTAACAGATCAGCATTCGGTGCATCCTCTGATGACATTAGTATAGATGAAGTTGAATGGGCGATTAGAAGTTTGAAAAATGGTAAGGCAGCGGGTATTGATATGGTGTCTGCTGAGATGATCAAGCTTAGAGGCTCATGTGTCTGGGAATCCTTCCTGATGCTTCTTAATTTATGTTGGAGCTCAGGAATGGTTCCCAAGGACTGGAGAAGCGCAGTCATCGTGCCCTTGTTTAAAAACAAGGGTTCACGTTATGACTGTGCAAACTACAGAGCCATAAGCTTGACCAGTTTGGCAGCCAAAGTGTATGGTCTGATGCATTTTTGTGAGAGGCACAAGGAGGTTTCAGGTGTGGACGAGGATGCATGGATCAAGTGTTTTCTCTGCGCAACATTGTGGAGAAGCATCTGGATGTAGGCCAGAGGGTTTTCTGCAGTTTTGTGGATTTGGAGAAAGCATTTGACACTGTTGTACGAAAAGAACTTTGGGACATTTTCTTTCCGGAGTATGGTATTAGCGGTAGACTGCTACAAGCGGTGCAGTCCAACTACATAGACTGCAGAGCTTGAGTGCGGCTGGATGATGGAATGTGAACCCTGGTTTGGCGTCAATATCGGCGTTAAACAAGGCTGCGTTCTATCAGCCAGACTGTTTATCATATATCTGGATAAATGTCTACAAAGGTTGAATGAAATGGATGTGGGAGTTCAGATGGGCGACTCAGTGGTTAACTCGCTGCTATATGCAGACGATGCGGTCCTATTAGCGCAGTCTGCGACTGACCTGCAAACCCTTGTCGACGTAATGGCAGAAGATTGTTAGAAAAGGGGCCTACGTGTGAATGTGAGCAAAACCAAAGTAATGGTTTTTGAAAGAGAAGAAGCCAGAACAGATGTTAGAGTAGCAATAGGAAATGGTGTGCTAGAACAAGTGGATGAATTTGTATATCTTGGATGTGGATGGAAGGTACTCCACTGATGTAGAGAGAAGAGTGAATGCGGGAAATAGAGTGAACGGAACATTGGGACAACTTCTCGGCAGCCACCACCTCAGCCAGAAGGCACGTGTCGCAATACACAACGCAGTGCTTGTCCCAACGTTATTATATGAAAGCGAGAGTTGGGTATGTAAAAAGGAGCATGAGAGTAAAATCAATGCGGTCGAAATGCGATCTCTGCGGACAATCTGTGGAGTGAGGCTGACTGACCGCATTCGTAACAATGACGTAAGAGAGCGAGTATGAAAGAGAGTATTGGTGTAAAGATGCGAAAGGGAATGCTCCGATGGTTCGGACATGTGGAAAGAATGCCGGACGAGCGACTGGCTAAGAAGATATACAATGCGAAAGTGGAAGGATGTAGGTACAGGGGGAGACCGAGACTTACCTACCTAGACCAAATTGGTCATGTATTGAAGGAAGGTGGAGTCAGAAGTCTCCGAAACCGGCGAGCGTGTATGAAGAGAGTTATGAATGTTGAGGAAGCGAGAAATGTATGCAAGAATATAGCCTCTTAGCACTCTGTTCTCTCTGCCTACCCTGCAAGGGAAATGGCGTGATGATAAGTAAGTAAGTAATATAATATATATATATATATATATGTCCTGATTAATATAATAATTAATATAATATATATCTAATATAATATATACTAATTAATATAACATATATGTCCTGATTATTTAACTAAACAATATATTATGTACCTACATATATAAAACACTAATTGATAAAAAATTGTTTAAATGTCACTCAAGAAATATTTTCATAAAACGACTGTCAATTCGAACAATATATGACCATTATGGCCGCTTCGATCCTCTAGCTAATGACGGCGGCTTTACTCATTCCTGATCATATTACGTAGATAACGATATTACCCTTCCATTGCATACTGAGCGTCTTACAACCTTTCCATAAAGGCCGTATTAATACCATTTATAACTTTATTTGAACGAATACTAAAAAAATTGTTAATTTCTGTTGTAATCGAAAATTTTCACCTTTTTTCACAAAATAAAAACAAAACACGTGCCAATAATATGACCTATAATTAATTATTTCGCTTTTTTATTATAAAAAAAACTAATTTTACTTAGAACAAAACTTTCAATTAATTTAAAATTCATTAATGACGTAGCATGGTTAATTAACCATATTATTAAAATTATCAAATACCGATTTTATAAACTCCTTAAACTATCTTCAAACAAGTTTTCATGTCACAATTTCTATTAAAATCGTATTAGTGTGTGGTTAATTATATTTTCAATCCAGCTTAAAGTAATCCATCCATCCATCCATCAGCCTTTTAACGTCCACTGCTGGACATAGACCTCCCCAAGAATGGGGGATAGTGCCGTAATCGCCACGCTTGGCAGGCGGGTTGGCGATCGCAGTGGATGTTGTTAATACTCGAAGAAGTGCTGCTGCCCACTCCTCCAGTATTCCCTCAGTCGGCTCTTACGACTCCCATGGGTGGAGAGGGGTGGGACAATTCTAAAGCCGGCCCCACACGGCATAAAGTAATAGTGACGTCATATTAAATTATCATCTTTTAAACACGGAAAATTATTTCTTCAAAACATTGTTAACGCTTAAAATTATACGGAAGAAGGAGATTTAAAAAGCACAAAGTTAATTTAATCTAATTCTGAAACATTATTCTCACCTTATTAAATGTCATACTTTTTGTAGGGCGCCTTAACATCTTTCCAGACGTGCTTAAGTCAATTTTGTTCACAATCCAATTGCACTTGTAGAAAAAACTTTTTAACACTATACACAGAACAAAAGAATTTAAAACTTTATATTATTATTTCGGTTAATAACAAGTAAACAATGTTAGTCTCACAAAGTTAAGTAACAACAATTATTGTTTATTTAAACGATGTTAACTAAATTTAATTGCGAGACAGAAACGCGGCAAGCCTCCACCACTGTGATCCAAGACTGAATTTCCGCCCGCCCAAATGGCCCGAGTCGTCACGACACATTCCGATCGCTCCCGATTCAAACCCGTTTCATGAAAGCCACTCGATGAAGTGGTAAGTTTTTACGACTACCCGTTGGATAGCGTGGTCGGGGCCAATATAAAAGGATGCTTTGACACCTGTTTTTGATTATCTACCTATATTCGCTTTATTTTCACCTTTTTAATGATATCATTAATCACACTATTAATAGTCTAATATCACGCAAACTCAGTCAAAATAGAAGTACATTCATGCATCTGAAGTAGAAGTTTAATAAGTAGGTACTTGAGTTATACTACGTATTTATGCAGTTGTAGTGAGATCCTGCATATAAAACTCACATTGGAAAGAGTCCCAGCTCCGTCCCAGCGGTTCCAAAAAATATGCCCTTGATTGGCATGATATGGAAAAAACCCTATATGTGTAATTTAATTTATTTGTGTTGTAATTTAATTTATTTATCTGTGTTCACGTAATTTTTATCACTTAAAAATCTTCAAGTTATAATGGAAAGCACTTGAAAAGTATGAAAATTACTATAATGGAAGCTTGAAAGACGCACTGAAATCGTGTAAAGATACATACTGTACTTCGCTGGTACTTGACCTGGCAAAATGCCGTCTAGCTGAGAGCTTGATATTACAAGATATTCACGTTTCAAAATTGATTGCAAGAACTTTATTCACTACTTTAGATCAGGTGTACTGAACCAGCACCCTGAGTACCGCATGCCGCCAGCCCAGCCAGGTTTTTCTTAGTGGCCCGCCAAGCATATGAATAAAGCATTAAAGTTAAGCAACCCTCTTAATACCTGTATAAATTTAAGTTACGGCCCGTGGTACTCCTTTCCTAAAAGACCTACCTAGTGCATGTGAATTCTGCCAACCTGCATTTGGTAGGTATATAAATTTAGAATATCACTGAATCAAATACTCTCATTTTAAAATAGATATTCGAGCGCGGTCGTTGTAAATTTACTTACGATAAATTTATATTAGCGACACGGAATGGGTTGATGGAAATTCATCAGATTTTGATACTCGTGGTTGTAATTACTTACATCCAATAATCTTTCAGACATCATTAATCACTTTAAGTTATTCTTTAATCAAAGATATCTAATGATAGAACAAAACAATAAGGCATATTAAAAAAATATTCTAAGTCACAAAAGCGATGGAATATTACAGAAATCATCTGTTGTTAATCAAAAATCAATTTATACATGATACATCTATCTCTACAGCAAACAAAAATAGATATATAAATATATTGTAATAAGCTTTATAATAATAATTCATTTTGTTTCTCAATCATTAACAATTTAGGTCCAATAATAGACAGTAGTTTATTGTAGAAACATTAATATATAGCATAATTGAAATGCTCATAGGTAGTTAGTTTCTAAAATTATTATATTAATTTGTATCCAACATACTTCCAAACATGAGGCTCGACTCTTTCCAAAGAATGCCAATACGTGGAACATTGAACCCTTTGTAATAAACAGTTCTCTGAAACTTTCAATGTATCCTCTGTGTGAGAGTGTGTTGTGCCTTTTTTATATTACGTTTACTTAGTAAAATATTGTGCCTAAATATATATGCCAATGGTAATGGGCTTATTCAGGAAAATAAAATTACATGGAAGTCCGTAAAGTACAAGGCATGTACTACGAGTATACGGACTTTAAGCAGTAGGTTGTAGATATTAAATTACACTTTGTCTTTGCTAAGGCGGGAAAAAAAAATCCCTATCTGCACACCCTTTCCTTTGGGGCGACAACCTGGCCATCAAAAAAACCCGCTGGTTAAGTTGATTGTCAGAATACTGAATAAAAATCTGACTTCTAACATGTTCTCATTTTTTGTACGTTCGATAAGTTAGTAAAGTCGAAGGATATTTTTGTTGCAAGACCTACATAATATATTTTATAACGTAAAAAATCAAGTTGCCTTCTATTATTCTAACTAAGAAAATAGGTCAAAAACTATTACCCTGTTTTCATCAAGCAGAATAAATTGAATTCGTTGTATAGGTTTAATAAAGCCGTAAGTTTGTAAAAAATCTAATATTCCTCAGATTTACAGGTACTTCAAAGAGCTACAATACTGCACTCATAACTGCAATCAAATCGGGATCATCTGTTATGAGTATTCGTGCTAGCTACAACAATGACATCAAAATGGTGAACGTTTTATATGAGGCTTAAATTCCCTCACTGCTATAGAATAGAGTACCTAAGTATTATCTAGTAGAAATATGCTGCAAATATATTTTCTTAATTATTTACTGACCAGCTCACCTAAAAACTAGCCACCTCTGGTCTACGAGTATATACGTCACAAAACGTTGCAACTAAAAATAAATGCACACCTAGAGGAACCATTATTTTTAAACAAAAGCCTTCTCTGTTAGTCGTCCTTATCCGCACTCCATACTATAATCCCATCCATCCATCAGCCTTTTAACGTCCACTGCTGGACATAGGCCTCCCCAAAAATGGGGGATAGTGCCGTAATCGTCACGCTTGGCAGGCGGGTTGGCGATCGCAGTGGATGTTGTTAATACTCGAAGGAGTGCTGCTGCCCACTTCCCCGGTATTCCCTCAGTCGGCTCTTACGACTCCCATGGGTGGAGAGGGGTGAGACAATTCTAAAGCCGCCCACACGGTAATTGGCATACTATAATAATATGCCAAATTTCATAATGGTTCATTAAGTAGTTATGGCGTCATAATTTTATTATACTTCACTCCACTGCTCACCAATGATCTCTTAGCAAAAAATCCTATCCCATGTACATTTTTCATGGAGAATTTCATTCATTATTTCATTTCCTTTTTTCGTTTCAGGTTCCTAATTAATATATATATTATGCAATTTTATAATGATCGGTTTAGTAATTTCGCAGTGAAAGCATAACAAACAAACAAATGTATTTCCGCATTTGCAATATTCCGTTGCTACATACTTATCAGAATACTATTATTTTGACTAACCTCCAAGTTTCGGCAGACCTGCTCCAGCACCACTTGTGACCACGACTCTGCTCTGTAAGTATATACATAGATGATTAACTAAAACTGGAAGGGATAGAAAGCCGACCTCAACATAGACTTGGCTAGGCTTAGGCTATAAGTAATCTGAAGATGATGAATAGCTTTGTACATGTTATATAGTATTATACATGTTATAATTAGTGTAGATGCGTAGCTATAGTATATATATTAAAAAAAAAAAATATCGTCACGCCTGTATTCCCCGAAGGGGTAGGCAGAGGTGTATTTACACACCCACGACTCGCCAGCTATGTTTGAGTCCCACGTAATAGGGGGTGAGCCTATTGACGTCTACCGGGCACATTTCCAAACTCCGGGCTGCTACTGACTACACTACCACTACACCACCGAGGCAGTTATTATACTATATATATAAAAATCAAATTATTATATATAATTTGTAACTAGCATTACGTGCTTGAAATCCACAAGCCATTTTAATGACGTTGTTTACAGATAGCGTTATTAATTTATTACAAACCATTTTAATAGAGCCTTAAATTCTATAAATACCATACACAACAGTAAGCAAAAGGTTCACATTGGATGAATGCATGTAAATGCATTGCCGGTAGAGGGCGTTGGTCGTTAAGAAAAATGTGATGAGGAAATTCGGTATTTCTAGAAATGGTACGATAGCTCAATGGATTAGAGCACTTCCCCGGAAAGGAAGGGACGCAGGTTCGATTCCCGCTCTTACTAAAATACTCTTTTTCCTTATTCACAAATTGTAATTCGTACTTTAAGAGTAGCTGAGCATGTCAAGTGCTAAAATATAGATCAAAATGTTTAATAATTAGTTTATAATCTAGGCCATGGGTCGGCTACCTTTTGGCCTTCAGGGGACACAGGGGGACTATATAAAGGAAAGCGGGCCGCAATTGTCATATTATTTTAAATTTAAAGACATTTTATTGTAATTTTATTATGAGAAATGACGAAAAATAACAAGAACCAAACGAATAAAAAAAAATGCAAATTTAATTTTATGCTTGGTATCATAATGGTGTTTTACGTTATAAGTCTCTTTTTGTATAGCAAGGGTTTATTGGCATATTAAGCTGGTTTCCCATTACAATTAAGTACCATAACAATTTAAACATTATAAGAAAGGAGAATGGGATTTTCGAGCCTTTCTTTTTTTTTTAAAACTAAATGTTTAATTCACTAATTAATTCACTATTTAATTCACTAAATGTTCAATAAAACTAAATGTTTAATTTCATTATTAATCATTTATTCAAAATAATGAATTAATAAAAAAAATATATTCGAGGAAAAATAATATAGAACATTTTTATATCACTATATCGATTGATATACTAAATTGATACACAAGTGAAATCCTCTTTTTTAAACGCTACCACAGCAACACTACATTTGGCAGTTTATTTTATCTTTTCCAGCTTTATTAACGTTATTACACTACTTTGCTTATTTTATTAACCCTTGGTTCGTTACTGGACACTGAGAACTTGCCTACACAATGGTCCTGGCCTTGTTATTTTCGAATAATCTATCTGCTTGACGACGGTTCTTTTACTTGAAATTCAAAGAAGCTTGTGCCCAGCAGTGGGATAGTTTATTAAATAAGACTCTTAGTGTTATTTCAGTAGATAACACTACTTACCTTAAATGCTTACTTAATTATTTGGTAAATGTACCTAAGAAAGGTACTACCTTTTTTATACTACGTGGGTAGCAAACAAGCATATGCCGCAGCTGATAAGCGGCCCATCTGGTAAGCGGTTACCGTGGCCTACAAGCGTAGCAACACCAGTCATCGCTCGCGCGTCGCCATCTCCAAGAAAAGAGGTAGCGGGTGCATAGGAAGGATAATAGGAAGAGTATTCTCTCAAAGAATACTGAAGAGAGGTTAGGAAAAGTAGTAGTAGTAGTTAGTAGTTAGTTGTCAAAAGAAGGATCGATTTTGGAAGATCGCTTTTTTAAACTCTATTTTTTGGGTATCCTACCTTATTTAATAATTTATACAAAAATCAATCTTTCGCCAGAAGAATCGCGAACCCTAAACCATACAAACTAGACGTATACCATCTAGTGTTGCCATTGACATGACAATTGCCGTATTATACGGTATTTGGTGCCATTTGAAAAAAACCGTGTACAAGGCAACAAAACACATTAAGTCGCGGGATACAGCTACTCAATAACGTAATTGAATACAACCTATAGCACCATTGGACTTCACACTTTAGTTGATTATTAAATTCACATCGCTAGTATGATAAATTAATAATGGACATGGCACTGGAGAATTCCCCGGAAGATTAGATGTTCTTCAACCGATCGTTTTCGTTCTTTCATACGTACTTACGATATTCATTCTACTGTTACGAGACTTACAAGCATGAACGAAAATAGCGAAAGAAGATTGTAATATAATATGCAGAGGAAAAACAGTGACACCTAACAGCCTACTACCCCTAAAATCTGTCTGTTAATCTGAAATATTTTTATGAATTTTGTATGGATATTACATATTTGTATTTTATATCCTTCTTATATATTTGTATTTAATATCCTTTAATCATTATAACTTTAAGAACAATATCTAATTGTGTGTTTAAGTCTACATTGTGATTGAATTTGTATGAGACACGGCAAGTTTTCAGGTTTTACCACAAAACACAGCAACCAATTTTTAATTAATGGCAACCTCATCAGCAAAACTGACATCAACAAAATGCGGATGCAATGGACGCACCCTTTCGACAAATGCGTTCAATGCGATGTGTAAGGCTCGTGCGTGCGGACTAATGGACGTCCACCATAAGAGGCATTCACGTCATACAATCTTATAAAATAATATTACTACTAACTATCATTTAACCTAAAGTTCATATTTCTTTTCAGACAATTTCACCCAAGCTCCACGGTCGTTCAATCAACGTCTCCAAGATAACAGACTTTTTGTACCTACTTTATCAGGCAATCATGTTATACTTCATCGATCAAACTACGCGTCTTATTACTTTAAATCTATTATTAATGACTTTATGTGTTAAGTAAATGTGCGAAATAGATTTTGTAATAATAGTTCAATAAATTTTCGTGTTAATCACAAAGACGTTACTTTAGAACTATTAACAACTCAAAACAATATTGATCTATTTACTATGACTTTAACTTTGAATGTATATAGGTACTTCAGATCAAAAGAGCTAGCTGGGTTTGATAAATATTTATTAATCAGTACTGAACGCTCACAGTGGGATTGTAAAGTGGGGTTAACCTTGTTTGCTTTTTTTTTTATACGACATGGGTAGCGAACAAGCATACGGCCTACCTGATGGTGCTTACCATAACTGCGGAAGAATCCTCCTCCCTAGCCCTCTCCGCCGCTTCCTTCCGCGAGATGACCTCCTCGCAGAAGGCAGCGACCGCGGCCCAATTCCTGTCGCTGCCAAGCATCACTCTGACGACGCTCGGCAGCGAGAGGTCCCCCCCTATTGCCGCGACAAGTTCACGGCGCTGCCCATCCCAAGCCGGGCACGACTCGAGCGTGTGCCGCGCCGTGTCCTCGTCGCAGCCGCAATGGTGACAGCCCGAAGTCGCTTCCCTCCTTGCGACTATGTGCAGATATCTGCCGAAGCAACCGTCCCCCGACAGCACCTGCACCAGTCTACAGGTAAGGACTCCGTGCTGTCGCCCCGCCCACTCCTCCCTCCTCCAGCACAGGCCCCTACGGTCCAGAGACCAGCCCGGGGCGTCTCCAGCCGCCCCCTCCAACTGGCCATGGCAGCACGGTGGGCGTTGCCCTGCCACCTGGCCACCTTGCTAGGCAGGAGGCGACCACCCCTAGCCCGCTCTTGCGACGCCCGCCAATACACCTCGGCGAGTACCTCCGCTTCCAAGTCCCACAGGGGGATTCCGGCCAACGCGCAAGCCACCTCGGTCGACACCGTGCGGTATCCGCGTATGAGCCTGGACGCGACGACTCTTTGCGGTCTCCACAAAAGAGCCCTGTTCGGCGCGTCCAGGGACTCCACCCACACAGGTGCCCCGTACAGCGCCATCGACCGGACCACCCCCGAGTATATGTCCGCCCATATTTGGCATGAGCCGTGCAAGGGCGGACGCTGCGCCAACGAGCCTCGGGGACAGTTGACGGAAGTGCTTGTGAAAGCGCCACCACCCGTCCAGCACCAGGTACTTGATCTGGGCCTTCACCTCAATTTGGACCCCGTCCACCGTGATCGAGGCACCAGCAGGTGACCGACGCCGGGGCCCATAGAAAAGTAGGGCCTCCGATTTATCCAGGGCCACCCTAAGCCCCAGTGCTCCGATCCTCCTGACCACCTCCGAGGTCCCTAAGGTGGCCAGGAACGCCGCTTCCTCGCCACTTCTCTTGCCTGACCGCAGCGGAAACAAAGGCTGCTACAATCAAAGCAGTTAGTGCATGTCGGCCGGGTGTGTCCGACCACCATGCACTTAAAACACCTCGCGGGCCGAGGCTCCAGCACGGTGACCCGCGCGGAACTCCAGCCCACGAGGAGCCTGCCTGCGTCGGCCAAGGTTTTGGCCGCCGCGACAGGGCAACTCGCCCAGACGGTACCTACACCGCCGGGACTGGTCCGAATGGAGCCCACTCTGACGGCATTTGAGCATCCAGTTTTCGAGACAATAGCCTCCCGGACGTCTTCCGCTGTCACAGAGTCATCCAGACCGGAAATACGCAGTTCAGCGCACTTTACCGGTCGGGTGACACGGACTCCACTCCCCTCGCTAAACAAACCCGTCAGCCTTTCGGCCACCGTGTCGGCCATCCTGGGGCCCTCCGCCCCAGGGAACTCGAGAATTCGAGCCCATGTGCGGGCTAGGCGGGTCCGAGCGGCAACGACTCCGATGTCAAAGACATCGATTTCCGCCCGGGCCTTCCTCAAGATGGCCTGATACGTCAGGCCCGTTTCCGCCTCCGGCAGCATGGTGATGACGACCGCTGCCGCTTTCGGCGCTTGAAGCTTGCGCGGCTATTTAGGGCCGGACTGGCTCCCTGGCGCAGCGGTATCCGCAGCTTGGGCAGCAGCCCCAGTCGCGGCTCCCTTTTTCTTCTTGCCCTGAGATTTATTCCTCCCCCCACTCACCACATGTCAGCCCTCATTAGAGAGTGCAGGGCCGGTTGGCGCGGGAGGTGGGACACGTGAATCCCGGGAATTGGTTGCTGGGGCCCGCGAGGGCTGGCCAGCACATGGAAGAGGAGGTAACTCCTCTCTTGGCTGGCCCTTAGGGCGCTGCCCAGCCTTCTGCGCCGCCTTCGCTTTGGGGGCTTTGCCTTTTTTTAAGTGGCCACGCGGCCACCCTGCCAGGGCAGCGGCGTTAGGCCTGAAGACGGTGCGGCCTTCTTTTTCTCCGCGGCCAACGTAAAAACAATGGCCAGGGCATCGGAGACCTTCTGGACAATCTGGTCTGCGACCAGCAGATTGTCCCTCTCCAGAGGCTCCTCTTCGAGCCTCAATGTGAGGAAGGTCAGCCGCTCCTCCATTGAGAGCCCCGTTCCCAGATCCTCAATTACAGCCTCGTCCGCCTTGGACAAGGCGCGTGGCACTGTGCGCCTGCTGGCACCTCGGCCTCTCTTTGCTGGCCTTCCCAGCCTCTCCGGAGGAGGCATCTCAGTGGAGCTGCCCTCCGACTCCGACGCATCCCCTTCTAGTGGAATTGAGCGCTTCAGGAGTCGCGAGGGCCGCTCCAACGAGCCAGCCATACCCGACTGAAGCCCCGATGGTTCCGGGGCGAGCGTGCTTGCGGCCATTACACCGCCGCTACCGCCGTCCGTCTCCATCCCCGACGTGGGGCCACTATGATCCCGCTGTCCCCACCCTCCACGGCGGACGTACGGCCTATCCACTGTGCCCTCTGCTTATCAGAGGGACACGCGGAGACCCGTCCCTGCCGGGATTCAGCCGCCGGCACTAAAGTGCCGACGTTGCCCGGGGTGCACCAACGCGGAGGTATACCGACCCTGTAGCGTAACGGTGAAGCTGTCACGCCACAATTATTTAGGACCTACCTAGGGGTCTTAAAAGAAATTAAATAGGAAACAGATCGAAACAAATTTTAATAAATGAGAAAACACGTACAATTTTGTAAGCACTAAGTACTACTAGAGTTATTACTGTCTTTACCTAGTATTCACCGCAACACTTGGGATACCTCAAAAGATATTCTTGTATAAGGGTCCACTCCCTTTAGCATTCCGTACATGTACAAAGGTTCACTCCCTTCAGTACAATCCCTTCCGTTCTAAAAGATCAGACCCAGTCTCAGAACCAGACCCTGAAGTCCAACAGATCACACCTGAAATGTCTGAAACGGCCTCCAGTGAAGAACCAAAACTTCAAGACAATCTTCAGATGAGCCTTGACAACTTCTCAAGAAACTTTAAGATAATTCGGAGCTTTGACAGCTATCTCAATAGGACCACGTCCGAGTCTAGAATGAATCAGAATCTTCAGCTATATTTACAGGACCATGCCTGAGTCTAGAATCTCCCAGAATCGTCTATGTTCCAGTTTATAAAGCTTTTTCTTCGAACTTGACTGTTCGAGGATCAGACTTTTAATTTTAAAATAAATGTTTCTTTTCTTATAGGCCTATCATTTGTAATCTATTTAGAAAAGGAGGATTTAGGTAATATTAGAAAAGAGGATTTAGATTAATATTACAACCCGCACCCCCAGTTTTTACATCCCTGCAGATTTCTGTAAACAGACATCAAATTTTTAAATTATGGTGATGAGTACAAGTTTTATAACAGCATTAGTTTACAACATGACGAAAATTTATAAGATAAAGTCTCTACTTACAGCAGCCTCTTAGAGCTTAAACAGCAATAAAAATATTAATAACTAGTTATTTTTTTTGTTAAGGCGGGAAAAAAATGTACCTAACCGCACACCCGACAGGAATGACAGTTCGGGGCAATGAACAGGGTAGTGTCGCTAAATAAACCCGCTGTTTACCGTCTCTTCGCCTGTATTGGCGGACCACTGGAACTGTGCATTACTTCAGTGGTATACCTAGTTATCCTTGCCGTTGTACCTAATTTAAAACAAAGCAATCATCTGAGAAATGAAAATCTTACAAAAATAGTCGGCTGAGTTTAATGAAAATTGTACAAATTATTAATCGTATACAAATTGTAGTTTTCTAGAGCTGATATTTCCATGAGTACCCTTAACAACTATATAAATTTTATTTATAAGATGCTAGGTAAAGTAAACATAAATTTGCTTATGGTGACGGACTAAAAATACAAGTGACACTACCTCATTCTTTCCCACGGGTGTCGTACGATGCGACTAAGGGAAGTAAGCAATTATCACACATTGCATGACTGGTGGGAGTATTCAACTTGTTTACCAAGTTGGGCCTGAGCGGGTTGGTACCACCATCTCCCGTGTATCAGTGTGTTTTGGTTGTAACAGGAGATAGCCGTTTATTCTCTCATTTCATATCTGCGAAATGAAATAGTGAGCAGCGGGTTAACAGTGCTCTCAGTATAGTTGAGTCCATGGGCGACGGTTACCATTTACCATCAGGTGGGCCGAGCTTCGTCAGCCACCATACGCAATAAAAAAAAAGTCAGCTATTATAATTTTAAGTGTCAGAATATCTCGCGAATATGACTTTATTATTATATAACATGTATTAAATTATCCGTAACGTTTTCCCTAGAAGTACAAAGCATTTTTTATAAATAAATAAATAAAATAAATCCATCCATCCATCCATCAGCCTTTCAACGTCCACTGCTGGACATAGGCCTCCCCAAGAAAACGCCACAGCGAGCGGTCCCGTCATGGGGGATAATGCCGTAATCGCCACGCTTGGCAGGCGGGTTGGCGATCTCAGTAGATGTTATTAATACTCGAGGGAGTGCTGCTGCCCACTCCCCTGGTATTCCCTCAGTCGGCTCTTACGACTCCCGTAGGTAGACAGGGGTGGGACAATTCTAAAGCCGGCCCCACACGGCCAAAATAAAATAAATATTCGCGGAAATGTCACACAACGTCCTTTGATCCCAAACTTAAGCTTTACGCTTGTGCTATGGGTATCAGATTACGGATATAATACATACCTACATTACTTTTTTTTTGTAAATACATACATATAGATACTCGTAGAAAACACCCAGACGCAGTACAAATGTCTAAGTTCATGACACAAATAATTGTCCTGAGTGGGAATCGAACCCACGACCTCGTGCATCGATGTCGGTTACGCTGACTACGCCACGAAGCCCGTCAATAAATTTAGTTAAATATCCTTGGAAAAAAAGTAACACAACATAACATAGCATCACACCTGTATTCCCCGAAGGGGTAGGCAGAGGTGTATTACACACCCACGACTCGCCAGCTATATTTAAGTCCCACGTAATAGTGGGCGAGCCTATTGACGTTTACCGGGCACATTTCCAAACTCCGGGCTGCTACTGCGTTTTTTTCTTTTTAGGAAAAAACTCAATAACATTGCCCGACCCGGGGATCGAACCCGAGACCTCATGATTAGCAGTCGCATACACTACCACTACACCACCGAGGTAGTTAAAATCCTTGGAAAAGAAAAGTATTTTGAAGTTAAATAGCTAAGGGCTGCAGACGTACATAGAATGCGTTTCAGGTAAATTTATACAGGTGCAGTAGATAGCTGATGCAGAACATTGTGTGAATATTTGCGTCTTACCAGGAATGACTGTATGTACCACGCGTCATGGAGATAATTAAATGCCACATAGACAATCTTACTGAAATAGCAACTACGGGATGTTCACGATTAGTTTGCAGATGTTTATTTGCTTACTAATTAAGCGTAACGTTCTTTTGTAGACAAGTTGAGGTTGAATCTCAGTTACAGTAATAGAACAAACAAAACAACCATTATTATGTATATCCTAATTCTGAAATAAAACTTCGTTTACGGAATCTATCGCGTTTACTTGATTTTTATACTATCCCGACGTTTCTAATACTTTACAGCATTCATGATCACGGGTGGACTTAGATGATAGACGCCTTATACGCGCGCGATATCAGCCTTGGACGTCTATCATCTAAGTCCACCCGTGATCATGAATGCTGTAAAGTATTCGAAACGTCGGGAAAGCAGTAAAATCAAGTAAGCGCGATAGATTCCGTAAACGTAGTTTTATTTCAAAATGTCTAATATTCGCGTAAATATCAGAAAGTATTATCCTAATTCTACTAAAAATATAAACTAGATTCTAAAAAAATCTTTTTAACAAAAAGGTCAACAAAAAGAGTCATTCACCCGACTATAGGCCATTTAGTGATGTCCAGTAACAGATAAGTCGATACAATTTAATTTAGATTTTATCAAATTAATGGAATCGAATTTTTGAATTAATCGAGGATTTGAAATAGAGGATGGAATCGATGATTGCAAGTTTTTAGATATTATCGCTCACGGCTTGTCCAAAATCGTTATGTGGACTAAATATTTTTAATAGTAAAAAGGTACTACTTATTTCTAACAAAAATCTCTTCCAGTAGACCAACGAGAGGACAGCGTGAATATTGAAATTTGTGGGAAAGACAATGTAGAATGAGGAGGAAATTTTAGATTCTCTAATGTTAGATGGGAGTGAATTTCCCAGTTTTACCGTATGAAACTGAGAAAGAATTAAAATATAAATCAGTTTTGTGTGAAGGGAATTTTATCGCGGTGTGTAGATTGGAGGTCGCATCTGCCTGTAAGTTGCATCATTAGACCGGGCAAAGGAAACCCGCTTACGCATAAATGAAGATGCATCAGGATTGTGCAAGGTATTTCAGGTACAAGTCCGAGATGGACCAAAACCGTAAACTGCAACCGCAAACTGCAGGCGACACTACGGCGTGCAGCCGCGGCAAAGCATTGTCGACTGCAGCCGCAATGCCGTGCAATGCAATGACTCGGAGTTGTACTTACCTTAAATAAGACACATACATTGTAGTTGTATTGCAGGGTACTTTACATACATACAAAATCACCGAAACACAGTACACCGAGACTCAGAACAATCATTTGTTGTACACACAAAGATTTGTCCTGTGTGAGAATCGAACCTACAACACTCGATTGGGAGATTGGTATCTAAGTCACTTCACCATCTATGCAGCCATTTCAGTGGTTATCATTATACTCAGCATCAAATCAAACAGATATCTTTTACACTGAATATCAAGCGTAGATGAAACTCGAAGTCCAAATATCGTACTTAAAAGTTATTTTACAGGGAAAAACACAAATCGAACTAACAGAGCAAACAAAAATCCGTAGGCAATCCAAGTCGTGCCCCGACGCGGCCCACCCGCCGGCGCCTCTATAACGGTCAACGGTGTGGGCTTTCCAATCCAGGCCCACATCAAGTACCTGGGCCTGGTATTGGATGGACGGTGGCACTTTGACGAGCACTTCCGCCGTCTTGCGCCAAAGCTCGTCGGCACGGCGTCCGCCCTCGGGCGACTGATGCCGAATTTGGGCGGACCGAGTCTCGCGTGTCGACGACTCTACGCGGGGGTAGTACGGTCAATGGCACTGTACGGCGCGCCCGTGTGGGCGGAGTCCCTGGCCGCTCGCAATAGGGCCCTTCTGTGGCGTCCACAGAGGGTCGTAGCGGTCAGGGTAATACGCGGGTACCGCACGGTCTCGTGCGATGCAGCCTGCGCGTTGGCCGGAACCCCCCCTTGGGATCTGGAGGCGGAAGTGCTCGCCGACGTTTATCGGCGGGCGTCGACGGCGCGGGCGGGGGGCAGCCGCCCCTCGCCAAGCGCAATCTCTGCGTGGCGGGAAGATGCCCGCCACGCCACCGTCCTAAAGTGGAGGTCTCGGCTGGAGACGCCCCGGGCTGGTCTCTGGACCGTGGGGGCGCTCCAGCCGATCTTGGAAGAATGGGCAGGGCGGCAGCACGGGGTCCTCACCTTCCGGTTGGTGCAGGTTTTGTCGGGGCACGGTTGCTTCGGCAAATACCTGCACATGATCGCTAGGAGGGAGACGACCCCAGGCTGTCACCACTGCGACTGCGGCGAGGACTCGGCGCAGCACACGCTCGAGTCGTGCCCGGCCTGGGATGTGCAGCGCCGGGAACTCGCTGCAGTCATAGGCGTGGACCTGTCGCTGCCGGCCGTTGCGCGAGCGATGGTTGGCAGTGACAGGGCCTGGACCGCGGTCGCCGCCTTCTGCGAGGCTGTCATCTCGCGGAAGGAGGCGGCGGAGAGGGCCCGGGAGGAATCCTCCTTCGCGGACCCGATTCGCCGCCGGCGCGCGGGGCGGCGTGCGCGCGCTTACCTGCGTCTGATGCCGCCCTAGCCGAGGCTGCGGGCGGTGGGGTCGGGGAGTACCCTGCCGTCCGCGGAAGCCTACCGCGAAGGTGTGACGCCCAAGTGCGCGGGGCGTCGCACAAGAGAGGGTGCCCGGAGGGGCTGCCGCCTGCGGATCGCGGAGAAACGACGCGGTTCCCGTGATCCGCCGTAGCAAGGGCGGGTGAGGGCGCACGGTGGGTTTTTAGTGGGTGAGAGCCCCACACTACCCCGTTGTCTCCCCGGGCAGCGGGGTGTGCGGTAGGACATTTTTGCCCACCTAAAATAAAAAAATAAAAAAAAATAAAAAGGCAATCCAAGTCGTAGCACTGAAGTAAGTCACATAGTTCTAAAACTAATATCTGAATATGTCTGATTTTGAACACAAATAAACAAAAGACGGAAAGAACGAAAATGGAAAATAAAATCGGAAATAATACGCTATACTCATTATATGTAAGAAGTCGCATGTCAAATGCTTAAAAGTATATAAAAAAAAATATCAAACTGTCTGGTTTTTATCAATGCAAATTTTACCTATGTATAAAAAAATACAATTCAAATAGCTTCATAGATTATATTATAAGTTAGAGGTGATCCATTACGAGGTTCCCTACTTTTTTAAAGAAAAAAACAGAAAATTCAAATTTAATGGAGAATGTTTATTATCATTTGAAAGAACATTCTTTGGCATTTATTTTTTGAGGATTATGTCTATCAAAAAAAGCAGCGTTCCCCTGTGTACTAAAAACATCCACTGCGATCGCCAACCCGCCTGCCAAGCGTGGCGATTATGGTAAAACCCTCATTTTGGGGAGGCCTATGTCCAGCAGTGGACGATGAAAGGCTGATGGATGGATGGATGGATGGATATCTATCAAATGTTGGCCGTTGCTGCGTCGCAGATGGTTTATCCGTTGAGTCCAATTTTCGATGACTCGTTCGAGCATTTCGACTGTTAACTAGCGAATAACACGCGTGATGTTTTCCTCCAAGGCCTGAATCGAAGCGGGTTTGTCCGCATAAACTTAAGAATTTACATATCCCCACAGGAAAAAGTCTAACGGTGTGATATCACACGATCTTGGTGGCCAATCGACCGGTCCAAAACGTGAAATTATGTGCTCACCGAAATGTTCTCTCAATAAATCCATTGATTGATGTGATTTGTGGGAAGTGGCGCCGTCTTGCTGAAACCAAATGTCGCCAAGATCACGAACTTCAATTTCAGGCATCAAATAGTCGGTTATCATGGCACGATAACGGTCGCCATTGACGGTTACGTTCGCATCGGCATCATTTTTAAAGAAATGTGGACCGATGATTCCACCGGCCCACAAACCACACCAAACCGTTGTTTTTTCTGGATGAAGTGGCAGTTCTTGAATCTCTTCAGGTTGCTCTTCGTCCCAAATGCGGTAATTTTGTTTGTATACATACCCATTGAGCCAGAAATGGGCTTCATTACTTTGTTATTACCAGTCGAAATGCTCGAACGAGTCATCGAAAATTGGACTCAACGGATAGACCATCTGCGACGTAGCAACGGCCAGCATTTGATAGACATAATCTTCAAAAAATAAATGCCAAAGAATGTTCTTTCAAATGATAATAAACATTCTCCATTAAATTTGAATGTTCTGTTTTTTTCTTTAAAAAAGTAGGGAACCTCGAAATGTATCACCTCTTAGGTAGTATATGGGTAATAATATAATATAAACCCTACCTTTTTGAATTAACAAAATTGCTTTATTCGTTCAGCACTATTTAATAGAACATAAACAATCTAGAAGTTTTTAGTCAACAACTAACGCCGATTTTCGTCTAGTATTTTTAAAGTAAGATTTTAGAAAATTATTCCATATAAATATTGTATAAAGTAGCAAAAAATAAAGTTAAAACCTTTGAAATACCTGAATATATTAATTTTGTCATTCAATGATTGTGTGGTAATTAGGTATTATGTAAAATTTTTGTTTACTTACTTACTTACTTACTTATCATCGCGCCATTTCCCTTGCGGTGTAGGCAGAGAGAACAGAGTGCCAAGGGGCTCTATTCTTGCATACATGTCTCACTTCCTCAACATTCATAGCTCTCTTCATACACCTTCGCCGGTTTCGGAGACTCCTGACTCCACATTCCTTCCATACATGACCGATTAGGTCTAGGTAGGTGTGTCTCGGTCTCCCCCTGTACCTACATCCTTACACTTTCGCATTGTATATCTTCTTAACCAGTAGCTCGTCCGGCATTCTTTCCACATGTCCAAACCATCGGAGCATTCCCTTTTGGATCTTTACACCAATACTCTCTTTCATACCTACTCGCTCTCTTACGTCGTTGTTACGAATGCGGTCAGTCAGCCTCACTCCACAGATTCTCCGCAGAGATCGCATTTCGACCGCATTGATTTTACTCCATCCATCCATCCATCCATCAGCCCTTCATCGTCCACTGCTGGACATAGACCTCCCCAAGAGAACGCCACAGCGAACGGTCCTGTGCCGCCTGCATTCAACGACTGCCTGCGACTTTGACCAGGTCATCGGTCCACCTGGTGGGAGGCCGTCCTACACTGCGCCGTCCGTTACGCGGTCGCCACTCGAGAACCTTTCTTCCCCAACAGTTGTCGGTTCGTCAAGCGACGTGGCCTGCCCATTGCCACTTCAGCATGCTCACTCGGCGGGCTATGTCGGTCACTCCCGTTCTCCTACGAATTTCCGTATTACGGATCTTATCACGTAGAGAGATCCCAAGCATAGCCCGCTCCATAGCACGCTGAGCGACTTTAAGCCTTGATGTAAGGCCAACATTCAGAGACCACGCCTCTGTGCCGTAAGTCATCACTGGTAACACACACTGGTCGTAGACCTTCGTCTTCAGACACTGTGGAATATTGGACAAGAAGATCTCCCTCAGCTTCCTGAATTCCGCCTAGCCGAGCTGGATTCGTCGATCGACCTCTTTCTCGAAGTTGTGTCTACCTAACTGGACAGTTTGTCCCAGGTATACATAGTGGTCGACAACTTCGAGAAGCGCACTCACGACTAGGACCGGTGCTGAAATGACATGGACATTAGACATGAATTTCGTCTTGTCCATGTTTATTTTTTAGACCCACTAGTCGGGAGACACGGCTGAGGTCGTTGAGCATGGTACCAAGGTCCTCCAGCGATTCTGCCATGACCACGATATCATCTGCAAATCGAATGTGAGTGATGTATTCGCCATTTATGTTGATGCGTAATCCGGTCCAGTCCAAGAGCTTAAAAACATCTTCCAATGCAGTGGTGAAGAGTTTCGGGGACATGACGTCTCCCTGTCTAACACCTTTCTGCAGTTGGATCGGTTTCGTGCTCTTGTCCTGAACTCGAACAGACATAGTGGCGTTTATATACAATTACTTCAACACTTTGATGTATCGATAGTCAATTTGGCACCGCTGAAGGGACTGCAGCACCGCCCAAGTTTCGATCGAATCCAAGGCTTTCTCGTAGTCCACAAACGCTAGACACAGAGGCCGATTATACTCCTCGGTCTTCTGTATAATTTAGCGCAGCGTATGTATGTGGTCTACGGTATTATAGCCTTTTCGGAAACTGGCTTGTTCGGGAGGCTGGAAGTCGTCGAGCCTACGCGTGAGTCGATTTGTAATGACCCTCGAGAACAACTTATAGGCATGGCTCAAGAGCGAGATGGGTCTGTAATTCTTCAAGAGGGTTCTGTCGCCTTTCTTGAAGAACAGCACCACCACGCTCCTGATCCACGACTGGAACGTCGCTCCCGAGAACGACGGAATTTAATAGCCTCTGGAGGGCTTTGAGGCCCGGCTTTCCGCCTGCCCTCAGAAGCTCTATAGTAATTCCGTCGTCTCCCGGTGCCTTTCCGTCCTTGAGAGCCATTCTGATCTCGTACAGGCTGACGTCCGGGATATCTTCGATATAGTGCCGAGTCAGCTTGGATCTGGGCTCATGGACCAAGCTGACAACAGGGTTCTGGGACCTGTATAACTGTCCATAGAACTCGTGAACCTCTCTTAATATCTCATCTTTGGAAGAAATAACAGTGCCATCATTGGTCTTCAGCTTGGTCAGCTGGCTTTTCCCAACAGACAGATCTCTTGCGAACACTTTGGAACCTTAGTTCCGCTCTATCGCCTCTTTAATACGCAAGGTATTAAATCGGCGAATGTCTCGTCGCATAGACTTGGAGATTTGCCTATTTAGTCGCCTCTGATTGGATCAATCAACCGAAGACTGCATCGTCATTTCTGTCCGTCTCGCCATGAGCTTAAGAGTTTGGTCCGAAATCTTTTGAGTCCTATTTGACGTGACTGGTCTTAAAAAAGCGACCTTTTTTAAGACCAACCCGACCGCTTGGCAGTTTCCACGAACCTGTTGTTCATATCATTCACTGAATCGCACTCGTCTAGGCATTGAAAGCGATTTTGTAGTTCGAGCTGAAAGTGTTCGGGGTTCTGGTATTGAGCAAGTGAGCAAAGGTGTGTTGGTCGGAGCGTAGACTTCATCAAGCGTGACCTTTCGACTTTCATATTTAGATTCAATATGCCTCTAACTAAGCGGTGGTCACTCCCAGTTTTAATCCTGCTGATCACTGAGACATCATTGAATATGTGTCGTTTGTACGTTAAGATGAAGTCGATCTCATTTTTCACTGAACCATCAGGGCTAATCCAGGTCCATTTTCGCTGGAGCTGTTTCCTGAAGAAGGAATTCATCATAAAGAGGCCTTCCTTCTCCAGAAAATCAGACAGCATCCTCTCATCCCATCGCATCCCTGTGGTTCCTCTGCCCAAATCCATATTGCCCCACCTTCAGCTCATCGTCTCACCTTATGCCTAGTTTTGCGTTGAAATCTCCTATAACCACCGTGAAGTGACTTTTAGACGCGTGAATGGCTTTCGAGATGTCCTCGTAAAGGGCCTCCACTTCATCGCCGGAATGTGTTGAGGTCGGTGCGTAAACCTGTATGACCTTCAGCGAATACCTTTTGGTTATTTTTGATCTATATATTTTAGCATTTGACATGCTCCGCCACTTTTAAAGTACAAATTATTTGTGAATAAGAAAAAAGAGACTTTTATAGTATGAATTTTAATTGCAAAATTAAACTTACTATATTGGTTTAATGCATTTAAATGCTTCCGATAGATGGCGTTGGTCGTAAAGACAAAATGTGATAAGTAGATTGGGATGATCGAAAGATCTGTACTATAGCTCAGTGGTTCAGAGCACTTCTCCGGATTGGAAAAGGCGCGGGTTCGTTTCCCGCTAGTACAAAAAATCTCTTTTTCCTTATTCACAAATAATTTGTACCTTTTGGTTATTCTGAGTATAAGGTACGCTACTCGACACACTCTCAATCTTCTCCACGTTACCTATGAGAGACCTGCGAACGATAAACCCTACACCACCCTGGGACTGTTGGTCGCCCTCCTCCCGGTGGAAGAGCAAGTTTCCGGACTGGAGGATTATCGTACCCTCACCCTGTCTTCGCACTTCTGATAATCCTACAACGTCCCATCGGATCTTGCTCAGTTCTTCTTCCAGCGCGGTGATCCTCTCGTCAGTCCTCAGTGTCCTGACGATGTTCGTTACCAGGGCCAGAAGTCGTTTCTGGTAGCCGGATCGCGACCGGAGATCCTTAGCACCCCCTGCTCCACCGTTACCGGGCCCGCTACCGTTAGGCCACGGAATAGCGGAGCTGCCGTGACTGGGGGCCGATGTGTGTGTGTGTGCACTCATATGGGGGTATTACCATAATCGTCACGCTTGGCAGGCGGGTTGGCGATCGAAATGGATGGTTTTAGTACACAGGGGAACGCTGCTGCCCAGTCCCCCGGTAATCCTTTAGTCGGCTTTTACGACTCCCATAGGAAGAGATGGGGTGGAGCTATTCTTGGTGCTGGCCCCACACGGCAAAAAATTGATTTTACTCTCATGCTCCTTTTTGCAAACCCAACTCTTAATAACATTGGGACAAGCACTGCGTTGTGTATTGCGACACGTGCCCTCTGGCTGAGGTGATGACTGCCGAGAAGTTGTCCCAATGCTCCGTTCACTCTATTTCCCGCATTCACTCTTCTCTCTAGATCAGTGGTGTACCTTCCATCCTGACTGAATCCACATCCAAGATATACAAATTCATCCACTTGTTCTAGCATACCATTTCCTATTGCTACTCTAACATCTGTTCTGGAAAGAGAAGAAGTCTCTTTCAAAAACCATTATTTTGGTTTTGCTTACATTCACACGTAGGGCCCAGTGTTTGTTTACGTTTTCTTAAAAACCTTTGGGAGCAAGTATACTATACACTACGGCACATTAAATATCTCAATGCAAATATTATTATCCCATAGGAAGGAACTGTCCATTTTTTCGGAATAAAAATTAGCCTATGTTCTTTCACTGGCTCCAGATTATATGCAAACAAAATTTAATGAAGATTTAGTAGTTATACCGAAAACGCAAAAAGGGTTGAACAGTTTTTTTGATGGTGATATACATTTCTAGTAGTAGAGTCATACTTATCCCAACATGAATGGGCCGGCGCAATCAGGGAAATACGGGTGGTACTTCCCTGATTCCCTCTCACAAAAAACCTGCGTGTAACAACGATAGTTACGCCTACCGTTGTGTTTCGTATGGTGAGTCAGAGTGCTGGAGGCCCAAACCTCTCCCTCCTTATAATCCTTCCTATCCTCTCCTTAGTATCCTACATATCTTCTCCTTATCCTTCCTATCCACCTTCTGTCTCTTTTCTTGGAGATGGAGACACACAAGTGATATCTCTGGTGTTGCTCTATAGACTACGGTAACCGCTTACCATCAGGTGGGCCACCAGCTTGTTCGCCACCCATGTAGTATAAAAAAAAAAAATTGATAGAAATTTGACATACAGATAGTTTATTAACGACAAGAATAGAACTCCTCATCCTCTCCTTATTATCCATCCTCTCCAACTTCTATGTCTTTCCTTAAAGTTGGTAACTATTACCGAAGATGTGGGTTTGATTCCCACTCCAATTCCCGCTCTCCTATACTTTGTGTGACCCACAAATGGTTGTTCTGAGTCTGGATGTACTTTGTGTCCCTCAACTGTATGTTTATAGAACCCCAGCAAGTCATGGATACAGTGAATGAAAAAAGCATGGATATCACAAGTTAAGGGGATTATCTTATAGAACACAAGCTATAGTAGACAATTAAAATGCAATGTATAACTTAATTCCTACAGGTGTGATTAGGGTAGCTTATCGACAAAGCATAAGACCTAACCTATAGAACAAAATTCGATAAGCCACAGGTTTGAACCCCGACCGCAGTAATGTTCTTCTATTGTTCCCAGTAATTTAATAACAATCGCTAAGTTGGAAACCTTTATACCTTTATTTTTTTTTTTTTTTTTTTTTTTATTGTCAGGAAACCTTTTATAGGTATCCCCCCGCCGGGGCGACGGGGAGATTATGTCGGAATCCGGACGCGGCGATTGGCAAATGGAGATGCCTAGTGCAATGCCACGCCGTATACCGACTAAAACCTGACAGTGTTCCTTCAGACTACCTGTAGCCCAGGGAGGAGGGTCACACTCATCGTATTCCTCATTCCCCCCCGGGCAGGTCTTGGCCGCCTTGCTCCATTCCTAGACGGCCCCGCCTGTTTTGGAGGGACTAGCCCTCCCTCCTTTGAGAGGCGCACGCGGAACACGGGCGCGCCACCTTCTCGGGCCTGCTTCTGCTAGGGCAACGGACGGCCCTACGTCCATTGCCCTAAGGCCAGCGCTCATGGGGGCCGGAGATCGTTCAGCGCCCTCCGGCGCCCGGTGCGTCTTCTGCGGGTCGGGAGGTTGGTGGAAGCCTCCCGTTCCCTTTCCGCCGCCTCTTTGGCGTACATCACCTCCTCGCAAAATGAGGCGGCGGACTCCCATGCACTCTCGCTCCGGACCATGGACAGGAGCAAGGTCGGTAGCGAGAGCACTCCCACGTCTGTTGCCACGATCAGATCACGGCGCTGCACTGCCCACGCTGGGCACTCCACCAACGTATGCAGCGCCGTGTCCTCCGGGCAACCTCCGCAGTGATGGCACCGGGCCGACTCTTCCCTGCCTATTCGACACAGGTACTTCCCGAAGCAACCGTGTCCAGTTAGTACCTGTGTCAGCCGGTATGAAAGGACGCCATGACGCCTCTCCAGCCACTCTTCCATGATGGGACTTACCGCCGCGATCACGGCGTGCCCTGCGCTCGGTCGCACCAGCCGTGCACTCCAGTCCGCCAGTAGGATCTGGAATGCGCACTGTTACCAAAAAGCGGTCCTAGTGAGATAGTAGAGCCAAGGTCAATTCATCTCACTCTATTCGGGTGACCATGATTGAAAACAAATAGAAATTTTCATTTTTTGATGTGAAACATCTAATGCGGAGGGAGGGTACAATCGGCTGTTAGAGTGGTGACGCCTTTATTTTACTTGTCCCGTTCAATTCTTGCAAGTTAAATATGACACACTTCCCGGTTTCCTATTGAGCTGAAATTTTAAGGGAATACCAGGGGAGTGGGCAGCAGCACTCCTTTGAGTATTATTTATTTATTTTATTTATTTGTTTTTAGAGAAGCTTACAGACTAATAGAACATACAGACAATCATATATAGATAATTCTTATTCCCAATTACAAGCTTCTGCATATAGATGTTCATATTAAATGATGACAGAAAGAAAAAGAAATAAAAAGTGATAAACGAATGCTAGTAGAGTGATATTTGACAAACTGATAAACAGAAAACAAAACAAAAAAGTTAAGTAGAGAACCATTACAACAACAAAAAATAATAATAATAATACAGGTAATCATTGTGTTACCTCCCCAAAGAAGTTTGCATTAACCATTTGCCTTATTGTTTGCGCTTTGCTACTGAACAAATCTATATCTAATTGGGACGAAAGACTGTTGAATGCTGCTGCACTGCGAATACAAAAAGCATTTTTACGATAGTTAGTTGTCGCAAACGGTACATCTAACAATGGTCGTTTCCTTAAATTACCCTGGTTTGTTCTTAGGTTAATTTTATTCAGTAGCTCAGGACAATCAATGGTACCGTTTGCAACATTTACCAAAAAGCAAACATCCCTTACGTTTCGCCTGGTTTTAAGTGATAGGAAATGATACCTCTTGCAACGATGCTCATAGTTATCTGATCATTGCTGGGCCCTATAATCTAGATAACGTAAAAATTTCCTCTGAATGCCTTCAATACGTGATTTGTAGGTTTCGTATTGCGGATTCCACACTTCGAAAGCATATTCAAGATGACTACGAACTAAAGAGCAATATAATATCTTAATTACTTTTAGAGATTTAAAACATGAGCATGTTCTAATAATAAAACCTAGAGCCTTAGAGGCTTTTGTGACAATGGTATCTATGTGGTTATCGAATAGAAGTTTGCTATCATGCACCACACCCAGATCCTTTACTCCACTCGTACTCTTTATTACTTGTCTACCAAGTGAATAAGTCGAAGCAACTAATGTCTTTTGCCTAGAAAAGGTTACATGGATACATTTTTCCACATTCAGTTGTAGTTTATTAACAGTGCAATAACACGTAAACTTGTTAAGATCTGATTGGAGCTCCTCTACATCGGATGTACCGCGAACTAACTTGATAATTTTCATATCATCCGCGAAAAGCAAGATTTTGGAGTTTTTGAAATAAGTACCAATGTCATGAATAAACAAAATAAAAAGTAATGGTCCTAAAGTAGAGCCTTGCGGCACACCAGAAGGAACACCAATACTCCAACCAGAATGGTATCCTCTTAAAACCACAGCCTGCGTCCGTTTATTCACATATGAGACGAACCATCGATATAAATCACCATGTATGCCCGCAGATAGTAGTTTCTGTAAGAGCACACGGTGGTCTATACTGTCAAAACATTTACGATAATCTATGTATATCACATCCACTTGAAACTTTCGGTCCATCCCATCATCCAATTTTCGATATTAGATTTGTCACCTTTTCTGTAAATAGGTGAAATAAAGGCCGTCTTCCATATTTTGGGCACAATCCCTTCCTTAAGCGACCTCTCAAAGAGGATGCATACTGGAGATAATAAGCTATTTGTACACTTAATTATAAATATAGAGGGCAGTAATTCTGGTTCACAAGACTTTGAGGGGGCCAGATTTTTAAAAGTTTTAATACTCTCTCTGGACACACAGAGATTGTACTCAGATTCACAGGGCTATTTGATACTTCATGTACTACTAAGCTATCAGATGATTCACACTTTTGATAAGTAGACTGGAAGTATGATGCAAAAAGCTCAGTAATAGCCTCTCCACTGTCAGCATAGGTATCGCGGTAGCGCATCACACTAGGGAACGTATTGCAGTTTTTTTTACTTTCGACGTATGACCAGATTAATTTAGGGTTACTAACTATTGCAGCTTCCATTTTTTCCATGTAAAAGTTAAAACATTCCTGCTCTAATCGTTTTGCTCTGTTTCGAAGTAATGAGAAAGAATGATAATCCGATATGTTTTTATAGTTTTTGTATTTACGATAGTATTTATATTTTTCTTTAAGTATTTTAATTAACGCAGAAGATGGTGTATGTGACGACTTATTTACCGTTTTCCTGGGAATATTTGTATCCCTAAGATCATATAGTTTGGCATAAAATATACCTACAGCTTGGTCTAAGCTATCAGTGTTTAAATAATGGTCCCAGTTCACTAGATCCAGTGCATATGTTATTGCCTCGTAGTCACCCCTATGAAATTGGTATGTTACATTGCGTTTCTCAAAACATTTATGGATCTCAACAAAATCGACGGAGATGATAAGAGACTTGTGATGACTGTCTACAGGAATCGCTAATGGCTCGCACTCATTTACTGATAAATAGTTATTTGAAAATACAAGATCTAATAACCTACCGTTGGTATTACGCTCGCCGTTATATTGTGACAAATTACCTCGGTACCGAAATTGAAATCACCACATATTATAAAAGTGTCAGACGGATGGCTTGTCACCAAGTAATTAAGCTTATTACAAAAATTCATTAATTGAGTTGTATATGAATTGCATGCATTTTCATTATATAAATAAAGACTACAAATGTTATTGTAACTTACAGCGGGTCTAGATCTTTTTAAAGTGAGGGATATTCACACATCCTCGGCGGTTGAACGCCGGTCTATTCTTTCTGAAGCTGTTAAGTTATTCCTCACTGCAATTAATACTCTGCCTCCACGCGTTTGCAAAGTTCTGCTATAATCTCGGTCACGTCTCAGTACGACATAACGCGAGTCAAACAACTCACTATCACTAATATCTATAACAACATCCACTGCGATCGCCAACCCGCCTGCCAAGCGTGGCGATTACGGCACTATCCCCCATTCTTCGGGAGGCCTATGTCCAGCAGTGGACGTTAAAAGGCTGATGGATGGATGGATGGATGGAGCTGATCTGATAATGGAGCTGGAAGGTGGACATAGGAACTCGTATAATGAAAAGGCAAAACCCCATCGAGTTTGGGCTCGTATGATTCATCTTAACGAGTACTTTGCCTCTAGATGGTATCCAGGGGCTGATGATGAGGCTGGGGGGTGGCCACAGTAACTCTATAATGAAACGACGCAACCCCATCGAGTTTGGACACGTTTGATTCGTCTTGTTAGTACTTTGTCTTTAGATGTATCCAGGGTCTGATGATGGAGCTGGAAAGGTGACCACATAAACTCTGTAATGAAACGACGCAACCCCATCGATTTTGGAATCGTTTGATTCGCCTTGACGAGTACTTTGTCTTTAGATGGTATCCAGGGTCTGATGATGGAGCTAGAAGGCGGCCATAGGAACTCCATTATAAAACGACATAACTCCATCGAGTTTGGACTCGAATGATTTTTGTCTTGACGACTACTTTGTCTTTAGATGATATCCCGGGTCTGACGATGGAGCTGGAAAATGGTCACAGTAACTCTGCAATGACACGACGCAACCCTATCGAGTTTATACTCGTTTGATTCGTCTTGACTTAACTTGTCAAGTTACGATCATTTTATTTCTACAAAATAATTTCGATGTTTTCACATCTGGTAGACGTCCCGCGACGTCTAGTTTTTTTTTATTTTTCTTAGTATTGGTTAAACAAATTTTTGTTGGTTTTGCTCTCACGCTTCTTGTAGTGAACCGATTTTGATGAAGTTTGATCCATTTCTTAGGGAAGCTAAACTTAAAAAAAATACTAAAATATAAGCATGACTAGAACTTAGGCCTTCCCTACATTCAAAGATGACGATCAGACGTATTTCTTAGCTCATGCAAACAAAAAAACCTACTAACTGAACTATATAGTTAGAAGTCTGAAAATAATAAAAATATTACATTTTAGGAAGTTTACTTTATTGACTGACAGTTTTTTTGATAAACTTGTTTTCGTGAACTGATTAGCCCTTCTGAGTTTAAAAACCTTAAGGCTTATTTGAATTAACCGGAAAAGGAAATTTATTGTCACCCTAATTGTTCTATAGTAAGGCTTAGCACGCACATGGAAACATCGCCGCGTGTTATTTTAAAAAATTGTTGTAGATAAATAAAATAACACGATTAAAAATTATATATTTATATGTTTTACATTACAAAGTTTTAAATTACATTAAAAAAAGAAGTCAGAAATAAAAGCACAAGCTAAAAGAAGAGTCGCATGAAATTATCCTTGTAAAGTTATTCCCTGATTCTTATCTTAACTTGCGCATATACAATCATCACAATGTACCTATTTCGTGAAGAATTGACACGTTCAACTCATATCTGAGCATACAACCTCGTATATTATAATAACGTACGAAGCACAAATGAGCCATCAGATGGTATCATGATACATTGTCACACATCTCAAATGGGGTGGAACACCTCAATTCGTATATTGAGTAACTCATACAATTCCTGCCCTTCGCTATCTCAATAGTGGGACGCGACAGAACGTGACTAAGCGGCCCAAAATTTTTTTCGCAGTGCGATCAGAGGTTTTCACTTTAATTTCACAAAACATTACCGCCAAACACAGATTTATTTTGAAATTATTCTTGCACAATTTTATTTTCGCAAGTGCGTGCAGCTTCGTACAATTTCCATTAATGTCACAGAATTTTGTGGATAAATCGCGTCAATAAAATTTTTAGTGTATGCTAAGCCTAAGAATTCGTGTTTCAAAGGAAAGGGACACCGTCACTCCGTACTAACGGTCTCATCTGGCTCGCTGATCTTTTCATTTGAAATATAAACCTTCTCTATTGAACATAAAGTGTAGTTTTTTATACACAGAAATACAAAGCGCACATTCCTGTTGTATTATAGGTCCATGATATTATTATATATATTTTTAGCACTTGACATGCTTAGCATTATACATTAAACACAAAGTGGAAAAAAGTGTCAAGTGCTAAAAATATATATAAAAATATCTAAATATTTATAGGGTTTGCGTCATTATTAGGTAAAATCTTAATTGTAAAATTAAGTTTACCTGGTCGGTATAATGTATGAAAATACTTCCGACGGATGGCGCAGGCGTCACCCACAGACATTAAGTATGAATGTGTTATCGAAATTAGCAGTCAGGAGCAATTGTCACAGTGCTGAATTGGCAAAGCATCTGGACGGTATCCAGGAGATGTAGGTTCAAATCCTGCTCGTGACTGTTATTTTCGATTTCGCATTTTTCACTTTGTGTCTAACACCAACGAGTGTTTAATAGTCCAATGATTCTCTGGCACTCTAGAGTATCACAATTATCATCAGAAGATCTGCTGGCAGAAGGAGCAGCATTTACTTTACTTATGGTGAAAGTTATCCTAAAGGAATACAACAAGATTTTAGCCAGTACACCAGTTTCATCAGGAATCCAGGTGCTGCAAACAGAACTCTTTACTGTCCCAGCGGGGGACCGTCCATCGTCTAAATATATCTGACAGTAATCTTACAGACGGAGTAGAGGAAAAGAATGGGTAGTAATAAATTGGGATATATAAACTTAACTTAAGTAACGTTGTAACGTTTTGTTCATATTTCTTTAGGTAAGCATAATTTTATATCTATATGTTAACGTGATAAATGGTTGCAGCTCTATAGCATTTAATATCTTAAGTAATACATTTTTCCATTGTTTTAAGTGTGTGCTCACTAAATAAAATATTTTATAGTCTATTTCTATAAGCGAAATCCTGTAATTCGCTCTCAAATTACTAAACTTGTGTTTAATCTAATGTATTAGTTGTAAGTTTCCCATGTCGTTAAATAAATAAATAAATTTACTTCAACCTCCGAAATTGATTTACCTAGAAGGTTGTAATTTAAAAAGTGTTAGATATACTCGTATATTAATAGCCATGTATTCCACCGAGAATATTCGATAAAGGCACAGAAAACGGAAATTGCAAATCGTCACGTAGCAGCGTTAGGTGAACTACGTACATCTATTAGTGTAGAGCTGCTATTTCATAAAATGTACCTACTACTAACTCCAAATAAAGTAGTTATAATACACAAATATAATTTTAGATCCAAGATTGAAATATCAAATTGTAAATATTTTTTATTTTACACTGAGGTTTTTGTAAAATATAAAGACTGACTTCCGTGAGGTGACGGACTAAGAAGTGTCACCACCCCATTCTTTCCCACGAATGTTGTACGAGGCGACAAGGGAAATAAGCAATTTTTTCCCGTTGCGTTACTGGTGGTAGGGCTGGGTACCAAGTGGGAGTACTCACTTGCTATCGGGCCCGAGCGGGTTGGTACCACCATCTCCTGTGTGACCGGCCACGAAACACATCGATGTGTTTTGCAGGAGGTAGCCGTTAAAAACATAGCATCACGCCTGTATTTCCCGAAGGGGTAGGCAGAGGTGTATTACACACCCACGACTCGCCAGCTATGTTTAAGTCCCACGTAATAGGGGGCGAGCCTATTGACGTCTACCGGGCACATTTCCAATAGCTGTTAATTCTTTCATTTCATATCTATCAAATGAAATGGTGAGCAGCGGCTTGTCAATACTCTCGATATAGTTGAGTCCATGAGCGAGGGTTACCATTTACCATCAGATGCCATGGCTCGTCTGCCACCATAGGCAATAAAAAAAACTAAGAGTGTGCAACGTCACCTTTTCCGTGAGTATTGAAGTAGAATTAAATGGAAAATATTACTGTGACAGAAACAAGCCACACTCTATGCAAACCCCTCTAAGTAGCATGGTATAGTGGAATAATTCCAGATTCAGTCTAATGCAAAATGTTAGATTCCACACATTAAACGCTGTCACGAAAATCTCTAGTGTTTATGTTTCCCCAGATGCTTTTCTTGACATCAGTTTAGGTACATAAGATTAGGTAAATCAGGATTAATTTTACGGATTGTTATGTGGTATCGACGATAAAACGTTCGAACCTCAGGTTTAGGTTTACCAATCCAAGTTTCGCGATCGTTCAATCAACGTCATCTAGATAATTGACTTTTTGTGCCTGCTACAGAGCATTTTATTTCATCTCTTAGCTGAATGTAAATTTATTAGCTCTATACTCGTATTTCAAAATAAGAACTAGATAATTTTGTTGCGCAAATAACATAAACAATTCAAATCTGATTTCACTTTAAACTACCGCAGGTACTTCTCTTTAATGCAAAAGCTTCAACAACTTGAGCACACATGAGATGGCCTTCGGATAAGACAGACCTCAAATCTCTTTGCCGAAAGTTCAATACCCAAGCTTAAATATTTTACGAGGATTTGAAGTTCGTTAAAATCAGATACTCCGTAACTTCTTGAAGAAACCCCATAAACATTTCAACACTTTACTTGATATGAGTAAACTTAGGAAGATAATATACATTTATATGTAGAATAATATGTCTTTTCTTTAATATGTCGGAAAATTATTTGTCATTTCAAGCTATGCATAGCAATGACAATAGACATACCTATACATATAACAAGCCGATGTCTGATTGTAGATATTGAAGAAAAATTATTATGGCGGGGTCTTTATTAGAGCAACAGAACCCGAAACAACAATTATTAAAAATTTTGTCTGTCTGTATATTTGTTCGCGCATCACGCAAAAACTACTTAACCGATTTCAATAAAACTTTTTTGATTGACTGCTCTTGGTTAGATTTTAAATCTGGTATACGTTTTAGTCCGCTACTATTTCGGGAACCTGAGATATAACCTAAAAACAAATAATATATGAACGGATTTTAATGAATTTTTTTTGGTGATTGGTCTTGATTCGATTCAAAATCTGGTATATGCGCACGTGGTTGCAGGCAAAAGCTAGTTATGATTAAATATGACTTTAGACCCTTAGCTTTAACTATGAACAATTCACTTGAGACAAAACTTAGTAGATATAATATCTCAACATTCGTAGGTATATAGGTACCTAAATTTACAGAACAAACAAAGGTACTAGTAACTATCTTAAGCAAATTGCGACCTCAATGTACCTACACTTGGGAGCTATGTATGTACATTTTAGATATCTCGTCGTTTTCTGTTATTTTATAAATCAACTAGCCTTTGCCCGCAGCTCCACCGCAACCAAACGCCAGTTTCATTAGTCACAACGGCCAACTTCATTAGTCAGTTAATACAATAAAAATTTAGCAATCAATTATATGATTTATTCAATCTATTTTGCGAGGAATTTAAGACAGCATTTCGTATATTTTTGTATTTAGAATTAAATTATTTTCCCCACATAGATGGGTAGTATAATTCATCTTAACCGGTATCCCTTGAATAATAGATAATCGAGCTAAATTGAATTAAAGTAAGAAATAGTCGTCACCTTGACTTTGACGACAAACTTCATTAGTGGGTTAATACTATTAAAATTTTGCATTCAAATATATGATTTTATCAATATTTAGCGTGAATTTTGCACACCATTTAATATAATTAACCCTTTTTAATATTGTATTACTTTATTATTTCGATAAAACAATATTTCACTGTACTTACGTGTGAAAGGATATATTTTCATATTTTCGTTCGCTGCGATTTTTACAGCCGAAAACAAAACACTGTACCATGTTTAATAAAATTTAGATAGTTGGAAACAGTCCAAATATTTGAATTAATTCACTAATTTTAGTCTTAAGCCGCAATATTCAGCAATAATTCAAAATCCGCTTTTCTCACTGCTTGGAACTTATGACAAGTGTCAGACAAATAAAAGCATATACGATGACAAGGACAACAGGCACTATACCTATCTCTACCGCACTTAGAGAAACTTTGTATTGTGTATCTCATTCATTCCTGGTATTGTCATTAGCATGTCATATCTATTACCAACGATATAGTAACGTATAGATCAACAAAGCGTGTAAGCGAGAAGAAAATCTTATACGGCAACATAGCAAGATGGAAGAGGAAAGCAAATCTAATGTCATTGTAACCCATTTGAATGACAGGTATTCTACAGTCTTCTAGCTTGAAATTAGCTTCGCGGTTTTTTGATTTATTTGTGTTATAAATCTTGTTTAATAAATGATTATAACTATTAAATACAATGGTTGTTTGTTCCATGAGTGCCTGTGATGTAAATCATGTAAACAATCCTGATAATTGCATGTTTCACAGGTAAGTTCTCAGGATGTTATCACAACTTAAATGCTTTTATTTTAGGTCATAATTACTGATATTTTTTGTTTCAGTTACAAATTAATTTCAATTTCATTATTACTGTTTATATTTTACATAGAAATATGTCGCATTGTTACATATTTGCAAGATTTTAGTAGAAAAGTTTTTAGGTACATATACACTAGGGCTTGACTTTATCGACAAGGTATATTGTCGATATATATCCTAAATGCTTGGAACATTTTCTCCTAAAACATTAATGGAAAAAATGCAATAAAAGTTCTACAGCAGATATTGTCAGTCAAGTGTATAATTCCCTTATAAAATGCATACCTACTTAATATCGTTGACTGACGTTGCTGGTGAAATAAATAAAAACCAATTGATTATGTTTGTTTTATATTTAATTTGTTTCATTACTTGAAGATGATTATTTGAATGAGCGAGTTCGTTAAAGAAACTGATTTGTTTTATCATTTTATCGATAGTCTAACTCTTAAAACTTACATCACTATCCAACATGCACACATTGATTAATCAAAATTGGTTACGCCTTATCGAGCTGTCAGGTGATCTATACGTTACTATATTTATGTCTATTACTATCCTTTATATAAGATTACATCGCTTTACCTTACCACAATACAAATACCATATCATAAGAAATGTGATTGTAAAAGACTACTAAAAATAAATTGTTATAATGATCCATTACCTGAGCGCGCTTCGCTTGGCCTTATATTTTTGTGTTTCATCGAAGAAGATACTAATTTAAACAAACTTAAGAAGCAAAACGTTTACAATAATATTTTTGTACGCTGTCGCCGTAGATTTTTGAGGTAGCAGTATGCTAATATCTAAAAACAACATAACAACCCTTAAAGATATACGAGATCTCGTTATAGTTTTTTTTTTCGTAAATAGAACGTTCATTATCTCTATCATTACAGATCGTCGACGTAGTGACGTAATTTGAGCGTTTTAGCGGGATATTAAAAAAATTACAATAATTATTTTTTGTTATTTGAATTACAAATCCTTTTTTTTATTTTGCATACTATAAATAAACGATTTATTGATAAATCGTTCACGAATCATTCGTTCACGATCATTTCGTTGACGAAATAAAAAATAGCATATACACTATATATAAATAGCTAAGCCACGGGAACCATTCATTTTCCCAGGATTAAAAGTAGACTATATTATACGAGTAATATATTATGCTTTCACGCCATAACTACTGAATGCATCTTCATGAAATATTGCATACATTCTCCTTACTACCTTTCCCGAACGAGGCGGCTCAGGATACTAAGCAGTTATCACCCATTGCATTACTGGTGTCTTTGCCCGGCCTGCCAAGTGAGAGTACTCACTTGTTATCGGACGTAAGCGCGTGGAGACCACTGTCTTCCGTGTGACCGACCGTGAAGGACCCTTCTCATTCGCGAAATTAAATGGCGAGCAGTGGCTTAGTGGTGTTTTTAGTATTGCTGAGTCCATAAGTGGCGGTTATCTACTACTTATCATCAGGCGTGGTGGTTAGCCGTGTGGGGCCGGCTTTGGAATTGTCCCACCCCTCTCTACTCACGGGAGTCGTAAGAGCCAACTGAGGGAATGCCGGGGGAGTGAGCAGCAGCACTCCCTCGAGTATTAACAACATCAACTGCGATCGCCAACCCGCCTGCCAAGCGTGGCGATTACGGCATTATCCCCCATGACGGGACCGCTCGTTGTGGCATTCTCTTGGGGAGGCCTATGTCCAGCAGTGGACGTTGAAAGGCTAATGGATGGATGGATGGATCATCAGACGAGCCATGAATCGTCTGCCACCAAAAGTAGTAAAAAATTCTTAAAAAATAAAAACGTGTTTTGTACTAGGACCTCAAATAGAATATTATCAATTGAATTCACAAAAAATTGCCATTATATTTTATCATTTTCTTCCATCCATTGCCTTTTGACATGCTCTACTGCCCCAAGAGAGCGGCACAGCGCAATCCTGTGCTATACTACATCCAACGGCTCCCTGCGGTTTTGACCCTGAGATTGTCAGTCCATCTGGTGGGAGGCCATCCTAAGCTGTGCCTTCCAATACCTACGTAGACGCCACAAGTGAACCTTTTTTTTCCAACGATTGTCGGTTCATCGAGCTATGTGACCTGCCCATCGCCAATTCAGCATGACAACTCGGTGGGCTATATCGGTATCTCCCGTTCTCCTACCGATCTTCGTATTGCAGATTCCATTATTTTTTTACAACATGATTATGCAGCCAGCATAGGCTAGATCAATTTATTTGTATAATAATTATTCGTGATGAAACTGCGATTTAATATCACGGATTTGTGGTCATTAATTGAAAACTTAATTGCTTTTTACCACAAAATATTATTAACAATATCATAAAGAAATACGCTACTTGTGTCGATACCCACAACATGTTCAATCATTTCGAAATTTATATAATTGTGTGGTTTAGCTTTGATACCGAATGAATAATTAATATAATAATCAACTGGATTCATCCGCGTGGCCTTCAGAATTAAATACGTCAGTCTATGCCACACTAACGATTTCTATTAAAATATTGCTATTCCATGGGAACTTTTTTTTGCTTGTAGTTGCAGACGAGCCACGGCCCATCTGATGGTAAATGGTAACCGTCGCTCATGGACTCAACTATACCGAGAGTATTGTCAAGCCGCTGCTCACTATTTCATTCCACAGATATGAAATGAAAGAATAAACGGCTATCGCCTGCTATAGCCAAAACGCAACGATGTGCTTCATGGCCGATAACATAGGAGATGGTGGTACCAACCCGCTCGGGCCCCATACCAAGTGAGTACTCCCACTTGGTACCCAGGCTTCCACCAGTCATGCAATGGATGATAATTGCTTACTTCCCTTAGTTGCCTCGACGACACCCGTGGGAAAGAATGGGGTGGTGACACTTGTATTCTTAGTCCGTTCCCACGCGGACTATCCATTATTCCGGAATAAAAAGTAGTACGCCCTTTTGTGTTTTCTTTTTTTATGCGATTTTATGGTTGTTAGCGGCGGATATCTATGACGCACCGCTAACCTCGGCTCGGGCCGTTGCTGTTAAAATGGGATTTTCCACGTTTATGATTTTACCACGACAGGACTTTCGCCCTCAGCGGCGAAGACACAACCGTGGATAATTACTTGTTGTAGCTGCACGAGCTGTGTATACTCTGATCTGAGCGTGAGTTATGTCGTCGTCGATTTCATCGAGGCTATGTCACGGTAGAGTATAAGAAGGAGTGTACTTAACCGGCTCAACCACTAGCGGATTGGGGTGAGTAATGGCGAAGTCAAAGTAACTATGGGAACACCGTTTAGCCCTTTTCTGGTTAATGAACTATATGTATGCTAAATTATTCATGATGATCGGTTGTGTAATTATGGCGTGAGAGCGTAACAAACGTAATTTCACATTTATAATATTAGTAAGCGCAGATGCGATCCTGCTCGTGACTTATTTTCGATTTCACATTTTCACACTTTGTGTTGATTTATATGGCTAAGCAGGTCAAATGCTAAAAATATATATAAAAATATCTATATACTAACAAATGGTTTAGCGGACACTTTCTTTTAGACATTTGAAGTGCTACAGATTGAAAACGCAGCGCTACCATGGTGCCAGACTATTTTTCTGTGCTTCTTTATATCGTCATTAATCGAACAAACCAACAAGGTCTGCCAAGTTAACATTTCATATACACATTTTTAAATCATAAAAATTTGTTTAAAAACGAATTACTTAAAAAGTCAGAGGGCTGGACGTCAGCCTCTTTGATGTACCTCGTTTTGAAGATGTTTCTGACCATCCAAGAGGCAGACACGAACAAATGGTTTAGCATACCGTTTTTTTACAGTTTTAAGGTGCTGTCAATTGATAACGCAGGCCTATTATCGTGACAGACTCGGTCCTTAATGTTTTTTATGGTACAATCATCGATATTAATCATGTCTGCCACATGAACAGATCATATAGAAATTAGGGCACCCAGCTCCCTAACTAATAGTGATATCGAGATCGATCCCTAGTGCTAGGTAATCGCGCAGCACACATGCGGCACACCTTTAACTTTTCGATTTTTTCCGATATTGTGTGTTACTGTTCGGTGAAAGAAAACATCATGAGGATACCTGCTTGTCTATGAATTTTTCTCGGCGAATTGTGAAGTCTGCCGATCCGCACTGGGCCAATACCACAATGTTGTTTTAAAAAAATAAATTTCAGATAGAGCTCGCAGATTTATATGGTAGTATAGATTAATAGTATATTAGATTTATTATAGAGCGACTGGTTTAGAAGATATACAATGCGAAAGTGAAATGTTAGCGTGCTCTTCGGTTGTCTTCAGTGTATATACTTTATTAGATATTTTTTATTGACTCTTCTGTATAAATTAGATATATTATTGATATAGGCAACACTGCGCCGCCGGTTTTTTGAAAAAGGAATGACATAGCGATCGTCGAAGTGTAATGGCATATTTCTCAAGGCAAGACGCCTTGTAAAATCTTAATATAGTCTCTAGTTGAATACTGTCATTATTTGATATTGTAATAAACTATTGATTCAGTACAATAAAGCATATCAATTCATCGAATAACCACAAGACCAAATTGGCAAATTGGCTTAAAAGCTGTCGCGCCTTACAGGAAGGAGAGGGGTACAGGGGCAGACCGAGACTCACCTACCTAGACCAAATCGGTCAATTTAAGTAAGGTGGAGTCAGCAGTCTCTGAAAACGGCGAGCGTGTATGACGAGAATTATGACTCAAAAGATGTGTGCAATAATAGAGCCTCTTGGCACTCTGTTCTGTTTGCCTACCCCGCAAAGGAAATGGCATGATGATAAGTAGTAGTAGTACTAGATTAATACTTTATGATTATTAAATACATGTATTATTAAGCTAAAATAATTATCATTTATTACTATTACCTTTAGACTAACCTAACCTTTTAACTATTAGACATATACAAATAACAAAAAAAGTAAAGATAAAAATTATTTAATAATTTCACATAACATTAAACACAAAGTGAAAAATGTGAAAATCGAAAATAACAGTCACGAGCAGGATTCGAAACCTGCATCTCCTAGATACCGTCCAGATGCTTTGCCAATTCTGCAATCGTGACCCTTGCTCCTGACTGCTAATTTGGATAACACATTCATACTTAACGTCTTTGGGTGAAGCCTGCACCATCTGTCGGAAGTATTTTCATACATTATACTGACCAGGTAAACTTAATTTTACAATTAAGATTTTACCTACCTGACGCAAACCCTATAAATATTTAGATATTTTTATATATATTTTTAGCATTTGACATATTTGGATAGGATCCTGCTCGTGACTGTTAATTTCGATTTTCACATTTTTCACTTTGTGTTTAATGTATGTTGCATGTCAAATGCTAAAAATATATATTAAAATATCTAAATATTCACATAACTTTGCTTAATCGTCGTAACAATATTTTACCATATTACATTTTTTTTGCATGACAAATTTAAAAGTAAATCAATAGTCCGTCTCCTATTTTTGAAACCCTGATGTAAACGAAGAGATGTCTTTAAACTAATGTTGTCTATGTCTATGGCATCATAGTTTTCAAGAGCCTGAACGGGCTTTATTTGTGTGCTTTTTTATTTAATTTACGGATTTCGGGTGCGGAAGCGTTGCTCTGAAGGGTATCCAGAGAGGCATTTCGGGTGGCGAACATTCCCCAGTCCATTCCGGGGTTAACGGAAAGATTTCCTCCCTGGCCCTCTCCGCCTCTTCTTTCTGCCAGATGATGCCCTTGCAGAAGGTAGCGACCGCGACTCAATTCATGCCGGTGCCAAACATCTCTCTAACGATGCTCAGAAGGGAGAGGTCCCCACCTATTGCCTCGGCAAGTTCATAGCTCTGCTCAGCCTAAGCCAATTGAATAAATAATTAATTCAGCTAATTCAGCTGAATTGGTAAAGCATCTGGACGGTATCCAGAAGATGCAGGTTCAAATCCTGCTCCTGACTGCTATTTTCGATTTCACATTTTTCACTTTGTGTTTAATGTATAGTGCTAAGCATGTCAAATGCTAAAAATATATATAAAAATATCTAAATATTTAAAGGGTTTGCGTCATTATTAGGTAAAATCTTAATTGTAAAATTAAGTTTACCTGGTCGGTATAATGTATGAAAATACTTCCGACAGATGGCGCAGGCGTCACCCAAAGACGTTAAGTATGATGTGTTATCGAAATTAGCAGTCAGGAGTAATTGTCAGGATTGCTGAATTGGTAAAGCATCTGGACGGTATCCAGAAGATGCAGGTTCAAATCCTGCTCCTGACTGTTATTTTCGATTTCACATTTTTCACTTTGTGTTTAATGTATAGTGCTAAGCATGTCAAATGCTAAAAATATATATAAAAATATCTAAATAATTTTATAGTCATTTTTCGCTTAATAAATCCTTAGTGGATTACTCAAGGGACATAAATCTAATTACCATGGCCAGGAAATACTAAATATTTCAGATCACGGGGAAGTATTATTAAGTTTGGCTTATTTTGTATGGACTGATAGTCAGCAGTATACTTATATTTATGGAATTTAACAAGTTACGTCATATATATTCATACATATGCACCTCAGTTGCATATATGTTTAGATATATAATTAATTTTGTTACCTAGCTGTTAGTTTTCCTAAAATTATATGAATAAATAAATATGTATAACCGGACTGGCTATACATATTTATTTATTTATATATTATATACAGCGTGTAATTTAAACAACGTTTGATATCGTAGCTACATTATCGCTATCGATATCCAAATGTAACAGCAAAAGTAATTTTGGTAAATATTCAATTAAAAAAAATCATATTAAATATTAATTAATTAATATTTGTAAAATTAAATCGATTTATTACCTCTGACATTCTGCGTGCAACGTTGTATACCTACAGCCCGGCTCCTTTGTGTTCGGGACGAAAGAGCGCCGCTCGTATTTCAGCGAATCAACTATGCCTACACCAAGGGTCATGACCTTGTCACGTGTAACTAGATTTTTTAAATTTCATCACCTTACTAGACTTTTGTTTGTAACTTTTAATTTGGTTTGTCCGATAATACCACACACAATAATACTAATTTATTATCACATCAACTTGACGGTTACGGAGATGTTGTTCAATATGTCCGCCTTGTAAGTCTACGCATTTTTCGCATCGTTTACGAATGTTTTCACAAACACGTTGTAGCACTGATGTATCGGATTTAATTTGGTCAAACGCCGAGACTATCCGTAAACGCATTTCGTCCTCGGTATCGCATGCTTCTCTAAATACAGACTGCTTATTGGTTCCCCAGAGAAAAAAATCCAATGGAGTGAGATCAGGTGACCGTGCTGGCCAATTAACTGGTCCACCACGGCCAATCCACCTTTCCCCATATTCTGTATTTAAATAATCTCTCACAGTCCGGGAGAAGTGCGGTGGCGTGCCGTCGTATTGAAACCACATACGACGCACAAGATCGAGATTTAACTCATCAAGTTCTTCACTGAGTTCTTCTCGCAAGAAACGAAGGTAGTTGCTACCACTCATGGTCCTTTCTACAAAATAAGGGCCGATAACCTTATTACCCATAATTCCCGCCCAAACATTTATCTTCCATCGATATTGGAAGTGACTGGGTTTTATGCAATGAGGGTTAATGGTAGACCATACGTGTTCATTGTGTGCATTAAAGATTCCTGTTTTAACGAAGGAGCACTCATCAGTGAACAGTTTGTGGTTCGAAAAATCTCTATCTTCTTGAACTTTATCGAAGACCCATCTGCTGTAGCTCAACCATGAGTTTTGCTCACGTAAGCTCGCTAGCGACTACGTAAAATATTTGTATGACAAACCTTACAGCATCTCTGGCGGTTACGTAGAGAATTAAATTCGGTAGTATGAGTAACTTAATATTTCGATGCGTAAAATACCTATCGAAAGGAATTCGATAGCGACTTGGCATTTGTATAGTTTGTATACAAATTTGGTACCATGAGTTATGAATTTGTCTTACGCTATCGAACAAAACCGTTTCGACTGTAGTTACGTAACTCACTGCATTATTGTGTGGTGAAAGACTTAGTTTATCTATAATACTTACTAAAGTTTTGGTGTAAATGCCTGAAAGAGAGCATATTTAGCATGGAATATGTTAGTGGTGGCTGAATATGAGGATAATCGCCGGGAATAAAGAAAAACTCAAGCTAATATGAGAATTCTAGTTGGATGTTCATTAGAATATATTAGTGAGAATACGTTTGCAAAACTTTACAGGCTTAACAAAAAAGTCTTTTTAAGATTATTTGTGCAATTTTACCTCAGTTTACAGAAATAAAGTCTTCACAAAGGGTTTCATTGGAATCAAAGGTAAGTTATGATGTCACAATAAAATATTGTTGGGTTGGGTATGTTACAACCCGCCGGCGACCACCATCATACACTCCACTAGTAATTGAAATCGAGAGGCACTGGTTCTCATAATATTAATACAAAAAAGTTTCACAACAACAATACTGCACATTATCGATCGCGATCTACAATAAATACAATGGGGATATAAGTGAGATGTGAGATTGATTGACTTGGCAATATTTTGTTGACATTAGCCACTAACATTTGTTTACATTAAAGAGGCAAAATTCGAAATCGAACTATTACGAATACACACTTAAACAAAAGCGACCCATCTATTTAGTCGGATAACAGCACGGAATTGAACTTTAGCATTTTTCTCTTTCGTTTATACCAAGATAGAAAAGGAGAACAATAACAAGCCTGAAGCTAGCTGTAAGCTTACACTGTACTAACATATCGACATGCTACGTAAATCTACTGTCGAGCTTACTTGAGCAAGTGACGTAAGCGGCAATTTAACTCATGGTACGAGTACTATCGAAATCTATCCTATACACGTATAAACGCTAACAACTCTAATTACTTATCGTATCTTTATAGCATAAACTCATGGTCGAGCTACTGTACTCCATTCTAGGCTCGTAGTCGGTAGGAAGTAGAGACTGAACTCGAAGATAGTGATATGGGTGCTGGCCATCATCTTTGAGTGCTCGCCAAACGCGCATATGGTTTACACCGAGCTGGCGTCCTACTGAACGCGTGCTTCGCGTGGGAGCTTCCCCAGTAACAATGCGTTTCATGAATGTTGGGTCGGAATTGACTCGTTCTAGCACGTCCGCAGCGACTCTTATGCGATTGAGTTTTTGGAGAAAATTCGGGTCTTTTGGGACTAACCGAGCGGAAACATGTTTCACACCCAAGTGATTATTTAAAATGGTACGGATTAACTCGTGAGACAAAGAAACTTCGGCGGCTATCTCTCTCAAAGTTGAATGAGGATTTTCAGTCACTATTTCCTTCACTTTTGCAATGTTAACTTCAGTTGCAGACGTTGATGACGATTGATTGCCTACCAGAGCGTGGCAAATCTTCCATCACATCTCGACCGCTTTTAAACGCTTTGTACCACTCATAAGCACGTGTTTTTCATAAAGTCGATTCACTGTAAGCCTTCTGTAACATTTTCAGTGACTCCAAACACGAAATTCCATTGGCGATGCAAAATTTAAGACAAACTCTTTGTTAGATGTTTTTGTCAATTATGAAATTCGCAATACACACTTGATATGATATAACTAAAAACAGCACTGTATTTAATATAAATCACAGATGCAACTCAAACTCCACGCCAAAATGGATAACAGTTGTACCAATCTAAAAACAACACAATAAACAAAAAATTTAATTTGAAACCATAAACAAATCATCCATTCCCAATACTTTCTTGACTGAATGTATACCATGAGATGATATTTATATATAAGTACCATGAAACTAAGGAACAACTTAGATTTTTTGAATATATTTTTAAGCATTTGACATGCTTAGCAACGTGCGAAAATATGTAATTGAAAATAATAGTCACGAGCAGGATTTGAATCCGCATCTCCTGAAAAACCGTCCCAGATGCTTTGCTAATTCAACTGAATCGGTAAGGCTAAAACTATTATATTTTGATCTGTATTTTAGCACTTGACATGCTCAGTTACTTTAAAGAACAAATTATTTGTGAATGTGGAAAAAAAGAACTTTACTGCGAGCAGGATTTCAACCTGCTAGATGCAGGTTTCCCTTAGAAGATACAAAAAAGTTATATTAAATCTACAGAAATGTTCTAAATCTGCATAATTACGTGTTCCTTGTATGTTTGTCAACCCACAATTAGATTACTTTATCGGAGACACAGTACGTCTACTTATATGATAAGACTAGTACATCACATTTATATTAAGTATACCTACATATTTCAATTTTATACTTTTTTCTTCGTGTTACTATAGAGTACAAATACAGATACTTGGTCCCTTCGTCCCTTACAATACTGGTATGCATTAATTCCTCCTGGGAACAGGTGACTCGCTTTAATGAACATGACAACAGCAAGTAATGGTTTGCCTCGAGGCTGCGCAATCACATTATACGGTGGCTGGATTCATGATACCCTCAGAGTGTTTGAGTTCAAAAACAATAATAACAGGATGAAAATTCTAATTGAAATTAAATGGAAATCAATTACTAGATGTAAGTATACAAAAATATACTGCTTAGTTATGTGACCATTTTATAATATTGATACCTAATTTATATGGGTGTTTAAGCCAGACAATAACCTTCCCAGGACTCTATTGTGGCCTTGAGCACTTAAGATAATTTGAGCCACCTATGAATATGGACAAAATTCTAAAACTATTTAATTTATATTTGTCAGCATAGATATTATAGAATGCTAATCTGTCCTTAGGGCTCCTTCACTCGCGGGGTATATATTCTTAACAATAAGTTAAATTGAGTAAGACAACAAATACAAAAAGGTTACACCATTTGTAACCTCAGAGCTACAAACTCAGTACTATAAGTATATTTAACAGACTAGCTGTTTCCCGCGACTTCGCTAGCGCAAATAAATGAATATTGAAGTAGGAACGACTAATAAAAAAAACTAAAATTAAACTAAAACTACTATCTCTAAATGAAATGAAAGTATTAGTATTTATAAAAAAAAATAGGTTTAATTACTGTAGTAAGTATCCCTTTATAAATGACGTTTGCAGTGTTTCCTTTTGCGTGTAAAACTCGCTCTGGAGCATGCAACATAAATCTCTCCGTGTGAAAAGCAGTCCTTACTTAAATCGACGCCAGACATTTTCAGTAACTGACATCGATTAATTTAACATTAAGAGGGATCTGTATTGTTATTTTCGATTTCACATTTTCACACTTTGCGTTTAATGTTATTTTAATTTGTTCAGGATACTCTGATAGAATTAACGGTATTTGTGGAATGAAAACATTTCCGTGAAGGATATGTTTTCACGTTCGATAATTACTGTGGCTCCTACGACGTTTTTATAAAGAGCTTTGATTTATAACTTTGTTCCATTGCACAATTTAAGTGATTAAGATTTCTTAATAACATTACTGGTGATCCAAATTTAAGAGTGATTTTCCAGTGAGAAACACAGTCACTAATTATATACCAGGCGCTTCTTTTTTTTTAAATTAAAGGGCGTTAAAATTTACTTATTCATATTTAGATATTTTTATATATATTTTTAGCATTTGACATGCTTAGCAACATACATTAAATACAAAGTGAAAAATGTGAAATCGAAAATAACAGTCAGGAGCAGGATTCGAACCTGCATCTCCTGGATACCGTCTAGATGCTTTGCCAATTCAGCCATCGTGACCCTTGCCCCTGACTGCTAATTTCGATAACACATTCATACTTAACGTCTTTGGGTGACGTCTGCACCATCTGTCGAAAGTATTTTCATACATTATACCGACCAGGTAAACTTAATTTTACAATTAAGATTTTACCTAATAATGACGCAAACCCTATAAATATTTAGATATTTTTATATATATTTTTAGCATTTGACATGCTTAGCAACATACATTAAACACAAAGTGAAAAATGTGAAATCGAAAATAACAGTCACGAGCAGGATTCGAACCTGCATCTCCTGGATACCGTCTAGATGCTTTGCCAATTCAGCCATCGTGACCCTTGTCCCTGACTGCTAATTTCGATAACACATTCATACCTAACGTCTTTGGGTGACGTCTGCACCATCTGTCGAAAGTATTTTCATACATTATACCGACCAGGTAAACTTAATTTTACAATTAAGATTTTACCTAATAATGACGTAAACCCTATAAATATTTAAATATTTTTATATGTATTTTTAGCATTTGACATGCTTAGCAACATACATTAAACACAAAGTGAAAAATGTGAAATCGAAAATAACAGTCACGAGCAGGATTCGAACCTGCATCTCCTGGATACCGTCTAGATGCTTTGCCAATTCAGCCATCGTGACCCTTGCCCCTGACTGCTAATTTTGATAACACATTCATACGTAACGTCTTTGGGATACGTCTGCACCATCTGTCGAAAGTATTTTCACACATTATACCGACCAGGTAAACTTAATTTTACAATTAAGATTTTACCTAATAATGACGCAAAGCCTATAAATATTTAGATATTTTTATATATATATTTTTAGCGTTTGACATGCTTAGCAACATACATTAAACGCAAAGTGAAAAATGTGAAATCGAAAATAACAGTCACGAGCAGGATTCGAACCTGCATCTCCTGGATACCGTCTAGATGCTTTGCCAATTCAGCCATCGTGACCCTTGCCCCTGACTGCTAATTTCGATAACACATTCATACTTAACGTCTTTGGGTGACGTCTGCACCATCTAGAGCGTAGTGCTCTAGAGCGCTAAGCCATCACACCGACGGCAACTCCCAATCACCACCTCCCAATTGCTTTTAGATGTCTATACTTTTCGTAAAGTATCCTAGAATCGTACTTCCTACCAGAAAATGCTGTATCCTTCCACGCAATTAATCGTCTTTTCGATCGTCCTTCTGGATAAATCTCTTCGTACCTACAAACGGCTACTTTGTGAACATCCAGGTGGTTATTTAGATAATTAATTACGGCTATTCTGTGTACCTGAAGATGGTTTTATTGATAATTAATTACTGCAGCTCTGTGAACTCCTTTTTTATATTTAGTATTAGTTTTCAACTGTATCTTTCCAGTAGCATTTGTAAATTTTGTGCGAAGCTTTGTACGATTCTCCTTAAAAATGTGTACTATATCAGGCATGTCTAATTGAAGATAGGTTGTAACAGATCCATACTAAGGCAAATATACCTACAACAAAATATCATTGGGATTGGTATTGTATTGATTTAAACCGAAGCCTTTTTAAGGGGTTCCCTTCTATGCAAAATTTCTCATAATTGTGTTCGTTTATACTTATTCATTATACGTACTACAGGTATATGAAATTTCGTGCTTCTTACTTTAAAAGTGACGAACCCCCCATATAAACTTTCAACCCCTCATTTACCATCTTAGTCGTATTTTTTTTAATATCCCACTATACATTTACATTTATTTCTAACCAGAAACAGGTATTTGAAATTTCGTGCTTCTTACTTTGAATATGACATAGTTCCATACAACCGTTTATACCTTATTTAACCCTCTTAGGGGTGAAATTTTCAAAAATCCTTTCTTAGTGGATCTCTACAATAAAAAAGACATCGACAACCAAAATTTCAAATTTGCAGCCCCAGCGGTTTAGGCTCTGCGTTGATCGTCAGTCGGTACAAGCAATTATAGAAGATATACTCACTCATCAGACAAATGCGTGTGCATGAGCAAGATAACGATATATTTACGTAGATTTTCAGCTCCTGTTATTATAGTGGCATTATTTTCTTAGTCTAAATAAATTTTAACATTTTAGGTGTGCCATTCATAACACAGGCCTAGTATGAGAGTTAACAGTTGATAAAAAATGTATTCTATTCTATCTCTTTGAAATTATTTTGATGTATCATTAAATTGTTGCATATTCACAAAGTTATCGTTAGAATATCTATTTAATTTTATAAATAATTTATTCATGGCAAATCTTCTTATTTATTACCTTCTGTTTAAATATATCTTCCTTTCTATCCGAGAGCAAGAAATTCCTAAATCAATTTTTCACAGCATATTTCGTTACTGTAGACACGACAGCAACGTGCCCGCTAAAGTAATGGTTTAGTCCTGTTCGGTAAACCGATAATGCCAACTCAGATTGAACCATCGCCGTCAATCAGAGTAATTGCTTCGTTTTCCTAAGATGAAATTGAAGACTTGAGAATTTAAATATTAGGCAAAGAGATTGAGAAAAGAAATATCGTTTGTGGTTAATCAAGTTAAAATTTCGTTACAGAAATTGTAGCATAGTTTTTCATCAAAAGGAGGCTAACGAATGGCTACAGGGGTTGAGCTATGATGAGACTGAGGCCATATTAGCCGTTCTGGCTTAGGAACGGATAACATTATATCCATAATGTAAAAACGTAAAAAGAAGAGCAAAAGTGTTAGTGTTTTATTAAATCAGTACCAGTGTAAGCCACCGATATAAAAGTTCTAATAATTCAAAATACACGCCGTGCCATTTTACACCCCAAATCTGTTTATGGAAAGCTTAAATCTTTGGCATCTGTATTAGATACTCCTGGAAAATCCAAAAACAAATTTTATCCGTGTGGTGGCAGACTAAGAATATAACTATCACCACCCCATCTTTCCCACGGGTGTCGTATAAGGCAACTAAGGGAAGTAAGCAATGATCACCCATTGCATTATTGGTGGTAGGGCTGGGTACCAAGTGGGAGTACTCACTTGCTAACGGGGCCGAGCAGATTGGTATCACCATCTCCCGTGTGACCGGCCATGAAGCACATCGTTGCGTTTTGGTTGTAGCAGGAGATAGCGGTTTATTCTTTCATTTCATATCTGTGAAATGAAATGGTGAGCAGTAGCTTGACAATACTCTTGGTATAGTTGAGTCCATAAGCGACGGTTACCATTTACCATCAGATGGGCCGTGACTCGTTTTCCACCACATTCAATAAGAAAAATAAAAAAACCACATGTAACTCGTAATTCCTGGTCCTACGTGTAGCTAAATTTAAGTAGTGTTTTCAAATGCCATGAGTAGCGGTTTCTTTTTACCTATCATCAGAGGGGCCGCTAATTCATTTGCCGCCGTTGGTTATAAAAATCACATAAGTACGTACCTATTCTTGCTTTTGGTACACCTTATACTGCAAAGGAGATTGCCAATTATACGGCCTGTAGCGGACATTGTGTTTTCAATAGTTAAAATACAATCTTTATTTAGATTATTCTACTCTTTGAATACAACTAATATTTTATAAAAACCGTCAATGGTTTTTTTTTCTTGATAGAACTTGGCAAAAATTTGTAATTTTAAAAACCGATTATTTTAAATTGATAGTTTATATATGTGACAATTCTCAATCTTGGACCTTAACAGACTCTATTCAAGGTTGCTACGATTCACTGATATTTGCTATAATTAAAAGTCTGCATGCCAAAAAGTCCATCACCCAATCAACTTCAAAACATAAGGTTTTATCAGAAAGAACACTATTGCTTTTAAAGAGAAGAAATTGCTTCAAAAAATTAGAAATAAATCTCTGACCCAAAAAAAGGAACTTAGTGCACTATACAAACTAACGAATAAATATATTAAACTTGATTATAAAAACCACAGGGCTAATACTATTGAAAATCACATAGAACAAAAAGGGAGTTTAAAAAAAGCTTTTAAGAAATTACAAGGTAGTAGAGCCTGGATCGAGGGACTAAAACAGCTGGGAAGAATGTCAAATAAACGCAAAGAAATATTAAATATTGCAACAAACTTCTACCGTGACTTATACAGCGACAGTTTAGACAAACAACTCTCAACCAGCAAAATAAACCAAGAAAATGTGGGGATATTACGGACAAGTACAGAAGACAACATTCAACCGATCGATGCAGTAGAAATACTTCATGCAATGAGGAGATTAAAACAGGATAAAAGCCCGGGCCCAGACACAGTCTCAAACGAGGCCATAAAATATGGCGGAACTCTACTATCCGAGCCTTTGGCACAGCTATTTAATCTCATCCTTGAAACAGCGGTTATACCTAAGCAATGGTCCGAGTCAAATATCATCTTACTCTATAAAAAAGGCGATCCCCACGACATTGGTAACTACAGACCTATTAGCCTCTTACCAACTCTATATAAATTATTTTCTTCGATCATCAATGAGAGAATAAGTGAAGCACTATATATATGGCAACCCGTAGAGCAAGCTTCTTTCGCAAAGGTTACTCTACGATAGACCACATACACTCCATGGAATTAGTTATTGAAAAGTACCAGGAAAATCAAAGACCGCTCTACATTGCCTTTGTCGATTACCAAAAAGCATTTGATACTATATCACACGCAAGTATCTGGGAAGCTTTAAAATCTCAAAAAGTACAGAATGAATACATAGAAGTGATAAGAAGCATATATAGGAACAACACTAGCAAAATTAAATTAGAATCAACTGGCCAAAGCTTTCCTATAAAAAGAGGAGTAAGACAGGGTGACTCTTTATCACAAAAACTTTTAATACCTGTATTGGAAAGCGTCATAAGCAAGCTGGATTGGAAAAATTGCGGTTTATACATAAATGGAAAGTACCTACGTCATCTAAGGTTCGCAGACGATATTGTATTGATTTCAGAAACCAGCTGCGGCCTGCAATATATGCTAGAAACACTTCACGCAAATAGCAAACAGGTAGGCTTAGAAATGAACCTGTCAAAGACAAAGGCTATGACCAACAGCATTATAGAGAGCATCCTGTTTGAAAGCGAGCCACTAAAATATGTAAATCAATACATTTATCTTGGTAAACAAATAAGTTTCAATATCAATAATAACGAAATGGAGATAGAGCGTAGAGTCAAAAACGCGTGGTATAAGTATTGGACCTCAAACTAAGAACTACTAGACGGAGCCACGGCATGGCCGCACTTGAAACAGCAATATTTTTTTTAAATATTGCCAGGTTGACAAATATTTAACCATATTTGGGCAAATAAAACGATAGTTAGAATGAGGTCTGTAACTAGGTCGTAAATAAGAAACTCTTCATAACAAATATTTTATTGAAAATCGCAACGTTTATCAAAATTATTATTTAAAAGTAAATCTGCCACCCCTTCTATTCATCCAACCATCAGCCTTTAAACGTCCACTGTTGGACATTGGCCTCCCCAAAGAGAATACCAGAACTAGCGGGCTTGTGCTGACTGTATCCAATGACTCCCTGCCGTTTTGACCATATATTTGGTCCATCTGGTGGGAAGGCATGTTACGCTGCGCTGTCCGATACGTGGTCGCCACTCGAGAACCTTTTTCCCCAACGGTTGTCAGTTCGTCGAGCGATATGGCCTGCCCATTGCCACTTCAGCATGCAAACTCGGCGGGCTATGTCGGATAATCACGTTCTACCTCCGTATCCGTAATAAGAATTCGATCACGTAGAGAAACACCAAGACTTTGAGCCTTGATGCAAGATAAGTATTGCTTCTCCATATATTGCCGTTCTGTTCGATATCTCATCTGGTAAATAATAATAAGTTAAAATAATAGTACACAAGAATACAATTAAATTATCTTTTCTTTCTTTTCTGGGTCAAATAAGTAAAGAATTATCATCCTTCCAGCGCTGATTTAATTAATTGAATAAGAACTTATTTTTTTATTGCATTTAGTGGCAGACGAGCCACGGCCCATCTGATGGTAAATATCAACTGTCGCTCATGGACTCAACTCAACTCAACTATTATATTGTCAAGCCGCTGCTCACCATTTCATTAATTCATTCACCGATATATCATGAAAGAATAAACGGCTATCTCCTGCTACGTCCAAAACGCAAAGATGTGCTTCATGGCCGGTCCCACGGAAGAGAGAGTACTATATATAAGTGGTGAAGTTAGCTATAGTACGAATACCACGACCTTATAAATTTGTGTTGCCACCTACCATTTGGAGTGTGAATATATCTTATTTAATTTTGTTTTACTCCTGGGTTTTATTATGAAACCCTTAAATCCCAAACAGGTGTCACAAGAGAGAGGAAATTAGTTTCTCTGAATTCTAGATTATGACTACAGCGGTAGTCATAATCTAGAATTGAGATTTACTTACAAAGTTGAAGTACAAATTCTTTAAAAGCTATACTTACATGAACATATTCACTGGCAATGATTTTGCTCCCAACGTTACTATTTTCTTATTATGTATAATGAAACATTAACAAAATATCGTGAAGCATATTTTGGGTATTTCGTGGGTAAGTAAAACATGTTTTGCGAGCGTATCTTAGTAGCAATTATTAATTTTGAGTAAAAAAATACCATTTTATATCACTTTATAGCGTTCAATCATTAAATTATTTCGACTACATATGAATGAAATGTTATACCTGTATTTTTACGCTCGCTGTAGCTTATGTAGCATAGTACACTATTTTACAAGCACTATTATCACGTAGTCTTTTTCTCAAAACAAATTAACATTAAATTTTAATTAAAACCCGAATTTTTATACAAAATGTTCGATATGTCAGTTGGATCGTGACAGACAAAGGATTTTGACATCGTGACAATACCAAAAACTGGTCACGGCGACAAAGACAAAAATCTATGGCTTTGTCTGTTTTTTGCACCAGTAAATTGTATCTTGTGTTCTCGCTCATACATGTCAAAGAATTTTCTTCGCTCTGTCTAGATAGTCTGAGTATGCATGCATATGCATGCATTCTGCTCTCCCTAACCTATGGCTGCCAAACGTGGAAGTTCACGAAGAGGATTCAAAACAAAATTATTACGTGCCAAAATAGGATGGAACGCAGCGTGCTAAATATAATGAAAATACAGAAAATTCGACACTCTAAGATAAGAAAGCGCACTAAAACAATAGATGCTTTGGCTTATGCCCAAAAGTTGAAATTTAGGTGGGCTGGCCATATAGCTCGTTATATAGACAACAGGTGGACAATAGCTGTCACTACATGGAAGGGCCCGTCAGGCAAACGCCGTGTAGGGAGACCCAACACTAGATGGGAAGACGACATAAATAAGATCGCAGGAAAAAACTGGACACTTACAGCAAAAAATAGGGGACAACGGAAATCTTTGGAGGAGGCCTTTACCTGAGAGGGGTCCATTCAAAAAATAATCATAAATTAATTATTGTAGAATTAAATATAAATGAATAATAATTAAATTAAATGCATACAAATTAACTTAATATCATAAATAAATTATTGTAGAATTAAATATAAATTAATAACGGATACTTATTTAAATATTAATATTTGATTACTGAAATATTTACCTATAAAATTGTTTCTTAAATAGATAGATTAAATAAATGATTAAGAATAAAATAACGAAGAATAAAATGTACATCAATAATAAAGCCATCTGAATATGGTAAAATATGATAATATTATTAAATAAGAAAAAAACTTTGTAATATATTTCATTCATATATATTTGATGCATGTAAGATTATTCTTAAAATTATGGATTTTATTAATATTTTGAATTGTTTGCACTTTTTAACTTTATATTGCATGGATAAAAAAATAAATGGCTTTTTTTATTTTTTTTATTTTTTTATATGTGACAACTAAAGAGGATATAACCACAACGCTGAATTGACAACATTAAAAACTTTTGTACCTACTATTCTATACTAATATTATAAAGATGAAAGATTTGTATTTGTGTATGTATACAAATGATATTAGCTATATTTATTACTAAAATAGTAAGTCTTGCATAAAAATAACTTTAATCTACGTTTATCCCAAAATGTTTAAAAATAAATGTCTACCCGTGCGAAGCCGGGACGGGCTGCTAGTCTATCTATATACATATAATTGCTTGTAGCGACTGACTGACGATCAATGCAGAGCCTATACCACTGGAGCTGCGAACTTGAAATGTTGGTAGTTAATGTCTTTTTTGCTGTAGAGATCCACTAAGAAAGGATATTTGAAAATGTTTTTTTTTTATTGCATGCAGTGGCAAACGAGCCACGGTCCATCTGATGGTAAATGGTAACCGTCGCCCATGGACTCGACTATACCGAGAGTATTGTCTAGCCGCTGCTCACCAATTCATTTCACAGATATTAAATGAAATATAAACGGCTATCTCCTGCTACAGCCAAAACGCAACGATGTGCTTCATGGCCGGTCGCACGGGAGATGGTGGTACCAACCCGCTCGTTGCCCGATACCAAGTGAGTACTCCCACTGGGTACCCAGCCCTACCACCAGTCATGCAATGGATGATAATTGCTTACTTCCCTTAGTCGCCTCATTCGACACCCGTGGGAAAAGAATGGGGTGGTGACACTTGCATTCTTAGTCCGTCACCACACAGACAAAATGTCACCCCTAAGAGGGTAAAATAAGGTATAAACGATTGTATAGAACTTTGACATATTCAAATTAAGAAGCACGAAATTTCAAATACCTGTCTGGTTAGAAATAAATGTACATACATGTACAGTGGGATATTAAACAAAAATACGCCTAACATGGTAAATGAGGGGTTGAAAGTTTATATGGGAGGATCGCCACTTTTGAAGTAAGAAGCACAACATTTCAAACACCTCTTTCTGGTTAAAAATAAATGAACACGTATATCAGCGATTTTTTTAATTTTGACCCCTAAATAGGTGAATTAGGGGTCGAAAATTTGCATAAAAAGTTGGTTATTTTTAAAAGAAAAAGCATGAAATTCAATCTTGACGCATCTTTTATAAAGTTTAAGTAACAAACTTTATTAACTAAGTGCAGTAGTATCTTATAAAACAATATTACGTAGTTATTTCTTAAATAATTACATAAGAACAGTAATGTATCTATTTAATAATAATAATTAATCAAGAGTGGAAATTATAATTCAAAATATTGACAAAACATTTTACATCTATCATGTCATTCTACTGTAAGTGGGTTGTTGTTGTGTATTGTTAATATTGTGTTGTCATTAAGTGATTTTTAAGCCTCATTACTTGTTTATATACTTACTTACTTTTGGTCTAGGTAGGTGAGTCTCGGTCTCGCCCTGTACCTACATCCTTCTACATATCGCATTGTATATCTTCATAACCAACCCCTCGCCCGGCATTCTTTCCACATGTCCGAGCCATCGAAGCATTCCCTTTCGCATCTTGTTTATATATGTAGATATTATTTTATTTATCATGTAGACATGGATTTTTTTTAAATTATGGTATTATTTTTGATTAAATATTCGATTTTGAGTTATTTAAATTACAAAGTCATATTCATCTTAGATGTCTTTTACCTGATCACCCTCAAGTTTTAGTGTGAAAGGAAATAGACAGTGCAATAGAGTAGTCATTTATCATTTTCAATACACATATTATTTCAAGTATGTCCTTTCCAGGCCAAGAATTTATGGGTACTTCTCCTTTCCATAAGTTACTTTAAAACTGTTTTCACCATAGACCTTGGTATATATACCTACTGTCTTCCTGATTCGTTAATTATGGTATTAATTTAATATAGTTGACGTATTACTTAACTTTATTAAAACCAAACTATTTATTTCTATGTTCCTAAATACAATGGTAATTAAACAAAGTTGTGTGTGTAATACAGCTGAATTCAAATCTCTTTGTGGGAAGTTAGAAGTGAGACTTAAACTTGTGTGGGGATTCCAAATTATTTAAGATTAGGGAGTATTCTGTAACTTCAAGATCACAGAAATCACGTAATACAGGCGCAAGTAGCAAAAAGGTTTTTTTCGTAATCCTTTTAGTAGTAATTTTGTTAAGTAAGTCTCCTTTGTTGAAATACTTGAGCTTTTCTACATTAAATGAATTATCTCTACAGTTAAGTAATATCTATTTATTCAATTTGTTTTCTCAAACCATGGATAGATTGTTCGTCTTAATATGCTTGGTTTTTTTTATATATTTCATGGGTGGCAGACATGTATAAGGAACACCTCATAGTAAGCGGTTACCGTAGCCTATAGACGCTAGTAACATTAAAGGCTTTACTCGCGCATCGCCATCTCCAAGTAAAGGGTTAAGACCTGGAGAGAAAGGAGAGGATGGGAAGGATACTAAGGCGAGGATAGCAACGATAATAAGGTAAAGATAGGGAGGGCGTATGGCCTAAAGGCCTCCATTGCTCTCACTCACCCTATAAAATACAACGGTAGGAGTACATACCGTTATTTCACAGTGCTATTCTGTGAGAGGGTGGCACTTCCCCGATCGAGCTGGCCAAGTTGGGTTGGGATATGCAAGCCTATATCGCTAGCATCTATTTATTTTTAGTAATTTTGTATTGATACACATTAATAACCTACAGCTACAGTCACATAATCTTCTATTATATATATATATATATATATATTGTGTGTGTGTAGGCCTAGTTATGCGAAAATGATCCAGCAACAAATAAATATTTTGAGAAAACGGCGTTTAAAGTTTTTGTAAATTACTAATATTTCCAAACTCCGGACTGGTACTGAGGATTTTTCTTTTTACGAAAAAAACTCAATAACATTGCCCGACCCAGGGATCGAACCCGGGACCTCAAGATCAGCAGTCGCTCACACTACCGCTGCATCACCAAGGCAGTCAGTATCTGAATTAAAGTTTTGTTAATGCCAGTTTATGCCTTTTGCTTCAAAGATTGGATAGATGTTTAACTTATTTCTATATTGATTTAGACCTATCTAATAATTTACAATAAATGCAACTTGGTACATCCATCCATCCATCATCCATCCATCAGCTTTTTAAAGTCCACTGCTGGACAAAGGCCCAAGAATGGGGGATAATGCCGTAATCGCCACGCTTGGCAGGCTGGTTGGCTTTGGCAGTGGATGTTGTTAATACTCGAAGGAGTGCTGCTGCCCACTCCCCCGGTATTGCCTCAGTCGGCTCTTACGACTCCCTTGGGTGGAGAGGGGTGGGACAATTCTAAAGCCGGCTCCACACGGCAACTTGGTACGGTTAAGGCAAAAATGTATTCATCAAGCAACGGGACATAAATTATATTTGCCAAAATAATCCAACTTTTACACGTTATATAACACTTTTAGGGTTATTTTTACTCCACTTGGTTAATTTTGGCAGATTTGAATAATACAAATTAGAATTGCCTACATGATCCACGATCCTTTAATAAATTTTTATGGTAAACATCTTATTCAATTTAATGAAAATGAATGCTCAGATGGCTGCAGCAGTATGAAGAGAATTATGAATGTGGAGGAAGCTAGAGATATTGGCAAGAATAGAGCCTTTTGGCACTCTGTTCTCTCTGCGTACCCCGCAAGGGGATGGCGTGACGATAAGCAAGTAAGTAATGAAGCAAAATCATCTGGTTTTTATAATATTTATAGAGATAGTACCAAAGGTTTTTAGATCATTATTTAACCAACCCACAAGGTTGGTTCACATACATTTTTTATGTAAAATATAGATAGATCTCATGCTAATCAATTTGATGTCAGAAACACATTTTTTATCAATTTTTGTGCTGGATAATTGTTGCATAACTGGGTTCTCTAACTACATTGTTTTATATAGAACAAATTATTTGTAAAAGTGTAGAAAGAGAGCTTTACTGCGAACGGGATTCCAACCTGCGTCCGTTCTCATCCGGGGAAGTGATCTAGACTGCTAAGCAATCGCAGTCATTGACGGTATTTTATATAGCTAGGTACTAGCAAGCAAATTCCTCTGTGTGCACTTCAACATTAAAATTCACCAACTCGTTTAGGCGTATCTCACAGGAATGCCTAACCCCGATAGGATAAAAAAATTCTATGTTTATATCCACCATAAGTAACTTTAAACCAAATTCTATATATGTACCAAACTCATCTATATATCTATCAAATGTAATCCAAATTCGTCCAGCTATTTAGACGATTTTGATGGATAAACATCCAAATATTTTCACAAACTTTAACAATAGGTAATATTATACTAAAGAGTTGAGATATATTTGTAAATGATAAGATAAAATTTATGAGAAGGTAATCGCAAGCTGCGTTTTATAATAATCAAAAGCAATGCCCTTTAGGAAATATTATGTAACAATTAAAACTATTAGTGTGGTGTAGACTATTAAAACTTTAAATGTTAAAGTTAAAACAAAGTTTTGTACTTGTCTTCATAATAGTGCCACAGGTCTCTTGGACTAGGCATTTATTAAAAAAAAATTTATGATAATGGTAATCTTTCCATACCTAGTTTGTGGTGCAAATTGTAACACGACAAATACAAGTGGGTCAATCCAATTATTTCGAGCAAAAAAAATCCCTAATATTTCTTAGAACGTTTGAATATTTCGTTGATATTCACAAACACCGCAGTCAGAATGCCAGGCTGTGAGCGTTATAAGCTACACGTATATTTGTGCGGATATTTTGCACCTTACTGCTAAAGTTTTATGTGCACTTTTCTTTGTAAATACACAAAGTATTGTATATGTATAAAGAAAAGTCCTAAGTATATAGTAGCTAACATACTTGTGCTTTATATTACAGAAAATACTTTTTAAGTAAAAATTATTTGTGAATAAGGAAAAAGAGATTTTTAGTACGAGCGGGAAACGAACCCGCGTCTTTTCCAATCCGGGGAAGTGCTCGAAGTCACTGAGCTATCGTACCATTCTTTCGATTATCCCAATCTCCTTATCACATTTTTTTCAAAAATTCATACTATTTGATGGCACGATTTTTTAAACATTTCCTCATCTAAAAATCTCTTTTTCCTTATTCACAAATAATTTGTACTTAAAAAGTAGCGGAGCATGTCAAATGCTAAAAAATATAGATTAAAAATGTTTAAGAAAATACCTTTTCCATAACGTAGGCTTAAAAGATTTTTGTAAAATGTATGAAACAGAAATCTTTTAAACCACACAAGATACCCACTTCTACTTGAACTTCGTGATGAATTATCACAATAGGCGGTGGCTTAACCATACCTCCACAACCTTTGTTGAGTCCGTAAATAGCATTTACCACTTCAGATAGGTGGGTTGTGATTTGTCTGCCACGTAAGCAATAAATTATATTTTACTGTCAGTCTTAATGAAACGTATGTTATGCCGTAGGCAGAACCGCTTTAAATCACTTTTTGCCACTAGGACTTGTATATATGTTCATATCTACCACGTTATTGTAGCTATGACAACGCCCGTCTGCTAAGTAATGGTTTGGTCCGGTTCGTTAGCCCGTTTCTGTCCCTCTCTGATTTAGTGAGCGCAGAATGTACAGAGAAATAAATGACCCCTTTCCTCCGGAATGTAATGAAATGGTTGTTAATTTGAATATCAAGTAAAAATATAGGTATAAATCTGCCCGTTTATTTATAACTTTCTTGAGCTAATAATATATATACAAGTTTTTTTTTCTGCTTTTAGGAATAATCCTTGTATCGCGGGAGACTTTTTAAACATACGATTTCACGGACACAAAGTACATCCAGACTCAGAACAACCATTTGTGGATCACACAAAGAGTTGTCCTGTGTATGAATCGAACCCACAACACTCGGGCGGAAGGCCGGTATCTAAACCACTACGACATCTGTGCAGTCAACCTATATAAACTTATACCTATCTATATAAAGTTTCTGTAGGTAGGTATCGTACACCCGATTGTACGGACGACATGCGCAGAATTAGTAAATATATTATATTCGTATATCGTTTATTAGTTTGAAAATAAACTAAATAATGCTTCATGTATTTCAATAAATTTGATTAGCATAATTATTTTGCTAATAAGTATTATTTTATTAACTTGTTACCCATGAACAGGCATAGTGCCTGTGAGATATTCACTTAGAAACTATTCCGCCTTGAAATTACTTTAAAAATAAAGTCGCTTTCCGTGTCTATCTATTTTTTTCGCTTTCGTCTCTTAACCCCTGTTTTTATGTCATTTTTCGTCTCTTGAACCAAACGGATTTCGACACTATTTTCTTTATTGTTTAGATAATTTTCAAAGGAATAAATAGATAAATAAATAAATATTCACGGAGATTTTCACACAACGTCCTCTGGTCCCAAACTAAGCTTAATGTTTGTGCTATGAGCCTATGGGTACCAGATTACGAATACAATACATATATCTACTACCTACTTTTTTTTGTAAATACATACATATAATAGATAGAAAACACCCAGACGCAGTACAAATATCTGTGTTCATCACACAAGTAATTGTCTTGAGTGGGAATCGAACCCACGACCTCGTGCACGGAAGTCGGTTACACTACCGACTACGCCACGAGGCCCGTCAAGGAAGGTTTATATATGTATCCTGTCCATCCTAATCTTAAAATACTGTAATAGAGGTTGTAGAGCAAACTCAGAGAGTCAAGGTGGACCAAATATTAACCCGCGCATATCTGCATCTCCATTTAAAAAGAGTAGGGCCTGCGGCTAAGCAAGGCAAACCAAACCATTTCAAAGTGTTCATGGGAGCCTTTGAGAGTATTAGATATATAGGCTATTGTAAAACTATTGTTTGTGTAAATGGTGTATCCACCCTATGAAACTCTTTGGTATTGTTAAAATTTCTTATATGACATACGCTGAAGGGATCCTTAAAGCCCGGATTTAGGAAGGAAAATTATATCTAAGTCTGTTGAAATCCGTCTACATACGAGATGCCGTTTTAATTGTGTTTACCGAGACTTAGTTAGTAAACATTGAGCTTCTTAATACAAGGATATAGAGGAAGAAAGTCTTTTATTACTGCGCGTTAACAAATTGACAATGTTATATGGAATGGAAATCGTCAGATTTTTGTGGTGCTTTCTTGTTGAATATTTATACAAACAAACGTTAAAAAATTTATAATGCCGCAAAATAATGTTATACCTACTACTGCTCCGTAGTACATTCTTACTATTTCAATGATGGAAAAAATATACGAAAGTTAATTTTTAATGTGTTAATATTGCCAAAATTACTAGTACCAGTTATCAGTTATCCATTTTTACCGTTTTCTGATATCTGTGTGGGTTTCTCCAGACGCGATTCACCTGAAACCCTCCTCATAAATCATCGTCTTTTTACCAAGGACCGTACAACCCCAGTTAAGAGTTAAGCCATTCGAATGAGTAAGCCGTTTATGTGGTTACCTTTATCGTGATGTAACTCTTTGAAAGGGTTCTATGCTCAAACCCAATGAAAGGGTTACACCATCATATTGATAACCCATTCAATAGGGTTTACGCTTGAAACCCATTAAAAGTGTTACCCTTTCAATATGGATAACACATTGAATGGGCTCTATGCTTGAAACCCAGTGAAAGGGTTACACTATCAATATGATAACCCATTGAAAAGAGTATATGCTTGAAACCAATTGAAAGGATTATCACTTTAATATAGATAGCAGATTGAATGGGTTACCCATTCATTATAATTGGGTTACCATATGGTTATTCAATGTGCTAAGTAGACGGTGAAGTACGACATCGCTGGCGGCATCGGCCGGCTTGTAGACGAAGTAAACGAATCACGTGCTACCTACCTACTTATTAAACTATTATAATATTTAGATGCGTACATAATAAGGTGTAGGTACATGTTCTAAGTTTCTGACAATTATCTTGTGTGTAATCATAATGTAACCTTATCGTGTTATAATTGAATGAGCAATGTGTAAGTCAGAATTTTGTCTGCCTATTATGCTACGATGTTATTTTAAAACTGCGATATCTCCTAAGATATTTATTGAAATCGAATGATGTAAAGGTTCTATTTTGTTTTAAATTAAATACTTGTGATGAATAACGTACCTATTTATTTGGATAAAGATTAAATCATGTTTATAAAAAAAAACATCTATGCAAATAATGCATTATTTTAGAACAAATTTGGTTAGTATAAAAAAGGTTATAGTGTCTTATTTTATTTTATTTTTATTTTATTTTATTCAGGACAACAAACAATTGTGCAATAAAAAAAAATACAAAGCATGTCTTAAGTATATATGTAAACTCTTAACTAATTGCACAACCAGCACCGTTATCCCCGAAATAATATAAAATTACGGTAGCTAAACAAAAAAAAAGAAAAAGATTATAAAAGATACAATAACAGTATAGAATCTGTCCTTAAATTAGTATCTATCTAGATCTAGTTTCAATTTCCTGACACTTTACCAAAACAGCATTTTATAATGGTGGTAGTGACAGATAAAAAATATCAATGTCAGTGAAATTATCATTATATGTCTTCATTATTCTCCTTAGAGGAGCTCGTTCACCAGCGTTAGTTCTGCAAGTTTTTGGTGCGAATAAATTATGTTTATATGTGTTTCGAATTCTTATAGAGCCACTAGGTATGCGAATGTAAATTTGATTCGTTAATTCATTACAATCGAAAAAACTATGACATATTTTGTAGAGAAATGTCTGGTCAAGATATAACCTACGTGATTTAAGTGTGGTTAGGGAGAACTTGTTAAGCGAATCATCATATGATGCCCATGTGGAAGAGCATCTATAATTTACCAGTTTAACAAATTTACTTTGTACTAACTCTAATTGGTTATTATATTTAGTATAGAAAGGATTCCAAACAGGTAAAGCGTACTCAAGCTGTGACCGAATGAGTGATTTATACAATAATAGGTAAGTAGCAGGGTTCTTAAATACTTCGCAGGTTCTTTTGACAAAACCAAAAAGTTTAAATCCTCTGTTTACGATGTGATTGATGTGAACATCAAAGTGAAGCTTAGTATCAAAAATCACCCCGAGATCGCTTATTGTGCTGACTTTTTCTAAAGGCGTCTTATAAAGTAAATAGGTATGATTCCAAATGTTGTTATTTTTTGTGAATGAAATAGATTTACATTTTGACAAGCTTAATTGTAATCTATTTTTATTACAATAGTGCGATAAACTATCTAGGTCATTTTGTAATTTTACACAGTCTTTAACACTATTTATACTATGAAATATTTTAAGGACGTCAGCATATAATAGAAAATGGGTATTCTTAAAACACGAGCCAATATCGTTTATAAAGAGAATAAACAGCAAGGGGCCCAAAATTGAGCCCTGTGGGACTCCTGATGTTGCAACGATAGTCTCTGAAGTAAACCCATTCACAACCTGTTGAGACCTATTTTTAACATATGAGGTAAACCATCGTAGCAGATTACCACGTATACCATTGAACTCTATCTTTTTCAGGAGTATTATATGATCGACTTTGTCGAAGGCCTTGCAAAAGTCAGGGTAAACACAATCAACTTGACAACGATTATCCATATTTTCCAAAAGACAGTTTGAATAAAGCACCAAATTACTTACCGTTGAATGACCTTCGACGAAACCATGTTGTTCAGGTATTACTATACTATGTAAGACGGAATATATAGCATTGTGGATCAACCTTTCTAAAACCTTCGACAGTGTGGACAGCAGGGATATTGGGCAATAGTTAGCAACATCGCTTTTAGAGCCATTCTTATAGACAGGAGTCACGTTAGCTAACTTCCATCTACTAGGAACGACACCATCTTTTACACTACGATTAAATAAATGAGTTAAAGGGACATTAACAGAATCGGCCGTATGCTTAAAGAAAAAGGGCGAGATACCATCGGGTCCAGATCCCTTTGTTACATCCAACGCCTTAAGGGCAGACGTTACCACATCGTTAGAAAAATTTAAATCAGACATTTTAATATTGTTATTAAAAGGTGAGTTCATTAAAATATCATTATTAGGCTGATTTGTGCTACAACTTTTTACATAAACAGAACTAAAAAATGACGAGAAAAGCCTACATACGCCACCGGGTTCATTAGAGACTTCGTTACCATATACCATTTTACTGGGTATACCAGGTGTACGTCTACGATTATTTACATAAGACCAAAATAAATTTATATCTTTTTTTAACCCCTTTTCAATGGAATGTATGTAATTCTTAAAGGATTTACTAGATAATGATTTAAATCTTTTACGATAAACAGAAAACTTCCATATTTTTTCCATTTCACCCAATACTTTTCTTTGTTTTTAAATATATGTACTAGGGGGCGAGAAAATCATACTGGGAATTCATGATTTTTTATTGGTCGCCTAGGGACATGGGACTTTATTATCTGGTAAATTGATTCGTAGAAACTGTTTGTGGCAGAATCTATTGTAGGTTTATTGAGAACATTGGACCAATCGATACTATTAATGTCTTGACTAATATTATAATAGTTAGCTTCTGTAAATCGGTATCTGAGTGATAGTAAACGAACCATTGGAGAGTGCATCGTATCAAATTGAATGGTTGTACAAAATTGTGGATGGTGATTGTCTACAGGAGCCAATGAATTAGATATCGGGGCACAAATACAATTATTATTTGATATTAAAAGGTCTAGAATACGGCCCGTTTGATTTTTTATATTATTATACTGCTGACAATTTACAGTGGCCATGAAATTCGAAAGAAGAACGTCCACATGATTGCTACTGGGTATTGGCATAAGTGCAGTAGTGCTATGGGCACACCATTCAATTTGTGATAAATTAAAGTCTCCAAAACTATAAATTTTACCTGAAGCGTTTGTCGTAATCTCATGTTCAAGTACGCCACATATGAAGTGACATTCTGTACGTGCTTTGCTAGTATAAGCCCGAAGGAGAACATAGTCTATATTTGTTGGCATATAACAATCAATACCGTGAGAATGCGGCACAACACTTAATTTACAACGTTCAACAAACAAACCTAGGCTGCGACGTACCGCGACCAGTAAGTCACCACCGTCCGACTTTCCGCTTGCTACACGATTCCTGTCACATCGATAAACCGTATACCGCAGGTCAATAAATTCCTCGTCCACAATATCGGGAACTAGCCACATTTGCGCGGACAAGGCCGTGTCTTAAAAGATAAGACATATCCTGTCGCGGCCTTTTTGATGTGAAACATCTAATGCGGAGGGTGGGTAAAATCGGCTGTTATCGTGGCGACGCTTTTATTTTATTTGTCCCGTTCAAATCTTGCAAGTTAAATTTGACACACTTCCCGGTTTCCGATTAAGCTGAAATTTTACATGCATGTGTATATCACGTGATTAATTATGTGAGGCGTTCAGTTAGTTTAGCTAGCCGTATCTCATCTAAACTTACTTTTTCTTGGCGAATATTACACCCTTAATATTTTTTTCCGCAAGAACAATATGAATTAGCGAGGAAATTGGATTAAATTAAGTCAATCATATTTCTTTACTAAAATATCGCTAAATATTACACGACAATACTGACTTGAATTCTAGCCTACTTTCTAATCAATCCTATGTACTTCCATCCATCCATTAGCATTTCAATGTCCACTGCTGGACATAGACCTCCCCAAGAGAACACCACAACGAGCGGTCCTGCGCCGACTGCATCCAATGGTTACCCGTGGCTTTGACCTTCGTTCGATAGTCCATCTGGTGAGGGGCCGTCCTACGGTGCGCTGTCCGTGGGCACATAAATTTCATGTTTTATGGCTTCTACGTGATCATGTGGTCAAATCTTTCAGTGCGTATATCTGCGATACTATACATATCTCAAACCCATCATGTGCGTACTTAAACTTCATGTTTTTATGGCGGATCGATTTGGATGGGACTTTCACTAGCAGATAGCTGTTGTTACAATGAGCCCCTGGTGTTGCCAAAGTCCATGAGCGGCGGTTAACACTTACCATCAGGTGGGCCGTTTGCTCGTCTGCCACCGTTGGCAATAAAAAAAACTCTCCAAACTTCTCATGTCTGAGACCTAAGATCACACAGTACAACACTTTGTGTGATCCACAAAATATGGTTGTTCTGAGTCTGGCTGTACTTCGTGTCCGTGAAATTGTATGTTTTTAAACTCCCCATACCTAATACAAGGATTATTCCTTAGTGCAGTGTTGTCTTTAAATAAAATGTATATAATATAAATATATTTATACTAGCGGACCCAACAGACGTTTTCCGTCCGAACTTTGACGTTTCGGTTGGATGGAGCATTTATTTTAGCTACTAAGGTTTATTTTCTGGTGTGGGAAATTCTATTGTTAGGTAGGGCCTAAAAATCTATCGTGGCGCCACCTACCGGGTCCAAATGTGAATCTAAGCCACCCCGGTACTTAGTCAAACATACACAAAAAAAATTAGATAAGAATAAATTGAAGAAAAAATCCTGAAATCCTATCGTGTCGCCACCTACCGGGTCCAAATGTGAGTCTAAACCATCCCAGTACTTACACAAAGATACACAAAAAATTTCGTCAAGAAAATTAGCAGTCAGGAGCAATTGTGACGATGGCTGAATTGGCAAAGCATCTGGACGGTATCCAGGAGATGCAGGTTCAAATCCTGCTCGTGACTGCTATTTTCGATTTCACATTTTTCACTTTGTGTTTAATGTATAGTGATAAGCATGTCAAATGCTAAAAATATATATATAAATAATATATAACAATTCACAATAAACAGCTATCTCTTTCTTTAGCATGCATTATTTGCTTATAATATCAAATATCAATGCGCCGAACTTTGTTTTTTCTGCCTAACAAACAAGTACAAACATGAAAATTACAAGCCGCTAGGTAAGTACCTAGGTAAAGTCCATTCGCTTTGCGTGCTGTATCATTTTGCAACCTATACCTATAATTGAGGGATAGATATTACACTGCTCCGAATAGACTTTTTTTCAAAAGGGTTACCCACATAATGGTTTTTAGATGCTTAGAAAAACCGTCGAAAACTCTTTCAATGGGTAACCAAAATGATCTGTTTTGCTTTTGAACAGTTTTAATTAAGTCGTACAAAGGGGTTACCCATAACCTATAGGTTTTTCACTAACCGCTTTAAAAAAACCCTATCGAAAAGCCTTTCAACGGCTAACCTAAATGGTCAGTATAAAATGGTTTTTACTAAGCCATTTAAAAGGGTTACCCACATCGTATGGGTTTTTCATTAACCGCTTAAAAAAACCCTATCAAAAAGCCTTTCAGTGGGTAACCGAAATGGTCAGTTTTTAAGGGTTTCTATTAAGCCGTTCATAGGGGTTACCCATATCGTAGGTATGTGTTTTTCAATAGCCGCTACGAAAAACCTAATCGAAAAGCCTTTCAATGGGTAACCAAAATAGTCCCTGCTTTTTACTATTCGTAATGTTTAGCTTATAGTCCTCCGACTACGGTGTACAACCTCGCGACTGGACTCCCTTCCATTGCCGGCAGTGCTTGGATTAGGGTTATTTTTTATAGGCCCGACGGACGACTCACAAGCCCCGGCTCCGGGGACAGGGGTCACTGTGAACTCACTGTTCCCTCTCCCAGAGTCCAAAGGGCCTCTATGGCCCCGCTGACTATTGACTATACTTAGTAGACGTCCATCCTATGCACTATGCCCTTTGCAAATAAGAGGAATACGCGGAGACCCGTCCCCTGCCGGGATTCAGCCGTTGACACAAGAGTGCTGAAGTTGCCCGGGGTGCACTAGCTCGTATAAATGAGCACTCACGCAGGTATCCCGGCCCGTATCCCAACATACCTACACCCTTTTTTTTTGTTAAAGTGTGAAAAAATGCACCTAATTGCACACCTTGTCGTTAGGGGCCACGAACATGGTAATGTGGGGCCGTCACCCATAAAATAAACCCGCCGTTTGCCATCTCTCCGCCTACACTGGCGGACCACTGGAACGGTTTGACATCACTTCAGTGGTAAGTAACGTAACGCAAATATACTCAAACGGATGCAAACTAAACCACAGACAGGAACTCGTCCATAACAGTAATACAACTCATCAAATCTTCTCTTGTGTTATACAAGAACACAAGACTAATTTCGTATTGACAGCGTAATTCTTTTTGTTAAGGTCTAGTCTAGGAAAATGCTTTTCTACTTTCCCCAGTAACAAGAAAGAATTGGGTATAAGGAACTTGCCATCAGCTCACTTCGCCATGTGCGTCTTTATACCCGTTAAATAGAACGACTAGTTTTAATAACTATCTATTTAATAATCGTAATACTCCACATATGTTTTAGCAGTCTAACTACTAGATATTTCATTAATCTTATATCTCGAGTAAAAAAGTAGCTTACTAAAACTTCACTCGTTACTTGACGTCAAAGCGTAAATGGCATATTTAATTATTGAAGACACATCTAAGTAAGTCGTACAATAAAATGTAGGTATAATATACGTCTTCTATTTTCTACGCACATACGATGTGGGCTTCAATTTCTATGTGCCATTATATCAATTTGGTGAAAGTTACAAATACATACCTTCATTACGTTTTTATTACCAAAATACTAAAAGATGTTTCAAAATATAACGAAGAAAATCTTTACATTTACAATAATTTGCCACACATAAAAACTGAAATAGTTACTTAATACTCAGTAGAACTCGTGTTAATAACAAAAGTTCTACTGAGGTCAAATTTATCGATCACCGTCTACCTGGGACAAACAGTCTGGTTAAGTAGGCAAAACTTCGAGAAAGGTGTCAATTGATGAATCCAAGTCGGCTGGACAGCTTTCGGATGACAAAAGAAGCTCATCTCGTCCAAATTTCCAGAGAATATGAAATCGAATATGTTAATTTTTCATTTCGAATAAGAACATGATTCCTAAATATTGGCCACCTCTTGAGTATAGGCCTAGCGACAAAATTAAGCCCAAAGTCATGTAGTGTCTCATGGAGTAAACTTTGCTCGGAATCTTCCTACGAGATAGAATACGTATTATGGAAATGTATGAGAGTGTTTAGAACTGACAAAGCCTGAGTTGGCACGCCGAAATATCTAGCAGCGAATGAATAGAAGCTTATAATTGAATGGACTACTAAAGTCTAAATATATATGTGATATAAATATATATATGTAACCTACACTATAGTTGGCATTCAATATTTAGTTCACAATAGCCCCTTGTGACATCAAAGTGTACATCACAGCAGAAGTTACCGGAACGGTCTAATAAACAGCCAGGCGACATGTTCGGCTCTATACATGACAATATTATATAAACGCACTGGAAAGTCGGGATTTACTCAAGAGCGCTTTTACACAATTTCCTCGGCATACCCTTTTCGCTCGACACTCCACCTTTACGCCCCTTAGCCTTAGCACCTCTCTTGAGCTTTTTATAATGAAAGGTATAAGGCGAAGTGCTTGCGTTTATTTAAAACTTCTGCACATAAGGTTTATCGATTTCGCTATTGCCGTGTTTCGTCCTGACCCGTGGAAGGAAGTAAAATTCATATTATACAATATGTACATTTTTATTGTATTTTGATATAAAAACTAAGAACGTAGATATATCTTGATCTGTATTTTCGCACAATTTGTCTTTTGTTTTGTATCGCGGGAATTACCGCTCGCACTAAAGTTCTCTTATTCCACATGCACAAATAATTTGTACTTTAAAGTAGCTGAGCTTGTCAAGTGAATACAGATCAAAATGTTTAAAAAATCGCGCCTTCAAATAGTATGAATTTTAATTGCAAAATTAAACTAACTATATTGGATTAATGCATGTAAATGCATCCGATAGGTGGCGTGGGTCGTAAAGACAAATGTGGTGTGGAGATTGAGTATGGCCGAAGGTCAGTGCGATAGCTCAGCGGCTTAGATCACTTCCCCAGATTGGAAACGACGCAGGTTCGATTCCCGCTCGCACTAAAGTTCATCTTTTTTCACATTTACAAATAATTTAGGCTTTAACGTAGGTATATATCATTAATATGCATCTTTCATATCTATTAAATCTTCGGTCCGTGTAACGGAACTGCTGCTAAGCGGTTGGACCGATTTCGAAGATTTTTTTTTGTCTAAGTGGATTCAGGGATGGTTTATATTCACAACGCGCAGGCGCCGTGTGGGGCCGGCTTTAGAATTGTCCCACCCCTCTCTACCCATGGGAGTCGTAAGAGCCGACTGAGGGAATACCGGAGGAGTGGGCAGCAGCACTCCCTCGAGTATTAACAACATCCACTGCGATCGCCAACCCGCCTGCCAAGCGTGGCGATTACGGCATTACCCCCATAATGAGCACACAAAAAAAAGGATGCGGTCGGCACAGGACCGCTCGTTGTGGCGTTCTCTTGGGGAGGTCTATGTCCAGCAGTGGACGTCGAAAGGTTGATGAATGGATGGATTATATTCACAATTGGAGCTGGTAGTGGTAGAAGCCGCGATAGGTTCTTAGGATTTTTATTCAATTTATAATAATGTAAATACATACCTATACCTTCTTTTTGTTTATTTTTTTGTTAAGGCGGGAAAAAATGTTCCTAACCGCACAACCCGTCGTTCGGGGCAACGAACAGGGTAGTGTGGGGCCTGCACTCACTAACCAAAATTTCACACACTGACAAACCCATTTTCTATCTATAGGTACTATTATGAAGCTGTAACAGAGCTGTGTCTGTACATTTAAGATATTTAATAAATAAAAATAAATAAATATTCTTGGACATTTTCACACAATGTCCTCTGGTCCCAAACTAAGCTTAACGCTTGTGCTATGGGTACCAGATTACGGATATAATACATTATACTACTTTTTTTTTGTAAATACATACATATTTTTTTCTTTTTTTTTTATTGCGTGTGGTGGCAGACGAACCACGGTTCATCTGATGGTAAATGGTAACCGTCGCCCATGGACTCGACTATACCGAGAGTATTGTCAAGCCTCTGCTCACCAATTCATTTCACAGATATGAAATGAAATATAAACGGCTATCTCCTGCTACAGCCAAAACGCAACGATGTGCTTCATGGCCGGTCACACGGGAGATGGTGGTACCAACCCGCTCGGGCCCGATACCAAGTGAGTACTCCCACTTGGTACCCAGCCCTACCACCAGTCATGCAATGGATGATAATTGCTTACTTCACTTAGTCGCCTCATACGACACCCGTGGGAAAGAATGGGGTGGTGACACTTGTATTCTTAGTCCGTCACCACACGGAAAATACATATCATAAATAGAAAACACCCAGACGTAGTACAATTTTTTTTAGATTTTTGTCTGTTTGTTCGTTCGCGCATCACGCAAAAACTACTTAACGGATTTTGATGCAACTCTTTTTATTTAATAGCTCTCGATTAGACTTATAAACTGGTATACATTTTATCCCGCTACTATATCGGAATCCTGATATATAACCCAAAATCTAGCTTTTGGCTGCGGCGGAGCCTCGGGCAGGCTAGTATTAAATAATATCCTTAGTAGCTGAAATAAATTACTCCATCCAAACGAAACGTCAATGTTCGGACAGAAAAACGTTTGTGCGGTCCACTAGTCTATTTAAAATTAAAACGATTTAAAAAAGCTATATAAAAAATAAAACATTTGAGAAGAAAAAAATTATGAAGTGAATTAATTTTCTCATACATTTCAGGTATCTAATAAATTAAAATTTAGTGATTCTGAGGCGCTACGAGGTTTGTTGAGTCTGCTAGTATCATAATATTATATCTGTTGATGTTTCTTAGTCCTTTTTTATATTGTTGTAAATATATTTATTAGGTAAGATAAGATTATTTACAAAACAATATGTACAATAATAATATTTAATAATATGTGTAATATGTACAATAATAATCTAGTCCTTAGTTTTTGTGAGGTCCATTTAGTCATTATTTAAAACCATCAGCTTGAGACTAGTGCAAATTGTGAGCTTAACAAATTTTGATACAAATTCATCCATTATTTCAGCCGTAGAGTTGTGAGCTCTACGGCTTTGAAGCTTCTACGCTATTAAGTCTTTCAGTACCTGCATAGTCAAATCGGTGACCCGAACGTGAAGGCTGTCCTTGTTACTTGTATTTTTCATTTAAACATGTGTGGGTGTTATTTTTTGTTAGAACGAGATAAAACGTATACCAGTTTATTAAGTCTAATCAAGAGCTTTCAAACAAAAAAGATTTATTAACATCTGCTCGGTAGTTTTTGTGTGATGTACGAACAAACAGTAAAAAATTAAAAACAATGTTTTGTTTGCCTAAATAACTTAATACAGGCATCTCTCTTAAATTATTAAACGTATAGATATAGCTTCGTTACAGCTTTTATGATTGAACTAGCCTTTGCCAGCGGCTTCGCCGCAGCCAAAAGCTAGTTTTTCGGTTACATCCAGGTTCCCGATATAGTAGCGGGATAAAATGTCTACCAGTTTTTAAGTCAAATCAAGACCTTTCAATGAAATCATCAAAATTCTCTTTTAAATAAATTCTAAAAAAAAATCTAGTTTAAATAATTTTCTAGTTTTTTGGTTATATCTCAGGTTCCCGATATAGTAGCGGGATAAAATGTTTTTAAAATTAAAATTAAAATAAAAAAATTGCATCAATATCCATTCAGTAGTTTTTGCGTCACGGACACACATACAAACAGATAAAAAGGCAAACAGTCAAAAAATAAAAAATAAATGTTTTGTGTTATATATATATATATATAGCCTAATACAGACATTTTTTCTCAAATATTTTAAATGTACAGACATAGCTCTGTTACAGCTTTGTAATAGTACCTATAGATTATCACATTAACAACAACAACATTCCACAATTGTCGTCCAAGGAACAATTAATCATTGCTAAAGATAATGATTATAGATAACCTAAAGTATCAAGATTACAATATCTAGTTTTGAAGATCACGTTTAAATAAATAGTTTAAATAATTTTTTTTAGATATTTTTATGTATATTTTTAGCATTTGACATGTATGAAAATACTTCTGACAGATGGCGCAGGCGTCACCCAAAGACGTTGAGTATGATGTGTTATCGAAATTAGCAGTTAGGAGCAATTGTTAGGATGGCTGAATTGGTAAAGCATCTGGACGGTATCCAGAAGATGCAGGTTCAAATCCTGCTCCTGACTGTTATTTTCGATTTCACATTTTTCACTTTGTGTTTAATGTATAGTTTAAATAAACTTTGTTGAAATGTTGAGGATAATCGATAAGGCATACATAAATTAAATTGTAATATACGTCGCCATCGCGTGATGAAAAACGGTGACTCAGATACAATGAAATGGGGTTACGTAAAATTATTTCAATAGTCAACATATTATTATCATCCATCCATCGGGGAACTTGGCTCGTTATGGACGTGATATCATTATATAAGCGCTATATGTAACCGATAAAGTTAACGACAGTTTAGTTGCAGGTAGAATTGATTCCATAATCGTTAGAAACGTGCGCTTAATGCAATAATATCAGTTGAAAAGATACTTTTTGATAGGTAGTCGTTTTTTAATCACAAGCTAGGCATAGTCCAGCACTTAGTTACGGTTATACCGTAACTATTTTATTTTTTCTCTGTCACTATTAATTTATTTTGTCTAAGTTTTTACTGTTATCCCCTTGTATTATCATCTATACTATTATAAAGCTGCAACAGAGCTGTGTCTGTACATTTCAGATCCATCCATCCATCAGCCTTTCCAGGTCCACTGCTGGACATAGGCCTCCCCAAGACAACATGTTGCGCTCATATGGGGGATAGTGTATAAGTACAGCATACCTGATAAATTTACGGCTTGTGTTGTGCCAATCTAGACTGAGCCAGCATAATAAACCGGAGCGCAACAGTATAATGTAACAAAGTAAGAAGATTAATAAAAAAGATTTTTAATGATTTTGATCTAGTTTGGCGGTAAACATTCCAGCATGAATAGACTAACTCAACCCAGGAAGTTCACCCTCTCACATGATATAGTAACGATGGGCGCTCCTACTATTGTATTTCGTACAGTGATTGAGAGCACTGGGATCTTAAACCTCCTCCTCATTTTCTTTTTATCATTCTTCGTCTCCACCTTTTCATCCCGTCTCTAATACTCCCGTACACCCATATCCCTCTCCCTGAGGTTGGCAACGCTTCACGTAGTCTATAAAATAAATCCATTCATTAATTTTATTCTCTAAACTGTACGATATAATATACGTGGCCACATCTTCGAATCTGTCACTTCATGTTGTGGCCAACTACTTATTTCATGAAATGGTTAGGGTTTGTTAGGTTAAGTTTCATAAAATGGTCGGCCACAACATTAAGTGGCATATACTATGATCTGGCTACGACACAGACATACCTAAGTGTAATTTGAGACTTAAATAATATATTAAGTAAGCTCCAAAACATGTAGTTCAGCTAATGGTAGTATTAATATGGACTGTTAGCTAGTGATACAAGTTGTATTGTCTTTAATATTTTATTGTTTATTATAACTAGAATTTACATATTATACCTACCTATATCTGTACCAGTACCTTCGTTGTCGTGGTATGAAACCTTGTTGGACTTTTTTGCAACAATGTTCAGAAAATGCATCTCAAAGTTGTGTACGATGTGTCAGAAACTTGGTCACGTAATAAATTGTTTTTGCACTTGTTCTATTTCTGCTATACAAAGATTTTCTTAAGATAAGTTTTATAAGAATTTCTTATAGTTTGTAAAATATATATTTGATAAACATTAGAGTATTTATATAATAAACTAGATTCTGCTTCCGACTCCACCCGTGAACGAACGTATTGGTACCTACATGGTCTGGCCACAAATACTGTTACAATTAAAAACAATAATATTACAAGTACATTTGAAATTGGAATCTCTCATTCTTACTTAAATGAATATTCATTGTGTTTTCTATTTTCGCGCCAATCTGTGTTAAATATTCTTGTGATATTAAAATGGAGTGGGGTGGGAAAGGGAGCCGAATTGCTGTTATAGCTTTAAACAAGTAGGTATGGCGCCAAATGCATTTTTTGAAACTCTACATCCGCTTGGTATTTGTCGATTGTTTGTGTACCAGGCTATTGATGGGTACAATGAAACATTTTTCGTTTGTGATATAAAAAGATCTTCCTGTTCACGTATTTGTATTAAAAAGGTGGTCAAAGCAGTTAGAGAAAGAATTGGAAGAAATCCTGTCCCAAAGCAAAAGATTTTATCTTGCAGCAAATGAATATAGCACCTAGAACCATGTCGCGTACTTTAAAACATGACTTAGAACTTTCCGTTTATTAGAGATGCACTATTAATTATTTAACAATGTGTATAATCTAAAAATGAATAGGGTGGTAAAACCAAAACCACAACTTAAGCGGTCGGCCGGGTCGGCCGGGAGGTCTTATAAAAAAATATTTACTTCAAGCAACATTTTAACAAGCAGAATGACCGAGATTACGCCCAAAGCTCTATAGAAACTTCTCAATTAGTCAGCAAAGTACAACGTGGGCATTATCCGGCTTCAGTGATGGTTTGGTGGGGTGTAAGTTATCAAGGAGTGACTGAGCCATATTTTGTAAACAAGGTGTCAAGTAGTTAAGCCTCTTAACAACACCATGTTCCAAAACCAATAAATGTACTTTTAGCAAGACTGGGCACCTGGTCATAAAGCTCGATCCACACAAGCATGGTTGGTTGCATCCACACAAATGAACGTTTCTGACTTCATCAGAGCTGAAGACTGGCGTCATCTAGTCCCAATCTTAATCTGTTGGATTATAATTTGTGGTCAGTTTTAAAGAGCATGGCATGCAATTTGGAATCCCTAAGGCAATACATAAGAATTTTCCCATGGAAGAAATGCGTGTTTCATTTGATAACAGGCCTCAAGATTTACAGAATTGTAATAAGGACAATGAAGTTTCATTTCTTAACGAGCTGCATATTTTTTGAATGCTATTATTATGTATAAGCTAAATTAAACTACAGTAATAAATGTTTTATGCGATAGAAAAGGCAATATATTTTTCTTTTACTTAATATTACTTATGGCAAGACTAGGTACCTATTACCTACATCACTGCGGCATATTAATGATCTCTCTGTTAAAATAGCTTTTCCACGGGAACAATTCATTTTTCTGGGATGAAAAGTCCCAGACTATAATGTACCCATGAAACATTTTTGAGGGGTAGTAGTTACAACGTGAAACAAACAAACCAACTTATCTTATCTTATAATATATATCTTTTTAGATTTTTTGTCTGAATTTATTTTTATGCTTTTATTTTGCTTTATAGTTTCTGATTAGATTTAAAAGCTGATGTATATCTTGCTAATAAGAGGTGCTCCATTTCGAGGTTACCTACTTTTTTAAAGAAAAAAACAGAAAATTCAAATTTAATGGAGAATGTTTATTATCATTTGAAAGAACATTCTTTGGCATTTATTTTTTGAAGATTATGTATATCAAATATTGGCCGTTGCTACGTCGCACATGGTCCATCCGTTGAGTCCAATTTTCGATGACTAGTTGATGATGATACAAATGTCACCACCCCATTCTTTCCCACGGGTGTCGTATGAGGAAACTAAGGGAAGTAAGCAATTATTATCAATTGCATGACTGGTGGTAGGGCTGGGTACCAAGTGGGAGTACTCGCTTGGTTATCGAGCCCGAGCGGATTGGTACCACCATCTCCCGTGTGACCGGTCATGAAGCACATCGTTGCGTTTTGGCTGTAGCAGGAGATAGCCGTTAATGCTTTCATTTCATATCTGTGAAATTAAATGGTGAGCAGTGGCTTGACAATGCTCTTGGTATAGTTGAGCCAATGAGCGACGGTTACCATTTACCATCACATGGGCCGTGGCTCGTCTGCCACTAAATGCAATAAAAAAAATACTACTTAAACGTTTTACTAATCCACTACGTATGAAACGTTATTATTATCAGTGAGACAATGAATTTGAGCTATAATCCACTGCTGGTCAATGGCGATTGACAAAGTTATAAAAATGTACGAACGAACGAACTAGTGTTAGAAATATAAACCCCAATTGAATTTATTTTAAAGAATTATATCGGCCATAAGCTAAACAGATCTTTAGTTCTTTCCCAGTTTATAAGACACGAGTCACAGATTGGTATATAACATGAAGGTTCACCAAGAATTCAGCCAGTGCTACCACAAGCCACGATGACCACGACCAAAGATGATTATTATGTCTAAAACTAGTAACGTACATTGAGAAAATCCTAACCAAAACCTATTCTTTCCTCTGGGATAACGGCAACTAAATTCGACGGGGTCGAAGTCGAAGGGAAAAGCTAGTATTTTATAAAACAATGTCAGCAATCTCAAATCCCCGTATAATAGGAACTTAGTTGGTAGATATTGAAAGCGATAAGCGCAGAGGGGTGGATTTAGAGTTATTGATAAGTTATTTGTAATAGGTAGGTACTCTGCTATAGTTAGAGCACTACTTATTTAATCTAACTGACTCGACGCTTTAGTTTCGTAACTTTTAGCATTCAGACTTAGGTTATGTATAATAATATCTAATATTCAATACTATAGTAAAACACTATAAATCTAGTACTCATAGGTAGGTGCCTATATCTTTAAAAGAGTGTGATAGTATGTAGGTACCTACATATTTTTTATCGCCATTGATTCTGGTAGGAGCTAGCTACTATTGTTTAGTGTACCTTCGTGCACAAATACTTTATTCACGGAGAAGCAGTCCACTGCCATCTAGTAGTTACTCCTGATACTTTTAGACCAGTGATAGTACACAATAGGTACCTACTGTTTTATTTAATAATTTCAAATCTTCTCTAAAGCAGATTCACTATATATCGATCCAAACTCCGCACGGATACAATTCAACTAATACAGAATTAGTGGCGTAACTACAAACTGCCACGGGTCCCGATCCAACGGGGACCCCCTGCCCTAGAGGCTGCGAGTGCAGAAGTATACTCAGAAAAAAACCTAGCTTTTTAAAAAAAATGTAGTAATTAAAAACCTACTAAATATCATTTATACACATAATGTTAGTACGGCATAGTTTACGTTACACGTAGGTACCTACGTTTTTAGGGCGGCGGGCGGCACCACCGATCAAATGTAACATAGTTCCAGTGGCCCCCGCCAATAAAGGCGGAGAAACGGCACACGGCGGGTTTCTTTAGTGGGTGAAGGCCCCACACTACCCTGTTCGTTGCCCGTGTTGCCCACAGAACATTTTTACGTGTTGCCTGTGGGGTTAGGAAAATTATTTCCCGCTTTAACAAAAAAAAAGGCGGGCGGCGCTCTGCGTAGCTTGCAGACATTTGCTAACAAAGACTTGTTTTTTATATTTCTTATTAAATAATCTAGTCGAATAATGATGCCTAAATCATACATATTTATTAATAAGGCCAAATTTAAAAAAAAAAGTGCCGTAATTAAAATTTCGTGGAAAAAAGTGCTTGGATTTGGTATTTTTATTTCAAAATGTAACCCGATAACAAGTGTAGATACCTATACTAGTATTATGTCCTAAATCAATTGATGCTCCAATTTGCAATGAAAAAAATATGTGTGTAGACCATAGTAACAAAAAAAAACTTTTCTGTCCGTGTGGTGACGGACTAAGAATACAAGTGTCACCACCCCATTCTTTCCCACGGGTGTCGTATGAGGCGACTAAGGGAAGTAAGCTATTATCATCTATTGCATTACTGGTGGTAGGGCTGGGTACCAAGTGGTACTCACTTGGTATCGGGCCCGAGCGGGTTGGTACCACCATCTCCCGTGTGACCGGTCATGAAGCACATCGTTGCGTTTTGGCTGCAGCAGGAGATAGCCGCTTATATTTCGTTTCATATTTGTGAAATGAATTGGTGAGCAGCGGCTTGACTATTATTACTATTACTCTTGGTATAGTAGAGTCCATGGGCGACGGTTACCATTTACCATCAGATGGACCGTGGCTCGTCTGCCACTAATTGCAATAAAAAAAAACAAATATTTAAAAAAATTTTGAATATCAATATGATTTTTATATGACATAATACCTACTTATGACCCAAAGATGCCTAGAAAAATAAAAATATAAATTCCATTAGGGTAGTTTTTAAAAAAACACATGTATCCTGTGGGATACATTGCCAACAATCCATAACAACACATAATGGTTTCAATGTATCTCGAAAGATACGTTGCCAGGTTAGCTATGACTATACCGTTACATAATTTGGTAGAAAAAAAAGCCTTTTTAATCAATAATCAATAACTTTTATTAAAATATAAAATGTTTTAACATCAAACATCTTTTTCTTTTAAGATTTATTCTTCTTTTGGAAAATTTGACGGGTACCTACTTGGACTGATGAGTTGCGCAGTGTAGTTAATAATAAATTATAATTTTAAACTTTGATGTTATGCCAAAGTTATGCTGTGTACTTTTTATATACTCAGTTGTAATGAACATATAGTGTTATCCAGTTTTCTTTTAAACTTATAAAAACCTAAATATCGATTTTCGATACGTCCGTATTTGTTAACTACCCTTGACTATTTAAAATAAATGCAAAGAAACAAATTGAAGTGAAAGCTTTTAGAAGAATAGTGCTAAAGTAATAAGTGCCATTAAAAATATATTTAAAAGTAACTATTGCCTAGTTGCAGATACTTATTGTCTTAATTATTATCTTTATGGACCTGATACCATACATTAACCCGTCCTTAAGTTTGCAAACATACCGACAAATAAAGAAGATAAATTATGTTAGCAAAATCAGACCAACTAGGATAGGATAGGAGTTCGCTAAAATAGATTTATCTGTCCTGCATGGAAATCAAATTCATAATGCCTGAGTCTATTATGCAACGGTTATCGAAACGGACGAATAGGTAGGTACTGATTATTATTTGGTGGGTAAAAAGTAAGATAGTACCATTTCTATTAGATCCAATATTCAAATAACCCCAATTTACCAAACTATTCTCGGTGAACTTGGCTGATTTCGATATATTCTATTAAGCATTATCCGACACCCGAGCTCTCTGGTCAGGTAAGTTACTTAAGTATTCAGGATACGTCAGTCACAAATAGGGGTTACAATCACCGGTCATTGATCTAGATTATCTTAAAGTTATTTTGGGTTGCTACACCTAGATGCATCAAGGCTGGTTCACTACCTATTGACAGTGGGTCTCTAGTTCTTAAAGTCGCTGCTGCGACAGAGAATCATTTGCCGTAGGCAAAGTCCCTATATCCTGAATAATAAATGTAAATAAATGATCGCCAAACCGGCTTTTTTTTTGTTAAGGTGGGAAAAAATGTTCCTAACCGCACACCTCGTCGTTCGGGGAACGAACAGGGTAGTGTGGAGCCCTCACCCACTAAAGAAACCCGCCGTGTGCCATCTCTCCGGTCGCCAACCCGCCTGCCAAGCGTAGTGATTACGGCACTATCCCCCATTTGGGGAGGCCTGTGTCCAGCAGTGGACGTCAAAAGGCTGATGGATGGATGGATGAAATGATAATAGCGTGAATGCACGTCTGACACTAAGAAAGATAGCAATGTTTATTACTTCAGTGTCCAACAACCAGTAAATACTTATACATATAGCCCGTAGAAAGAGGATATTATAGACACGGTCTCAGCTGCTCTCAGCTATGCAGTGTCGAGATAGCAATAGTTTGACATAATGATAACTGGAATAATTTTAGAAGATAACAATGATTATAACTTTGTGGACTAAAAAATCACTACCTACTTACCTGTTTTAGCCGGATAACTACAAAAGAAATTGCAATTGTGCTTATATTTTGCTTAAAATGTATTAGAACTTGTAAAATTAGCGTATAGGTATAACGTGATGTTTTTTTACCCAATCAAAAAAACAAGCTGACATACCGATGATGGGGACGGTTGCTCACCTTTTTGTTGGGACCCAGTTGAATTAGGTCCAAACAAAAATAACGCATACGCGAAAAGGAAAAAAAAACTTATACATAATGTGTCTCGCTCACTCTTGCTTTGACCTAATATGTGCATCCTTTTCTTCATCCTTAGTATTAAAATAGTAGTGAGTCTATTATATCCTCTGTCTTCGACCAGTAAATATATAGCCTTCATATAAACAAATTCTATGATAAAGCTTTACCCTAATAATATCAAAGACTACTTCAATAATATCATTCATTATTTAGCTGTGCTGTGTGTAAAGTGAGGATGGCTTCCTGCCCTCGAACTAACAAAAAATAAAAACAGGTCACGTTAACACACGAGGCAATTACCACTCCAACATTCCTTTTGTAATGTGTCCTCTTTATACACTAATGTCGTATAAAGATGCTAAATAAATATGACTCTCCTTTGAGTTTTATTATTTGGCACAAACATAATATTTTTTATATAATTTCATACTTATATGTAGTAGCCAAGCTCCGTAGTCGTGCTCTTTCCCAAACGTTTACTTTCCTACATTTACTTAGCGCCCTCAAAAATTTTAATAAATATCGCGGTGTCCGATTTACAATATACCTATTTTTTTTTTATATATAAGAATTATAAAATGTAGGTAGGTATTAAATTTCTGTTGCGACTCCGTCCACGTGGATTTCTGAATGTAAATTGTATCACTCTACTGTACACCTTTATTTTTATGCAAAAATAGCTCTATTGGTACCATACATTTTTGCAAAATTTCATGATGAAAATTCAGTAATTATAGCGTGAAATCGTAACAAGTAAACAAACTCCCTTTGTTATAGTTATAATAACTATAACAAAAACACGCTAGTGATAAGACTTGGCATCAAGTAATTATATTTAAGTACTTCGATTGTAGATGAGAATATCCGGTTATCACCACAACTCTGCTGGGTCTAGTGAACGAGCTTTTCCGTAGGCAGGTAGCGGTTTGATATGCCTCTGGCATTACCAAGCTAGTGAGAAGTAGGTAAGGTTGATCGTGGCTCATTTTCCATAGCTAGCAATGCAATATCGTTTCAAAAGGAAGTAAAAGCACTAATACACAGGTACCCTATAGGTCGTGTAGTTAAAGAATAAAATAATATATTATGAACTGTATTTTAGCACTTGACATGCTCAGCTAGGTACTATAAAGCAAATTATTTATGAAAGTGGAAAAAGAGAGCTTTACTGTAATAAAAACTCTATAAAATGTCGATAAAAATGGTGTAGGTAGGTACCTATAATGAACAACGATGAACACAAATAAATGGCATCTAGTCCAAACAAGTTATATTTAGTCATACTCTGTCTACGTATTTAGTACTTACGAAGGTATGTCCTTGTCTTTGTTATCGATTACCAAATTAAATTAGAACTATGTATGTCTATTCAAGAAGAAAATCTCAGTAGAAGATCAGGTATTTCAAAACGGTTTTGTATGGCAGTGCCGGATTAACCACGTAGCAAGAGTAGCAAATGCTACGGGCCCCGCAAATTGGGGGGCACCGCGCTTCAACGCCTGTCTGACCGTAAAAAAAAATACTTTGGAAAATCCAAAAGTGCACGCCTCATAATCATATATAATTTTTCATAATACCATTGATTATTTGATAAGTAACTAATAATGTATTGGTCTTAGTAAGTAGTTTTCAATAAATCACATAAGTAGATAGCGCTAATTTCAAAAAGTACTGTGATTTTCATGTCTTATACGCCATCTAGCGCTAATTTTAAGAAGTACTTATATATATAAGACCAATATTGGTCTAATGAAATAGAATAATGAAGAGATCACCGTGATTGGCCAACGGATTATTGCGACATCACGCGTCGGTTTCTCAACCAATGACAGTGTTCACGATACGATCGACATGTGAGATATGAGATTCTGCCTAACCCCCAAGGTCGTATCCAGGAGCATTAGTGTGTCATTTAAAATGTCAACGTGTGTATTTAAAGTGTGCCAAAACTACAAAAATCGGAAAATGAGCACTAAAGATATTTCTTATCATCGGTTAGTAACATGATTTCATACAGTAACTGGCTAAATAAGTCATTTAAATATTCCGAAAATAAATTAATTTTGGTTCGTATTTTTTTATGTGATACCAGTTTATGAACTTAAATTTCCCGCGTAATCTTGCAAAGTTGATGATATTTTATCGATAGAGAGTAGTAGAAACATTACCTAACATAATTATTTGCGTTTTTAATGGATCCATCAATGGCAGCTTGCACAGTCGTCATTTTCGGAATTAATTACAATATTACTATTTGTAATATTATTATTTATTTTAATGATGAAGATTGTTTACATTTTTAAATTTATAATTATCGTGGGTTATAGTAGTATTCTCATTAAAGAAGAGGTTATAATATAGTATATATTTTTTTATAATATATTAAGATTATGATAGTAAATAGAAAGAGATAATTGAATATATACCTACGAAATATTTTGTAGTATAAGAATGTCTTGAATCTATGATAATATAATCTTCCCATAATTTAATACTACTACTGAAACTGGTATCATTACGCACGCACACAAACATAAATTGCACAAGCGTAATGACAGCTGTCACGCACACTAGCATAATAATTCCCGCCCGATTTTTATGACGTTTATAAGAGTGACAGTCCATCTAGATATATAATTTAATCTAAGAGTTTGAGTTTGATTGTTCGAATGTAACTTTGATTGTACCTTGTAAATATTTAAAATAATATACGTTTGAACTATTTTATTACCCAAAGTTAAAAAAAGCTAACCATTTTTGATCTATATTTTTTAGCATTTGACATGCTCAGCTACTTTTTAAGTACAAATTATTTGTGAATGACGAAAAAGAGATTTTTAGTACGGGCGGGAAACGATTCCTGCAAATAATTTATACTTTATTGTATTGTATTGTAAACGCGGGCTATTTTCCGCAACTCGACGTCGTATGTGCGCCTATTTTGCGTGACGGGTTGCTGGCACTACTCCTGCCAACCCAGCATCACCAGAAAGCCTAGCAGACCCTTAACGTTGCCGACGACCTCTGGGAGCGACCTCGGAGAGCCGAGGTATAGTGCCCGGTATTCCGCCACCCCCGGACATTCAAGGATGACGTGGGCGGCCGTTTCGTCTGCCTCCATGCAAGCTCTGCAAAGAGGACTGTCAGTAACACCTAGAGTAAATAAGTGTTTATTCCATAAAGCATGTCCAGTAATAGCTCCCATTAGAAGCCGGAGCTGAGGCCTCTTCAAACGCCGCAGCTTTAGTGACAATCCGGGGTAGATTGTCGGAAGGGCCTCTCTGGCTTGCCTGCATGTACCTAAGTTAGACCAGTATTCTTGGTGTTCTACCTTGGTGTTTCGTCGTAGTGTGTCTCGGAGCCAAGCGAACGGCAGGGGTAGAATGGGCTCAGGTCCTTCCACTATCATCTCCGAACCCCCCCTTGCCAATTCATCGGCAGCGTCATTACCGCGTGAGTTGCTGTGTCCTTTGATCCACTGTAGGGTTATATCGTTGTCGATACATACCTGTGACAGGGCTCGATGGCACTCGTATATAAGACCCGAGGTTATAGTATACCTTTGAAGGGCCTGTAGGACTGATCGGCTATCAGAGAGTATACGGATTTGTTGGTTCTTTACCTTTCTAGAGTCGATTGCATACGCCGCCATTAAGATGCCCACACTTTCTGCCTGGAAGACCGTGTTATGAGCTCCTAATGGTGTAGATATCTGAATGTTCAGGTCCTCGGAGAATACACCCACACCAGTACCTGACCTTGTTTTAGATCCATCTGTGAAGATACTCATCTCTCTTGGGTTAAGACCTTCATCCGGTTGTTCTTGCAATTGTATCTTATACTTCTTGTCAAATACAAACTGCTTGGGTATCCTGTCGGTCACCGCTGCCATGAGCGGCTCCTTACCTATTACCTCACTGAGGATTTCGGTGTGCGGTACCCTTGCTAGTCTCCAGAGACTCAGGTTTTTAAGCCTTACCGCTGTAGCTGCTGCCTCTTGTTTTATGAACAGATGCAGTGGCGGCAGGCCAAGAATAGCTTCCAGAGCAGCAGTTGGAGTTGTCCTCATGCATCCCGTGGCCGCCATACAGGCCAATCTCTGGAGTCGTTGTAGTTTAGCTATGACAGTGGATAATTCGGTCCGTGGCCACCACACCACCGCACCGTAGCTAATCATTGGTCGGATTACTACCTGGTATAGCCATAGAACGATTTTAGGGTCTAGGCCCCATCTTTTACCTATCATTCTGCGGCATTGCCAAAATGCGACCGTAGCTTTATCTATTTTACTATTTAAATGATTACTCCAGTTTAACTTACGGTCAAGAATTACCCCTAGGTACTTAACCTGTGTTGATAACTGGAGTTCTGTCCCGAATAATTTGGGCAGTCGGTAGTTGCCCAGGTTACGTTTGTTAGTGAACATCACCATTTCCGTCTTTTTTGGATTGACTGTTAGTTCGTTGATAGTACACCACCGTTTCACGATGACCAGCGCAGAGCGTGTAACGTCGCATACTGTACTTGTACTGTTTCCGCATGTCAGTATCACCAGATCGTCGGCATAACCAACCGTATAATAGTGATTGTTGTTCAGTGTAGCAATTAGATCATTTACCACTAAATTCCACAGTAGCGGTGAAAGCACACCCCCTTGAGGGCATCCTTTGGCCACCAGTGCCTTGTGTGTTCCGCCTGTGCTAAGCTTAACGATCCTTTTGCTTAACATATTATCTATCCATTGGATCATAACTGCATTTGCTCCATGTCTTTCAAGTGCTGCAGTTATGCTAGTAAATTTGGTCTTGTCAAAGGCCCCCTCGATGTCTATGAAGGTGCCTAGACATATAGACTTGCTTGAAATCGCTTCTTCAATTTTGCATACCACTGCATGAAGTGCCGATTCTGTAGATTTACCTTGACAGTAGGCGTGTTGATGCGGGTGCAGGGGGGCGCCTAGTAGAACCCCCTCCCTCAGGTTCCTATCGCACAACCTCTCCAGTGTCTTCAACAGAAAAGAGGTCAAGCTGATAGGTCTGTAGGATTTGGGGTCCGAGTAATCGCTCTTACCTGGCTTGGGTATAAAGATCACCTTGACTTCTCTCCAACTTTTCGGCACGTACCTGTGAGCAAGACAGGCGGCCAGAATAGTGGTGAGTATTTGGATGAGTTCCTCCCCGCCCCACTTCAGCAAGGCAGGGAAAATTCCATCCAGGCCAGGTGATTTGTATGAATTAAAGCTGTTAATGGCCCACCGTACTTTTTGTGGGCTAACTACATCAAGTGTTTGGTGCCATTCTGCTTCAGATGGGATGACCTCCTCATCTGTCCAGCGGACTGTCTGCACCATCTCGCAGTCGGGGAAGTGCGTCTGTACTAAGATGTATTCCGCTTCCTCCCATGATCTAGTGAGGGTGTCGTCTGGCTTGCGTAGGGATCCCAACGTAACCGTGGGCTGGTTACAAAGAACCTTACTTACCCTGTTAGCCTGTGCTCCATTCTCTATTTCGGAACAGAAGTTGCGCCATGAGCACCTGCTTCTGTACCTGAGACGCTTTTTGTACCTAGACTTAGTTGACTTATAATTATCCCAGTCCTGGTCAGTACCTGTGTTCATTGCTCTGTTGAGTTGTCGCCTCATCCTTTTCCTGAGTCTATCCAGCTCGGGTCCCCACCAGTCGGCTTTTTTGCCTCTACTGGGCGGTGGAGTGGACAAGGGACACGCCTGATGATAGCAATCCAGCATGGTATTTGTGAGGACGCTTACCTGCCTCTCTATTTCTGCAGCACCTTCCAGTTTTGTGGGAACCTCTGTCTGCACCAGGGCTAGGCACATTTGTTCCGCGTACCGGATACGATCCGTTCTGCGGGGGTTCCTCCACGGGGTTGCTGCGTTTGTCTTTACTTGAATATCGAATCGAATCCACCTATGGTCTGAGCATGATAGATCTTTTGATACATGCCAGTTCGAGATGTGACTCGAAACCTCTTCGGTTGCCAACGTCAAGTCAATGATTGTCTTGCTACGTCTGTTTACAAATGTCGGTTCTGAGCCTGTATTAAGTATATTAAGGTCAGTTGTGAAAAGGTACTCAACAAGTTTCTTACCTCTTTCGTTACTTGTCTTCATCCCCCATAGGGAGTGGTGTGCATTTGCGTCAGTGGCCACGATAATTTCGAGCCCGGTCTCTTCGCAGTAGGCGATTAGCCGTGTCAGCTCGTGGGGTGGCGGATCATCAGCCTCCGGCATGTACACGGATGCAATAACCACCTCCTGAAGGCTTGAATCCGGCGCCCCGTGCACTATAATGGCGCACAGGTCTCTAGAACAGAAACTCGTTAAGGGTTGCGCATGTATATTTCTAGACATGTAAATACAGGCTCGGGGATTGTCCGGCCCTGTTTGTGCAATAAGCTTACCTCCGATGTTCCGGAGTCCGCAGACGGTGCCATTCCTGACCCACGGCTCCTGGATCAGGACTATGGCCGTGTCGTTGACCTCCAACCATTTCCGTATCTGAGCCGTCGCGGTTTCGCTGTGGTGGAGGTTGGCTTGGAGGATATTACAAAGCGGAGAAGGGGGTAACACTGTTAATGTCGTCCTCCTCCGCCGATCCTCCCTCCGCCTCCTCCTCACCTATGGCCAGCTTCTCCAGACCCCGGGCGCAGTCCCCCCCAGCCTCCGAGGGATCACGAAGAAGTTCTTCCTCGTCCCCCTCAGAAGCAGGAGCAGTCCGCGCCGACGTCTGAGACCCGGGCAACACCTCCACTCCTACAGTGCTTGCCCTGGTCCCCACGGAAGTGTCCATAGGTTCGGATTCAGCAGGTGCCGTGTTTTCCCGAGAGACGGTGTCGCTGGGTGGTGGGTATTCCACGTACCTGCCACGCGGTCCCTGGAACTTTACGTACACCGAGCCTAGCAAGAAGCCAAGCCGGCGTTCGCGCTCTACAAGGACCGCCACGACCGTCTCCGGTACACTAACAACAGCAAACGTATCCGTCTCCTGTCGCTCCGTCTTGTGGAGTAACCACTGGTCGATCTGCGCCCAGGGGTTCTGGTACCGAAGTGTTCGCGCTACGGCGCGGAAATCTTCCCAGATCCCCGGGAACAGTACGCCACAGCGTACTCTACGCTGTAGTTCACTCTGGCGTTTCACGGTGACCTTGTCCCCTGTAGACAGGGTCATAGTCGCCGTGCACCGCCTGAGCCATGCCAACGTAGCCTGATCCTCACACCATAGCCGTAGGGCACCGTTGGATAACAACGGCTTTCCCCGGAATAGTGGGCCAGAGGATTGGCTATTGCTAGGCTGCATGGCTTCCTGCATCAGCAGTGCCTGCAGCTGTTTCTGCACCTCCTCAGACAGCTGCGGAGTGAGGTGACCTGAGGTCACTGTGGTAACAGCAACCAGCAGGTCCGCCTTCAAAGCATCCGCATACGCCATCTTCGGAGTATCCCCCGTAGGCTCGAGTCTCAGCCTCTTGGTCTCACCTCGCGGAGAGATGGTCTCGTCCGGGCGATTCCTTTTGGCCGAAGCTCGAGATTCCGGGATTGCGGTCGTTGCAGGCCTGTTCCTAGCCCTTTTCCTTGCACGGCCGGCGCGGCGTGCTACTGGGGTTCCAGCGGCTGCCTTCGCCGGCTCCTGCTTGGAAGCACCTGGTTGTTGTTTAGGCGCTGGGGCTGTTGTATTGTCCAATGCAGCTCGCCTCTGCCTGGACTTGCGACGCTGTTTTTTATTTTTGTGCGTCTTCCACTTAAAGTCCGGCACTGTCCAATTTTTATGACGTTTATAAGAGTGACAGTCCATCTAGATATATAATTTAATCTAAGAGTTTGAGTTTGATTGTTCGAATGTAACTTTGATTGTACCTTGTAAATATTTAAAATAATATACGTTTGAACTATTTTATTACCCAAAGTTAAAAAAAGCTAACCATTTTTGATCTATATTTTTTAGCATTTGACATGCTCAGCTACTTTTTAAGTACAAATTATTTGTGAATGACGAAAAAGAGATTTTTAGTACGGGCGGGAAACGATTCCTGCAAATAATTTATACTTTAAAAAGCCAACCAATTTTATTTGTAAAAGTAATAAAAAATACTTTGGAAAATCCAAAACTGCACGCCTCATAATCTTCATTTTTCACAATAAAATTGATTATTTGATAAGTAACTAATAATGTATTGGTCTTACTAAGTAGTTTTCAATAAATCACATAGATAGCGCTAATTTCAAAAAGTACTAATGTGGGTTTCATGTCTTATACGCCATCTAGCGCTAATTTTAAGACGTACTTCTATATTGTTCTACCTCTCAGTTCCGGGCCGGCCGACCGTCTATAGAAATAGTGCAAGTAATTCTCACGAAATAAGTTATAGCGTAGCGCTGGTTTTAGAGTCGATCGTAAATATTCACTATTTTTTTTTTTTTGTTTATTTAATAACAATTAAACCACATCGAATCAGACCGTGAAAAGTAAGAGGGCTCTATTCGTGATCATACTAATTAGTAAAAGAAAAAAAAAGACTCGATTATTACCTAAAGTATATTGGTCGTTATCGTGTTAACATACATTACCTACAACAAACGGACGTCCAAGTCATAACTTTTTCAAACAGTTTTTTAACTAGTTAAATAACAAAATTGGCATCAAAAATATCATAAGTGTTAAAAATAGTGTTTGTTCTTTATATAAAGAAATAATATATACCTACACACACATATATGTGTGTATATATTATTTTACAAGTGCAATATGTGATACATAGAGACATTTTAAGTTAGAAAAATCAGTTGTTCTCTGTAAAACGGGAATAGTATCCACCTCAACGCTTCGCTTATGAGGCGTGCAATATATAGGGAGTTTATTTCAAAAACTAGTATCATTACATGCACACAGATATACGTGTTCCTACATAGCTGCTCCGGGTTGTCACGCACACACATTTTCGGTTTTATCTCTAATCTGAGTTTAATACCACAAACTTGAAAACCTAAATAAAACCAAGGGCCTCTTGGCCGAATTTGCTACAGGCCCCGCGCTGGCTTAATCCGGCACTGTTGTATGGGAACGCATCACCTTAATTGGAGTGCCTCAGTATAAATAACAAAGTAGGTACACATTGAAATGTATAAATTAACCCTACTTGCAAAAGGACCCAACTAAAATTTCAAGAAATGAGCAAGCATGGAGACCCCCAGATTAATTTAAAAGTATCCAAGACATTTATTTTCAGTGTAAATGTTACCGGCCTAATCCTGGTTACCGCAGCGCGCGACCTTACACCTTCATTAATATGAATTGGCGGAGCGACTCACTGGGATAGAAAATGAGCGTTCACACTTCACACTAACTAACAGTGAGTTACAGCAAAGAGTTTTGATTTTTTTTGTTACACTGCAAATTATTACTCTCTGGTGAAAGAAAAGTTATGGAGATGGTCATGGAGAAACGTGCTGAATAAGAGATTCTCACGCGGAGTGTGTTGGTTAGCATTGTGAAATGTTGTTATATTTATCTAAGTATGATATATTTATGAAACAACTAGCTTTTGCCCGCGGCTCCGCCGCAGCCAAAAGCTAGTTTTTAGACCATATTTCAGGTTCCCGATATAGTAGCGGGATAAAATGTATGCCAGTTTTTAAACAAACAAACAGACAAAAAATCTAAAAAAATCGTTTTTTGTTTAGATACGCCTATATAGCCTAATAAAGTCATTTTTTCTCAAATATATTAAATGTTCAGACACAGCTCTGTTACAGCTTTATAATAGTACTCGTATATAGATAATCAAATAGATAAGTATAGTGATGCAAGTAAGAAATTTCTTATTGTGGAAAAAAGAAAGGAGAATGCCCACACATGGTTTCGTTTTGTATCAGACTCAAATTGGTCTCTATTAATTTTAGAGATATTTTTATTTTATATTAATTTTATATTTTTAATATCTACAATATCTACACAAATATCAAGTCAAAATTTCGACGGAAAAAAATCTGTTAATTTAAAAAGTAATTTAGGACCTACTTTGATCGTTCGAATACTATCTACCATCCATGTAATAGTGGGCGACCCTACTGCCAACTATCGGACACATCTAATACTAGCAATTAATACCTAATACATTCAAAAACATTGTAATTATATTGTTTTTCTTTAAAGTTATAACCATGAAAATAATATGGTAGATTCATGGTTATAACTATTGATGTAAAAACATCTAATGCGGAAAAACGGCTGTTGCCACGGCAATTTAATTAATTGGTTTCAACGCCATCTGTTGACAAAAGCATCTAACTAGGAAATCTAATGTCAATCAATAAACCAGTAACGTAAACTGTTGTTTTGTGATTTTGTAAGTATTATTTCGATCAAAAACATAGAATTTGTTTTAAATTTTGAATACTTTTAAAAATAAATCCTCAACACATATAATATTCACTAGAAGCTGCATACGGTGATCACGGTGCGGCCTATTGGTTCGCCCATGGGAGCTCAAATGTACGGAGTGCTACCATTATCCTACTAATTGAGTCAAGAAGATCAGTTCATAGAACAGAACAGAAGCAGACTCCCAAAAAGTTAGTAAACCTTAGATGATTCAACAGGTTCAGTAAACGTTCAGACTTATCTAAGTTAAAAAATCTTTTTTACTAATTTGAACACACGAACTCAGTGGTAGGTTCCTATTTATACATTTATATGGAACTGTCCTCGAAGGCAGCGACGCGGGCAGCAGACGGCCAGCGGCGTACGAGTGGTGCGTACCGATCTAGCGGCGCCCGAGCGCCTGCATTGACGTAGTGACGTAGTAGAATTTACATCTTCTTTTGCCCACAATAAATCAAACTTTAGAAAGAAATTAGTATCAAAAAGATGTTTTTTAATACTAATTCCTTCCTAAAGTTAAATTACGCCCAGCCTGGGAGGAAGCCGGCCACGGAGGACCCAGTCGTAGCCGAGCCGTGGAGCTTGTTAAGCGGCGCGTGGTCGGGCATCCCCAGGGGTCACGCTCGAGACCCTCCAGCATCTCCTGCCTTTTCACGTCTCTGGCACGACAGATGTATAGCTATAAACGCGGCACGCATACAAACGGCCCTTCCACTCCTCGTCGCGGAGGCGGCGACGTCAGCTGCGGTTATAGGACCTCCGGGCACGCATACAGGCCGCACGGAGGTTCGCCAGCTCCGGGAGTTTCCCGGTCCTGCGCTATGCGCCAACTCATTTTTAAGAAGTGAGTTAAAACACACAGCTGAGTGAACTGAGCGTAACTGCGTGGCACAGCGCAGTGTTACGCATCTCTAGTTCTCTCTGCCCAAAGAGTACTTATATATTTATAATCACTACGCCTACCCCGCAAGGGACATGGCGTGATGATAAGTAGTAGTATAACTCTATTGAGGGAGGTCCTCATGCAATAGTATTTCCACGGGCCTAAAATAGTGTAGTAGTTATGCCACTGTACATAATTTATGGTTAAACGAATTTACCGAATACTCTTTTTATTTGCTTTGGTTACACTAACAATGTTCTTTAGTCTGTGGATGGAAAAAGCGAGAATCCGAGAAAATAACCCGCTTCCGAATTTCCGACAACAACGGCGACAAGCGACAACCGGCAAACTGTCAATTTATTTGTCTTAGTGGTGTTTGCATTTGCATTGTGTAAATTGTGTTAGATATTATTTCAGTTCAAAGAGAGAAAATTTCTTGTTAGTTACCTACACAGAGGCAAATATAATTTATATCTTGTGTTTTTTATCCATTGCTATTCATAGTGCCTACTACGTAGATTGCATTAACCTTATAATATTTTTTCACCGGCAGCTCAGCTGTAACTGATAATCCAAAAAAATGAGTTGTCCATTCAACGATGAAAAACTTGCTCAGCTCAAAGCATTTGTGGATTTCTGCAAAGGAGAGCCACAGATCCTGCATCATCCAAAACTAGCTTTCTTCAAAGAATACTTGACCTCACTTGGGGTGACAATACCTCCTGCATCAACCTTCGGTGCACAAAATTTCACACCGTCTGGCGATAAGTAAGTGGGTAAACCTAATATAACTGTAGTATTAGTGGGTAAACTAACTAAATAACTAATATAAAATATGTAGTTTTCCCTTGATTATTTACATAAATTATTTTAGCCATGTCATGCTATACTTTGAATCTAACTAAACTAAGCACATAATTTTTCAGTAATACTGCTCAGAACATGGATGATAACATGCAATCATCTGAAGAAGAATCTGAGCGAGAATCTGATGTAGAGTTGGATATGGAAGGTAATTCAGAAAATACATTGGTTAATCTGCTTAGCTTATAATTTGGATAATAATAATCATCATTTATATGTGCACACAAAGGTATACAACAGTGGTATTTAAGGTAAATATTAGGTTCTCTTTGGTCTACTTAAACTGCATGCAAAATAGTGTTTTATTTTGCATATTTGCGTAAGTAAATTGTGTAATTTTAATATGCGTATGCATCTATACAATACCTATAAGTGATAAAATTATAACAAGCCGATGTAGTTCATTGCTGATATTGAAGAAATATTATGAGATTTTTGTCTGTCTGTCTGTGTTTGTTTGCGCTTCATGCAAAAACTACTGTATGTTGTTGTGGATTTTGATAAAACTTTTTTGATTGATTGCTCTTGATTAGACTTAAAACCTGGTATGCATTTTATGCTGCTTTTATATTGGAAACCTAAGAAAAACAATTTTTTTTGTTGATGGCTCTTGACTAGATTTAAATGCATACAAAGTTGCGGGCAAAAGCTAGTAAATAAATAAGCCCATGTAAATTTATGGTACAGCTCTTCCATTCTTCACACATAAACATCAACAACATGTAGTTTGAATAGGTAGGTACATATATGATTGAACATTATGAATATTAATAGTTGAATAGTAAGTATTAAAATTCCATATATGTAGTTATTTGCACTGTTATATAGTAAAGAAGTTTAAATAAAGTTAAAGCAAAAGTATTGACCTTTAATGTAATTAATTATAATGTTTTGATTGACTTTTCTAAATGCACTTGAACTGTGTTATACAAATTACCACTGCTCAATCATTAAGTAATCTGCTCCCAATTGATTTTCTCTGTGACTTGTCACCCAATATAGATAGTGATCTAACATTGTAGAGCTTGAACCTTCCTGAAGAGACCAGTCCCTCAATTGATATGATAATAGGTTAATAAATCATGTCTAGACCTGAAGCAATGATCGTGGAAAATTAAAATTACCATTTTACTCATGCACACATTAGACTCACAGTATGTAACACATTAGACTGGATTTTTTAAAAGATCAAACATAATTTATTTACTTTAATATTATTTTGCCGTGTGGGGCCGGCACCAAGAATAGCTCCACCCCGTCTCTTCCTATGGGAGCCGTAAAAGCCGACTAAAGGATTACCGGGGGACCGGGCAGCAGCGTTCCCCTGTGTACTCAAAACATCCACTGAGATCGCCAACCCGCTTGCCAAGCGTGGCGATTATGGTAAAACCTCCATTTTGGGGAGGCCTATGTCCAGCAGTGGACCATGGAAGGTTAATAGATGGATGGATGGAATATTATTTTAATTGCTAAACATATGAAATGCAAGCCATGTCTGATTTACCTACTAAACACATTCTAAGTAATATTGAAATGTCTATTTATAATGTTGACACATAAGCTTTATTCATAAATTTATACATTCTTAAATAATATTATTTACATAGTTACTCATAATACAATCTATTCATGTGTCAAACTTACCAATAGGTTCTATTTTTTTTTTGTGGATTACTGATAGATATGACCCTGTGGTGATAGACTAAGAGAATACAAGTGTCACCACCCCATCCTTTGCCACGGGTGTCGTACGAGGTGAGGTAAGTAAGCAATTATCACCCAGTGCATTAATAGTGGTCGGGCTGGGTACCAAGTGCTAGTACTCATTTGTTATCTGGCCCAAGCGGGTTGGTACCACTATCTCCCATGTGACTGGCCATGAAGCACATAGGTGTGTTTTGGTTGTAGCAGGAGATAGCTTTTAATTCAAATCTGTGAAATGAAATGGTGAGCAGCAGCTTGACAATACTCTCAGAATAGTTAAGTACATGAGCGATGGTTACGATTTATCATCAGGTGGGCCATAAAAATATATATAAGAAACATTTTCTTATATGCATTACAATGCTAAGCTTCCAACAAAGAAAATGCCTACAGGTAATACTTACATTTTCTTTAATTTCATTTCAGGGGTCATAGAAGGAGACTCACTAGATGACAATCAGATTATGGGTGACTCTACAAAGGAGGTAACAGATGAAGAGAGAGACCAGTCTGACGAGAAGAGATCAGAGGCGATGAGGGCATTTTCTGAGCAGCAATTTGATGAAGCTATTAAACTATATTCTGAAGCCATCAAACTGAACCCACAAAGCGCTCTGCTGTTTGCTAAGAGAGGACAGGTATGTAATTAATCATTGAATAACTTTTATTAAAAAAAACTGTTTTAGTTGCTATTCTAAACATTTTAACCTTTTTAAACTTAGCAACCATGGTCTCTTTTATGAAGAGTAATCAGTGGGAGTATGTATTTGTATCCCATTTATAACTTTGATCCCATCAATAGATCTTAAGAATGGTTTTCATCTGCTGACGGGCCACTGCGGTACCTCTTATCCTCTTATAGCGTATATAAGGGTGAATCCATAAGGTCCAGAGCCCCCTTAGCACAAAAATTAAAAAAGCAACATAGAATGATCGGAAATTAAATTGAAACTGAATTGAAAATCTATCCCTCAATTCAAAATGGTTTAATTGTAAAAAGTTGTCAAGCCTAAAAAATTTTACAGAGCATTGGGTAATTAATATCTGTAGCCTCTAAAAATAGTTGACTGAAATATCTCTCTTTATCAATCTAATTCTTTCAGAATCTTGCAAGATTTTTGCAACCAGAGGATTATTTTTTCAGGATTTTTTTTTCACAGCATCTTCAAAAATGTTCAAATGTAGGTGATTTTTTGAACATTTAATTTCCATTTGTTTCAATTTACATTTTCTACAAATAAATATATTAGTTTTAGGTATTTGTAATACCAGCTTCCATAGTTCCTTGGGAATTCAAGGAATCCCATAGGATGGTAATTATGATGCCCAATCTCTACATGAAGTTCAGGCTGAACATGAGCGTTACACCTATTCTCCAAAGCCTTTGCCTGTCAACAAATGAGGTACATGAGTACATCACCAGCAGATTGACCTTGATAAAAGTCATATACTTTAATGTTTATCATTATTTTCCTTATCCGTATTATTCACAATGGTATTGTAGTCGGCTTTCTCAGTCGCACAGATTTGATCAAGTACTTAGGATCTGTACTTCACACCTGCGGTGATATTAACAACAACGTCAAGACAATGATAAATGGTAACCGTCGCTCATGGACGCAAGTATACTGAGAGTATTGTCAAGCCTCTGCTCACCATTTCATATCACATGAAATGAAAGAATTAACGGCTATCTCCTGCTACAACCAAAACACTGTCGCACAGGATGTGGTGGTATCAACCCGTTCGGACCCGATAGCAAGCGAGTACTCCCACTTAGTACCCAGCCCTACCACCAGTAATGCGATGGGTGATAATTGCTTATTTCCCTTAGTCGCCTCGTACGACACCCGTGGAAAAGAACGTGGTGGTGACACTTGTATTCGTTTTTCGTTACCAGTGTCACCACACGGTGTTTACAATTTATCACCGCTCGGTGAAGGAAAACATCGAGAAATCCTACATGCCTGAGAGATTTACTCGAAGTCAATCTGTATTAGGCTGCCGTGGTAGAATATGGCTTAATAACTCTCACCATGAGAGGAAACCCGTGCCTAATAGTGGGAAAAAATAAGGGTTGAAATAAATATACCTTGTATATTCCAGTTAATTATTTAACTAAACTTATCTCATCCATCCAACCATCCAACAGCCTTTTAACGTCCACTGCTGGACATAGGCCTCACCAAGAATGGGGGGATAGTGCCGTAATCGCCACGCTTGGCAGGTGGGTTGGCGATCGCAGTGGATGTTGTTAATACTCGAAGGAGTGCTGCTGCCCACTCCCCCGGTATTCCCTCAGTCGGCTCTTACGACTCCCATGATTTCCGAAACCGGCGAGCGAGTAATGAATGTTGAGGAAGTGAGAGATGTATGCAAGAATAGAGCCTCTTGGCACTCTGTTCTCTCTACCTACCCCGCAAGGGAAATGGCGTGATGATAAGCTAAGTAGTAACCACAGAATGGTTTGAGCAAAATGCCATATAAATATGCTTACAAAAAACAGACTATTTAAGATAAAACTAATCAAACATACAATACAAGATTTCATAAAAAATACAAAGAATCTTAAATGTGCAAAATAAATATAATAAGTTTGAAGGACTTTTAATCACAAAAGAAAAATAGAACCAATATAAGAAATCAAATAACCGAAGTAAGTAAGAAAATCGAAGCATACATGAGAAGTTATCGCAAATAAATATGCATCCAGAAGACACACATATCCAGGGCACTAAAAAGGCAGTCATAATACTGACAGAAAAAAATGATTGGATATCTAATATTAAGAATAAAAACAACAAATGCAGAACCAAACGATTAGAAATTATGCACCTAGCCACAAACTTTTTCCGAGACTTATATGCAAGTCAAAATATTAGCCAAACAACAGAGTTAGGCGGAGGTGAAGAAATGCTAGAGATACTACCTGAAGAGGTAAACAAAGCAGTAAAAACCCAAAAAAAAAAAGATAAAGCATCAGGATCAGATGACATCACTAACGATTTCCTTATCCATAATAAAAAGCGTGAAAAAAAACAGTGAACACCTTGTAACAATTCTTACATATTTACTTAATGAAGTGCTAAAAAGTGAAATAATACCCAGCCAGTGGAAAACATCAACCATAATACTAGTACACAATTGAATTCTTGATTTAATGGCGTTGTTAGACTTATAGACACAACTTTGCCAATGTCGCGTAGAGATATCGAATAGACTGTCATACGAAGGAGATTGTTCAGTAACAGATAAAAGGGCCGGTGATTATGAGACTAACTACCAAGATGAGTAGCATAACTAAAATTACTTTAACTAAACATAACTTAGACATTACCTAATTTCTGAAGAAAGGAGACAAGAATAATATAGACAATTATATACCTAATACTTTCTGATATTTACGCGAATGTTACACATTTTGAAATAAAACTTCGTTTACGGAATCTATCGAATAGATGAAAGTCTAAGTCCACCCGTGATCATGAATGCTGTAAAGTATTCGAAACGTCGGGATAGTAGTAAAATCAAGTAAACGCGATAGATTCCGTAAACGAAGTTTTATTTCAAAATTATAGACCTATCAGTCTAATGTCAAATGTTTACAAAGTTTTTGCTAAAGTAGTTCTCAACCGAATAACCAAGACCCTCGATGAGAATATAACTTATACTTTACTCAAACTCTAGACCATATACTCGTTGTCAAACAATTGGTTGAAAAAGCCAGAGAATTTAATTACATTACATTTTAATGCTGTTTTGTGGACTAGTAAGGCCTTCGATTCTCTGGAGCACAATGAGATTTGGCAAGCACTCATAAATCAAGGTATCGCTAAGAAATATGTTCGATTGTTTAAGAATATATACACAAACATTACGGCGTGCATTAAATTGGAGAGAGGGCAAAGATTTAAAAATAGAGAGCGCCAGGGTGATCCCATGTCCCCGAAACTTTTTACAGCAGTCTTAGAGGAGATTTTCTGTCGGTTAAACTGGGAGAAATACGGAATACCTGTAAATAATAATATTTATTTGACAAAAAGTTTACAACGCACCGTACAATTGAGCATTATATAACATGTGCAAATCTTTGGATCTTTGCCTCTTAAACCAGGCTAATGCCTGTATCTTAGGAGACAAAATTCCGCCGGTAAATTACATTTAATTATATAATGTATAAGCAGAATGGTTACATCTATATTGTAAGTACAACATATTTATAAGCTAAAAAACTGAAATGGGTGCGTACTTTTGTGTGAAAGTATACGCGTGTGTATGTCTCTCTCTCTCTCTCTCTCTCTCTCTCTCTCTCTCTCTCTCTCTCTCTCTCTCTCTCTCTATGTGTGTGTGTGTGTTGAACTATTATATAATGTATGTTAATAATGCTTCGGTACTTAAATATTCTTGTTGTAGAAGCCAGTTAGTTAATATAGTGTTTAAGTCGTATCTATTTAAGTTAAGAATGCTGTGCTGCTTTAGGATTTGTTGATATATGTGGACAGCTATAACGTAATATTGGTGTTTTGCAAATGACGTCTTGTGTCTTACACCTGCCGGAAAGTTTTTACGTTTGTTTGGATCTAAAAGTGGCATGGAGCCGTGTATTTTAAGGACTGTTCGGGGCACGTATAGCTGGCGAACAGTTAGTAACTTGCAATCAGAGTAAAGGTGACTTGTAGGGTATCGGTAAGGTTTCCTTCTCATAACTTTTAACACTGCTCTCTGAGCTCTCTCTACCTTTAACAAATGTGTTCTGGCTGCTCCACCCCAGACAGTCACGCAGTATCCAAGAACTGATTGGCACAATGCTTGATAGACCATTTTCAGAGTCTCAAGATCAGCAGACTCTCGCAGAGCCTTAAATACATGGATAAGACGCATTGTTCAGTAGCTACTGTATCGGTTTGTTTATCCCATTTTAGTCCATCATCTATTTCGACACCAAGATATTTGATTTGGCTAGATCTTGTTAGCACTGGGCAAGAACATGTACCTATTACATTTCCGCAAGAATGTGCCGATTATTGAATAGCTTTGCGACGGCCTGCTACTACGCGTCATGGCAAAAGGAATGTAGCAAGTTTTATTGAGGTTAAGAGTCAGAAGATTTCTATTAAACCAGTCCATGACCTTTGAGAGTGCGAATTCCGCGTTCAACTTGACTTCATCCCAAGAGGAGCCAAACACTATAATAGCTGTGTCATCTGCATAGGCATAGATCTTGCAATTTGGGAAAGACATTTTACACAGGTCGTTAATATAGATCTGGAATAGTGTGGGTCCCAATATACTCCCCTGTGGTATGCCATAACTTAAAAATTTTTCATAACTGACTTGGTTATCTATTTTTACTTGTTGGCTACGGTTCGTCAGGTAATCACTAAAAATATTAAGTGCTATACCACGTACACCAACACCTTCCAATTTACTGATTAGTTTTTTTAATAGAGACTGTCAAACGCTTTAGTTAAGTCCATAAATATACCAATACACTTAGCTCTACTATCAAGTTTTTTTGCAATTAATTGTGTTAAGTCAAGCACGGCGTCTTCAGTTGAAACTCCTGGCCTAAAACCGTACTGATTATCTGCTATGATATTGTGTTTTTGTAAGTAGCGCCTCAAGTTGTTATTAAGGATCTTTTCAACGATTTTAGATAGGGCGGGTAAGACTGATATAGGTCTGTAGTTATTAATGCAGTGCCTATTTCCCCCTTTATATATTGGATATACTATTGCCTTTTTAAGAGCATCGGGAAACACACCTGACTGTAGGCAACAGTTGCAAATGTACGATATTGGTGCTGCCAGGATATGACTGCAGTTTCAGAAAGATGACGGTATACCGTCGCAGCCCACAGTGCAGGCACTACGTAAATCTGATATAATAATCTCCACCTCGCTCTAATCAACTTTAAATAAGGCTAGAGAGTTGAGGGGGGGTTTATTAGAAAAGCTTAGGTTAGACTCATTTTGGATTATAATTGATTCTTGATGTTTCAATATTTTCGTTGCAAGATTCTTTCCGATATCAGTAAAAAAGGAACATACCTGATTAATGGATGACACAGTATCTCCGCAGACTTTCAGTAATTCAACAGGACTAGCACCTTCTTTACGAGTGCCAATGATATTGTGTATAGTTTTCCAGAGTGTTTTTGGATTATTTTTGGCTTCTTCAAGTGCGTTCTTTTCATACGCTCGTTTTAATTTTCTAAGTAGAGCATTACAATGATTGCGGTAACGTGTGTAAGTTAATCTCAGGATCAGATTATCATGTGACTTCCTAGTTTTTATATGTAACTTATCACGATGTCTTATACATTTTAGCAATCCTGCAGTTATCCATGGTTTTATATTTCTTTGTTTCCTTGGGGCTCCCATTTTATGTATAGTATGTTTATCTATTATGGTTATCATTTTAGTAACAAAGTTATTCACAGCAACATTCGCATCTGTTGTTGCGTATATGTCACTAAAGTTTGTGTTTCCTAGATCAGATTTAACGGAATTGAAATTAATACACGGTTTGTTTAAACCTTTTTTACGCGAGAAGTTTTGTGTTCGATAACATTAATATCGTTGGCTTGTGGTCTGTAATTAGAGGATGCAAGTATTAATGTGGTGGCTGGTAATTTTGATTTTAATAAGACGTGATCAATAAATTTATCTAATCTAGTGGGAATAAGATGGGTGGGTAGTAGCCCGTGCGAGGCATTCAACATAAGGTATTCAAGACTATACGTGTCGTTATTACCTCTCTTTATATCAATGTTAAAATCCCCTACAGTGGCTATGTTTGGGTAAATTGATAGACTGTCGAATATGTTAGATAAGCTATTGAAAAATTTCTCAAAATGTTTTTTAGTGTTGAAGGACGGAGAATGGTAAATTGCCATAATCGCAACTTTCTGTTCTATTTGACATATAAGACAGTTTGCGTAGTGTTTGATTCCCAAACCACGATATTCAACTCTTGTTTTTTATATATTATAACGCCTTCATTTTGATTTGTTGTATTTTTTGTGTAGTGGGACTGATACCCGTAGATAACCGGTATATTATTTACTTTACTTAACCAGCACTCAGTCAGTGCTATTATATCAAAGTCTGTTTTGGTTTGACATATTAACGCCAAAAGACCATCGATGTTTTTAGTTATACTACGAATAATACTTTCTGATATTTACGCGAATGTTACACATTTTGAAATAAAACTACCTTTACGGAATCTATTGCGTTTACTTGATTTTACTACTATCCTGACGTTTCGAATACTTTACAGCATTCATGATCACGGGTGGACTTAGATGATAGACGTCCAAGGCTGATATGTTATTTCAACGGTTTCATCTACCCACAGTATATGATTATACAAAATTTTTGGTTTATTTATTTTAACCCACCTAATATTCCTTTAGAAACACAGTGAAAATATCTACTTCAAATGTTTATGCTTACAATGTACGAGACTTTAAGTTAGTATATTAAAATGAGTATAATACTCCTCTTTAAATTGTAAAGTTTTGTTTTTATTTAGTGCTCAAAAATTCTACCACAAACTACCAATTACTACCAGTAAGAAGACAATCTTGGTTATTAGTTTATATTGTTAAATATATTTTTACCACCACTAGCCACCAGTCAAGTGCCATACACCCTTACAGGATGCAGGAGTATACAAGCTGGATTGTGATTGTGGTCTCTCTGTGGGCAGAGATAAAAAAGTAATTTCATACTGGTAGGTATTTGTTCATTTATATATATCGGCTGTTTCTTTCCCATAAGGCCTATTAATTGAGTATTTAATTTAGCTTCTTTAGATTAATGTTTATTGTAGGTCCGGACAGCAGTTATCAGGTTCTGCTTAATACGGACTGTTGTAAATTCAGCTATTATAGGGCGCACCTTAACGGTAGATTTTCCAGGCAAACGATATACATCTCTGACTTCACTTTCATGTATTTTCACGCCAACCAAATTTCCAATGTTACAAACATTTTTTATTATGTCATCAGTCTTCTCACCTTCCGAGTATGGAATATTTCGAATTTCGATGCTAGATGATCGTGATTTATGTTGAAGATCTACTAGCTTGCTTTCTAAAGTTTCAATGTAATTTCGTTGTTCAACTCGCTCTTTCCTTAATACATCAATCTCGTTTTTTAAATCCTCAAATTTTTTATTCATAAAGGTTATAGATCTTTCAATGTCTGCATTTGTTTTACAAATTGCACTGTTGGATGCCTGAATGTTTATGTTTTGAGTCTTTATTTCGCTTAGATCTGTAATCAATTTAGAAATCAACGCGCTTTGTTCAGCGAACAACCTTGACATGCTACTATCTTGATCTTTTTTCCAGTTAGATAATATATTAATATTTCATGAAATTCCTGCCGATTAATGCCAGTTGCGCTCTGTGGTGAATTTTCCGGTCTAGGCCGCTTGTTCTGTTCTTGTATAGCAGTGTTTGATCAAATACCTCCACTTAAGCGGCGACGAGACCGCCAAACATGCGAGCCACCCTCCACTAATATTGAGAATGGTGCGAGTTTTAATCTCAGCAGATCACGGTCACTTTTATTTCAAAAGTTAAACACTTATTTCAAACTAAATTTCAATATTTTACTAACTTAATATTGTATTTCAAAAGTTAAACATTTATTTTAAAATATATTTCAAAAGTTACTCTCAAAATATTATTATCCTTGTCCATGACCACCCAGTAGGCGGGTTTTATGAAGTTGAAGGTAAAAGTGCGAGAAGAAATTGAGAATCACTAAACACAGCCAATCACAGAAATTATTGTAAAGTCTATTAGTGAATAGTAACACGCGTCCACTCGATCATATGAACTCCGGCCGAATGGTGAAAACCTGTCTCATTTGAGATTCGCAGACGACCTAGTGATCCTCTCATCAACGAAAGAAGGACTGGAACTAATGCTCAATGACCTGGACACTGTTAGTGCTAATGTGAGATTACACATGAACATCCAAAAGACAAAAGCACAAAAAGAACCTATCTACATTAACAGCAATATCATTGACTATGTTCTTTTTTATTCCCTGTAGTGACAGACGAGCCACAGCCCATCTTTTGGTAAATGGTAACCGTCGCTCATGGACTCAACTATACCGAGAGTATTGTCAAGCCGCTGCTCACCATTTCATTTCACATATTATATGAAATGAAAGAATAAACGGCTATCTCCTACTACAGCCAAGTGGTATTGGTATTGGTTCGGCGGGCTGTTCTCCGCAACTCCACGTCTGAGCGCGTGTTTTGCGGATGGGTGGGTGTGAAACCTTCACTCGATCCACCCCAGCTCCCGGAAGAACGCCAACAGCCCCTTGGTGTTGCTGGTGATCTCCCGGAGAGAACTTGAGCTCCCGAAGTATTTGGTCCTGTATGTGGCGACCTGCGCACAGTGCTGCAACACATGGACCGCCGTCTCCTCCTCTTGCAGGCACGCTCTGCAAAGTGGGCTGTCTGTGATTCCTAAGACAAATTAATGTTTGTTAAAGGATCCGTGACCAGTGATAGCTGCCGTGACTATCCTCAGTTGCTGCTTAGTTAGCCGAAGCAACTGTTTAGTAATTCGGCTGTCTAACAGCGGTTACATCCAAAACGCAATGATGTGCTTCATGGCCGGTCACACGGGAGATGGTGGTACCAACCCGCTCGGGCTATTGTAGATGAATATGTTTATTTAGGTCAAGTAATCCCACCAACAGAACAAACTTCAAAAGAAATTGACAGACGTATAGGCAATGCATGGAAACAATATCGGAGTCTTACAAGAGTTAATGAAAAATAATGAAGTCAGCATGAATATCAAATTTGCCAGTACTTACATATGGATGCCAAACCTGGACAACCACCCAAGTTCATAATCAAAAATTTTCCATATGCCAAAATTCAAGAAGTGGTGTGGTGGGTTTTGGCGGGTTTGGCGGGCGGTGTACCGTTAAATAGTGGTATCTAGATCGGTCGTTAGCAGAAAGAATAGGCGGGTGTATATGAATCAAGGAAGTAAATGAGTGTTTTCTGACCTTGTTCTATGGATGGCTTGAGCAGCAACTTCTACGTGATTCTTTCTTGCAATTCTTCGATATTGAGGCACAATATTGTCTATATAGGTACTAATATGCGGACACGAACACTTCGCGATGACCGGCGGTGGACGAACTCTTACACGTACTGCGGCTTCACTCTTATTCGGGAATGAATAGAATGAGGAAGGATGCGGGTAGGAGCGAAATGATATCACAGATCACTAATGATCTATGCCTTCGACCAGTGTATTTAAACATAGAAAAAAAAATAGTGAAGAAGAAACTATAATTGAATTATTGTTGCGTAAACAAGAAGCATGATGGGAAAAAGATTGTGAGACAGAATGAATAAGAACCACAACTATAAAGAATGTAACGAGAACAAAAGATATAACAGCAATGATTAGAAAATTAAAATGGAAATGGGCAGGACATACCATCAGAGGACAGGAAAAGTGGTCCAAAACAATGATGTTTTGGTTCACAGGAAACAGAAGGAAACGAGGCAGGCCACCCAGACGATGGGTACACGAAATAAAAACTGTAGCTGCCTGCTACACATGGACAAGAGTGGCGATGGATAGAGAAAAATGGTTACAGTTGCAGGAGGCCTTTGTCCAAGGGACACACAGGTCATGGTAAAAATTAATCTAAAATTTACTAAATTTTAGTAAGAATATAAATATTGTAAAACTGTCTGAAATAAAAACTTTATTATTATCATCTATTTTAATAGGATTGTTGTGATTATAAGTAACTCTCGTAGGGAAGAGACTGTCTAATGAATTGAAGGACTTAGGTTTTTAAAATACAAATTATGCATGTCAATGTTTTACAGGTATATCTGAAGCTGAATAAACCAAATGCTTGCATCAAAGACTGCACACACGCTCTTGAGTTGAACTGCGACAGTGCGGCGGCATACAAATTCCGCGGACGTGCTTATAGGTGACCTGTTTATATCGAAATAATACTTTACAAATTAGGTAGCATTATGTAGGGGCTCTTTGGTTTGCAGTTTTTTTTATATTATTCCCTGACCTGACTGATTGGGTGTCACCATTAGGTGATTGCGATAGCTTAACGGTCCAGAGCACATTGATTGGAAGATGCAGCGGAAGGGATGCAGGTTTGAATCCTGCTCGCAGTAAATCTCTCACTACAAATAATTTGTTAGTAAAAGCTTAATTTTCGTAAAGCTTTCTGGAATAAATTGGCTAGAAAGCAAAATTTTTTTTTTTTTGCCCTTCTGGTGGTCTATTTAGCCAAATAAAACGCTTCTTGTCATTTAAGGCAAATGTTTTATCGCAGGTTGTTAGGCAAATTCGAAGAAGCGTCACATGACCTCTGCGAATCTCTGAAAATTGACTATGATGACCAATCAAACGAATGGTTAAATGAAGTAAAACCAAATGCTGAAAAGCTCCGTCAACACAAGCTTAGTGTCCAACGTAAGAAGGAAGATAAGGAGGTATTTATCTGCTATCAAATTATGTTTATTATATCATTCAAAGTATTATACTACATAAAATATGACTTATCGACGTGGCTTAGTCAGAAAGAAGGCACACGCTGACACGCCGTAACTACTGAACCGATCACGATGAAATTTTGCATATATACAGTCTGGAGACCAGAAAAGGCTATATTCGAGAAAATGAACGGTTCTTGTAGGATCTATTTTGGCATAGCGATAATCAATGTGCCTTAGAATGAGTACTTGTTCTGAGTCCACGTGGACAGAGTTCCAGAATCTAGTACTTTTATAAAACTGTAACAAAGATGTCTGTACATCCAAAATTTTTGAGGTATTTGTAAAGTATTACTCCATATGGCTATTTAGGCTGTAAAGGGCTTACAGCCTATATTTTTTTAAAGCCTTGCACATTCGCGCATCACGCAAAAGCTACTAGCTAAGAACCTATTCTGCTGGAATTTTTTTGGTTAGCTCTTGATTAGACTAAAAAACTGGTTTAAATTTTATTGCGCTACTATACAAACTACGTTATGTTTTCTAAAACAAGCTTGCAAATGAAAAATTATAAAAATACACACATCTATTAAGTAGTTACATAGTTTAAAGTAAATTTGCCATTCGTGTCTGTTGTTTTATCAAGCTACATTTTATTTATTACTAGCCTTGGCCTGCGGCTCTGTCGCAGCCAAAAGCTAGTTTTTAGCTTATATCTCAGGTTCCCGATATAATAGCGGGATAAAATGTATACTAGTTGTTTACGTAGGTACGAGATTAGACTTTTAATCGAAAGCTATCACATAGAAAAAGTTGCTTCAAAATCCGTTCTGTAGTTTTTGCGTGATGCGCGAACAAACAAACAGATAAATAGACAAAAAAATTAAAAAAAAATCGTTTTGTGTTTAGACACGCCTATATAGCCTATTCCAATAATTTTTTCTTAAATATATTAACGTACAGACATAGCTATGTTAAGCTTTACAATAGTATAGATATCGAAAAATCATTCTATGGATCCTATGGTTAGCTATCGTCTCGCTACTTTAGTGTGTGAATTTCCTTTAAAATATACTTTTATTAAATACTTATTCTTTATGACTTCAAATTCTTATTCCCTGACTGTTTCTAAGGTCTGGGAATGAGAAATTAGTCTCGGGGCATCAATAAACTATACAAGCTTGGACAACTTATGTCAAGTCTTGGCAGACCTGTTTCTTAATTTTAACTACCAAACAAAATAAATAAAGTCGCTATCGAAGTTCTCAAATTTAGAATAGACACATTACTATCACACACATCGTTCCACCACCTGTGCGTCTGCAATGAACTCGTTTGCTGCAGCACCGTGAGAAGCTCCGTAGAGCGCGCAAGGCGCAAGCGGCGCGCGCGCGCGCGCACGCCGAGGCCGGCGCCTTCCACCGCGCCGGGGCCTTCCCTGGTGCCGGCGCCTTCCCTGACGCGGGCGCAGGAATCAAACCGAAAGATTTTGAAAACTTGCTGTTTGATCAAGAACTTATGTCAGCTTTCCAGGTAAGATTTGTATTCTATCCTATTTTCATATATACATGGATAATGTTGATGATCTCCAGACTGATTGCGGTCAGGGTGGCCAGTGACATTGCGCACTGACCAATTATTCAGGAGATATTATAATATACAAGTACACTCTGTTTCTTTACTCTCTTAATCCGATGGGATGGCATTCTCATACTACCAGAGAGAGATCAGGGCGCAGGGCCCAATGGCTCTACCAGGAGGATAAAATATTAACAATACACCCTGTTATCCAGAACGGGAATAAAACCGCGTGGTATCAGTAAATAATCCTATGTGCGGCCCTCTCCGCCCTTACTAAGCGGATTTGCGGTATGTTGCGGTTTCAAATCCCGCTCATAGCTTTTTTATTCCACAGTTCTAGAAATATACATTTATTGCTATATATAAACAAATATTTTTATTTTTAGGATCCTGAAATTGCTAAAGCATTCCAAGATGTTACTAGCAATCCAGCTAACTTCTCCAAATATCAGGATAACCCCAAGATTGCAGCTGTCATTGAAAAGATAGAAAATAAACTTGGAAAGGGAGGAAGTGGTGGATTTCCAGGTAACAAGTGTAATTAATTTATTTATTTTAGACATAATTGTTACATCTAAGCTTAATCAAAAACAACAGGTAATTAAGAAAATATAACTAGATGTACAATTTTGGAAGGTGTCCCAACATGCGTAATAGAAATGCGACTATTTTGACAAATAATAGAAAAAGATTATCTATACTAATATTATAAAGAGTTAAACGTGAACAAAGTATCATTGAAAATATCCACGTTTTTGCTGAGGGAATTATAGTGTTTGGTAAATTTAGTAATGGCATAGAATTGTCTAAAATTAGTTCTAGCGAAGTGATGTTGTAATAATGTAGGGGCAGCTACGCGCCGAGGTGTACGTTGAGGAACGTAGGTTAAAAGATTGTAATAGAGCTGCGCAATCATAATGATTTCTTAATCTGTACTATTAAAAAGCTGTAACAGAGCTGTGTCTGAACATTTAATATATTTGAAAAAAAATTGACTATCTAATATATAAAATTCTCGTGTTGCGGTGTTTGTGGTTGAACTCCTCCGAAACGGCTTAACCGATTCTCATGAAATTTTGTGTGTATATTGGGTAGGTCTGAGAATCGGACAACATCTATTTTTCATCCCTCTAAATGGTTAGGGTAGTCCACCCCTAAATTTTTATTTTTTTATGATACAGCATTAAAAAATACATACAACCCTAAATTGTCAACCCTCTACGATCAACCCCTATTTTTTATTCGTTAATTATAAACTTAATTTTTTGGCAAGATTTTTTTTTTTTATTTTGTCGTGACAGAATAAAAAATATTATATTAAATTTTGTATCACTCTAAATTTTTCACCCCTCTACGATCAACCCCTATTTTTTATTTGTTTTGTAAACTAATTTTTTTGGCAAGATTTTTATTCTTATTTTGTCATGACAGAATAAAAAAAATATATTACTTTCGATTTTCCACCCCTCTACGATCAACCCCTATTTTATCCATCGTGATTTTTTTTTATATTTAATCCATCCATCCATCCATCCATCCATCCATCCATCCATCCATCCATCCATCCATCCATCCATCAGCCCTTCATCGTCCACTGCTGGACATAGGCCTCCCCAAAATGGGGATTTTACCATAATCGCCACGCTTGGCAGGAGGGTTGACGATCGCAGTGGATGTTTTTAGTACACAGGGGAACGCTGCTGCCCGGTCCCCCGGTAATCCCTTAGTCGGTTTTTACGACTCCCATAGGAAGAGACAGGGTGGAGCTATTCTTGATGCCGGCCCCACACGGCAATTATTTTTAATAATTTCCTTTAATGATGATTTTTTTATCAATTCAATTTGATCTTCCGCCTTCACCAGTCGATAACTGATCAACTATCAATGGATCAGTTCCGCTAGATGTCTACCGTTGTCACCTCTCATTCAGCAAACATCACAGAGTAAGGATGAGAACGAATCCGGTCTCCTGTCTTACTCACTATACAGTTTTCGACCATTATTTTTGGTTTTATTTGTGTATCGATCGTAGCAGTGACTGTTATACGTATTATTTTAATTTTTCTGTGCAACTCTCATGTTAATTTTACTCTCATCGTAAATACTCGGGGTGATCCAAAAGTAATGATAATTGGTTACTTCAGGTCATAAAAATCCAAAAAAATTTTTTTCGCTAGCCTATACGACCACTACGTCAGCCTAAAAAAAATCATATAAATAGGTCAGGATTTCCGGGAGATACATTCATTTGAATACGAACTGTCGAAGAGATAACATCAACATGGAGAAAAACGAAATTAGAGCTGTGATCAAGTACCTCTGTTTGAAAAAAATGTCTACAAAAGACATACACTGTGACTTGGTGGAAACATTGGGGGACTCTGCTCCTCCATATTCTACAGTTGCACGCTGGGCCAAGGAGTTTAAGCTGGGCAGAACATCCACTGAAGATGAACATCGCGAAGGACGCCCATCCACGTCCCTCACAGAAGACAACGTGAAAAAAGTCGAAGATGTTGTGTTGGCAGATCGAAGAGTGACCATCAGGCATGTAGCTGAGGTCACAGGGATCTCATATGGAAGCGTTCAAAGAATCATTTCGAACGAGTTGCATATGAAAAAGGTCTCTGCGCGTTGGGTTCCCAGAATGTTAACCGACGAGCAAAAGAAAAAACGAGTTGACATTTCGAGGGTCAATCTCGAAAAGTTCCAAGCAGATAAAGAAAATTTTTTGTTGCGTTTTGTGACTATGGACGAGACCTGGATCCACCATTTTGATCCTGAAACAAAAAAACAATCGATGACTTGGAAGCGAGCCTCCTCACCGACGCCAAAGAAATTCAAAGTCTCAAGTTCGGCGGGTAAGGTTATGGCGTCTGTTTTTTGGGACGCTAAAGGAATAATTTTGGTGGAATATTTGGAAAAGGGAGCCACTATTACGGGCTCTTACTACGCAGACCAAATAAGAAGATTACGGGAGGCCATTAAGGAAAAAAGACGCGGCAAACTGCGAGCTGGAGTGCTGTTTCACCAAGACAACGCACCGGCTCACAAAGCCGCAGTTGCGATGGCTGCCATTCAAGAAACGGGATTCGAACTGGTCGAACACCCTCCCTATTCGGTTTTACCACTAGGCTAATGATACGACCTCGCCTGAATCTCGTGACAAAAGATAATTAGAGTTACTACTCTAGTACTATGACCAGCTTTTTTTTTTAATTTACAGGTTTCGGTGGCGCTGGTGGACCTGGCACTGGACCAAAACCTCCCACCGACGATGATGTTGGCCTTGACTAAATTACACCGTAAAATATATCGCAATTTTTATATTCCAAGTTGCAATTGTTCTAATATAATATATAGCAGGTACGCATTGGGTATATTTAAATATATATGAGAGACTTGTGTGTATAATTAAGATGGTCGTATAAAATTTATAACATGATTAAATTTTATAAATGTAAGGATTTTGCACTACTTCATTTATATATAATTGTTTGGCGTAGTTGTTACCTTAAAGTATATTCGTTATTATGCTTTATGTTCTGGTGGGACAATATTACCAACTAGATGTTTTATAACAATTATCTACTAAATTCAAATTGTACTGAATAAAATTAATTGAAAAAATGAGAGCTTACGTGCGTTGAAACGCTGGGCGATCTCTATCACTATGCTAGTTGAGGTCACCGAAACGCAACGTGCAAGCCGCTTGTTTATAATACGTATGAAGTATTTTCTTTTGACGTGTACGAACAGTCTTTGGTGCGTCATTAACATGGCTTCTTACACTGGTTATGTGCCAACAAATCCACTTCATCTATGTATGAAGATAGTGAATGAAGTTCCTACGCTTATTTGTTGTATTGATAAACTTAAGAAAAGTAAAGGGGAAGAAATAAGGAAACAGGTGGTAAGCAAGAATACAGGCACACCTGCGGTTATTATCACCGCTAATAAAGAAACGAATCATAAATGGCGGCTTGTACTTATGTTAACAGGTTGGACCGTCAACAAAACAGATTTGCGAGTTGTGATATTTTTTATTATAGACCTTAATTGGTTGAAAATAAATACCTACCAATTGCTAATCAGACTTGCAAACCGTGGGTTCCGTATTTTATAGAACATATAAAATCTAATTGTGAGTTCTTAATTTTTGTTCTTAATAAAGGTACGGAATAGTGGTTGAAATATTTTGCATGTGTGATTATTTTATTTGCATGCCATACCGAGGTGTGTTATTAAGACAGGTATAAGGAGTGAGTGGGAGGCAATGATTAGCATCGCCATTTAAGATTCGTTTCTATAATGGTGCGGGTAACACTGTAGCTTATAGACGATAGGAACACCAGAGAAACATGGCGCGCCGTTAACTGCAAGGAAGGGAATAAGAAGTGATAAGAATTGGATGAAGAAGGGGCTTAGGTTACGAATTCTATCTCATTATATCGGTTAAATCCTATAGATTTGATTGTCTCCTTTTCTTTTCATCGAGTTTCAAATCGCGACGGTGCTAAAAACTTTTACTTAAATAATAATTGTTTCACTTAAAGATTTTTTTTTCCTCTTTTTATAAGTTTGTGTCCTAAAAAGAAGTCCTAGTACACTTGCAACTCTACTCACAATATAATATATACATACAAAGCAATATAGTCGTAACATTCGATCAGTTATGGCAATTTTCACAATGAGCTTAGCACGTTTACATATATTATCCCACCAACATTGTTTTAATGTATTCACTCGATTCTGCAATATGTTGATATGGATTTGCATAACATTAGTGTAAGTGTGCTGCCGTAACGCATGTCGTCTGTGTTCTTTGTTTTATGTTTAAGATCATTAATTTTTTTAAATATCTAATTCATCTATTTAGCTGTGTAATTAAATATATAGCTCAATGTTATGACCGAAGGATAAATAGTTTAATTGCCCGGATGTTATTCTTGATACGACTAATTATTTTGAATTTATTATAAAAGTCGTCGAAACTATATAAACTATTTAGCCGTAGTCAATTCACTGAAATTTTAATGAAACTATTCCGTCACTAAACTTATTTGTATGGTTTAGAACATTTGTATTTGAGATAAAAATAAATGTAGATAAATAAAATTTTCTTTTACTCTGTACATACATACATTTTCACACCTTTTTCCCGTAGGGGTAGGCAGAGGCCACTTCTCTCCACTTGCTACGATCCTGACACACATCTTTATTTACATACATATAATAGATAGAAAACACCCAGATGCAGTACAAATATTTATCTGTGTTCATCACACAACTAAGATAGTTACTAGAATAATCTAGTAACTATCTTACTAGACTCTAGTAAGATAGTTACGAACCGTTTTCATATAACTGTATACATATAGTTATATCACTAGGGATATAACTATATAGCGGCTTTAACTATCTTACCTGTTGTCCTAGGTGAACGGAAAACGCGTTAATACTAGGCGAAGCGACTCGTGAAATATCAAATAGAGGTATGTACTTATGGCCTACGTTGTCGCCTAATATGAATGCGACGCAAAGCGGTTAAAGTATTAGCCGCAATACGTCGCATCGCGTTGCGATGCTCACCTAGGACAACGGGTTACTGCGACACAAAGAGTAGTACTGTAGTAGGCTAGTAGGTACGTATAAACAGAAACTGCGACAGATATACAAATGTGTCCTATAGTCGGATTCTTAATTAGCTGCTGTAAAATGACATTCGTCCATCAGCCTTTCGACGTCCATGCTGGTCATAGGCCTCCCCAAGACAACGCCACGACGAGCGGTCCTGTGCTGTTTCGCTCATATGGGGGATAGTACCGTAATGCGATCGCAGTGGATGTTGTTAATACTCGAGGGAGTGCTGCTGCCCATTCTCCCGGTATTCCCTCAGTCGGCTCTTACGACTCCCATGGGTGAAGGGGTGTTGTTTGTTGATGTGAAACATCTAATGCGGAAGGAGGGTAAAAACGGCTGTTAGCGTGGCGACGCTTTTATTGTACTTGTCCCGTTCAAATCTTGCAAGTTAAATTTGACACACTTCCCGGTTTCCGATTGAGCTGAAATTTTACACGCATGTGTATATCGTGTGACTGCAATATTATGATGACATGGAGCTGATCTGATGATGGAGCTGAAAGGTGGACATAGGAACTCTATAATGAAACGGCGCAACCCCGTCGAGTTTGGGCACGTTTGATTCGTCTTGAGTACTTTGTCTTTAGATGGTATCCAGGGTCTAATGACACTGCTGGAAGGTGGCCATGCGAAGCTCTGTAATTAAATGGCGCAACTCCATCGAGTTAGGGCTCGTTCTTAAATTTTCTGACTAGAACTTTAGTCATAGATGATATCCAGGGTCTGATGATGGAGCTGGAAGGTGACCACAGCAACACTGTAATTAAACGTCGCATCCCCATCGAGTTTGGAATCATTTGATTCGCCTTGACGAGTACTTTGTCTTTGGATGGTATCTAGGGTCTGATGATAGAGCTAGAAGGTGGCCATAGGAACTCGGTTATAAAACGACATAATTCCATCGAGTTTGGGCTCGTATGATTTGTCTTGACGAGTACTTTGTCTCTAGATGGTATCCAGGGTCTGACGATGGAGCTGGAAGGTGGCCACAGTAACTCTGCAATGAAACTACGCAACCCTATCGAGTTTATTCTCGTTTGATTCGTCTTGAGGAGTACTTTGTCAAGTTATGATCATTTTATTTCTCCAAAATAATTTCGATGTTTTCACATCTGCTAGACGTCCCGCGACGTCTAGTTTTTTTTTTTTCACAGAATGACATTACCTAATGTAATTTTGTGAAAAAATGTTGCAACATTTATTTTAGTAGTGTCGTAACCTACTTCATTCATTTCGTTCATTCGGTTAATCTTATAAATAAATTATTGTCAAAGTATATAAATATTTGAACCATTCGTTCCTTATTTCCTTTCACTATTATTTTTGTCATAAACTGACAACACAATCTGTCAGTTTACTGCAGCTAATTATGAATCCGTAGAGTAAAAATGTTCTGTGTATGAATCTGACTATAGCTATTCCTAATTTGAAAATGAGAGTTAGTAGTCCCAAGTATAGTTATTTATCTATGGTTAGTAGGTACTTCTACAACAGGAAGGGATCTGTTACCAACACTAATCTGTCAGTTTATTGAACTTTACTGCAGCTAATTATGAATCCGTAGAGTAAAAATGTTCTGTGTGGGAATCCGAATATAGCTATTCCTAATTTGAAAATGAGAGTTAGTTGGTACTTCTACAACAGGAAGGGATCTGTTACTCCACACCGATTTCCTTAATTCATTATGGCTTTGTAAAATAGATAACCCACGGGAACCATTCATTTTTCCGGGATGTAAAATGTCCTTTACTGGGCTCCCAGCTATATGTATGCCTTTTATTATGATTGGTTCAGTAGTTACAGCTGGTTACAGCGTGAAAGCGTAACAAATAAATTAACTTTCGCACTTTACATTATCAATACAACACAATTTCGAAAAACCTCGGAAAAGTTAGTAGAGGTGTGCAGCGCGGATCGAACTTGATACCTACCACTATCTTTGCAGTTCTTGGTTTTACCGCTAGGCTATCATTGCTTAGGTACTTAATTTTTAGTTTGTGATTATATGGAGTTCGTCGTCCAGGAACGAGAACGGAAATAGGTCTGTCGGAACCAAATAGAATAAATGGCAAACAGCGTTTCAGTATTAAGAAAATACATTCTTAAAATGGACTTAGGTTTCTAGTGTTAGTACTTCATATCCCTTTCCTTGGGAGATAGGGACGCGCGAGTGATGCCTCTGGTGTTGCTAGCATCTATAGGCTACGGTAACCACTTACCATCAGGCGGGACGTATGCTTGTTTGTCACCCACGAATTATAAAATAGGTTATCTGAAGGTTTAGAGATTTAGTGACAAAAATAGAGAAAGGAATACTTAGCTGGTTTAGACACTTAGAGAGGATGGATGAAAGAAGAAACTAAACAGATATACAAGGCGACTGTGAATAGGCAAGTTGGTAGAGGTTGACCTAGGCGAAGGTACAGATCACGCCACGATAGCGGTGGTAAGTCCCATCACGGGAGAATGGCTGGAGAGGCGCCATGGCGCCCTTTCATACCGGCTGACGCAGGTGCTGACCGGACATGGTTGTTTCGGAAAGTACCTGTGTCGGATTGGAAGGGAGGAATCGGCCCGGTGCCATCACTGCGGGAGTTGCCTGGAGGACACGGCGCTGGATACATTGGTGGAGTGCCCAGCGTGGGCAACGGAGCGCCGTGATCTGATCGCGGCAACAGACGTGGGAGTGCTCTCGCTACCGACCTTGGCCCTATCCATGGTTCGGAGCGAGAGTGCATGGGTGTCCGCCGCCTCATTTTGCGAGGAAGTGGTGTACGCCAAAGAGGCGGCGGAAAGGGAACGGGAGGCGACTACCAGCCTCTCGATCCGCAGAAGACGCACCGGACGCCGAAGAGCGCAGAACGATCTCCGGCCCCCATGAGCGCTGGCCTGAGGGCACTGGACGTAGGGCCGTCCGCTGCCCTAGCAGAAGCAGGCCAGAAACGGCGGCGCGCCCGTGTTCCGCGCGCGCCTCTCAAAGGAGGGAGGGCTAGGCCCTCCAAAATAGGCAGGGCCGCCTAGTATGGAACAAGGCGGCCAAGACCTGCCCGGGGGAGAATGAGGAATACGATGAGTGTGACCCTCCTCCCTGGGCTCCCAGGTAGTCTGAAGGAACACTGTCAGGTTTTAGTCGGTATACGGCGTGACATTGTACTAGGCTTTTCCATGGGCCAATCGCTGCGTCCGGAGTCGACATAATCTCCCTGTCTGCCCCGGCGGGGGGATGAATATAAAAGGTTTCCTGACAAAAAAAAAAAAGGCGAAGGTACAGATCAGAGCCGTTCTTAAGAAAGGCCAGGTCTAGAGTACTCGTAACAGAGGAACATGTATGAAAGCGCTGATGAAAGTAGATGAAGCGAAAGATGCGTGTCAGGATTTGTATTCGAGATAAAAATAAATGTACACAAAATTTTTTTTTTACTCTGTACATACATACAGTTTCACGCCTTTTTCCTGTAGGAGTATGCAGAGGCCACTTCTCTCCACTTGCTACGATCCTGACACAATTTTAAATACATATATATAATAGATAGAAAACACCCAGACGCCACGAGGCCCGCCATGAAAGAATAAACGGATATCTCCTGCTACAGCCAAAACGCAACAATGTGCTTCATAGCCGGTCACACAGGAGATGGTGGTACCAACCCGCTCGGGCCTGATACCAAGTGAATACTACCAGTTGGTACCCAGCCCTACCACCAGGCATACAATGGATGATAATTGCTTACTTCCTTTAGTCGCCTCATACGACACCCGTGGGAAAGAATGGGGTGATGAAACTTGTATTCTTAGTCCGTCACCACAGAAAAATAAAAAATCGTTGTTTTGTACTTTTTTTTTTTTTTTTTTTTTTATCCCCTCTTCATTTTATGTGCAAACACACCGGGCTGCTGTTTTACATGTGTGGACAAAATCAAGAAATGTTGCTTCGCATACTGGAGCATCAATAAAACAAGTTAAAAACTATTAGTAAACATTTTATTTGAAAACTAAACCTCATTAACTCTTCCCCAACCAAGTCTTATTTTCTTCTCATGCAATTTCAACCAGGACGGCATACTCTGGGGCAACGGTTGAGCATTGGGAAATTTGAGTGGTGGAGGTGGCATTTTGAAAGGATCTTCCGTTTCCAACTTTCGCATTAAATACTCTTTATTAATCTGCTTAGGATCCCGATATTTATCCATGTAGAGGTTGAAAGGCTTCCTTCTGGGAAACCATTCTTGTGGCCGTATATAAGGCTTTGGGAAGTCATATTCATAAACTGAAAATAATTATTTTAATATATAACACCATTGAAGTAAATTTGAAAATAAATTACACAGATAGCCCATGATATCAAATAAAAAATAATTTATTAGTTTACTAGATAGATAACTATGCATAGAATAATGTTACATTTTATTTTATTCAACTGCCTCTGTGGTGCTGCGGTAGTGTGAGCGACTGTTGATCATGAGATCTCTGGTTCGATCTCCAAGTCCAGTAATGTTATTGAGCTTATTCATAAAAAGAAAAATTCTCAGTACAAGATATCAAGAACAAGGATATCATCGTTATAGGCCTATAATTTAAAGGGTCAGTGTTGATGAACCAAAGCTTAAGAGGTTTTGCGTTAATTACAAATAACCCTGTATAATAGACACTAATATGCACCATTACAAATTTAGAATGTAATTTGTCAGATTGCAAGGTACCTAGTCTCTCTAAAATTTTTCAGACTACATGGTGTCTGTGGCTGTATTCTATAATCTAACAACTTCTGTAATTTCACACTGCCTTGCAACATGTTTGTCAGACTACAGGGGCTCAACTGTAAATCTATTATAACAATACTTATATTCACCTGGTTCTTTAGTTTTCAATATGTTATGGAAGAAATCTTTAACAGTATTGTCCCAAATAGTTTGGTAAAATGCAAGCCCTGCAGGAGTTACAACATCTTGATATTTCTTATACCATTCCCTTGTTTCAAATGTTCTATCTTCTAATGGTGAAGATGAGCTCACTAAAATGATTTTGAAAACATTATTGAATCAAATACAAAGAAATTTTTCTAAAATTGCAGACAATTAATGAATTTTGTTATTTTTCAATGCATAAAAATGTAGATACAGTCTTACCTCTGGTAATATCATATGAGACCGGCTCATCTTGTTTATAAAGAACAAACACATATCTGTGGTAACCAGTTCCTTTAAGTGGGAATGGTTGCAAATACTCCACAATTGTATCACCTTTCTCAATTGCATTTCCTGGGATGTTAGAAACTAGCCAATGTACATACTCTTTATCATTATCTGTCATATGCCCATCTAAACTTGTTAAAGCTAAAGTCCATAAGTTGTCAGTATCAGATTCATATTTAACAATAGGACACTCAAGGGCTTCTGCAGGCTTTATAACATTGCCAGTATAGACCGGAAGGTAAGAATCATTTTTTAAATTATACAATACTTCCAAATTCAAATACGGTATGAAATAGCCTTCTCCATATAAATGTTCAAATATAGCATAATGATCAGCAATTTGTTTCTTATGTTTAGGGCCCAAAGTTTCAAGCCATACTTTCCTTGATTCATCTAAATCAATTTGTAATTCCAAGTTACGAGCCTGGCGTTCTAATATTTTATCTCCTTTCATTTGCTTTAATTGTTCTAATTTAGATAAGCGATTATCCGTTTGTTTTCTGAAAAATCACAAGTTTCATTTAACTGAATGATTATTAAGATAATTAATTGAATGAGGCGACACTTGGCGGAAGTCCATTGTTACTATTATAGAATGGATTTTAGGAGGAGAGCCCACCACTCACCCACGGATTGTCAATCCCGGTTATCTTTGGACAGAATAACCTAATAACCGGGATTGACAATCCGTGGGTGAGTGGTGGGCTCTCCTCCTAAAATCCATTCTATAATAGTGAATGATTATTTATATCTTGTTCCAAACAATCACAGAAGTGATAACATTTTAATATGAGTATAAAAATTAAATTATCACAGACAAGGAGCAATAAATAAGAATACAATTAAATGATATGGTAGACTTACTTCTTTCCGCTAAAGCCGATATCAGTTCTAGTTGTATACAACTCATCCTTATAGTTAATTTCCTCTAAGCGATCTTTTATGGACCGGCAATATATCGGAGGTTTTCCTCTCACTCTGTGACCCAATCTAATTTGTTGCAGGTGGACATTAGCTGCACAAACTATACGACGTGTATGTAACATAATGCAAATACTTCCACTTGTATATTTCTTTAGAGTATGAAAATCGCAATCATTTCTTAGATAAAAAAAACAGGGTTCCTGACTGAGATCAAGAAAGAAAGAAGCAATGGAAACACTACAAACAAAATAGGGATGAAAGAAGCCCTCAACAGTGATTAAAATAATTATATTTTCTTTGGAGGTTATATTCAAATAATCACAGAATAGTTTAGACTTTTCCCTAAGATACTCTGTGTTTTAGAGATACCCAAGCCAAGAGTATTTTAATCACAGACTTGAGAACATTTTTACTCTACAAGATTTTAATAGAGTAACTATACTCGAAATTTTAATTCGATTCCAGATTTGTAAAGATGGGACCGATATATTCATATCCATTAAGATATCAGCGATATTGGAGGTATTCATGTGTCAGTAATCCGACTCAACCTGATATGCTAATACGGGCGTATTGCTATATGCCATATTCACTATATCGTAAACATGAACAGTGACCACTGAACATGGATGTGTTGCTATATCCATAGACTAGATAGAATCGCATATCGGTGAGAACATCGTACGTGTCATATCGGTCAGAACATCGTACGTATCATTGAGTTAAAAATGGTGGTGGGAATTGATATGCAACATATCAAGTAGTATAGTAGTCTGTGAACATATCTATATCCTCCGTATTAAATATTAGTGATATTCATATATTAGTTTACATATTATGATATTATTGAAGAATATATTGATATCAGCAATTGGCAAATATCGGTATTAACCCATCTTTACAGATTTGACAATTTCAGTGTTGCAACGTTATGACAAGTACTAAATAGTGACGTTGCGAAATTATTCGATACGGAAATGGAATATTTCCGGATCAATTCCTCTCGTTTATAGTAGTATATATAAACAACTACAACTTTAGATATTTTTATATATATTTTTAGCATTTGACATGCTTAGCAACATACATTAAACACAAAGTGAAAAATGTGAAATCGAAAATAACAGTCACGAGCAGGATTCGAACCTGCATCTCCTGGATACCGTCCGTCTTTGTGTTTAATGTATGTTGCTAAGCATGTCAAATGCTAAAAATATATATAAAAATATCTAAATATTTATAGGGTTTGCGTCATTATTAGGTAAAATCTTAATTGTAAAATTAAGTTTACCTGGTCGGTATAATGTATGAAAATACTTCCGACAGATGGTGCAGGCGTCACCCAAAGACGTTAAGTATGAATGTGTTATCGAAATTAGCAGTCAGGAGCAAGGGTCACGATTGCTGAATTGGCAAAGCATCTGGACGATATCCAGGAGATGCAGGTTCGAATCCTGCTCGTGACTGTTATTTTCGATTTCACATTTTTCACTTTGTGTTTAACTACTACTTTAATAGAAACTAAGTATATCAGGAAATTAAATATTTCTGAACGGATAATTTAGTTATGACGATTAATTTTATTAAGGATCTGAGTTTTCTTTAATAATTGTGTGTGAAATAAATAAAAAAATGTGATCATGAAGGAACAGGAGAAATAAAACAAATAGATGTATCATGGTAATATTTTATTTCATAAATCGTCGCCGTCAGCGCTATCACTATCGCCGTCACTTTCTGTAACATTTATTATAAATGTGTCTGTGATATTGTCAATTAACATATCTATCCTACTAATTTTTTCCTCTTCTTTGACAACATGGGATACGCATTTAGACTTTTCGGTAGCCGTAATTTTTTGAATGCCTTCCTCAAATAAATTTCTCACGTCTGTCAATTTGAAGGTTTTATTATTTTGAGCTACATGCCCCTTTACCTGCGCCCATATCAATTCGATAGAGTTCAGCTCGCAATGGTAAGGGGGCAGTCTTAAAACGGTGATCCCATGTTGTGCTGCCATTTCGTCTACAGCGTATTTATTAAAAGACTCGTTATGAGGAATCAGTTCTAAAAGCGTAGCTTTAACCATATCTGGTGGTAATGAATATTTTTATTTAAAAGCCAGTCTTGAATTGGCAGCTTTTTTCCAAGCTCATTTTTGGTGCCGTTTCCAATTTTCGGGAGTGGTAAGGTGCATTATCCATCACCACAATTGAGTTTGGTCTTAATTTTGGTAAGACTCTAGCGAACCACTCCTCAAAACAAACTGCATTCATCTCATCATGGTAATCTTCACAATTTTTCTTTGCTTCAAAAATCAAGAGCCCCTCTTCCAGGAAGCCTTCTTCACTACCTATATGGCTAATTATAAGACGTTTGCCTTTTCTAGATGGATTTTTTAATCCAGTGGTCAGTCCCTTCAAAAACGCATGCCGAGATGATGTGACTTTCTTGTCCACCCAAGTTTTTTTTACAGTATGACCTAAAAATAAATATAGTACATGAACATTCAATATTACTATTAAATTTAATGTAAAATGTATATAAATTCAAAATGTTAGCCTTACCTGCGTTAACCCAAGTTTCATCTTGATAATATATATGTCTCCCTTCTCGTTGAAACTGACATATAGATCGCAAGTAACGTTGGCGCCATTATATCATTTCGATCAATAAGTGTGCTCTTGCGTGACCGTGCAACAAATTTAAAATTAAGATGCTTCAAAATTTTTCTGAGGGTGTCTTTAGAAACCTTGGGCATTTCTGGATCATCGTTCATCACTTGTAAAATCTAAAATAGTAAATTTTATAATAGTTTGGAATTATTAGTTATATATAAAAGATGTAGGTATAAAATAATACTGTCTGACTGATTGACTAACCTTTGCAATGGTTGGAGGTTCATTTCGGTAAAAGAACTGATGAACAATTCTTCGTATTGCGGAGAATGTAAATTCATCAATTTTATCTTTGAAACTTCGCTTTGGACCAGTTTTTTAGGAGGAGTTGGCGGCGCACCTTTATTTACTTCCTTCAAAACGTTACAAACAGAGCGCGAGGTTATTCCCAATATGTCAGCAACTTTGCTCATATATTCATTTTCTTCCACAACTTCAAAGGCCTCCAATTGCGCAGAAGTTTCATTTTTCACGTACTTGTAGGCGTTACGGATTATTACTTTTTCAGTAACAGTGATAGCTTTTCGTGGACGTTTTTTTCTTGGGGACAAGAAAACATCCACGTCTTTTTGTGATGTACTTGGCTGAGGATCCATTTTGATGGAAAACCAAAACAAATAGATTCACTCAAAGTTCACAAAAAAACTATAAACGTAATAACAAACACAACGTAACAAAACTTTAACAAAAACCCAACAAAATAACAAAATATCGATTCGCAATGAAACAAGATATTCGTGCAGTTAGACTGGGAGAATGAAGCCGAATGACAAGATAAACAAAATGGTGATATCTGCACGAGCGCGCGCGGGTTGCCAATATAGAAAACTATCTAGGCTCTTTTATTATAAGTTTTGTTTTAATATAAAAAACAAAAATATTTACTTTTTATAAAATAAAGCAGCGGTTACTAATTAATAAATAATTATTATAATTAATTGAATGAGGCGACACTTGGCGGAAGTCCATTGTTACTATTATAGAATGTTATCTTTGGACAGAATAACCTAAGATTGCCAATCCGCAATCTCACAGATAGAGGAGAATGTAATAATAGCAAAGTAGCATGCACGATAATGAAAAAAAACTCACCAACGCGACACAACCATGCGATACGGTAGAACTCTCAAAACCACAATATTGCAATATTCCGCAAAAATCCGAACATAAATTCGACACGTGTTTCACCTCTAAACGAGGCATTCTCAAGAACGCTCGGCAACAAATGAGCGAAGCTTACTCGTGCAACTTGCTTTTATACCCCTTCCACTATACAACAGTTATGACGTATCGCTCGAACGATATGAAAACAAGTTTAGTAGTGGGGAACTACAGCTAGTTTGTTCATTCAACAACATGTTACTACTGACTTTAATTATTTCTAATTTTTCTAAAACGGACGGTCTAATATTTTTATGACAAACATGCAATGGCCCGAATGTATGACTATTATCTAATGAATGGTTACAATCTAATAAATGCTTCGCAAAATGTGACTTTTCAGGGTGATTATGCCTATACGCAGCTATATGTTCATTATATACAGGTGATGGGTATTAAAACAAAAAAACACTAGTGGATAGAATAGCTTACTTACATTAGAAAATGTGAAAATAGATAAGAGGCTAATTTCTAAAGTCCCTTTTCAAAGAAGTATTTTAATGTTCACCCAGTCCATATCTCAGACTAACTAAAAATATAGACGGAGCATTACGAATAATCCAGTGAAGCCATATAAAACCGTGCCAAACTTGTAATTACACGCGCACACGCACACAAATACAAACAAACCCATGCCAAAACGAAGTGTCTTATACCACGAGTGTTATCAGATTATGATTAATATTACTTTAAATGACTATATGACAAATGACACTCGACTCTGTATAACTTTTTTAATCCTTATCCTTATTGATATTTTAAACGCGAAAGTGAGTTTGTTTATTTGCTCTAGTAGTTATGTCGTGAAAGCGTACTTCACGACGTAACTACTGAACCTCAGAGTAATGGGGCTCAGAAAGGGACATCAGATACATTTTTATCCCGAAAAAAATGAACGGCTCCTTCGGGATAGCTATTTTTGCATAGAGTCGTAGAGATAACATATTTTTATTCTGAAGTCCACGCGATTCTCGTCACGGATAAAGTTTAGCCTTAATTTTATCTTATAAATAAACACACTAATACTTTTTCATTTTGAACATAATATATAGCCAACGTTACCTTGTTGATGACATCATATATATGTTAGTCTTAACTCAAAATTTTGTATGTACTTGTACTCCATAATTACGCCTGATTTGAGCAGGCCTGTATTATTGGGCCATGGTATCTCAAACATTGTGATTATTAGAGATGTGAAGTCCGGATGAATACGAATCCGCAGACCCACATCACTCGTTATAATGTTGTATGTGACCCGCCAGTGCCAGATCTGCGCAAAGATAGCACCCCATCGAAGGATTTTTGAAATCAAAATGACCTTAATCGATAGGTCTACGTTAGGTTTGTATAGGTCTACCAACATTTTTGTTAGGTCACCTGTAGTTTTATAATAAATATTTTTTTTAGTTTGGTGATTAACCTGCACAAAGTTAGCACCCCATCGAAGGATTTTTGAAATCAAAATTACCTTAATCGATAGTTCTCGAATTTCCTCATCACATTTGTCTTAACGGTATTTCTAGAAATGGTAGCTCAATGGATTAGAGCACTTCCCCGGAAAGGAAGGGACGCAGGTTCGATTCCCGCTCGTACTAAAATACTCTTTTTCCTTATTCACAAATTATAATTTGTACTAACAAATTTTAATTTCAAACGGTGATTCGCAATTGGCCAAGGCTCTAAAAAAAGTATGAACCGAAGGCACAAGTGTGAACAGTATCGCGCATCGTTGAAACGCTCAATCAGGACAATCAATAACAAATCAATACGGTTCATATTAAGTCGGAGAGCAATATTTTTTTTTTTTTTTATAAAAATGGTGAAATGTGCAGTGCCAGGTTGTAAAAACGATTCCTGGCAGCAAAATAAAAGGAATAGTAACATTTCTTTTCATCAACAAGTAGAATTTAGTTATTAAATCACTTATTTTAGCAAAATTCAGAAGGGTCTTAGACTTTTTTGGGCAGGGACGTGTCCCGCGTACTCCACGCGGGACACGTCCTCTATCAACCGTATTTTTTTCTTCACGATGACATAGTATTGTATCGCAATTACCATTATACGATATTTTTTTAGTAGTGTAATTTTATATAAAAATATTATTTTGTCTAATAAATAATCGGTTAAATAATATAAATATAGGTACATGTATGCTATTCTATTATTGATTTGATACGTGCAGTAGTGGAAAAATATGTAGACGTAACAACAAAATACTTATGTAAATATTATATAATAATTAACGCTCTTTAAGGGGCAATAATGGTCTACCTATGATCTGAGTTTGTTAATTCAGAAAAAAGTCATGGTTTATAATTTTAAAATTTAATAAATTATTTTCTAAATTATTTGTAAATATTAATTATACCTATCATAGCAAACCAAAAAATTGATTCTTCCAACCCTAATTACTCAGATATAGAGAGATTTAGGCCGTAGTTCACCATGTTGGCCCAGTGCGGGTTAGCAGGTAAATCTCAGGCGTGCAGGTCTCTTCACGATGTTTTGCCTCACCGAGCAGTAATAACTTGTAAACAGATACACACATAACTTCGGAAAGTCAGAGGAGTATGCCGTACAAAACCTCGGGCTCGAGATTGAACTCGATAAAACTGTCTTTGCAGTCCTTGGTTTTACCGCTAGGCTATTTATCAGAATATTGAACATACAATTAATTAATTCCTAACTTAAGTATTTTCCGGCAAACAATTGATATTTTTGCAGACATTACGTCACGCATGGAACGTCACTATGATAGTGCTACAAGTACCATACCTATAACATATTTGCACCTGCACAAAGTTAGCTAGTTCGATAGGGTCGAAGGATTTTTGAACTCAAAATGACCTTAATCGATAGGTCTAAGTTAGGTCTGTATAGGTCCACCAAAATGTTTGTTAGATCACCTATAGTTTTTTAATAAATATTTTTTTAAAATTTTGCAAAAAAAAAATTGCATCTTAGCATCTCATTTAAACGGAAACTGATTATAGTTATTTAATTAAATATTATAATTACTGATATTAATTAAATATTAGTGATATTCATATATTAGTATACATATTATGATATTACTTGAAAAATATATTCATATCAGCTGATATTGGCAAATATCGGTATTAACTATTAACCCATCTTTAGTCACAGCAGATCTCTGCCCGAGTCTCCCTATAGTCGGAATTATAGTTCGATTCCACATTTGAGATTAGCTACCGTCATTTTGTAAAATAATGATACCACATATTAATAGTGTAGTGATGAACATAAAAATCGATAAAAAATCTCGATTTATGTTTATGTAATCATAATATTGGTTTGCCAATAAAGACTAAATTATTGATTTTTATTTAAATAAATACATAATTATTCATAATAATTATTTACTATTATAGAATGGATTTTAGGAGGAGAGCCCACCACTCACCCACGGATTGTCACTTCCGGTTATCTTTGGACAGAATAACCTAAGATTGCCAATCCGCACTCTCACAGATAGAGGAGAAAGTGATAATAGCAAAGTAGCATGCACGATAATGACAAAAAACTCACCAACGCGACACAACCATGCGATACGGTAGAACTCTCAGAACCACAATATTTCAATATTCCGCAAAATTCCGAACATAAATTCGACACGTGTTTCACCTCTAAACGAGGCATTCTCAAGAACGCTCGGCAACAAATGAGCGAAGCTTGCTCGTGCAACTTGCTTTTATACCCCTTCCACTATACAACAGTTACGACGTATCGCTCGAACGATATGAAAACAAGTTTAGTAGTGGGGAACTACAGCTAGTTTGTTCATTCAACAACATGTTACTACTGACTTTAATTATTTCTAATTGTTCTAAACGGAAAGTCTAATATTTTTATCACAAATATGCAAGGGCCAGAATGTATGACTATTATCTAATGAATGGTTAAAAAAACTAAGCATAATAATAAATAATCTATGTTACAGTCGTTAATTGATGACCCTTATTAGAAAGTGATGTTTTAACAGTTCTGCATGGCGCCGGAATATATTTATTTTCTTCAGTGCTGCCAGCTATAATATTATAAAACCTACTTTTTTCTGCAAGCAATGTTACTATTGCAGATTATGAAAAAAAGTAGAACAGATGTTTTTTACTATACCAGTTCTTAATATTTGCATTTAAAATCCAAAGTGCCAATGACTAAGGGAGTGCCAGCAATACTACAGTTTATCCCATATTATACATCAATGGCCATGCTTGTTTATCAATTATCATGCAGAACGAGAAACTTCCGTCATCTACACTCGCAAGAAAGTGAATCGACTCAAGCCATAAGTAAAAGTAAAAGGTCCCTCTCAAAAATTTCGCAGGTTCGAATCCTGCTTGCAGTAAAGTTCCCTTTTTCTACTTTTACAAATAATTTGTTATTTAAAGTAGCTGAGCATGTCAAGTGCTAAAAATGCAGATCAAAATGTTTAAAAAATCGTGTCATCAAATAGTATGATTTTAATTATAAAATTAAACTTATCGATATTCGAATGATGTATGTAAATGCATCCGATAGGTGGCGTGGGTCGTAAAGACAAAGGTGAAGTGGAGATTTGGAATCATCGTTGCCCGTTGGGCGACTGCAATAGCTAGCTTATGCCCGGTTCCTATAATAATAATAAAACGGGTCGTTTTACTTACAATCGGTAGAATATTCTACCAGGCGTAAGTAAAATCTGTTCCTATAAAATACGTAAGTGATTTAACTGACAGTCTGCGACTAACGGATGAGGGTTTTCAGTTACGATCCGTTACAACAATCTATGGAAACGAAGATTTAGGGTGTTTCTATAAAAAAAAAGCAACCGATAGTTACTTTGTCAAATATACTAACCGTAGATGACATGTTTACCGGCCAATTTCGGACGGTTTTGAGAAGTCGTGTGCTGGTATATGGTTATTGAGGCTTAAACGGGAAAATATATTGAACTCTGATTGAAATGGAGACTGCATTTACTCTCCGATACTGACATCAGAGCGATTTTGATTCAAAAGAAATTTGTTTTACACCTTTAGTTGTTGGGTTTAAAGATAATCTCGAGCCTTAAATTCGGGTGGTTCATTGAATCTAAGGCAAAAGCAGTGGCAAGGAAGCTTGGCGTACTTGCGAAAGTGCGACAGTACATTACGTCAGGGCAGCTTTTAATGTTATATAGAACCTAAGTCCGCTCATGCATGGAGTAGTATTTTCTGGTTATACGCATTACTCATTGAGTACTTGTTTGAACCGATGCTGCTAAATATCATCTATATTTTTACTGACCATTAGGAGGGTTATAGTCAAGCACTCGCTTAGAACAAATTAAAAAATTCAAAATCGATCAGTAATAAATACTACGTTGTACGTAGTATTTTACTTCCATGAGCTTTATATAAGGGCCATAGATTATAGAAAAGAGAATCCTGTGACTATGGTTGTTGTCATAATTATCTTCTTCTTATTTAATGGCTTTTGTGTCATAATTATGATTGTTGTTCAAGTTGACATATGTATTTATTGCGTAAGCGTTTCGTTTAGATATAGGCATTAAATAGTTATAATGTTTAACATAAATTATTAAGGTCTAAATTGTGTCTAAACTATTTAATTGTTAATAAACAATAATTTAATTATTTTTATTAAAGTTTTGTATATAAATAACAACATTTATTTTTAAAAAACTCCTTTTTTTCTGAAGATCATGTGAAACGATTGATGTAATAATGAAACGCAAAGAGGGTCATCGGTATACTTAACTGACAGTTCTTCGTTACTGCTAGACATGATAATAATGTTGTGAAACACCTATGAAGCCTCGGTATCGGTATCTTGAAAACTTCTGGTAGCTGTCATACAATGACGATTCGTTGAATATAGGAACCGGGCATTAGCGGTCTAGAGCACATCCGGATTGGATAGGACGCAGGTTCCAATCCTGCTTGCAGTGAAGTTCCCTTTTTCCACTTTCGCAAATAATTTGTTATTTAAAGAAACTGAGCATGTCAAGTGCTAAAAATACAGATCAAAATGTTTGCTAAATCAGCCATCTATTTTATCCTTACTTCCTTTAATATCCTATTCCTTACTTAATATTATAAATGCGAAAGTACATTTGTTTGTTTGCCACGCTTTCACGCCATAACTACTTAGGTACCTAAGGTACTAAACCGATGCTACTGAAGTAATCCAACACAGTACCAGTGGTCCGTCAACTTTAGTAGGTGCGGGCCCCGCACTACCCTGTTCGTTGCCCCGAACGACGGGGTGTGCGGTTAGGTACATTTTTTCCGCCTAAACAAAAATACTAGACGTCGTGGGACGTCTAGCAGATGTGAAAACATCGAAATTACTTTGTAGAAATAAAATGATCATAACTTGACAAGGTGCTCCTCAAGACGAATCAAACGAGTATAAACTCGATAGGGTTGCATAGTTTCATTACAGAGTTACTGTGGAGACCTTCCAGCACCATCGTCAGACCCTGGATACCATCTAGAGGCAAAGTACTCGTCAAGACAAATCATATGAGCCCAAACTCGATGGGGTTATGTCGTTTTATAACGGAGTTCCTATGGCCACCTTTAGCTCCATGATCAGACCCTGGATATCATCTAAAGACAAAGTAATCGTCAAGACGAATCAAATGATTCCAAACTCGATGGGGTTGGGTCGTTTCATTACAGAGTTACTGTGATCACCTTTCAGCTCCATCATCAGACCCTGGATACTATCTAGACACAAAGTACTCGGCAAGACGAATCCTACGAGCCCAAACTCGAGGGGGTTGCGACGTTTCATTATAGAGTTCCTATGTCCACCTTCCAGCTCCATCATCAGATCAGCTCCATGTCATCATTATATTGCATTGTCAGGTGATATACACATGCGTGTAAAATTTCAGCTCAATCGGAAACCGGAAAGTGTGTCAAATTTAACTGTAAGATTTGAACGGTACAAGTACAATATAAGCGTCGCCACGCTAACAGCCGAATTTACCCTCCCTCCGCATTAGATGTTTCACATCAAAAAAACATGAAATTTTGCATAGGTATGATCTACATATAAGAACCAATTATTTTTGAAAGTGGAAAAAGAGAGTTCTGCTGCGAGTCGCGATCCTGCTACCAGTAAAGCTCTCTTTTTCCACTTTCACAAATGATTTGTTCTGTAAAGTAGCTGAGCATGTCAAGTGCTCAGCAAAAATACAGATCACAATATAAAAAAAATAGTGCCTTCGTATAGTGTGAATTTTAATTTCAAAATTAAAGTACAAATTATTTGTGAATAAGGAAAAAGAGATTTTTTGTACAAGCGGGAATCGAACCCGCGTCTTTTCCAATCCGGGGAAGTACTCTAAGCCACTGAACTGTGGCGGAGCATGTCAAATACTAAAAAATATAGATCAAAAATGTTCAAAATTAAAGTTACTATATTCGAATGATGTATGTAAATGTGGCGTGGGTCGTAAATACATCTAAAACAAATGTGAAATGGAGAAGTGTATATAGTACCTATAGTAGTATAAAATCAAGTAAACGCGATAGAATCCGTAAACATAGTTTTAAATAATAAAACTTATGTGTACCTCTATGCAATAACATTCAAAAAATAATTAAACCATAGATTATATTAAACGCAAAAATACGCAAAACACACTATTTTAATATTGTTTTTTTTTGTTGATAGAAGTTCTTTACTATCTTTTATCTACTCGTTGTAATTTCTTTCTTTCTTTCTCTCTATTAAATAGCATATATTTGTTTTTAGTTGTAATCAATATTAACGTATTAGTATTTTCCCACTCTGAAATATTAGTCCTCATTAATCAATTCTACTAAGAGTTTTGTACGCAAGTTTTGAAAGAAAAATATACTTGAGTGTAGTTCGCATACAAGTGCATTTTACAGTGATTTGTATATTTAGGTAGATCTGCAGTAAAGAGAAGAGAGTATTGGACTAAAAATAGATTCTTATAAGGTTCCTTTGCATCCCAATTGTATACATTTTAGATTATAATAATTCACCTTGTCCTGACTCTATTTCAACTAGGGTTGCCAACCGCTAATTTAATAAACAAGGATTTCAAGGTGGAAAATCCAGGACAATTCACTTAAAACCAGGACGCAGTAATATTTTTGAAGTGAAAACTTCTTTTAGCGCGGTACGCATATTTTTAGATAAGATAAAATCTCTGGACTCGCGACACCGTTACGAGACGCAGCTATAGTGTGTGTATTGGAAATTAAATTTGACACACTTCCCGGTTTCCGATTGAGCTGAAATTTTACACCCATATGTATATCGCGTGACAATGCAATATTATGATGACATGGAGCTGATCTGATGATGGAGCTGGAAGGTGGACCTAGGAACTCTATAATGAAACGGCGCAACCCCATCGGGTTTGGGCTTGTATGATTCGTCTTGACGAGTACTTTGTCTATAGATGGTATCCAGGGTCTGATGATGGAGCTGGAAGGTGGCATGCGAAACTGTAATTAAATAGCGCAACTCTATCGAGTTAGGGCTCGTTTGAAATATCTTGACTAGTCAGTCCTAGATGATATCCAGGGTCTGAGGATGAAGCTGCAAGGTGGCCACAGTAACTCTTATAATGAAACGACGCAACCCCATTGAGTTTGGACTCGTTTGATTCGTCTTGATGAGTACTTTGTCTTTAGATGGTATCCAGGGTCTGATGATGGAGCTGGAAGGTGGCATGCGAAACTGTAATTAAATGGCGCAACTCCATCGAGTTAGGGCTCGTTTGAAATGTCTTGACTAGTACTCCAGTCCTAGATGATAATCAGGGTCTGATGATAGAGCAGGAAGGTGACCACAGTAACTCTGTAATGAAACGACCCGAACCCAACAAGTTTATATTCGCCTTAAGGAGTACTTTGTCAAGTTATGATCATTTTATTTTTTTTAATGCCTTAATGAATAATTTTGATTTACAAGTTTTAATTTAAGATCGATCAATTAATTTGGATATCTAAAAATAAACAATTGTTTATTTATAGTTTTAAGTTTTCACTTCTGTCGGCAGTCCTTAGACTGCTTTGTTTTTTTTTATTGCATGTAGTGGCAGACGATCCACGGCCCATCTGATGGTAAATGGTAACCGTAACTCATGGACTCGACTATACCGACAGTATTGTCAAAGCCGCTGCTCACCATTTCATTTCACCGATATGAAAAGAAAGAATAAACGGCTAGTACCAACCCGCTCGGGCCCGATACTAAGTGAGTACTCCCACTTGGTACCCAGGCCTACCACCAGTCATGCAATGGATGATAAATGCTTAATTCTCTCATACGACACCCGTGGGAAATGGTGACACTTGTATACTTAGTCCGTCACCACGCGGACAACAATACTAATAATATAATATATATACTTAATAATAACGCATAGCAATAATCTATACAAATAAATAAAATTGAAGTGTCTGTTTGCAAACAACTTTTTACTAAATATATACAAGAGTATATTACGCTACCTATAACAAATTACCAATTTTTTAAGATTTTATCTCTCAGTCAGTCTGTCTGAACCAATTTGATGACGGGACTGTCACTAGTAGATAGCTGTTGTTACAAGGAGTCATTTAGGATACTATTATTTTGGAAAAATAATTAGGGTACCGCATAAAAAATAAAATCCATGAAATTGCGAATGAATACCACTCCGGAATGCCTGGACCGATTTGGACGGGACTTTTACTAGCAGATAGTTGTCGTCATAAGGAATAACTTAGCCTATTTTAATTTTCGATAAACAATAATTAGAGTACTGAGCGAAAAAATAAATCCCTAGAAATTGTGAATGAATACCGATTAAAATAGATATAGAAGTACATCGAATATACGCTGGACCGCAAAGAAAAAGGGTCAGTTAAAAAATCTTCAATACTTATCTTCAAAAGTACCTGACCTAGGTCAGTTTTGCAATAAAAAAGTTATAAATATGGTGTCTCTGCCTTATAAATTTTATTATTCTGAAGTCATCATGTCGTTAACCCCTGAAGAATGTACCAGGATCCTGACAATGCTTGAAGATGAGCACAGTCAGCTAAATACAGCGAGAACTGTTGGTGACTCTTTCTACAGTTCAGCGAGTACTCCATCGTTTCCATGAAACTGGATCCAATCTTTGAAGACTAGGAACGCGTCAAGGATCGCTATATGGTGTCAACAATTTTGAGAAATCGCTTTCTTACGGCTGTTAAAGTAAAGAATCATCATTACGAGCGGAAACAATTTGAGTACGGATACAGTAAGGCCGAGTTTGGTTGAAGCAAATTTAAAGCCATTAAGACCTGCAAATGGCCCAAAACTAGAAAGACACCACAGAAACTCAAGGTTGAGTTATGCTAGAGAACACGAGAATTGGACTCTGAATGACTGGTCAAGAGTTATGTTTTCAGATGAGTCTAGATTCTGTTTATACAAGCAAAACGGGAGGAAAAGAGTGTACAGAAAACCGGGAGAGTGCTATAACCAAGCCTGTATAGAAGAAAAAGTACCATACAGCGGAGGTTCTGTTCACGTGTGTCTTGAGATTTCTTCACACAGGAATGGCAGAATATTCCGCAGCATCGCCTCAAAAACCTAGTAGAAAGTAAGCAAAATTGGATAACAGCAGTATTACGAGCTCGTGGAGGCAAATAAAGTACTAATATGCGTGAAAACGGCACATTTGTAATCAATCTATATACGAAAATACCGGAAAAACTACGCATTTTTTTTTTTAATTTATTAAAAAAGAAAGCTTTAATTCATTTTTTTTTATTTTCATGTAAGCACATTAAAATATGCTTTAATTTAGTCTTTATTTCATAAATCTAGGTACGTCCAAGGCTTTGAACGTCTATCATCAAGTCCACCCGTGATCATGAATGCTGTAAAGTATTCGAAACGTCGGGATAGTAGTAAAATCAAGTAAACGCGATAGATTCCGTAAACGTAGTTTTATTTCAAAATGTGTAACATTCGCGTAAATATCAGAAAGTATTATCCTCCCTTATGTTAATCTGCCGCGCTCGAGTAAATCCCAAACTTCCTTCTGCGGCCCTACTATTATAATAGCTACTTTAAAAAACAAATTATTTGTGAAAGTGGAAAAAGAGAGCTTTTACTGCGAGCAGGATTCGAACCTGTGTCCCATCCAATCCGGAAATAACATATCAGCCTTGGACGTCTATCATCTAAGTCCACTCGTGATCATGAATGCTGTAAAGTATTCGAAACGTCGGGATAGTATAAAATCAAGTAAACGCGATAGAATCCGTATACGTAGTTTTATTTCAAAATGTGTAACATTGGCGTAAATATCAGAAAGTATTTTATTTTTTAGTTAATTAATTTTATATTAGATACTTACTTACCTATTGTATATTTTCATTTTGTGTTACAAAGTTAACAAGTAATAACTTGTTTATGGTCCCAAATTCAAATTTTTTTTTTTTTGTTGTTGTTAGATTGGTACAACTGTTATTCATTTTGGCGCGGAGTTTGAGTTGCATCTGTTATTTATATTAAATACAGTGCTGTTTTTAGTTATATCATATCTAGTGTGTATTGCGAATTTCATAATGGACAAAAACAACGAATAAAGAGTTTGTCTGAGATTTTGCATTGCCAATGGAATTTCGTGTTCGGAATCACTGAAAATGTTACAGAAGGCTTACGGTGAATCGACTTTATCAAAAACACGTGCTTATGAGTGGTATAAAGCGTTTAAAAGCGGTCGAGATGTGATGGAAGATTTGCCTCGCTCTGGCGGGCCATCGACGTCTGCAACTGAAGTTAACATTGCAAAAGTGAAGGAAATAGTGACCGAAAATCCTCATTCAACTTTGAGAGAGATAGCCGCCGAACTTTCTGTGTCTCACGAATCAATCATTACCATTTTAAATAATCACTTGGATATGAAACATGTTTCCGCTCGGCTAGTCCCAAAAGACCTGAATTTTCTCCAAAAACTCAATCGCATGAGAGTCGCTGAGGACATGCGAGAACGAGTCAATTCCGACCCAACATTCATGAAACGCATTGTTACTGGTGACGAGACGTGGGTTTACGAGTTTGACATGCAAACTAGTCAACAAGCTTCGGAGTGGCGACTTCCAACTGAACCGAAACCGAAAAAACCATGCCAAAGTCGATCAAAATAAAAAGTCATGTTGACTGTTTTTCTTTGACTATCGCGGTGTTGTGCACTCGGAATTCTTGCCAGAAGGTCAAACGGTAAATAAAGAATATTATTTGGGCGTTATGCGGTGTTTAAGAGAGCAAATTCGATGAAAAAGGCCAGATTTGTGGAAAGAAAATTCTTGGATTTTGCACCACGATAATGCGCCTTCGCACAAGGCCATCATTGTGAATGAATTTTTGTCCAAACACTCAACAAATACCATCGAGCAACCACCATATTCACCAGATATGGCTCCAGCCGACTTCTTTCTCTTTCCTAAACTCAAATTACCACTTCGTGGCACCCGTTTTCAATCGGTAGAAGACAAAAAGGAGAATTCGCGGCGCGAACTGAACTCAATTCCGGAAACAGCGTTTAAAAAATGTTTTGATTGGATTATTCGTTGGCGTAAGTCTATCGTTTCTGAAGGAGCATACTTTGAAGGTGATAAAATAAATTTGGATGAATAACAAAAGTTTTGTGTATTATTGATCTTTTCCCGGTACTTTCTTGACAGAGTAGTATAATAATATGTTAAGTTTAATGTTCACCTAAAAATCAGTGTTATGCACAACAAAAACTAAGCTGATATATCTGTATCACTTTGAAACCTATTGTGATTTGGAACCATGACCTCCGACTCGTTTTTGGTAGATAACATAGAAACATAGCATCACACCTGTATTCCCCGAAGGGTTAGGCAGAGGTGTAGTACATACCCACGGTTACCAGCAGCCACCAGCTAAGTTTAAGTACCAGCGAAATAGGGGGTGAGCCTATTGGCGTCTACCGGGCACATTTCCAAACTCTGGACTGCTACTGAGAATTTTTGTTTTTATGAAAAAGCTCAATAACATTGTCCGACCCGGGGATCGAACCCAAGACAGTCCGCTGCAGCACAGTGGCAGTTCAGTTTAGCAGTTTCTAGTAGATACTTAATTATTTGGTAGACTTAAGATTTTTTAAAAGCCTAAAGTTCGTAGGTATCAATAGTGCCGTCTGAAACCCGATGACGCTTATTGGCCTTTTCTTTTTGGTAAGGCGGGAAAAGATGTTCCTAACCGCACACTCCGTCGTTCGGGGCAACGAACAGGGTAGTGCGGGGCCCTCACCCACTAAAGAAACCCGCCGTGTATCGTCTCCGCCTTTATTGGCGGGCCACCGGAACCATTCCTTCAGTGGTGACGCTTATCGGCCTGGGAATGCATGTCATTCCTAAATATGATCTTGGTTTTACTAAATTTCATATCCAGTCCAACTCGTCTGGAGAACTCATTTAAGATATGCACCCAACTGTTCTAGGGACTTTGCCAGCAGAACGATATCGTCGGCGAACTGAAGATGCGAGACCTATTCACCATTCATATTTGTTGTCTATCCAGTTCAAGAACATAGGGAAGACTTGGAGCGAATTAAAGCGTGAAGCTCAAGACCGAATGGGATGGCGGCGCATTGTGGAAGCCCTCTGCCCCATCTAGGGGACACAGGAATATAAGTCAAGTAAGTCATCCAGTCCAGTGTCTTAAAGACGTCCTCCAACGTTGGGAGAAATTACTTACGTCGGGCTTGACACCTCCATGCTCCTTTTTACAGGTTTCGCCTTATGATAGATCGAGACAGTCATTGAGAATTTTGAGTTCTTAATTTAAATAGAATAATCCATCCATCCATCCATCAGCCTTTTAAACTCCACTGCTGGACATAGGCCTCCCCAAAAATGGGGGATAGTGCGGTAATCGCCACGCTTGGCAGGCGGATTGGCAATCGCAGTGGATGTTGTTAATACTCGGAGTGCTGCTGCCCACTCCCCCGGATTTCCCTCAGTCGGCTCTTACGACTTCCATGGGTAGAGAGGGGTGGGACGATTCTAAAGCCGGCCCTACACGGGCAATAGAATAATAAAGGTTATAATAGAATAATAAAGGTACTGAATAGCGGTTGAAATGATTTGCACATGTACGACTGACACTTGGTCCGTATTTAGTAAGTATTTGCAAGATTTTAGTAGAAAAGTTTTTAGGTATACGTATACACTAGGGCTTGACTTTATCGACAAGGTATATTGTAGATATTTACCCTAAATGTTTGGAATATTTCTCTCCTGACACATTCATGTGCTGTGTGGGGCCGGCATCAAGAATAGCTCCACCCCATCTCTTCCTATGGGAGTCGTAAAAGCCGACTAAGAGAATACCGGGGGACCGGGCAGCAGCGGTTTCCTGTGTACTAAAAACTTCCACTGCGATCGCCAACCCGCCTGCAAAGCGTGGCGATTATGGTAAAAACCCCCAAAATGAGTGCACAGAGACAAAAATCGGCCACCAGCCACGGCAGCTCTGCTATCCCGTGCTAAGAATCCCCGGTCGCGATCTGGCTACCATAAACGACTTCTGGCCCTGGTAACACATAACGTCAGGACACTGAGGACTGACGAGAAGATCACCGCGCTGGAAGAGGAATTGAGCAAGATCCGATGGGACATTGTAGGATTATCAGAAGTGCGAAGACAGGGTGAGGGCACGATGATCCTCCAGTCCGGAAATATGCTCTTCCACCGGGAGGGCGTCCACCAGTCTCAGGGTGGTGTCGGGCTTATCGTTCGCAAGTCTCTCATAGGTAACGTGGAGAGGATCGAGAGTGTGTCGAGTAGGGTAGCGTACCTTACACTCAGAATAACCAAACGGTATTCGTTGAAGGTCATACAGGTTTACGCACCTACCTCGACACATTCCGCCGAAGAAGTGGAGGCCCTCTACGAGGACATCTCGGAAGCCATTCACGTGTCTAAATGTCACTTCACGGTGGTTATGGGAGACTTCAATGCAAAACTAGGCATAAGGAGTGACGATGAGCTGAAGGTGGGGCAATATGGATTTGGGCAGAGGAACCACAGGCGCCAGATGCTGTCTGATTTTCTGGAGAGGGAAGGCCTCTTCATGATGAATTCCTTCTTCAGGAAGCAGCCACAGCGGAAATGGACCTGGATTAGCCCGGATGGTTCAGTGAAAAATGAGATTGACTTCATATTAATGGACAAATGACACATATTCAATGATGTCTCAGTGATCAGCAGGATTAAAACTGGGAGTGATCACCGCTTAGCAAGAGGTATATTGAATCTAAATATGAAAGTCGAGAGGTCACGCTTGATGAAGGCTACGCTCCGACCAACACCTGCTCAATACCAGAACCCCGAAATCTTTCAGCTCAAACTACAAAATCGCTTTCATGCATTGCATGCCTAGACGACTGCGAATCAGCGAGCGATATGAATAACAGGTTCGTGGAAACTGTCCAAGCGGTTGGGTCGACCTTCTTTAAGACCAGTCACGTCAATAGGACTCAAAAACTTTCGGACCAAACTCTTAAGCTCATGGCAAGACGGACAGAAATGACGGTGCAGTCTTCGGCTGATTGGTTCAATCAGAGGCGACTAAATAGGCAGATCTCCAAGTCTATGCGACAAAACATTCGCCGATTTAATACCCTTCGTATTAAAGAGGCGATAGAGCGGAACCAAGGTTCCAAAGTGTTCGCGGAGATCTGTCTGTTGGGAAAAGCCAGCTGACCAAGCTGAAGACCAATAATGGCACTGTTGTTTCATCCAAAGATGAGATATTAAGAGAGGTCCATGAGTTCTATGGACAGTTATACAGATCCCAAAACCCTGTTTTCAACTTGGTCCATGAGCCCAGATCCAAGTTAACTCGGCACTTTACCGAAGATATCCCGGACGTCAGCCTGTACGAGATCAGAATGGCTCTCAAACAACTAGAGAACGGAAAGGCACCGGGAGAAGATGGAAATACTATAGAGCTTCTGAGGGCAGGTGCAAAGCCGGTCCTCAAAGCCCTCCAGAGGCTATTCAATTCCGTCATTCCCGGGGGCGAAATTCTAGAGTCATGGACCAGGAGCGTGGTGGTGCTGTTCTTCAAGAGAGGTGACAGAACCCTCTTGAAGAATTAAAGACCCATCTCGCTCTCTAGTTGTTTTCGAGAGTCATTATAAATCGACTCACGCGCAGGCTCAACGACTTTCAGCCTCCCGAAAAAGCCGGATTCCGAAAAGGCTATAGTACCATAGACCACATACATACGCTGCGCCAGATTATACAGAAGACCGAGGAGTATTATTGGCCTCTGTGTCTGGCGTTTGTGGACTATGAGAAAGCCTTCGATTCGATCGAAACTTGAGCGGTGCTGCAGTCCCTTCAGCGATGCCAAATTGACTACCGGTACATCGAAGTTTTGAAGTGCTTGTATAGAAACGCCACTATGTCTGTCCGAGTTCAGGACAAGAGCAAAAAACCTATCCAACTGCAGAAAGGCGTAAGACAGGGAGACGTCATGTCCCCGAAACTGCATTGGAAGATATTTTCAAGCTCTTGGACTGGACTGGATTCGGCATCAACATAAATGGCGAATACATCACTCACCTTCGATTTGCAGATGATATCGTGGTCATGGCAGAATCGCTGGAGGACCTTGGTACTATGCTCAATGACCTCAACAGTGTCTCCCGACTAGTGGGTCTAAAAATGAACATGGACAAGACGAAAGTCATGCACAATAACCATGTCATTTCAGCACCGGTCCTAGTCGGGAACGCGGGTCTCAAAGTTGTCGATCACTATGTTAACCTGGGACAAACAGTCCAGTTAGGTAGGCACAACTTCGAGAAAGAGGTCAATCGACGAATCTAGCTCGGCTGGGCAGCGTTCGGGAAGCTGAGGAAGATCTTCTTGTCCACTATTCCACAGTGTCTGAAGACGAAGGTCTACGACCAGTGTGTGTTACCGGTGATGACTTACGGAACAGAGGCCTGGTCTCTAAATGTTGACCTTATATCAAGGCTCAAAGTCGCTCAGCGTGCCATGGAGCGGGCTATGCTTGGGATCTCTCTACGTGATAAGATCTGTAATACGGAAATCCGTAGGAGAACGGGAGTAACCGACATAGCCCGCCGGGTCAGCATGCTGAAGTGGCAATGGGCAGGCCACATCGCTCGACGAACCGACAACCGTCGGGGAAGAAAGGTTCTCGAGTGGCGACCGCGTATTGGACGGCGCAGTCTAGGACGACCTCCCACCAGGTGGACCGATAACCTGGTCAAAGTCGCAGGCATTTGTTGGATGCAGGCGGCACAGGACCGTTTACTGTGGCGTTCTCTTGGGGAGGCCTATGTCCAGCAGTGGACGATGAAAGGCTGATGGATGGAACACATTCATGGAAAAAATGCAATAAAAGTTCTACAGCAGATATTGTCAGTCAAGTCGATTTAGTTAGATACTTAGATAATTAAAAAATTATAAGTAGGTTTATGTTGTTAAAAGCTGTTACTCCGTTATAAAATGCATAATATCGTTGACTGACGTTGCTGCTGAAATAAATAAAAAATAATTAATTATGTTTGTTTTAATTTATTATGTCTGTTTTGTTTCATTAATTGAAGATGATTATATGAATGAGCGAGTTCGTTAAAGAAACTGATTTGTTTTATCATTTTATCGATAGTCAGTCTAACTCTTAAAACTTACAACAGTATCCAACGCACACATTGACAAATGAAAATTGGTTACGCGTTATCGAGCTGTCAGGCGATCTATATCTATGACGGCAGCAGTAAATATTAGAGTCAAAGAAAATCTAAGACACTACAATAACGTTTACTAAGGCGTGATGTCATTCACTCTGATTGGTGTTTAAGCTATCATGGCGGATTTTTGTATTTTGTAGGTTTATTTTATCAAATATATTATTAATCTCGCCATTAAAATAAGAATGAATACATTTTTAGAAATCGTTGAATCCTATTTCATTAGATTACTTCAGTATTTTGGCGATACTTGATTACTGTCATCAAGCCTATTTTATAAGACTCAAACAATATTTGAAAAAAGAAAGAATATACATGTTTTCACATCTGCAAGACGTCCCGTGGCGGCTTAATATTGTTATTAGAAAAAACTTGATGAAAACGCAAAATATAATAAATAATATTGTAGATACAAACGTGCGACCTAATTTGAAGAACTTCGTTAGTCTTTTTCTTGAAAATCCGGCGATGTAGGTATTTAGGGATATTCTATTAATTATAATTGTATGTGCACTTAAAACACTTTATATTAAGGTAGGTATGTTTCAACATGATACAATATGAATATGAAACCAATGCCCATACATTTGTGGGCATTCAAAATATAAAAATAATCTACTTAATGGTTTTAATTTTTTTATTATAAGTACCTATTATAAAATACAAATTACATTTGACGATGAGTATGAGTAGGTACCTACTTAGTCTGAGTTTGACGAGCTTTATTGGTCCGTGCATTTGAAATTGACCATATTTTATTATTTTAAAGTTATAATAGAGTCTGTCTATGCATTTTTTTTTATTGCATGTAGTGGCAGACGAGCCACGACCTATTTGATGGTAAATGGTAACCGTCGCTCATGGACTCAACTATACCGAGAGTATTGTCAAGCCGCTGCTCACCATTTAATTTCACTGATAGGTATGAAATGAAAGAAATTTCTAAAAAAATGAACACGTCTTTTAGAATTATTGTCGGTTTGTTTATCTGTTTGTTTATTCGAACATCAACCAAAAATATTTATATATATTTTTAGCATTTGACATGCTTAGCACTATACATTAAACACAAAGTGAAAAATGTGAAATCGAAAATAACAGTCAGGAGCAGGATTTGAACCTGCATCTTCTGGATACCGTCCAGATGCTTTACCAATTCAGCCATCCTGACAATTGCTCCTGACTGCTAATTTCGATAACACATCATACTTTTTACAATATAATATTATACAATTGATACAATGACCGTTTTGTTTGATAACTTTTGGTTGGACTTAAAAATTGGTAGGTACCTAGGTACCTACAGGTAGACCGAGAGATAGTAAAAAGTACTTAACTCTTTGGCCGAGTGGTTTACATACCGACCTTGGACAATTAGTGTGATTGATCTACGTAGTACTTACGTACTTTGCGTCCGTCAATGGGGATGTTTACTGCCATAATTTCAGGGCAGATGCGTATTATCGACATGGCCATTGAAAATCGTCATTTCCATACAATTTGTAACCTGTAATTTGGTTCTCGTAATATGCCTCTGTGTGGCAAATGCAAAAGCTGTTCCAAAATGTCATAACTTCGGTTACATTTATTTCCCAAAGATACAACATTAAAAAAAGTGGCAAAAAAATTGTTGCTACACAGCATAGCGTAGTTAGGTACCTACTATTTCAATTCTTTAAATCTTCCAGTTATCTACACATTTTAACAATATCGCTGAAAAGCAGCGTAATTATTCTCAGTCAAATAAAGCAACTGGTCACTATCAAATTGTACTTAAGGTACAATTTGATAGTGACCATCTCGCCGATATCGTCATCTGCGCTCAGCTTTGCCTGTGGATCCCCATTGTATGTTTGTAACGTCCCCCACGATAAAGGGATTATTCCCCAGGGTAGGCATGTAATTTATTAGCGGCTATAGGTACATTACCATAACACTAGGTACACAATCTCAAAAATAAATGTTACTTATTCAGCTGAAGAAGTAAGATCTGGCAACCTGGGATCTTGGTCTATAAGATGTATATATTATACTATCATGTACTAATGGTATGTTCTTTCTATACACTGATTTCCATCAAGACTGGTCTAGCCGTTCTTGAGTTATAAAAGGAAATTCAGACAGACAGACAAAAATGTAGATAATGATAGAACTGGAATCAGTAAGTCTTAAAATGACTTCCTAAACATGAGATTAAAAATAAATTACAGCTAGGGCTCACAGGTTAATACATATATGAGTAGTACTAGCAGAGCCGGCTACACGTTGTTGTTCCACATATAATTCGTTATTCAATTTTAAGAAGAGTTAGGTACTGTGGGTGGCCATCTTCCAGCTTCATCATCAGACCCCAGATATCATCTAAAGACAAAGTCCCTAATCATCAAGGCGAATCATACGAGCCCAAACTCGATGGGGTTATGTCGTTTTATATTGGAGTTCCTATGTCCATCTTCCAGCTCCATCATCAGATCAACTCCATGTCATCATAATATTGCATTGTCATGCAATATACATATGCGTGTAAAATTTCAGCCCAATCGGAAGCCGGGAAGTGTGTCAAATGTAACTTGCAATATTTGAACGGCACAAGTAAAATAAAAGGGTCGCCACGCTAACAGCCGATTTTACCCTCCCTCCGCATTAGCTGTTTCACATCAACCAGCCCTCACTCATTGTGTTATATGTTACGTACCTACATATGCATCAAGGGCCTCACCTCAATTTCACAATAAGTCTAAACGTTCAGAGTTCATAAAATATAACGTAGGTACCTACCTACAACAGCGCGATGCAAGCAAGACATACCTACCTAATAAATAAATAAAAAAATAAAAAATATATATATATATATATACCTACTTACCAAATAATATGTAGGTATGCAGCACGGAGTACTATTGTTCGGTGGTATGTAGGTATATCGGTATGTATACATAGGTTGGTAGGTACTTAGGTACACACAACAACAATATACATTACAACCTCATAATGTTTTCAACTTGATTTATCTACAGTTAGCCAGTTGCAAATGTTGCAGTTGCAATTTGCAAGCAAACTGTTTTCTGTAACCTAACAAATAGGTAATCAGGTTCAGTAGAGTGGCGTAGGTACATTATAATGCAAGTTAAGTGTCAACGGTAATGAATTTTAAAAAAACCCTTTTTTGGATACCCTATTATCTATACTTCATAGGTACTATATTACATTCATACCTACCTACCACGGCCATGTCTACCACGAGTTTGCATTCACATTATTCGTATTACCACCAATAGAAAATTTCTGTTCCCCATCCTAATCACAGAACTGACAAATCACACAAAGAGTTAAAGTAACCAAAGTACCAAACCGTAAATTAATGAGTAACGACGTAACCATAACCAGTAATAGAACTGCCCACAGCGTCGCCAGCGACCTAGTAGTTCCACGAGTATTTGAGTAATATCGATCGACGTTGTTTGTATTATATCAGTGAGAGATAAGAACAATGTAAACTAAAATAACATAACGGGTTATGTACATATAGGTACCTACTTTTGTTTGTGTAGATTTTACTTACACGTACGTAACAAAAGAAAGCCATAGTTTAACTTCATTCATTTTGTTTTTCGGGATAATCATACTACGTACCTATCAATTCGCCATTTTTTTCTTTCTTTCACATAAAATATTTCATCCATGGCCTCGACATGAATATTAAAACCAAAACAATCCTCGCAATTCGTAATAAGTCGCAATATGGGACGCTTCATGTTACCAGCTACCCAACCAATGAGCCAATAGGACGAAAGAAGTGAACTTCGATTCTTGATGAGATGGCACTACAATATTTATAATGTGCGTTTTTATTATGGCGAGTAAGCGAAGCAAGCAAGCAAGTCGCGTTTAAACAAAGCATCAATGAATAGAGTTCTATGAGTGATGTACGGAGTCGGGATCCGGGATGTTTGCTTTGCTGTCGAGTCGAGCAAGATACTTGTCAAGTTACTGGCTGGTTGTGAATTACTAGCTCGTTTGGCTAGCGTAGCATGGCGTATTGTTGTAATCTAAAGTGAAATCGTATCAATCAATACTATTTTGTTTCGTAGTTGAATTGAAGAATATTTTACGAGTTGTGCTCAAGATCTACAGAGTGTTGATTATATGTTTAAATGTATATGTAATCTACATAAATATACTTAATGCGGAATAACGTATAAAGGCAATGTATTTAACTATCTCGACATTTTAGGAGCCATTTACACATGGCGAGAAGTCACGTAGACGTCGTCGTAGAATTTCAATGAGTGAAATGTAGGTAGGTTAGGTACCTATATCACGCAGATAATAAGATAAATTAATTTGTCCATAAAAGTGAAGATTTGAAAGCAGATATGGATTGTAAGAATATTCAAAAAAATGCCATGCATAAAAGTGCAGAGTTCACTTTCACTCCACCTCCTGAAGCACCTATTTTCGAGCCTACGCCCGAAGAATTCATGGATCCCCTTGGTTATATTGCAAAGATTCGACCAGTTGCTGAGAAGACAGGAATATGCAAAATAAAGCCTCCGTCGCGCTGGCAACCACCATTTTCGTTAGATGTGGATAAATTAAAATTTGTCCCTAGGATACAGAAAGTTAATGAATTGGAAGCCATAACACGATTAAAATTGCTATTTCTCGAGAAAATCTTGAAGTTCTGGGATCTGCAGGGTTCACCATTGAAAATTCCCATGATTGAAAATAAGACTTTAGATTTGTACTGTCTCAAATTTTGGGTTGATGAAGAAGGTGGTTTTGAAGATTGCAATAACCCTAAAAAATGGCGAAAGATAGCTAATGCAATGGGATATAGTCAGAGCACAAACACTATAAATTTCTTACGGAGCAATTACGAAAAAATATTACTACCATACGAAATTTTTGAAAAGAGTAAGGCTGAAATACTTAAAACTGTTAAAAAATCTGAAAAAATTGAAACAAAAGATGAAGGAGGTGACAAGTTCTTGATTACAGAAATACCAATAGAAACAATAACAAATTCAACAAAAATCAAACATGACTTTGATTTCAAAGAAGAAAAGCCTCACACAAGTATAAAGAAAACTAAAACAGGTTCAGATATCCAATTTAATACTTGCAGTTTAAAAAATAATCTTGAAGCTGAAAACGATACCTTTAAACATTCTAGAGAATTAAGGCGGCTGGCTTGTTATGGCCCTGGGCCTAAAATGCCTGGTCTAAATGATGAAGAATTTGACATCACTAAATCAAGAAAAAGACCACGTTATGATCTTGACCCATTAGCAATATACCAATGCGCTATATGCCAAAGAGATCAGCGAGATGATTTACTTTTAATCTGTAATGGTTGCTCTGATACATATCATACATTTTGTCTGAAACCACCACTTAATTCCGTACCTGATGGAGATTGGCGTTGCCCTTGCTGTATAGCACAAGAGGTACATAAACCCGCTGAAGCATTCGGTTTTGCCCAGGCTGAGAGAGAATACACACTACAACAATTTGGAGAAATGGCTGATAAATTTAAATCTGATTATTTTGGTATGTCTGGTCATTTAGTCCCAACAGTAGTAGCAGAGAAAGAATTTTGGAGAATTATTTCTTCTGTAGAAGAAGATGTTACTGTGGAGTATGGTGCGGACCTTCACTCCATGGATCATGGCTCTGGCTTCCCTACAAAGTCGTCTCTAAACTTATATCCTGGAGACCAAGAGTATGTTGATTCTGGATGGAATCTAAATAACTTACCAGTCCTAGATGGCTCAGTTCTTAAATTTATAAATGCAGATATATCCGGAATGACTGTTCCATGGATGTATGTTGGTATGTGCTTTTCAGCATTTTGCTGGCACAATGAAGATCACTGGAGTTATTCTATAAATTATTTGCATTGGGGTGAGGCCAAGACATGGTATGGTGTGCCTGGTAGTGGTGCTGAACTATTAGAAAATGCTATGAAAGCTGCAGCACCAGATCTTTTTAAAACACAACCAGATTTGTTGCATCAACTAGTGACTATTATGAATCCAAATATTTTGATGGCTGCTGGTGTACCCATATACAGAACAGATCAGAATGCAGGAGAGTTTGTTGTGACTTTCCCTAGAGCTTACCATGCAGGGTTCAACCAAGGGTATAATTTTGCAGAAGCTGTTAACTTTGCCCCACCTGATTGGCTGAAAATTGGACGTGAATGTATAAATCATTACAAAAATTTAAAAAGGTTTTGTGTATTTTCTCATGATGAATTGATATGTAAGATGGCACTAGAAGGTGATCGTTTAGATTTAGAAACGGCTCTAGAGACCCAAAAAGAGCTGGTAAAGGCTACACAGGAAGAGGGTTCTTTGAGGGCTTTAATAGCAAAGAAAGGGTTAAAAAGTGTTCACCGAACTGCGTTTGAGCTGCTTGGTGATGATGAGCGTCTATGTGAGGTGTGTAAAACTACATGCTTCCTATCTTCAGTAGCATGCAGTGATTGTAAACACATGGTTTGTTTACAACATGCAGATGACCTGTGCAAATGTTCATTAACCAAGAAAACTTTGAATTACCGTTATGACATGGATGAATTACATATTATGCTACAGACCATTGATTTTAGAGTTAACAGTTTCGATAAATGGATGACCGAAACAAAAAATATATTACTGCCTACCGCACCTGATATTGGGAAATTACAAAAGCTAAAAGTTTTGATTGATGAAGCAGAGGAACTGAAAATACCAAAGTGTGCACTGCTGGCACAGTTGCGAGAGGAATATACAAAAGCTACAGAGAATATTGAGCCAATTGTTATAGAATTAGATGATGATTGAGAATACTAGACTGAAGCTTAACACCTACATAGTATTAACTTACTTTATGTTTAATAAGATAACGTTACTTTTTTCACTGTACCTACTTATGTTCTATTCTTTTGTTTTCATCACAACAAGGCAGCTTTAAGTGAACTCACACTCTTTAGTGGGCAAATAATTAATGACACTAATAAAGATATCATTAAAACAACTCAATCTAAGAAAGCAAAGTATTCTTTTCAGCATTGTGTATGTTGACAGTCTTAACAAATAATTATTATTAGATATTCAAGATAAGGTACAAATAAGCATTAATAATATTTAAAAATAATTATGATGTATATTTGAAACTGGAATACCTTGGCAAATAGGTATGTATTTTTATGTTGTAAATATTTAGCTATAGTCTCAATTTGTAGTGATTATTGGTGTTATATAATCTATAATAGTATTATAATTTAATATTTGCCCACCGTATCATAATACATAACAGTCTGTAATATTTTTTATATACTGAGGTTACATTTTCTGATCTTTAAAATGTATACTGGGTCTTGATTTATTACATATTTGCTCCTTAAATGTTAAAATTTAAATTTGTGTTTGTGCAATATGCATAAGACAGTTTTAAGATTATTAGCCAGATTGTAATATGCTGTGTTGTATAACCCAGTAGATAAAAAAAATATTTTAGTGTTAGTAATAATTATTATTGCTCTAATTGTGCGAATTAAATATAATGGTTTTGAATAATATAAGATTTGAACCTTCTTTTTTGCATGTGATAGTATACTACTAACAGTGCACTCGGTATGCATATTGAGTCACTGCTGTTCATTTTTTTTTCTGCTTGACATGGGTTTGATATTGTTTTATCTAAGACTTACAAGTCCATTTTTATTTGATAATGCTCAGTTTTTTTTATCACTGCTATTAGTTAAAGGTTAAGTACTGATCTCAATATATATACCTATTCGGCATTATAAATATGTAATGTTTCCACACTTGAAAATATTAGTTACTTATAATGCTGAGATTACTGACGCATATAGTCACCCATAAGTATGTATTAATTATATGTAATTAGTAATTGTTTATATATGTAGAATTATTAAATTATAATTGGTAATGTGTAAGTTTAGTGTCAGTACTGTGTTTATATGCAAATGTTTATCATGATGTTAAAATTTTTGAATTAAAAATGATCATAAAGTTTAAGCAGTATTCATATTTGCAATACAGATTACAGTGACTATCGTGTTTAAATTTTAATTTAGTACCTACTAATTAATATTGATATTTTAGAAGTACCTAAAACAAGGCTATGAATTAGTGTGAACATGTGGATATCCAAATGTGTGGATGATTTTATATTAGTGTTGAAAATCTTAGCCATAATTTGTATTTAATGTAGTGAGTCAACTATCATTAGCTTAAAAATGTGTGAAAAATAAGTACTCATTGTAAGTAAAAAAGCATTCATTTAGGGAGAATGGGTACTCTTACACACTTCAATGTAGTACTCCCCTTCGAGCGCGATACGATCTACCGGTAGATCTTAACGCGGTACAAAACCGGTTACGGGTGAAGGATTAAAATAATACTGTAAAATAATTTAGATATATGCCATTTTTTTGACTGATTGTTTGTATTCAATTTAGTTCCATATTAACATAAAATTAATATTTACTTTTAACTTATTTGTATTAAGTTATTCTGAGTTGTGTGATTTATACTGTGATTACAAAATTTTATTTGTCGCTGACAAGTATGTATGGATGTAAACATTTAATAATAAAGAGTGTGAGTATTAGGGTAATATAATTAAATTCTTTAATAATGCTATTTTAATTTCATTTTATTCCCAATAATACCTATTAAAAATAGACTTATATTGAGTAAATTAACTTAAGGTAAATAAAATGGGTTATAAAAGGCATAATAGTTTTAATAAAATAATACAATAACATTTCAATAAAGCATAAATATATTTGGTTTTTGCTGATTACGTTATCGTAAAATCCGTTATACTTGGCTTATAGGTACATATCTTGAGTAAACGACGTTATTATTAACAAGAAAATTAAGTTTATCATACATTTTGTATAGAATAGCTGTTTTGATAAACAGTTTGACATTTTTTTCGTCTCGGCCTCGAAATGTTTTAAGTAAGTATTAATTTTATTTTAATTAGCTAAGTTAAAACAGAATTGACTGATTCTGAGGCAGTAGTTAAGTAATGACTTAACGATTTATTATGCAAACTGAAATGAGTACGAAAACACAACTAAGGTTCACGATTTTGCTATTGCAAATCGCAGATTTTTAGGTAAAAAACTAATTTTAAATTGAACTCGAATACATTGCCCATTCCAAAAATTATTAGAATTAATAACATTTTACAAAAAGTAAATTTAATATAGAACATAGAGAATAGACAATTAATCGAGAATTGTTAACCAATATGGGCATTCATTTTTTAAACAGGACTGTTAGTGTACAGGAGAGTTCTAATCAATTTTCAAAGTTCGAAACAGGCTTCTAATACTTACATATTTTGATGTAAAAGTAAATTAAGTACCTAATTTACTAACAACTAATAGATCTTATAAAAAGTTTCTTTAAAGCACCCTTATTAGGTACCTACTGTATATCACAACCATAGCTATTTAAGTACAAATAAACATAAAACCATATGGAATAGGTATATAACAACATAATACTGATGTCATTAGGGCAGCAATGATGACTGGGACGCCTTTAAAGTACAAGACCGAACCTCGTGCCATCGCTTTTAATTACCAACGATATTATTTTCATACGTGGTCGCCATACATATAATTGTGAATAATTGTTACTGACCACTGAAAGCGGTAGCGAGTGACACGTTTATACAGTACACTTGGTATATCACACAAATTCAAAAGTAATGTTAGATTCAATCAAGTTTTAACAATAGGTACATTTTCAGATCAATAAAAACAACATTAATCGTAGGTTTTGAGAATTACTTTACAAGTTGTAATTTGTGACTTAGCAGGTACAATAATATTTAAACTGAATTATAATGTAGTATAAATAAAATGGGTACATACTGGTACAACTTATATATTATAATAAGTATTCATGGATAGTCTAAAAATAAAAACACGACAGCCTCGATTACTACAAAAAAATGGAGGCTCGCAGTTCATACTTATAGGAGAATCCTAATTTATATCTTTTCAAACACTTCAATTACTAGTGATTAGTAAAGATTGTTAACATAATATTCAAAACCCGTCATGTAATGCGCGAATTTTATAAAAAAAATACTTTTATTTATTGATTACTACCTACCAATTTGCTTCTGGCAGTAATTACTTTAATTTAGTATTGGTGCCAAACTATAAATGATCGATATAAATCTATTTAATTTAATCAATTTAAATTTTTGTCATAACTATCATGAGAGACGATGTAATTATGTTCCTAGTGGTCAAAAAAATATCTAAAATAGTCTAGTAGTTTTATACTTTCACGAGTTACGGAAGAAAATCGTGTAAACACATACCTGGAAACTACATTTGTTTCATATGACTCGTTGCCAGTCGGAAAGATAACATGAAAATAGTAAAAAACCTTAAGTTTTTCTACTGAAAGTGGCTGCTATGACGTGCACGCCGACATGGTATAAAATAGGGGGAATGCGAATATTCCGCCCCCCACAAAAAGCGTGAAAATATCCTACACTACAATGGACACGATTTGGAGTTGCCCTTAAAATATCTACTAGAAGATATCATAGTCCCGGTGGACCCGGACGGTGTGTGCGGTTAGGTACATATTTTTCCGCCTTAACAAAGAAAAAGGTAGAACATCTACCTTTTTTATAGAAATTATATTCAGACGACGTCAATAACGAATTTAACATAAAGAATGCGCCAAGCGCATTAGGTACCTAGAATATACACTGACAATCTTCGTGTTAATATTATCCTTACTTTAGAATCATTGTTAGTACATCGAAGTGTTGAGAGTTTATTCGTAGATTTTTTTTTTAAATTAATAATCTTTTGAAGTTCAATATGAGATAGGTTTTTAAACCAAGAACTAAACATGATGGTCCAGGAGCCGCCGCCTATTTTTTTAGGTGATTAATACCAGGCTGAATATTTGTAAGTTCCGTTCGATGAGACACGCAAATATTTCTCAGTGAAAAATCTTGTAAGAGGTAGCTTCTTGTAAGAGGTAGCACTTAATAAAGTGTCCGTGAATTCAACAACTTCCAAGCGTGGGACAGAGAAAACGTACCACTAAATTTGTAGGACTATATGGCCATTTCATTAAACAAATATTTACAAAGCTGCATTAAAAAAATCAGTTCGTTAATAATCTGAAACGACCTCTTTATTTATCTCTCTATATTTGTAGAAGAGCACGCTCCAGTCAAACTACCCATTTTGTAGGACAATTGTTATTCCGAGTTTATTATCTAATTATCTTAACATTTCAACTTACTGTTAGTCAGACAATTTCGACACCCCACCAAATCGAGATGTTTATACCTGCGCTCTTTATTAGCTACCTCAATCGAGATTTTTCACAGAGAAAAACTTGGGCGTCTCGTCGAACGGAACCTACTCACAAGGATTGAACCTGTTATTAATAATTTAAAAAAATAGGCAGCGGCTCCTTTCCTATGTGTATTTATTAAACATCATATTGACACATTTTGATCTGTATTTTAGCACTTGACATTCTCAGCTACTTAGAACAAATTATTTGTGAATGTGGAACTTCCCTGGATTGGAAGGGACGCAGGATTCGAATCCCGCTCGCACTAATATTATTTATATTTTTTCACATTCACAAATAATTTGTTCATCAAATTGTAATACAATTATATGCCATCCTGACATGCTTTCGATCACAGATTACTTATATTTAACAATAACATTTTATTTGCATCAGCAGCTTAGCACATTATGTAAAAAATATAAAATGGACGGATATTTCCTAATTATCGACTAACATTGAGTATTTAGTAAGTACATTTTGCATTTAGATAAGTACATCATATTGGTTAAACATAGTTTATTAAAGATCTTAAAATTTTTTAACATATTATTATTTGTAAAAATATATCTAAAAGTTGTAAACAGTCTTATAAGGTGTTGGTCAATTATTTAAATTAGACTTTAGGCACACAATATACTATATTATATGTAATGTTGCAACCTTTTATTACACTTTTTAGAACATACATCAGCCACATATTTATTAAAATTCCTTGAAATACGTAATACTTATTAACTTTTTGATTCATTTAATTATTATAGATATAGATATATATATATATATATATATATATATTGCCATATACAAAAATTGACATTAATGAATTTTAAGTCTTTGTCATCTAATTTAATGTCCACCTCGCAGATCATTCACTTAATTATATAAACGAAAAAAAACTATATTAAATAATATAGAAAAGATAATAAGCAGCTATAAAATTACTTGATACTTTAAATTTGTTATGTGCAAATGTGTGTGTGTTTGTAATTACACATAATACCCATTAAAAAGTGTAAACATACCAATAAAATATATACATATTCATTTTCATCATCCGAAAATAAACTTATAAAAACATTCAAGATTTCAACTAAAACATATTGTAAGTATCAGATCAACATCCAACAGTTTTAAAAGTAAATACTTATTTACTAAACATTTTCAAGTATTGAATAATATGTACAAAAGACATGAGTACACTTTATAATTAAAATATTTTATGTGATGTTGGTATCACATAGTTTAGTTTGTTACTCCAACAGTGTCTCTCATTTCCCTGCCTTTAGTTTCGATGGGTAAAGCGAGACATGCACCAGCAGCCAACACTGCTATCAACGAATACACGCTTGTCGCTATTATTACAGAATTCTTCAACAACACCTGAAATAGTATTTTCTGTGTAAAAGATATTTTTTAATAGTACGAGGGGGAATAGAAGCATATAGCCTTGCCTGATAGTAAGTAATTACCAGCAGAGACATCTCACACGTTACCAGCTCTAGGTAGAGATACGAATTTTAAAAGAGAGAGGATGAAGAATATTGAGGATGCAGACGGAGAAGTAAGGATGAGGGGGTGGATAGGAAATATGTTAGTAGAGAAGATATGAGGAAGTGATGAAGAAAGATAAATAGACAGTAATTAAAAGGCCACCTTAAATCATACCACCTACATTTGAAGTTGCCCGTTGCTTAATCGTTTTCTATAAGAACATAAATCCTATATTATATCTATAATTTAATTTCGGAAAAATTGCTATTAATTTTGTGTTTTGAAGCGACGGCAGCGATGGCACCTGGGTTAAGTGGTGGTCTTTGTCAGTATTCGAAACTTGAAAATATTTTGGGATAAATATTTTCATGAGTGATAGCTAATTAATATTACAGTATGACATAAGATTAGCTAATACTAATGCTAGCCGTGTGGGGCCGGCACCAAGAATAGCTCCACCCCGTCTCTTCCTATGGGAGTCGTAAACGCCAACTGGGGGATTACCGGGGGACCGGGCAGCAGCGTTTCCCTGTGTACTGAAAACATCCACTGTGATCGCCAACTCGCCTGCCAAGTGTGGCGATTATGGTAAAACCCACATTTTGGGGAGGCCTATGTCCAGCAGTGGACGATGAAAGGCTGATGGATGGAATACTAAATTCTACGACTTGTCCCACATTAATCATCTCTATGCTTTTGCATTCCACAGGAACCCTCAAGTTTTCTGGGATAAAAATCAGCCTATGTACTTTTATGGTTTCTGAAAATATTATGCTCAATTTTATGATGATTAGATGTATAATTACGATACGATACATGAAAGCATAACAAATTAACACACTTTTGCATTTATGATATCAGTAAGGATAACTAGCCAAATATATATTAGTTATCAAAGAAATCTCTATACGTTTTTTCCAGGTGGCATATTTTAAACGGCGTTATGTCGATGTCACAAGCAATACTATACTAACATATTGTCTCAAATAACCAAAGGTTTGGGGGGCATGTATTGTGTTCAGATTTTGGGCTTACTTTGGGGTTGGCCTCGGGGACTTTAGAAAAAAAATCTCACCTGTGCCACATAGGGAGTAATCATAGCACCAAGTCTAGCTACGCCGCTACAAGCACCAACTGCAGTTGCTCTAAGCGCTGTTGGATAAACCTGTAATCGTAAAGTGTATAATGTGTAATAACTTTAATACAAATCTGACAAACATACTACTACTTTGACGGGCCTCGTGGCGTAGTCGGTAGTGTAACCGACTTCCGTGAACGAGGTCGTGGGTTCAAGTCCCACTCAGGACAATTATTTGTGTGATGAACACAGACTTTTGTACTGCATCTGGGTGTTGTCTATCTATTATATGTATGTATTTACAAAAAAGTAATAGGGTAAAATATAGTATTGCTGGCACCCTCTTAGTTATTGGCACTTTGGATTTTAAATGCAAATATTAAGAACTGGTATAGCAAAAAACATTTGTTCTAATTTTTTCATAATCTGCAATAGTAATATTGTTTGCAGAAAAAAATAGGTTTTATAATATTATAGCTGGCAGCACTAAAGAAAATAAATATATACCGGCGCCATGCAGAACTGTTAAAACATCACTTTCTAATAAGGGTCATCAATTAACGACTGTAACATAGATTATTTATTATTATGCTTAGGTTTTAAAAAAAATAATGGCAAAGAGTGCTTTTTTTGACCAATTTTCTGTTATAATCTTACTTTATTACGTGCCAATGACTGACTTAATAACAGTAACTGTACATGGTGCCAATGACTGTAATTTTAAATATATTTTTTGTTATTATATGTTTTTCTATTAAAAATCTCTAATTAGATTGACTAATGTATTTTCATTTGAAAATATACATACCAGAGAACCCTTTATCAATGTCTGCTGACTTTTTACACATCTATCAATTTATAAAATATATATATCAATCTTAAATAATATATGCTTAGAGTGCCAATCATTATACAGTTTACCCTATTTGTATTATATCCGTAATCTGGTACCCATAGCACAAGCGTTAAGTTTGGGACTAGAGAACGTTGTGTGAAATGTTTGTGAATATTTATTAATTATTTATTTACTACTCTATTGATGAGGATAACTTTCTACGTATCCTTATATATGGGGTTAACAGTCCTTTTCTTTGCGGTTTCCTCTGAAAACAAAGTTCATGTGACTAAGAATACAAGTGACACCACTCCATTCTTTCCCGCGGGTGTCGTCGGGTGTCGTCGTGCGGTAACAAAGAGAAGTAATTATCCATTGCGTTACTAGTTATCGAGCCCGAGCTTGTAGCGGGAGATAGGTGTCTATTTATTCATTTATCATTCGTGAAATGTATTGTGGAGTCCATGAGTGACGGTTACCAGTTACCATCAGGTGGGCTATGGCTCGAATGCCACCATAAGCAATGAAAAACAGATTGCAGATAAACAACGTCAAGATTACAAAAATATTGTTAGTAGATAAATACTATATTTATGCACTTGAATAATAAGAATTGAAATACATAGGTTTCATTGTTCTATAAATATAACTGTTATCATCTTACCTCTGGTGTATACACATAGGCTGCTTGAAACAGTCCCGCAATAATACCTCTAGCAACAAACAGCACACACGTCAGGAATGTACGACTGAAAACATAAATTTATAACGTTAGTTAATTTAAAAGTCAATGCCAAAAAATGCATTAAATTTGCATTCCATGTCTCGTATGGTTGCCATTCTTTGACCGTGATTTTGTTATTTTTTTGAAGTAAGACTTCTTCGGCATCATCTTCTTAGGATCACTGGACAAGAATTGAGTGGCATTATTACCTGCATATCGGGGGTATTTTTTATATACGACATGGGTGCCAAACTAGCATACGTTCCACCTGACGTTAACTCGAAGGAATGGCATAGGACGTAGAGAGGAGGTATAATAAGGCGAGGACGCAGGATAAGGAGGGAGTTTGTGCCTCCGACGCTCCCACTCACTGTACGAAGCAGAAGAATAATCCAGCAGTGTTAAATCACATGTTTGAGCTGGCCTCTTAAGAGTTGAATTTCGTGAAATTATGCGATCGGCAAATTTAGTTTGCAATAAATTCATTGTTTCGGTGGCTGTAACCGTGGTCGTGGTAGACATTTATCAGATATTATTTGTCATTAATAATTGCCAAACCTTACTTATTGTAATACAATAAAAAATTTAATCATTATAATACTTTCTGATATTTACGCGAATGTTACATACACATTTTGAAATAAAACTTCGTTTACGGAATCTATCGCGTTTACTTAATTTTACTACTATCCCGACGTTTCGAATACTTTACAGCATTCATGATCACGGGTGGACTCAGATGATAGACGTCCAAGGCTGATATGTTATTTCAACGGTCTCATCTACCGTAAACGAAGTTTTATTTCAAAATTTAATCATTATCATCTAAATTTATTGTTTTATTTTGATTCAAAAAACAAAGTACTTGTTGAAAGGCCCTATTTATAGCATATCAAAATACTCTCATCTGCAGTGATTTAACTAATAAAGAAGATATATTATTCATAGTGATCATTAATACTTCCGTTGGAAAGCATAGTAAATTATCAAGCACACTGCGAGGATATTAAGCGCAGTAAGTAATAAAATTGTCGATACTTACTTTCCATTGTAGATCAAAACGCAGACGCACATCGCGAATATGACGAACTGTGTTGCCATCGTTTTCTTACGGCCGAACTTCTCAATAATGAATATTGTAGCAAATATACCTACGAACAACAGACGATGATTTTTATCAATCGAGTACCAGCAGGTATTAGGGTGAGGTCCTAGGGTTCCACACTACCTGTTCATTGCCCCAAATAACAGGGTGTGTGGTTATGACCAGTAGGTATTTCGGTTTTAGTAATCAGTGAAAGAAGAATTAATGAGAAGCGGTAACATCGATTTATAATAATATAAACATAAAAAACATAACATGACACCTGTATTCCCCGAAGGAGTAGGCAGAGGTTTATTACACACCCACCATTCGCCAGCTATGTTTTAGTCCCACGTAATAGCGGGCGAGCCTATTGCCGGCTACCGGCAACATTTCCAAACTCCGGGCTGCTACTGAGAATTTTTCTTTTTACGAAAAACCTCAATAGCACTGCCAGACCCAGGGATCGAACCCGAGACCTCATTATCAGCAGTCGCTCACACTACCGCTGCACCAGAGGCAGTTTAATCATATAATGAATTATGTATTATGGGAATTTATACCTTGCACTGACACTGAGACCCCCACACTATCCTTTCGTTGCCCCGAATAACGGGGTGTGTGGTGAAATACATCTCTTCCCGCCTTAATAAAAAAATGGAATTGTTACATACCGGGAAACTCGGCAAGAGTAGTCCACAGGAGATCCATGTAGTCAGTAGTTTGTAGCGGACGACAGTTGGCAGCGCACGTCTCCTCTAGCCCTCCGGGACCAGTCTCGAACAGTTCTGTCGTCATTAGAACTAGCCCGTAATAGCAAAACGCACATGCCATCCTGGAACCAACAAACCGGGACAATATAAAGGAGTTTCAGTGATATTTATACAAATTTACTGTCTACGTATAGACATAATTCTAACAAGCTACACTAATAAAAAGTAACTATTTTTATAGTTTGCCCCAAAATGTATAGTATTTTTTATACTATGTGGGTACAAGCATACCTACGGCACACCTGATAAGTGGTTACCGTAGCCTATAGGCGCTAGCAACACCAGAGGCATCACTCGCGCGTCCTCTAAGGAAAGAGATAGTTAGAGAGAAAAAGAATAGAAAAACATAGCATCACGCCTGTATTCCCCGAAGGGATAGGCAGAGGTATATTACACACTCACCATTCGCCAGCTATGTTTAAGTCCCACGTAATAGGGGGCGAGCCTATTGCCGTCTACCAGGCACTTTTACAAACTCCGGGCTGCTACTGAGAATTTTTCTTTTTACGAAAACTCTAAACACAAATTACTACAACTACCTCCGTGGTGCAGCGGTAGTGTAAGCGACTGCTGATCACGAGGTCTCGGGTTCGATCCCCGGGTCGGCCAGTGCTATTGAGATTTTTCGTAAAAAAATATAAGAAAAATTCTCAGTAGCAGCCCGGAGTTTGGAAATGTGCCCGGTAGACGTCAATAAATAAATATTCACGGACTTTTATTTTTTATTTTTTTTGCGCACATCGTCCTCTGGTCCCAAACTAAGCTTAATGCTTGTGCTATGGGTACCAGATTACGGATATAATACATATATTACTTTTTTTTGTAAATACATACATATAATAGATAGAAAACACCCAGACGCAGTACAAATATCTGTGTTCATCACACAAAAATTTGTCCTGAGTGGGAATCGAACCCACGACCTCGTGCACGGAAGTCGGTTACAGTACCGACTACGCCACGAGCCCCCCTATTACGTGGGACTTAAACATAGCTGGCGAGTCGTGGGTGTGCAATACACCTGTCTACCCCTTCGGGGAATACAGGCGTGATGCTATGTTGTTGTTTGTCTAATAACACTACCCGACCCGGGGATCGAACCCGAGACCTCATGATCAGCAGTCGCATACACTACCGTTGGAGAGGAAGAATAATAAGGAAAAGATAGGTACCTGTACCTATCCTCTCGTTATCACCCCCCTGGGTTTGAGCCTCCGGCACTCTTACTCACCATACGAAACAAAACGGCAGGTGCTACTGTTATTTCACGCTGATCTTCTATGAGAAGGTGATACTTCCCCGATCAAGTCGTCCAATCCAAGCTTGGACAAGCAAAACTGCCATTAGAACCTTTCCGCAAAATGTGTAGATAATTGTCGCTTCGATCAGTTCGTTCGGTCCAGGTATATCCATACTACACTGAAGTAATACTTGCCGTGTGGGGCTAGCTTTAGAATTGTCACACCCCTCTCCACCCATGGGAGTCGTAAGAGCCGATTGAGGGAATACCGGAGCAGTGGGCAGCAGCACTCCCTCGAGTATTAACAAAATCCACTGCGATCGCCAACCCGCCTGGCAAGCGTGGCGATTATGGCACTATCCCTCATTTTGGGGAGGCCTATGTCCAGCAGTGGACGTCGAAAAGCTGACGAATGGATGGATGGACTGAAGTAATGTAACATGGTTTCAGTGGCTCGCCAATACAGGCGGAGAGACGGCACACGGCGGGTTTATTTAGTGGGTGAGGGCCCCACACTACCCTGTTCGTTGCCCCGAACGACGGGGTGTGCGATTAGGTACATTTTTTCCCGCCTTAACTAAAAAAGAATTTATATCCATATTGTCGACATTAACAGAATCCATTCTTTTTGCCATCATTATCTTAAAAACTGTATAGGTACTTTGGCATCTATTAGCATTGCCAGACGTCCCGTAGTTCACGGGACAGGACATCTCGTATTACAGGAATAATTTTAGCAGTAGCCCGCCGGGACTGACTCAGTCCCGTATTTGAATCATGCTACAGTTAACAAGTAGATAGGTATACGCAACGTCCATAATATTATGTTCTTTTCTATTGCGACAGATGAGAGTAAAATAGAATACACTTTATTGTACTCCAAATATAATATAATAACAATAATTTACAATAAAATTATGTACAATGGGCGGTCTTATTGCTAATAGCAATCTCTGCCACACAACCTTTGGATGGAGTTGAGAAGTACGATGCTTATGTTGTAGGTGTACGTATACATAAGTAAATATATATCTACAAACATAAATAATACTATACATTTTTGATCTATATTTTTTAGCATTTGACATGCTCCGCCACTTTGGGATGATCGAAAGATCTGTACTATAGCTCAGTGGTTCGGGGCACTTCTCCGCATTGGAAAAAGCGCGGGTTCGATTCCCGCTAGTACAAAAATCTCATTTTCCTTATTCACAAATAATTTGTACTTTAAAAAGTGGCGGAGCATGTCAAATGCTAAAAAATATAGATCAAATCTTTTTAGAAAATCGCGCCATCAAATAGTATGAATTTTAATTGCAAAATTAAACTTACTATATTGGTTTAATGCATGTAAATGCTTCCGATAGATGGCGTTGGTCGTAAAGACAAAATGTGATAAGTAGATTGGGATGATCGAAAGATCTGTACTATAGCTCAGTGGTTCAGAGCAATTCTCCGCATTGGAAAAAGCGCGGGTTCGATTCCCGCTAGTACAAAAATCTCATTTTCCTTATTCACAAATAATTTGCACTTTAAAAAGTGGCGGAGCATGTCAAATGCTAAAAAATATAGATCAAAATTTTTTAGAAAATCGCGCCATTAAATAGTATGAATTTTAATTGCAAAATTAAACTTACTATATTGGTTTAATGCATGTAAATGCTTCCGATAGACGAAGTTGGTCGTAAAGACAAAATGTGATAAGTAGATTGGGATGATCGAAAGACCTGTACTATAGCTCAGTGGTTCAGAGCACTTCCCCGGATTGGAAAAGGCGCGGGTTCGATTCCCCCTAGTACAAAATTCACAAATAATTTGTACTTTAAAAAGTGGCGGAGCATGTCAAATGCTAAAAAATATAGATCAAAAATGTTTAGAAAATTGCACCATCAAATAGTATGAATTTTAATTGCAAAATTAAACTTACTATATTAGTTTAATGCATGTAAATGCTTCCGATAGATGGCGTTGGTCGTAAAGACAAAATGTGATAAGTAGATTGGGATGATCGAAAGATCTGTACTATAGCTCAGTGGTTCAGAGCACTTCTCCGCATTGGAAAAGGCGCGGGTTCGATTCCCGCTAGTACGAAAATCTCATTTTCCTTATTCACAAATAATTTGTACTTTAAAAAGTGGCGGAGCATGTCATATGCTAAAAAATATAGATCAAAATTTTTTAGAAAATCGCGCCGTCATATAGTATTAATTTTAATTGCAAAATTAAACTTACTATATTGGTTTAATGCATGTAAATGCTTCCGATAGATGGCGTTGGTCGTAAAGACAAAATGCGATAAGTAGATTGGGACGATCGAAAGATCTGTACTATAGCTCAGTGGTTCAGAGCACTTCCCCGGATTGGAAAAGGCGCGGGTTCGATTCCCGCTAGTACAAAAAATCTCTTTTTCCTTATTCACAAATAATTTGTACTTTAAAAAGTGGCGGAGCATGTCAAATGCTAAAAAATATAGATCAAAATTTTTTAGAAAATCGCGCCGTCATATAGTATTAATTTTAATTGCAAAATTAAACTTACTATATTGATTTAATGTATGTAAATGCTTCCTATAGATGGCGTTGGTCGTAAAGACAAAATGTGATAAGTAGATTGGGATGATCGAAAGATCTGTACTATAGCTCAGTGGTTCAGAGCACTTCCCCGGATTGGAAAAGGCGCGGGTTCGATTCCCGCTAGTACAAAAAATCTCTTTTTCCTTATTCATCCTCATATTAAAAAATTGTTAGGTAGGTTAAGCTCAGCGGCATATGCGGTAAAAAAAATTAGATTATTGACTGATGTTGAAACGGCTAGAATAGTTTATTTCAGTTATTTTCATAGTATTATGTCCTATGGCATACTGCTCTGGGGATGTTCCGCCGATTTAAATTCCATATTTGTACTTCAGAAAAGGGCTGTTCGTGCAATCTATAATCTGGGCCCGAGAGTTTCCCTTAGACAGAAATTCAAAGAAATGAATATTCTAACTGTTGTGTCTCAATTTATATACGAAAATCTGTTGTATGTCAAGAAAAACATCGGATGTTTTGATAAGTATAGCGATGTTTATCACATTAATACTAGGAACAAAGGCAATCTTATTGCACACAGTACTCGTCTCCACAGAATTAGTAGATCTTTTATGGGGCAATGTATATGCTTTTACAATAAGATTCCTGAAAATGTCCGAAACATGCCACTAAATAAGTTTAAGAAAGCCATAAAAATTAGACTTTGTAATCAAGGTTATTACACTGTTTCGGATTATCTTGAGGACAAAACAAAATGGGCTTGAGCTGCTCCTCATTCATTAATTTTCAAAATTGTTTTGTATGATATAATGTCATTTTAGTTATAAAGATTATATAAAATTGTAATAAATTGGCAATTTAAAAAAGTGGTTCATGAGTTTCTTGCCGGCTTCTTCTCATGAAAGGCTTTACTTCGGAATCCGGCCGCTTGTGGCGATTGCAATCGCCACTTTGTTATTGCGGATGCACTCGCCTCAGGCACTCGTGTTAATTATTAGTGTATTCTTGACGATTTTAAGTGCTATTTAATAAGTCCTATGAAATAAAGATATTTTTGAATTTGAATTCACAAATAATTTGTACTTTAAAAAGTGGCGGAGCATGTCAAATGCTAAAAAATATAGATCAAAAATGTTTAGAAAATCGCGCCATCAAATAGTATGAATTTTAATTGCAAAATTAAACTTACTATATTAGTTTAATGCATGTAAATGCTTCCGATAGATGGCGTTGGTCGTAAAGACAAAATGTGATAAGTAGATTGGGATGATCGAAAGATCTGTACTATAGCTCAGTGGTTCAGAGCACTTCCCCGGATTGGAAAAGGCGCGGGTTCGATTCCCGCTAGTACAAAAAATCTCTTTTTCCTTATTCACAAATAATTTGTACTTTAATACTATACATCATATATATTTATACACATATCACATATAAATTATAATCTTAAAATGACAATTAATGATCTTTGATCAATATTTTAAAAATTAAAAAAAAAAACAAATATGTTTCCCATTTGTATACTCCTGGAATTCGTAGAATGCAACGATAATATAATACTTTCAGACTTTACTAGAACACAACAACAAACATAGCATCACGCCTGTATTCCCCGAAGGGGTAGGCAGAGGTGTATTACACACCTACGATTCGCCAGCTATGTTTAAGTCCCACGTAAAAGGGGGCGAGCCTATTGCCGTCTACCGGGCATATTTCCAAACTCCGGGCTGCTACTGAGAATTTTTATTTTTAGGAAAAAGCTCAATAACATTGCCCGGCCCGGGGATCGAACCCGAGACCTCATGATTAGCAGTCGCACACACTACCGCTACACCACCGAGGCAGTTACTTTACTAGAATGGTCCACATTAGGAAATAAATTGTCATTTCTTCATAATGTAATGTTTTGGATAGACGTAATAATGAAGAAGATTGAGTGTGTGTAACTCAGACTATCTAGACAGAGCGAAGAAAATTCTATGACATGTATGAGCGAGAACACAAGATACAATTTACTGGTGCAAAAAACAGACAAAGTCATAGATTTTTGTCTTTGTCGCCGTGGCCAGTTTTCGGTATTGTCACGATGTCAAAATGCTTTGTCTGTCACGATCCAACTGACATAATCGAACATTATGTTATAAAAATTCGGGTTTTAACTAAAATTTAATGTTAATTTGTGTTAATGAGTGTTTTGAGAAAAAGATTACGTGATAATAGTGCTTATAAAATAGTGTACTATGTTACAAAAGCTACAGCGAGCGAAAAAATACAGGTATAACATTTCATTCATATGTAGTCGAAAATGAAATAATTTAATGATTGAATGCTATAAAGTCATATAAAATGGGCTTTTTTTACTCGAAATTAATAATTGCTACTAAGATACACTCGCAAAACACGTTTATTACTTTGAATTGTTTCGGTGTTACCTTATCGCGAATTTAATTTGCCCAGTTTTCACTTTACTAATAAATTTATATGTCATTTATGAGATGATGATAAAAAAATACCATTTTAGGTTTTCCTCTAATCCAGATGCGAGATCGAAATGGGTGGATGCTACGGGTAAACAAGGCAACCCACGAAATACCCAAAATATGCTTCACGATATTTTGTTGTTGTTTCATTATACATAATAAGATTATCATATCTAAATTATGACTGTAGTCATAATCTAGAATTCAGAGAAACTAATTTGCTCTCTCTTGTGACACCTGTCTGGGATTTAAGGGTTTCAAAATAAAACCCAGGAGTAAAACAAAATTAAATAAGATATATTCACATCCCAAATGGTAGGTGGCAACACAAATTTATAAGGTCGTGGTATTCGTCCTATAGCGAACTTCACCACTTATAGTACTCTCTCTCCCGTGGGACCGACCATGAAGCACATCGTTGCGTTTTGGTCGTAGCAGGAGATAGCCGTTTATTCTTTAATTATATATCGGTGAAATGAAATGGTGAGCAGCGGCTTGACAATACTCTCAGTACAGTTAAGTCCATGAGCGACGGTTGACATTTACCATCAGATGGGCCGTGGCTCGTCTGCCACTAAATGCAATAAAAAAAAAGTTCTTATTCAATTAATTAAATCAGCGCTGGAAGGATGATAATTCTTTACTTATTTGAGCCAGAAAAGATAATTTAATTGTATTCTTGTGTACTATTATTTCATTAAATATAACTTATTATTATTTACCAGATGAGATATCGAACAGAACGGCAATATATGGAGAAGCAATACTTATCTTGCATCAAGGCTCAGTCTTGGTGTTTCTCTACGTGATCGAATTCTTATTACGGATACGGAGGTAGAACGTGAATATCCGACATAGCCCGCCGAGTTTGCATGCTGAAGTGGCAATGGGCAGGCCATATCGCTCGACAAACTGACAAAAGTTGGGGGAAAAGGTTCTCGAGTGGCGACCACATATCGAACAGCGCAGCGTAACATAATAATCATTTTGATAAACGTTGCGATTTTCAATAAAATATTTGTTACGAAGAGTTTCTTATTTACGACCTAGTTACAGACCTCATTCTAACTATCGTTTAATTTGCTCAAATATGGTTAAATATTTACATTTAAAAAAAATATTGCTGTTTCAAGTGCGGCCACACCGTGGCTCCGTCTAGTAGTTCTTAGTCTGAGGTGTGTAATGTGTACTTTGTCAGTTCGGGATCCAAAGACAACTTTTTTGCAAGTCAAGCGAGACAAAACGCGAAAAGTAAATAAGATTAGATTGTAAATATTATATTTTATATAGCTCAGAATAAATATAATCAGTTGTTTTCAGTTTAAGAGTAAAAGTAATTTAAGTATTATATAACTATGTCTATATTTTGTAGATAATATTATGTTGTTGGTCTGCTCACAGCTCACAGTAGTTAAACTCATAATCACCAGCCCTTTTACTTTTTTTATCTACCGAAGAATCTCCTTCGTTTGACGGTCTATTCATATTTTCCTCGGGACATAGGCAAAGTTGTGTCTATAAGTCTAACAACGCCATTAATCAAGAATTGAATTTATATAATGCGTGAATTAAATACATGATGCAAATGTATAAATAACAAACGATTTTCTAAAAATCTACTATAATTTCTATTTGTTCCCACGATATGATCAGAAACTAGCATGCTCTCCAAGGTGCTGTATATAAACTTTAAATCGACACAATATTATAATTATTTCCAAGAAGCTATATGACAGAATACTGAAAAGTGGATTTTGAGTAAAGTTATTTGTAATAATTGGTAATATTGCTTAATTTGCATTAAAAAAAAATATTATTTTGACTAATATTGTCATTAGATTTGCCTTGGTACTGATAAAATACTTCCAATAGCCATAAAACAAGAAGAAGAAGAAGATCAAATACTTCGTTCTTACTTATATTCTACGAGGAGGGATCAAAAAGTAGTGAGAACGACATACTCCTTGGTAAGAAAAAAAATAAATACTGGCAGGCATAGCTCAAATACATATTTGTAATATTAAAAAAGAAAAAAATATTCGATTCTCTTTTGTTTTTTTCGTAATGTAGTTTTTTTGCTTCGTGTCGGAACGTGTTCTCGAAAATGGCGAAAAACTAAGTGTGAGCCGTTATTAAATACCTCTGTTTAAAAAAGTTAACGACGCAAGAGATTCATTGCGATTTGGAGGCAACATTAGGAGAGTCTTCTCCGCCGTATTCCACTGTTGCAAGGTGGGCTTCTCAATTTCGAGTAGGGAGAACGAGCACGGAAGACGAACATCGTTGCGGCCGTCCATCGACGTCAGTCACCCAAGAAAATGTTGCGAAAGTCAAGAAAATTGTATTGAGCGATCGAAGAGTTACCATCCGATACTTAATTCAGGAAACGGGCATTTCATATGGAAGTATTCAATCTATATTGAAACAATCTTTGAATATGAGAAAAGTCTCCGCAAGATACCCATCTTAACCGAGCCGAGAATGGCAGTGGCATCGGCTGGCAAGGTTATGCCTCAATATTTTGGGACTCCAGAAGGGATATTGTTGATTGATTACCTGGAGCGTGGAACCACTATTACAGGCCAATATTATGTAGCTTTAGTTCTCAAGTTGAGGAATGCCATCAAAGAGAAAAGCAGAGGGAAACTTCGAAGTGGCGTGCTGTTTCATCACGACAACGCACTCGCGCACAGGTCAGCAGTTGCGATGGCTGCCATTCAGCAAGCTGGCTTCGAATTGGTTATTTACCAGATCTGGCGCCTAGCGATTTTTATCTGTTCCCCAAATTGAAAGAATATTTAAGGGGAAACAGGTACGAAGATGATAACGAGGTGATGGATGCCTTTTTGCAGGACCAAGACAAAACTTTTTTTTTGAAAGGGATTGGAGCCTTAGAAGGGCGCTGGACTCGGTGTGCAGACAGACTCGGAGACTATGTAGAAAAATAAATTATTAAGTATTCAACAGTCATTATATTCTATCTCATTCTCACTACTTTTTGATCCCTCCTCGTATTAACAAAGCAAACTTTCTACTATTATGGTAAAAAAATTATTACCATATAAACCATAACAGCAAGCTGGTGTTCCTTAGGTGTGGAATCAGAAGATGTTTTAGTCTGCCGCGTTGAACAATCCCTACTGAATCGTCACATACTAAACGACCTAGGAGCATAGGCCTTCCATTGTCTCTTGCGATCTGAAAGATAAAAGAAATATGACTGCTTTATAAAATGAGCTGCTAATATCTTATCTATACAAATAAATTTAAGTATATCTTTGTAATGTAGCTTATAGCTTTTTACTAATTGCATATGAAAGTTAACTACCTCGGTGGTGTAGCGATAGTGTATGCGACTGCTAATCGTGAGGTCATGGGTTCGATCCCCGGGTCGGGCAATGTTACTGAGCTTTTTCCTAAAAAGAAAAATTCTCAGCAGCAGCGCGGAGATTGGAAATGTGCCCGGTAGACGTCAATAGGTTCGCTCCCTATTACGTGGGACTTAAACATAGCTGGCGAATCGTGGGTGTGTAATACACCTCTGCCTACCCCTTCGGGGAATACAGGCTTGATGCTATGTTTTTTTTAATGTTTTGCATATGAAAGTATATACAGTATTCAAAAAACAATCTGTCTGTCTCTTCGGTCATGATGGAATGCCGTCCCATCGGACCATTCAAAATTTAATTTCATATTCATAAATATCTTTTATTTCATAGGCTCATTATATACCACTTAAAATCGTCAGTTACTAATAACTAACACGAGCACTTGAGGCAAGAGCATCCGCAATGTCGCGATTTTCATGATCTCAGAAATGGTTTAAATTGATATAAGTACGTAACTAAAGTAGATGCTCACCAAGAACATACAATATTGTGGAAAAAAAATACAAACAATATAATAAATTAAAATGGGGTATGTGCTTATTTAAAAGAGTATTTTAAGATCAGGAGCTATCTATGAGAGTGAACTTGTGTTTGCGCAAATACTCGTGCTTTATAATATCTTCTGTTGCCGAGCGTTCTTGAGAATGCCTCGTTTAGAGGTGAAACACGTGTCGAATTTGTGTTCAGATTTTTGCGGAATATTGCAATATTGTGGTTCTGAGAGTTCTACCGTATCGCATGGTTGTGTCGCGTTGGTGAGTTTTTTGTCATTATCGTGCATGCTACTTTGCTATTATCACATTCTCCTCTATCTGTGAGAGTGCGGATTGGCAATCTTAGGTTATTCTGTCCAAAGATAATCGGGATTTACAATCCGTGGGTAAGTGGTGGGCTCTCCTCCTAAAATCCATTCTATTCTATTCTTGTGTCTCTGAAGTTGGGTGCAAGACGCTGCGCAGTAGCTATTTTTGTGTCACAAGACATGTGAGTCTTCTACACTTTAAATTAATCGATAAATGTTCAACTATAATTTAACAATTTTAATTGATAATCATTTATTTATCGATCGTACTAAAAGATGTGGACTCTTCTATTTCTAGATGAAAGCTTATTCACTAAAATCACTCGTATACTTTTTATTGAATATAAAAATAATAAATAGAACCTAAATATTAGATATGAAAACATTATGATCTCATTCGATTGTTTTGTTAATCGAGTAATAACATTTGAATTGGTCAGCACTGGTATATTATCAGTGCTGACCAATTCAAATGTATGTGATTCCGTCACAATCACTACTTCTTGCTCTGTGCCTAACTTTAGAGACACGAGGATCCGTTAAAACTACTATACATGGCTAGTGTCTGTTGACACTGGTCGCAGTGACCGAATTTTGCAGAAAATACTTTTTGTTTGACAGCTTATGATTGATTTAAGAACTGGTATACATTTAAATTTCACTCCTATTCCCGGAACCATAGATATTACCAACTACTGCGGCGGAACCAAAGGCTAGTAGTAGGCGGAGGGCAAAGGCGAAGATTTTTTTTATTGCATGTGGTGGCAGACGATCCACGGCCCACCTGATGGTTAATGGTAATCGTCGCTCATGGACTCAACTATACCGAGAATATTGTCAAGTCACTGCTCACCATTTCATTTCACAAATATGTATTCTTAGTCTAAGTTGTCCGCACCGGTGTTTGAAAGCCATATTATGTAACACTAGGAACTTATAATTATGTTATTATGACACCAACACATTAATAATCATCAACTTGGGATATAAATGCGTTACAGCTACAATAAATAGTAGAATGTTACAGCTATAATTGACGGGCCTCGTGGCGTAGTCGGTAGTGTAACCGACTTCCGTGCACGAGGTCGTGGGTTCGATTCCCACCCAGGACAATTATTTGTGTTTCATCACACACAGATATTTGTTCTGTGTCTGGGTGTTTTCTATCTATTATATGTATGTATTTACAAAAAAAGTAGTATATTATGTATTATATTCGTAATCTGGTACCCATAGCACAAGCGTTAAGCTTAGTTTGGGACCAGAGGACGTTGTGTGAAAATGTCCAGGAATATTTATTTATTTAATAGATGGAACGGTAGTTTAATATCTTCCTGATCTAGTATTACTGAGAAATCACCACTGATATTTATATTGAATACTAGCTGACCCTCTTTTTTTTTTTGTTAAGGCGGGATAAAGAATACTAGCTGACCTGGCACAAACGTTGCTTTGCCATTTTTAATCTATATTTTTTAGCATTTGACATGCTCCGCTACTTTTTAAGTACTAATGATTTCTGAATAAGGAGAAAGAGACTTTTAGTACGAGCAGGAATCGAACCCGCGTCTTTTCCAATCCGGGGAAGTGCTCTAAGCCACTGAGCTAGAAGAATCCATTTTTCAATCCATTTTTGGAAAAGACGCGGGTTCGATTCCCGCTTGTACCAAAAGTCTCTTTTTCCTTATTCACAAATAATTTGTACTCAAAAAGTAGCGGAGCATGTCAAACACTCAAAAATATAGAGTAAAAAAAATGTTTAAAAAATCGCGCCGCAAATAGTATGAATTTTAATTGCAAAATTAATCTTACTATATTGGTTTAATGCATGTACGAGTAAATGTATTCCGATAGATGGCATTAGTCGTAAAGACAAATGTGATAGGGAGATTGGGTGATCGAAAGAATGGTACGATAGCTCAGTGGCTTAGAGCACTTCCCCGGATTGGAAAAGACGCGGGTTCGATTCCCGCTTGTACTAAAAGTCTCTTTTTCCTTATTCACAAATAATTTGTACTTAAAAAGTTGTTTTGCCATATAAATTATTTATTGAAAAAATAACGAACTTATATGCGGAATCATAAAAAAAAATTAAAATAAAAAAGTTTACGTCCTATTCTCAGACCTACTGAATATACAAATAAAATATCATAAGAATCGGTCAAGCCGTTTCGGAGGAGAATGGCGATAAACACTGTGAATCGAGAATTTTATATATTAGAAGATTACCCCAGAACATAACTATGGATAGTTATAATTAGCTTAAACAATATAAACTCACCTGTTCTAAGGTAGCCAATGCTTTATCTGGTTCTCCGCTAGCGACATGATATCTAGCAGACTCTGGTAACCACTAGAAAATTTACATTAACATGTTTTAAATTACAAATAAAGGGTCATTCATAAATTACTTATAGACTAAATTCTGCTCCCGTCGTCGTTTAAAACGTTAGAAAAATGCATTTTTCCATTATTACGATGCTAACTCAAGTAACAAGTAATATACAAGTAGTACTTCAGTTACTTAGCATTAGAATATTAATAGTGAAATAGAAGAAAGAAAACACCACCAATGCCGTCTCTTTATATAGAACCAATTTTAAGAAATAACTCAGAATTCTCACTAAGATTATAAATAAGAGTGATTTTTTGATCTGTATTTTAGAACTTGACATGCTCAGCTACTTTAAAGTACAAATTATTTTTGAATATGGAAAAAGAGAACTGAGAAGAAATCCCGCTGGCACTAGAAGTTCTCTTTTTCGACATTCACAAATAATTTGTACTTTACGAGTGATTTGTTTGTTACGCTTGCGCGCCTTATATACTACCGAGCCGAGCATCATGAAATTTGGCATAACAGTAGGTATATAGCCCGGAACCCAGAAAAGGACATAGACTACTTTTAACCCCGGAAAAATAGTCAGCCCCCTTAGAATGAAAAACGAAACGTTACACTAACTTTCGTTTCGCTTCATTGTGATTTGTCGCCTGAATCACGCGTCGAAATCTCGACTAATCAGGGGGGTTAGGCAGAATCTCATATCTCACATGTCGATCGTATCGTGATCACTGTGATTGGTTGAGAAACCGACGGGTGATGTCGCTATAATCCGTTGGCCAATCATGGTGATCTCTCAACCAATCACAGTGATCACTATACTATCGACATGTGAGATATGAGATTCTGCCTAACCCCCCAGGAATCACAGGTCAAACTGTTGATCAATCACAATGACTCGAAACGACAGTTCGTCTAACGTTTCGTTTTAATTCTAAGGGGGCAGTTCCCAATAATGCACCGCATAGTCACGAATTTATATTTGACCAAGTCCACAGACGAAATATCGGGCAATCTACTAACCTATTTGAATAGTCTACCATAAAGGTTATAAGCATATAGGGTACTTACAGGGCATATAAGTGCAAACATTAACAGAGGTAATGTTGACAACGCAAGGAGCCAATGTACTCCTAACGTCGGCATTACGACTAATGCTAAAGCCACTTCCAAACACGCACCAAGCGCCCAGAAACACTGCAAAATATTAACATAAAATGAACTCCAAAATATTTTTTTTATTTCATATGGTTTCAGACGAGCCACGGCCCACCTGACGGTAAATGGTAACCGTCGCTCATGAACTCAACTATACCGAGAGTATTGTCAAGCTACTCACCACCTCATTTCACAGATATGAAATGAAAGCATTAACGGCTATCTCCTGCTACAACCAAAACACATCGATGTGCTTCTCGGCCGGTCACACGGGAGACGGTGGTACCAACCCGCTCGGGTCCGATAGCAAGTGATACTCCAACCTGGTACCCAGTCCTATCATCAGTAATCCATCCATCCATCAGCCTTTCATCGTCCACTGCTGGACATGGGCCTCCCCAAAATAGGGGTTTTACCATAATCGCCACGCTTGGCAGGCGGGTTGGCGATCGCAGTGGATGTTTTTAGTACACAGGGGAACGCTGCTGCCCGATCCCTCGGTAATCCCTTAGTCGGCTTTTACGACTCCCATAGGAAGAGACGGGGTGGAGCTATTCTTGGTGCCAGCCCCACATGGCAATCATCAATAATGCAATATCTGATAATTGCTTACTTCCCTTAGTCGCCTCATACTACACCCGTGGGAAAGATTGGTGGTGACACTTGTATTCTTAGTCCGTCACCACACAGACAAATGTAAAATCAGTATCAATGTTGGCACCTTGATTATTTTTCTTTGTGCTATTAATTTTTCTAAGTTGCCATGCCAATTATATATCATAGTAAAATGGACTTCTATTTAGATCACCCCAACGCTATCAAACTGGAAAATAATTTCACGGTATAATTTTTTCCGTAGCTTGTCTCAGATTTTGCTCTGCGAAATCTACATCTAACAAAATAAGGTCTTCTATAGCAATGTAATAGAACAATTAACTTGCCAGCGTAAATATTGTGATAGGATTATCTCGTCGTCTTTAAAGACAGTGGGCTGGTACTAAGTCAATATGCGATGCTATGTAAATGTATTATTAAAATTACATTGAGGATTGTATACATTATTTTGAGGAGCACTTTAGGATAAATATTTTGACATACTCTATTTAGCTACTTTTGTTTTTGATTTGTTTATGTAAGTTGGGGTAAATATTGTTTTTTTTTTATAATTAATCAGATGCATATATGTTACTTACATCTAAAAGCACCACACATTTTGCCCTCTGCTTTGTGGGTAAAAATTCTGCATATAAAGTAACACTGAAACAAAAGTTGAAAATTTTAAATATATATAACCGGAAATCACTCATGTTGTGGATTGTATTTGTCGACACAGGTTTCGAGCACATTCGATGCTCATCATAAGGGCGAGCGCGCAGCGGTGTCAATGAGTTCCCGGCGGACCCGGGTCGACAAAATCGATCCACAGCGTCAGTGATTCCTAACATGTAGCAATCTCACGATATATATTTCAAACTTTCATGTTCATTTATCATTCTAAACGTTTTTACGGGAGGGCGCAATATTAAATGATCATGGATCATGACGCTTGCAACAGTGCCGAAATATCGGAAACTCGTAAATAAAAATCTCACGATAGTTTCAATGCCAAAATTTTAAACTTAAAAAATATTTAACACATAATGAAAAATGTGAAATCGATATAAAATTCTATATAACATGTCCACATTTGATTACAAGATATTTTTTTCTTAAACCTATTGCTATCTCATTGTCGGGCATGGGACTTCTAAGGATCAGAAGGATTTAGGCTGCAGGTTCATCACATTGGCCCAGTCTGGTTTGGCTGATTTCACAAGCCAACAAGAGAAGCTCTCAGGCAAAAACGAAAACACATGTAATATCAAAAGATTTTGAAAAATCTGAAGTGCATAATGTGCCATGTCCTCAGACTTGGACTCAACTTAATTCCATTGTCTTTGTAGTACTTAGTTTTTCCAATAGCCTATCACCACTAAATAAATATTTATATATATTTGTAGCATTTGACATGCTTAGCACTATACATTAAACACAAAGTGAAAAATGTGAAATCGAAAATAACAGTCAGGAGCAGGATTTGAACCTGCATCTTCTGGATACCGTCCAGATGCTTTACCAATTCAGCCATCCTGACAATTGCTCCTGACTGCTAATTTCGATAACACATCATACTTAACGTCTTTGGGTGACGCCTGCGCCATCTGTCGGACGTATTTTCATACATTATACCGACCAGGTAAACTTAATTTCACAATTAAGATTTTTACCTAATAATGACGCAAACCCTATAAATATTTATATATATTTGTAGCATTTGACATGCTTAGCACTATACATTAAACACAAAGTGAAAAATGTGAAATCGAAAATAACAGTCAGGAGCAGGATTTGAACCTGCATCTTCTGGATACCGTCCAGATGCTTTACCAATTCAGCCATCCTGACAATTGCTCCTGACTGCTAATTTCGATAACACATCATACTTAACGTCTTTGGGTGACGCCTGCGCCATCTGTCGGACGTATTTTCATACATTATACCGACCAGGTAAACTTAATTTTACAATTAAGATTTTTACCTAATAATGACGCAAACCCTATAAATATTTATATATATTTGTAGCATTTGACATGCTTAGCACTATACATTAAACACAAAGTGAAAAATGTGAAATCGAAATGGACGGTATCCAGAAGATGCAGGTTCAAATCCTGCTCCTGACTGTTATTTTCGATTTCACATTTTTCACTTTGTGTTTAATGTATAGTGCTAAGCATGTCAAATGCTACAAATATATATAAATATTTATAGGGTTTGCGTCATTATTAGGTAAAAATCTTAATTGTAAAATTAAGTTTACCTGGTCGGTATAATGTATGAAAATACGTCCGACAGATGGCGCAGGCGTCACCCAAAGACGTTAAGTATGATGTGTTATCGAAATTAGCAGTCAGGAGCAATTGTCAGGATGGCTGAATTGGTAAAGCATCTGGACGGTATCCAGAAGATGCAGGTTCAAATCCTGCTCCTGACTGTTATTTTCGATTTCACATTTTTCACTTTGTGTTTAATGTATAGTGCTAAGCATGTCAAATGCTACAAATATATATAAATATTTATAGGGTTTGCGTCATTATTAGGTAAAAATCTTAATTGTAAAATTAAGTTTACCTGGTCGGTATAATGTATGAAAATACGTCCGACAGATGGCGCAGGCGTCACCCAAAGACGTTAAGTATGATGTGTTATCGAAATTAGCAGTCAGGAGCAATTGTCAGGATGGCTGAATTGGTAAAGCATCTGGACGGTATCCAGAAGATGCAGGTTCAAATCCTGCTCCTGACTGTTATTTTCGATTTCACATTTTTCACTTTGTGTTTAATGTATAGTGCTAAGCATGTCAAATGCTACAAATATATATAAATATTTATAGGGTTTGCGTCATTATTAGGTAAAAATCTTAATTGTAAAATTAAGTTTACCTGGTCGGTATAATGTATGAAAATACGTCCGACAGATGGCGCAGGCGTCACCCAAAGACGTTAAGTATGATGTGTTATCGAAATTAGCAGTCAGGAGCAATTGTCAGGATGGCTGAATTGGTAAAGCATCTGGACGGTATCCAGAAGATGCAGGTTCAAATCCTGCTCCTGTTATTTTCGATTTCACATTTTTCACTTTGTGTTTAACACTAAATAAATGTTATACAGTTCTAATGGTCCTAATACATGCGGAGAGACGGCATAAGATGGATCTATTTAGCGGGAGAGTGCTTAATTGCCAGAATAATGATTTCAGATTATGTGAACGTTTCTAATAATTAACAGTAGTAGTAGAAGATTTTCTAAGCACTTGACATGCTGGCTTCAAACTATTTCACATTTTTTTTCAGGTTATATAATGCATATATGTTTTTAAATACTTACGATTGTGGTACACATCCTATTGCAAAGCCGACGAGTCCACGCAGGAATAATAACCAGAGAAAATTTGGTGCTACCGAGCTTAATAAACCATAGTAGAATAACAACACTCCACACATACTTAAAGCCTGCAAGTTGTAATTTTTGTTTAATAATATTTAGCATATTGTAAAAAATGATATAGTGTGGTGCGCTGCAACATCCATTTATTTAGGTAATAGAATCATGGTCCACCAATACAGGCATACGCCGAGTTTATTTAGTGGGTGAAGGCGTCCTTTTTTTTTTGTTAAGGCGGGATAAATGTTCCTAACCGCACACCCCGTCGTTCGGGGCAACGAACAGGGTAGTGTGGGGCCCTCACCCACTAAAGAAACCCGCTGTGTGCCGTCTCTCCGCCTTTATTGGCGGGCCACTGGAACCATGTTACATTCCTTCGGTGGGGGGTGAAGGTGTCCTTCTGAACTACAGCTTCACTCACGATATATAATAAACATAGGTTGGACCTTAGCTTTATTCAGATTATGCCACACAGTCCCCTCACACACAAAAGAGTGGGCCGTAAACTGCGTATGGCTGGATTAATATTTTCAAGTCTTTGAGACTGCAAAATATAAATACCCTGGTGCACTTATACAATTATAAAGCTGTAACAGATACACTGGTGCAATATTTTTGGAAAATTTTCTTGGAATTCATTTATTTATATACAATTATAAACAATTTCAACAAATTATGGCATTGTGGCTTCTAGTAATGCTAAAGCAATATTATAATTCTTACTTACTATCTTTCTTCCATAACGGTCACTGATGTTGCCCCAAAATGTCGAGCTCAGCATCATTCCCAAAAACACTATAGTAGTGATCAATGCTTGCTGATACCTAGAAATATAAAATCCATGACTAAAACTTGATTCTGCAATTCTAACCTTTCCCTCACAGAATAGACTAGTGTTCTATGGTGGAAAGTGGTCAGTGGTCAGTTACATAGGTTTTTGAAGATTATTCATCATTTATATAGTATATCACTAATGCATTGCCAACCTCAGGGCATAGACAGGTAGAGGAAAAATTATACATAGGAGATGAGGAAGACAACAAAATGTATAATAGGAGGTTGCTGTGAGCCTCTGGCACTCACACTTACTTACACTTAATAAAATACAACTTTTTCTTTTTTTTATTGTATGTAGTAACAGACGAGTTCCAGTCCATCTGATGGTAAATGGTAACTGGCGCCCATGGACTCAATGATACCGAGAGTATTGTCAAGCCGCTGCTCACCAATTCATTTCACAGATATGAAATGAAATATAAAGGCTATCTCCTGCTGCAGCCAAAACGCAACGATGTGCTTCATGGCTGGTCACACGGGAGAGGGTGGTACCAACCCGCTCGGGCCCGATACCAAGTGAGTACTCCCACTTGGTACCCAGGCCTACCACCAGTCATGCAATGGATGATAATTGTTTACTTCCCTTAGTCGCCTCATACAACACCCATGGGAAAAAATGGGGTGGTGACACTTGTATTTTTAGTCCGTCACCACACGGAATAAAATACCTATTGTTATTGTTGCTTCACACCAATTTCTGTGAGGGGGAGTACTTCCTTGATAGAACCTGCCATTTTATAATTAAAATTGTAAAGTTATTTGTTTACTATCCTAACATTACAAAGATACTAACTTGCTGATGTTCCATTCACAGTGTAGTGCTGGTGAGAGAATACTCAAGATAGTCATCTCCATAGAATCTGCCATCCAACATAGTCCAGTGAACAAGGACAGCTTTACTTGGAACCAGCCAAATCCAAGGGCATTTACAGCTTGGGTAACAGTGAAAGTATCTGTGAACATAACAGAGATATTGTTAACCAAATCTGGACTTTTCGGCTTGAATTAGAAAGAAGCCATATCATTTTAACTGTAAAAGTTTGTGGAAATACTTAATTCTTACTATAATTAAAAATTACAGGCTGTTTCAATAAAAAAAGATTCCAAGTACTTAGCATAGCTGCTTAATATCTAGAGTATGATCCTGAACCATTATGTTTATGATGATACATTTTCTGGAAATCTACCTTGAGATTATGTTTGTAATAAACAAAACATATTATTAAATAAAAACAAATAGAATTTGAAAGAGCCCAGGACGTTATTTAAAAAAAAAACTCATTTAAAGCAAGTTATGCCAATGATTTTTAATCAGAAATCACAACGTATAAAATAAGTTTGCAATTTGCATACCATCAGGAACCACAGATACCGATGCCATTTCAATTTCTTGCGGAAGTGGCATCGCTGGCCCTGGAGACCGTGGGTGGACATGGTTATCATCCAAATCTTGATATCCTCTTGATCGACCCATTACAAGACTAGAAATAGCAATAAAATACTTCTGACGTGGAATTCAAATCACGATCGTCGTGTAACGGGAACATTAGATGATTATGAACTGAAACACTAATTGCTTATAAATATACACGTACTAGTAGTACTACAAGAACTTTAACTATTTGCCACATATGCGTGGAAATAGCTTTCACAAGCGATCACCTACAATATTTTATAAATAAACAAATGGAATATAAAATCGTATTTGTTATGACATTTTAGAAATGAATTATGAAATTGAAGCCGTCAATCGGGCAATGACAATGAAAATACTATACTCGATGAATGAAATTATGAAAATGACGTTCAGTGTTTCTATCGCAGAAATCAAAGCTGCCGTATATTATTAGTGTTTAGCATAAAACAGAAAAATTACAAAATTGCCGTAAAAATGATAATTTATAACAATGTCTTCTCTTAATTTTTTATTTGTGTATACGTACACCTACAACATAACTGCAGCATCGTACTTGTTAACTCCATCCAAAGGTTGTCTGGCAGAGATTGCTATTAGCAATAAGACCGCCCATTGTACATACTTGTTGATAGTTTTATTGTAAATTATTGTTTTTATCTTATGTTTGGTGTACAATAAAGTGTATACTTCTATTCTATTCTAATTTATTTCTTCTCTGTAAAAGTTTTCTTATCGGTTCTCCCACTTCAGGTTCACAATATACATGATTGTTAAAATTATTTTTTTTGCTTGAAAATGTTTCGTTTGTTGTTATTATTAAATTTGTTGAATCTTCATCATTTTTATTTACTATTCTGATTATTCTTCCACACGCGTTACACAGCAAAATGCAGAATTTTGCTGCGTAACGCGTAACATATCTGAAACAGTCACAGTAAAAATTCTGTTAAACTCTATTCATAGCAAAGGCATATTTTAATACCTGGTTCAGCCAGACATGCCAATTAAACCATGGTTTTCCAAGGTTAAACAGTAGAATAAGAAAACAAGTCATGAGTAACATTGTGTACTTCATCAAGTTGGGAACATTAATAATTTCATACTTTCCTATCCTCATCGTTTCGTGACTATTCCTTATAATACATTATATTCATAATCTCACTACGAATCTCACTTCCTACTTCTATTTTAACTTTTCTTGCTTCCAACAATATTGTTGTATATAAACATATTTCCCGCTCATATTTCAAATAATTGAATTACAATATTTATTTTGGTAAAATGTAGCTCTTTCTTTTAAACCTCATCCACCGTCGAAATCATCATCATCATCATAATATAACTGTCTGATAACACATATACTTATTTCTTCTACTTCTTATGTCAAATCGTATTTTGAGCTATCTTTCATGTAATGAAACACATGTTTGGGTGGTTTAAAATAAGTAAAATTTCCTTCGGCCTGAATAATATAATTATTGTTTTGCCAATAAAATCTTGTTGATGGTCGAAGTAATGATTTAGTTTCTGGATTTTGCCTTGATTGTATTTTATATTTACACTACTAATTAATTCTTTCGCAATCTGCGATAGCATGAAGTAGGGACATAATGTTTATTATATACTGTTGAATAATCTACTAAACATAAATAGTGGATACGATTAACGGATGGTGTTATGCATTATGTGGGTGCTCCGATTGCCATGTTTTAGGATACGGAATAAAGCCTTTAAAAACAGTTTTCAGATGTCTTCTTTTTTAATTTTCTAGCTGTAAATTACAGAACACTTCTTTCTACCCTACCTAGAGCAGGGTTGCCAACTTGGTGCTACGGTTAGGTGCTAAATGTCATTTGAAAAAGTGCTAGATTTCTATAGAAATCAAAAAATAGTGAAAAATTTCTAGGACCATCAATTAAATAATAAAAATAACAGTGTAAGCATTGCATGATTGATTCGATGCCATTAGCACTTAATATTGAAACAAAAGTATCGAGTACTTACTCATATTTACTAGTGTCAGAAATCCCTAAACTGAAATTGAATCAACAGATTGATTAAGAGAGTGGCTTTTACACTGCCTTATTTTAAAATAAATACCCAAGATACAGTTTCACACAGAATTCCTTTCAGTGTTATGTTGGCTCATTACTCCGTGTCATTTGAAAAAGTGACCAATAGAATGAGTAATACGCATTTGTATTGGTCAAATCAAACAAGGGAGGCAACAACGCATTTTAACAAAGTGTAGCAGGCTACGAAGCTGGTATTTTTTTAGTTTGGCTACTACTCCGGTAAACGCATTTTGAATTACAGTAATCGAAAAACAATCAGCATTTTCTATTAAGTGCTAGATTTAGGGCAAGGTGCTAAATGTCAGGGTTCAGTGCTAGACTCACGAAAATAGTGCACCGAAAGTGCTAAGTTGGCAACATTGCCCTAGAGAGAAGAAAAAAGAATACAATGTACGTATCTCAGACTAAATACGTCTAGAAAGAGCGAAGAAAATTCTTTGACATGTATGAGCGAGAACGTAAGATACAATTTACTGGTGCAAAAAACAGACAATGTCATAGATTTTTGTCTTTGTCACCGTGGCCAGTTTTTGGTATAAGTCACGACATCAAAATGCTTTGTCTGTCACGATTCAACTGACATAATCGAACATTTGTATAAAAATTCGTGTTTTACATATTATTCAGTGTCATTACGTGTTATTCAGTGTTTTGAAACAAAGACTACGTGATAATAGGGCTTGTAAAATAGTGTACTAGGCTACAAAAGCTACAGCGAGCGAAAAAATACCGGTATAACATTTCAGTCGTAAGTAGTCGAAAATGAAATAATTTAATGATTGAATGCTATAAAGTGATAGAAAATGGGCTTTTTTTACTCGAAATTAGTAATTGCTACTAAGATACACTCGCAAAACACGTTTTCTAGCTAAATTTCTATTACTGAGAATTGTTTCGGTGTTGCCTTATTGCGAATTTAATTTGCCCAGTTTTCACTTTACTAAAATTTATATGTAATTTATGAGATGATGATAAATATATCTACTATTTTAGGTTTCCCTCTAATTCAGAAAAGATGCGAGATCGAAATTGGTGTATGCTACGGGAAAACGGGTTCCCATGAAATACCCAAAATATGTACCACGACATTTTGTTGATGTTTCATTATACATAATAAGAAAATAGTAACTTTGGGAGCAAAATCATTGCCAGTGAATATGTTCATGTAAGTATAGCTTTTAGTCTTTGTAACTTTAAAAAACATAGCATCACGCCTGTATTCCCCGAAGGGGTAGGCAGAGGTGTATTACACACTCACGACTCGCCAGCTATGTATAAGTGCCACGTAATAGAGGGCGAGCCTATTGTCGTCTACAGGGCACATTTACAAACTCCGCGATGCCACTGAGATTTTTTTTTTTGGTTTGTATAATCTCAATAACACTGCCCGACCCAGGGATCGAACCCGAGACCTCCGCAGTCGCTTACACTACCACTGCACCACAGAGGCAGTTGTAACTTCATATTTGTAAGTAAATCTCAAGCGGTAGTCATAATCTAGAATTCAGAGAAACTGATTTGCTCTAAGTTCTTATTCAATTAGTTAAATCAGCGCTGGAAGGAAGATAATTCTTTTCTTATTTGACCCAGAAAAGAAAGAAAAGATAATTTAATTATATTCTTGTGTACTATTATTTTATTAAATATAACTTATTATTATTTACCAGATGAGATATTGAACAGAACTTCAACTTATGGAGCAGCAATACTTACCTTGCATCATGGCTCAAAGTCTTAGTATTTCCCTACGTGATCGAATTCTTATTACGGAGATCCGTAGAACGTGAATATCCGACATAGCCTACCAGGTTTGCATGCTGAAGTGGCAATGGGTAGGCCATATCGCTCGACGAACTGACAACCATTGGGGAAAAAGGTTTTCGAGTTGCAACCACGTATCGGACAGCGCAGCGTAATATGGCCTCCCACCAGATGGACTAAATATATGGTCAAAGCTGCAGGGAGCCGTTGGATGCAGTCAGCACAAGCCCGCTAGTTCTGGTGCTCTCTTGGGGAGGTCAATGTCCAGCAGTGGACGTTTAAAGACTGATGGTTGGATGAATAGAAGGGGTGGTAAATTTACTTTTAAAGATTTACTTTTAGATTTTCAATAAAATATTTGTTACGAAGAGTTTCTTATTTACGATTAAGTTTAGTCTGAGGTACATATCGACACACTAGCGCCCCAACTTTTAATGTTCGAAACAATTATGTTGGTGCGAAATTTCAAATCATCGTATTTTAATTTTTTTTTTTAATTATGAAAGGTATTGTTGTACCATGAAAGCAAAACTTAAATTAGACGTTTACGTCTCCAATTTTCGTTTTGTTTTCATATTATAACAAAATTATAATGCTCTAAACCTTCTTTAATTAAAATAAAACACCAGAAGCAAAATGCAAAGTAATATTTATTATGAAATATACAAACTTATATATTTATTATTCAAAACAAAGTAGCTAAGTTCACTGTCCGTTTAAAAAAATCTGGTACTACTATTTATCATCGCGCCATCTCCCCTATGAGGTAGGCAGAGAGAATAGAATGCCTAAAGGTTCTATTCTTGCATACATCTCTTGCTTCCTCAACGTTCATAATTCTCTTCATACACACTCGCCGGTTTTGGAGACTCCTGACTCAAGTTTTCCTTCAATACATGACCGATTTGGTCTAGGGAGGCAAGTTTAAGTCTCTCCCTGTACCTATATCCCTCCACTTTCGCATTGTATATCTTCCTAACCAGTCGCTCGTCCGGAGTTTTTCCACATGTCCGAATTATCGGAGCATTCCCTTTCGCATCTTTACACCAATTACTGACTTTCGTTCCTGCTCGCTCAAGGGAGCGAATAAGAACGTCATCGTTACGAATGCGGTCAGTCAGCCTAACTTCACAGATTTTCCGCGGAGATCGTATTTCGACCGCATTGATTTTACTCGCATGTTCCTTTTTGCACACCAAACTCTAGCTTCCATATAATAATGTTGGGACAACACAGCGTTGTGTATTGTGACACGTGCCTTGTAGTTGAGTTGGTGGCTGTCGAGAAGTTGTCCCAACGCTCCTTTCACTCTATTTCACTCTTCTATCTATATCAGTGGTGTACCTTCCATACCGACTGAATCCACATCAAGATATACATATTCATATACTTGTTCTAGCATACTATTGGCTATTGTTACTCTAATATCTGGTCTGGCTTCTCCTCTTTCAAAAACCATAATTTTGGTTTTGCTCACATTCACACGTAAGCCAAGCAAGTTTTTTTACAATATTCTGTCATTACGTCGACTAGGGTTTGCAGGTCAGTCGTTGACTGTGTTACTAGTACTGCATCGTCTGCATATAGCAATGAGTTAACCACTAAGGTCCACTTGCGCGTTTCAGAGTTATTGTATATAACTCCGAGCGTACTGCTAACGCAGGGCTAAATAATTATTTTTGCTTGCACTGCTAAGAGTTAACACTATACCATGCGTAAAATAATTAACTATTAAGCCCGCTAAAGTTGAAGGGTTAAATGTCTACCTCTGGGTTTATTACATTGAGATAAATACTACTAGAGTAGTACTCTAGTACAAATAACTCTCAAAAAAACGTAGCCACTTACGAGTTAAAAAGACGTAGCTTTGAAACAGACACGTAAGCCAAAGAAAACTATGTTTGTCTCGTTTTTACTACCGTCAAACTAATTACGTCAAAAAGAGACGATACATTGTAATTGGGAAAAAGGGCAAAAGTTGCCAGAGGTCAGAAAAAATCCCCAGAATTAATGAATAATTTGGATATGATACAGCATGTGTATTCTGATAAACTTTCAATAGATCATGTTAGATCTAAAGAAATTGACAAGGATCACTGATAACGTAAATAATTTATTTTTAACAAATGAAATCAATACGTAAAAAGAGAATATGTATTTGTACATAGGTAGGCTAGTAATATAAACATAAAATTTACAAGTATAAAAAAATAAATAAAAATCATTTACAGTGGAATATTATTATGTAATTGATGCGTATGTCAATCTCTTTTTAATCGACGAAAAAAGTAGGTTCTCACTTATTGTGTGACGTTCTCACTTATTGTGTGACGTAATACGAGGTACTCCTTATATATTTTTTTATGTTTGACAACTTTTTATTAGATCCCATTTAATTGTCATCAATGTTGGTACAGTAGTTTTTTTTGAGTAGTTTTTTATTTACTTACTAGTAGTAGTAGTAGGTGGAGAGAACAGAGTACCAAAAGGCTCTATTCTTGCACACATCGCTTGCTTCTTCAACATTCATAAATCTCTTCATACACGCTCGCCGTTTTCGGAGATTCCTGATTCCACCTTCCTTCGATATACGACCAAGTTGGTCCAGGTAGACGAGTCTCGGTATCCCCCTTTACCTACATCCTGCCACTTTAGTCAGCCTCGCGCCACAGATTTTCCACAGAGATCGCATTTAGACCGCATAAATTTTACTGTCATGCTCCTTTTTTACATAACCAACTGTCACTTACATATAATAACTTTGGGAAAAACACAGCGTTGCATTTTGCGACACGTGCCTTCTGGCTGCCGAGAATTTGTCCCAATGCTCCGTTCACTCTATTTCCCGCATTTACTCTTCTCTCTATATCAGTGGTGTACCTTCTATCCCGACTGTATCCACATCCAAGATATACAAATCATTCACTTGTTCTAGAACACCATTGCCTATTGATATTCTCTTTCAAAAACCATTATTTTGGTTTTGTTCACATTCGCCTGTTTATCTTGGTCTTCGTGGTTTTTAATTATCTTGATATTTTTTAATGTTACGTTTATTAAAACAACATTATAAGTATCTTCAAGATACCTGTAGATTTATTAATCACTAGATATGTAGCAATAAGTAGCTTATCCACTAAAAATTAAAAACTGCTGCTGTTGTAGACGGTAGCCAGCCATTTTTTTTTTGCCTAAACGCCTTATACCACCTTATATACCTTTTTATACACTCCTTGGCATTTGATCTTTGGTACTCTGGAAAATATATAGGAAATCATTATACATACTACTGGCCCTACTTCTGACTATTGTACTATGATTATTACACATTATGATGAAAATAACATAAATTGCTTATAATACGTTGACTAACTCTAACTGGCATGTGTTTGTCATTCACTAAACTCCCGACAGTGTGGGAAAATTTAGATTCGTTTTCTGGCAGCACTGATGGCTAGAACAATGTATGATAACTTTATTTCGTTTTAAATGCCTGCACAAATCACCATTTTGGAAATTTTAGTTGTACGTTGCGGATACGTTTGCGCTCACTAATGTCAAGTTGGCAACTGAAGTCAGATATGCCTGCAGGCATCTAATAACATAAGTAGCCCCGCGTCAGCGCGCTATACTACGTATCTAGTGTTTAATACATCAATGGTTTATTACGTCAAAATTGTGAGACTATGCTAGTTTGTGTTTTGTATTTAAAAAACAACAACAGAATAACATTGCATCGTTTATTTTTATTATCCTGATGAGTGACTTTTTTGTTTCTTATGATGTGTTTATGTGTGTTCAGCCCCTTTAGACAACGGTATATGCTTATTATGTCATCGTAATCTTATGTCAATCCCATATATTGATTATTAGAATAATTCTTCTATTTTTCCGTTTTATTCTGTACTACTAGCGTTTATAACACTTCGTTATATAGAGTAGGTACATAATCTATGATGCCACTTGTCTGCAGGGTACGGTCATATATGCCATTTAGATCCTTCTATTTACCATTTGATGGCATACATTTAACTACCTTTCATATATCTATTCATATGCTATGTCTATGTTCACGTAAACCGCTTCTTTATGGGTTTTTTCCTCAACAGACGGTCTTATACGAAATAGCAGAAAAATCCGTCTGAATCAAGGTTTTTTAAAACTGAGTTTGCTCATAAACTAACGACTTTTATGTAAATTTAATAGTTTTTTCCAATAGTCAGTTAAATATTTCATCAAATAATATGGTGCTGCTTACTAAAAATATTCAAGAAATTATCAAAATTTGTCATCGAATGAAAATTTTAATAAAGTATGCCGATCTTCGCCACATTGACCTTAACATGTTTACCTATATTTGGTTATTATATCACAAAGAAGTAAACTGCTACAACTTGTAAAAATAGGGCCACGTATATAAGATTTCCTTCATATTTCACAAAATAATACAGATATATTGTCATAAAATACACTCGAGATAGTAAACAAACAACAATTTGACGTAATGACATATCGCCCTTCAGCTCATACTACCAAAAACACGTGGCGTCAATTCAAATCTGACATTAAACAAAGACTTATGCAAGTAACTGTTGTGTGAATGAGAGAAGTACTTGTGTCGTTCATCATTCATTCCTTTTGGATTTGGCTGGGATGTAAGCGTAAGGTTAGTAAAACCTGGAAGAATTTTCTTACGTGCAAGATAAATTTTGAATTAGATAGTTATTCATGTAACCTAGGTTAGTAAACGCAAAGGTATTTAGCTATCTCAAAATTTCCGCGCAAGTGGGCCTATGTCACCCATTTAAACTCCCACATTAATCTCATTCAACCTTAGATTTTATCCAGATATATGATAAACAGTCTAGCTGATGGAACGCAGGCCTGTTTAACGCTGATATTTACATCAAGCCACGGTGACATTTCATCATCCAGCCGCACACAAGCTCTAAAAAAATTAGTACAACAAAGAATATGTATAACATTACAAGAACAATATTATAATAAGCGCATTTTAATATATATTTTTGATGGATTAGGGATTTATTAGAAAATATCTAAAGCGCCCATGTACTTATTTACACTCTCAAATTAGGGACGCATTGAATTCAGTATACAGATTAGGATATAAAACACTATGTTAAATATTGGTATATTTGTTATTATATAGTACCAGCCTTTGCCCGCGGCTCCACTGCAGTCAAAAGCTAGTTTTTTGGTTATATATCGGGTTCCCGATATAGTAGCAGAATAAAATGTATAATTGTTAAGTCTAATCAAGAGCTATCAAAGAAAAAAAGTTGCATCAAAATTCGTTCAGTAGTTTTTGCGTGATGCGTGAACAAACAAACAGACAAAACAATTGTGTGTACTTATGTACACGCGTTAGAAGTTATACTTCTTATTATTCTTTATTTAAATATCACAAAAAAACTAAAATGTTGACTATAGCTAACTTCAGGGTGTCGGTTTTTCGTGACGGTGTGCGCGCGCATCGTAAAAAATTACTCTCATCATTTTTCCCTAACGCGCCATAAGAAATATCTAGATATTTATATATTGTAATAATACAACAATTTACACGATAGTAGAACTATATTGTTCACAATATTTTCCAGTGTAACAAAACTCCAATTGCTTGACAATAAACTGTATTTTACACAATAACTTGCTTCACAACCGTTCACTCGCATCGATATTACAAGACTGCCCGCAATCGGCCAAATAACCTGTATTTATTCTCTAATCCGTTAATAAATTCACTTCTACCCTCCGCAGAGAGTTAAAAATATCTAAATACTATTTGTATTAGTCAATTTATAGGTGATATTTAATAAAACCCTATAATATATCGTATGTTAAGAACTAGAGAAGCGTAAGGGCAAAATGACAACTTCACTGGAGAGCCGAAAAACAACTCAAATTTACCTGCCGTCTTAGAATAATAACGCTTAGAACCCGAGTAGGTCCAAACGGAGTGAAGCACTTTCAAGTAACTGCGTTGCTCCTTCTGTCAGTGGGATGTCAGTCCCTAAGAGCTTGTTTTTATTTAAAATCGTGCTCTCTAGTGGGCGGAAGAGACTCGAATTTTGTTAGAAGAGAATATTTAGATAATAAAATTTAATAACAGATGGCGCTGTAATAAATATCAGTGCAATTCTTTACAAAATGTACTATAACCTGAATCGCACAATAATTTTTTTTTGTAAATAAAGTATATATACAAATATTATTGTACTTCAAATGTACTTGCTTCGGCAGTACAACACAATGATACTATAAAAGTACATGCTGGATTGTAATATTTGAAAATTATAGAAATAAAGTAATTGTAATATATTGGCTTTTTTTTATTCAATATTCCATACTAATTATAGACCAATATACAATAAATTGATATAAACGCCATCTAGTGGATTTGTGCGCTAATACATTCATTTAGTGCCATCTGTGGGGCAGCTGCATTAAATAGTTTTACTGTCCCCCAATAAAAACGGAGAGTTGCTTATCTATATTTTATATTAGTATATTATCTATGGTCCATGATAAAGTGTCATTGTAAACATCTCGCATAATTTTATTTAAAAATGACTTACTGTACCGTGAAAGGATGTCACGACGCGTCTCATAACCACAATAATGATAGGAAGATTACATTTTACTCATAAGTACTCTTTGATAATTAATAATTTTCAGTAAAACATTCATCTAAACAGAAAACTATATTGTAATCAAAATATTGCCAGCTTTAGAAAAAATATTTACCCTGAATCAAAAAATGTCTATTTAATTGTATTCGTTTTTAGATTTCCATCAAACCCGATTATTGCTGCGCGATGGATACACTAGATACACAAAAATATGTTCCGAGCATTTCGGTGACAAAGAAAAGTATACTACCTTATAATGGAACTACTTGGTATTTCTTGGTATGGTATTACTATCGTATATACTTACTATGGTATTACTTGCTTATGATGGCAGACGAGCAATGGCCCACCTAATGGTAAGTGGTAACCGTCGCTCATAGACTCAACTATACCGAGGATATTGTCAAGCCGCTGCGCACCATTTCATTTCTCAGATATGAAATCAAAGAATAAACAGCTATCTTCTGCTACAGTCAAAACACACTGACTTGCTTCATTCTTCTCTTTACCAAAGGAGACGGTGGCACCGACCCGTTCAGACTTGATAGCAAGTAAGTATTTTCACTTGGTACCCAGCCCTACCACCAGTAGTGCAATGGGTGATAATTGCTTACTTCTCTTAGTCGCCTTGTACGTCACCCGCGGGAAAGGATGGGGTGGTGACACTTGTATTCTCTTTGAAGTAAAACTACGTTTACGGAATCTATCGCGTTTACTTGATTTTGATACTATCCCGACGTTTCGAATACTTTACAGCATGCATCACGGGTGGACTTAGATGGTAGATGTCCAAAGCTGATATGTTGTTTCAACGGTTTCATCTACCCACAGTAATCTCATACATTGTAAGCATAAATCTAAGATTTATGCTTATAATGTATGAGATTTCAAGCTAGTATAATAAAATTAGTATAATACTCCTTTAAGTTTTAAAAAATTTTGTTTATATTTAGTGCTTCAAAATTCTACCACAAACTACCAATTAAAATTTTTAAGTAATCTAAAAACTACTATTAAGAAGACAATATTGATTATTAGTCTCTATTATTAAATATATTGATTTTAATAGAAGCTAACCCTAAAAAGCTACCACCGGATCGGAACGCGGCCTGACTGAGAAAGATCCGGCCAGAAAACTCAATATTCTTAGTCCATCACCACACGGAAAAATGGTAATTTAAGTTCCATTATCTACAGTTGCATTATTAATAAATTACAAATTTTGTCTAAGTTTCGTGTTTCTACTTAAATATCCCGTCCTTTTTCCATACAAATTATTACAATTTTTACAATTTTCATCATCATCAGAAAACTATATACGAGTATCGTTCTATTTATTACAATTTTCTATCAGAAAACTATATACGAGTATCGTGGTTTGGCAAAACTGGAATAGTGTGCCATTTTCCTCACTTTTTGGGGAAAATGTTTTTACTTGTATCATTGTTTGATCGTATGTGTGGGGTGCCGTTGAATGTAATTACGTGGCGTTTACGCACACATTAATCGTTAAGTTGCTTCAAATTTGAGTGGAATTATAAATTAAACTATCGTTCTGAGCGTTATTATTCTAAGCCTGTCGTTATCTTATAACTCTTTTATGACAAAATCTATAGTATAAATATATAAATCTGATTTTTACTAATAATGAAGCTTTATTTATCGGCTACAGAATAGTGTAACTTATTGGGCAATCAAAAAACGTTATTATTTTAATAAATTTTATTTTTCAAAAAATGGTTGACATACGTCATTATGGCTGTTACATCAATTTAATAATGTGTGGAATGCAGCGGAACTTCCGTTAAAATGGCCTTAATAATCATAGGCTACATAATCAATATTTCTGCGTTAAAAACGTATGACAAGATACGTTATTTGAGCGATTACATTCAAGGCATCTTCGGTGTCCTATTCGCTCTGTAAATTGAGTTTCGATCGTTGTGCTCGTAACTTTTTTGACAAAATAATGTCAAGATTATTGTAAGTAGCAACACTTCATTTTGGCAGTAAACAAAAATATTTTTTATTTGATATGTTATTTTTGTACTAAGCAATCTACACACTATAACGTCATAATTTTTTGGCACATAAAAATATGGGGATTAAAAAAGCGAATGGTCAAAAAAATATTTTTTGAATTTTTGACCTTACGCTATTCTTGTTCTTAACCCACGATATATTTTTAGCATTTGATTTTTTTTTTTTTTTAATATTTATTTTTTGCTTATAACTATACATTAAACACGTAGCGCCAAAAAAAGTATAACTTCATAATGTAAAAAAAATAGTTTTGTGTCAGACACGCCTATATAGTCTAATTCAGCCACTTTTTCTCAAATATCTTAAATGTACAAACACAGCTCTGCTACAGCTTTATAATAGTTATGTAGTATAATAATACTTTTGAGCATTTTTTAAAATACTTAGTTTTCTTTTGGTAGCTTTTATTGAAGCTTCTTCTACAAACGTTCTATTATTTAATGTACAATGTCATTTGAGACATATAGATATAGTCGAAACAATTAGATGCATTCGGTTTTTATCAAAATGTTCAGGACAATGAAGCAACCACTCGAAATTTATTTTTGCTTTTAAGGTCTCTATAAGTGTTTTTTATTTTAAAGAGGTATGACACCCTTGCACATTTATATATTTATTTACAATTGTAGCAGCTAGCAGCTAGCTAGCTACGGTGTGTGTAAAAATATTATTGTCGTAAATTAAACTGCTTCGTATACTATTATACTCTTTAAAACTTGTAAATAAATGATTTGATTCAGTGTCCTGGTCTGTAAGCATGGCAGCTTTACATAGATTGCAGTTTGGTCCTAATTTTTATATCATAAAACCGCAAACATGCGCACATGCTTGCAGTTTGCCAGAACACAGGTATAATAGTATCTTTTGCGTCTACATGCAATGTCAAATTGAATTGTTTTTCACTAGCTCCAGCAGCAGTTTGTACACTTGGAACGTCTTTAGTTAAAAATAACCTTAAATCATTTAAGATAACATTATTGTCATCTTTACAATTTTTATTTTTACTTGTGTGTAACAAGTTGCTAATTATTGCCGTTTTGAGCGCTGCTACAAATTGAACAGTATCGGGATTAGGGTTACATCCACAGTTGGCACGGATACAACCACAACAATTTTCGAGTGGGTCCATAGATATAGTTCGTTATACTATATCTATGAGTGGGTCTTGATTTAGTCGTCTTGTCGACATACTCTTTATTTTTGTATTTTGTATTTTTTTTCAAAATGATTATAAAGACGCTCCACTGCATTTAGCATTCTAATGAATCCATCTTGAGACGGTGGCTTGACCCTAGCTCCAACAATTTTAATGTGATGAAATTTTTTTTCATTGTTTTAAAAAATCGAAAATGAGGACTTCTCCTAGTCAAATTTGTTAGGTATTTCTTTCCTCGTTTTAAATCAGGTGTATCCCTATTAAAATGCATCAAATAGTTGGTCCATTCTCTCAATAATCATAGCTATAGTAGTAGCTTCTTGTAGAAGTTCATCTGTAAGTGAAACACACCTAGATGTAATATACAGATGACCCAAAAAACAATTAAGAGTAACTTTATATACAAAAATGAATAAAAGTTAACACATTCAGTTCCACTAAATTTAGTTTTTTTTTTAAATTTTATGAACGTATTTTCTATAAATTGCTATAAGCATGCCCAGTTTCAGTTTTAGCTGTCTCTCTCTAAGGTCTTTTGAGTAAAAAAACGCATTTGTCTAACGAAGGGAGGGACAGCCAGGTAGGTGATTCCATAGGTGTTCTATTTTGACGATGACCGTCCGGGTTAGATACGCTATCTGCCGCGCCGATGATTGCCATCGGGGACAAACATTTGTGCGCATGAATACGTCTGTTTATATAAAAACCAGAAATTGTTGAGTTCAATGTTAAAAACACACTTACTACGTGATGATGCAGGATTTTAGTGTTGAACATATTTATAAAACAAAACCTTTTTTTAAATAGTTACGTTAAAATTATGTGAGAGTTTATTATCTCTAAACTCTCACCTAATTTTTGATTTAAAATATTAATCAGGATAATAAGTGATCGCTATTAATGTATTAATCAATTAGTGATTTATCTAGATAGTGGTAATAATTATATCGCGATCTTCATTTAATTTTTGCCCCATTTAAGGTGAATTGTGCGTAATAGCCACATTTATGGTGGACGTCCATTAGTCCGCACGCACGCGCCGTACCACAGAATAGTTACGCCGTACGCATCGCATTGAACGCATTTGTCGAAAGGGTGCGTCCATTGCATCCGCATTTTGCTGATGTCAAAGTTTTGCTGATGAGGTTGCCATTATTTGCATTTTTTTTATTTGTTTGTTTCTTGTTATTTTTCGTCATTTCTCATAATAAAATTATAATAAAATGTCTTTAAATTTAAAATAATATGACAATTGTGGCCCGCTTTCCTTTATATGTAGTCCCCCTGTGTCCCCTGGCGGCCAAAAGGTAGCAGACCCATGGGCTAGATTATAAACTAATTATTAAGTTTATGGGCGCGTCTCACCAATAAACGTTAAAGTTTGGCGAGTACATTGAAGCTTACAATGTGTACTATGTCATTGGGTTAAATAAATTAAAAAAAAAAAACATCTGGATATCAGAACAACGACAACCCTAGGTGAACCTAAGCGAAAAATGCGGATGACATCATATGCATTTTTCGAAAAATGCTCGGGATAGTAGTAAAATCAAGTAAACGCGATAGATTCCGTAAACGTAGTTTTATTTCAAAACAGGATGCTATAATTAGGATCAAATTAGGAGTTACTTAAATAAATAAATGTTCACGGACACTTTACATAACTTCCTCAGGTCCCAAACTAAGCATAACGCTTGTGCTATGGATACCAGATTACGGATATAACACATTATATTAAAACTTATTTTTTGTAAATACGTATAAAAGATAAAAAAAACACCCAGACGCAGTAGTGGTGCGAGCGCTTAGATGCTTAGATAAAGAACCTATATTTATCTAAGTCCGAGCGTCTAACTTACTCCATCTTTGAAGAAGGCTATCAAATACTAAGCTAAAACCCTTAGAGAGCGAGCAAAAATGAAAAAATGCGCCACCTAGCGTCAATAAAGTATTAATAATCTTTGTTTTAATTGCTGTTCGTTAGTCTCGCTAAAACTCTAAAACTGGCTGGACCGATTTTAATAATTGCTTAAAAGTAAAGAAAAAGAAGGGGAGATCTATAAAAAAAAGAGAAAAATCGAAAAATCGATTATTGGTAACTTGGTATCAGTCACGAGCAGGATTTGAACCTGCATCTCCTGGATACCGTCCAGTTGCTTTGCCAATTCAACCATCGCGACAATTGCTCATGACTGCTAATTTCGATAACACATTCATACTTAACGTCTTGGGCGACGCCTGCGCCATCTGTTGGAAGTATATCAAAATATTAAACATCCTGTATTATTGAGTATTTCCACTTTTAGATTCCATTATAAATGTAGCCTCAAATTACAGAATAAAGAAAAAATATAATCTGAGCTTGCAGACTGCAAACAACGTTAGTAGAGTAAAATGGAAAAAATATGTTTTTGCAAGGCTCAGCTAAAGCTCTCATAAATATTATTTATTTATTATTTTATCATACCTAGGTAAGTATAGTTTTTTTACCACTGAAGGAATGTAATATGGTTCCGGTGGCCTGTCAATATAGACGGAGAGACAGCACACGGCGGATTTAATTAGTGGGTGAGGGCCCCACACTACCCTGCTCGTTGCCCTGAACGACGGGGTGTGCGGTTAGGCACATTTTTTCCCACCTTAACAAAAAAAAAGGTATAGTTTTGTTCGGTATAATACAACATTTCGTTAAATAATTTTGGAAAAAATATAGATTTCCTCCAAGGGGTACAAGCCTGTACGGCGTCACTACGTCTCTTATGAATAATACAGTTTGGCTTTTCTCGGGTTTGATCTTCATTGTCCAAGACCTACCCCATTCGTTTAGGACAGTAGCGGCTGGAGAGACTTGACTACTATGACGTAATTGTAACTAAAGTAGTATGTATGCCATCTGCAAATAGTGCAGTTTTTACACGCTAATGTTTGGGTATACATGGTGAGGACGGAGACCTGTGGCGCGCCGGCGGGGATAGGGAGAGGAGAGGATTGTTCTTTATACGCTATAGAGAAAGCTGGGGTTTATAAGGAAGTCCGGTAGGATGAGTATGTGTGACCGCGGCACTAGGTAGGCACCTACATTTTTTTCTGCCTTAACAATTAAAAATTATAAAATATTTCGCTATAATATGTTCACACTATTCTAAATAATTCTTAGGTAGCTACCTACTTATAAGGGTATGTTGGCTGTAGTCTATTTGATGTAGGTGGATATATCTAAATCTCTTTTAAATACGCTCGAGGGCGTGGGTAGTTCAGAGCTGGGTGAAAATCTGCCGCGATAGCCAAGTTATTGATCGAGACTGGCGACTAGAAAAATATTTAAGAAGCAGATGCCTCTTGTACATAATAATCATTATATTTTGAGATCTCAATAAAAAATTAGTAAGTAGTTACTAATATACATAATACTTTTGATTAATAATATACCTACCACTAGTAAAAATACCTTTTTTTTTTGTTTAGGCGGGAAAAAATGTACCTAACCGCACACCCCGTTGTTCAGGGCAACGAACAGGGTAGTGTGGGGCCTTCACTCACTAAAGAAACCCGCCGTGTGCCGTCTTTCCGCCTGTGTTGACGGACCACTGGTACTGTGTTGGATTACTTCAGTTGTCCGCCGGCAGCTTATCCTTTCGGGTACCCTCTACTGAGCGACGCATCCGCACACGGAGCATCGCAAAGGTACGCGGGAGGCCTTGCGGATGGCGGACGTTCCCCGGTCCATCCACCCGCGCAAGTACTCGCGCCTGCGCCGCCCCAATCGCTGGTGGCGGTTTGTGTCAGCGGAAGAATCCTTCTCCCTGGCCCTCTCTGCCACTTCCTTCCGCGAGATAACCTCCTCGCAGAAGGCAGCGACCGCGGCCCAATTCCTGTCACTTCCGAGCACCGCTCTGACGACGCTCGGCAGCGAGAGGTCTCCACCTATTGCCGCGACGAGTTCACTGCGCTGCTCAGCCCAAGCGGGGCACAACTCGAGTGTGTGCTGCGTCGTGTCCTCGTCGCAGCCGCAATGGTGACAGCCCGGAGTCGCTTCCCTCCTTGCAACTTAGTGCAGATATCTGCCGAAGCAACCATGCCCCGACAGCACCTGCACTAGTCGGAAGGTAAGGACTCCGTGCTGTCGCCCTGCCCACTCTTCCAGCACAGGCTGGAGTGCCCTTACGGTCCAGAGACCGGCCCGGGGCGTCTCCAGCCACGCCCTCCTCTAACTGGCCGTGGCAGCTTGGCGGGCGTCGCCCTGCCATCTGGTCACCTCACTGGGCAGGAGACGACCATCGCTCGCCCGCTCTTGCGACGCCCGCCAATACACCTCGGCGAGCCTCCGCCTCCAAGTCCCACGACGACTCTTTGTGGTCTCCATAGAAGAGCCCTGTTCGACGCGTCCAGGGACCCTGCCCACACAGGTGCACCGTACAGCACCATCGACCGGACCACCCCCGCGTAAAGCCGTTGGCAAGCATTGTTGGGTCCGCCCATATTCGGCATGAGCCGTGCAAGGGCGGACGCCACGCCGACGGGCCTTGAGGACAGTTGGCGGAAGTGCTTGCGAAAGCACCACCGCTCGTCCAGCACCAGGCCCAGACACTTGATCTGGGCCTTCACCTCAATGTGGACCCCGTCCACCGTGATCGAGGCACCAGTAGGTGGCCGACGTCGGGGCCCATGGAAAAGTAGGGCCTCCGACTTATCCAGGGCCACCCTAAGCCCCAGCATCCCGATCCTCCTGGCCAGGAACGCCGCTTCCTCGAAGTTTCCACCCCGGGCCTCGACCAGCGTGTCATCCGCAAATAGAAAAAATAGATAGGGTGGCCAGTTACTGAAAGGAAATTACGAAGTTTTTTAGTTATTGCCCACCTATGCCAGTAACTAGATTTTTGTATGATATGCAAATTTCACTATAGTTAACGCGTATTTAGATAGTACAAATAACCTGTTTTTGCGTGTATAGATATCTTTTATTTCTAACGGTATTTTTCAGTAACTGGCATAGGTGGACAATTACTAAAATTAACATGGCCAATATAATTTGTTATGCAGATTCGAAGAAAAAGTTAGAATTGAAAAGAGATATTTTACAATCTATTATGACAAGCAATGAGGATGAACATTTAAATGAAACTTATGATTCAGATTTAGTCCATGATGAGCAAACTGGCAATTTTATATCAAAAATTAGTTGCAAAATAAACAAGAGTCAGGTTTAATACGAATATCCCACAACCTGGACCATCGAAACAAAACAAAATAAGGATTATTTCAAAAATAAACTTTAGAGAATATTTTGAGAAAAAGATGCAGCCTGTCTCAACCAAAAAAAAGGAAAGCGTTAGATAGAAAGACTGACATTTGCATTGACTTCTGATAATTATGATGTAGAAATTGTTAAGTCAAAGATACTGAAGTAAGAAGAAGAAAAAGCAGCAAAATAATTTGTTGTGATGCTTGTTTAAATCCTATAACGAGAAGAGTTATCCAATGCAGGTAGTGTGATAAACAATATCATATGAACTGTATCCCATCCTATCATAAAATTGAAATATGATGGTGATTCATTCTTGTGCCATATTTGCTATCAATGCAATACTGATTCATCTGAGGCTGAAAGTATATTCGATACTACTATTAAAGAAAACAAGGAACAAGGATTTTAGTTAATAATTAAGTGTTTTAAAGTATTTTTAAGTTGCTTGTTTTTAAATTTCGTTATTGCACAATTTATTAGCTTTCATTTTTGTGATTATACTGCAATATTAAATGTATAAACTGCGATAAAATCCGTAAAAAATAAAAGGGATTAAGGCTCTTATTGTTTTATAATACTTAGGTACTTTTTGTGATTATTTAAGAGTCCTAGTGTTCCAAAGTAACTGTGATCTCATATGGCCAGTTAATAGTATGTTGATTGCCAATAACTGCTTATTAGCGGCCAGTTACTAGATTAAAGCGTATCTTTTGATCTTTAATTAAATCTTTTTTAATAACTTAGTTTTATTGATACATTGATCACAAAAACGTTAAGAAGAGAACATCGGCTATCTAGAGATATAAATAACAATGCCAATTTTATAATATAACAACAGAAACAATCTATCTAATCCATACAGGTCCATCAGTATCGGTATCATCAGTACGAGAACGGCTTATTTTTTTTGCAGATAATACGAGCACTTTATATCATTACAAGATATATTTATTATAACATCATAAGATAACATTTTCAAAAAGAAAGAAACAAACATTAGTTTGTTAGTTGATTAAAGCCAGAATCAACGTAAGAACATATACGAGTATTTGAAAAAAACATTTTTCTGTTGAATGTAACGAATGAAACGTGAACGAATTACTTTTTGTATACTTACTAAAGAATTCCCTAAAAATGAATATTAAAATTCAACAACAAGTCGTTGGTTAAATTTTCATGAGGAGCTCACAGTGAGAACATATCTGAGTGGGCGTTATCCTATAATGCCAAAGGTTAACTTTGCGTAGGTGGGTTAGTATTAGCTGGATTTGCTATTTATCTTTATTTATAATAGAGGTTGTATATTTGTTTTATGCTTAATAAGTATTTTGTAGGTATGAAGCTAACATAGATACCTAGCCCATTCATGCCTCGCCCCAGGAAAGCTGTTTTGTGGGCACCGTTCTTCTGTAGGAGTAGAGTAGGCTTTGAGACCAATAAAATATTTTGCGTAGGTAGAATAGTAAATGTGGTAGTGTCATTAATCCAAACATTTTAAAAGTTTTCTGATTTTTTTTTGTACTAGAGCGTATAATACCTTCAGAATAGCTTTGGCCTATCCTATTATGTAATAAGATAGATTTCGAAAGATATGCTGTTAACTGACTGAGGAAGTAATTACACGGGCCGGCGCAATTCATTACCTGACCAGGTGCCAGCCGAAGAGAACGCTGCCTCCACGATGTTTAATATTTCATGTGTGACTCTCATAAAATAAGCTAATCCTTTAGCATCAGAGTCTAGTGCCGACAGTGTCTTATTACTTCAGGCCATTGTATAGTTGAGCAATATTAAAATTTGTACTCAATAAAACTTATAAAAATTTGCAAGTTATGTGATGTCAGACTAAGAATACAAATGTCACACCTTATTATTTCCGTCGGGTGTCATACGAGGTGACTAAAAACTGGTAGTAGGGTTAGGTACCAAGTGCTCAGTAGAGGTTACCCGGAAGTGTAAGCCGCCGGCAGACCACTAAAGTAATGTCACACAGTGCCGGTGGACCGCTAGTAGATAAAGGCGGACAGACGGCACACGGCGGGTTTATTTAGTGGGTCACACTACCCTGAACGTTGCCCCGAACGACGGGGTGTGTGGTGTACATTTTCTCCGGCCTTAATAAAAAAAAAAAGTGGAAGTTTTCACTTGTTCTCGGTCACGAGTGGATATGACCCTCTGCCGTGTGACGGTGAAGCACCTCTGTGCGTTTTGCTTGCAGTGAGAGATAGTTGTCCATTCATTTATTTCCAACACACGAAATGAAATGGTGAGCAGTGGCTTCGCAGTACTATTAGTATTGTTGAGTCCATGAGCGGCGGTTACCACTTATCATCAAATGGCCAATGGCTCATCAGCCACCATAAGCAATAAAAATATAATTGATTTTAAGAATTTTGTATTTAGGTATATAAATAAGTCTCTAATGCGAGTACATAAAGCATTCTTTATCATGAGGTCAAGTGGAATTATATAGGACAGATATAGAAATAATATGTAGACTACACTTTGGTACTATTCCATTCCATATGTCTAATTATCAAATATTTCTAAATACTAGTGTCTAACAAAGTACGAATTCATTCACCAAGTTATACTGGCTTTTTAATATATTTGTTTACTTAAATTATTATCCGACGATTTATTGGTGATAAGTGTTAGTAAGCGGTAGTAAACGCAAGCCAGTTGCGAACGCGTACAGGCTCGTAAATATAGAAGTTCGGGTTACTTGCAAATCGATCATCATGACCTGATGACCCAGTTTTGGTATGACTCTATTCCACGTAAAGGAACTGTTTGAATCTATTAGTGAAGGAGCACTTACAGCACTTACTTCGAGAATAAAGTTCTATTTCGGGATAAAAGAAATAAAAAGCATAGAAAGTTCTTTCATTTATACGCACAGATTTTAATGTTTTTAATCATATTGATACAATTACCTAGTTCACTAAGTTTCGGAGTCATATCCTTAGGTACATTTTCAATTAGTCGTATAAGTAGGCCATTATTTTAAAAATACATATCTATGTATTAAAATATAATAATGCCTATATAAAGTATACAGTTAGACACGTATGTCATACACTGCAGATATATAATATTCTGAGCAACTTGTACAAAAGAGCGTGTGTTTAAGACAAGTTACAGTATTGTAATTAGAATTTTCTACAAAATATATTTGAAAAATTACTAAAAACTATTGTCGACGCTTTGTATATATAAAGAAAGTAATAGGTATGAATATTGTAACAACAATTTTCAATATTCAAGAGCCTTATTCGTTATAATTTATAATTAACTTTCGTATTATTTTTAACGTTAACATCAACTAGTAATACTATACACAACATTACAAACTATTATTACAAAGGATTGGAGTTTAACATAGGCAAATACATATGTTAGAATTACTTTAAACAGATATGTAGTTTGATAGACACTTTTATATCATCTTAGATGGTGATTAGTGTAAACGTATTTGGTTTTTTTTGAAAATGTAGGTACAAAATTTTCTATAGCAGCTTTCTTTACTTCAAAAGCTTAAGGTAGCTAATAGATAAAGAAATAACAACGTTTTTTTTTGTGTTTTTTACCGGTCTCTTAGACCAACGCACGTTATATCAAACGTTTAATGAAGCAGTAAAGCTAAAATATCACGTATCCTCTGCTTTTTGAGAGAATCTTCATTCTTACAGATATATGAATCTATATATACTAAGTGTTATGTTTTGCTTTGCAAAGTTCATAGTTGTATTGTCTGCATAGACCGTTATCAAGTTCAACTTAAAACAATGGATTAGCACCCGAGAGGAAATACAATGTTCACCTGATAAGCGAGTAAAATGGCCTAGTTTGGAAATAACATCGAACTCTAAATATAATACATCATTATAATACATTATCGCATCAAAGTTTCATCATAAATATAATACAAAAAAGCGTAAAGAAAAAAATATTCTATCGCCGTATGTAGCACTAGTTAGGCCCCAGTAACAATATGACTTATTAAAAAATTTGAATTTAATTCATAAAATGACTATAAATCGTACATTTTTGACGATGACACTAAAAGTAAGTGTTTTTGATTTATCGAAATTTATTTAAATAATCATAAGTCCTAGACGATCAATACCTACCTACACATAATAATATGTATTTACAAATGCACGTATTATGCATAGCAGCTGCCATTTGAAGGGAGCAACTTGCTAATTTATATATTACCATTCATTATTCAGTCAACAACTCATTTATGAAATACGAGATTATAGACACCGTTTGTACCATCATTTACACAACATTCCACACTCTTATCATATCAACAACTACTTCAGTATCTAAAGTAATAGAGATAGAAAAGGATTTTGTAAACATTTTTATGTATTATTGACACAATATTACTTATTCGAAGTGGACGATAAAAGTTAATGAAATGGATACATTTATACGCATGACAACGTTTTTTTTTGTTTGCCAGTGACGGCATTGTCCCATAAAGTCACCGCTGCGTAAGTATTTTAACTTTACATATTAAGTACTCAGTCTCATATTTATTGGCGATAATCCGATGTATCAGTTTAAGTGGCAATATGATTTTTGAGGCTTCGAAGTTCTAGGGCCAGATCTGAGTCATCTGCAACGAAACGCTTCTCAATTCTGCGTCCCTTCAATGAATCCTGTTAACAAAAGAGTAGACTTGTATATTTTATTTATGTAAAGAAAGTGTTAAGTAACACGTATAATCGATCTTAAAATACCGGCACTTATACCCTGTGGGCGATGGTTGACCCGGCCTCAGAACCCACTATGTCACCCGCCACCCTGCCCGGTCATGCTATTTTTAGAATCGGGAGTTTCAATAAAGTTCGAAAACTGAACAACACATTCTTTTAGTTTTGAAATGTGATTGATCGTTATTTTAAAAATATATAAGTATATTTTTTAATAGAATTTTTTATCGCGTACAAATAATTTAGGATACTTACATGGGATTTAGCTTCAGCTGATTTATCTGCGTAATATTTTGCGAGGGTGGCGTAGAACTCATTGCTATTTTGCTTAATGTGACGGTTTTGTTGTCCATGTGTGTGGGAGTTTTGCGCAGGTCGGGGCATAACAAATTCCTTGTCACCAGTATTAGGGATTACTGTTTCTGTTTCTGTTACTGGGGCAGCTGTAGTCACTTTATTGCTCCTTTTGTTGCCACTCCAGTTAATAAATCCATCATCAGATGGATAGTCATCTTCATCAAATCTTGGTACAGTTTTAGGTACATGGTAGAGAGGCTTTCCCGCTAAAGCCTTGAGTTCCCGAACGTCTTCATCCTCGGTATCATGTTCTTCGTAGTCAACAGGCGCAAAGGCGGCGCGAGCATTCTCCCGTCGTCGTTGCGCGTCTTGTGCCATATGTGTCAGTATCAAATTGTCCAGGAAAGCTGCACTGACATCATCGTTAGCTTGCCAGCGGGGCAAAGCATCGCTTTCGTACCAAGTTTCTTGTCCAACGGGTAAAGCTGCTAGCCTTTCCTCCTGTTTGTTGGGTGCTTCGTTGGCTAAAAAGTTAGGATATTGGTCGTACATGTATGGGTAGGGTACTTGACCATATATTTCAGGTACACTGACTGCCGGGGCATCATTATAGTACTGTACTTTTGGTGCGTAATAATATTCATCATCTGGGTACTCCCTTGATACCTGTGGGTACATAGGCCAACCTTGTCGTGGATAAGCCTTTGCTTGGATAGCTAAGTACCCAAGTAAGATTGTTAATAACCTAAAACAAAAATATTGATTATGGTATTACTTCTATTTAAGTTTGTAATTTGTTTTACATTTAGTATTATTATTTACTGCATTAAAAGTTTAATAATATTAATAGCTTGAAAACAATAATTATAAAGCAGTATGCTAGTACAAGTTAATTATTTGTAATATCTGACCCTATTTCTTTATAATTAATGAATAACTCACCTGAAAGTTGACGGACGCATAATGTTGTACATTGTCACTACTGGTCCAGTACTACTGGATATTACTCTGAGCACGATTGAGACACGACTGCACGTAGGAGGGGAGGGCCGGGCTGTTTTATAAGCGTTCGCCCACGCGCGCCGCCCACACGTTCTCAATGAAACGGCACCCCCACCCTATCACACCCCAGTCTCATCCCGACATCCCATTGCCCCCATCTACCCTCAATCCGCGGCGTCCTGTATCGATCGTAGCTACAGATTATTCATCTTGCAAAATTACGACACTGTTTTTGCTCTTAACAAACTGTTGATAATATTTGATAAATTTATCTAGTTTCATACATTTATAAAATGTTAGCCGATAGTCGCGAATGAAACATTAAAGGAGATTAATTGGTTTATATTTCAATAATTAATATAATGCATATTAGTAAGTCATCCGAGTCAATATAATTTATTTCAAATTGAGCCTTAACAGGCATTTTAATAGCTAAGAACATCATAGGTGTTTGTTATTTAAACATTAAATATATTTAGCTTTACTAAATCAAATAAAATATATGACCTTTAAGCAAGAACTGTATCTATCACAGATGCGATGATAATTACGAACGATTCATTTTGATTGTAGGGCTGCTATTCATTCATCAATGTACGTAAGATATTTTGAGGTAGGTTTAATTGAGAACTTATAAAATGCCTGCTACTGTCATTTAAAATTAGTAACTATACAGTTTCTAAAAATGGAAAATTATGCCCTTCATTAAATTATTAATATCTCTACAAATTGTAAGAAGAATGTTAAGGATATAAAAACATTATGTTAAGATCTAAGTCTAGTAACTTGAGAAAATTTTCCTGCTAAAATATTGATATAATGCAGAGTTTTAATTTGTATCTAATCCGAATTGACGTTAATAATTACAAGTTTTCATATATTGTAGAATCTGTATCAGTTTTTATATATTGTAGCATCTGTATTAGTACTCATTATAATTCATATCGCTTACGTTTCTAAATCACCTTAGGTGCTCTTATCTCCACTGAAGATTCCGTAAAATGGTTCAAGTGACCCGCCAACAAAGGCGGAGAGACGGCACACAGCGGGTTTATTTAATAGATGAGGGCCTCACACTACCCTGTTCGTTGCCCCGAACGACGGGGTGTGTGGTTAGGATAATTTTTTCCGACCTCTACAAAAAAAATGGTGTTGTTATCTACACATGCGTGATGTATTGCTATGGTGAAGCTTTTTTTATTGCCTAAGTGACAGACAAGCTAGCGATCATGTAATGGTACGTGGTAGCCACTGCTCATAGACTTCAGTAGTATCAGGGCCGAAGCCACTGTCTATTGTAAGAAATTTTGTTAACTTAAACTTCGTTTAAAATTTTGTATGCTAAGTCTCTCACTGTATGGATTTTAAAATAAAAAATAATAATGCTTACAAAAGTATTTAAGTTTAATACAATCTCCGTACTGTAATTCGTATGCTACTTTGTAGCTATTTCATTCATTCAATTCATTCATTTCAATTAAGGCGAGTAGTAAATTTAATTACCTACTTAATTCACCTGTGTGTTGGTACTTGTAGCATTTTCATTCAATGAACGAACTTGACTATTTTTATACACAGTTTTACAAGCCTCTATAATAAATAATATAATGTTCACAGATATACGTAGCATTGAATGATATCATTTCGTAGCATCTGTGTAGTACTCGTAAATTCATTCACACGAGGTTATGTCCATACATAATTTTTCCAGTACCTAAACTCTCCCTCATCCATATGAGGGAGAGTTTAGGTACTGGAAAAATTCCTATGGCACTAATTATTCAATATAGTGGAAAAATACGTTAGAGTGAAGGTGATACCATTACTTTAAAGTTGACACTGTAAGTAGTATGTTACTTAAAGTATAATTATGATTTATACATAATATGAAGGTCGTGTGCAGCCAGGTTACCGCTTACTATAAGGTGGCTGTATGCATGTTTGCCACCAGCGTAGTACAAAAAAATATAACTGTATCAACTCGTGGGTGCCGTACAAGTCGACTAAGAGAAATATCGGCGAGTGGGCAGCAAGCGTGGTGATTATGGCACAACCTCCCAAGAATTCCCAGACATGGTAGTTCCACTATTCCGTGAACTCTTGGTCATGGGGCCGGTAACGATGGCGCAGGGGGGCAGAATTCCCAGTAACATGCAGCTAACAACGACCTATGGCTTTGTTAACGTACAACATTTTATTATTATCAGAAGTCCAAAGGCAGGGTGAGAACACGATGTGTTAGGTACATTTTTTCCTGCCTTGACATACCTTGGATACGATAAGTCTTCAGACTTCAGGAGCTTGCTTTTCTGCCGGGAGGGAGAACATCTGAACCAGGGTGCTGTTGGATTTATCGTTCGTAAGTCTCACATAGGCAACATGGAGAGGCCTAAGAGTGACTTGAGTAGAGCTACCCTACTCGATATACTCTCTCGCCTTATACTCAGATATAACCAAACGGTATTAGCTGAAGGTCAAACAGGTTTATGCTCCGAACTCGATGTATCCCAACGACGAAGTGGAGGCCCTATATGAGGCTATCTCGAAAGCCTCCAAATCTGCTCGTTTAAAATCCACTAGATGATGGTAATGAGAGATTTCTTTGTGAGACTGGGCAAAATAAGAGATAATAAACTTAAAATGGGGCCTTATGGATTTGGGCAAAGGAACCACAGGAGTTAGATGCTGGCTGATTTTTTGGAGAACAGCAGGATTAAAATTGCAAAATCACCGATTAGTTAGAGGCATCTTGAATCTTAACACGAAAGTCAATTGATCACGCTTGATAAAGCCTACACTCGGACCAACATCTATTCAATATCAGAACCACGAGAGCTTTCAGAAAAGTATACAATCGACTCCAGACGAGTGCGTATCAATGAACAATATGAGCAATAGGTTCGTGGATACTGTCTACGCCGAAGGACTAAAAAACAATGACCATAGAAAAAAAAAACACTTTGACTCTCACAGGCTCATGTGGAGTAAGAGAGTGACAATCCTGTCTTCGGCCGATTGGTCTTATCATAGGCAACTAAACATGCAGATCTCTAGAGAGGTATTATATTGGCGAATGTAACATCTGTGCTATGCAACAGCACTTCCCATCGCTTTGATTACGACAGTGTGTCCAGTAGGCCATCAGCCTGGGGCGTCGGAGTAGAATGTCGAAAGATGACACTCTGGCGCCCGCTAATAGGCGTGGAAGGGCCCGCTGTGGTTTTAGTGGGTATTCCAGGCATAATTAAGATCTGCGCACCCGGCGAGTCCTACATACCACCCCTGTTTCTCACCAGGGCGATGCGTAAAAGCATTTCCACAGCGACAACAAAAAAATAGCTTGATCCAAGATTCGAAATCCAACCTAACTCGACACTATACCGAAGATATTACCGGCATCAGTTTTAACAAAATCGAATGGCTCTCAAATAGCTAAAGAACAGAAAGGCACCGGGAGATGACGGAATTACTATAGAGCTTCTGAGGGCAGGTGGAAAGCTGGTTCTCAAAGCCCTTCTCAAAGCGTTTGTAAACTATGAGAAAGCCTTAGATTTGATCAAGTATGGGCGGTAATGCAGTCCTTTTAGCGATACCAAATTGCCTATCAGTAGTGCTTATATAAAAACACCAATATGATAGTTCGAGTTCAAAACAGTACAAGGAGTACGAATTCGATCCAACTGTAGAGAGGTGTTTTAGACTTTATTATGACAAATAGGACAAACAGTCTAGTTAGGTAAATAAAGAAAGAATCCAGCATAGCAGCAGCAAGGCAGCATCCGGGAAGCTGAGGTAGATCTTGCATGTGCCATATTCCGCAGTATCAGAAAACTAAATTCTATAGCCAATCTGTGTTACCAAAGATGTCATATAGTAGAGCCGGCGCGTGGTTTCTGATTGTTGGCCTTGTATCAGGCTCAAAGTATGTGTTGTGCTTGGTATTGCTCTACGACGTAGAGCTTTACTACGTGATCGAAACCTTAATACAAAAATCAAGAACTGGAGGGACCGATATAATCCACCGAGTTGGAATGTTTAAGTGGAAATGGGCAGGTCACATCGCTAGATGACCCAAGAATCGTTGGGCGAAAAAGATTTTCTTGAGTGGCGATCATGTATCCGATGGCGCAGCGTAGGACGGTTTGCTCAAAGCTGCAGTAAGATATTAGATGCAGTCAGCACAGGATCGTTCGTGGTGGCCCTCTTTTGGGGTGGTCTATATCCAAGAAGTGGGCGTCGGAAGGCTGATATGGCTGGATGACATTTAACGGGTCTATACGTGATACGATCATACTTATCAAAATATTATTAGTACAACTTATTCAAGATCTCGCCAGAGGGTCGACATTCTACTCCGATACTGCCGGCGGATTGCCTACTGGCTGCACCCTGCTATCAAAGTGGCGAGAGGAGGTGGGTGTAACAACACCTCCCCTTCCCTGGTCACCGCTGGCGGATTAACTCGGCGTGGGCTGACGATCTACATTCCCGGTCCTCGGCCTCCTTTCGTGCAATTACGGCCTCACAAAAGGAGACAACAGCGGAACAGAACCCATGGCCACTGAGTATCTTGCTTACTACGGCTGGCAGCGACAAGTCTCCTCCAAGTACTGCCGACAGGACATGGCTCTAGGGCCCCATTCCTCCAGAATGTGGCGACTCCTGCATATTCAGGCGTGCTCATCAGGAGACCTTGGCGAGGGAAGTGGAATAGGAGGTCTTCAGTCTTAGACAACAAGACTTTAACGCCCAACATGTTTATCTGGTCAGCCACAACCGCGACTAATAACCACAAGCGCGTCGTAATAGTACTGTCAATAGCTAGATAAGTATGATGCGCTTAATGTGTTGTATTGAATCAAAACGCAATAGTTTAAAATGGACCATACTGTATGTATTCAAGCAGTAACATAATCGTAGTGCGATTGATTGCACTATAGATGATTTATGTCGATGGTTTCATAATTTATAAAGTTGGCGCCTATATTCCACGGGTGGTTCGCGGTTCTACGGGATAAGTCGGGAGTAGGGGCTATAATGGGTGAAATTCGGTGCAGTCGAAGCGCATCGTCAGGTTTGGCTACGGAAGTCGTCACAAACAAGAGGTCGACGACCGCCTGGCGCCTAGTAGACGTTAACCAGTCGATATTACATGAACTATAACATCAACACATGAAACCTGTAAAATATTTGTTATAAAATTACCGTTGAAAATACTTTGTGAAATTTCGAACAAGAAAAGTTTGTTTGGTTTCTGGAAATTTGTAATCGTGTTTACAGCGAGTATAGTTATTAATTTTTGAACGGTTTTCTCTTTTGTGCTGTAAAATAATTAACAAAATATCGAAGTAAGTTGGACCTTACTTTGTATATATTTTTTAAAATTTTATATACAAAAAATAAGAATATTACATGTATTGTCGTATAATATTTAGTATCTATGTACCTATAACTTGTTTTTATAATTAAAGTATGATATTTATGATCAATACAAAGCTAATTATATTTAATTATCTTTAAGAGTTCTCAAACAAGTTGAGTGGGTTAAATACTCAAGCCTTTGTAAAAGAGAACGCCGCCCACGTCCTTTGGCTTCCTTTGAGATGGAATATGAATTATTTATTTATTTAGATATAACCAACGATGTAACCAAGAGTTACAAATTATACAAAGTTACATGAACATTTGACATGTGAGAAAAATTAATTTGTACTCACGTCGTTATTCACGTAATACATAGCAAACTATCATTTTTACTAAATATCTAATAATAATATTATTGATGTGAAACATCTAATGCGGAGGCAGGTAAAATCGGCTGTTAGCGTGGCGACGCTTTTATTTTACTTGTTATGTTCAAATCTTGCATGTTAAATTTGACACACTTCCCGGTTTCCGATTGAGCTGAAATTTTACACGCATATTTATATCACGTGACAATGCAATATTATGATGACATGGAGCTGATCTGATGATGGAGCTGAAAGGTGGACATAGGAACTGGATTGTATGATTCGTCTTAAGGAGTACTTCGTCTACCTACAGTCGTGAAGCGAGTATAAGTAGATATATTAATTTATTTATTGCACGCCTCATAAGCAAAGCGTTGAGGTGTGTTTTACTCCCGTTTTACACGGAACAACTGATTTTTCAACCTTAAAATGTCTCTATTTATCATATATTGCACTTGTAAATTAATATCTACACACACATATAAAGAACAAACACTATTTTTAACACTCATGATATTTTTGATGCCATTTTTGTTATTTAAACTAGTTAAAAAACTGTTTGAAAAAAATCTGGCTTGGACGTCCGTGAGTTGTAGGTAATGTATGTTAACAAGATAACGACCAAAATATTTTACTAATCAAGTCTTTTCATTGGGCAAACAAAGAGATCCATAACAACTCGGATCAAAGAACACAGCTGATGTGAAGCACAGTCGCTATACAAAGTCTGCAATTTGTTAGCACACACAGGACCACACCCGCCATTGCATTAGGTTTGACAAACCTCAAATCCTCGCAAAAGAACATCGATATCGCCCTAGAATGATACGTGAGGCTATTGAAATTAAGAAATATCCCAATTTCAATAAAGAAGACGGCTGGGTCTTACCATCAAGCTGGAATCCTGTGATAGGCCTCACCAAACAGAATACAAGAAGGCACACCACAAGATTGCAAGACACAGTTAGCGCTTATTGTGTAGATAAAACCCACAGTAGTGATTAGTCTTTGCCTTCTTAAAAAAATATATTTAAAAATTTAAACTTTATTAGTTCTCAGTAATTCCGTACAAAATTTAATAATCCATAACAGTTGTTGCCTACTGAGTTTTCTGGCCGGATCTTTCTCAGTCAGGCCGCGTTCCGATCCGGTGGTAGCTTCTTAGTCTTAGCTTTTGGCAAAATCAATATATTTAATAATATAAACTAATAACCAAGATTGTCTTCTTACTGGTAGTAATTGGTAGTTTGTGGTAGAATTTTTGAGCACTAAATAAAAACAAAAATTTTACAATTTAAAGAGGTTGAGTATTATACTCATTTTAATATACTAACTTAAAGTCTCATACATTGTAAGCATAAAAATTTGAAGTAGATATTTTCACTGTTTCTAAACGAATATTAGGTGGGTTAAAATAAATAAACCAAAAATTTTGTAAAATCATATACTGTGGGTAGATGAAAGCGTTGAAATAACATTAACAAGCTGTAACAGAGCTATGTTTGTACATTTGAGAAAAAAAATACTGTATTAGGCTATATAGGCGTGTCTAAACACAAAACGATTTTTTTAGATTTTTTGCCTGTTTGTTTATCTGTTTGTTCGACCGCGCATCACTCAAAAACTACTGAATGGATTTTTTATTTGATAGCTCGCGATTAGACTTAAAAACTGGTGTACATTTTATCCCGCTACTATATCGGGAACCTGAGATATAACGTAAAAACTAGCTTTTGGGTTCAGTGGAGCCGCGGGTAAAGGCTAGCTTAGATATATGTATAACGGTAAATCGAATAAAATTTTAATCAGCACTGTTATTGGAAGGGATAAGATTATTTCGAAATTAATAAGTGGGCCTTGCAAACAAATGTAATTCTGTAAAAAATCATTGTAAGCTATTATTAGACGACGCGACGTAGAGGTGCGCGATTGCAATTTGTAAATAAGGAAAAAGAGTATTTTAGTACGAGCGGGAATCGAACCTGCGTCCTTTCCTATCCGGGGAAGTGCTCTTTATTCACATATTATAATTTGTACTTTAAGAGTAGCTGAGCATGTCAAGTGCTAAAATATAGATTAAAATATACCTATATGTTATTATTGCAAAAAATAAATTTAGTATAGTTGGCTCTCAATAAATGTTGGATTTTCAATCGGCTGTAGTAACTATGTGCATTGTATTGTGTATTGGATTGTGTACTGGCTCTAAAATGTAGACTATGTGTGCCAGATATGAAAAAAAATACAGGATCGTATTTATTGTACTTTAATTTTGAGAAACAAAACTCTTTAACATTATGTTGGAAATAATAAGCTTTATTATTGGGGTTTCAAAAAACACAACAATAACTTTAATGCTATCTAATCTAGTCAATATGTTACAGCAAGTAATTGGGTATTTACGTCATATGAACCTTAATAACGTTCTTTTATCTGATGTTGGCTTAAATGCGACTTTATTGGCATACCACTATATTATTTCGTGGATAGCAATAAGTTTTTTGTTAGCATAGTCTAGTCCTATGTACCTACGAGTAAGCCTTAGATAATAAAAAATATTACTATGAAATTAAAGATACCTAAACCTAATTTTACAATAAAATTATAGTACGTTATCGCTACTATATTACTTAGTACTTTCAGGTATAAGCATGATCTAAGTGCATGATAATAATAAGTTCCAAGAAAATATAGATGAATTTTTTTTTAATATAAAATTAATTCGAAGAAATATACGCTATTATACTAGATGAAAACCCGGCTTCGCTCGGGTGAAATGTGACTCATAATACACAATCTTTTACAAAACTGACACGTGTGAATTTACCTTAACGAACTCAAGATGGCATCCGAGAGGCCAATACGGCGACTGCCATTAGAATTTAACAAAATACTCGACAATTTGAATTTTGCGGATATATATTATGTTGTCGACTCGAAATCATTATTTTTTTTATGTTTTATTATTCAGGTAAGGTTTCAATCGAGTCTACCGTATCGCTTGACCGAATTATTAATATAGATAATGGATATTTTAGGAGGAGAGCCCACCACTTCCCCACGGATTGTCAATCTCAGTTATCTTTGGACACACACAAAATAACCTTTTTTTTTGTTAAGTCGGGAACAAATTTACCTAACCACACACCCCGTCATTCGGGGCAACGAACAGGGTAGTATGGGGCCCTTACCCATTAAATAAACCCGCCGTGTGCCGTCTCTCCGCCTGTGTTGGCGGGACACTGGTACTATGTTGCATTACTTCAGATTGGCGGGCCACTGGAACTATGTTATATTGCTTCAGTGGTACACACAAAATAACCTAAGATTGCCAATCCGCTCTCTCATTGTTCTATAATAATAACAATGAACTTCCGCCAAGCGTCACCTCATTCAATCAATTATCAAATGACCACAAATTTATTACAAAAGCTATATCAATTAAACATTATAATGAATAAATATAAAAAACAAAAATGTATCTCCAAAGAAATAAGCGTCGCGATAGATCGTTATATTATTAGATTCTTGTTTCTGTTTACAATTAGATACTTAAGTATGTTTAATATCCATTAATATTGATTAAAAATTAATAATTTGAAGAGGTTTCGATTAGCAACATCGACCCCGGATGCTCAAGTCAACTTCTTGCTATCCCGACTTCTCAACAAGGAACCACCGCCTCAGTAGTTGAAAAATTTGTTTTCTCTTTGAAGACGGAAAATGCTCCAGGACCCTACCTTATAACTACTGAAATACTTTAACCACAAAGTGCATCCTGCTCGTGACTGTTATTTTCGATTTCACATTTTTCACTTTGTGTTTAATGTATAGTGCTAAGCATGTAAAATGCTAAAAATATATATAAAAATATCTAAATACTGAAATACTGTTATCAGATTTATCCTCTGCCATTAAGATAGATAATTGAAAAGATAGCTTTAGATAGCTAGCTTTTGAAGATTTTTGGAAATTATTTGTTTTGTTTAGTAGGAAACCTGTTTGAGGGGTTTTTCTAGAAAATTTGTGATGTTTGCCTATCCGTACAGGACAAGTGTGTTGAGCTACTGCTTAAATCCATCTCATTCTTAGAGTAAGCCCGTGCTCAATAGTTGGACAGTAAAGGGCTGAAAATCATCATATATATAGCAAACCGTCGAAGTGGTTACCGATCTGGAATAGCCCGGGCGAACTCAGGTGTCCTATCGGCAGCAATCTGTGTCAGGGCATCGAATTAGGTCACAGGTTCTTGAAACTGTCCAGCCTTGATGTCTTTAGTGCATTCTGCTATGCATTTCGTTGCAATAATACCGTTTATTTAATTAATATTTTATTTAATATTTTTTTCTATTGAAATGATTTATATTTTGAAATTACATATGGTATATGCCGTGGGAACGCAATGGAGATTTATAATAACAATCATCAGAACGGCGGCGACGTGGTTCGCCACCTCTCACGTCTAGTTTCCACGGGGCAAAAAAAAGCAGCGGATGGCTACCTCATGATATATTTTTTTTTATTGCAGGTAGTGGCAGGCGAGCCATGGCCCATCTGAAGATAAATGGTAACCGTCGCTCATGGACTCGCCTATACTGAGAGTATTGTCAAGCCGCTGCTCACCATTTCATTTCACAGATATGAAATGAAAGAATAAACGGCTATCTCCAGCTACAGCCAAAACGCATCGATGTGCTTCATGGCCGGTCACACGGGAGATGGTGGTACCAACCCGCTCGGGCCCGATACCAAGTGAGTACTCCCACTTGGTACCCAGCCCTACCACCACTCATGCAATGGATGATAATTGCTTACTTCCCTTAGTCGCCTCATACGACACCCATGGGAAAGAATGGTGGTGACACTTGTATTCTTAGTCTGTCACCACACGGACAAAAATGTATTATTAAGTGTATGTACCTATATAGGGTACTTTGATAAAAAATAAACCAATGAAAAATACATTGTGAATAAGGCAGTATTAACTACCTAATAATAAATACCGCGTTGTATACACAGCACTGGCTGTATTATGTCTACCTTATACATTAAAGTTAATGGAGTCGGTACGGATTAATATGAATAGAAACATTCATAATAAACGTTTATAAATATTTCAAATACATATTGTTTTAGGGTTTCGATGAACATTGAACACATAATCTCCCTTTGTAATTTTGTAAAGCTCTGGCTGTGATTTTTTTATTGCGTCTGGTGACAGACGAGCTACGGCCCACCTGATGGTAACCGTCCTCACGGACTCAACTATACCGAGAGTATTGTGTCAAGCTACGGCTCACCATTTCATTTTACATATATGAAACTAAAGAATTAACAGCTATCTCCTGCTACAACCAAAACAAATCGATGTGCTTCAGCCAGTTACTCAGGAGATGGTGTTACCAAACCACGCGGGCCCAATAGCAAGTGAGTAGTCCCACTTGGTGCTCAGCCCTACTACCAGTAATGGGTGATAATTGCTTACTTCCCTTAGTCACCTCGTACGGCATTCAAGGTAATCTTGAGAGACCATCCATCCATCTATCAGCCTTTCATCGTCCACTGCTGGACATAGGCCTCCCCAAAATGCGGGTTTTACCATAATCGCCACGCTTGGTAGGCGGGTTGGCGATCGCAGTGGATGTTTTTAGTACACAAAGGAACGCTGCTGCCCGGTGCCCCGTTAATCCCTTAGTCAGCTTTTACGACTCTCATAAGAAGAGACGGGGTGGAGCTATTCTTGGTGCCAGCCCCACACTGCAAAAAACGTCTTGAGAGACATTTGTATTTAATTTTATTTCATATCTAAGACTAAGGGATTAAATAAAACAGCTCAGCTCATCAGCTAGTTATCTATAGGTAGGTACTATTATAAAACTGTAACAGAGCTGTGTCTGTACATTCAAGATATTTGAGAAAAAAATGACTGTAATAGGCTATATAGGCGTGTCTAAACACAAAACAATTTTTTTTAGAATTTTTGTCTGTTTGTTTGTTCGCGCATCACACAAAAACTACGCGCTGTAATTGACTGGCTGTACAGAAAATAGAACTGTTTCTTTTTTATAATTACTCAGCTGTCAGTTGAAAGTAATTCTCCCTAGGGCTGAAAAGTATTACTTTCAACCCGCTTCTCAGGAAACTTCAGGCCTACTTTCAGAGTATGAGTAATGAAAAATTAATAAAAGCACCTACCCCTTTAAGTTCGCCTTCCTCGTTGGGCGTTTTAAACTGACCTTTGATCTTTTGGTCATTAAATTTGTTTCTTGGTGTCAGTCTTAATAGAGTCCCTCAACTCTTCCTAAGTAAGCTAGTCAGAATATTTCTTTTCTCTATATCTAACATTATTATCATAGTTTTTCACCATGCACGTACGGGTACAATACAATAATATTTTTTATTAAAAGGCTCTCTAAAGCATTTTGACGACATTCCCTCAGCTAAAAATAGTCTCAATGTCAGGTTGCATTACAAATTCTTGCGTCATTACTATTATTATTGTCATATCGTTGTGCCCCTTGTGCCCTAACAAACGCTAGAAAAATCCTTCTATATAATCTGTGTTGTCACATGAAAAGAATGACGTAGTAGTTTGTCTGTGTGTGACGCAAATTAAAATTATCGATCATATAATTATACCAGTCTCATCTTATAGAAAGTATGGTATATAAGTAGCGATATGTAGGCCACATCGCTCGGAGAATCAATAACTGCTGGGCAAGAAAAGTCGTGGTGACCACGTATCGGACAGCGTAGTGTAGGACCGCCAAATGGTAGAAACCAACTGGACCGACCTTTCACTTTTGGAGAGGCCTGTCTAACAGTCGGTAGCATGATGGACAGATGGATGGTGATGTAGTAGACACAACTCTATGTACCTGGTATTAGTAGGATTAGCTATATCCCTAAAAACATTTAATTTTAAATTATGTTTATCTGATACATAACGATCTATAGAAGTAGAAATTGGTGCGAGTGGAATATACGGTGTGTCAAAATGTTCAAGAAGCATTAAGAAAATTTCTGAAATGTTTGTGGTTTTGAATCGCACTTGTGATACGGTGATATTGTGGTTTTTAAAGAGTAGCCTACTCGTATATCCATTTCTGGGCTTTGGACTAGATATATGAAAAAAATAATGGTGTTTGGTTGTATAGTTATAGCTTGAAAGTGTAATAAAAAAAGTACTTTCGCATTTATAATACTGGTAAGGATTGTATAACATGTTGAAATTGTTATGGTTTCCATGTAAAAATCAGTCTCAATTGCAGATAAACGGTAACTTGGACAAAAACAGGAATCTAAAAGTGTCTATGTAGGTACGGTTATCATTGTAATTTTTTAAATTTATACAGAATGCAGATCTCTACAAAAAGATCTAGTTTAACGCTAGTAATTGCTATACATAAAACAGTATTTTCGTTTTAGATATCTGGTTCCTTGGTAGATACTAATTAGGTAACTAAAACCGCTAAATAAATTAATTGGGAATTTGATATCGTGTCCTTTAAAAGGAAAGGGCAAAGTTGAAGATTTTGGGGTAGTTGTGTTGTTTACACGTGTTGTTTACTTGATACCCTTATCCTTGGAAGTGACTTCACCTGCTGTAATTATACATGGGTGGGCACGTGTACTAGGGCTAAGTGCGCATTTTGTAATCATAACATTATACATAACTAACATAGCATCACGCCTGTATTCCCCAAAGGGGTAGGCAGAGGTGTATTACTCACCCACGACTCGCCAGCTATGTTTGAGTCCCACGTAATAGGAGGCGAGCCTATTGACGTCTACCGGGCACATTTCCAAACTCCGGGTTGCTACTGAGAATTTTTCTTTTTAGGAAAAAGCTCAATAACATTGCCCGACCCAGGGATCGAACCCGAGACCTCATGATTAGCAGTCGCATACACTACCGCTACACCACCGAGGCAGTTTACATACATACCTATATCATACTTTATCCGATTCTTTTTTAAAGTTCACTATAACTGAACACAACGCAACGTGAGGAAATGTGAAATCAAAAATGATAACCACGAGCAGGATTTGAGCCCATGTCTACTAAGCCATCGTAACATGTGCTCAGAACTATCCATTTCGATAACACATTCCCTCTTAATGTATTGGATGACGCCCACGGCATCTGTTGGATGTATTGGCATGTCCGTTATATTATTATCTATATAAATAAAATGATAGAGGTGTACCGTTGTCCATGCATCACGGTAAAACTACTCAATATATTACAATTATGTTTTTTAAATATTTAGATATTTAGATATTTAGACACATTTTTCACTTTGTGTTTAATGTATGTTTTTTAAGTTTAATTTCTTAGACACTTTGCCTTTATCTTATTACTATAAGTATATTAGACTGTTATTTTAGATTTCACATTTTCATACTTTGTGTTATTTTATATGTTTTTTTGTTCCTTCAAATCCACTAACTCATATTTACAAAGCAATAGTGAGTCCAGGAATATTATGTGTTGAATTATGTCTGAGCTGATTTGCCGTAGCGGAAGTATTTACACGTAAAATGTTCTTCGAGAGATGGTACGGAATAGAGTTGCGCAAGTAGGTAGCTTCCGTCTCGTATTTTCTCTTACGTTTTCATATAGCGTTGTCTCTTTTAATGCGTAGGGGTAGCTGCTTCTATTTTTAGACATGGCTGGTACTTAGACACAACTGTATATATAACTGAACTAAGAAGTTATCCATTTTTATAGAATAGTCAACTAAGTTAAAAATAAACTTCGTTATTGGAATATATACTGAGTAGTATATCTACACAAGATAATATATTTCGTTATCGCAGTGGTAAGTAATACTTGTGCGTCATTATTATCCTTTATGTTTGTGAATCTTTGTTGCGTCATATATAAAATATGAGACCTTACACGCTTTAATAGAATTTGCAATAAATTGGGCGGCGTTATTGAGCTTTTTCATAAAAAAAAAGAAAAATTCTCAGTAGCAGCCCGGAGTTTGGAAATATACCCGGTAGACGGCAACAGGCTCGCCCCCTGTTACGTGGGACTAAAAACAACAACATAATAACATAGCTAGCGAATCGTGGGTGTGTAAATACACCTCTGCCTGCCCCTAACATTATTGATCTTTCTTAATAACAGGACATGATATGTGATGTCGTAAGTTATTTAAATAAAAATGAACTAAACAATAATGTGTAAGCACGTAACTTTAAATGGTGGCGTTACTCTCACCTGATACTAAATTCTACCTCCAGTAAAGCAATGGGTGATCATCGCTTACTTTCCTTATTCGCCTCGTATGACACCCGTGGCAAAGGATGCGGTGGTGACTCTTGTATTCTTTCACCAAACGGAACGTGTGCGAGGCGGTTATGACAGGGCTGGGTTGGAAACTTATTACACATTTTTAAAGTATACATTATTTGTGAATAAGGAAAAAGAGATTTTTAGTAGGAGCGACAATCGAACCCGCGTCTTTTCCAATCCGGGGAAGTACTCTAAGCCACTGAGCTATCCTACTGATCTTTGGATCATCCCAATTGCCTCATCACGTTTGTCCATGGTGGATGCATGTAATGCTTGCCGATAGATGGCGTTGGTCGTAAGACAAATATGATGAGGAAATTGGGATGATCGAAAGATCAGTAAAATAGCTCAGTGGCTTAGAGCACTTCCCCGGATTGGAAAAGACGCGGGTTCAATTCCCGCTCCTACTAAAAATCTCTTTTTCCTTATTCACAAATAATTTATACTTTAAAAAGTAGCGGAGCATGTCAATTGCTAAAAAATATAGATCTAAAATTATTACACATTGTTAGTCCGTAATTTGATAACAATTTTTAATAGTAGATTTTTTGTGTTTCCCATATAAATCAAATCAAATATAATTTATTTCAGATTCTAGATCCATATGACAAATTAAGTTAAATTAATTAATAAATGAAATTAAATTGTAAATTATAAATGACATTAAATGGTAGAATCAAAATCAAAATTAAATTAAACATAATACACACAACAATTATTATTATATTACTATATATCTTACATTATATTACTATATTACATTATGCTATAAGAATCCTAATGTGGTGACGCAGAATTGGACAGCTAAAGTTATCCGTAATAGCCTTCAGTATGCTGTTGCTGCTCGCACGGGTTCTACTCAGCAGTGAGGCAATCTTTTTCCGCATGATAGCCGCAAAGCCATCGGTGCGTGCTTCTGCGAACATGGTGGATGCACTACAGAACCGCGGGAGCCGCATCAGCACCCTAAAAGCATTGTTATACTCGCAGAGCGTTGAGGGCTTTCTGAGTGTATGCCGTCCACAAGCTACTGCAGTAGAATGATTGGCAGTAGGCTTTAAAGAGTGTAATTTTTGCTTCGTATGAGCAAGATGCAAATCTACTGGACCGCATATTCGCTCTAACCGTCAGCGCCCTACGCTCTCTGTCCATATCTGCCTCATCACAAAGGTCCTCGCAGACAATATGTCCTAGGTACCTAAACTGTTTAACTCTACTGAGAGGAATACCATTAAGCAGCAATGGAGGCACATAGCCAGGTCCCTTTCTACCCTTCGAGAACACCATGTACTCGCTCTTCTTTGCGTTATAACGTAGGCCATAACCCGTGGCGTACGCTTCACAAAACTCCAAGAGCTTCCTGACAGATCCGACAGAGGGCGCCAGCAGCACCATATCGTCCGCGTAGCTTAAGTTATTGATACGTACGCCGTCAATTGAACAACCCGTCCGCATGCTACTGAGGCCCTCCAACAGCTCATTCACATACAAGTTGAAGAGCTTCGGCGAGCCTTAGCATCATTCTCTATATTGGTATTATCGGTTATCTAATGCTTTACAGCCTTGCTTATCCCAGCGTGAATGGGCCGGCTCGATCGGGGAAGTAACACCTTCTCAGAAAAAATCAGCGTGTAACAACGGTGGTTACGCCTACCGTTGTGTTTCGTATGGCGAGTAAGAGCGCCGGAGGCCCAAACCCCCTCCCTATCCTATTCTTATTATCTTTCTTGTGCTTTACTTAGTTTTTTTTAATGCTAATGGTGGCAGACGATCCACAGCCCACCTGATGGCAAGTGATAACTGTCGCTCATGGACTCAACTATACTTGAGAGCATTCAAGTCAAGCCGCTGCGCACCATTTCATTTCTCTGAATATGAAATCTATCTATATCTATACTATTATATAACTGTAACAGAGCTGTGTCTGTACATTTAAGATATTTGAGAAAAAATTACTGTATTAGACTATATAGGCGTGTCTGAACGCTGTTTGTCTGTTTATCTGTTTGTTTGTTCGCGCATCACGCAAAAACTACTGAACGGATTTTGATGCAACTTTTTCTATTTGATAGATCTTGATTAGACTTAAAACTAGTATACATTTTATCCCGTTGCTATATCGGGAACCAGAGATATTACAAAAAAAAATAATTTTCAAGTTACCGATGTAAGATGTTTTGCTGTACCTACTTTGATATTGGTACTTATAATGGTTGTTCCATTATACCTTTTCTTATAAACAATACGAAAGTCTTACTTAGTTAGGTTATTATTCCAAATACGTACCTTAAATAGCGGTTCAATAAAAAAAAGAACAAACTGTCCCAAAATCACGTTAATTCCCCAAGTAGTAACATTGTATTTCATTTAGATTAGATTTACATAAATAACGTAGCCTATTTTGTTTAACATTATCAAGTTCCCGATTACAGAAACCGGATAAAACGAATACCAGTTTTTAAGTCTAAAGCTATCGAAAACGAAATGTGGTATTAAAATTGGTTCAGCGAGTTTGGACACGTCTAAATAGTCTAATATAGTAGTTGTTCCTATTTTTTTATTGCGTATGGTGTCAGGCGAGCTGCAGCCCAAATGATGGTAAGTGGTAACGCCTGCTCATGGTCTCAACTTACTGTCAAGCTACTGCTACCATTTAATTTTAAGGATATGAAATAACAAAATAATAAAATATATAACTTAGGGCTGCTTCATGGCTGTTTAAAAGGGAGAAGGTGGTACCAACCCGCTCGGGCCCGAAAACAAGTGAGTACTGGGAGTACTCACTTGGTATCCAAACCTACCACCAGTAATGCAATGTGTGATAATTGCTAACTTCCCTCATAGGTCTCGCACGACACCCGCGGAAAAGAATGGGTGGAGTGGTCCGTCACCACACAGTTTAAAAATGTACAGCCTCCGAAAAACCTTAAATCTAAAATGTACTTATATACACAGCTCTGTTACAGATATCTTCTATTACATATAATAAAATTGAAGTGTCTATTGATAATGTCTAAATAACAGGTTTTTACTAAGTGTATACAAGAGTATATACGCCTATAACAAAATACCAATTTTTAAAGTTTTTGTCTGTCTATGTGACTGTTTGTTCCGGCTAATCTCTGGAACGGCTGGACCGATTTGGACGAGACTTTCACTAGCAGATAGCTGTTGTTACAGCGCGTAACTTAGTGTACTTTTATTTTAAAAAAATAATTACCATTCCGTGAAAAAAAATACATGAAATCGTGAGTTAATAAAATCTCCTGAATGGCTAGACTGATTTGAATGGGAATTTCACTAGCAGATAGCTTGCGCGTTGTTATAAGCTGGTATATAGTAACCGACGCTCATAGTCTCAACTATACCGAGAGTATTGTCAAGCCGCTGCTCACCATTTCATTTCACAGTTATGAAATGAAAGAATAAATAGCTCCCGCTACAGCCAAAACGTTACGATGTGCTTCATGGCCGGTCACACGGGAGGGGGTGGTACCAACCTTCTCGGGCCTGATACCAAGTGAGTGCTCCCACTTGGTACCCAGCCCTACCACCAGTCATGATGGATGATAATTGCTTACTTAGTCGCCACGCGTGTGCGCATGTCGTATGCGACACTCGTGGGAAAGATGCGGTGGTGACACTTGTATTCTTAGTCCGTCACCACACGGACATTACTTTAATTTAGGAAAAATAATTAGGGATCCGCGCAAAAAAAACAAAAACCCGTGAGATTTGAAATTGTGAATGAATACCGATTCAAATAGATACGTAGGTATATAAATCGAATATACATCCAATACACATAATATATTCCAACTAGCTTCTGCCTGTAGTTTCATCTACGTAGCCTGCAGGCAATAAATGAGATATTTTTTTAGAAACAAACATTATATTATGTTAGTTATACGGAGGTATTACCTAGGATTTGTAGGTGTATCTGTAATACCTATGTATAGCTAACATAATATATAATGTTTGTTTCTGAGAAAATATACCACTTCAGAGTTGCGCAGAGGGCCATGGAGAGAGCCTTGCTCAGGGCCTCCTTGCGCAACTGAAGAATAAATATGTAGATTAGTCGGGAAACACATGTGAGAGATGTGGTGGAAACCATCACGCAGCAAAATTGGATATGGGTCATATTGCTCGGACGAGCACAGATAGATGGGCATGGAAAGCCCTAGAGTGGACGCCGTGGATGAACACCATACAACGTGGTAGCCCACCTAAGCGATGGGTAGACTGCATGTTGTGCCTGGATAAATCAAGCAGCAGACAGTCCTGGAAGAAATTGGGAGCGGCCCATGTGCAGTTATGCACCCAGGAGAGGCTGATAACGATGATGAATTATGCAATGCGGGTTCGTAGACTTTACAAGTTATCGAGAAAGTTTCTGAGGTATGCAAGTTTCCTCACGATATTTTCCTTCACCGAGCTAATTGTAAACAAACACACATATTGCAAAATCTCGAAAAGTCAGAGGTGTGTGCGGTGAGGTCTCAACCTTGGACTCGGGATTAAAATCGATACCACTGTCTTTGCAGTCCTTAGTTTTACCGCCAGGCCATTACTGCTATTATGTTTTTACATGCGGGTAGTAAAAAGTTGTTATTTAAACATTATAAACAGACACTTAATTTTTATTTATTTGCTTAAATTAATTATTTAACGTAGGTAACTAAAGTGGTGTATAAACTTCCTGGTGAATCACAAACATTTCCATCAATGAACTGCATTGCAATGTGGATGAAGCTGTTAATTAAACACTATAAATGTGCCCGATCTACCCCCTCACAAACTAGAACTTAAGATTGGTGTACCCATCATACTACTTCGTAATTTAAACCCACCGAAACTTTTCAATGGTACTAGATTGCGAGGTGTACCTGTCTTTGCAAGGAAATGTTTTAAAAGGACTTTTAATATCCGAATGTGAAAAAGGTGAGACGGTATCTATACTACGAATTCCCATAATATCGTTGAATTTTACCTTTAAATTCAAAAGAGTTCAATTTCAAAGGTTGCTTTATTTATTTTTATGAAATTCCACGTGGACGAAGTAACAGCTAGTACTATTATAAAGCTGTAACAGAGCTGTGTCTGTACATTTAAGATATTTGAGAAAAAATACTGTAATAGACAATATAGACGTGTCTGAACACAAAACAATTTTTTTTGGAAAGAATAAACGGCTATCTACTGCTACAGTCAAAACACACTGATGTGCTTCATGACCGGTCACACAGGAGACGGTGGTACCGACCCGTTCGGGCCTGATCCTATATATAGCCTTTCCTCTCCTTATTATTTTTCCTATCCACCTTCTTTTGAAAATCCTTTATGGATACCCGTCCGCCGGGCAGACGGACCCCATCCACCTCCTATCCCTTTCCTTGGAGATGTCGATGCGCGAGTGATGCCTCTGATGTTGTTAGCGTCTATGGGTTACAGTAACCGCTTACCATCAGGTGGGCCGTATGCTTATTCACCACCCATGTAGTATAAAAAATATATATATCTGGGAGTCCTAGGTCTTGTCTCCGAGCTTCACCATTTGATATTACTTCCATCCATCCATCAGCCTTTCATCGTCCACTGCTGGACATAGGCCTCCCCAAGTGAACGCCACAATGAGCGGTCCCGTCATGGGGGATAATGCCGTAATCGCCATGCTTGGCAGGCGGGTTGGCGATCGCAGTAGATGTTGTTAACACTTGAGGGAGTGCTGCTGCCCACTCCCCCGGCATTCCCTCAGTCGGCTCTTACGACTCCCATGGGTAGAGAGGGGTGGGACAATTCTAAAGCCGGCCCCACACGGCCTATATATTTAAACTTCTGTGGATAAATATCACTCTATGGTCTCTGGTGTTGCGTCTATAGACTACGGTAACTATAAGGTGCCGTATGCTTGTTTGCCATCTTTGTAGTCAAGGAAGATACACTCTACCCGAGCTTTTAGTATAAAAAGACCAACGCTGTAATGGACTACTACTTGTAAAGACAATCGATATACCTTTTTCCACAAGGTTGTAAGGTTGGCGTAAGACGGCTCTTAAGTTTTGTCGGATTACTTTCGAATTGAATTACAGTGTGAGTGTAAATCAATAGAGAGTATCCTGTGTTAGCTTTAGTGCATTGCAATTTTGATAATGATATTCAGCGTCAATAAATGCTGTGCACGAATTTCAGGAATATAGAATATTTTCTTATACCTATATTAATGTGTGTGCGTTCATGACTTAAAACATATAGTTTTAATTATTTTTCATAGTAACAAATTAGTGTTCAGTAGAAATAATGCATACAAATAAATTATTTCCACATCAAACCGCCCACGCCTCCGGTCGCATCACGCATGGCGCATTGAAACAATATTATTTCATGGAAAAAACATGTGTCAGCGTGACGAAGGCGGTGCTTTGTAATAAATAATATCTATATTGCTATTTTACACAAATAAGTTTGCCCGTTGCTATAATTTTCCTAGTATTTGTATGTCATTTGGAAATGACTCAACAAAGGACGTCGAAAAGCTCATGTTTCAAAAATTAATTTAAATCCTTTATGCTCTTTCTGAAAAATTGGAGACAGTAATGGATATAAAAAATTATGTAAATTTCTGTGGGTAAAAGATATTGTAGATATTATATTTTTGAAATTCAAGCTAGAAAATTACTGTGAAGGGCGGCTGGATCGCTACCCAACTGTACGTGCGTCATTTATTTGAAGTGGAATTTACATGGACACGGTTGTAAATCTCAAAATATTGTACAGTTACATACAAGGTTAACATTAATACTTTACCAAATATGTACTATTGTATAAATTTTTGTGGATATATTCATTACTTTATACGAGTAGATGTAAGATGTGTGATATAGAGTAAACCCATCCATCAGCCTTTTGACGTCCACTGCTGGACGTCAAAACCTACACCAATTAATTTAAAAGTTATAGTTCAAACTAAGGATTTTAGTTTATATAAATCACCAATCTTTTAGGCAGTGTAAAAATCGTAAAGTCAGGGCCACTGTAACACACATTATCCTAATTGTAACAGAGAAAAGAAATACTGTATTAGGCTATAATATAGGCGTGTCTAAACACAAAACAACTTTTTTTTGATTTTTTGTCTGTTTATCTGTTTGTTCGTTCGCGCATCACGCAAAACTACTGAACGGATTTTGATGCAACTATTTTTATTTGACAGCTCTTGATGAAACTTTAAAAAACTGGTGTACATTTTATACCGTTACTATATCGGGAACCTGAGATATAACTTAAAAACTAGCTTTTGGCTGCAGTGGAGCCGCGGGTATAGGCTAGTATTTACTAATACTATAAATGTGAATGCGAGCTTGTATGTATTTTACACTTTCACGCGGAGCATACATATACCAGTACATATAATCCGGAGTATAAAAAATACATAGGCTACTTTTCAGCTAAGAGAAATAGACAGTTGCTATGGGATAACTATTTTTGCAAAGAGACTATGAATGTAGAGTACTCTATATATACATTTGTTCACGCAAAATGGCTGGCAGAAAGAGTAATTGATAATATCGAGTATCATACTCGTGTCTGTATATTAATCAAGCTATGGCGCACCAGGGTTTCTATCCATTCATGAATGTAAGCGCTGACGTCAGGAGCTCCCCACAGTGGAGGCGCGGTCTCTCCCTTCGCCTAGCGAGCACTGAAAAGGGGGGTTTGACGTCAAGAATCCGTGCAACAAGTGCTCAACCAGAAGGTATACTAGGTGCCTAGGTATGTCATTGAAGTTATTTTTAGACTGCCGGAAAGGACCTAGATTCGTTTGTACTTTTGGCGATGCTATATAATAATAAATATTATCTACATTGGTACCAATTACTCCTTGTCTCTTGAATAAGCCTCAAAGTTTTTAATATCAGCGTTTTCATGGTATTTTGTACGGACTGCAATCGATGTAGCGGGTGGTTAATACCCACCCCATTAAGCAGTGGAATTTGATCATCTGCACTCAAATATCGCTACCGACCCGCTTATGATAGCGGTACCTTTTTTGGTAAGGCGGGAAAAATTTACCTAACCGCACATCTTTTTGTTTGGGGCAATAAACAGGGTAGTGTGGGTCCTCACTTACTAAAAAACCCGCCGTATGCCATCTCTCTACTTGTACTGGTGGACTACTGGAATTGTGGACATTACTTTAGTGTTTTGATATTATTATATATTTTTGATGTGAAAACATTTAATGAGAGGAGGGTAAAATCGGAAATTTATTTGTTTTTAATGCCATCTGTTGACAAAGGCATCTAACTAGGAAGTATAATGTCAATCAATAAACTAATAACAGTTTTAATTCATCTATGGATAACGAGAGGGCGCTTACCAAGAATTATATAAGACTCGAACAATATTTGAAGAAAGAAAGAAAATCGATGTTTTTACATCTGCTAGACGTCTGCGCTTAGCCATATAAATTAACACAGCGTGAAAATATTTTCGATTTCACACTTTCACACTTTGTGTTAATTACTTTAGTGGTTCACCGGCAGCTTACTCTTTTGGATATGACTGCGTTCGTGAATTGAATCAGTCACTGATTACTTAGAAAATCCATCTCTATACTTTTTTAAAACAGATTCAGATGTTTTAGAGGATGGTTTTGGTAGTGGTGGAGCCATGGCTTATCCCAGCAAAATTGGGCCGGCTCGATCGGGAAAATAGTACCCTCTAACATAAGTTCAGCTTAAAGAAATGGTATGTACTCTTACCGTTGTGTTCGGTAGGGTGAGTGAGAGCGCCGGAGGCCCAAAAATACTCCCCCCCCTTACTATCCTCTCTTTATTATCCATTCTATGTTATGATGGGCCTCGTGACGTAGTCGGTAGTGAAACTTCTTCCGTGCACGAGGTCATGGGTTTGCTTCCCACTCAGGACAATTATTTGTGTGATGAACACAGATGCATCTGGGTGTTTTCTATCTATTATATGTATGTATTTACGAAAAAAAGTAGTATATATATTATGTCCGTAATCTGGTACCCATAACGCAAGTGTTAAGCTTAGTTTGGGACCAGAGGACGTTGTGTGAAATGTCCGTGAATATTTATTTATTTATCATCTCCTTATTATCCTTCTTCTCCACCTATCCATTTCTTTGGACATGGCGATGCACGAGAGAGATACCTCTGGTATTGCTAGCGTTTATAGGCTACGGTAACCGCTTACCATCAAGTGGGCTGTATTCTTGTTTGGCACCCATATAGTATAAAAAAAATGCAAAACAAACACCAAACTGAGAAAAAGCTATCTGACTATCTAAGTGACTGACATATCAACGCACAGTCCAAACTCCTGGCATTGGGACATTTGGTTCAGTAGTATGTATTACAAAAAAAACGACACTAACAATAGAAAAAAGGTATTTAATACATTAAAAGTTTTATTATAACGCATTATCTAATTAAATAAAGTTTATTTAAAAATCACAAAATGAAAAACTAAAATGTTGACTATAGCTAACTTCAGGATGTCAGTTTTTCGTGAAGGTGTGCGCGCGCATCCTAAAAATTTACTTTCATCATTTTTCCAACGCGCCAAAAGAAGTACTTCAAATAAATGGGACATAAAACACATAATAGGACAACACTATGACGCGAACGAATTAAATCCATATATTAACATACACTACATGTAATACATAATTATATTTTTCTAAAAATAGCCCTGAGGCAGAGATCCTTCAATTCCGTATAGCTCTAAAGAATCTCTACAGCACTGGAGCAACAATGGAGAATTCGATTTTATTTATAGAATAATATCGTCTATGTATATATCATTGCTGCGATACGGTGTATGTAGTGTCCTATTACGTTTGTCGCTACTACCCTGTCGTGGGTGAATATCGAACCGGGTCTTACACTGAACTGTCTGGGACACTTTTTCGTTATATTATTATTTGAATGATGAATGATTAAATCTCACAAGTATTCATTGTACCAGTAACGTGACAATTATCGTTTCTAACATAACGAATATGAGATTTCGATCCCATCACGTCACGGGCCACATACTCTTGTGCTTCACAGATAGATATATGTTCTGAATATGCATGTTATTTATTTTTAAGATATGGTGACGTAAACCATTAATTTTATTGAATATGGCTGTCGCTGTTGGGATGTAAAAAAAACACTTAAACTTCCTTAAGTAAATATCTGTGAAAAGTGTTTATAAATCCGTTGTATGGTTTAGAACAGGGGTTTCCAAACTTTGAAGCCTTAGGGCAATAATGATTTTTTTAGTATGTTCCAAGGGCCAAAACACATTTACATAAATAAATGTCACTAATGTTGTTTTGTTTTACTGTGATTAGTGGGATTCATTTTATTTATTTGTTAGTTATTATTTATTAATATCCCTATGTTAAGTTTTCTCCGTAATAATTTCTGTCGTTAAGTTTTACCTTGCAAGGAAATAAAGCCGAGTAATTATCAGTCTGTTTTTTCTTCTTCAATTTATCACAACAATAGTAAGACATTGGCTGTCGCGAGGCACATTGATGACACTAGCCTTAAGTTGTCGCGGGCCGGATTGATATCACTAGCGGGCCGGATTTGGCCCGCGGGCCGTAGTTTGGAGACCCCTGGTTTAAAAGAAGCTAAAGGAGTAACAGATAGGTGGACAGCAGTTATTTTTTATAGATGTATAACCTTTCATTATATGACAGATATATAATCTGAGTGTATAACTAAACTACGGGCCCATACCACCGCCCTCTTTGTGACCGACCAAGAAACAACACGATGTCTTTTGATTGTAGCGGGAGATAACTGTCCATTAATTCATTTCCTATCTAAGAAACAAAACGGTGAATAGCGGCTTAGCGGTATCCTTAGTGTTATTTAGTCTATTAGTGGCTGTTACCAATGACTACCAGGTGGGCCATGGCTCGTCACCCACCATAAGCAATAAAAAAAGTGTTTTTCAATCAGCTTTTTATTTTTCTAACGAACTGACCGTATTATGTTATCTCTATGAATTGATCATAAGGTCTCGGATTCGATACCCGGGTCGGGCGGTACTATTGAGCTTTTTCGTAAAAAGATAAATTTTCAGTAGCAGCCCGGAGTTCGGAAATGTGCCCGGTAGACGGCAATAGGCTCGCCACCTATTACGTGGAACTTAAACATAGTTGGAGAATCGTGGGTGTGTAATACACCTCTGCCTACTACTTCGGGGATACAGGCTTGGTGCTATGTTTTTGTTTTTTTTTTATATTGTTCAATTGTAGAAAAGAGTAGGTACATAATAAAACATTTCTGTCACCGAGCCTCTTTGACTTTACAATTTTAATAATATTTGTATTTCTATTTTATATAAAGTTAATAACAATTGCCACTTCCATTTTTTCTTATGTAGATCAGACAAACATGTGTAAAAGTAATAAAACTCTTTTTTATTTCCAAAGAATATAAGTAGCGCCATCTATAAACGAACTTATAACTATCTACAAAAGCACATTACAAAAAAGTTTCGTATATTGTAACTGGTCGTAGACAGAGGATATAATGGTGCTTTTAACCTTTAACTTTCATGAAATGGAAGTAGCGCCATCTGGAATAAAATTTAAAAGCAACAACAAACGACAGCCCTAACTTGGTTTTCATTACAACCGCTAGAGGAGCTTAGAAAATATATTAACAATGTCAACACACACCAGCTTTTATGGCAGTTTAATCATAATCTGTTTTGAGGTATTTTTTATTTATTTACCATACTGAACCTTCTGAATATAAATACTAGTATGCATTTCATTTTGTTTACACTCACGGTTTCGTCTAAATACTTTCTTATAATTAGGTAACTGTACCCATGAAATAAACCATAATATCTGACATCATCAGACCCTAGTTATCATCTATCTATCGTTTATTTGATACCATTATTGTAGGTGAGTTAGTAAAAACATATCTCGTAGTATTATAACGACTGAAGATATTATTTAATATTTTTTAATGTATAGTCTTCTTAGCTAAGAATAAACTAGGTCTATTAAGTTTTTTTTAAATCTAGAGTGTTATTGGCTATTAAGAATACTTTCGATCAAGTTACCTTACTTACTTATCATCATGCCATCTGTTTTGCGTGGTAGGCAGAGAGAACAGAGTACCAAAAGTCTCTATTCTTGCATACATCAGTCGCTTCCTCAACATTCGTAATTCTCTTCATAGACGCTCGGCGGTTTCGGAGACTCCTGACTCCACATTCCTTCAATACATGACCGATTTGGTCTAGGTAGGTGAGTCTCGATCTCTCCTGTACCTTGTTACTTTAGCATTGTATGTCTTCTTAACCAGTTGCACGTCCGGCATTCTTTCCACATGTCTGAACCATAGGAGTATTCCCTTTCGTATCTTTACATCAATACTCGCTTTCATACTTATTCGCCCATCAGGTTACCATTTAAAAAAAAAACTTAATCAATATTTTTTTAGGCGTTTGGAAGCTGTGGTGACACAGACAGACATACAGATACACACGTTAAACTTGTAACACCTCTCTGTCTACGTTGCGCAAAATATGAGTGGTGTTTGGTTTCAATATGAATAGTTGTTCTGTAGGGGAATCGAATCTATAGCAGCAGATAGAGTCTTGGTTACTTGTCTTGGCGTCCAAAATATGATCGTTACTCGAGAACCTTTCTTCCCATCGGGTATCGGTTCATTGAGCGATTTGGTTGGTCTATTACTACTTCGACTTGCCCACCCGAAGGAATTGACTGTTGCCGAGTTAGAATTCTCAATATTTAGAGTAGGTATTTTGATCATATCTACTCTAAGGAGCTTTTAAGTACTCATTCCTTTATTGAAGGTATTTTTTATATAATTTTACCTCACTCACGCCTTTTTCCCAGCCTAGAATAGTATTGGCTCTTCTATTATATCTCTAATACTTTTAAGTCCATGCACAGAACACTGCTTACCAATAAATGTTCCATAAGCTCGACTGCCATCATAACAATAAATATCCTGGGTTCAGTTTCATCTCATGACAATTGTTTGTGTGATGAAGACCGATATTTGTACTGCATCTGGGTGTTTTCTATCAGTGGCAATTAATAAATTTCAGTCAAATAACATATGTATTATATCCGTAGTCTGGTACCCACAGCACAAGCGTTAAGCTTAGTTTGGGACCAGAGGACGTTGTGTGAAATGTCCGAGAATATATATTTTTTTAAACATGTGTTTTTATTTTTTTAAAGACAATATACACAGATAGTGAGACCCTGCACTAAGAAATAATCCTTGTATTGCTTGACTTTACAAAATTACAATTTAACTGACACAAAGTATACCCAGATCCAAAACAAGCGTTTGTGGATTACGTTCTATGTGATAATCGAATCTACAACCCTCGGCATATGAGATCGATATCTAAACCACTCCGCCATCTGTGCAGTATTTGAATTAAGAGGAATAATGATGTTTGCTCAATAAAAGACAGTAATTAAACAGATAGAAATATAGTCTGATTGACTCGCGAACTTAGTGATATTTTGATTTTATCACTATCTATTTATTAATACCACGACTTTTATTTTAGTTTAAGATATATAATTAATAAACTTTATTTCCTTATTGTGTAAAAATAGCGCCCCCGTAGTCCAAACAATAGGAGCGATTCCTTTTGTGTAGTCTGTTACTCTGTTTATAAAACATTATATTTCTTGATTGTAATAACTAGATAATTATGCAATAAGAACTTTAGTGAGTGACAAATATGTACGGTATTTTTTTGTAACAAATACTGAAATATACACCTAAACGTAAGTGCTGCAGAGCATCCTAAGCAATGGATCATTAGAAACTGAACTAAATAAGATAAAAACAATAAAATAATCCTATCAGGCCTGAGTTATTTTGTTATAAATAGATTTATATTAATTACAAGTAATGAAACATAGGAATATGGCATGGAACTAACCACCACAGGCGGTTACTGTGCGCACACGCATAGTTTCATATAATAGATTTCAACGCGCTCAGATTAACGAGACTATTCATACTAATACAAACATTGTGAATGACGAGGAAGACGTCATATCGTTTTAATTAGTATATATAATTAAATATTGTATAATAAATATAACAAAATTAGTGTAATATTTATTAGGTACTCAATAACATTATCTATGCTGATTAAAGTTCAATGATTTTCACTAAAAGCACATAAATAAATAATAAATATTAGTAACTTAAATAAATAGGTACTTAATAGGACATTTTGAGACTGGCTGAGCTAAAGGTTTATTCAATTAAATGTCTTTCATGAAATGACAAATAATTGAATCCTACAACGGCCGTAAGTTTGGAATCATCATCATGCAGTTAACGTAGAAGCTTTCAAAGCTGCGGGGGAGGTTCAATGAAACGGAGGGAGGGGCGCGGGCTGGCGAAGCCTCCACCCGTCTGCCAGTCCCGCGCTGTCAGCGACGCTGCGCGCCGCATGTACGCCACTTGTATCGCGCTATTCAAGTGTCAATAAACAATAACATAACTGAAAAGTGATTTGAATTTGTGTGTGATTGGGTGACTATTGTTTATAGAGATTGGTTTAGTTAAGTGTACACACAGGAATTAAAGTTAGACGATTATAGTGTTTTGTCACGTGTTTACGAATGAATGTGACGGCGTAGGCGCAGCCGCAGCGGGTCGCACTCTCCGTGAGATATTCGTGCGCGCGCAGGTCGTCGCGGCCATGCTGCATACCTGACAAGAGTGAGTGCGCGAGTTTGCGCGAACGGGACACAACGAGCGCACCCGAAGTGCGTTAACTTTCGCTGATGAAGAACAACCCTGCAATGTTTTTGTCAGTGTCATGACGAGAATGGGCCGATGGCACGTGGCGCTAGTTGCGCTGGCGTTGCTGTCCGGTGCAGGTATCAATGCCACGACCGAACAGATGCAATCCCGCGCCGTCGACACTGGCGTCGATCTTCGTGTGGCCGAAGACCAACCTATTGGTACCATCGTTGGAAGAATCCCTACAAAACCAGGTTTCACGTACCGCTTCAACGAACCTCCTAAAGAATTTATTCTTGACCCTGTATCCGGTGAGATCAAGACCAACTTAGTTCTTGATAGGGAAACAGTCGATCGCTATGCTTTTGTTGTGTTATCAAGCCAACCAACGTATCCAATAGAAGTTCGGTTACGGGTAACTGATGTGAATGATAATAATCCAGAATTCCCAGAACCAAGTATAGCAGTGGCATTTTCTGAAAGTGCCGCAGCTGGGACAAAGTTGCTACTTGATGCTGCTACTGATAAAGATTTAGGAGAAAACGGTATCACAAATGACTATAGAATTGTAGATGGTGACATAGAGGGGAAATTTCGCTTAAATGTTACTGTGAATCCAAGCGGTCAAACATCTTATTTGCATCTTGAAACGACTGGAAAATTGGACAGAGAAACGACTGATTTTTACATTCTCAATGTCTCAGCTCGAGACGGTGGTAATCCACCTAAATATGGGTATCTTCAAGTGAATGTGTCTATTCTGGACGTCAATGATAATCCTCCAATTTTCGATCAAAGTGACTTTTCCGTATCCCTCAATGAAAGTGTACCACCCGGGACAACAGTTCTAAAAGTAACGGCCACGGATAGTGATTCAGGTGATAATAGCAAAATAACATATGAAGTAACTGATACCGAAAAACAATTTGCTGTGGATCCAGAATCTGGAGTAATTACAACAACGAAGAAATTAAATTGTCCTAAGTATTGCGGTAATACTACATGTAATATGACTTGTGTCCTTACTATTATTGCAAAGGACCATGGAATTCCGCGGCAAGATGCACGAACTTACGTTACTGTTAATCTTATAGACGCCAATGATCACGATCCTGTGATTACTTTTACGTATGTCCCTTCAACTGCTAGTTTCGCAACTGTTGATGAAAATGCTAAAAATGGATCACTCGTAGCTGCTATCACAGTAACTGATTTAGATGCTGGTTTAAATGGTATAACAACTATCACCATTGCTGCAGGTAATGAACTCAATCATTTTCGTCTAGAAAACTCATCTAGCGTGTATATTGTGCACGTGAATGGTGTATTAGATAGAGAAGAAATTAGTAAATATAATTTAACTGTTATTGCTACGGACAAAGGTTCTCCTCCACGTACTGCGACTTCGTTCCTAGTTATTCATGTCAATGATGTTAATGACCATGAACCAGTGTTTGAAAAGTCTGAGTACTCGGCGGTTTTAACCGAATTGTCTCCATCGGGATCTTATGTTGCAAGCATTACTGCAACTGATGAAGATACAGGTGTAAATGCGGAAATATATTATGATTTTTGCGATGGCAATCAACAACAATGGTTTCATATTGATCATTTGACTGGTCTAGTTACAACAAAGGCAATTCTAGATCGTGAAATTCAGGGTGCAGTTGAACTAAACGTATCCGCAAGAGACGGTGGTCCTAATCCTAAATGGGCTTATACGAGATTAAAAATTACCATTTTAGATGAAAATGATGAAGCACCGTGTTTTTCACAGCCTTATATAAATGCTACCTTGCATGAAAATATAAAACCTACAAAAGAAATATTAATTCTCACTGCATCCGATTATGATCAAGGTACAAATGGCTCGGTTTCATATTATTTACAATCAAATATTGAAAGGAAGTATCCTAATACTTTTTCATTGGATCCCATCACAGGACAACTTAGTGCCATAATCGAATTAGATAGAGAAAAAATACCTTTGTATGATATACAAGTAATTGCCAAAGATCAAGGATATCCACCTCAGTCTTCAACTGCTACAATCTTACTGAAAGTTTTAGATATTAACGATAACGATCCAGTTTTTTATCCCCAAAGATATATTGAAAGTATCAACGAAGAATTATCGGCTGGTGCAAATATTCTGCAAGTAAAAGCATCAGATTTAGATGAGGGCGAAAATGCTAGGATTATGTATACACTAGAAAGCGGAGGTGATGGATATTTTGATATTGAACCCTGGACTGGTAATATTGTTTTACAAAAAGATTTCAAGAAAGCCCCAGAGGTAATGTACACATTAAAAGTATCTTGTAAAGATAAAGGAAATAGACGAGCATTAGAAGATGCTATAGTTGAAATAGTAAAAACATCACAACGCAATAATCTTCAATTCGATGGTTATAGCGGTTATCTATTCAAAATTCTTGAAGATGAAGGTATTTCAAAAACAGAAGTTGGTCGTTATGTAGGCAAAGTAAGCGCTAGAATATCGAGTGATACAATATCCTACTATATTTTAGAAGGCGATCTTAAACATGTATTCAAAATAGATGAAAAAACAGGCGTAATAACTACGGACTCAAATGTTGATAGAGAAGATAAAATGTATTATCATTTAAAAATTATGGCTAAAACTGGTGTGGCATTTGGATTTACGACTGTAAATATTTCAGTACAAGATGTAAATGACAATTATCCGATATTTATTGAAGATAAAGATGAAATTCATATTCCGGAAAATATGGCTGTAGGACAAGAAGTTTATTTTGCAAGGGCTACCGATCGTGATTCCGGCTCAAACAGAACAATTTATTATTCATTGAGTTACAATCCCGAAAACAATTTTCATGTTTCTGAAACTACAGGAGTTATTAATTTGAATAGACCTGTTTCGGGGGAGCCAGGAACTGTTATGTTTGTTGAAGTGACTGCTACTGATAACGGAAGTCCAGCTTTAGCTACAAAACACTCCACATCTATTATTATTGATGATGTCAACGATCATACACCAGTCTTTGATCATACTTCTTACGAAACATCGCTATTGGAATCCACCCTGGTCAATACTAGATTTTTTGCTATATCTGCTTCGGACGCTGATCTAGGTGCTAACGGTAGAATATCTTATTACATAGCAGAAGGTAATATGGATGGAAAGTTTGGTGTATTTCCAGATGGATATCTGTATGTAAAAAACCCATTAGATAGGGAAGAAAGAGACTATTATTCTTTGACAATAATGGCATCGGATCATGGAAAACCTGTAAGAACGTCTCAAGTACCAGTAGTAATTCATGTCTTAGATGAAAACGATAATAGCCCACAGTTTACTAATACAACCTTCATATTCAAAATTAAGGAAAATGAACCACCTGATACGTTTGTTGGGAAATTGACAGCTACAGACAAGGATATTGGACGTAATGCCGAGTTAACTTTTTCTCTTCCCATTGCTCAAAATGATTTTAGAATTGATTCTAGAAACGGTTTTATAAAGACATTGAAATCATTCGATAGGGAAAGTTTGTCGCACAATACTGGTCAAAACTACATTACGTTAACTGTAACTGTAAGTGATAATGGAAAAATAAAACTCTCTGATTCAGTAAGGGTAACAATTTATATAACAGATGTAAATGATAATGCACCTGTATTTACACGTACACCTTACAAAGTGCAAGTATCAGAAGGTGCTGCTGTAGGAGCTTCTGTAACACGAGTATACTCATCAGATGCTGATGAAGGGTTGAATGGAGATATATACTATAAGCTCGTAGGAGGGGATGATCATAGAAAATTTTCCTTGGATGAAGCTACTGGTCAGTTATTTATAAACAAGCCTTTGGATCGTGAAACAGTTGATAAATATCAGCTTGTAGTATTGGCTCATGATTCTGGACAAACAGTTCAACTATCATCTACAACAACGATTTCTGTTGAGGTTTTGGATGAAAATGACAACGCTCCTATATTTACTGAGATGCAAATGAAAATATCCGTAATAGAAACGGAGCCTATAAACAAAAAGGTCATCCAGTTTCATGCAACCGATTCTGATCTTGGTACAAATTCTGAGCTTCAGTTTTCTATTACGTCAGGAAACCGAAAAGACACGTTTTTCATTGATAGCTATTCTGGCGAGCTATTTTTACATAAGCAACTAGATTATGAAGATTTAACATCATACATTTTGAATATCACTGCTACGGATAATGGCAGTCCAAGTTTATCGTCTAGTATATCATTTAACATCATTGTAATAGATGCTAACGATAATGCACCAATTTTTACGAATACTGCTATTGTGCGTCAAATAAGAGAAGGAATTCCAAAGCATACTCCAATAGTGACAGTTACTGCCGAGGACCCAGATTCAGGCTTAAATGGTAAAGTTTATTATTCAATCACGCATCAAGATCCTAATAATAACAAACGACATTTTGCCATAAACAATAATACTGGTGTCATACATACTTTATTACCTATTGATAGAGAAAGTATTGACACATTCAGAATAACTGTTGTAGCTTATGATAGAGCTGAGCCATCATCTACGCGACTTTCGGCTGAAAAATTAGTTACTGTAATCGTGGAGGATATTAACGATAATGCTCCAGTTTTTGTATCTATGAATGCGGCCGTTCTTAATACTGAGAAGCTAGGAAGGAATACAGGTCGTAGTATACATATAATGAACGTACTAGCACGTGATTTAGATTCAGGGACTAATGGATTAGTTACATACAAGCTAATTCATGGTGGTAATGATCTATTTGATCTACATAGAAGCAATGGTGCGCTTACGTTACGTTATCCTCCAGCAACCCCAGTGGCACGGTGGAATTTAGTCATAAAAGCCACAGACGAAGCAGTTCTTAGTGAACAAAAAACTACTGAAACGTATTTAACGGTTATTATGGGTGGTACCGAACTCCAAGGAGTCACGTGGACGAATACCGAATCAGTTACCGTGGCTGAAAATGAACCCTCGGGAACCGCTGTGTTGAATTTGACTAATAACTTTAAATCGGGATTAGAGTATTATATTGTGAATGTGACTGGTGATAGTAGGCAAGTGGACAGGTTATTTGACATCGATTCCTCATTGGGAATACTTTCTACGGCTGTTTCTCTTGATCGTGAAGCTGGCGTGGACCGATATGAAGTGGAAATATGCGCTGTATCTACGGGTACGCCACTTAAAATGACAACAACAAAGGTATGTACAAAACGAAATTCAAAACTGTATGGTTGATTTATTTTTAGGGCAGTAGTGTTAACTTTTTAAAACGAACAGTCCAATTAACTTGCACAATCGCCGGTAGAGACAAAACGTCGGCACCATACTATTGATGAAATAAAAATAAAAATGAATACTCGTTAGCGTTCAGCCGGGACAGTCTAATAAGGAGATCTAAATTATGACACTCAAGCCTCGCGAAACATATCAGAACAAATCTTTAATACAATATAGATTTTACAGTATTTGAAACACAATTTTTGGTTATACAATAATTACATAATAAATTTTTCGAAAACATTTTTCTGTCTTCCTTGGTTTTCATATTTCAAAATTGTCGTAGTACGAGATTTGGATGCAATATTCAACAGGATTTTATTTAGAGAAAACGCCATTTCAATATGACGTAGAGTATTAAAAAAATAACTCGCCACTTTTTCAGTCTCTCGTAACTTTTGAATTAATAGCTTACTGATATTAATCTCTGACAATTTTGGAACAAATAAACTTGGTTGGTAGGATGTAAAGCAATGAGTATTCCTTATTACCAAGTTGGACGTAATTGTCACCACGAAATTAGGGAAAAGTAAAGCGAAAAATATTAAATTACATATTTACATATTTTTTGTATGTAGCAATATACAAAAACTTACCTATATTTATTAAATAGACCGATACTTTACAAGAAAGTGAATGAAGAGAGTTATAAATTTTGAGGAAGCGAGATATGTATGCAAGAATAGAGCCTCTTGGCACTCAGTTCTTTCTGCTTACCCCGCAAGGGAGGTGGCGTGATGGTAAGTAAGTATTTTACAAGAATTACAATGAAAAAATCCAACTAAAAGTTATTACTAACCTTTGAACCCAAAAGCCATTTAGTGTCACAAGTTTTAAGAGCAATTTTATTATTTGCCAGCTAAAAAAGAAGATTTAAACTGGTTGTGTGCTCGTAAAAGATCTCGTCGCGTTACGAACTTGTACCTCATCATTTGACGTATAAAATGGCAAACCTGCGACATGCGGGTGTTGCTAGTTCACACTTTCTTTGCAATACGGGTTTAACATATCAACAATTTGTTAGGTAAATATTTATTTGTGACGAAATGGTTTTTGGAACTAAATTCAAACTTACGACGCTAAATGGATAGGTCCACTTTATATCTAAACGAGGTAGAGAGGAAGTGAGAGGGGATTTTAGGCCTCCAGCGCTCTCATTCATTGAACGAAATCCCTTTTGATAAACAACAATAGAAATACTTACTCTAACTTTACGCCGATAATTAATCTGATCTCTTACTGAGTTATCCTCGTTCGTGATGATAAAATGAAAATGTCATGGTGACTTTACAACCAGTGAAATCACCACCGTTTCTTAAGACCTAAATGAAACTGTAATTTCAGATCATAATAATATACAGTACAAAAGTGGTCTTCACATATAGGATACTTTTTGGTGTTAGGTATCTCATAAAACTGGCAAGTTATTTAATATAACCAGCTATAATAATTATCAGACGTCCGAAACCTAATACTGTACTAACAGTAATACTTAAAGAATCAGAGAAATAACGACTGCTTATTAAAACTCGAGTGTCCCTTATTTGAATATACAAATCGAATATCTTACTTAATCGAAGCCAACTGATGGGTCGTCGCAAGCGAGAACTGTCAACTTAACTACGCAATATATTGTCATAAAAAGCTTGTAAAAACAGTATTTTTAACAACATTTTATATTATTATGCAGATTTTTGTTATTTCTTTGCATTAATCTGAGTAGATATTTAATCAAGGAATGTAATTGTAATATGAAACATATATTTATAATAGAGTAGCTGTGCCCCACGTTTTTTTTAATTGGTTTGTGTATTTTTCTAGAAAAGCACCAATTACCTTTATTGATCCTACGGGTTGTAGCATAATGTTAAATAGCCAAAAAAAAAAATCTAAAATTACTTAACACGCAAGTTTATTTGTTCTATTAGGACTGCCAACAATTAATATACAATTAACAGTTTAATATAAAACAATATAAAGAAATCTAGCTTTGTATTATTTTAACATAGCATCACGCCTGTATTCCCCGAAGAGGTAGGCAGAGGTGTATTACACACCCACGATTCGCCAGCTATGTTTAAGTCCCACGTAATAGGGGGCGAGCCTATTGACGTCTACCGGGCACATTTCCAAACTCCGGGCTGCTACTGAGTTTTTTTTTTTACGAAAAATCTCAATAACATTGTCTGACCCGGGGATCGAACCCGAGACCTCATGATTAGCAGTCGCTTACACTACCGCTGCACCACAGAGGCAGTTTATTTTATTTTACTTACATACAATTAAAACTGTAACTAAATTCAGTACTTTTATATAATGATGAAAATGGTCTGTACTTATAAAACTAAACTAATTTTTTTAAATCTAAATGCGTAGGATCTGTAGGACTGATTTATGGAAGGACTTATTTTTGAAGTAGGTTATTTAATACCACGCTACGAACTTTAGAGACTATAATAACCAAAAAACGATACAAAATCTATTTAGGATAGTGTTTCTCATATGTATGTATGGTTAAGCGTTCAAGTCACTCAAGGTTTGAACGTAAGATCACAATCTGTAACACGGCCAGTCGCTGTCATGTACGCATGCTTCCATGACTAAAAACCGTTACGGGTCAGTTGCTATCAAATTCGAATTAATGAAGCTATATATCATTGTAAAAGATGTGGACGTACTGTCAGAAAGCGTTTGATTCTCTACGCCTATCTCGAACTTAACAAGTAATACAATGATATTTCTACTTAACCTTTTTAGCTATTTATTGATTTTAAAGTATCGTAATCTAAAATCGTATCTAAAATCTTCATTTTAGTAGAGATGTCATCAGTCAAGTAATTTTGGTTGATTTGCAGGTTATTTTAATGCAAAATTAGATAAATGTGTTTTATGTTTGTGCGACTGATATGAATTCCAAATAAGAAACTTGATTTGGTGATTCGATGAAAGAAGTCACTTTGTTTGGGTATTAAGGATAGGAGGTATAAGGATACTATGCATTTTATTTATACATTTTCTAACAAAGTTATTTTCATAATTAACTCTTTTTTCTGCCATTCAGCTTTAGCCAGCATGATGAGCTGTGGCCTAAAATCTTATCGTTATTATATAAATAGCCTGTTCAGTATAACAATACAATATGTCACCAATGTATGTCATACTTAATTTAGAAAAATAAAAGGATACATAAGTGTAGAAGTATGTACATTTAAAAATGGCAGCACCGATATTTATAATCTTTATTTTGTTGAATTTGTCTTCGCCCGAAATAGCAGAATCACTATTAAAACATTGGAAAAAAAAATATGATGTTTTCAATTTTCTCATGCATTTTGCATGGACGGCTTTTTTGATGAAAAACTGAATTTATTTCAGCTAATAAGTTAAAACAAAATTTATTGGTTCTGAGGTGGTAAGAAGTTCGCCGAACCAGCTAGTATCACATATTATAATATACAATATATTGTACATAGTATAACAAACTATACACATGTAATTAGAGCAGTTCCTAATTATGGGTATTTAAAAAGTTGCTCATCTCCCAGAAAGTTCTGATTATACCAACTTAAACCAACTAAAATATAAGTGTCACCACGCCATTCTTTGTCGAGGCTGTCTACGAGGCGACTAAGGGAAGTAAGCAATTGTGAACAATTAATTTACCGGTGGTTGGGTATCTACTGGGAGTAGTCACTTGTTATCAACCCTGAGCGGGTGCTACCGTCTTCATTGTCACATGGAAGACGGTGGTACCGACCCAATCGGGTGCCATTTGAGTAAAGAAGATTACTGGTGGTAGAGCCAGTAATACAATGAGTGATAATTGCTTACTTCCCTTGGTTGCCTCGTATTATTTATATTCTCAGTCAGCCGCAACATACAATAATTTAATGTATCTTATTTTTTTGTAAAATTTGGCAAATTTTTATACTATTTTGATATCCTGATTGTACGAAAAGTGTTTTTAGGTAGGACGGGAAGGGTGGTGAGCTATCAACCGACACCGAAAGCGCATTAGGGCGCTGGGCTGCATTCTTGGGTCTGATTTATGCAACTTGCAACCGCTGGCGCGGGCATCGACACTCACCTTAATGAACATACAAGTTACGTTATACAGTGAAATGGCTTTCATTATTTCACGCCAATACTAATAGCGCTGTGTCTACCTGCTATATTTAAGCTCCAATATCCCTAATGGATTTTTGAATTTTCTTTTTCTAGAAGAGAGATAAATATATTCATATATCAACTTCATGATAGAGATTGGAGATCCATGTTGAAATTATTGGCACTCTTCTAAGTAATAAAATTGTATGTTTATTAAATGTAAAATGTTCTCTCTGGATTCATTAAATATGTTTTATTGCATTATACGTATTTTTATATAATAAAATACCGAGTTTTTTAAATTCTAGAATTACTAATTAATGATTTTTTAATGAGTCACATCCATGACCGGCAGCTAGCCATTTCCAACTATAATACACACTTAATATAGTTGTATTAATATAATTGATTGTAGCTATAGTTTTTTACTGCTTTTGTACGGATACTAACTTTAATAAAAACTCTTAATACACATTTTAATTACATTTATCAAAAAGGTTAAAGGTTAAAGTAATGTATTATGCCAACAAATCAATTAAAAATATCTAAATCATTCATATATGTAAAAGTTTTTTTCGCTAATTCATCTTCAGACCCTAATCACAGTCACTATGTAAGTAAGTCCTAAACACAGTCATTATACATTGAGCTTATTGCATGAGCCCAAATGTATTACCTGTAAGTTGGTGAGGAAGCTTCCATCCATCCATCATCCATCAGCCTTTTGAAGTCCACTGCTGGACATAGGCCTCCCCGAGAGAACGCCACATGTGGTTCGCTCATAAGGGGGATAGTGCCGTAATCACCACGCTTGGCAGGCGGGTTGGCGATCGCAGTGGATGTTATTAATACTCGAGGGAGTGCTGCTGCCCACTCCCTCGGTATTCCCTCAGTCGGCTCTTACGACTCCCATGGGTGGATAGGGGTGGGACAATTCTAAAGCCGGCCCCACACGGCACGAGGAAGCTTAATATTCTGCAAATCCAAAGTGACTTTGCAGCATCATTTCGAGGCTTTAAATCAATGAATTCATATGTACTTTCAGCATAATCTATCTAAATTGAAAATAATAATAATCACAGTGGTTCAGTACCCGAAAAACCCTCAACCGCCTGTAGTAGTGGTTCAATACCACTTAGAGTTGTTGACAGTGAACAACATGATAGTCATTGTGTAACCTTACAAAAAAAACAACGTTTTTAGTGGTGCGATAGCTTCTCAAAACGATTTTAGGTTTAACTCCATTAGTGATGGTGACATTGTGTTGCATTTGTTTTCATTTATCTATTTCAAGTCTTTAAGCATCTTCATATTATTATACTTTGGTTAATGTCAACTATTATACAAGTTTACTGATTAAAGAACAATGACGTTGACATTAAGAAAATACGCAATATTCGATCATTTTAATCGATAGGGAATGTTTCGCAGAATCATCGATTTAACGACGGCAGTTTTCAACTTATTAACGTTTCGCTTTTTATCAATGAATTTATTGGTGGCCAAGCCAAACGTGCCGATTGAAAGAAATCTTTAAATGTTAAATCAACGTTTTCTTAACCTGTTACTCAGCCTAAATGCATTTTGAGGCGCAATTGATAACGAGTTTGGGTGGCACGTCCCTAAAAGCATTATCTCCAAAAAAAAAACATGGAACTTCGTTTTTAAAGTCAAATAAACAAAACATTTTTTGTATCTCTAAAATGCATCAAGTAATTTCCGTATTCATGCATTAATTTACATACCAGGTGGTAGCGGTATGACGAAGAGACCGCACATTTGGGGATTTATTGTTACAAATTATTGCTTCTACATAATAATAAAAATATTAATGCATATAACGGAATATTATTTAGTAAATCTAATGAATATTTAGATATTTTTATATATATTTTTAGCATTTGACATGCTTAGCACTATACATTAAACACAAAGTGAAAAATGTGAATTCGAAAATAACAGTCACGAGCAGGATTTGAACCTGCATCTCCTGGATACCGTACAGATGCTTTGCCAATTCAGCCAGGAAATGATAGGGTTTGTGTCATTATTAGGTAAAATCTTAATTGTAAAATTAAGTTTACCTGGTTTGTATAATGTATGAAAATACTGCCGTCAGATGGCGCAGGCGTCACCCAAAGACGTTAAGTATGAATGTGTTATCGAAATTAGCAGTCAGGAGCAATTGTCACGATGGCTGAATTGGCATCTGGACGGTATCCAGGAGGTGCAGGTTCAAATCCTGCTCGTGACTGTTATTTTCGAATTCATATTTTTCACTTTGTGTTTAAATCTAATGAATTTAGAAGATCGATTAATTTTTGGATTGGGATTGCAAAAAATGAATCATTCGAGAAATTATGAAAAAAAAAGCGTAGTAGAATCTGTAAATTTCTGCGTGTGAATATGTTTTTTTTTGTCACGGTGTCCAAATCCCAACGTTTTAATGAGTAATTAAATTTTGTATATAAATTAGTAAGACGTTACGCATGTTTATGTATTCTTTCGACAAATTTTAAATACAAAACAATTTTTAATTTATATTAAGAGCTATAATTGTTTCAATTATGTAGGTAATCTAACAAGCTTGTAGAGACAATCGACCAATTATAAAGCACATGTTACACGAACTAGATTCGTTGTTACGTTAGTATAGGCAATCAAATAGATAAAGATTGATTGACAAGTTACCGTAAGATGTCAGTCGTTATTTGACTTGAATCACGGTATCCAAAGGAAATCCTACGCTGTACCATTGGAGTGAGTTGCGTAAATAAGCCAAATCGTGCGGAGTTTAACTTTAAATACAGTATCAAATTACTTGAAGCCCTAGTTGCTTCATCCTGCAAACTAAATGAAAAGGCCCGTAAAACTATGTGATCAGTTGTAAGGCTGAAGTTTGTTTAAAATGTCTTGAAATATCTAGAGTGATGTCATTGGCTCGTGTTTTTATATTTGTAAAGAACATTACTCATGGCATCAACCTATTTCAGTATTACCTACAGTTTTTACATTAGGTACAATGTATTGTTAAGATATATCTGAAGAATAGATACTTCTAAACCGAAAAACTACTCTAGATTTACTGTAATATAAAAAGAATTTATGTTTATTTTTCATTTGAAATGTTCAAGAACAAATAATTATAATGTGCCTGATTTTAGCTACATAGGCTTTCGTTACTATTCTTCTTTCTTCTATTGCTAATTGAGTAAATGCCTGAAAACTGCCGTCCATGGGCCTAGCAATATCAGGGGCGCAGCTAAGCGGGTGTGAACAACCACTACTACCAAGGGAGAGGTGAGAATATAATCCGCTTTCCTCCACTGTAGTGGTGGTATTCGGATACTTGACAATTAAGTTTCCAGATACCACCATTGTACTGCAATGTATAGAACATTCTGGAAGCAGATATAATAAATTATGAAATAACTGTACTTGTATATATACTCCTTTCCTACTTTCCTGTCTTAATGCGTGTATTCGATCTAGCCGGCCTAAGGCAGCAGATAGACGTGGTTCTTGTTACTAATCCAACTACGAGTATATTATGTAAAGTCCGTTAGTAACTATCGCAAGAGCAGTCTTGTTTTTTATGATGTCCTAGGCGTATTCTGTCGTTAAATTAAATATCAATAAGCTATACGTTCAACAGGTTTTTGGAACAATAAAATAAAATATTTATAGGAATGGCTGACTAAAATTATTTCTTTATCGCGACTGTTTCCTGTTAGCGCTGACACATCCAAAGCTCACATCATTAATAATCTTAGGTTACGCTAATAAATATAATATCATTTTCAATACGTGTTAAGTTAAAATACAACAGAAAGTGGGCCTCGTGGTTCGTATAATAAAAGCACTACGCCAGACTAACTGATACAGTATTTTATTTTTAGTATCTAACATTGATTGCTTTTAATAACTTGAATGATAAAAGCTATTTGAAATATTAACCAAAAAAAACACTAGAAGTTCGTCTAGACGCTCGTAGATAAGTGATTTATTGAGATTGCATTAAATTAAGCAATTTTTTTCTAGAAAAATATGACTTCTCGACGATTCGATCGATTTGATAGAATTATTATCTAACTGAGGTTTTGCCGCGAGAACTCTTCAGTTTGATATAGGAAAATTATGCATATATATTTATTATTAGGCTAGCCTTTGCCCGAGCTAGTTTTTAAGTTTAGATATAACTTATATAAGTCTATAGGTTTATAGCTTTTAAGTCTAATCAACGTTGCATCAAAATCCGTTCAATACTTTTTGCGTAATAGACGAACAAACAAACAAACAGACAGGTAAAAATCCTAATGAAAATTGTTTTGCATCCACATACGCCTAAATAGCCTAATATAGTCTTTTTTCTTTTAAATATTTTAAATATACAGACACAGTTCTGTTACAGCTTTATAATAGTTAGGATTAAACAAATCCATTCCAACATTTGACTAACGAACATAATTGTGTACCATAAAAGAACAGTCAACGTTTATTTAAACAATTACGTATTTAACCAAGGATGGATAATGGCCCCGATTCCTGTTAACACAATCATATTGAGCTTAATTATTATATTATGATACAATATTTTTAGGTTATCTTCAATAAATCCATAACTCATACGTATTTATATTTATAACATACTTGATTCTGCTCGCGAATTCTTCCACGTGGGCTTCAGAATATAAATGCATCTATGTGGCGCATTCATTATCTATATGGAAAAATAGATTCCCACAGGAGCCATAGTTTATCCGGGATAAAAAGTAGGTTAGCTCCTTATCAGGGCTCCAGGAAAGGCTCAGGCTTCCAAAATTTTACTATGATCGGTTCGAAAGCTAAGGCACTTTCGCATTTATAAAAATAGACATAAACCTTACTAAGTTTTCAGTATATACAAACAACATGCCATTGTAATATTATAATTTACGTTTTGTAGATAGAAACAAAATGTCTTTAGCTTAATCTGATTATGTTATAAAGCGAGATCTTACAATGTTTGTTATATAATAAATATGTACCTACCTACATAATTATTTGCTATGAAATAATCAATATGACATCTGTTTAAATTAACTCGTTGTCTTATGATTTAGTTTGTTGTTATTTAAATATGCATGCACTAATACTCGTATGTAATGTGTAATAATAATGTGACATAAAAATATAATGTTGATGTGTAATATCTTCAGTTCATTATCGTTTTTTACATTTCATAAATATGTAATCCTGTGGGGTGACGGACTAAGAATACAGGTGTCACCACCACGTTCTTTCCCGTGGGAGAGGAAGGAAGTAATTATTATCACCCATTGCATAACTGGTGGCAGGGCTAGGTATGTAACATAGTTCCAGTGGTCCGCCAATAAAGGCAGAGAGAAGGCACACGGCGGATTTATTTAGTGGGTGAGGGCCCACATTACCCTGTTCATTGCCCCGAAAGACGGGGTGTGCGGTTAAGTACATTTTATCACGCCTTAACAAAAAAAATACCAAGTGAGAGTAATTACTTGTCCCGATAGGTCCAAGCGGGTTAGTACCACCCTCTCCTGTAAGACGGTGAAGTTTACATGGAAAGTTTGTCGCTATTAAAAGAAGATGCATGAAGTTTAATATTAAAGCCTATTACATAAAGTTTAGGAAAAAAGTATATATGTCGATGCATATGCCTATTTCAATTTGCTGAAAAATGGATGGTTGCAGTAAGATAGCGTACAATTGCTTAGCCACAATGTATTGTTTTTTTTTTTTACAATAATTTAGTATTGGAATAAAATATTTTAGACAAACAACACGGAAAACCCATATAATAAAAACTTATTAACAATTCATGTAACTTTAATAAAAAAAGTGTTAGATTTATTATTTATTTTTATGTTAATATAAAATTTACATAAGAAATACACCTATATTACCTATATTAGATAAAAGCTTTTAGCGTAAACTTATCAATTTTTCATTCTGTAACTACAATTTTATTGTAATTATTTTCATTCTAAATGAATCCAGTTCTTGAAGATATTTGGCCTAAATAATGTTGTGTGAGATAATGTATTCTTACATTCAGATTATAAAGTATAGCTTGTAAGCCTCCTTCCTAACACATTCTTTTTTTGTCTTAAAATATGATTATTTTAATCAATCATTTGAATATGTAGGTATTGATAAGTTTTTATAGAGAACACAAGCTTTTTTCACACAAATGTTAATATCTCTTATTCATCGACATGCAACCTTTATTTTAGGAGATATAAAGAAATAAGTTTACCTATTAGAAAACTTAATCAACGATTTAAAAGACATGAATGTCATACATAAGTGTTAACACAGACAGACAGTTGGACAGAGTTATCTTTACATATTATCCATATAGTGATGGACTAATAATACGTTGCATTCTCCTTAGTGATGTAAGAGGTAGCAAACGTAGGTAGTTACTCCTCAGTAAGTACCTAAGGACCGCAAAGACACGGGTATCTAGTTTGATTTCTAGTACTAGGTCAAGACCTCTAACTTTTCAAACCTTTTCGAAGTTAAGTGTGTATTCGTTTAAAAATTATGACTGCTGAGTGTAGGAAAACATCGTGAGGAAACCTGCGTCTTTTAGAGATTTATTTGAAGGTTTGGGAAATCTGCTAATCCGCACTGCACTGAAAAGTTTAGCCTCTAAATTGAAATAATTAATAATATATCGATTTCAAAATGCTTTATTTTCAATTTATTGACTAATATTTGCTCATCAAAGGTTGTACCTATAATTACTTGCAAAGTCAATGAGTTTTATAGACAATACATTATTGTGACAACAGAAAAACTTAAAGTAGTTACTGATGTGTATCCACAAGTTCTGAAGCTCCGCTTTAACCATTAAGCTACTACATATAGAACCTACTCGCAGTAATTAAGGTTAAACAAAAAAATTATATGAAGAAAGAGTTTGAAAAAGTTTGTATTAATAAAGAGGCTTCAGACGACAGCTAATTATTTCTGCAGTGAAAAAAAATACTAATAGATGAAACCAAGAAGCTTATATTTATCACTATAAACTTCTTAGATGAATATAAATGGAATTATATACTACCTACTTTTGAACAATTTGAAAGATAGGCATTCGAATTCTGTGTTGAATATATATATTTTTTAAATTCTTTATTTAGTTTTGGGATTTTAACATGGATATGTCAGTCCCATTGTACTCTTAACTAATAACAATTTAACCTAATCTAATCTAAGGAGCAGGGAGGAGCTGCTGAGAAGCAACCACAATTTCATATATACCCTTCTTGCAGCAACTGAAGCGGGTTCTGCCAGAATGGATTGGAAAATACCCATTGCACATTGCTTCTAATCAGCCCAAACTCTCTCAGCAACGCTTCCCTATGACTCCGATTCCTATCACACTCCACTAATAAATGATGCACGTCCTCCATCACATCACATATCTCATATTTAGGTGAGGTGCATTTTTTTTAGCAGAAATGCATACTTTGCCGATCGAAACGGAGCCTGAAATCAATTTTTAAATATTGCCTTTTAATTACGACATCTCCGAACCAGGGGTTACGAAAGATTGAGCACTGTATGGTTTTATACCAAATACGCTTTTCTCTTGATCTTAAATCAAAATATTTCTGCCATATATCCCAGCATTTCCTTTTGTATCTAGGGATTACTTCGCTATAATGAGGAAATATTTCATAGTATGTCCCACTTGAAGATGCTGATTTAGCAAGTTGGTCTGCCTTTGCGTTACCCCTAATTCCGATATGTCCTAGGATCCATTGCAGTCTCAAAGACGCCCCCCTCGATTGCAAGTCGTAGATCTTTTTCAATACTTCATAGGCTATCGGTACGCCTCTGTCTCCAGAGGTGCAACGAGCCAAATGTTGTAGAGAACTTTTACTATCTGTTAAAAATAAAATGTAGTATTCATTCTTTTTTTAGATTATTCTACTCTTTGGTATTCATTGATGTGTCACGTTGCTTAAAAGTAGATGTCTTGTTAAAGCATATAATGCAACATCCTATCATAGTCACTAGCTAATAGCGCGAAATAATACATACATAATACATTTTATTTATAATACATTCATAATACTTTCCTTTCATATTCCCGGTAGACGGCAATAGGTTCGCCCCCTATTATGTAGGACTTAAACATAGTTGGTAAAACGTGGGTGTGTAATATACCTCTGCCTACCTCTTAGAGGAATACCGATGTGATGCTACGTTTCTATGTCTAAAAAGACATTTAATGAATTCGATTCAATCGAATACGACGATAAATATTAATTTGCATATATACGTATATTTTCGCAATATTTTCAATACTTGTTCATAATCACAAGATTGTTTCTTGACAGTTCCTCGACTCACTCTGCTTTCTTACCGCTCGCGCTGTCACTGTTGCCTATAACGACCATTAGTACATGAACTGCTTCGCCCCCCGGTCATTCATAAACCAAGACGTACGCGAGGACACTGATCGAACTGTCATAGGCCTTGCTTAATTGGACATTTTATGTGTGTGTATTCATGTGAAGCTGAACCGGTTTGTGGTGGTTCTGTGCTTTCTACGTCATACATCAATACCTATTTGTATATAAATATATCCTTTTCTTATTTTAGGTAGACCTACCTATTAATTGTAACATTTATGAAGTTTGTTGTTTCTGCTGCCTCATTAACACATCTACTTGCTTTCTTACTTATTAGATATGCTTGATTTCTATCATAGATGAAAATACCTACGAATATATTGAAATTATTTATAAAATATGTCAAATAAGTCTCAAATTATACAAACCTCATATACTTATATAAAATTTTCCCAATAAAATAACCCTTACAGAGTAATTTATGTGTATATATTATTCAAATTAGCTAAACCGAATATATGGAATTTTAATCTGAATGTTGAAAAAATTATAGTGTATTTATATATGTTCGACATTGCACTGGCGAGGCGTATCGATTAAATGTATAACGAGATTTGAGATTCTAAAGATTTATTGTTGCTTTCCTGCCTGCAGGTGTTTTAACCAACCAGATAATTGTGATTTCAACTATGTAACTATTATTCAAATTCCGGTAAAGAATAATTATAATCCAGGCATGAGGTACGTGTAGTACCTACGTCAAGATATTCACTATTTCTATATTAGGTAATATTATTCCAAAGGCCAAATACTCACGAATGCCGATATATTTTGGAAGCTCAATAGCTATTATATCGATATTACTCCAGGTACCTGTCGCAAATCTCACGCCTCCGCGAAGCTTCATTGCAAAATTGATTTCCTGATGGTATCTAAACTCCCGAGGGAACGCTGGATAAATAAATACTTTACGATAATCTTTGGAGATCTGACACAGGCCAGAATTACTGCATGCTCGGAATATTATTGCATTTTAATTCTGTTCTCGACACACCTCCGTCCCACTGCGCTTTGATATGATTTAATACGTTATTGTATGTGATCAGATCCACAGTGCATAAGTCAAATAAATTTTGGAATGTGAAATAAGCGTAAACTGCTAATATCAAGATCGCGTTAGTATGCATTACCTACTAAATTACAATTAAGAGCTCCATTTTGACATATCGTATGTAAGTATAATACTTTTAAAATCACGGACATTACCGTTGTAATACAGCTTTAAGTTCGTGTCGTATTTCAAAATATTTTGCAATTACCTACATCTATTCTAGCCACTACACTTTGAATTATCGTTGTTATATTTTGTCATGTATTTTGTTTTTCTTTTTATGATGTAGTTCAGTAATCTCCTATATTAAGACATTATTTACATAAAGGTATCTAATATTTACTATTATCAAAGTTATCTTTACGTGTTACGAGTTTCAAATAAAATAAAAGCGATAAACGAATGGCGTCAACAAGTGCTTATGCCCTGTTATTGATATATTTATTCATATAATCTTTCCAAACTGACAAGCAAACAAAGGCATCAACGGTACCGGTAATAAATAAAATATGGGAAAATGAAAGTTGCGGGGAATAAACCACTTACATCCTCACAAATACGCATAGAGACTAATCCTTTTAACACCTTCACACATAAGATAAAATGTAAGCAATATTGGAAGACGCACTGATTCTCGCCTTCCGCCGCAAATTCTCGTTTATTACTTCGATAAAAGTTGTAAAATGCAAATGGGACTAGTGAAATGTTAAGAATCTTACGCCCACACCCAACCTTAGTACCGTTACTTTATTCACATATATTTTCACACATTATGTTAACTTTTGTATTCAACAGTAAACCTATAGATAACAATATTTTTTATGTTAAAAGTTTACATATTTTACACTTCTTAGAGCACCGTATCAGCTTATTCAATATACCACATATATACAGTTTATTCGGCTATAAAATTTTATGTAAATTAAGATGCGAATTCCGGATTTTAATATTAACTATTTTTGGCTCGATACATTGGTATATAAATATCTAATAACAAAAGAGAACTTAAATAATTCTGATTTAAAACTTTTCTACGTCAAGCAAGGTTTCTTCTAACCATTAATTTTACTTGGTTTATTGTTTTTTGTGTTTTTTTGTGCCGTGTGGGGCCGGCTTTAGAATTGTCCCACCCCTCTCCACCCATGGGAGTCGTAAGAGCCGACTGAGGGAATACCGGGGGAGTGGGCAGCAGCACTTCCTCGAGTATTAATAACATCCACTGCGATCGCCAACCCGCCTGCCAAGCGTGGCGATTACGGCAATATCCCCCAAAAAAAATGAACACCCAACAAAAAACGGCCCTCAGTCACGGCAGCTCCGCTATTCCGTGGCCTAACGGTAGCGGGCCCGGTAACGGCGGAGCAGGGGGTGCGAAGAATCTCCGGTCGCGGATAGGCTACCATAAACAACGACCTCTGGCCCTGGTAACGCACAACGTTCGGACACTTCGGACCGACGAGAGAATCACCGAGCTGGAAGAGGAATTGAGCAAGATCCACTGGGACATTATAGGGTTGTCAGAAGTCCGAAGAGAGGGTGAGGGTACGACAATCCTCCAGTCCGGGAACTTGCTCTTCCACCGGGAGGGCGACCACCAGTCCCAAGGGGGTGTCGGGTTTATCGTTCGCAGGTCTCTCGTAGGCAACGTGGAGAGGATTGAAAGTGTGTCGAGTAGGGTAGCGTACCTTATACTCAGAGTAACCAAACGGTATTCGTTGAAGGTCATACAGGTTTACGCACCGACCTCTACACACTCCGATGACGAGGTGGAGGCCCTATATGAGGACATCTCGAAGGCCATCCACTTGTCTAAAACCTATTTCACGGTGGTTATGGGAGACTTTAACGCGAAACTAGGCAAAAGGACAGACGATGAGCTGAAGGTGGGGCACTATGGATTTGGGCAGAGGAACCACAGGGGCCAGATGCTGGCTGATTTTCTGGAGAAGGAATGCCTCTTCATGATGAATTCCTTCTTCAGGAAGCAGCCCCAGCGAAAATGGACCTGGATTAGCCCTGATGGTTCAGTGAAAAACGAGATTGACTTCATCCTGTCGGACAAACGACACATATTCAATGATGTCTCAGTGATCAGCAGGATTAAAACTGGGAGTGATCACCGACTAGTCAGGGGCATCTTGAATATTAGAACAAAAGTCGAGAGGTCGCGTTTGATGAAGTCTACGCTCCGACCAACACCTGCCCAATACCAGAACCCCGAGAGCTTTCAGCTCGAACTACAAAATCGCTTCCAATGTCTAGATGAGTGTGAATCAGCGAGCGATACGAACAGCAGGTTCGTGCAAATTCGCCAATTTAATACTACCCGTATTAAAGAGGCGATAGAGCGGAACCAAGGCTCGAAAGTGTTCGCAAGAGATCTGTCTGTTGGCCAAAGTCAGTTGACTAAACTGAGGACCAACAACGGCACTATCATTTCTTCTCGAGATGAGATCTTGGGAGAGGTCCAGCAGTTCTATGGACAGTTGTACAGATCCCAGAGCCCTGCTGTTGGCTTGGTCCAAGACCCCAGATCCAAGCTAACTCGGCACTTTACCGAAGATATCCCGGACGTCAGCCTGTACGAGATCAGAATGGCTCTCAAACAACTAAAGAACGGAAAGGCACCGGGAGACGACGGAATCACTACAGAGCTTCTGAGAGCAGGCGGAAAGCCGGTCTTAAAAGCTCTTCAGAGGCTGTTCAATTCCGTCGTTCTCGGGGGCGACGTTCCAGAGTCGTGGACCAGAAGCGTGGTGGTGCTGTTCTTCAAGAAAGGTGACAGAACCCTCTTGAAGAACTATAGACCCATCTCGCTCTTGAGCCACGTCTATAAGTTGTTTTCGAGGGTCATTACAAATCGACTCACGCGCAGGCTTGACGACTTCCAGCCTCCCGAACAAGCCGGGTTCCGAAAAGGCTATAGTACCGTAGACCACATTCACACGCTACGCCAGATTATACAGAAAACCGAAGAATACAATCGGCCTCTGTGTCTGGCGTTTGTGGACTACGAGAAAGCCTTCGATTCGATCGAAACTTGGGCGGTGCTGCAGTCCCTTCAGCGGTGCCAAATTGACAATCGGTACATCGAAGTGCTGAAGTGCTTGTATAGAAACGCCACCATGTCAGTCCGTGTTCAGGACAAGAGTACGGGACCGATCCAACTGCAGAGAGGTGTTAGACAGGGAGACGTTATGTCCCCGAAACTCTTCACCGCTGCATTGGAAGATGTCTTCAAGCTCTTGGACTGGACCGGATTCGGCATCAACATCAATGGCGAATACATCACTCACCTTCGATATGCCGACGACATCGTAGTCATGGCAGAATCTCTGGAGGACCTTGGCACCGTGCTCAATGATCTCAGCAGGGTTTCCCGACTAGTGGGTCTCAAAATGAACATGGACAAGACGAAAGTCATGTCTAATGTCCATGTCATTTCAGCACCGGTCCTAGTCGGGAGTGCGCTTCTCGAAGTTGTCGACCATTATGTCTACCTGGGACAAACAGTCCAGTTAGGTAGGCACAACTTCGAGAAAGAGGTCAATCGACGAATCCAACTCGGCTGGGCAGCGTTCGGGAAGCTAAGGAAGATCTTCTCGTCCAATATTCCGCAGTGTCTGAAAACGAAGGTCTACGACCAGTGTGTGTTACCAGTGATGACATACGGAACAGAGACGTGGTCTCTGAATGTTGGCCTCATATCAAGGCTCAAAGTCGCTCAGCGGGCCATGGAGCGGGCTATGCTTGGTATTTCCCTACGTGATCGAATCCGTAATACGGAGATCCGTAGGAGAACGAGAGTGACCGACATAGCCCGCCGGGTTGCCATGCTGAAGTGGCAATGGGCAGGCCACATCGCTCGACGAACCGATAACCGTTGGGGACGAAAGGTTCTCGAGTGGCGACCACGTATCGGACGGCGCAGCGTAGGACGGCCCCCCACCAGATGGACCGATGATCTGGTCAAAGCTGCGGGGAGCCGTTGGATGCGGTCGGCACAGGACCGCTCGTTGTGGCGTTCTCTTGGGGAGGCCTATGTCCAGCAGTGGACGTTAAAAGGCTGATGGATGGATGGATGGATTATTGTTTTTAAGCCGAGGATTTGATGTGGATGCATCGATGAATTTCAACCTTGCTAACACGACTCAACCACGATACCTCTTGTTGCTATGCAAACAAATGGAAATATCCATATAGTTTTTCATCAAAGTTAACGTAAGAGTTCCTAGGATGTTATTGTAGCTTATTTTATGTAATGCTCTCTAAGCCAAGTAATTTAACATAATGTACTTTATACACGTTAAAAGTAAAAATTCTGAGAAATTGTCTCAAAAATGTTGTTATAACTCAAATACATGAGTCATTCCCACGCACATCCATAAAAGTAGTAGAATCAGTAACTTTATAAAAGCGTTTGGAAGTATTCACAAATAAGAATTAACGGTGCTTCTAGTTCCAATAGAAAATACTGCTCTGGTAGTTATAATGCTATATATAGATAAACGACGCTGGTATCGAACTGGTGTTTAAAACCAGTTTCGAAAAATGAACTCAAACATAACTTACAAAAATATGTCTAAATAATGATAGTAGGTACCAATTTGAATATGGCAGCAGAGCTGAGTGTAGAGTAAATATATCTAGAAGGCAAGACAATAGCACTGACTACATTTCATCCAGTAATTGTAAAGGACGCGTGAGTTGATGGTCGATGCGCAGCGCCCCGAACGGCAGCTAAACGCCATTTTGTTATTAGGGATGTGATTCATCGTTGCGTGTTACTTATTATTATATCGATATAATTAATTTCATTTGATACTTGATTAGATTTATTTTTAAAAAGTATGGCACGTGGTCAATGGCTTTCATTAACATATTGTTGAATTAAAATAATAGTAGTTTTGTATTTTACCTTACGCATTTCTACTTCTACGAGAGGTCGTAGACTAATTCACCTCATCGAAATAATAATAATTCCTTACAGGTTGTCAGTCCTGAATAAAAGTTATAAAAGATAGGCAGTTCCGTGTAAATACTAGTAGTTCAACTAAAACCTGTTTGGTTTTCTCCAAGTCCTATCTGAAGCCAATTCCAACAAAATTTGGGATTACACTAGGGATGACCTTACCATTTCTACTTTATTTTATTATACAAGTCAGTAAATATTTGATACAACAAGCGTTTAAAATAAATTCAAATATAATTTTAATATTAATTAAATAACTTTATACGTAACGAAAATGGGTTAATCAGTACAATTTATTTGTGAATGAGGAAAAAGAGAACTTTAGTGCTAGCGTGATGAGGAGATTGGGATGGCCGAAAGCTCGGTGCGGTAGCTCAGTGGCTTAGAGCACTTCCCCGGATTGGAAGGGACGCGAGTTCGTTTCTCGCTCGCTCTAAAGTTATCTTTTTCCTGATTCACAAATAAATTGTACTTTATAAGTAGCCGAACATGTCAAATGCTAAAAAATATAGATCAAAAATGGGTTAATCAGTATTATATCAAATAGTCTTGATTGGCTGCAGATACTTTGTATATACGAGTATATATTCGTGAAATACTCTAAGACATATATACATACTAAAAGAGCCATAAAAACGGTAACACTACACAGAAACACTAAAAAGAACACAGTTACATCACTACACCGAGGAAACGGACCATTAAAATATTTAATTTGCTTTACACGTAACCCGTAATTAGCTGTTACATAGTTATTCACGATCCACCATCAGCTTTGAGTAAATCCACTGGTCAATGTTTTACAAATGTTTACAGAAATGTTCCGGTGACTTGTTGCTCTATTTGTCAATTATTACCACTTGGTTATTTAAACTAATTATAGGCGGCGTTTGTAAAACCAATTTTCTTTTTTATTGTATTACTAGACTACGAGATTTACTTATGCGTTATCTGCAATTTATTTGTGGCTGTCCAGTGTATCCTTGTGATAGGTAAAATATAATATTATTTATTCTTACAATTTATGAATTTAAGATCTTATTGTTATTGCCTCGTATGGGGATCCTTCCCATGGTGTTCTAGACATATACATACTTGCGATGAAAGTGGTCGCATGACGTGAACCTCTTAGCCAGCCAGTTTTTTATATTTTATTTACAATATTTTTTTTTGCATGCAATGTTTTAGAAACAGTTATTATAATTGTGCTCAGTACTATTGAAGAGTTTTGCGTGTCTGGATTAAAATAGACCGCGAAGACGTTATTTTTTGTGAAATTAATCAATTAATTGTGTGTGATGAACTGTGTTTTATATCTAATCTTCTTTATGGTCTTATGAATAAAGTTTTATTTCAAAGTCAGTATTTCGAGTAACTTTATTAGTGCACTGAAATTAATACATTTTGTATTACACTTTCACTGTCTCATGTGATAGTGTTATTATAAAGAAATTTGTCCAATTGTAAAATTTGTTGAACAGGGTTGCAGGGATATACATGAGCAATAGTTATAAAATGTAGCCTTAAAATGTATTATTGAGGTAACACCAGCGATCCTAGAGATTTTTGTTGCTAAGAGCAATTTGACCAAAGTGCATTTTTTATATTGCAACCAATAAATCGATTTTATTATTTATATAATTGATATAATCCGGAAATATTTTCGCAAAAGAGTTCTACATCTGTTATTTTATTAAAAAATATTGTTTATGAAAAAGCAATTAGGAATATAAAACCTGTTTCAAGGTTTGAGTCAAGTGTGAGAACTTGAGTTATTCTACCATAAACATGAGGCTGCTTGTTCTTTAGTAATAAGCCTATTCAATAATATAATTCACTTAAATGAAGGGGCTGAGGTTTTTGTTCTACTTAATGCGCATACTTTAAATCTTTAAGAATAAACGATCTTAGCTATTTTATATAGGTATGTTGACCTTGCAAAGTCGTTTAGGTTAATGACATTAGGGTTTGCAAAAATAAGTCTACAACGTTCAATAAAACGACTCGTTCTTATAAAATAGAAAAGTTGCTATAACTTTATCTATTACCTACAACTTTTCTTTCAATGACGTTTTTTTTTAAATTTGATTATTGTGATATATAGATATTTTAGTTAAGTGTAAAAGAAGTACACGCAATTTCAAATTGCACAAAACATTTGAGGTAAGTTATTGCTTTTTTTAAGGATGAACCAAAAATCTTTATTAATTAAAGACTTAAGTTTTAGAATGGATTTTCAGAAGCCACGCTTAGTCATCTGTTCTAAATGACAATTTCGTTTAACATCTACCTATATTATGAAAGCTATCATAATGATTTCTGACTTTTTACAAACTTTTAGTAAAAAGTTCTAGTGTTTTTTTTAAGTTTTTAGTAAAAATGTGCAAACATACCTTTTTCTACCAAGAGCTACATGAAAAAAAAAGCTGCGGTTCAAAGGATAATTGTATCCAAACGGTTGCTTATCCAGTTTGGCTTAACCCTCGTTATCAATGGAATAAAGCTAAGCTTAAAAGATAGTTTATTTAAATCATACTTTAAGAAATCAATATATTATGCCTATAAGACGACTCTGTGCATGTGCAGTTTGTTCGAATCCCGATTTGAATCCCTGAGATTAATTTTTTTGAATGAAATCAAATTTTTTTGAGCTTAAAGTTTGAAGGCCAGCATCTATCATCCATGCATTATAGGGTTTTGGAGCAGCTGCGTTTCTTCCTCGCATCGGATGCAGTATTTATCTCAGAGGCAGTTTTTAAAAACAATATATGTGTGTAAGTAGGTGTATGGTTTATATATTTTACGAATATTATGAAATATCTATATCTATGGTATACAATCAAAGAAATAGCAATATGCTGTACCATACATTCCATATGATATATAAATTGATTTATTACCTACATCATTAAAAATGTGGAGAGTAAATAATTGGCACCATGCATCGCTGCGGCGGTGTCATATCGAGAGAAATTGTGAAGTACATAGAGCAGCCTATTTATATGATTTTCGCAGTGATCTGGTGTTGACGGGCCTCGTGGCGTAGTCGGTAGTGCAACCGACTTCCGTGCACGAGGTCGTGGGTTTGATTCCCACTCAGGAGAATTATTTGTGTGATGAACACAGATATTTGTACTGCGTCTGGGTATTTTCTATCTATTATATGTATGTATGTATTTACAAAAAAAAAAAGTAATATATGTATTCAATCCGTAATCTGGTACCCGTAGCACAAGCGTTAAGCTTAGTTTGGGACCAGAGGAAGTTGTGTAAAAATGTCCGTGAATATATCCCTTCTGACTTATGCGTTCATTATATTGAGGATAATTTTTGATTTTGTATTATATATATTTTATGTATTTATCTGTATAACTGAATTGTCCTTTGCAACAGTAAAATGTCGTGGTTATTTATGTATTTGTGCGTCTATGGTTTCTGAGTCTCCAAAAATATTGACTCCCCTTTTCTCACTTCATGTAGGGTCGACACAACATGTCTTTCTCGTCCACTCCACTGTGTCACTTGTTGTCAGCATTCACTCCTTTCTGTTTCATGTCCTAATGCACAAAATCTATCACAAACACCAAAAATATTGACTATTGGTGAGTTTTCTCCTACGAGTTTACCTACACCTAAAGACTATTGTGTATGACAATATCTTCGTTGTATATTTTTTGCTTGTACCGACAGTATAAAATTTACAACTGGTGGAGATTTACTGAATAGCCTGCCAATTCAGGAAGTAGGAAAGAAAGTTGGTGTATTCCATTATATTAAAAAAAATAAACCCAAAGTGCCAACGTTAACAAAAATGTACAAGCACTTGTCCGATTGTTATCTCAACGTTACTTGGCAGGTAAATCTTATTTTAAATGAACGTTATTTTGTTGATGTTTTTACACGTTACATAATAGAATTATTACCTTTAAATACATATATGTAAACATTTATTGAATGAATATCAAAAAAATGTTGCCATCCGAAGAGTAGATAAGGGTTTAGTCTGTAGAACAAGAGTTATATAGTAGGCAAAGACTTGATGATACACTCCAGTCTAATTGATAATTATAGGCTGTTATTACTTGCAGCTGGTAGCTACTGTTCGTCTCACATTATGTGTGGTAAATATACATATTTATAAACATTTATCTATTCAATATAAAAAGTGTGTGTGTGTGTTTATGTACACGTGTTAGAAGTTATACTACTTTGGCGTAACAAGATAAAAATCTTTTCAAAAATGTTATCTTTCGCCTTATTCTACGTTTGTAGAAAAAACGACACTAACAATAGAAAAAAGGTATTTAATACATTTAAAGTTTTATTATAACGCATTATCTAGTTAAATAAAGTTTATTTAAATATCACAAAAAACTAAAATGTTGACTATAGCTAACTTCAGGGTGTCGGTTTTTCGAGACGGTGTGCGCGCGCATCGTAAAAATTTACGCTCATAATTTTTCCCTAACGCGCCATATGAAGTATAACTTCAATATGGCATTTATTTATGCATATCGAAGCTTTCTATAAATAAGTTTTGTAGTTTTTTTTAAGATGTTTATATGGGCTTAATTGAATAGTCCCTGTGTTTTTGCATATGATTACAATCACAATATAGACTGTATATGGCAGACTCAGAACTTCCTTTTATTTTAAGACATAACCCTGCACCTACAGGAAATAAACTTTGTAATAAACTTTTATTACCCTTTATTAAAACCCCTGGTTTTACAAACACAATTAACGGATATAAAGGTATAATACCTATATAGAATACGAAAACGATTATACAAACAATACTAGCCTATAAATATATATCATTTTCGGGAATTTCACCTAGAAGTATATAATATAGGTATGTGAAACAATTCCGCAATAAATGTATGTAATGGAACATGACGATAACATGATAATATATTTTTTATTTTGATTATGGCTTAATACGCTCTTGTTTTGCTCGTGACCCGGGCACCAAGCTCTGAGACAGTAATGAGGTTCGAAACTAATACCATAATAATAGTAGAATAATTGATTACGAAACTTTCTATCTAAATAGAATATGTGAAAACAATGAACGATCACAATAGTTTTCAACTACTATAAGTGTAGGTAAATATAGTATTCCCAGCAGATTCAAAAGACAAAAAAATGTTTATTATTTTCTCGTCTTTGACTATCTGCGAGGCTCTCAACCTAATAAATATCAGTCATGTTTATGTATAAACTTATCAAACAAGTTTGAGACTTGACAACAGAAACCATTTTAAAAACGCTCGCAATATTAAATAGGTACCTATATTTTGCAAAGATTCACATAGACAATATTTACAGCAGTACCGATTTCAGAGTTAACCATTCGAACTAAATATTAGTTATTTAGATATTTTTATATATATTTTTAGCATTTGACATGCTTAGCACTATACATTAAACACAAAGTGAAAAATGTGAAATCGAAAATATATCCTGCTCCTGACTGTTATTTTCGATTTCACATTTTTTACTTTGTGTTTAATAAATATTAGTTATGTACAACAAGAACGCAAATGTTTTTAATTATGAAGTTCTTATAACTTTTGCTACCTGCTATTGTAAATGTGATCCTTTTCAAGTCAGGACCACTGGGCATACATCGATAAAGCTTTGGAAAGAGATAAGAACGTAGTAGTAGTTACATAATGTTACAATACCATGTTGTCACGAATATGACGGAAATCACGATCTGGAGATGATTATTGTAGAGCTACAGGTTGTTTTTCGCAAGATGTTAAAGAATAAGGGGAATGAAATACATATAGGGTAAACTGTAGTGTTGCTGGCACCCCCTTAGTCATTGGCACTTTGGATTTTAAATGCAAATATTAAGAACTGGTATAGCAAAAAACATCTGTTCTATTCTTTTTCATAATCTGCAATAGTAACATTGTTTGCAGAAAAAAGTAGGTTTTATAATATTATAGCTGGCAATAAATATAATACCGGCGCCATGCAGAAATGTTAAAACATCACTTACTAATAAGGGGTCATCAATTAACGACTGTAACATAGATTATTTAATGCTTAGTTTTTAGGTAAATATTGGCAATGAGTGCTTTTTCTGACCAATTTTCTGTTATAATCTTACTTTATTAGGTGCCAATGACTGATTTCTATGTGTTAATTACTTATGGTGCCAATGACTGTAATTTTAAATATTATTTTCTTCTTTTTTGTTTTTCTATTAAAAATCTCTAATTAAATTGATTAGTGCATTTTCATTTGAAAATATACATACCAGAGAATCCTTTATCAATGTTTGCTGACTTTTTAAATACCTATCAATTAAAAAAAATATACATATTAATCTTAAATATGCTTAGAGTGCCAATCATTATACAGTTTACCTTATAATGACTGACCAAATCTAAAGTAAGATGGTAAGTACTATCCGCATCATCTTTAGCGTATTATTATAACTAAAAAGTTAGAGAGCTTATCTTTATGTATAAAAATGAATCTCTATTTCCCTTGGTCATCGCATCACGCGTGAACGGATGGAACAATTCCGCTAATTCTTTTTTGTTGTGTTTATTACCATCAGAAGGTTCTTATGAAAGAAAAAATAATAATAATGTGCAGAAAATCTAAAAATTTCAAAAAACAATCTTAGCGCGTTTGACAGATCGCAAGTAATTGAATATTCATAGCTAAGACAGGACAACGTCTGTCGGGTCAGCTAGTTCTTTTCATAATTTAAATCCTAAATTCGCGTCCGTGTCCTCTAAAATTAGTATTAACACTATTAATAAGACTTATGAATTTAATTTCAATTGATTATTATAATCAAATTTATCAATTAAATGTTTAATGTCAGCAGCGTACCTATTATCTGATCTTAGATACAACTAGCCTTTGCCCACAGTTTCGCCGCAAGCAAAAGTTAGATTTTAGGTTATATTTCAGATTGCTGTTATAGTAAGGAATAATATGTATACCAGTTTTTAAAAACTCTTGATTAGACTTAATAATAAGAGCTATCAAACAAAAATAGTTTCATCAAACATCGTTCAGAAGTTTTTGTGTGATGTGCACAAAGAAACAGATACAAATTCTCAAAAACATTTGCCAAAAAAAAAAACAATAGCCTAATACAGTCATTTTTATCTCAAATATATTAAATGTACTGACTTTGTTACAGCCTTAACAGATAAAAAGTGTATTTGAGGTATTGAAAATCCTAAATATGCTTTCTTGGCAGATTTCTTTTAGTCAGTTTTAAATACCTAGATTAAAGCGATATTCAGTACAATTAGCGCCTCTGACTATAAAAATATAGATAGGAATTACTATAAAAATGTTTTGGAATTCAAGTAGTTAGGCTTGATGAAATCGCTTCGAAAATAAATCACTAGGACGTTTACGATGTGGCTTTGTTTTAAATATAAATTTATAATTACAAGTACAATTTACAGCGAACGCTAAATAAGAACATTTTTTATTATAATTAGATGTGGCTAACGTATATATCTTTTAAACAATGACATTTAAATGGTGTGTCTTTAAATGTATTTGTAACTAAAATATAATTATTATTATATTCCCATGATTGTCTTCATTTAAAACTGACTTGTCGTGATTGAATATTATAGAGGTTTATGATTTGTAAGCAAATTCAGTATATTCTGTTGAAAGGAAGCAGAAAATATTAAAATTTACGGACAGTTTGCATCTTATCATTGAAAATTATTATCATAGTAACAAAATATATACGATTAAGTAATTCTAAAATATTAAGATTACTCAGCCGTATGCATATATTATTTAGTTTGGAGCGTTGAACAATGTTTGTACCAGCATTGGAGCCAAGCCTACGTGGCATCCGCCGCTCATCCATACGTAGCTCGCGGCTATAAAGGTGCGCCATAAAACGGGTCTCATTTTATGACCATTTGACGAAGTTATATACGTTTTTGAAGCAATTTCTTAGCCGTGTCGGCTATTGTGGCTGCGTGACCACTTCACTGAGTCTCTGCTTATTTTATAAATATACTGCTGTCCCCAAAGAATCTGTTTTTATCTTATATTTCTTTGTGACTGTGTTAAAGATTTTAATGTAAGATCTAGAACCAGTTTCAGATAATCCGTTTCAGTTAATTTGTTTAGGAATCGTGCTGGCAAAGAGTAAGGACTGGGCTATCTCTAAGGAAATCTGTAATCTCGACAATGCTGTATCAATATTCATGCTTACGGTCGCGACCCCTACTATTTGCATAACTGCGCAATGCATTCTCTCGTTTGCAACTGTTCTATTGTTTTATGATCTAAATGACCACGCAATATAGAGCTAGTCACGATAATCGTATATGCATCTACATGATATATATGTAAGATTTGTATTTTTTTATTGCCAATAGCGATCGACCTGATGTTAAATGGTAACCATTGTTTATAATATTTTATTATTACCCTTGATCATTAAAAATCTCAATTATTTGTGTCTTCTCCATCTTGTCCATCTATTAGGTATATATTTCGTAAACTTAGAGGAATTAAACTGTTTAATGAATTGATGACAATTTGTCGTCCTCTACAATGACAAAAGTATTATCGTGATAACCAGAAAAATGGCACCCTCTCATTAAATATCGATATATAGTAATAGTTTTTTTTTGGCCTTTCGGCGAGAGAGAACACCAGAGAACCGAACCCTTGCTCATCCTCATTTTATTATCCTTATTTTCAGCATTCTATCTCGTTCCTTTGAGTTGGTTACACGTGACTCATACCTCTGGAATTGCCAACGTTTATAGGTTATCATTCGACATATGTATTAGTTGTATGAAAGATAACTCATCAAGATTATAATTATCTTAGTTATTGTTAATTTAGACATCAGGAAATGCAGCATTAAATTTATGTGATCGTGTCCGCACAGACAAATAATAAACACATGTTTAGAATATCCTCAGTCAAAAACCATCCATTATATAAGTATTTTTTTGTTAAGGCGGTAAGAAATGTTCCTAACCGTACACCCTGTCGTTCGGGGCAACGTACAGGGTAGTGTGGGGCCCTCACCCATTGAATAAGCCCGACGTGTGCCGTCTCTCCATCTGCATTGGCGGACCACTGAAACTGAAATGTAACACATTTTTTCAGTGGTATTTGCTATACAATATTTACTTGTTTATACGTACGTAATGTTTGCACACTTGATTATGCGTAATATTTACAAACATGTAATACATTTCTCTACAAACATGCACATACGGGTTCACGTTTTGGTTAATTAAATCTGTAACAGACAATTTAACAGATAAAAATATTGATTGTCTTGGTATTGACAATTATAACAATTAGTAATTGTGCACGCTCCATTCAATTTGTGTACGGTACGTAGCAGAGATGGAATCTGTGTTGTATGAAACAATTTTAACCGAAAACCGGTTCATCGTGTATTTGGCGCAGGATAGCTTAGGTATATAGAAATACTTTCTTAAATTACTGCTCTACGCCACTCCATTGTGATGCAATTCTGAACTGACATAGTAATAGATAGTTCGCTATTATAGATAAGTATATAATCAGTATCACTGACAATATAAGTTATTACATTCTTAGGTTTGCGAAAAACAAAAGACAAAAGCGTGAGCTATTAAGTTTCAACAAATTAGTTAGGCTTAATAAATCTATACTATTACGAAGCTGAATTGACCTGTGAAATATATATTATGATATTTGAGAAAAAAAATAATGTATTTGGTTATTTAGGCGTCTCTGGACATACTACTTTTTTTTTAAAGAATTGTTGTCTCTTTGGTCTTCACGCAGAAACTACTGAATAGACTTTTATGAAACTTTTTGTTTGATAGCTCTTGATTAGATTTAAAGACTGGTATACATTTTATATATCGGGAACCTGAGATATAACCCAAAGCTTTCGGCAGTGGCGGAGCCGCGGGCAAATGCTAGTTTTATTTGTTATTCGTGTAGAAACGATTGCAGTCTAAAATTTATTTAATATTGATGTACTTAGATGAGGATACTATGCCATTTTTTTGTTTGGGCTAAAATTCAGGTTAATTCCTAGCTGAAATATCGGTTTACTTTCGTATTACAAGTAAACCTAACTAGTTATTGAGTTGTTATATCATATACATAGGTAACATGTATTTTTGCAAAACATTTTATTACAAATCACCGGCTACTCCTATTGGGAGGCCTATTAGGATGCAAGAATTTCAGTTTATGTGTAGCGTAAGTGGCATTTTTCCAAATGATGTGTGTTTACAAATTTATCACTGCTTGGTGAAGGAAAACATCTTCAGGAAACCTGCATGCCTAAATATTTTCTCGACGGCTTGTGAAGTCTGCCCCATACTGGGCCAATGCTATACACTACGGCTTAAATCCTCCACACTGTGAGAAGAGACCCGTGTTTATTAGTGGAACAGTAAAAGGATGGAAACATTGAAAAAAAAAACAACATTTTCAGATAAACTTTGTTACAAAAAATGTGTGTTCGGTCTATTTTCGTTATCTAGATAATTAGCGTGTTATGTCTTTTTTGTAACAGTAGTATTCTTGTGCACGTGAAAAATAACTTTTATTGCTTTTGAAGCCAACTTGTAAGTGTGTTTAGATCAATAAAAATGACAAGTATAAGCGAAACTACAGATAACTTCCACCGAGCCTTTTAATAGCGGCCTGGGAGTAATAAATTATGTTTAATGATCACTAAAATGAAATAAATTGGAAAATACGACGGTTAGACTACGAATACAAGAACATTTCCCTTTTTAAACATTTCTTGCGGCGCATGTATTAATCGTGATAGAGATATTAAAAGTTATTAACTAATTTTATAAGAACTTGCGTGTTGTTTAGGTATTATTTTAATTAAAATGCAAAGAAACTGTTCTTTGTTTATTTAAATTAATTTGCCAAGTAATTAATTATTGGCTTAAATAAATTCATCAATGTTAATCACACTCAATAATTGTGAATAAATTTTGTAGCAAAAAAGGAAGTTTGTTAATTGGAGGTATCTTATAACATTAAAACAGTGATGAACCAGAATAGAGCGTTTGATCCAACATTGGAAGCTTATGAGTCACGTTATGTTTTATTAAATAGTCTCACGCCTTTGTTACAACTAAGTAAGTAGATATATAATATATCTATACTCGTATCATCGATATTTTGCACATAAAAACTTATTTCCAGCCACGGAGTAGGTACTCCGTGGTCTCAGCTTTATAGGGGGCGAGTATGCTGGCGTGTACCGAAAACAGCTTCAAGCTATACATAGGTGTGTCTCTATAACTACTTATAAGACATGCACAATGACTTGATTTTACATTGTAACAACGAAGCTACTCTTACTTTGAGAGTTAGTATTCAACTACTAGCTTTGAGGTAGCGGTCATCTATAACTACCTATAAAATTACTTTTCCTGTCTGATGATCAACGCATGGCCAATACAGAGCTGATTTTAGACTGTAGATTTATTTTACGCCTTAAGCATCCGCTAAGAAAAATGACTTTTAGAAAATCTAACTGGGGAAATGGGCAATACTGCTACTGTAAATAAATGACGATGCGCTACAATATTTATGCAATATGTGTGATCAAAGGAAGGTTCAATTTTGTGTGGGAGTGTCGGTTTTATTATAGGAACTATTTATATATAGTATTATTTACGATATTATCGCATAAATATTTTTATTCAGTCACGTAAAGCTAGTAACTTATATATATATATATATATATCTTCTATCAGGTCATAGCCTAATTTTATTTCCTCAATAATTAGGAGCTAATAAATTTTAGGCAAAAACAACGTTTTTCGATCACAACAGTAAAAAAGATATATACTATTCAGTTTTATCAGAGTAACTAGCCTTTCCCTGCATTTTTTAGGTAATATCTCAGGTTCTCGGTATAGTAGCGGGATAAAATGTATAGCAGTTGTTAAGTCTAAGCAAGAGATATCAAACAAAAAAAGTTGCATCAAAATCCGTTCAGTAGTTTTAGCGTGATGCGCGAACAAACAAACAGATAAACAGACAAAAATCTAAAATAAATAGTTTTGTGTTTAGACACGCCTATATAATAATTCAGTCATTTTTTCTCAAATATCTTATATGTACAGACACAGCTCTGTTACAGCTTTATAATAGTAGGTATATAGATAGATAGATATTATAGATTCGTGACAACACTTAACGCTAATAATTAATAGTCAAAAAAGTTCTATATAATATCACAAGCTCACTAATGCTTCACGAGCGCACGTGTCTCTTCGAAAATGGGAAAGAAATTAGTTTAGTTTTTTGTATCACGCTGTACCTATAGCCAGAATCTAAAACTCGGAAAAACCCCTTAAAACTAACAACCTCATATAAATTGTCTGTTACATTTTACTTTAATCATCCCTTATCATACTCGTGGAAATGAAGAACTATCCATTTTGATTAAGAAAACAACATAACGTCTTCAAATTCATTCGCTACAGGGACACAAATTTCACGTATCTAATCTAAAGTTATTTACAGTGTACATTTACAATGTCTAATTCACATGAAATTACTTCATAAGATTACTTAATTTACTCAAAGAAACAATTTAATGTTATGCTATTTTACACAACGCTTACTTAGGAGGATATTGACAAGGATCAGAGGCGTAACTGCATCGATAACCCCACGACCCTACTCAACAGCTAATAATGAAACTGTAAGCCATAATATATAGCTACAGGTACAACTGCGTGGGTCCTAACTGTATTATTGAATAATTATATTATCTACCTTGCGTAGTCATTTGTAATCTTTAAAATCACGTACGTTTGGGAAACTAAATGTTTAGAACAATGCGTAGCTAAGAGATCAACGTTTGTAGCATGAACTTGCAAGTATTATGTAAATTTATAGAACATACGTGTAGTTGTAGGGAGTTGATTCCCACACGGCGTGAACATTTGTCCTCACTGCTTTTAAAAGCTCTGATATAACTAAGTAAGGTAAAGTAAAGACTTTATTCATTTCTTACACAAAGTTTTTACACAGATAACACGGGACTACAGTAAAATTACATAAAGACTATTTTGTGAGAGCCTGGTATATGCGGACAATAGATTTAAGCATGCGTGCAAAAACCGGCAATAAAATTATTATATTTAGTTTTTAATAGCAAATATGCATTAAATACCAACATTTTGTTAGTGCAAATCTAAAATTTAAACAAGTCCTACATTATACATAACCGTTAGTAAATTTATGCACACACTCGTTTTGGATTACGGAGAAATAGGAGTCGTGCGATCTGTTATATCTAAAATATTTCTCCAGTAAATAAGCAATTTTTATTCATCATGTATAACGTCTTACTTTTATTTAAAAGCTGTTTTTGAACGAAATTGTATAGAAAGAAAGAAGAAAGAAATATGTTATAAAATGTAGTTTAGGTTGATGGAAGGATTATGGCACAGTTTAAGATAAAGTACAATATTTTTGTATCTTATCCCTATGTTTTGCTTAACTCCAATAAATTCGTCTGCCATTAAAGGTAGTATGATAAATATTGGCTAAAGTCATCTAACTTAATCTATATAATAGTAACATATTACGAAATGGTTGGACTACAATAATAAATGCCACCTATTGGCGATTTAACTTGCGACGAAGTTGCATAGGCATAAACTATTTATTAAGCTTCATATAATTACATAGGTGCACTTTTAGCGATTCTTCGATGAACCTAGAATGTGAATGTTGAATTCTGTTTGACCCTTGGAAAAAAGTTGTGAAAATATAGCATAAAATAAATCTAAATAATTTATAATTTGGCTGCCATATTTGATCTTAGAATCTTATATAATACTAGCCTAGCCAAAAGCATTTTTTTAGGTTATATATCTGGTGCCCAAAGTAGTAGCGAGATAAATCGTATACTAAATTTTGATGTGAAACAAAAAAAAAAAAAAATCGACTGTTAGCGTGGCGACGCTTTTATTTTACTTGTCCCGTTCAACGAACGAAACGACGCAAGTCTATTGAGTTTTGTGTTTAGACACGCCTATACTCGTACCTATAGCCTAGTACAGTAATTTTTTCTCAAATATTTTAAATGTACAGACACAGCTCTGTTACTGCTTTAGAATAATTAGGATATGACTTTGATACCTCAGGGAGAAAGTCATCATGTTTTTAATTGTAGATATTTAAAATATTATATAACGTATATTTAGATATTTTTATATATATTTTTAGCATTTGACATTCTTAGCAACATACATTAAACACAAAGTGAAAAATGTGAAATCGAAAATAATCCTGCTCGTGACTGTTATTTTCGATTTCACATTTTTCACGTTGTGTTTAATATATATTATTATGTAACGTAGAATAATTCATCCATCCATCCATTAGCCTTTTAACCCTTTGACTCCCTTGCCTGGACTGCTGGACATAGGCCTCCCAAAAATGGGGGATAGTGCCGAAATCGCCACGCTTGGCAGGCGGGTTGGTGATCGCAGTAGATGTTGTTAATACTCGAAGGAGTTCTGCTGCCCACTCCCCCGGTATTCCCTCAGTCGGCTCTTACGACTCCCATGGGTGGAGAGGAGTGGGACAATTCTAAAGCCGGCCCCACACGGAGAATAATTTAATTGATGTACGATGTTTATTTTTGAATTGTGCAAAGTTTGATACTTAATTAAATAATTAGGTTTGAAGGTTGCTTTCGACTAGTAGAATTACATTATATCATTGTTTCATTGTATAATAATAATAAGAAATCGTTGCCCAAAATAAGGTAGAGCTATTTACGAAATAAATTTTACTTTCTAATGATTCCTTTCCATCCTCCTCTCCATTTATCCGGGATAAAGCTGAACTTTATGTAAAAGCAAATTTTAAGTGCTCTGCAATTTATGTTAAGTTTTATGATGAACGGTTTAGTAGTTACGGCGTCAAGAAGTAACTAACAAATAAATAAATAAAACACTCTAATTATAACATTAGTAGCGCAAAGTAATATATTATATTAATCATAATAAAAATGTATGAACTTTTTATTTGATTTTATACGTAATATCTATGTATTTAATCTATACTATTATAAAGCTGTGACATAGTTATGTCGGTACATTTAAGATATTTGAGAAAAAATGAGTGAATTAGGGTATATCGGCGTGTCTAAACACATAACGATTTTTTTAGATTTTTTGTCTGTTTGTTTGTTCGCGCATCACGCAAAAACTAACGAACGGATTTTGATGTTACTTTTTTGTTTGATAGCTTTTGATTAGACTAACAACTGGTATACATTTTATCCCGCTACTATATCGGGAACCTGAGATATTACCTAAAAACTAGTTTTTGGCTGCGGCGGAGCCGCGGACAAAGGCTAGTTATTTATAAATATTGATCTTAATGTGTAATTTTAATTATATTAGGGCCACTTGCGCAGACATTTTGAGATAACTAAATACCTTTGCGTTTACTAACTTAGATTACATGAATAACTATCTAATTCAAAATTTATATTGCACGTAAGAAAATTCATCCAGGTTTTACTAACCTCATTCCGCTTACATCCAGCAAAATGCAAAGGACTGAATGATGAACGACACAAGTATTCTTCTCTCTCTCACACAACAGTTACTTGCACAAGTCTTTGTTTAATGTCAGATTTGAATTGACGACAGGTGTTTTTGGTAGTTCATGTTGAATGGCGATATGTCATTATGTCAAATTGGTGTTTGTTTACTATCTCGAATGCATTTTGTGACAATATATCTGTATTATTTTGTGAAATGTGTAGGAAATCTTATATACGTGGCCCTATTTTCAAAAGTGGTATCAGTTTACTTCTTTGTGATATAATAACCAAATATAGGCATATAAACATGTTATTGAAAATAAATAAGAAGCTGCTGGTGCTATCCTGAACGGACCGGGCCCTAGATAAGTAGCATCATAGATGATGTACTATATATAGCGAAGTGGCATAAATGCTAGTAGAACAGAATAAAATAGAAGAATAATTAAGAAGAATAGAAGAATTATTCTAATAATCAATGTATGGGATTGACATAAGATTACGACGACATAATAAGCATATCCCGTTGTCTAGGGGGGCTGAACACACATGAACACATCATCAGAAACCAACAAGTCACTCATCAGGACAATAAAAATAAATGATGCAATGTTATTCTGTTGTTGTTTTTCAAATACAGAACACAAACTAGCAAGTCTCGTAATTTTGACGTAATAAACCCAGAGATAGACATATAACCCTCCAACTTTGGCGGGTTTAATAGTTAATTATTTTACGCATGGTATAGTGTTAACTCTTAGCAGTGCAAGCAAAAATTATTATTTAGCCCTGCGTTAGCAGTACGCTCGGAGTTATATAAATTAACTCTGGAACGCGCAAGTGGGGCTTAAAGTAATTGTAGTTATAAAACATTAATCGATTTCAATGAGTTTCGAGAGTAATAATAATAATAATTTATTTATTTTATTTTATTTTATTATATTTATTTATTTATTATTACAATACCATACTACAGAAGTGATTGTGGTTCTGTACTCCTAACTAGGTTTCCTGTGGAAATCTGAAAAGTCTTTCAATTATGATAAAATCCTTTTTTTGTTTAGACGGGAAAAATGTACCTAACCACACACCCCGTCGTTCGGGGGAACGAACAGGGTAGTGTGGGGCTCTCACCCACTAAATAAACCCGCCGTGTGTCGTCTCTCCGCCTGTGTTAACGGACCACTGGTACTGTGTTGGATTACTTCAGTGATAGTCGTTTTAACCCTAGCTAATTAGTTACGATGATTATAGCGCAAATAATGGCTCTCAAGCCATAAAAATTTTCAGTTATTTATTCAAAGGACTACACCAATTAAAGTACATAGAGTTAGCTGACACAAATGGTAGTTTTAGCACACATATTTTAACAAAAGACAAAGAATGGACTAGTATTAGCGCCGACAACACATAATAACATTGTCATTATAAATCAAATGAAGTTATCCGTTGTAAATAAAATTACGATTTATGACAATACAAGGATATTACGGCGAGCCGCATTAGATATATGTATAGCGCTATTAGCGTCAAGGGCCCATTGCTTTACAGGTAATAGGAACATAGAGATATCCTTTAGTCTCCTTTGATGGAAATGTCAGTCTGAAACTATATAAACCCGCAATAATATTGATGATTTACTTATCTGGTGACTTTACTTGAATTGACTTTCTTGGGAGTAACCTAAGTTTGTTTTAAGCATTTCTTCAGGACTTTGTTTCACTGAAATAAGAACTGTACTTTCAGTCTTTTGTCATTATTTAATGATAATTTATAGCGGCCGTATGTCTATAACTTTTAGATAGTTGATTACAAAATATAAAATAATTTTGTGTAGGAGACAATTTCGGGTATGATTAAAACGGCTGCAATTTTATAATACCCAAAACTAAAAATATTAAAAATGTACAAGAAATTGTTAAAGAGTTAACCATAAGTTGTTTACCTGTTCTGGTATTTAATTATGAAGTACTAGTTATGTAACCGCAACTTCATCCGTGGGGACTTACCTATTTAGTTATAAGGCCTCGCCATTCTAACAGCCGGTTCTACCCTCCCTCCGCATTAGATGTTTTACATCAAAAAAATAGGTTCTGGATAAGTAATTACTAATATATCATATACTAAAACCTTCTTCGAAACACGTTGTATGTTATGGTATAAGTATTATTCCAATCGGTTCAGTAGTTTTCGCAGTATAACTGAACAAAAAAAACGGCTCTCCATTTATTAGTATAGATTAAAGTGGCTGAAATTAATACTTTTTCTGTATTTTGAAATAAAACTACGTTTACGGAATCTATCGCGTTTACTTGATTTTTATACTATCCCGACGTTTCGAATACTTTACAGCATTCATGATCACGGGTGGACTTAGATGGTAGGCGTCGAAACGTCGGGATAGTATAAAAATCAAGTAAACGCAATAGATTCCGTAAACGTAGTTTTATTTCAAAATGTGTAAAATTCGCGTAAATGTTAGAAATTATTACTTTTTTGTATATTTTTCTGTACCTATATTTTTTTTTCTTTACCACTGCGGAGTAAAATATTATTTTGTGTCGACCCCATTATGTTGATTGTTTTTGATGTATTAAATATTTTAAATCAAATTATAATATTTAATGAGAAATGTTGTATTACAAAAGTTCTAATCAAGATTTGGTACAACTTTCATGTAATAGTGTTTATCTTATCTGTGAGTCCAATAACAGCCAGATTATGTAGATTGTCCTTTTGATGGGTCTTAGACATATAACATTATTAAAAAAGGTCAAATAGAGCTTAAATCTTGACACTCCTGCGCCATTATAGAGATGTCATTGTGAATAACATGTACATAAATAACATAGTCGATAGTATTCGCATTTAAATCACATTCTGCATGGATATGAGGATGTTTAATACTCCCTTTAATTGATATGTTGCGTGCTGAGTTATGTATCTGATCTTCACCGTTGCTTATTCCTCGGGCAATACCTACTATTTTATATTGATTTCCATGTTATTTCCTATCTAGCCTGAGATAACTTTAGATTACTTTATGTATCGCAACTAAACGCTAATATATTTTAATCTGATTAATTATTTATTTAAATCGCGTTAGCATAAATTAATTTGAATACTGATGACTAATTATATAGAATGTTAACGAACCAACTGAGAATATTATAGTTTGAGAATAGTTTTATTCTAACTATTATAAAACCGTAACAGAGCTGTGTCTGTACATTTAAGATATTTGAAAAAAAAATTGCTGTATAGGCTATTGCGTGTGTAAAAACAAAACATTTTTTTTAAGATTTTTTGTCTGTTTGTTCGTTTGCGCATCACGCAAAAACTACTAAATGGATTTTGATGCAATTGTTTTTACTTGATAGCTCTTGATTAGACTTAAAAGCTAATATATATTTTATTCCCTTACTATATCGGGAACCTGAGATATAACCTAAAAACTCGGCTTTACCGCAGCCAAAAGCTAGTTTAAACCATTTTTGTAAAAGAAAGTATGTACTTAGTGATTTAAGTACTTAATTTAAAGATATATATATTTTTTAAACATGTTCAGTTCACTTCCTCCAGGAGCTACTGTTATTCTGGTTGACCAACCTTAATTAATGAGACCTCTTAGAGGCCTCTGAGGTTAACGACTGCGTTTAAATATTAGAACGGCAGCTAACATTTATTTTACACGCAGGATGACCATCAATTAAAATACTGAAAGGCCACCCATCTGTTAGTGACCGAACCCAATAACGTCTTAATTCAGCTGTTATGAAAATGTTTTTGTTTGTGTGGTTACGGACTAAGATTAAAATTACCATCACCCCATTATTTACCGCGAGTGTCCTAAGAGGCGACTAAGAGATTGTAACCCAATCCATTAGTGGTGGTAGGGCTGGGTACCAAATGAGGGCTATCGGGCCCGAGCAGTATCATCGTCTCCCGTATGTGACCGGCCATGAAGTACGTCGGTGTGTTTTAGTTGTAGCAGGAGATTTGTTCTACTATTTCATATCTGTGAAATGAAATGATGAGCAGCGGTTTGACATTACCCTGGGTACAATTGAGTCCAGGATCGACGGAACGTGAAGTACCATCAGGTGAGTTGTTTAGCACGATAAGCAATAAAAAAAATGTTTCTATTTGAAATTCAAACAGGTATCTATTAAGGTTCGGTAATGTAAGTATTTCCAAATCTGCAATGACTTAAATCTGTTCAGCTGTTGTGTGAATAAGGACCTACATCCAAGCATCTAAATATCCAAACATACAAACTTTCATATTTATAATATTTATTAGTAGGATTAGTAGAATTAAACGGCCGCAGATTATACTGACCTCTACGCAGATGCTACAACAAATTTCAGCTTACATCACCTATAACTGATTATGCATATTTTGAAAATAAATTAGCCAAATCGGACTAGCCTAATTAAGTTTCCATAATAATTATAATAAAATTAGATATTTATGTATCATTGAATAGTATTTAAATTAGTTACAATTAACGATTATGATATTTATTAGCTAGCCAGACTTAGAACTCCTGTGTACCTACAAATTAACGCCTCTCATTATTTTTATAATACAGAATCTGTAAGTTCATTTGCACATAAGCAAGAACGTAAAACGTTAATCGATATTTTTGTTAGGATACTCATGAGGTCACAATAACCAACGAAGGATTTTTTGTTACTTGTAGATAATTTATTCAGAACATTACCTGCCAGATAAGTGACCAATTTGTCATAGACAAATTCTCTGTTTAGTTTTACCCACCGTGGTTACCTACCTTCCCGCTGCGTTGGTGTGTTCTTGAATAATTGTATACATTCGACGAACACTTGCTGGTATAGACGCCACTATATCATTTTGATATTTAGTCTAAATTACTTTTATGAAATGATCAATTTATCAAAACTTACACCTTTAATAATATATTTATTAAAATGAACATTATATATGTTAATGAACTAAATTTACTTTGGAATGTGTTAAGCTAAAAAATTGATAAATAATAATAGAAAAATAATTCTACGACACTCTGCAATTTAAATTTGATAAAAAGTCAGTAAAATTCATGATCTCGTAATAGTAATATTGGAATATAATTAAAATTTTAAATCGCAGATAAGTTTTATTGTAAAAGTTGCTGCTTACGCCATTCTCGGGGTTTTAGGCGACCAACAACTAAGACAAGTTCTTGATATTTTTATATATTTTACTAGCTCACCCGGCGAACTTCGTACCACCATATTTTTTTTCGTGAAAATTATTTAATTACTAATATCGCTATTAAAAAATAGAGGATAGTAGTAGAAGGGTGAAAATTTAAGGTTGTACGTAATTTTTAATGCCAAATCATAAAAAAATTAAAATAAAAATGTTATCCAAAAAATAAAAATAAAATTTGTGTTGGACCACCCTTGTCACTCGGGACTCGAGAGTATTGTCAAGCCGCTGCTCACCAATTCATTTCACAGATATGAAATTAAATACAAACAGCTATCTCCTGCTACGGCCAAAACGCAACGATGTGCTTCATGGCCGGTCACACGGGAGATGGTGGTACCAACCCGCTCGGGCTCGATACCAAGTGAGTACTCCCACTTGGTACCCAGCCCTACCACCAGTCATGCAATGATAATTGCTTACTTCCCTAAGTCACCTCATACGACACCCGCGGGAAAGAATGGGGTGGTGACACTTTTATTCTCAGTCCATCACCACACGGACAAAAACTTGGATATTTAAAAAAAAGTACAATAACTAGTTTTACTATTTACTATCTGTCTATCAGAATAGTTAGTGTATAATATTAAAACAACTAAAACCCGATGAATTTCGTTCATTTCTCGTCGTAGTGTTTAATAAAGTAAAATACGGCAAAAAAATATTGTTTTTTTTTACTACTTATTAAAGATTTTTTTTCGTATTTTTTTCTGAATGGCCATAAGTTCTACTATAAGCCATTTCAAGGTAATCCATTAATTACCGGACACCCTGTATATTAGATGAGCAGCTTTGTGTTAAGATAATCTTGTTTAAGCCTTAGTTTTTAGCCAGTTTTGGTTTGATGGTCCCAAAGTATCTTGTCAAACAACGTTTTACAGTTGCATCATCTAAATACTCGTATGCTAGATACAAAGGCTGATAATACTCCTCGATCTTCTATATAATCTAGCGAAGTACATAATTTTAATCATTCAGATTATTATTACAATTACAAAGCGAAAAAATAACAATACTATATTATGAAATAAGTAATTATAAGTATTTTTTTACAGATATTTAGCTTCAATTGCCCAAGTAATAGTGTAAATAGTTTTTTTTAAATAGCTAGGTCAAAAAGCTTAATCTACGAATTTAAAGACTAGGTATGTAAGCCAAAAAAATGTTCGTCAAATAAGTACTCCTCATAAGATTATAGGCATTGATATGAATAGGTCTTAACTGCCGCGTAAGAATGCCAATAGCGTGAGAACTGCCTGTGTCCACATCCAAATTATTCTGACTACGTTCGATCCACGTCCTTGATGCGTGACCGGTTACTAAATCAGCAAACAATGCAGTAGAACCTACACGTATTATTTTACTTTGCACGGTGTAAATATGCCTATTATACATCCTTACTTAAAAGTTGTTCGTGGGGTGATGGACTAAGAATACAAGTGTCGCCATCCCCTCCTTTCCCGCGGGTGTCGTACAAGGCGACTAAGGGAAGTAAGCAATTATCAGCCATTGCATTACTGGTGGTAGGGCTGGATACCAAGTGAGAGTACTCACATGCTATCGGGCCCGGACGGGTCGGCACCACCGTCTCCCGTGTGACCGGTCATGAAGCACGTCAGTGTATTTTGGCTGTAACAGAAGATAGCCGCTTATTCTTTTATTTCATATCTTAGAAATGGTGCACAGCGGCTTGGCAATACTCTCGGTATAGTTGAGTCCATGAGCGACCGTTACTACTTACCATCAGGTGGGCCGTGGCTCGTCTGCCACTGCCACCATTGGCAATAAAAAAATAAAAATTATTTATGCCCACGGCTACTATACAGACCAAATTACTTAATAATGTATTTGTATATTGTTAAGTAATATATCTGTATTTTATAAGAAATCATGTTACATTTTTCTCTTTCTTTGTATAAGTACCGAATACGAATCAAAGGAACAAACTGATACGGCACGCGAATCGTTAAACGGTTAAGTGAATAAGCCATATCCAATCGAATACGATTATAACACAGACCGTCGCGGTGTGGTTAGGTCAGTTTTCGATAACAGGATCGAATATACGATTAAAGATTTTGAGAGAACTATGTGTACGTATAGTAATTAGTGGCTCGGATGCGTGGTAGTTAGTTCAAGGGGCGGGCTGTCCTCGTAACGATAAATCATAAGTGCTCAGGAGACGCTGGGCGGACGATGGGCGGAGCAAGTGATTTTTAAACGGTTTTTTGAGTTTCGCAACAGCCAATGCACGAGTAATTCGGACATCCTTTTCAGGCGCCTCGATATGGCGACATTTTTTCGTTAATTAGTGGAGCCATGATTACGACTAATTTTTCGGACAGCGAATCCAACCGCACAAAGAAGTATTTATTTAAAACTATATCTATCCACATTGAAGTATCGTAAAAACATGACTCAATGTAGGACAGAAAGTACTTTACCAATAATAGATACATACAAAGCAGTGGTAAAGAAACTGTTTCCTGATTTTTTAGATGGTGTTGTCACCCTATAGCTACTAATTAATACCCCGACGTCCGTCGCGAGCTCAGGTACGCTTCGGTCTGTATTTGTGCTCGCATATTGGTTTTTATACCGCACCGTCTCTATTGTTCTCTGTCAAATCACATGATGTCGTTCTTAATTCTTTCTCGCTGCCTTATGAGCTCTGAATACTGATTGAAGGGCTTGTGTGTATTCATATATAACTACAAAACCTGCCGACATGTCCGCTTCATAAATGAAAAGGAGAAACGCTTGTCCTTATTTTGATCAAATTAAATGCACTCATAAGAAACTAAATAGGTACATAAATATTTTTTAACATTATAGTCAAGATATTGATACCTATCTACATTGAATAATTATGCTGATATATTTCATATTTTGCGTGTATAAGACGAGGATCATTTAGAAAGTTTTGGTGTTGTCTTGTAATTACGATACACCATAATTCAAAGATAAAGTTCAGAGTCAAAAAAAAGTTTCGATTCGCGGGACAGTATTTGAAAAGTTTTATAACAACTATTGATCACTTCGGGGGCGTTACTATCAACATATTTATACCAGATACAATTCAAAACCAGTTTCATCTGCCACTCGATTCTAACAAGAATTCGGACTCGTACAAAAATAAATACTGTCCACGAAACATGAGAAAGGTAGTATTATAATATTAATACGATCTGTAACTCAATTTTGTTCTTAACTAAAGGGAATAAGAGATACTTCTGATTGACCAGTGGTACACGTAGTTAGATCAAAATAAAGCTGGAAATGAAAGCTATATAGTTGTATTTATTATGACATTCGACAGTAAAGTACATAATTGATTTTATCGAGCTTCACCAACATGCATAGTTTAAATTTCTCCATAGGCTTGTTAAACCATGTTGTAACAAGGTAATTACCTTCATGCTATTCATTAAAAATAAATTTTGGTTACAGTGTTTGAATAACGATAATATAGTCGGTATCCTACCTACATAACGATAATACAGTCGGTATCCTACCTACATAACGTACACTTCATGTTAAGACTGGAATAAATCATTTTACAACATCGCCCGTCTGTTGTTTTTTCTATTGAGATATATTGCACTTTCACTACAATTACCTTTTGGCATATATAATATACCGTACTAGATTTTTCCCGCGACCGCGTCCACCTGTACTTCAGAATATAAATACATCACTTTACCTACAGCACACTAATTATATTTATGTAAAAATGTATATCTCACGGGAACCATTCAGTTTTCTGGTATGAAAGCCAGCCAACACACAGCCAACCTTTCTAGGCTTCAGACTATAAGTATGCAAAATTTTATAGAGATTGGTTCAGAAATTTCGGCGTGAAGGGTATCAAACAAACAAACTCACTTTCGGATTTATAATATTAGTAAAGATAACAATAACAATCTGATACCAATTTAAAAAAGGATTTGTCTTCTTCACTGTCGTCTGTCTGTCTACATTTTATAATTATATAATATATTTTACATAATTCACCTCACTTACTTTATACATAGTTTCGTACAGATTTTTATGTGTACAAGAAAAAGTGTAAAGATTTTATAATACCAGATTTTTTTAATTGTAAATGATCTTCCCCTATTGCGATGGATCTAAACCGCATTATGCCACTGCCCCGTTTATTCCCACGCGTGTCTTATGTATGAGGCGATTAAAATTATAAGCAATTATCCTATCCTACTAATACATAATTATTATGAATGTGAAAGTTTGCACGTTTGTTACTCAATCAACCAAAAACGGCTGAACAGATTTGGGTGAATTTTGGCACACAGATAGTTTTTTACCTGGATTAAAACATAGGCTACTTGTTTATCCTGGAAATATGTTAAGTTCCTAAGCGACCACCATTTTCCGTAGGAATGTGCCATGTGCGTAAGATGACGTACTTACTTTATATTAATGCAGTTCTGAGGCCCGCACAGACGAAGTCGCGGGCAGCAGCTAGTTATACATAATATTAATAAGAAACATAATAAGCAAAGTTCCTGTCATATCAACCTCTTTGGAGAGCGTAACGATGCCAAGGAGGCTTGTGTCTAACAGTCAAAGCTGTAAACTCAGATTATAAAACAAAACCTTTTGTTTTATAATCTGAGGCTGTAAATAAAAAAAAAAAGAAATGTATCTTTTTAAATATACTATACCTATAGCCTATAGCTAAAAGTATATTATTATGGTGAGGTTTACGACAATGGTTTTGAACACAAGATACGGGACGCTCTTATTCGTACTATGTCACCGTGAGTAATCATCCAGATAGTAGGTATCTCCTTTGTAATGTTCTCGCGGTTTTTAAACCATAGAGCTTAGGCGAGAATAATCCTTATAGGCGGGGATAGATAATCAAGCAATAAAATGACTATACATTTATATATTATGTTAAAGGGTCATATTATTTGCAGTATATGCAATAGATAGCCTTTTTAAATATAAATCGAGAGGAATAATATGAACTAACCTTGTAATCCCTTGAGATAAATAAATTCAGGTAAGTACCTAAATAAAATAACAAGGTATGTATTCAACATTTTGAAGATTTTCTAGGAAATATAATGCCTTAGTAATATAGCGGGGTACACTAACACATCTTTTAGTCAGGAATATATAATATTAACTTCCCATTTTATTATGGTATAAAGTTCTCAAACTTGTATATTTGCGATCTCGATATCGTAATTAAATTTTATACCATAGCCTTAATAAATCATTAGGGCTTACTCGCACATACACTATAAATCAAGCGTTCATTTTCAACATTTTGCTGTAGTAAGTAGTAAAATGCGGGCTATTTTAGTACATAGTGGACAATAGCAGCGTAGCAGGCTAGGGGTTGAGAAGGCCGAGCACGTCGTGCGTACGTAGAAAAAATAAAATCGACAATAGTGCCTGACGGCCCACACGCCAGCCTATGGCCACTCAATCGTTCGTATTTCTCTATACATAAAACACACGGAGACGGCCACAAACCATATCAATATAAATAAAATTGTCACATCTTTCATAATCTTTAATCAGTGTAAAAATATGATTATTTTTATGATCTACGCTCAGTTATAAAAGAGTGACGATAAATAAAGTTTTATAATGAAATGTTGTAATGACATCTGATAGGGTTCTTAATTGTATATTGGTGAAGATTTCCCAGGGAGGTGCGGATGTTAGCAGTAATTAGTTTCAGTAATAATTATATATTTGTAATTAATTGCTAACCATGTAAATATAAAAAAGTCTAATAATGTCTACTTTAAGACGTCTCTGTTCCATTGGATGCGGGTGCATGGAGTGACGCAGCATTTATTTTTAAGAGATACTTCGTTTCTTCAAGAGTTAGAACCAGGGCCTAGCTAACGAGTAACGATTGACTTAAGTATTCTCAAGTGCATACCAAGACCTCGATTCAAAATGATTTTTAATGTTGAAACAACAAACAATATTTTATCGCTATGAAAATCTAATTGCTTACTTTATGATTCAGCGCATTACATTATTATGTAGTCTAAAAATGTTATTAATTTCAATACCTTTGTAGTGTTTACACAAAGTATGTGGTCGATATTAGAATTAATGCTTACGTAATAATTTAACTTAAAAAATACAATGGACTCTGGATACAACTACACCAATTTAAATAACGTCGATTTGTTTCGAATCATGCTTTGAAAGTCATGCTTATACTGGGTTTAATTATTCTAACTCAGACAGTACGTCAAACACAAACATTAATATTTGGACCAAGAGTTGGTTGCGAGACACCTACGCATAATGTAAGGAATGATTTTTCACATTCAATTCAAATAAGCAAACAAGACAGCTTTGTGTAGATGTCGAAAATTTAAAATAGTTACGGTGCAAGTATGTTTAAACAACTTATAATATATTGTACGAATATGAAGATTTTCACTATGTAAGTCAATGGTATTAATTAATTAATATTTCAATTGCGATCGTACCTACTTATTATTAATATAATACTTACCTACTCTTAACGGTTTTGCGCTGTAATTATTTTTATATTTAGTAAGGCCTTTGCTTTTACATAATATACATTTTAAAACTGTTCGCGTCACGAAAAAGTCGTTGCATCAGACTTTTTAAGTTATTTTTTCGTGTGGTGACCGATTAAGAATACAAGTGTCACCACCCCATTCTTTCCCACGGGTGTCGTATGAGGCGACTAAGGGAAGTAAGCAATTATCATCCATTGCATGACTGGTGGTAGGGCTGGGTACCAAGTAGGAGTACTCACTTGGTATCCGGCCCGAGCGGGTTGGTACCACTATCTCCCGTGTGACCAGCCATGAAGCACATCGTTGCGTTTTGGCTGTAGCAGGCGATAGCCGTTTATATTTCATTTCATCTGTGAAATGAATTGGTGAGCAGTGGCTTGACAATACTCTCGGTATAGTCAAGTCTATGGGTGACGGTTACCATTTATCATTAGATGGACCATGGCTCGTCTGCCACTACATGCAATAAAAAAAAAAGACATTCTCTCCATCTCAAATAGTTTATATTGAGTTGACTATATTAAACAAACTTGTTTTAGCCTAGTATTAGTTAAAACATGTGGAAAATTGAATGGTAACAGGCACTGGGAGATACTTTATAAATATTTTGCGCAGTTTTCAATTTTAAAATTATTTAGTTTTTTTATAAATATATAGGTTGTATAATAATTGTGTGTATAATAATTTTATTACGTACTTACGAGTATGTTGGTCATTTTGTTTTTAAAGAGATATTTTCAGATTTATAAAGTGATATTTTTCCATTTTGGTTTTCTAAAGGCCCAGTATTGGGCGACAAAAAGTAGCCTTGGTAGGTCAATTTTAGCCTTACTCTATTTTTATAATCTTGGAGATTTAAGCTGAGATAACGCCAAAGAAGGATTAACTAGGCTTAAGAAACTGTATACAAAAATGATCCTTATAAAAAGCGATTGAAAGACTAATAAGCATATTCCTTGGGAATTGTTTGAACAATGCATCCGCTGCGCGACGTACGACTCAATGCCTTTCAAGTCAGATTAAGTTAGGAAAGGCGCATTATTAATAACGCCGATAAGTTAACTGCCGCTTGAAATATCGAAGTTACTTTTGCTTAAGTGGCATACATATATTATGTGAACTAAGAATATGTTTCCGGATCGAGAGAATTCTTTGTGATTGCTTCACAAGCGGGATTACTTATTTTGTACGCGTGAATTGTGATGCACACAATAATTATATTTATTTATAGCTATCTCATTTGCTAGTGATGTTATAAAGGCGACAGTAAGTTTGTTTGTTAAATGACACATGATTATCGGTTCGGTATGGGGAGTATCTACCTAAGTATAACCCAATTCCAAGCAGACGAAGTAGAAGCTAGGTTTAGATATTCCCTTATTTTATATTAGTACGTTCGCTCGCGTCATAGTATTGTCATGGAAAAATCAATTTCGGATAGGATTCCTATTATTAAGTGTAAGCGTCGCCACGCTAACAGCCGGTTTTACCCTCCCTCCGCATTAGATGTTTTACATCAAAAATGTAAGTTCCGGATAAGTAATCACCAACATATCATATACTAAACCCTTCTTCAAAACACGCTGCATCTTATGGTATAAGTATTATTCAGATTGGTCCAGTAGTTTTTGCAGTATAAACCAACAAAAATCTGGCTCTCCATTTATTAGTATAGATAAGATTTATGCATATTACATAAACTCTATGTGATTATTCCACTACCGCATCAACATAAATAAGTACATAATATTTAAACAGACGTTATTTAAAAGGAGGTTACATTTTAAACGTACCTCGTTATGGTTCAGTTAGCCATTTAAAATAAATAAGATTTAATTTTTGCTGTTCTAAGCAAACCATGAACATAAGCCGCTTAAACACTAATAAATGGAATGTTGACAATAAAAAAACATATTGTTTTTATAATTGCTCATATAAAGTTGCGTTTGGACAAATGTGTAGGAATATTTGACAAGGGTCTTAATGTTTGTTGTACAACATTAAAACATGCACCCAAATTATATTATAATATGAGGAAAAGCTTTTAACATATTTTTTGCACGTTAAGACATAAAAAAGTCACAGATGTTATAAATGTATGTATTTGTTTCAATATAATCTTTGCTGTTACATAAATAAATCCGGAGTAAGTATTTAAAGTTTTCAAGACTCACCTGAATTTTTTTGATTAATTTTAAGGCAAAAGTAGGCAGTGGAAGGCTTTATATGATAAGTGGCAATCATTTGTCTCTGCCTACCCCACTAGGAAATAGGCGTGAATATATGTATGTATGTAATTAGTAGTTACTTACAAGTCTGTTTTAATTAGGTTAGCATTTCTATTCAGTGAGCCTAGCCTAGTTAATATCTACGTGAAAAATTGTTTTTTCGTAGCTATTCTATTCATGTTTTATTATATCTATGTGCCTAATAATGTTCATTTAAGCATATAAATTGTATGACCTGATCATCATTAAAATTAAAATTAACTTTAAATCTGTAGGTTATTACTTAATTAACTATAAAAAAGTTAAATTAAGATCTGACCACTTTGGACTTCTGTTAAATCAGAGACAGAAAGATTAATTATCTATTCCTAAACAAAAAGTCCTAACAAATAAAAATAAAACAAGACAAACATGTATACAAATAGAACCACCATCATCAAGATTGATTGAAAATGGTGTCCCAAATATATTTTGAAGTTAGAGCTAGAAGACCGGTATTTGAAAAAATATTTTACACATTATCATTAATTTCAATTCTTAATAAAAAATAACTATTATTGATCTCACATTAAGGCTTTCCAGTTCCTAATTCTACATGCTAAACGTGTTCATAGTGGAACAAACGCTTAATATCGCGTCCAACAAATGGCAAGAAAGCTTGAAAAAGCGCATTAAAATCTAAACAACGGCTGTAGAATCACGTAGACAAAGTGGTAACACTTTATATATTTCAATCTGGAAACGACGCGCTAGTCAAACGAGCCGATTTATCTTGCCAACAAAAGCAAAGTAGATAGAATATATTTATGGTGCGCGCAACATATCGTCCGGAGGTTGTTACTAAGTTTATCTTCACTTTGGCTTAATGCCCTGAACGGCTTCGGAAAAGCTTTTAAAAGAATCGCTCATCCCTCAAGCAACGAAATCTTATATTGTGATACAAGTCATCATATGTTACCATTTTTATTTTAAGTTTTAAGGCTTGTGAATGTTTTCCATTCCTATAATGTGAATGGCAAGAATTTTTGCACCAAGATTTCACGTAAATCGCCAACATTTTACGCAGTTATATTTAATATATGAGTGAATAATTCCATCATTATGTACGAGTGGACGGATCAATTACGAAGGAATTCTCTTCAGATAGAGTGGTTAGATCTTACTAACAAACTAGGTGTACTTAAATTAAGTATAGCAACTTCTACATTTATAGTTCTTATCTGTTTCACTCTAGATTCAGTATTAGCAAAATGTACTTAAATTATAAATAGTCATGTCTCGAATAAAATACATCAGACAGTACTTTTCTAAATTAGTTTACCATCGCTAATGAATAACAAGGAATATTTTTATAATACATACATAATATCATCTTCATATTTCACTGTAAAATGTTATCTTAAAGCGGTCTATAAAAACTCTCATAATCCTATGTTTTTTTTCACACGGCCTCCGTCGCTCTCATAAAACTTAATCTCACAGGTAACCATGTTGCTAACAATACATAACATCACTGACGGCTAAACGCACCTTTAAAGGCCCCAGTTTCATTCCTCTTTAGATTAATATGTCCGCAAAACGAAATTAACTATATTTAAAGTGTTTTATTAATATTTCTGATAACCTTAAGGCTTAGATGACCCTAGTGTTGTACGTTCGATTCCATAGGACAACTCTTTGTGTGTTCTGAGTCTTGGTGTACTTTATGTCAGTTAAATTGTAAGTTTGTAAAGTTCTCCACAATACAAGGATTATTCCTTGGTGCAGGATGTTGTCGTTATTAAAGAAAAAAAATATTGTGTACAAATAAAATACACATACTATGATTATATACCTACGTATATATTATTTAAAGCATACCTTTAATTATTGCTATTGATATACTAAAAAAATAGCTTTTAACTCAGTACAAACTTCACAGAAAATCGAAATAGTAACCGTTAATTTATATTAGTAAGAACTTTGTTTCGAGATTGTTTTCCCTTGTAGTGATCTTGTTAACTTTTTTATTACCGTAAGTTATCTGCCATGATGTAAAAATGCTCTTAACGTAAAGTGTTAAGCTTGTTCTAAATACATATCATAGATATAAGAATGCAGAGCTTTACTTTTATGTAGGTACTATATACTGAATCAGAACTAAATCATTTTCATATTTGCCTATGAGCTGGTGAGGTACCTATAGTCTGGACAGCACTTTCGTCTGTGATAAATTTCTTAACCGTCGTTAATGGACTCAACAAAATACTAAGAATACCACCAAAGCGTTGCTCGCTATTTCATTTCGCTGATGGGGAATGCATGAATGAACGAGTATCTCTCACTTAAACCAATACTCCCCGAGGTGCTTCATGGTCGATCACACAGCAGACGGTGCAGGTGGTACCGAACCGCTCGGGCCCAAAAGCAAGTTTGTACTTCTATTTTGTATCCATTGTTATCCGTGTGGTGACGGACTAAGAATACCATCACCACCCCATTCTTTTTCATGGGTGTCGTATGAGGAGACTAAGAGAAATAAGCAATTATCATCCATTGCATGACTGGTGGTAGGGCTGGGTACCAAGTGGAAGTACTCACTTGGTATCGGGCCCGAGCGGGTTGGTACCACCATCTCTCGTGTGACCGGCAATGAAGCAAATCGTTGCGTTTTGGGTGTAGCAGGAGATAGCCATTTATTTTTTCATTTCATATTTGTGAAATGAAATGGTGAGCAGCGGCTTGACAATAATGCCGAAAGGTATAGTTGAGTCTATGAGCGACGGTTACCTTTTACCATCAGATGGGCCGTGGCTCGTCTGCCACTAAATGCAATAAAAAAAAAATCCACCAGTTAATAATCCACCCTTTCTTTTTTGTTAAGGCAGGAAAAAATGGTCCTAACCGCACACCCCGTCGTACGCCGTCTCTCCGCCTTTATTTGCGGGCCACTGGAACCATGTTACATTCCACCCTTGATTTCAAATATCTATCAATAATAAAAACAATAAATAATTTTATTGATGATGCTTAAAATAGTGGTCTTTGCTTATTTATATCGGAAGGTGGCATTTCGCTGAAACTAAATATTAATTAATATTCTCTCACTCGGGACTAGAGTGGACTAGGCATCAAGTTATGCAAACATATGAAGTATTAGTCTAGGTTTAATCAATTTCAAAACAACACCGTAGTCACGTAGTCATAGTTAAATTTAATAATATATTTATTTTGAAGAAACAGTTTGAATGACTTTCATTTGGCTATTTTTGGGACAAAGATGATGCATGGGTGCTTTGGTGCAGGTGACCAGGAGATTACTACTTGCTTTTTTTATGATCGTAAATAATGTTAATCTAGCATAAATTATTGCGATAATAGACAAGATTACTGTAAGCAAAAACAACACGTCAAGTGGTTATAAATAAAAATATGTTGTTATAGTGTCAATTTTCTAAATTAAATAACAACGTCACTTCACTTGTATCTAATGGTATTTCTTGAATGATATCACAAAGAGTGTACCATGTTAGTACAGATCTTTACTATTATAACATTTATACTGTCGCTCAACTTTATTGAGCCAAATATTAAACCGGATATAAACGCTTAGATACCGGCGGTACACCTTTTAACCTGTTTGTATGGATTTGTAGATTGAGATAAGGTATGATAAGTGAATACCGATATACGTACATATATATACCAATATGCATACTAGTATGACATGTAGTAGCTGCAGCATTTTTGGGGTTTTGTTGAAGTTCAATACATTTGTAACGGAAAAAAGTCATTCGGTCACTGAAGAATTAATTAGACAAGTTATACTTAAATTAATTTTTATTTCATTATCACATCGTTGATGACTATACTGTTGAGCACTAACCTTTTTCTTTCCTTTCGAGATTCTTCCGATTTGTATAAAGTAAATCTATTTAGCGTTCAAAGTAAAATCACGGAAAGAATAAAATATTTCATTATGAGATTTCAATTTATATTTTTTTTTATTGCCTGTAGTGGCAGCCGAGCCACGGCCCATTTGATGGTAAATGGTAACCGTCGCTCATAGACTCAACTATACCGAGAGTATTGTCAAGCCGCTGCTCACCATTTCATTTCACCGATATGAAATGAAAGATTAAACGGCTATCTCCTGCTACAGCCAAAACGCAACGATGTGCTTTATGGCCGGTCACACGGGAGATGGTGGTACCAACCCGCTCTGGCCCGATACCAAGTGAGTACTCCCACTTGGTACCCAGCCCTACCACCAGTTACGCAATGGATGATAATTGCTTACTTTCCTTAGTCGCCTCATACGACACCCATGGGAGAGAATGGGGTGGTAACACGCGTCTACAACATTTAGATAATTGCATGACTAGTCCCACGTATCCATCACAAATAAAAGTAAATAAAAGTTTCAGTAAATTCCGTTTTTGCGTGATGCACAAACAAACAGACATACAGACACAAACGTTTTGTGTTCAGGGACGCCTATATAGCAAAGTACAGTTATTTTTTCTCAAATATCTTAAATGTAGTGAAATCTTTGTTATAGCTTTATAATAGGATATATGCAATCATCTTAATCCTGCAGAAATTCAATTTTATGTGATTATTACAATTATGAAATTTAATTTCAAGGCTCACGACTTATTCGCTCATCATACGTTTTGCGTTATTTAATAAACCAGTTTTGTTTTTCTTTTACCTTAAACGGTAGTCGTGCTTTACACTAAAGGAGGGCTTGCTTTGAATAAACGTGGTTATTATCCATTGCTATGCTTTTAGCTACTGGTCATCACTAAGTAAAGTTGATACAGAAAAATAATTAGGAACCCTAAAACACAAATTAATGAACTAAATTCCACACAGATGGCGTCGCGAATAGGATCTAGTAAATAATAAGATTTGCTTTCTTCAAATTTTCAGTGATATAATTATGTAGGGTGATATTTTTACCACCGAAGGAGCGAGGGCATGACACTAATATAAAATGAACTTTTAATTAACTTTAATAATATAATTTCATGAGTTATAAAGACTTCATCATTTATGGAGTCTTTATATAATTACTATTAACTTTGAAAAATAACACAAGTTCATTACTCTAACAATGGCAAATTGAATTAATATAAGATATTTGCTAATATTATTTAATAGCTTGGTTGCCTATAATTTGCCTTGTGTTCTGTAGATTTATAGGCCGCAATATCGGCGCCAGCGCAGCGATTTCAATGGCGGGTTCTGATTGGCAGATGCCGGGTGCGCTAGCACATTTATTTAGGTCACAGACTCGCGTGGGTCTAGTCTAGCAACAGCTTTTATAATTTGCAAGCTTAAAACTTTTACATATCTCAAATAATTATAGTGTAATAATCTTAATTAATATTATGAATACTATAGGTACTGTACATTTGTTTGTTAGATGCCTAAATGAACTAACAAATTTTTATCTATGTAGCAGGATAGTAGATAGATAGTAGATAAAGTTGAAGTAGGATGGATAAATATAGATAAATTAGATAATGTATATTTCTATATTCTGCTTTTACTTTTATAAATAAGGCTTGATAATGTCACTAATCACAGACGAGTGTATCCAAAAGCTCCTGCTACCCTTGACGTGTACCAAGGCGTGTAATGCTCCATTCATCTATATTCCATAGGCATATTTTTTTTTGGGAGCAACAGGTGTTTTAAGCTTTTTTAATATATTTTTTTTAGTCTATCAATACTGAAATAATATAATTTTATCTAAAATTAATTTATTTTACAAATGAAACGTTTTTAAATAAACATTTTAAAGTAGAAACAAAATATGTGATCTTAGCTAATAAAGCGTTATGTTTGTGATGACTTACAACCGGATTCGGCTTAAAATTCCTACTCAATGAATATTTCGGTAGAACGTAAATGAGATTTACGGAGTAGATGCCTGATTCATTCCGTCTCAAAGCTATAAAATTTAAACTTAAAAATGGGATTTCTGGAAAAGTGCAAAGGACTGAAATAATCATAGGAGGTCTGAGCACAATAGGGCTAGCTCGTCTCAGCGCGGAGGGCACGTATGCTCGTAAATACGACGTCCCTTATTATTAGCAGCCATTGTTCGGGATTGCTCAAGTACAGTCGTGGACGGTAGAGTGCTTGTCACGTGAGGCCTGTTTACCGTCGGAAATCCTAAAATATATATGACATTTCATTTATTTTCGTATTACAATTTAAAAATTTACTTTGAAACTTTACTACTATAATTTATGGCTTAAACAAGGTTCTCAAATTTTATTCTATACCAAGGAAATATAACTTTTAATTATAAGTTTAATAAAAACGTTAGTATACTTTTGTTGTCGAATACAAAATTATAAGTTTATGGTATTTAAAAGTTGATTGCAATCGATTGTACTTCTAGCTCGACGTCGGATATCCGACACTCGTAGCTTTAATATGCAGCTCTGGTTCGCGCGACCATTGCATAATTCAATCCTAAATAAACGCAATTCTCCATAATTAGCTACGGAATTGATGAATTCATGAACCTCCATTACAAATTCTGAACTAATTAAGTTGTGTTTTTTAAAGAGCATTCCAACTTCGTAGATGTTAAAAGTATGATATAGAAAAGTTAACTAAATAAGAATAAGCGTTTTATCTCAGGTAGAGTCGGTGAGTCGCAGGTTGAGCTCGTGGGACGCCAAATTGGAATCATACATCTTTTGATCTGACGGGTTCTATTGTGGTTGGCCGCTGTTACGGGTGTAGTGGGAGGCCAACCTGTGTTACTTAAAAATTTATTGTTGTATAACATATGGTTTCGTATATCGACATAAAAAACTATCATTTACCTGCATGCTTTTCGAACAGTGTATGTTTGAAATTCTATATTTTCATGTGTAGTTAGTAAAGGTATAATGATTTAAATCATAATCAATGAAGTATGTTTTAAATTTTCGTTTATAGCCTGTTGTCATTTAATGTTACAAAATTTTCTTTGTACTAAAAATACCAAGAGTTTTTTTAAAATTAACGATAGATTAAAAGATATCCATAGTACTTCTCATATTAATAGCTTGTTTGCATACAACATGTTTACCACATACAAACATAGCAATGTAAACCGTTTTACAAACAATCGCATGGATGTATCTGAATAGAGCTGACTGGTGTTGAAACTATATGTACACTTACGAGTATACCCATTGTCAAACTTTGAAAGATTAAAATTTTGAATCATATCCCATTCGCGAATTGAAATGGTGAGCAGCGGCTTGGTAGTATTTTAAGTATTGCTGAGTCCATGAGCGGCAGTTACCATCAGGTAGATCGTAGCCTACTCCAATTAGTTTACTTTTAAGATAACTTGATTACAAACTCGATCAGCCGCAGACATCATTACAGACTTACGATTTATCGAAAAATAAAACCCTCATAATATTTAAAATGAAAACGTAAACATATTGAATACAGTTTAAATTTGTGCAAGCGTAAAATAAAATAAGCTATAATAAACAGATCAGTGATTTGATCGAAATACGTGAACATGTTATTATCTAGTTTTTTTTACTTAATCAACACCAGATAGCACCTGTACAAGTTATGATAAGTTTGTTTATGAAGTATATAAGTAAAAAGTACCTAACTACCTTTGTCCAAAGGCACACATTTATTATTGCACCAAGAAAACGTAAAAAGAGCCAGCATATTAATATTATTGTATTTCTAAAAATAAAACGGTATTCTTATTAACTGTCATACAGACCGGTTGGTGGCACCTTTTGAATCCACCTGAGTACTGTAGATTCCCGCAGTATGTTCGTTACATTTCTTTGTAAATTCCACATTTACCTTCATGATGCTTACCTTTACAGATTAGGCAGGATTGTATAAGTATGACGCATAATATAATAAATGATTATTTGAGAAAATTTTTAGGATCGTTTACAATTTTATAAGTATGTACATATTTTAAGATAACTAGGTATCTAAAAGTAATGAGTTGCTTGTATAAAATTTTTATTGCGATTTATGTAGATATACACCACAACAACGCTAAAAATACTTTACAATCAACAAATGCCGACGCATCACCTACTTATTTGACATTCAAGTCTAAGAAAATATTCCAAATTAGTTTTTCTTTTTTTTGTCCGTTTGGTGACGGACTAAGAATACAAGTGTCACCACCCCATTCTTTCCCACGGGTGTCGTATGAGGCGACTAAGGGAAGTAAGCAATTATCAACCATTGCATGACTGGTGTTAGGGCTGGGTATCAAGTGGGAGTACTCACTTGATATCGGGCCGGAGTGGGTTGGTACCACCTAACCCGTGTGACCGGACATGAAGCACATCGTTGCGTTTTGGCTGTAGCAGGAGATAGCCGTTTATATTTAATTTCGTATCTATGAAATGAATTGGTGAGCAGCGGCTTGACAATACTCTTGGTATAGTTGAGTCCATGGGCGACGGTTACCATTTACCATCAGATGGACCGTGGCTCGTCTGCCTCTACATGCAATAAAAAAAAACTTATTTATACGTCTTGGAATAATCCACTAAAAATATTCGTTAAGTACTTTTAATATTAAAACTTTTTATTTTTAGATATTTTTATACCCTACAAACCAAATCAACTGTCAAAGTATAAAACAAAAACAAAAGTATTTTTTATCAGCTTTGAAAATAGCTGTCCTAAAATCCTCATGGTTGATACGCATCTTTGGTACAAAGCTGTAGCGACTCAGGTATGAAGCTGATACATGCAGCCAGATAAATGTTGTAACTGACAAGTGGGAGCAACTACTTGAATGAACCGCTCCAATTACTCTTGTTAATATATTGAGCAGACATCTTAAGTAAAATATTGTGTAACTCTTTTCTAGAGATGCTTATTTTGTACAAGCTTTGGATTAAAACCGACATATTAACGTAAAAAAGTAAGTAATAAAATCATTTTATTTCCTAGTTCTTAACATTTGAACTTCTGTAATAATTATTTATAATTTGGAATATATTTTGCAAAGTTACACTTCAACCATCAGCCTTTTAAAGTCCACTGCTGGACATAGGCCTCCTCAAGAATGGGGGATAGTGCCGTAATCGCTACGCTTGGCAGGCGGGTTGGCGATCGCTGTGGATGTTGTAGATTTTTGAAGGAGTGCTGCTGCCCACTTCTCCGGTATTCCTTCTGTCGGCTCTTACGACTCCTATGGGTGTAGAGGGGTGGGACAATTCTAAAGCCGGCCCCACGCGGTGAAAATTACACTTATGTTGACCTAATAGGTATAATGTAATTAAAAAACCAACTTTATATTGCAATAGTATTGAGCAAAACACATTTATAACAAACTAGATTTTTTAGGTTATATCTCAGGTTTCAGATATAGTAGCGGTATAAAATGTACACCAGTATTTAAGTCAAATCAAGAGCTATCAAATAAAAACAGGTTGAATCAAAATCCGTTCAGTAGTTTTTGCGTGATGCGTGAACGAACAAACAAACAAAAAATCTAAAAGAAATTGTTCTGTGTTTAGCCTAATACATTATTTTTTTGTCAAATATCTTAAATGTACAGACATAGGCTCTGTTATAGCTTTATAATAGTATAGATTTTAAAGAGATTAAATCAAATTCATTACTGATAATGATTCTAAGCATGCTCATCTAATGTTTAATTAGTAAGAAATTCTAGAATATTCCGACATGTTATCCTAAAGAATGTTAAGTCCTTGTTATGGTATTATGATTAGCATCTACCTTATGTAAACGAGAAATCAAATTTTAGCCTAGGTTAAAAGAAAGATTTATTAAGAACTTATGTTATAATTTACTATTTTTTAATGAATGAGGTTGTTTATAAAATTAGCAGGGAAATCCTACTAGACAGGAAGTATTTATATGTACGTATTACCATATGAGATCAAAATTTAATACTGCTATCGAAATAATACGTGTAATAACAGTTTCGCAATCTCATTTTACTACAGCTACAAAATCCGGTATCTATGCTCGTAATCTTGAAATTGCTTAATGGATTAAGTCTTAATGTCGACTTGCGTGTGGAATCAAACGTGTATACTCGTAAGATTCTAACTACAACAGATGATTTGAAAGGATTTTCATATAAATGATGTTCTAACTTATTTAGCTAAAGTTATATCTTAAATCAACCCACACAGCGCCAGCATGGTGGATTATGACTTCAATACTCTATCTCACTCTGACAGGACGTCTATGCTCAATAGTAGGACAGTGATAGGTTATGAAAAATTATATTACATATAGTGGGTAAACTTACTTAGACAAAATTTGTCATTTGAATAAGATTTCTTTAAAACAATTATGTTATATTGACAATTTATTTTTATTTGTATGAGTAAATTATTCTTAGTTCTTAATCTTAGTGAATTCTAACGTAAAAAAATGTAAATTAAGATTGTATGTCGTGCTACAACATAGGAAAAATGGTAAACATAAACAGCTTTGCTGAATCACAGCAGCGAATATAAATCGGGTGTTTCATGAAATATCGAGACACTGCTGCCTTAGGCAACTCGGCAAGACGTGTTGCCGCCTTTATCTTTTCGGATACGATTTTATACGATATTCAATTTTTCTTTTTAACCTATATACGAGTAGATTGGTACTTTGCGATGTATCAATAATTCAAGATCGACCTTTTATGTTGTAATTATTCTTACACAGGTAGCAAAGCTTACTGGAATATCACTTTTAGTGATTGCTAAGTAGATTACTGTTCATTTGTGACTGTATGAAATAGCTTTCACTATTTTATTATTTCCAAGTATTTTAGAAATAGCTTGACTTGCTGTGGATTCTCTATAAAAAGCGTTAAGACATATAAACCGGTCTCAAACCATGTTCTCACAACGTAAGGCCAGTTTCATAACTGGCTACTTTATGCCATTGTAATGATCTAGGAGCTAGCTGCTGCAGCCCACAAAAACACTCGCATTGTCTCTAGACTTGTTACCGTATACTGCGATGTATTTTATCACTTCACGCGTCGGTTCAGACACTTCCGAGAAATAATAAAAAGACGCTGCATTTTTCTTTTCTTACACTTTTTTCTCGAGCAGCGAGCTAGCGCTGGGTAAATAGTAAGGGAATTGTGACAGTTTTCATAATTTCGTGTTATTTGTTTAGGTACCACATGAGCAGGCTGCACTCACACTCACACTTACATATACCTATAATGATGGTACTTAAACTAAACATCAACTATTTTAATACTACCATCGATTATTGAGCGAAAAAAATACTGATAATGCTTATAAATTCTGTGTACACAGATTTCGAAAAAGTTTCGCAGGCAAATTATTTATAACGAGCATCTGTTCATAAGATTATATTAACGAATTTTATGACTTGTGACCACATCATTATGACGCTTTTCTGATTGGCGATTGTCGATCCCATGTATGGAATTTATGCAATGTACCTACATTATCTTTTACATTTTTAATAATACCACATTTGTTCCTCGAGGGTTGGTACATGTAACCGATTCTGTTTATGATGGCTATTTTTTTTTGCATATTGTTTATGTACTTCATAGGTAGTTACGTAGGTATGGTTACATGTGCCGACCCCGCAAGCATAATTGTGCGTTCACTTTATTCATATTTTTTTAATAATTTATTTTCTAGACAGATATAAAGGTTCTCACGTAGGAAAGAAATCCTCCTGTGTCATGTAATCGTGGTGGAAAATGAAGGGGCTAATGCTGTCTATGGGGCACAAAATTAGACCTCGTGTTGTTTATATTTTTTGTAAGGCTCAGAAATCAAACTCAACACCTTTTTATAAGGTAATTGAACGTTGATTATCTCAGAAAATAATATAAATAATATGCTTTTTTTCATACTTTTGGTAGTTTTTTTATACTATACTGGGTGGCAAACAAGCAATCGGCCTGCCTTTAAGTAAATACAGTTTTTTTATATATCTTCTCTGTTATTTATACCTAAGTAATATTTGTCTAATAAGTTACCTTACTGATACAATTATTATCACCACATTTAAACATAATGTTTGGAAACATTAAAGTAACTGTAACTAATTGTTAGAAACATGAAATTCTCGTAAACATCTCGGTCCTCCGGGCTTGGGATATTTTTTAAAATATTTTACAAGGAGTCGGTGTCACTAATAAATTAAAATCATTATCAAAAGCAGTGTCGGCGTTTGTTGTCGTGTCATAACTTGTCGTGGCGAGGTTCGTTACACGCGGGTAACGTTACCCGACAAGCAACCGGACACTTCGTTGCGTGTAGCTTGCGTGAGGTGGGCGGCCCTCCCTCTTTCCTCAACACAAAACACAACAACAAACCAATAAGTATTGCTACCTTATATTGTTATAGCATTAGCAACAACAGATCCGCTTCACGCAGCAGGGAATAGCGGAATAATCTGTGTAAATAACAAAGGTCAGCGGGCTGAAGATCAATGAGTTTCAAATTACATACCTACGTCATATTGTTACAGAAATTATGTATCAGTTTCTGCACGAACAAAAATTGTACGTCATAAGTTTTGAGCCTTATTGTATACTAGATTCCGCACAGGATTTCGTCTGATTGGACATTCGAATTGGGTTATAAATATGTCACTTACGGCTAGCTTACACGGCGTTAATTATTTCAATATAAAAATTGCTATTCAAAGGTAACCATTCGTTATTTAAAGATAAAAAGTAATCTTATTTCCTGGATTCCGGAGAAATAGTCCAGTATGTTAAATTTTACTAGGATCGTTGGAGTAATTACGACGTGATAGTACCCTATCACGTCGTAACTACTCCGATGGCGCAGGCGTCACCCAGGACGTTAAGTATGAATGTGTTATCGAAATTAGCAGTCGAGAGCATTTGTCACGATGGCTGAATTTGCTAAGCATCTGGACGGTATCCAAGAGATGCAGGTTCAAATCCTGCTCGTGACTGTTATTTTCGATTTCACATTTTCCACTTTGTGTTTAAAAAAATACAGTTATACGTTCCGTCAAAATACTTAATAAATTTCTATTTAAGATATCAAGATGATTTGAATATTAACAGAGTAAGTACAGTTGCAGTGGTCCGCCAACCAGGCGGATATAAACACACGGTGGGTTTATTTAGTGCGCGAGGGCTCCACAGTACCCTGTTCGTTGTCAGTAACGTACGGTGTGCGGTTAGGTGAACTTATTTCGGCCTTAACAAAAAAAGTTGTTAATACTAAATTTTATTAGTTCGTCATGGCAATCATACCTTACCGTTATTTCAATATATTGTACAAATTAATACTTCTTACGCACAGATTTAGAAAAAAATTTCAACAAACAGTATTATAGGGTCAGATAGAAACTGCTCATATTTCAGTATTAGTATTACTGAACTGTCATAATCTTTTACTGTATTTGCATAATAAGGCTATACATTAAGATTAATTGACATATATTGTAAAAAAAATCACAAAGCCATGTTATTATAATACATTTTCAACTATAATTTGTTTTTTAGAACGCCCAGAATCGAATCGGCGTTTGATCTCTTAGCTATCATGGAAATTTTGTAAATCTTTTGACCATACTAAGCGTAAGATAACTGTATAATAAGATAACGTTTTAAAATATTGTATTCGAAAAAGCTCTTTAAAACATGCAAATTACTTAGTCGGATAAAGTTATTTGTATAGTATAAGCCACAAATATTTTTATAGTGGTTTTAAAAATACAAGTTTATTTCAATTGATGATATAGATAATGGGCAGGATTTTTCCATAGTACCATTTACTTGCTATTTATGATGCATTATTTATTATATTACTGTTTTATTATTCATTCTAACAATATGACATATCGTCAATATAACGAATAAATATTCTCAGCCAGTGAATCATTAAAGTTTCGCTAAACCTTTATATCTCTTGAATAATTCTGTAATAATGAGTTAAAGTTACATACTTTAAGCATTAGGTTGAAGGTATATTTAATTTGTTTATTGATAAGTAATTACTTAAGTTATCCTTAAAAATAACACAACATAACCTTCTAATCGTATCGTTCTGCCCCCGTTCCTAAATCTACCATGCTGCGGAATGCCGGAGAACGAGTTTTGTATCCGTCCCGCTCATTTCTACGTTATGGCTATTTCCGTCCTTGTCGGCCTCTTGTCATTTTCTATAAGTTTTTCTAACATTCTCCGCTTGTACCGCCCCCTCTATTTCGGCCAAACGCTTGAGCGATAACTTATGTTTGTTCAACAGTTATGACTATTGTTTGACACACCGATGCTTGTTACGCTTGGTTTAAGTGTTTGCTCGCTTAATGAACCTGACTTACCTTATCCTTATAATGAGTCTTTATTTGTTTCATACATGTATTTATTTGATTTTGGCACTTTTTTTGGAATAGGTACCTATTAATAATTACGTTCGGTTGTTACGAGTTTTATTTAGATCAAAATATTGATGCTTTAGTATAAGATGAAATGGCGGAGTGGTTTAGATACCGGCCTCTCGCCTGTGTGTTGTGGGTTCGATTTCTACATAAGAACTCTTTGTGTGATCCACAAATGGTTGTTCTGAGTCTGGGTGTACTTTGTGTCCATGAAATTGTATGTGTGTAAATACAAGGATTATTCCTTAGTGCAAGAGGTTGCTTTTATAAGAGATGAAAAATGGTGCGTGTTACATGTTATGGAGGGAGGCGCGACTATTTATCCATCCATCCGTCCATCAGCCTTTCAACTTCCACTGTTGGACATAGGCCTCCCCAAGAGAACACCACAATGAGCGGTCCCGTCATGGGGGATAATGCCGTAATCGCCACGCTTGGCAGGCGGGTTGGCGATCGCAGTGGATGTTGTTAATACTCGAGGGAGTGCTGCTGCCCACTTCCCCGGTATTCCCTCAGTCGGCTCTTACGACTCCCATGGGTAGAGAGGGGTGGGACAATCTAAAGCCGGCCCCACACGGCCTATTTATATTTTTTTTTATTGCTTGTAGTGGCAGACGAGCCACGGCCCATCTGATGGTAAATGGTAACCGTCGCTCATGGACTCAACTATACTGAGAGTATATTGTCAAGCCGCTGCTCACCGAAATGAAAATTTCACCAATATGAAATGAAAGAATAAATGGATATCTCCTGCTACAGCCAAAACGCAACGATGCGCTTCATGGCCGGTCACACGGGAGATGGTGGTACCAACCCGCTCGGGCCCGATACCAAGTGAGTACTCCCACTCGGTACCCAGCCCTACCACCAGTCATGCAATGGATGTTAATTGCTTACTTCCCTTAGTCGCTTCATACGACACCCGTGGGAAAGAATGGGGTGGTGACACTGGTATTCTTAATCCGTCACCACACGGAACATATATTACTTTAAAACTTTTTGTTTGATGATTTTGTGATAACATTTAGTAAACGTTTCTCTTTAGTTAAAATCTTAATCTAGGTATGTAGCGTAGTGCAGGCACACACTGGCTGCTAACAAGTTACAAATTAAAAGGGACCGAGACTTGTGCCAAAGGTAACTTTATGGGCTTCGCATGTCTTATATCAATAAATTATTAACTACACTTCTTGTTTGAATTCACATTCATTTTTTATTTTACAGACGTTAAAGTAGACTTTAGCTCCTTTGTTTATAGTTTAAAATTCTGTGAATAATATTTTACTAACGACTTGGGATCTTAACTCTTACGGTGCAGCTTTAATGTTCAGTTTGTCCAGACATAAGTTGAGATGCTCATGTGCATATAGTAGCATGAAAGTAGGTATTTGAGCAACCGAGAGGCGAGAACCTTTAATTAATACGCTGAATCTATGCATTGGGTTTTCGCTATTTTCAATTAGTACTCGACGCCAGTAGCATGTTTTGAACAATGTGATTTAATGGGGTACTTATTTTTAACACAATTATAATGAAAGTATAAGTTTATCTCAGACTGAGATCAGTACCTGGTACAGTCATATTAACGCCACAATAGCAATCACGGCATGGTCATGCGATCGTTTATAATGAATTTCATTGCAGAACGCCGTCTTTTACAACATTGTACTGCTAACTTTTGGTAAATTTTTGGATAGTATTATAATCAGACAGCGTGTGACTGATATACCTACTCATTAAGAGTAATAAGTTTTAGTTATTAACTGTAATTGCCTTTGCATTAATAAATCTTCTAACCGTTAACCTATAAATTTAGTTTGTCATGCGTGTGCGATTTTATCTAAAGAGGCGCAACGTTACGATTACGACTTAATAGAAAAATATGAAAATAATAATGTGTTAGGTGGTCGTAAAAGATAAAGCTGTCAATTTACGACGAGGTTTCCAAGTAGTAGTAAAGTTTTACAGAAAGCGAGTAGTCAGCCGTAACGTGTATATTCATGTATCGCGCCGTCATGAGAACGGGGACTCCGTTCATATATGATGCTGTTCTCACGACTTTTCTTACTATTTGACGACAAATGATAATTATCACGTCTCTATTCAAATATATCGTGTCAAACATATCGCGTACACTCACTAAATAAACTAAAATATCAAGTGTCAGATTAGTTAACGAAACGATAGTTCTCTTTAATAGCTTAATTGTGTTGGTATCTCAGTTGGTTAATGGTTGTTCTTAACTCACATTTACAAGAAGTCTGTAGGTGCAACAGCAATGATTTTTATACCGAATCTGTCAACAGACACTAGTCATGTACGCAGGATATACCTAGTGTACGAGTGTATGCACAAACAACTCTTTGTTTTCTCATGCTCATAATCCGATGGGACGGTATTCCAATCTGACCGAAAACAGATCAGGCGCAAGACCAACGGCTTTATGTGATTTCCAAGACACAAAAAAAAGAAAAAAAAAATGGAGTAATGTAACATAGTTCCAGTACCCCGCCAATGAAGACAGAGAGACGACACACGGCGGGTTTATTTACTGGGTGAGAGCCCCACACTACCTTGTTCGTTGCCCTGAACGACGGGGTGTGGTGAGGATTTTTTTTCCCGCCTTAACAAAAAAAAAGAGGATAGAACACCGCCAACTTCCTAAATCCGAGTTGCTATTAAACATTTACCTATTGAAGGAAAAATCCATTAACTTTTTTGTTGCTGTTTATGTACGAGTATGTAACTTGTACATAAACAGCAACAAGATAGTCTTTAAATTGTGATATTTAGTAATATTTTTGCAAATAAAGATTAAATCATTTATAAAAAAGCTTTAGATGGACTATTTTGTCATCCCTGGGGTTAGTATTTTGTAGATAATCCAAGAGAGATATTGTTATTTTTTTAAACTACTAGGTTGGCAAACAGCTTTTTTGATATTGTTTTTTTTTAAACTACTAGGTTGGCAAACAAGCTTTTCCGTAGCCTATCAATACCAAGGTATTATACCCACGCGTGACCAACTCCAAGGGAAGGCATAGAAGGCGGAGAGGGATGATAGATATGACATGTTGTGGTGAATAGTGAGGTGGATGGGAAGAGGAGAGGGTCTGGGCCTCCACCACTCTCACCATACGAAACACAACAGTAGGAATATATACTGATGCTTTATGACGATCTTATTGACTGCACATAATAGAGGAGTGGTTTAGATACCGACCTCCCGATTGACTGTTGTGGGTTTGTTTCCCACACAGGACAACTCTTTGTATGATCCATAAATGTTTTTGTTCTGAGTAGAATTGTATGTTTGTAAAGTCTCCCGCGATACAAGGATTATTCATTAGACCAAGGAGTTGTCTTTAAAAATAAAAAATAAAAAGAGGTCTTCTGTGAGAGGGTGGTACTTTCCTGGTTGAACTGGCCCATTTATGCTCGAAGAAGCATACCTATCACACTAAATAGATTGGTTTGTATTTATGTTATAAAAATGTCTTCAAAGCTGAATTTAGTTCACAGACGCAGCCAGTGGAACTAGCATCTACAAGGTAGATAAGATATCGCACAAGTATGAGTCAGGAACTCCTAGTACAGATGCATCTGATCTTCTACTACTTTTAATATTTAATTACTTATTATATCATCCGTTTGGGGGGAGTCGAACACGCGTTTTTAAGACAGAAGCCCTAAAAACTCTGTTTCGGAGCTAAAAAATAGATAAACCTAACAGGATTTTCCGAATCCAATACAGGAATTGATCTCCCCGAGTGCCGCGCCTTTCAAAGTTGCGTAATCACACCACTAGATCAACGAGTCCATTATACCTATATATGCTTATTAATGCAGCAGTTTATGGTCTCCCCTAAACTACCACATAAAATTAATTTAATGGTAACAGGAAAAACAACTAAATAGAAAAGTGGCTATTTCACATTCTAAACAAGCAATATTATTTAAAGCACTCTTCGAAAGTCGATGCTAAATAGCAATTTAAAAGTTATTTATTCAATTATATAGGTACTACAATTAATTGCGTTACTTATTATATTGAATTAGTCTCTCCTCAATTTTATTTGAATGCACAGTTTTTTTTTGTTAGATAACAATATGCTAGTTTCACTGGCTGAGTGCACTGATAGCCTAGCGGTAAAACTGAGGACTGCAAGATAGTGGTATCGAGTTCGATCCCGAGTCCAAGGTTCAGACCTCGTACGGCAGACACCTTTCACATTTCGAGATTTTTTTAAATTCTTTGTGTATTTGTTTACAATTGCTCGGTGAAGGAAAACATCGCGAGGATACCTAAATGCCTGAGAGATTTACTCAACGGCTTGTGAAGTCTGCCAACACTCATTGAGCCAGTGGGGTGGACTATGGTCTAATCCCTCTCACTCTGAGAGGAAACCCGTGCCCAATAGTTGGATAGAAAGTGTTGAAAAAAAAATTATATGTCAACTTAGCCTTATCTTATAATTAAAACAAAACATATAGCATCACGCCTGTATTCCCCGAAAGGGTAGGCAGAGGTGTATTACACAACACCCACGACTCGCCAGCTATGTTTAAGTCCCACGTAATAGGCGGTGAGCCTATTGACATCTACCGGGCACATTTCCAAACTCCGGGCTGCCACTGAGAATTTTTCTTTTTAGGAAAAAACTCAATAACATTGCCCGATCCGGGGATCGAACCCGAGACCTCATGATTAGCAGTCGCATACACTACCGCTACACCACCGAGGCAGTTAAACAACGGACGTATAATCACTTTCTGTGTTTACAAATCTAATTAATAGTTTGCAATAAGCAGTAAGCATAATTAAAAATCCGGAATAAGTGATCTGATTTCTTCAATAATTGTCGCAAAAGCGTATATCCGATATCATATTGATAAATAAAAAGAAAGTGAAGTGTGTGGGAATCGAAAGTTCAATGCTTGTTTCTTGTACTGTCACACAGTATAATATGCAATACATACGAGTATCTACATAAGCAATTTTATTACGGAAGTAAGTAACGTGGGACTAGTGTTCTCAGTTTTTATGCAATGATAGCAAATCTATAGCTTATTTGCAACTAAAGAAGTAAACAAATTGAACAGACAATATCACTACGATTTTTTTTATATTGCTGATGTTGGCAGACTGCAGACAAGACACGGTCCAACAAATGAAAGAATAAACGTCTATCTCCTGCTACAATCAAAACACACCGTATGCTTCATGGCCGGTCACATAGGAGATGGTGGTACCAACTCATTCAGGCTCGATAACAAGTGACTACTCCCACTTGGTACCCACCCCAACCACCATTAAAGATATAGATAGAAACAAATCTAATTGTATTAATTACGATACCCTCTCTGGCTATAGTGGAACAGTAGACTAACTTCCCATCAAAATGTGGCGGGGATTCGATCCCCATTGTGGGGTATTAACTGTGAACGAGCTGTAATAAAATAAAAGTATGACTCTATTTCGGAAATAATCACAGGGAGATACAGTCAAAGAGTGTATATTTGAATGTGACCTGATATCTTCGTTTATAATTCATGTGTTGATAAAATAATGTTAATTTTATGTAGATATAGAGACGTATTGTATAGTAAATCCAGAATATATAATGTCAATGAACCAATGGGTAAGTGGGAAGAAAAGCAATAAAGAGTTTTATAGTCCAAACAGCCTATTCCTCCGGCTTTGGCTTACGATATTCTTTTTACTATTGCGTAATTAATGTCAAAGCTTTTGACTGTTGATTGTGGTATTTATAAGTTTGTTTACGTGCCTTACAACTATTGAAACAAGTCAAGGCATGCAGTGCCTGTTACTGTAACCGTTTTTAAACATGAATAGTTCCCAGTAAAATGCATGTGCTGTGCTGAAGATTAATATTAGTACATAATCTGAGTTCAGTAAGCATAGTGTTTAAACGCAAAAAGAAGACGTGCAATGACTTAAACTATGAATCATAAACATAATCATCAGCTAGTCATAACAAATATATTAATATATTGTGAAACTAGCCTAATTTTAGCTTATATCTGAGATTCACAATATAGTAGCGGCATAAGATAACTACCAGTTTTTAAGTGTAATCTAGAGTAATCAAACAAAAAAAGATGCATCAAAATCTGCCTAGTTGTTTTTGCTGATGTGCGAACAAGCAAACAGACAAGAATATAAAAAAACTTGTTTTCGGTTTAGAGACACCCACATAAACTAATACAGTTATTTTTTCTCAAATATCTTCAATGTACAGACACAGGTCTGTTGTCTCTGTTAAGGCTTTATAATAGTAGGTACCTACAGATGAAGTATGTAGTAGTTGGATAGGTTTAGTATAGTAAGTAGGTAAATACATCGGGTTTGTGGGAAAGTGGCTTGTATGTATGTGTATGTATGCGCTTATTAGAGACGAGATCTCAGAGATCATAAAGTTTACCACATGTTATTTTTTTCTTCGAGCTCTTCGGTATATTTTGTTCCATAAAGCAACATAATATAGGTACTATTCTCACTCTTCATCCAAGGGGTGATTTGAAATTTTAGCTAGCTGAAATTAAAGCTAGTTTTTCGGTTATATCTCTGGTTCCTGATATAGGTAGTAACGATATAAAATTTATACCAGTTTTTAAGTCTAATCAAGAGCTATAAAATAAAAGAAGTTGCATCAAAATCCGTTCAGTAGTTTTTGCGTGATGCACACCAACACGTAACGTACAAAAAAATCTAAAAATTGTTTTGTGTTCAGACGCGCCTATATAGCCTAATACAGTCATTTTTCTCAAATATATTTAATGTGCACACAGCTCTGTTACAGTTTTTTAATAGTTAGGATTGTAATAGTAATGAGCCCTTTAAAAACACTATAATTTCTTATTCGTTATTTGTATGTTTGTAACATCACATGCAATACAGATTTATAAGAATAAGTTCAAATAAAAAAATAACAATAGTTCGTTCCTATTGATGCAATAAAACTTACAACTAAAGCATAAGATATAAGTAAACATCTTGTTAAAATACAAATTATAATTTGTGAATAAGGAAAAAGAGTATTTTAGTACGAGCGGGAATCGAACCTGCGTCCCTTCCTTTCCGGGGAAGTGCTCTAATCCATTGAGCTATCGTACCATTTCTAGAAATACCGAATTTCCTCATCACATTTGTCTTAACGACCAATGCCATCTATCGGCAATGCATTTACATGCATTCATCCAATGTAGTAAGTTTAATTTTGCAATTAAAATTCATACTATTTGATGGCATGATTTTTCAAACATTTTGATCTATATTTTAGCACTTGACATGCTCAGCTACTCTAGCTATAATTTGTGAATAAGGATTTCACAAATTATAATTTGTACTTTAAGAGTAGCTGAGCATGTCAAGTGCTAAAATATAGATCAAAATCTTGTTAAAAACTAAAAAGTACAAACAAAGTTTACACTGAAATTAGATTCTCAAACCTAATATCACGGTAATTTTAGTAATTTATAGCGTCATTTATATCTTAGAATTTTGAATTTGTGACCTCTAGCGTGAGCAGGTAACATGTCTGTTAGCCAGCGGGGGGTGTCTGGGCTAAAATCCAACCGTGAGTCCTTACGAGATATTCAAATATTGGTTACCACATCTAACTTACCGGTACCTATATGGTTTTCTGTAATATAAAAACAATTATAGTATTAGCGAGTGTTTTTGAGAACTATTATCAACCGGCAGACTCTGTATATTAGTTAGTAACATTACTGTGTTTAAAAAAATCCAAGCCATTTCGATCACATTTTATTTTTAAAACTTTCAATTACCTACATTTAGATGGCATTTACATTATGAAGATTTTCTGTTCGCTAGGTCTTGCGAATTGATATAAAGTATATAAACGCTAATAGAATAGAATACCGTATTAATGTAAGGATACGCTTACGTCGTCGTAACTTTAGATTATTCTATTCTATTCTCATAGTGTTATTCCAGTAGCGTCTTGTTTCTATTTATCGTGCCTATGGGGGTTATAACTTAAAATGATACGTGTTTTTAAAAACCTATACATAACATTCCAAGATAAATATACTATCGGTAATAGTTTTAATTTTTTTACTTAGTTTAGGTACCTACTTTCTATTTTTCTTTGAGTTTGTTTATTACGCTTTCACGCCGTCAATACTGCTGAATCGTTCATCTTGAAATTTTGCATGTATATAGTAGAAAAGGACTTGGCTTTTCATTTCGGAAAAATGAATGGTTCTCGTGGGATAGCTTTCTATATAAAGATAATTAAGGTGCTGTAGAGTGATGTATTTATATTTGGAAGTCCGTGCGGACGGAGTCACGTGCTAAATCTAGTAGAATTTTAAATAAAAAAAAATGTTTATATTAAATACAAATTATACAGCCGTTTGGGGTTGAGACGCTTGGGTCATGGGATCTTAGTGCACTTTCGTTATATAGCGAAATATCAAAAAAAAAACTAGTCGACTTTTCACGTGAGTGAACTTCACTCACTTTGTGTTTAATGTATAGTGCTAAGCATGTCAAATGCTAAAAATATATATAAAAATATCTAAACAGAGGGCTGGCCTTTACTTTGCACAAAAAATAAGCATTGCCATACAACGTGGTAATGCTGCCAGCCTTCTGGGCACGTTACCCAATGACGGTGACGCGGAGGAATTCCTCGATGCCTTTAATTAGCCTATTTATAAATATTATTATTGTACATATTGTTTTGTAAATAGAGTTAGGATAGTTTATATTAAATTAATAAAACTTTCATTTATTTTGAAAAAAAAATGATACAGTATCTACAATATAGGTATTTATGGTCGATTACAAAATATGACAAATAAAGGTTAGAAATTACGAAAACTACAACATATAGGACTTCTTGAGTGAAAATAGTAATACTAGGACGCTTTCCATGTTATTTCGTTGTTTATTAAAGCAATCATTTTGCTGTAATTAATTTAAGTAAAATAAAAATGTAAGTGTCGTTCAGCACAGGAACCTTGTTAATAGGTACAACCTGTCTAAGGTACGCACGTTATTGTTACTCTGATATTACAGTACGCAAAACTCGAATATCTTGTGCTACGCACTTTAAATTCTTTAATAGCACTAAATGCGTATTCCTCCTCTGTTACCCCTTTTATATAATAATATTTTGCCATAAATTACTTATAGGACTTGTTACAATACGTATTTATTTACGCTTTATGCAGTAAATTCACATGCTCAATAGTATTCATATAAAGATGCACAGTTTATGGCTGTTAATAAAATTCTGTATCGACTTCTGATGCCCGTGTTTTTATAGGGCACCTTTGTCAATGATGTTAGAGCAGGCTTACCTGTATCTCTCTGTGGAATCGATTAAGCTCGCTTCAAACATATTTTGTCGGAGTTCCATTCGATGACTTGGCCTAACTTTTGTCGCTTGATTACTTTTTGATGTGGCGATAAATGTGACTTATGTGGTTTTTGGTTAACGGCAAATACGTTTGGTTAATGATGTGCTTGTGCACTATGGACGGAAACTGTTTAATGTATGCACGTTATTATTATTAAGCATTTGGCTTTGGTTGCAGCGGTGATTAATCGGTCATTATATACCAACCTAACAGTGAACTGCAAATTTTATTTTTAATACTTTATATTTGCAAATTGTAGTATAATTTAAGTCATAAATCTAAACATTTTGATCTGTATTTTAGTACTTGACATGCTCAGCTACTTTAAAGAACAAATAATTTGTAAATGTGGAAAAAGAGAAGTTTATCGTTTATACCACTCGCACTAAAGTTGTCTTTTTCTACCATCCATCCATCCATCAGCCTTTCAACGTTCACTACTGGACATAGGCCTCCCCAAGAGAACGCCAAAACGAGCGGTCTCATCATGGGGGATAATGCCGTAATCGCCACGCTTGGCAGACGGGTTGGCGATCGCAGTGGATGTTGTTAATACACGAAGGAGTGCTGCTGCCCACTCCCCCGGTATTCCCTCAGTCGGCTCTTACGACTCCCGTGGGTAGAGAGGGGTGGGACCATTCTGAAGCCGGCCCCACACGGCCAGACGGCGGTCTTTTTCTACATTCAAAAATAATTTGTTCTTTATAAATCTAAATTGTAACTTACTTGCTTATTAGGCGCATTGGATAATTTTATGAAATACTTATATCACTTTGCATTAATAGGTATTTCATCATTATTATATCTTAATCTTTCCATCCATCCATCAGCCTTTTAAAGTCCACTGCTGGACATAGGTCTACCAAAGAATGGGGGATAGTTCCGTAATCGCCACGCTTGGCAGGCGGGTTGGCGATCGCAGTGGATGTTGTTAATACTCAAAGGAGTGCTGCTGAGGGAGTGGCCCTCGGTATTCCCTCAGTCGGCTCTTACGATCCCATAAGTGGACAGGGGTGGGACAATTCTAAAGCTGGCCCCACACGGCAATCTTAATCTTTATCATTAAATAATACATTCGGATATTTCAACGTTCCCCACAAAACCGATACATAGCTGATTAGATTGTCTGTCTGAAAGTGTAAACAACAGACTGTACTAAATTTATAAAGCAGTATTATTATTATCAGAAACATTATAATTTGAGTAAGTAAATAAATATGATGTTTTGATATAATATAAATATGATATGTTTCAGGTATGTACTGCACTACAAAACTTAAGGTACGGTATTAAGTTTAATAAACAATTCACGTTCTGATGACATGTGTCGCAAGGTTGTATAATATGTAATTAACACACACGATAATCGCAAAATAATTTTCAAACAAAATGTATTTTAATTTACCGAGAGGTAAGAGCTTCATTCCTACATGCCAGCGTGCCCTCAGATAGATCGGCTCAACCTAGATCGCCTTTGGCAAAGAAGTGCTCAGCTACTAGTCAATCTTGGGCAGGCATGCGGCGGCCATGTTGAATCCGCGGGGAGACAGACGGATGAGAAGACGCTCTGACTGTAATTGCAACGCTATACGCCTCCAGCAGTTTTTATAAAATAGTGATCCTGCAAACTTCTTTGAATATCTTCGTATGTTCATAGACTTAAACTTCTAAAACAATTATTTCTTACACTTCACTTACCGTTCATGATATATCTTCTCAGTTTTTTTTGTCACTATTATTTTATGAAAACAAATACCAACAAGTGAGACAGAATTAATTGCAGCAAGTAGAAGCTTATCTTAGTTGTTAAATTCCTTATATGCAATTATCATGAGAAGGCACTGTGTGACATTTGCATTAACAACTTCCATTTGCTTCAAGCTATTTCAAGACACGTGTTGAAAATGCTGTAAACTTACATACGCCTCAGTTAGATCACCAACTGCCGATAGAAACCCTGGATTTCTTTAGAAAAAAACTTAGGTTTTAACTATTATGTAGGGCACGTCTCTAGCCTTAAATGGTTTGTAATTGTAGGTGCTTATAGAGACGTTTTTGCACCTGTCGTTATAGTCGCAATGATTCAATGCTAACGTTTTCCCACTTCCGAATGATATATATCTTGGACGTGAGGTTTATCGCAGCGATTGGTAGCAACTATTAAAAGAATATAATACGAGTAAATAACGAAAAAATTTCTAAGTTTAAATATACTCTGTAAAAAATGCTTACGTATGATTGTACAGTCTGGTTTATAATTTCTTGAATAAATATTGTTTCCAATTAAATTCTTGTTAAATAAAAAATGTAGAACTATGTTAGTTAGTTATCTTGAGTGATAAAACTGTCGAACATTAAAGATCTGTCAATTAGAACGCCTTATAAACCAAACTTGATGGTGCAGCAACGCAATTGTTGAGATTTCTAGACTCAGACCGGTACAGTCCACTTTTACCAATAGCATAACTTAAATTAAGAACACAAATACATTTATCATTCGCCTTTAGGAATAATAAGAATAATTTATGTGTTGTGCTTTTCTAGCCCACACGAGACTCGTGTTCGTTATGTGTCCGACATAGATTTTGAATCTTTGACATTTGTAGATTGTCCTTACATACGTCTGCTCTCTAAATCTTATTTTGCTCAATGACATTTATAAAGAGCTTCGTTTGTTTATTTAAACTTTTCAATTTGACATGTAGATTCATTATTGCAGCTCGAAGAAACAACAGCCTTGATATATATAAGTGTAAAATATTGCCTATACATATGTTATTAAATAACGTTAATTGCAACAATTCTAAACTTTAATCACACGCCAATCAAAGCTACATATTTTTCTCTATGGGCATATTTTTTCTATAAGAATTTGAATGTATACTTATTAATTTAAGTGCAAGCACAAATTCATTAATTAAGTTTGTAATTTAAAAGCTTTTTAATGTGGCTCAATTACTCAACTACTCGAGTTAGTTTGACTTGATGCTAAAGAAACGCTGTTATTTTTTTTTAATCGTAGCAACTATAGTTTACGTAAATAATTGTGTTTGTGTAAATGGTTTAATTTATATTTGTGTTACTAAAGTACTGAGCTGGTTTCGACGTAGCATGTGTAACTATGACACTTTTGTGAGGTCTATGTTAGATGAATGATAATGTTTAATTTAGTTTTTTTTATAAGACAATACCCTGTTCTTAGAAAAAATCATGTGTCGCGAGGGACTTTATAAACATCAATTTAACGGACACAAAGTACACCCAGATCTTAGAACGTAATGGATTTTAAACTTGAATGAATTGATATATTTATTTATATTTTTAGCATTTGACATGCTTAGCACTATACATTAAACACAAAGTGAATAATGTGAAATCGAAAATAACAGTCACGAGCAGGATTTGAACCTGCATCTCCTGGATACCGTCCAGATGCTTTGCCAATTCAGCCATCGTGACTATTGAAATTGAATCCAGGAGATGCAGGTTCAAATCCTGCTCGTGACTGTTATTTTCGATTTCACATTTTTCACTTTGTGTTTAATGTATAGTGCTAAGCATGTCAAATGCTAAAAAATATATAAATATTTATAGGGTTTGCGTCATTATTAGGTAAAAATCTTAATTGTAAAATTAAGTTTACCTGGTCGGTATAATGTATGCAAATACTTCCGACAGATGGCGCAGGCGTCACCCAAAGACGTTAAGTATGAACGTGTTATCGAAATTAGCAGTCAGGAGCAATTGTCACGATGGCTGAATTGGCAATGCATCTAGACGGTATCCAGGAGATGCAGGTTCAAATCCTGCTCGTGACTGTTATTTTCGATTTCACATTTTTCACTTTGTGGTTATTGAATGAACTGAACCCATAACACTCGGCACTAGAGGTCGGTATCTAAACCGTTCCGCCATCTGTGCAATCATTCTTGTCTATAGTGTAATGAGAATTCATATGACGTATTCTACATGTAAGACAACGGGGGAAAAACAAGTATTGTAAGTTCAGACATCAGTATAGTACAATGGGTAGAAAAAAACGATAAGATTGCGTGCTAATGAGTAAGCGCATTTTATTTTGGGTATCGAAAAGAAATATTTGAGGCAGTAACCCGAAACTGTTTTGTATATTTTACGCGGGCCTTACGGGTGATAATTTTGATGCAAGTCCGGTCGCCTGGCAGGCCTAACGTGGCATTTATGATTTATAATCCGGCCCCCGTCGAGTCCCCATTTTTAAGAGACTGACTTAAAATAATTTTTATTTTTAAATTGGAAGCAACTTATTAAACCTGGGTTTTATGTGATAGATCATACATGATTGGCGGTGCAAATGTAGTTGACACTAATTAGATTATGTAAACTATTTAGCTGTGTCGTAATAGCATCGTACGAGAAAAAATATTACGATTTATATATGTAACACTACAAATTCGGTTCATTAAGTTGTTTGGGCGTATCTCACAAGAACTCCTATCGGGGTAAAAATATTCTGTCCATCTAGGCTATAATTTATCTCTATACCAAATTCGTAAAGATACGTTTATTTGTAGAGTCATTTGCGGAAAAGTAGCTATCCTACAGGAATTATAGGGGGTATAAAAACTATCCTTTGTATTAATACAGTGTCTCGTCTATTTATCACTGGTTAAGAAGATATACCATGCAAAAGTGGAAGGATGTTGGTACAGGGGGGGAGACTGAGACTCACCTTGACCAAATCAGTCATGTATTCAAGGAAGGTGGAGTCAGGAGTCTCTGAAACTGGCGAGCGTGTATGAAGAGAACTGTGAAAATTAAGGAAGCGAGAGATGTATGCAAGAATAGAGCTTCTTGGCACTCTGTTCTCTCTGCCTATTCCGTAAGGGAGTTGACGTGATGATAAGTAAGTAAGTTATCTATTTATGAACCAAATATCATCTAAGTTCACTTAGTCATTTAGGCCTGATTGACGGACAATCATCAAAACATCTTCACCGACTTTTACATTTATAATGTTAGTAGGAAGTAGGAAGCAGGATTTAGGTGATCTCTTTTGGAAGGAGAGAAATTACCTATTGAATCACAGATGTTTGCCATATAGCTTAGTTAAAATGTGTCACGCATATTCATGGTAGTCACGAATTATGTAACTCAATGGAGCATAATGCAGCGGGCTATTCTATCTATAACGCGGATTATCTCTCGTGATCTATGTAGGCGTGTAGTACTTGTTTTACGCATTTGTCACAAAATACTGATGATTCTGTGCTGTGTATTAAAGTTAACGATAACACGATCTAAATTCTCTCGCCACCTAATTACGACAGTCACGCTTCAACTAAGAAAATCTTTTGTGCTCTTTTTCCGAGCGTTGAGAAATGTAACAAAACGGGTTGAAGATTTTTTTTGGTTGGAATGACTTTTAGTGTCACGGCTTTGACCGGTGACGGTTTAATGAGAAAGCTTTGTGATCGCTGAGCCAGTCGAGTCTGTGTCGAATTGTCGTTGTGATGCTCTTACAAGTTTTATTTTACAAGGATCAAGACCAATACTCACGTAATCCCTGTATTTAGTATTCACATCAGGAATGTAGTGCTAATAATAATCTGGTCTGAAACGCGAAGATTTGCAATTTAATTCAACGTAATTATATAAACTGCCTAAATCGTTATTTTATAACGGTAACATGATTGATGTAAAATATTCTTTGCGATCAATAATTTACAAAATATGTTTTGGTTGAACAAAAAGAACTTACGTGAACATGTAAATCTTGTAAAATATTGCAGTAGTAATTTAGTGAGGGGTGAACGAGGACGATGTCTGATTGGTCGTGACTTGGGAAGGCACACCGACGCAATATGACATCACAAAGACGAGACTGTGACGAATTTCCCTCAGAGTGAGCTTATACAAAGCTAAGTCAAGCGTTATGAATTACTACATAATCTCTCTTTTATGGTCACTATTCAAGAACTACATAATAGGGTAATATTTCGATTGCAGTAGAGTGTGAATTATAACTATTCATATTGAAACTGGGTGTGTTCTATAATGTCTACTAAGATTCAAAGGTCTAGTAAAGTTTTATAGAACCAACCTAGGTGTTACATGAAGTTATAAGCTAGTTTAGGCGTACCGAGGGAAGACGTCAAGTAAATATTTGTTAATAAAACTATAAGAGTGTGTTAAGCTGTCTACCAGTACTAGGTGTAACAGAAAGTGATGCCACTAATAATAATAATATGCTTGTGCCAGTTCTCATATCACACACACATCCGGGTACATTACACCCCAGGTTGTAAAAACCTGCCCTTAAAAGAGTTTGTTGAATACAATGTAATAACCGAATTTACAAGAGAGTCCAAGAATTAGTAAGGAATTCTTCTTTTTTATGCAATGATTAAAAAATATGTTTTTTTTTTTTTATTTTTTTTTTGCTGCTCGTGACTATTAGGTATTTTCTAACTAACTAACTTATCATCACGCCATTTCCCTTGCCGGGTAGGCAGAGAGAACAGAGTGCCAAGAGGCTCTATTCTTGCATACATCTCTCGCTTCTTCAACATTCATAACTCTCTTCATACATATTCTCTCTGAGTGAATTCACAAAAAATGCATTGTTTGTAATCTTTTACAAAATGTAAATAACATCATTTAGGTAAATTATTTATACATAATATATAAGGTATATTATATTATATATATGCAATAGGATAAGCACGCTATCGCATTGGGTTTAACCTGTAATCATAGATGTATGTTATGTTAAATAAATATTCATATATATATTCATAGGTATTTTCGATTCTATATATTTGTACTTAGGGTTTAAAAAAATGTATCTTCGATATATTTGTTTTTTTAACACACGGTTACCATAGTCTATACCAGAGCAAGCAATACCAGAAGCATCACTCGCGCCTCGTCATCTCAAAGGAAAGTGATGGCTACCCATTCCATAAGGAAGGAAGGATAATAAGGAGAGGAAAGGTAGAATAATAAAGAGAGCATAGAAAGGATACTAAGGAGAGAATAGGGGCCAGTTGTGTCAGTACCCGGCAAAATTAGATTAACCTAATAATATAATTATAAACTCTTTTGTTTACTTTCTGGTTATAAGTAGAGATAATTTTATTGTGTGTACATAAAGTTGAGGTTTTAAAGGTATTTAATTTAAAATCGTTACAAAACACCGTTAACTGTTTTAAGTTAACTAGTATCCATCAAAGGAAATTCTGTAAAATTGGCCATTGTGTCGGCTGAGCTCATAACTCGTAGTAGCTTAGAAGGATCGCTCTTTAACCCTCGGCTCACTTCGTGATGTCGCCTCGACCCGGGCAAATCTATTGTGCCCATCATAATCACTGTTTTCAATTTACTGTGACTATATTGTAGCAACGTCTGATGTCTGTTATTAGTTGGCATCTTATCTATGTCTATATAATAATTTTAAACTTTATCAATACATATAATATATATCTTATAAACAACTTATCTTAGTACCAACATAATTAAAATCTTGACACATAACCCTATACATGTAATAAAAAAAACATATTTTTTCTGAAGATTATATATTTTTCTAGTAGGCTTTTTGAGGTGATCATGCACTTGCAGTTTGAACGATCAGCTAGGTTAGTAGGTTAAGCAGCTTTCGTTCAGCTGGCAATCAGCTGGGTGATCAAAAAGTTATACTTAAATGTGGATACCTGACTTCCTCCAAGAAGCTGTAAGTCCTGGCTGTCAGATAACCTCCTAGCATTCGTTGCAGAGACCTGAATAAATCAATCCACTGCCCAATTCCGTATTTTTACTTCTGACTCCGGTCTTGTTCTAAGATCGCCTTTAGTTTGGTTGTGGAGGACGGTGTTTTGTGTAGGTTAGTTGGAGGGTAGTGATCTTCTTTCTCCGTGATAACCGGCCGTCTTGGGATCTATATTAAAAAAAAAACATTTTAGATTTCAACATAGTTTAGAATGTATGGTATCATCTTTTCTTCTTCAACCTGCACTTGCAAAGCTTTTCTAGTATTTCCTTAGAGTAGTCTTCTATGATATATATACTCGATGGAAGTTTTGACTGATTTGTGAGTATCATATGCTTTTTCTATGTAGTTGTAATGGTAACTACAATAGTCGAGTTTTGTTACTGGCCCGCTGTCCAATTCTGTACGGTTTTAGATATTTTTATATATATTTTTAGCATTTGACATGCTTAGCAAGATACATTAAACACAAAGTGAAAAATGTGAAATCGAAAATAACAGTCACGAGCAGGATTCGAACCTGCATCTCCTGGATACCGTCCAGATGCTTTGCCAACTCAGCAATCGTGACCCTTGCTCCTGACTGCTAATCTCGACAGCACATTCATACTTAACGTCTTTGGGTGACGCCTGCATCATCTGTCGGAAGTATTTTCATACATTATACCGACCAGGTAAACTTAATTTTACAATTAAGATTTTACCTAATAATGACGCAAACCCTATAAATATTTAGATATTTTTATATATATTTTTAGCATTTGACATGCTTAGCAACATACATTAAACACAAAGTGAAAAATGTGAAATCGAAAATAACAGTCACGAGCAGGAACGAACGTGGACGGTATCCAGGAGATGCAGGTTCGAATCCTGCTCGTGACTGTTATTTTCGATTTCACATTTTTCACTTTGTGTTTAATCTGTATGTTTTACTAATTTATTTGCTATTTGTATACCATTTCAATTATATATTCTTTTATATAGTCTACAAGTTTGGTTTCAGTCTTTTGAATTTCTTCGATTCCAAGAAGACTAAATTATTTCTTCGTTATTATTTTATTAAGTTGCTTAATTTTTGTTATAGTTAAGATATCCTCTTTTAAGTGTATATAGTTAATTTTCTTCCATTATTGGTTTATTTTTATTGTCCAGTACTTTTATGATATTTTTAGTTATTGAAGTAGTTTTATAACCACTACTTAGGTACCCTTATATTTTTCTACCTTTTTGTTGGGAAATAATTTACAGTAGTAACTGTAATTGTGGTAGTTTCTGTAAGTAAATAATTTACATTAACTCTAATTGTGGTAGTAGGGTTTTAATTTGTGGTAACCTAAAGCTGACAATGTCACTTCAACTCGGGCAAATCTATTGTGTCAATCATAATCATCAATCATGTTTTCAATTTACGGTGGCTAGTTATTAGTTGGTTATCTATGTCTATAATAATTTTACCCTTTATTAGTATAATTTTATAAACAAACTAGCTCACCCGGGAACTTCGTACCGCTATATTTTTTTTTCGTGAATATTCTGCAATGATTAAAGTACTAATATCGCTATTAAAAAATAGGGGTTGGCAGTAGAAGGGTAAAATTTTGAGTTGTATGAATTTTTTAATACCAAATCTTAAAAAAATTAAAATAAAATAAAATGTTTGGGGTGGACCACCCTTATCACTTAAGCCTCATATATCACTTAAGCCGATTCGAAGGAAAATGGCGACAAACACTGTGACACGAGAATTTTATATATGTATATAAACAAATTAACTTAAACAGTACCAACATATAATCTTGTCATATATCCTAAACATGTAGAAATATTTAAAATGGTATATAGTCCAAACAAACAGAAATTACATTAATAAACTTAGAAGCATTACGATACCTATGGTAAGTATGGAAACCTTATCAATAAGGCAACGGGGGTCCCGACATATCTGTCAATGGGAACTAAGTACAGAGCAACCAACAAATATAGGTACTCAAATATTACTTTATTTCGAAAACGTGACAGGAAAAATATAATATTAAACCATTCGTACATGTTATGATAATGTCTACTAGTTATTACATGAATATCATATTATAAAGTCTCGATTTATGATTGAATATTTTTTATAACTTTACTTGATTTTCATTTGTTCACGTTGAAACTAACGAGCTATTTAGATGGGATGGTCAATCTGGAGATATTTCTCACATCATTTATAATATTGGCTTTGTACGGACCAAATTAAATACTAAATATATGACTGTTCGATTAGTAGGAACTATTAGTGAGATATGTAATGTTTCCGTGATTACTTACATAAAATGTTAGTCAAACGTTAATTAGAACAACGGCGAATGATTAATTTGTGTGGCGAATATATATGTAGTAATTTAGTTATTATTTATTTAGTTTACTAAATTATAAACAACCAAAACCAGGTACTTTTAACCAAACATTCGCTCGGCTTGAACGTGATTCATACATTTTTGTTGGTCGCCAATGTTTTAAGATTTTTCCTCCAGATACTGGTCTTGTTATTGGCAACTATCGTAACGTGTATTTTCATTGTCTATTTGCATGTCTGTCAAGGCCAGTATTCATCGCTTGGAAAAGTTTACTATACATAAACTAGAATCTGCTTGCAACTCCGTCCGGGTGGAATAAATATGTATACTCTATAGCATACTCTGTACTCTCACTGTACTCTATAGCACTTTATGTCTATATGCAAAAATAGCAAATAACTAACTTATTAAATAACCATACTTTTTTTTAAGTTTCAAATGTTTGTTTTTACCTTAAATGTTCATAAAGAGTATTTGATTAAAGATTGGATTATGAATATAGGTATAAATATTGATTAGAATATTGTTTTGGTAATTAAAGGTGTGTACACACTGCCACTTGAAATTAATCTGTAAGGCATAGTGATTAAGGGAACAAATGTGGAACAAGTAAGAGAGTTCGTGTGTCAGGGAACGTTTTTTTTCCGAGAAATGGGAAATATGATAAAGACATTGAAAGGAGAGTGAATGCAGGTAATTGAGGCGCTACAATCTTATCTGAGTAGTCGGCAAGTCTCTAAAAACGCTCCACTGGCCGTGCTGAGTAAAGTGTTAGTTCCAACTTTAAAGTCTTCATCATCATCACCCTAGGCTTATACCAAATTCTTTTATTGAGATCAGCTTCCGATCTACTCCATCCATCCATCCATCAGCCTTTCGAAGCCCACTGCTGGACATAGGCCTCCCCAAGAGAACGCCACAAAATGTGTTTCGCTCATATGGGGGATAGTGCCGTAATCGCCACGCTTGGCAGGCGGGTTGGCGATCGCAGTGGATGTTGTTAATACTCGAGGGAGTGCTGCTGCCCACTCCCTCGGTATTCCCTCAGTCAGCTCTTACGACTCCCATGGGTGCAGAGGGGTGGGACAATTCTAAAGCCGGCCCCACACGGCAAGGCCCCTCACTAGCCTGAAAAAAAGGGGGGATGGCGAGTCTAAAGAAAAACCACGTTTGCAGTTTGTTTATTTTTTCTAAATTACTAAAAAAGGGGGAAATGTCTCAATTACATAACGGTCCTAAAAAGTAGAATTTAGTGGGTTGTAATTTATAGACGGCCCCTAAGCAAAATACTTGTGTAGCACGTTAACCTTAAAGCCAACAATCAGTTTTTAACGGTGAACGTGAGGTTACAAATAGATACAGTACTACCTAGAATAGAAATGCATACTTCAATAGACTTGAACAACTACGACGAATGAACAAAGTGGTCACATTTATTACATGTTACTGTAAATTAATGTAACAATGTAAAATGTTAATGAAATTATGCAAACTTTATTGATAAGAATGGTTATATTTCTAAGGATAATATAATTCATAACCATTATTATTTACTACTTCTACATAGTATGTTACATTTAGGAATTACAGCTACATGTAATACTATATACCTACTGTATATATAACTAGTTTATATAATACTTTCTAATATTTACGCGAATGTTAAACATTTTGATATTAGGCTTGGACGTCTATCATCTAAGTCCACCCGTGATCATGAATGCTGTAAAGTATTCGAAACGTCGGGATAGTAGTAAAATCAAGTAAACGATAGATTCCGTAAACGTAGTTTTATTTCAAAATATATATAACTATCTCATATTATCGACTTTCTACTCGACTATTCTAAATTCAAAATTTAGGATAGTCGTAAATCAACCATAGATATTATAAACCAATTTATTGTTGCAGTATTTGGCATAATAAGTTATGGCAAAAGTAGGTTTTGTGGTAAATTATTATTTGAATCAACGATGAATATTATTTAAATTAAAAAATGAGTTTAAAATAAAGTCGTTGATTGTCCCAAGTGACATCAGAATACAAGATTAGTACATTAATATGAAATACATGTGTCTGTGGGTTTGCTACAAATCAGTTCGTGTAGCATTGGAAACAATTTATATATTTTATGTCTAAAGAGCATAAAGAACACACTTGTATTTGAAATTTGTATTTAGCAGTTTTAGTTACGAATAAAGAGACAAAATAACTTAAAGATACAAATTTTGTAAATGTATATTTTACCACTGACTGATTGCCGCTACATATATACACCAATTTAACTTTTAATATTATATACTACAAACATCGATACCAATATAACTTTTAATATTATATACTAATACTAGCCTCTGCCCGCGGCTCCGCCGTAGCCAAAAGCCAGTTTTTAAGTGATATCTTGAGTTCCCGGTATAGTAGCGGGATAAAATGTAGATATACCAGTTTTTAAGTCTAATCAAGACCTACCAATTAAAAATGTTGTTCAAAATGTTGCATCAAAATCCGTTCAGTAGTTTTTGAGTAATGCGCGAACGAACAAACAGATAAACAGACAAACAGACAAAAATTATAAAAAAAATTGTTTTGTGTTCAGATAGAGCCTCATACAGTCATTTTTCTCAAATATCTTAAATGTACAGACACAGCTCTGTTACAGCTTTATAATAGTATAGATAGATAGAGAATATACTTATTCAAAATAATGAATAAGTATATTCTCTAGTATATTATTCAAAATAACTGCCTCGGTGGTGTAGCGGTAGTGTATGCGACTGCTAATCATGAGGTCTCGGGTTCGGTCCCCGGGTCGGGCAAAGCTATTGAGCTTTTTCCTAAAAAGAAAAATTCTTAGTAGCAGCCCGGAGTTTGGAAATGTGCCCGGTAGACGTCAATAGGTTCGCCCCCTATTACGTGGGACTTAAACATAGCTGGCGAATCGTGGGTGTGTAATACACCTCTGCCTACCTCTTCGGGGAATACAGGCGTAATGTTGTTTCAAAATAATGAGCGTACTGCATATTTGTATTTGGAAAATATTATAGTGTCATCGCTATTCCGGCATTGATCATGTTCAGGTCGTGTCTAGCTTGACCTTCTAAGTTTTTTACTATCGAAAATCTAGGATTCGAAGTATTCATATCTTCTAGAATATATTTAGATACTATTCATGTAGTGATTTTCATTGTTATATTTTTGTTTTTTAAATTTAAGACTGTAAGAACTCAAACTCTTTTGAGAACAAATTATTTGTGAATGTGAAAGAGAATTTTAGTGCGTTCTCTTTTTCCACATTCACAAATAATTTGTTCTTTAAAGTAGCTGAGAGTAGTCAAGTGCTAAAATACCTTTTTTTTTTTGTTAAGGCGGGAGAAAATTTAAGTGCTAAAATACCTTAAATAAAGAATATTATTCTTTGTCTAAGTAAAATACAGATCAAAATGTAATATTATTATTTAATAAATAAATTAAAAATTATTATATTTAATATAATTATGTCCGTCTCTTCATTACTATTGTTTGGTGTACGAACGTTGTAAGCAAATCCTTAGATCGGCTGTAGTGGCAGAGTTCACACGCGGCCCGCTCTGCTATCACGAAAAGCTATTTACTACCGACATACTTCTGTCCATCTGTGCAGATAATGGTGTTGTGTTGTTAGTGTGCACGTTGAATTATAACGCTATCTTTACACGGTACATATGATATTTGCTACGGATTGTTATTACAGTACAGCCTCGATATCATTGAAATATTCTAAAGATTTTTGTGTAGTTTATTTTTCAGTTGATCTAATTTTACATGTGATCTAGTTTTTTTAATTCTATCTATCCAAACCCACGCCCTATGCTCTCCTCATTATTCTTCCTCATTATCCTTCTTATCCTCTCTTTATTATCCTGTCTATATTCTCCTCGTTATCTCTCTCTCTCTCTCTCTCTCTCTCTCCTTAGTATCCTTCGTATCCTCTCCTTATTATCCTTTCTACCCATCTCCTTTTTCTGGTGTTCTTAGCGTCTATCGCGGCTACACCGAAGCCAAAAGCAATTTTTTTTATATCTCAGGTTCCCTATATAGTAATAGGATAAAATCTATATTTAAGTCTAATCAAGAGCTATGAAACAAAACAAGTTTTATCAAAATCCATTTAATAGTTTTTGCGTGATGCCCGAACAAACAAACGGAAACGGAACAAAAAAATCTGAAAAGAGTTATTTTGTGTTCAGAGAATCCGAAAGAAATAGTCTAAATTTTATCTCAAATATTTTAAATGTACAGATATAGCTGTTACAGCTTTATAATAGTATAGATAGATCTTTTTATGAATGAAATGCTTTTGCCCCTTTTTGTTAAAGACTAATTACTAATAGTTATAGTTCATGAAGCATTAATGTGAAAACATTTAAAATGAACCATTCCATCTATAAAATTGTTATGTTTTCTATCCGTAGGTTAAGTTTGTGCCCGCGGGCGCATAGCGCGCTGTCGGTACCATTACGCCTGTGGCTAAACACGGGAATTAATCACGCTTTATTAGTAGAGCTTCCTTATATGTGAAACATATAACCTTCTACGCCAACAATTTATTACATACAAATTCTAGTCAATTTGCAATTTTCGGAACAAGTTATAGCGCTGACTGCTTTATAGGTGTGTTACAATTTATAGGACTTAGAATTAAAAAAAGTATTGATAAATAACAGAGATGAATTCTAGATAAAAAAAAGATAACAAAATATATATATAAATATGGCGAATGTGAATGATGTAGTTGAGAGGGGTAGACCTCGTCAAACGTTCTCTGACCAAATCAGAGAAGTTCTCGAGAAAGGTCAGGTCCAAAGTACCCTTAACCGACGTGCATGTATGAGGAATATAATGACAGTGAATGAGGCAAAAAAGGTGAGCAAGGATCGTGGCAAGTGGAAATTCGTTGTTTCTGCCTACCCCTCTGGGAAAAAGGCATGAGTCTATGGATGGATGGATGGATGGAGTTCTACATCACGTAAAGAGAAATTCAATGAACTCACACTGGGCCAGCGTGGTGGACTTTGGCTAAGATATCTATCACTCTGAGAGGAGACCCAAGGGCAACTGTGGAACGGTATTTGGCTAAAAAAAAACAATACTAAAGAATAAATTATATGTGAATGTGGTAAAAACGGAGCTTAGTGCGAGCAGGATTCGAACCTGCGTCCTTTACAATCCGGGGAAGTACCACAGGATCGGAAAAGACGCAGGTTCGAATTCCGCTCGCACTTGGCTTCTCTTTTTCCACATTCACATATAATTTGTTCCTTAAAGTAGCTGAGTATGTCTGGTGCTAAAATACAGATCCAAATGTTTAAAACAATAATATTTAGTGAAAACTCTTGTATAGCAGTAATGTAGTTTTAATATTTCTTTCCTATTGCGCAAAGCAATGAAAACGCTTTTTCATTACGCGCAAAGCCAGTCTTCTTTTTTTATACTGCAGGCTTACCACGAACTCTTATTGCGATCCAGTTTAGGACCCAAACTGAACTGAATCGCAATTTTTGTACCATGACGTGTCAAAAACGCAATCTTTTGTTTTTTGCCAAATCAGCACATAATCTGAATCGCGCATACATGACATCTTTGTATTGAAATTCGCACATTGAACTTACTTGACAACCTAAAGATCGCTAATTAGACATCATGGTACGAAATACAACAACACACCTATTTTGAATTGCGTTGGAATTGAATCGCTAGCGAAGAGTTCATGGTAAGCCTGCATATCATGATATAGTACAAGAATTTGACAAAGTTAAGAATATTATAACTTCGAGTTAACATTACAATAAAACGATATTAAAACATAGCAGTGACAGCCTTTTTTTTGTTAAGGCGGGAAAAAATGTTCCTAACCGTACACTCCATCGTTTGGGGCAACGAACAGGATAGCGTGGGGCCCTCACCCATTAAATAAACTCGCCATGTGCCGTCTCTCCCCCAGTATTGGTGGGCCAGTGGAACCATTTTACATTCCTTCAATGGTATAGCAGTGACAGCCTTTTTTTTTGTTAAGGCGTGAAAAAAATGTTCCTAACCGCACACCCCGTCGTTCGGGGCAACGAATAGGGTAGTGTGGGGATAGCAGTGACAGCCTAGCCATAAAAACCATTGTATGCAAAGGCAGTGGTCTCAAGTTCGATCCCCAGTCCCAGGTCCAGACCTCGTACGGCATAAACCTCTTGACATTTTGAGATTTTTCGAAATTATGTATAATATGTGTGTTTACAATGTATCAGTGCTCTGTAAAGGAAAACATCGAGAAGAAATCTGCATGCCCGAGCGATTTTGTCAAAGGCTTGTGAAGTCTGCCAAACCGCACTGGGCTAGCGTGGTAGATTATGGCCTAATCTTTCTCACCGTGAGAGGCCATGCCCAATAAGGGGACAGAAAAAAGGTCGTAGCTTAGTTATGCACTTGCAGTCCGAAGATCGACAAAATTAAGCAACTTTCGCCTCAGCTGGCAATTAGATGGTGACCAAAGAGACACCTATTTGAGGACACGTAATCTCTTTCGTGGTTCTGAAGGTGCGTCAAGCAGTGGATCCTGGCTGTCAAATAAAATCCTAGCAGTCGTTACAGGTTGTCAGAGTTCTGAATAAAAACTCTGACGTCGGTCTTGTTCTGAAGTCGCTAGTTGTCCCGTTAGTTGGGCTGTGGATGTCATATAGCGTTTGAAAGAAGGTCAGGGAGATGATAGGACATAGTAGGAAATAAGTAAAACTTGTAGGACGTGTACAAAATTATATAAATCTCTGAAAGTACGAATTATTTAGGCGTCTACTTTTAATTTAATTTTTGTATTTTAAAGTCTGGTGAATAAATGTCAATGAGGTCTAAACTATAACGATTTTTTACAATTGCCAGTGCTTATTACGCTATACCTATAGAGTATAAAAGAGCAGGAATAACAATATTTTAAGAGGTTTTATGCTGAATAAGAGTGTATTATAGTGAGCACATAATTGTAAAATAAAAATAAAATAAATATTCATGGACATTTTCACACAACGTCCTCTGGTCCCAAACTAAACTTAACGCTTGTGCTATGGGTACAAGATTACGGATATAATACATATAAAACTACTTTTTTTTGTAAATACATACATACAATAGATAGAAAACACCCAGACGCAGTACAAATATCTGTGTTCATCACACAAATTATTGTCCTGAGTGGGAATCGAACCCACGACCTCGTGCATGGAAGTCGGTTACACTACCGACTACGCCACGAGGCCCGTCCAAATAAATATAATATAATAATTGTAATTATATATTACGATAGGTCTAAAACACAACCGTAAGAATACTTCACACCGAATTATATTAAATAAAAACTTTGGCATTGAGCCTGGACATTGCGAAGGCGTTCGACAGGGTCTGGCATAGGGCCCTTCTATCGAAGTTTCCATCTTATGGGATCCCCGAGGGACTCAGCAAATGGATCGCCAGCTTCCTAGATGATCGGAGCATCAAAGTCGTAGTAGATGGCTGCTGCTCCGATACCATTGGGGTTAATGCTGGCGTACCACAAGGCTCGGTGCCGTCCCCAACACTGTTCATCCTGCATATCAATGACTTGCTCTCAATAGAGAATATACATTGCTATGCGGATGACAGTACGGTGATTCGGGATATACCGGCCGTCAGAAAGTCCCTCGGAATATGCTGGAGGAGAGACGGACTGAACTTGATTCTGATGTCAAGCGCTCTCTTGGGCGGGCCTCGGAATGGGGTGAAAAGAACATGGTTCAATTCAACCCCACGAAGTCACAGGTTTGCGCATTCACTGCAAAGAAGGACGCATTTGTCGTGGCGCCCCAGTTCCAAGGGGTAACTCTCCCGGTCTCCGAGAGCATTGGGATCCTCGGCATCGACATCTCTAGCAAAGTCCAGTTCGGGAGTCATTTGGAGGACAAAGCCAATCATCATCATCAGCCTTTTAACGTCCACTGCTGGACACAGGCCTCCCCAAGAATGGGGGATAGTGCCGTAATCGCCACGCTTGGCAGGCGGGTTGGCGATCGCAGTGGATATTGTTAATACTAGAAGGAGTGCTGCTGCCCACTCCCCCGGTATTTCCTCAGTCTGCTCTTACGACTCCCATGGGTGGAGACAATTCTAAAGCCGGCCCCACACAATTAAAAAACTAGGCGTCCTGAACAGAACCAAGCGGTACTTCACACCGAGGCAACGACTTGTGCTATATAAAGCACAGGTCCGCCCTCATATGGAGTACCGCTCACATCTCTGGGCAAGTGCGCCTAAGTACCAACTCGACCCACTTGACTCCCTGCAAAGGCGTGCTATTCGAATTGTCGATGACCCCGATCTCACGGAGGGTCTGGAGTCGTTAGAGCGGCGGAGAGACTTCGGGTTCCTCTGTGTGCTCTACCGGCTCTACAACGGGGAGTGCTCAGAGGAGCTGTTTGAAGTGGTACCGACATCACCATTTTACCACCGAACCACGACACGTCGTGGTAGGGTTCACCCACACCACTTAGAAACGATTTCGTCAAAGACAGTTCGTTTTCAGCGTTCTTTTCTACCACGTACGTGTAAACTCTGGAATGACCTACCTGCTACGGTGTTTCCCCGGCGCTACGACATGTTCCTCTTTAAACGAGGTTTGAAAGGAGCACTTAACTTGCGGTAGGCGGCGGCTTGGCTGCGCCCCTGGTGTTGCTAAAGTCCATGAGCGGCGGTTATCACTTACCATCAGGTGGGCCGTTTGCTTGTCTGCCACCGATGGCAATAAAAAAAAACAGCAAATATTTCAAAGAATTTTTGCGAAACCACACTCTATAGAACAACATATAATTTTATTTTGCATCAACATCAGTTTATAAATTTTATTATTCTTGTGGACGTTTAGCTACACTCTGGTAATTGCATCTTACTTATGTGGTGTACATAGAAGTAATTTCTTTAATTAATCTAATCAGGTCTTTGGCTTCAAGCACTTTCTTCGTCCAATATAGGTACCATGTTGGATGACGCAACTTTCCGCAATGCCACTTGCCTTCCCTTAGGTGCACCGAGTGTTGCTCCGCATCACTCTCATTGCGGGGAAAGGGTCGAATACCTAGGACACCATGGCTTTGCAGTAGGAGCGCAGGTCGTATACCGCGACACGCTCATCTTAATGACATTAATCGTCATGCTCTTATAGGTCTCTGGTGTGGGACGCCACAAGCGTAGACATCCTAGCGCCATCGCATCTTCCAAGTACCGCGGTATGTGCCGGTGCTGCTGAGACACTCAAAAGGCGCAAATATCATAATCTTATTGAAGATTATGTTTTTGAGCCGTTTGGGGTTGAGACGCTTGGGTCATGGCTCATGGGGTCCTAGTGCACTTTCGCTATACAGAGAAATATCACCAGAGGGCTGTCCTTTACTTTGCATAAATAATAAGCATTGCCATACAACGCGGAAACGGTGCCAGCCTTCTGGGCACGAGATGAATACTATTTTACAATAGGACAGTATTTGTCACTAGAATTAACGAGGCACATCCGTTTGTTAACTAGTTTGTAAACAAGAACGTTATTTGACCTTATTAGAAAGTCGTTATCTTTGATTGAGATGGAGATATTACCGTGCGACTATAAACTTATTTTATATTAAATTATGTTCTTCATAAGTAGAGAAGGGATCTCGTAAAAAAATTTAAATGTAATGCCCATTTCTGGGTCAAGTATATACTAACATTTTGATACATTTATAGTACTGTAGCTCAGTGGATTAGAGCACTTCCCCGGATAGGAAGGGACGCAGGTTCGATTCCCGCCTGTACTAAAATACTCTTTTTCCTTATTCACAAATTATAATTTGTACTTTAAGTATATACTAAGTTTACTTCGTAGGGATACACGATGATTTTTACCAGTACGTTGTATATAAGTACAAACACGTCGTCCTCTTGAATTTGTGCGTGAATGGCGAAACTGCTTAGCTAATTTACGTGTTCGTGAGCACACAATATGTATATATGAATCCACCTCACGACTCCAAATTTTTATGTGATAATCCTGCTGCGTAACACACATTGGAACTGGCCTACGGAATTCTGCTTTCGATGGGTATTTTTTTTTGACGCGGTCTCAATCGATTTCTTATGGGTGCTGTTCTTCTAATTTAAACATAATTGCACTACTTTGTTTATCGTTACTCAAGTCAACCTACATATGGGATGTTGGACATGGGGAAAGATTACGCTTAAGATCATCTCTGTATGTCCTTAACACCAGGTATGGGTTTTCCATCCTTCAGCTGTGAATAGAAGCTCTAGGTATAGTTACCGTCAGTGGAGTCACTCATGCGCACTGTCAGTATGGAGATGGCCATACTATCTCAATTGGCCTTTTTCATAAGCCACTTAAATTTGTCCATGATCACACTCGAACTCATACAAAAAAAAAATTGAAAGTCATTCCAGCCGTTTTCACATACTTAGTAAAAAATAGACAAATTAAGTAAAACAAATTTGATGTCAAATATCACTTGTTTAAGCATTTTGTCTTTCCCAATCTTTAGTCTATAAATAACAAATGGTGATCGGTTGATGTTTAGTGAGACTGTGGTAGATTGTGTGAGTTTGAATGCATAACGGACGCGTCTGGCTAGACTTGGTAAGGCCGTGTGACAGGCGAACCTTAGGTCTGTCTTGTCACTCAACCTTCCAGACGATTATAAGCCAAGTTAACAAATAACTGTTCTGATACTGCGACGTTTAATACAACCATTCCTATTGCCTTTGCTCTAAGAACTACATAAAATCTATACTTACTATTATAAAGCTGTAACAGACCTATGTCTGTACGTTTAAGATATTTGAGAAAAAATACTTTATTAGGCTACGTAGGCGTGTCAAAACGAAACAATTTTTTTTTAGATTTTTTTTGTCTGTTTATCTGTTTGTTCGTTCACACATCACACAAAAACAACTGATCGGATTTTGATGCAATTTTTTATTTGGTAGCTCTTGATTAGACTTAAAAACTAATATACATTTTATCCCGATACTATATCGGGAATCTGAGATATATCCTAAAAACAAGCTTTTGGCTGCGGCGAAGCATGACGGCAAAGGCCAGTATAAAATTAAATTTAGCTACTAATTTCATTGTTGCACGTAGGGTAAAATATATCTAACTAGCAATTGAAAATAGTATTCATTTTTTTTTGCGTTAATTTACAAACACAATGAACACAGAGTACATATGGGCCCTATCAACTAAGTGACTGGGTGGAACTCAAACTGGAGCTGATAGTCAGCATATATATGTCGCTAATTTATACAAGACGTAAGTTTTACACGCATCAGTGGGTAAGGATACATTGAGAAAAAATGGCCCTTCAATTTTATGTATTAAAATTACTCACGGGAGTCATAAGAGCCGACTGAGGGAATACTGAGGGACTGGGCAGCAGCACTCCTTCGAGTATTAACAACATCCACTGCGATCGCCAACCCGCCTGCCAAGCGTGGCGATTACGGCATATCCTCCATGACGGGACCGCCCGCTGTGGCGTTCTCTTGGGGAGGCCTATGTCCAGCAGTGGACGTTGAAAGGCTGATGGATGGAGAGCCTTGATCGTCTGAGCATGAATGGTCTATCATTGGTTTGATCAGGGAACTACCACCATCTCACCGAAGATCAGCGTTAACAACAACGGTAGGTATTCGTTCCAAACACACCCCTTTACTATCTTTCCTCTATCTTATAGGGGAAGCGTTCGTTGGAGTTGTCTATAGTCTACGGTAACCGTTTACCGGTGGGTGGTATGGTTGTTTGCCAGGCGCTTAGTCTAAATCTAAAAAATACTGGGACAACACAGGAGGCACAGCCAAGCCACCATGAAGATGCACTTTGCCAACAACTAACCTATTACTGATATGGCGATATTTAATGGCCGTTTAAAACCTAAATTAGGGTGATAATTACCTATGAGTCCGGTAAGTGGTGACATAACAATTTTTTCAATTGTTGCCATACGGATGATACTGATGAAGTGATTTGTTACAATGTAAGAGGCTACGCTTTATGTGTTTAAAAAAATAATTTCGACCATATATAGTGGCTGTAATGTATTTGTATCACAATGGACTGTCGAGAGAGTAGAAAAAAATACCCATGCAATAAAAATTATTACCCTAAGATACTTAACAGATTTATGCGAATCGGCTAACCAATAAAGCAGAAGATGTCTAGTAAACCTTGGTTACACCGGGACGGATGGCCGGCGCGAGCACTCTCGGGTGACACCTTGAGTGGGCGCATCCACCGTTAGAGCCTAGGCCCGGGGCACACTCACTTTAGGGTACCTACACCCATAAGCCTGCATTTACCGACCTACACCCTGCTATTTATTCCCAGTTCTTAACAGGCTATTGTTTCACGGTAAATTCTGCTTTAGATCATACATTATTTTCATATATAATTTATTGCTGGAGGAAGTGCAGTTTAATTTAGAAAATTTTAGTATTATGTAATTTCAAAAATGTTATCAATTTCATTAAAATGTATTTTAACATAAAGTGTAAAAAGGTTAAATAGAAAATAACAGCCACGAGCAGGATTTGAACCTGCATCTCCTGGAATAAATATTGAACATTTTGCATATTCAGCCACCGTGATAATTGCTCCGGACTGCGAATTTGGATAACACATTCTTTCTTACGTCTTGGGTGCCGCCCGTGCCATCTGTGTATTAATTCATATGGCTAAGCATATCAAATGCTAAAAAAATATATAAAAAAAATGTGTCTCTGTATTATAGATATTGATCTTGATATTGAATACTAGATTCTGCCCGCGAGTTCGTCCGAGTGGACTTCAAAATATAAATACCTACGTCACTCTACGGCACATAAATTAGCTTTACTCAAAAATAACTATCCCACGGGACATATATTTCGGGAATAAAGAGTTCCTAAGCTTATATCGTTTTCTGGGATCCAAACTATGTGTATGCAAAATTTTATGATGATTGGTTCAGTAGTTATGGCGAAAGCGTAATAAACAAACTAACACATTCGCATTTATAATATTATATACTAGACTAGAATAAATATTTTACCGGCGACTCCGTCCGCTTGAACTTGTAAAGTGTACAAAAAGTCACTCAACGGCACATTAATTATCTATATGAATAAATAACCGCCCACAGAAACTATCCATTATTTATCCCAAAATAAAAAGTATCTTACGTCCTTTTCTGCGTTCCAGACTTTTGCAAAATTTTGTGATGATTAGTTCTGTAGATACAGCGTGAAAACGTAACAAACACACTCACTTTCGCATTTATAATCTCGATATTTTCTTTTTTTGGTAAATCGTGAGTTTTTTTTACATTAGAAAGAACTGAAAAAAAGGGAAAGAAAACGAACTGGAGACATCTGGACTCGAACCGGGGTCTTCTGGTTTTGGGACCGCCCGATTTCCTATTATAACCTTGTAGATGGTGACGAAATTTACCTTCGTATTCCAATAATATTGTAGCAGTTTTTCATTGCCTGAAAACCCGGATAAAACGACGTTTTCTAAAAATGAAACCTAGCTAGATCGATTTATCGCCCCCGAAACCCCCTGCATACTAAATTTCATGAAAATCGTTGGAGCCGTTTCCGAGATTCAGATTATATATATATTAAAGCTTCGCTCGCGCATATAAATGAATATTGCTACTCTGTGTTGATAATTAATTACTGCAGCTCTGTGAACTCCTTTTTATATTTAGTGTTACTTTTTTTGGCTAATTATTTCCTGTAGCATTTGTAAATCTTGGGCGAAGTTTGCTAGATTTCTCCTTAAAAATGCGCAATATATCAGAGATGTCTGATTGGAGATCGGATGACAGACCCATCCTAAGGAAAATATACATCAAAATGTCATGCGGATTGGTTTTGTATTGAACTAAACCAAAGCCTTTTTACGGAGTTCCCTTCTATACAAAATTTCTCATAATTGTGATAGACTTACAATATCGGATGGGTTTGTCCGGCTGCTATTAACTCATATAAACCTCCATTTATATATCCATATAATTATTTATATGAAATACTGACATATCAACAAAGTATTCATCAGATCTATTATAGTTATTACCATCAGCATTATAATACATGATAGAAAAATCATCTTAGTGAGTGGCTACATGAGCAACCTATCTCTTCCCACACCTATCTAGCCAAGACATATTAAGCGTCATATAAACAAAAGAGAGTATTGCTCTTGACAGGCAAGCCCCGTCACCAATGAAGGAAAAGATTTATATTTAGCATTTCAATCAGAGGCCGAAGGAGGACGCTTACGTAAATTCCTTTTTATTGTTAAGCCGGGTCTAAGCACACACCCCGTCGTTCGGGGCAACGAACAGGGTAGTCCCTCATCCACTAAATAAACCCACTGGGTGCCGTCTCTCCGCCTGTATTGGCAGACCACTGGAACTGTATGACATTCATCCAGGGGTCGCTTACGTATAACCTACGGTGTGTTTAACGTTATCTCGTCATATATTATAATAATAATAAGTAGCATAACGAAACAATATCCCGATTCAGAAAAAGTGCATAATGCCATCTATTGAGCGTATACTTATGATGAAAACTATGTATTTACGCAATAAAAAACTTATTTTTATAAATAAATAAAATTTAAATGTCTGTTAATAATGTTTAAATAACAGCTTTTTACTAAATGCACATGAGTGTAAAAAAATAAAATTTTTAAAGTTCCTATTTGACTGTTGGTTTCAGCTAATATCCATAACAGCTGGACCAATTTGGATGAGACTTGCACTGGCGTATAGCAGATCTTACAAGAAGTAACTTTGAATAGTACTGTTATATTCGAAACATTATAAGGGTACCGCAAACAATTAAAAACTAAATTCCAAGTGAACAAAGTAGCGGGTTGCACTTACTTTAAAAAAGTTGTTTACTTAAACTTTATGTGATAAGATGTTTTAATTTTGATTTTCATGCTTCTTCTTTTAAACATAACAAACATTTAATGCAAACTTTCGACCCCTAATTCACCCTCTTAGAGGTAAAAAATCTAAAATCGCTGATATACGTATTCATTTATTTTTAACCAGAAACAGGTATATCAAATTTGGTGCTTCTTACTTTAAAAATGACGAACTTCCCATACAAACTTTCGACCTCTAAACAACAATCTTGGTAGTATTTTTTTTTTAATTCCATTATACATATACATTTACTGCTGATCAGAAACAGATATATAAAATCTCGTGGCTCTTACTTTCAAGCTGACAGAGTTCCATACAACCGTTTATACCTTATTTTACCCTCTTAGGGGTGAAATTTTCAAAAATTCTTTCTTCGTGGATTTCTACAATAAAAAAGGCATCAACTACCAAAATTTCAAGTTTGCAGCCCCAGCGGTTTAGGCTCTGCGTTGATCGTCAGTCAGTACAAGCAATTATATGTATATAGATAGATATACAAGAATTGCTCGTTTAAAGATATTAGATAGATGAAGATACGGATATGTAAGGATTAGGTGATATGAAAATGACATGAAGTATATAAAGCAAAAATACATAGGCGTATACATACTGAAAATATAAATAAAATAGTGTAAATGCATGATGTATTTTCTATTCTAACCTTTTTATGCAACACAGGCTAAGCGAAAAGCACCGCTGTATAACTTGCTCATGATAGAACTTAACACCTGCAACTGAATACATACCTTCAATCACTACTTATCGATCTAGTAGCTCTTACAAATAAGCAATGTGTCAATACCACAGTTTGAATAACTGTAGAATGTTACATTAAGCATAACTTCGAGTAAACTATTCGAAATCCTGCATATTTGTTTGTCCTAGAGTCGAATGTCGTCATCCTACATAGTGAAGTATCATTTGTCGGTATTGAATTAACATGCGTGTATCTGTTACTGTGGGCTTGAACGGTACAAATAGTTCGCACCGCAAGCAGGCATCTATGTCGGCCTAGTAATAGTGTGTGTCGGGTAGCCAAGTTCACTGAGGTCGATTCAATAGCTTATAAACGAAGCTGTTATCATACCGACAATATACTATTTATTTTATATTGTTTCGGTAAAATTACAAATGAGGCTTTAATAAGCAATTGAATGTAAGGGATTCAAATCCAAATAATATAAATTACTTAAATTGCTTACCAAGCAATCGTCTCGCCTAACTTACCGATATAAATTTTGATCGTGTTAAAAGAAACGGAATAAGTTATCAAAAAAGTAGGCTTGTTCCATGCGACTTTTGCAAGCTATAACCATGAAATATTACATTAGATGCAGCTGTTAAATTGAAATTTGAGAAAATAAGGTTAGATACGTTCGTGAAAGTATTCAACATTTTTATTAGAGTGTGATACGAAATATGCGTGATTAAAAGTATGCGTTAAAACATGCATCATTAATAAAAAATAACTGCGTAGTATTGTTATATTTTTATGCTATCTACTGATCCGATAAAGCTGACGAGTTTTCGTATTTAGTTTGTTTTAAGAAATCAATAATTTTCATTTTGAATATGTGTTTTTAAGGCTAAAATATTAGCTTCTGGGATTTGTGTATGAATTAGGGGCAGCTCAAAATTAACGTTAGCTAACAAGCGTGGCGATTACGGCACTATCCCCCATTCTTGGGGAGGCCTATGTCCAGCAGTGGACTTTAAAAGGCTGATGGATGGATGGATAACATGCGTGGAAGTCTGGAGGTCTCCTATAAAATATAAAAAGGAAGAGAGTCTTGATTTCGTCACGCAATATTAATATGGGAGAGGGATCCGAAAAATTGTGACCAAAAATGGAGACTTATTTCAAAACATTCTTTTTAATCTATCGATTTCGTATGCCTAATTAAAAATGTCTCATTTAAGCACAAAATAGAAACTAGTTTGCTGTTTATACATTTACGTTGAAATCTGTACCAACTGTGACACTCTTTGATAGTTATGACTAGTATTTTACTACCTAGAGTACCACCATTTATAAGTTTTGTACTAACGATTTCACTTTGCTTTCTACATCTATAAATCTGAAAGTATTAATTAAATGTATGATTTGCTGTTATTATTTTAAGGCTACACTGAGGAAAGATATCCATCCGTATCAATCTTTACAAAAATACAATTATCAGACAAGACAGACATCTCAGAACAACCATTTGTGGATCAGTACAAAGAATTGTCTTGTGTAGAATCGAAACATCAAAATTTGGCACAAAAGGTAGGAGTAAGAAGGATACCTAAGTTACTATTCTATCAATACTTATGTCTCATAATAAGTACACATTTTCTTTCTTAACTAAAAATATAATATTTACTAGCCTTAACCCGCGGCTCCACCGCAGCCAAAAGCTGGTTTTTAGGTTACATCTCAGGTTTCCGATATATTAGCGTATACCAGTTCTTAAGTCTTATCAAGAGCTATCAAATAAAAAAAGTTTCATCAAAATCCGTACAGTAGTTTGTGCGTGATGCGCGAACGAACAAACAGACCAAAAAATCTAAAAAAGATCGTTTTGTGTTAATACACGCCTATATAGCCTAATAAAGTATTTTTTTTCTCAAATATCTTAAATGAACAGATATAGCTCTGCTACAGTTTTATAATAGTATAAATTTCTTTTGAAATATAAGTTATGGAATGAATTCCATGTCAAGAATATTTTATATCCTAATGTTATTGCTTTACAAATAATAAGTTACCAAGTAAAATAGACTGGTAAAATCAATGGGCGGGTCAAAATGCTTTCATGGACGTGTACAATATTATTTGAGGAGTTGCTACTGACAATATGAATATATTTGTATAGATAAGACATTCGTAGCTTATGCAGTTTAATATGAATGTGTTGAAATAAACAACTTATCTATATGATAAACAACAACATAAAATTTGGACTTAATAAACATAGATCGATTGTTGATGTTATTGTAAGATCAAGTATGTAACGATGCATTTAGGATTGGCGTTCGATCAGTGCTCCTTTAACAAAACATCAACTAAACTATTATATCTATAAACGTGTTAGAGACTACATGTAACTCAACGAAGTAAATCCATCCCACACAAAATCTATCCAATAAATATCCAAAAAGCTTGTTCTGCAAGCATTCCCCGTCCATTGTGTTACTCGCAGATATATCTTGCGTAAGGAGCATGCGATTCTTGCGAGCTTTGCTTTCTCTCCGGCCCACGCTCAACAATCCTCATCACTATTGATTGACAAAGTATCCATTACCACATTGAATCAAACTTTTATCGAGCTAATGTAATACAGAGACTGAAACGGAGAACGTTTTAAGCGTTTGGAAAATTTCAAATCGTCTCTGACAACTGGTTACCTTATGCAAAAGTCGACAAATCGTTCAATTGTTTCAACTTGGTAGTTTGTTGGAACCAACTAGTTGGGTGGCCGGTTGCACAACTGGTAGTCACTTGAGTTTCTTTGGCCAATGCCGGAAGACCGTCAATATTATTGTGCTTTATCGCAATAGTCGTGGTCGGAAACAGTGGCGGAGTGTTCTGTAAAAAAGATTATTACAGGAACTGTGATATTTTCTATTTGTAATTAAATGTGTATTATAATTTAACGTGTTTTTTTCGGTGTATTTTTAATTGATAATTCATTAGACTACTATCTCCCCTGGTGTTAAATGACAGTACGTACGATATAATGTGGAGCATTCTTGCCTAGAAGATATGTGTTCACTAGAGATTTATAAAGTCTCTCTCTATACTAAAAAAGTTCGAAAAACAGACATTAGCTATAACAAGTCGTCAGAAAATCCATAGTAAGTTTGGTAACAACACCTTATTTGTATAAACAGGTAAAATCTATTAAATAAATGGATTGCTTACAATGTAGAAAAAAACAACATTTGTTTACGGCACTTGCATATATTTCTTGCTGGTATCAGACAAGACGTTAACTAAGCAGAAAGCGAAATGCTAATGAAGTGTGGTTGGTTATCTTAGTCGAGGCTTTTTATTTGTGAAATAACGCGCAATGTGTTTTAAAGATATGTTCACCTTCAAGGTTTATGTTGTCTTAATTTTTTAGCTCCCGTTCCTAAAGTACTTGCAAGTATATATACTGCTTTTATAGCTGAAGTTTAATATTTACTTACTCGAGTAGTTGTTTGTAACGGAGTTAATAAAATATGGTTTTCTATCATTTATTTATTCCCAACTGTAGCAGATGAATCTCGTAGTGAGGATTTGTAACGCTTTGGATGAGTCCAGGCCATTAAAAGAAATATCACTTCCTACATATATATGTTTCGGTAGCTCCACTAGCTGTGTGCTGGAGTCTGCACTCTTACGGCCCTAGCTCGCACGTAGATCAGGCGGGACGGCACGTTGGCAATGTTGGAGCTCTCAAAGAGTCGCTGTCGCTCGGTAACAACAACCGGTGGTAGCAAAAAAAAACTTAAAACTCATGTACAAAGCAGGTGAGTGCATCAGCAGAGTAAGCTCCGCGGCATGGCATGGCCCTGGTCTCCACCCGGCTAATGACGTGCCCAATGGTAACCCGGCACGACCACACACAAAACTTACAATATAGTCATATAATGAACATCATTAACTGTAATAGAATAAATAAGTAAGGTTAAAAGCAATTAAAGCTACAGCTCAAATTTAGAAGCTGACTTATATCCAAGAACTAAATTGATAAAGACTTTTAAACTTTCGCGATTTGTACACATTATACACAATTATTAATATATCGGGTCTTAATCGCGTATATAATGTTGAGGTTGAATACCTTAATTTCCCGACGTTTCGACCGTATTGCATCGGCCGTGGTCACGGGTTGACTGGTGTAGTTCAGCGTTGCCTCCGTGAAGCGCGAGTGTCTGTAACTACCCTCGCCTCGTTTATATTTTGATCTCCGAAACTGTCGGTACTTCAACACACCACACTAACGACATCCTCACACTGGCGCGTAATGTTTGTTCGGCGATATGTATACCTACTGATGACAGGATTCCATGATGTTGACAAACGGTATCCATCTTCTTCCTATTTGAATTTAGTTTTATTCGAAAAGCTAAAATTAAAGGTTTAAATAAATTTAGAAAGCTGTTGTAATTTTAACTTCGTAACAGAATTCCGTCGTAGTTCAGTAGGTAATGGGTACATTTGAATTAAAAAAAAAATACTGGACACTGTTTAGTCTTTATGAATAACATAAAATCTCTGCCTTAGAATATGGCATGCCACTATTGCATTAGCCAAATTCTTATAATAGATAGGTATTGTACAATAGAATAAGTATTGTACAATAGAATAAGTAAGAATAGGTATGGTATATAAATAGTTATTGCATATTACATATCATATTGCGCAACAAGAATTATAGTAGCAATGTAATATGCATTATAAAATAAGGTCCCAAAGCATTAGAGACATACAATTCAAACGATAGACAGATAGGGTTACAATAATAGAAAAAAATGTAGAAAAAATCCTAACAACAGGTGCTAAGAAAGTTTTAATACTATTTTTGTTACGCTTACATATAGATCTAGACGAACGTGAACCAATCAAGTTTCTCGGACTTAAAATCTACTAGAATCTAAAATAAGCAGACAGCTTACTTTATACAGAAATGCCTACATAGCAAGACTTAAAATCAGAAGTACGCACATATCTTACAATAGTTTAAGGGCTTTTCAAATTATGGAGGGTACGCTCAGGCTGGCTATTAGTAGCTCTAACAACACTTCACCTTATATTTGATGAAGCAGAAAAAAGGAAGACACTCCAGGTTACCACCGTCTCTTTATAAGTTAGGTTAGTCAGAAAAATTTTAATCTATTTAATATTTTAAGGATTTTTGATTTGATTTTGATTGTATTAATCCTTACTAATATTATAAATCCAGGGCCTTTTTTTTTTTAATTGCATTTAGTGGCAGACGAGCCACGGTCCATCTGATGGTAAATGGTAACCGTCGCCCATGGACTCAACTATACCGAGAGTATTGTCAAGCCGCTGCTCACCAATTCATTTCACAGATATGAAATGAAATATAAACGGCTATCTCCCGCTACAGCCAAAACGCAACGATGTGCTTCATGGCCGATCACACGGGAGATGGTGGTACCAACCCGCTCGGGCCCGATACCAAGTGAGTACTCCCACCCGGTATCCAGCCCTACCACCAGTCATGCAATGGATGACAATTGCTTACTTCCCTTAGTCGCCTCATACGACACCCATAGGAAAGAATGGGGTGGTGACACTGGTATTCTTAGTCCGTCACCACACGGACCAACGGCCGGGCCTCGCTTGATACGCTTTATCGCCTTAACGATTCTACCAATCGTCATGAAATTTAGCATACATATAGTCCAGAATCTGAGAAAGTACTTTTATTATGTAAACATGTTCGTGTGGTGGCGGATTAAGAATACAAGTGTCACCACCACATTCTCTCCCACGGGTGTCATACAAGGCGACTAAGGGAAGTAAGCAATTATCAGCCATTGCATTACTGGTGGTAGAGCTGGGTACCAAGTGATAGTACCTACTCACTTGCTATCGGGCCCGAACGGGTCGGTACACCAGCTCCTGTGTGTCCAGTCATGAAGCATGTCAGTGTGTTTTGGCTGTAGCAGAAGACAGCCGTTTATTCTTTCATATCATATCTGAGAAATTAAACGGTGCGCAGCGACAATACTCTTTGTATAGTTGAGTCCATGAGCAAGGGTTACCACTTACTATCAGGTGGGCCGTGGCTCGTCTGTCATCATAAGTTATAAAAAAAAACATTGATAGTTCCTGTGGCATAACAGTTCGTTACAATGTCCTAGAGTGACGTATTTATATATACGTGGACGCGTGTAGTACTCGCAGGCAGGATAAGTCGCGCGCAGTATAAGTTTCGAGCAGGATAAGTCACGGGCAGGATTTATTACTTAATAATAAAGCTGAAGAGATTGTTTATTTAAAAACACTAATCCCTGCAGTTACCTACGACTTGGATTTGGAAATTGTTATTGCATTTCATAGAACGTTTATGGGTATCTAACATAAGGCTAACACTTTTATGGACTAAGCAAAAATAAAAATATCCACATGGCGCAGTGGTTTCGATACTGCCCTTCCAACAGAGTGTTGCGGGTTTGATTCCCACACAGAAGAACTCTTTGTGTGATCCACAAATGGTTGTTCTGAGTCTGGGTGTACGAGAACGTTGTTTCCGTGAAATTGTATGTTTGTAAAGTCCCTCGCGTTACAAGGATTATTCTTTAGTGCAGGGTGTTTTCTTTAAAGAAAAACGAAAAAAAAATGTGATATCACAAAATTAAAACTAGAATATGATATGTAAAGGGGGGTGAAACTTGTCTCTGATATGTACATAAAAGTACTCAGGTAAGAATGAAGGTTAAGGATGTATTAACCTGATCAAAGCTTAATAAATTGTAACTAATTTGTATGAGTAACTCCAGCTTCAGGAAGAGATTGTTGTGAGTACATTCAATTGTATCTAAATAATACCGTATTAGATACTATTGTTGTTTCATGAAGGGAAAAGGTCAAACATTGTCGCTATTTTCAAAGAGAATGCAGCCACCATTCTTATTATTCATGTAATGAGTCCAATATTTCCATACAATAATACATTGTAACTTCTTAAATTAATTGAAATAATATTAAATTTGTTATTACGATTTTACGAGAAAGGATAAAAAAGCTGGATACAATTATAATAGTATAGTAATTGGTGTTGGAACCTTTTGGTAAACTATATACAATCGTATACTGTACTTGACGGAGCTATACAATAATAAACACTAGTTATTATTATGCTCATATATTAAATCTATGGTTATACTTATACTTTATATATATATATTTTAAATATTCACGGACATTTCACACAACGTCCTCTGGCCCAAACTAAGCTTAACGCTTGTGCTATGGGTGCCAGATTACGGATATAATACATATATTACTTATATTTTTGTAAATATTTGTAAATACATACATATAATAGATAGAAAACACCCAGACACAGTACAATTATCTATGTTCACACTGCACTGAATATGGGTTCTATAAAATAATTCTTTTTTTAAATCTTCGAATAACTTTTATTTACATATAGATAAACGTCGGGTGCACAGGTTCTAGTGGAGACCCAATGGCCCATGCACTGGCTAAAAGGCAATCCTCGATATAGGACGGCAATTTGCTGTGACTCTTAAATATTTTTAAGATAAATAAAACTGATTAACCCATACTTCTTTATCAGAATGGAATCGTGTAAAACATTAAGAAATGTATTGTTTGCTCAAGTGGTCCGTACGCCGGCAGGGAGGCTCTACACCGCGAAATATTTTCCGAGATACATCGGCTCGAGTGCGATGTGCCGATATCTTAGGTGCGCGCCAGTTCGAATCGTCTATCGACTCTATGATCGGCTCCGTCGAGGGGTCACGCGCGTTAAACGTAAATCAACATATCTCGCGACGGGAGATCTAGCCGAGCATGCGCCCGACCAACAAAAACTGAATTTTATAGCCGTAACACTACACCTGGGAAAAAAGTAAATAAATTGGACGAGATCGAGTGAACGACCCTGCTCGCCACGTCCTATCAAACACCCTGAAATAAGAATATTTACCCACTTTCTAATATTATTTGTTCATAAATTCATGATCATTTTTAGATATACGAGTACATTTTTAAGCACTTGGACATATTCGGCCATTTAATTAACACAACACAAAGTACGAATATATGAAATGGAAAAAAAACACAAAAGGGGTTTACAAACCATCCAGAAGCTCAGCTGCTAACCGGTCTTTAACTGCGCTGTCGTGATATTCGCTCGAATCCATCAATTTCCATATCAAATGCACAAATGGCGGAGTGGCTTAGATACCGGCCTCCCGCCCGAGTTGTTCGATTCCCACACAGGACAACTCTTTGTGTCAACCACAGTTAGTTGTTCTGAGGCTTCGTGTCCGTGAAATTATATGTTTGTAAAGTCCCCCACGATACAAGGATTATGGCTTAGTGCAGGGTGTTGTCTTTTCAAAAAAAGAAAAGGAAATACAAAACAAATCATTTCTGTTTTGGGTAATGCCTGCGCCATCTGGAAAATAGTGTGATGTATTTGCGTACATTCTTTCGAAAAATTAAGAAACATGGTAAAATGGATGGCATAGCCCTATAATATACCTACATTTGCAAGTATCTGCTGAAAAAAATAATACTCTAATCGAAGTTGAAAAACAAATATATTAGATTTCAACTGCAAAAGTTTTATTAAACATAAAGTGAAAAATGGGAAATCGAAAATAACAGTCACGAGCAGGATTTGAACCTGCATCTCCTGGATACCATCCAGATGCTTTGCCCACGGCATTAGTAACTATATTCCCAATTTTCAAATCCCTGCCTATAATGAATCCGATACTTTCATACAAAATTTAACCACATATTTCTCCCACATACATAATATCTTTAAATATAAAACATATTAATAATTGGAACATTAGAACATGATTTAAATTAAGCCAATAGGCAAATTATTGACAGCTTAGCATAGTGCCAGGCAGAAGCAAGATTGTAAACCAACCATTTTTTTTGTTTAGGCGGGAAAAAATGTACCTAACCGCACACCCCGTCGTTCGGGGCAACGAATAGGGTAGTGTGGGGCCCGCACCCACTAAAGAAACCCGCCGTGTGTGTAAAAATATCTAAACATACGCTGTTATTTTTGCAAGATACCCATTTCAATTGATATGAATATATTTCATTCCAGTAAATAAAAGCATATAACCAATTTTTTCTCAACATTTTGATAAGGTTTGTTGTAAAATTAACCTTTTTCTTGGTGTTTAAAGCAAATTAATTTTCTATCAACGATTCCCGGGTTCGAATCCTGCTAGCAGTTATATTTTACTATTTTCAAAATTGTTCACGTTGTAGCGTCGGATGAATGTTCTGTTGTTAGCACGAGTATTTAAACACTATTATTTACTATAGTGAAATCGATTTGGATTCAAGAGTAAAATAACTTGTATTAGACTAAACCGATAAGCAATTAAATTAATCAACATAGCCCTTATTACGCCTATTGCTAAGTTTCTCATTGTACCAAGAGAAAATCACTTTAATTATTGTGTTCTAAATGCAGTTCATTATATTGCACTAAGGCTTATTCCATAAATATCCGGTTTATTTTACATCTCTTTAGGCTTGAAGTCTCAGTAGAGGTTAGATGAGGGCTCCCTGGAATGTCGAACAACTGTCGGTAGGATCGAGCCGTATACTGCTTGAGAGAAGTCGATCCGTATCTTAGAGATCGATTCTTATCATGACAGTTTTACGCGTCGACTCGCGATTTTACTTGCAATATATCTGATGTAATGGACACTACGTCTGGGTAACACATTTATATTAAAAAAATGATGTAACTAAAACTAACAACTCCTTCTTATGAATTTGCTTTATTTTACTTAATGGATTGACTGATTAGATAATCTAGCGTATGGAAAATGTGAAGGCCTGCCTACCTACTACCTATTTAAATATATCCGGAGTCCCAAATCCCCTCCCTACCATCTCCTTACTATTCTTCCTATCATCTTCTTACTATCCTTCCTATCTTCTCCTTAGTATCCTATTATTCTTAATATCCACCTTCTATGCCTATCCTTGGATTTGGCGAAGCGTGAGTGATGCCTCTGGTGTTGCTAGCGTCTATAGTCTATGGTAAGCGCTTACAATCACACGTATACTTGTTTGCCACCCTCGTAGCATAAAAACATAATACTACCTACTTAATTATATGCTTCATAAATAGTATCAAGACAATAGCTTACCAAATATTGTAGGTCCAAAATCATCAAGTAATCGATTATTCACAATAACTACTTTAAGTCACAATATTAATATGTGATCAATTTAAATTGCGAATACTCTGTAATGTAGTTAACTAAGTATTTGTAATTATGCAAATGATTCAACCTGTGTAGTTACACATTTGCAATGTTTAATTAGGTATTATTTTCTATTTCTAGTTCTGTTAATTTACGTTGTCTCTTAAATCTAGTAAGCTGTCAGTGATTCTACGACAGGAGAAGGATAAGAAAATCTAAGCATTCGTAAAATATAGTTGCGATTCAAGCATAAAGAATTTGAAACAGTAATCAGAACGTTAAAAGCATCGCAAGATAACAGACTCACATCCTCACAATCTCCGCTACGTGGTGAAGTGATAGCGCTAATGAACCCATGTTGCCGTCACAGAAGTGGCACGGTTGGAACGAGGCTATAGCCATTAGTGGGAAACTCAAGGCCAGCTGAGGGCGGACAGCTAGCTGTAATTATCTAAAACAAACTAACCCGAAAGGTGGATATACCGCCTGTTGCAAGACTCACGCCAATAGTGCTTCTACATTTAACGGGAAGATAAAATGTAAAAGCTTTTTTTTAAAATACGAAATAGAAATACATAAGCACATTTTCAGCTTAACTAGATTTGTATGTGTAAGCAATGCTACGTTTTTATGGATAAGGCTTTGAAAGGGGGCAAGAAAGACTAGTACGTCCCTACAGTATATTATTCCACCAGATTCCAGACGCATAAAAGATTTAGGTATGTGGTGGTAGTAGATAGTAAGGAGTGTGATGGCTAGACGGTATAAAGGACATGTGCCATTTACGGCTTAATAAACATAATGTTTTCAATATTTAAAATTAAACTAATAATTTATAAAATCCGTCAGTGGTTTTCTTTTCTTGATAGAACTTTAGAAAAAGATTATAGTTTAAAAAAACTATTATTTTGAATGTGTACTTTATCGTAATGGTTATTGGTGGATGATTGTTATCTGTTGAAAATCAAATAGGATATTGTCAGTGCGGTAGCTCACTGGCTTAGAGCACTTCCCCAGATAGGAAGGGATGCAGGTTCGATTCCCGCTCGCACTAAAGTTCTCTTTTTCCTCATTCACAAATAATTTGTACTTTAAAGTAGTTGAGCATGTGAAGTGCTAGAACACAGATCAAAATATCGTATGTTCTCAAATTCATAAAGTTGGAAATTTCTTACTTATTGACAAGTAAATTCAAACTCAACTGCAAAAATATACCAAAGATAAGCAAGCATGAAGTAGTCAGTGTAAAACATGATACATACTATATTTAATAACGATTAACGGCGTATAATTGTGTTCATATCTCGGCTAGTTTATTTATGCGTTAAGTCTATAACAGTATTGCCTAGTTAGTATTAGATACTTATGTCTTATTATACTTCAGAGTATTAAGAGTATATCTTATAAGACTACCTATCATAGTCCGTCTACAATGTGTAGATAGAAAATTAATAACAATGTCGATACTACTTATTTTGTGATTTTGTTGCAAATTAGTTTCAGCTTTTTATTAAGCGCTAGTTAAGTTTTCTTTGAATTACAATGTATCTAATAGGTGATGTTGTATAACATGTAACGATATAAATGATCGTAACAACCTTTATAACGATATTGAGGCACAGCAATGAAATGTAACCTTTTACCTCATTGAAGAAATGTAATAATTTTTGACGTTAATTATAAGATATTATTTAGAAAATTGTTTGCATTATCGACGGGCCTCGTGACGTAGTCGGTAGTGTAACCGACTTCCGCTTTCTGTGCACGAGGTCATGGGTTCGATTCCCACTCAGGATAATTATTTGTGTGATGAACACAGATATTTGTACTGCGTCTGGGTGTTACCTATGTATTTACAAAAAAAAGTAATATACTCGTATGTATTATATCCGTAATCTGGTACCCATAGCACAAGCGTTAAGCTTATTTGGGGACCAAAGGACGTTGTGTGAAATATTTATATATTAGGTCTATTTCAAATTCCAATAATAAAATTATAAATCTCTTTAGAATGCACTTCTATGAGCTAATGGGCCTACCTATTTATAAATGCGAGTGATAAGCAGTAGAAGTTCTGCAAAGGATTATCCAACTGGATAGAAAATAATTATAGGTATTTACATAATACAGAAGTGTATATAAACACAGGTGTATTTTTCCTTGCTCTCATTAATTTCAATACATGTTTTCTGAGATACGGATGTGTTCGATTATTAATTTTCTTAAGTTCGGGAAGCTACAGAGGACAGAAGATTTGACCTTTCAAGAAAGCACTCGGCTTTAGGTTAGCGTTCGACCGCTGGATTAATTAGTAACAAGTGTAGGTACTAGAACGTAGAATGGCCAAAGATGGTAATTCCGAATTCAATAGGTTTTTCAACTTCATTGCGGAAAGTACAATACATAATTAAGATTTTGCAAATGCATACATTTAGTTACATAAAAGTAAGAGTTTAACATTACGTTGTTTGGTGATTGAAGTTTACTTAGCGATTAGTTAGCAAACTGTGTGGGGTTATTAATATGTACTGTGTAGCTCGTGGGAGCACTGGCCCCAGCTAGGTGGCCGGTGGGTGTGTACTTTACCGTCTAAATTAGTCTGTAATCTTTGTTCTGTGACGTGTACCGATGTAATTATCTGAAATGTCACTCTTTGCTTTATTATCTACAGGTAACTGTCAAATACTCATTAATAGATAATATCAGACTTACCATACTAAGAAGACGTTTAATTGATTTCATGAATTAATAGTTAGTGTATTTTATATGATTGACAATTTGTATTCTAAGTAATGTATTAAGTACATAATTATATAATTATTTAGCTACTTAAGTCAGTAAAATAAGCTGCGGTAGGTACTTAAGTAATAAAGATTAAAAAATACATTTGAATAAAAACGAATGAAAAATCTTAATACCAGAGTATCACCTAACTACACAATAACATATTAAATACACTAAACGCTGATTGTCATTTCTAAATCGGCAATATTTCTTTTTCTGAACCCAGTACTCTCTCACCATTGGGCAGAGGTCTCCTCTTAGACTGAGAGGGATTTAGGCTGTAGTCCAACACGCTGGCCCAGTGCAGATTGGCAGACTTCACAAGCCGTCGTGATTACCTCTCAGATTACAGGTTTCCTCACAAAATTTCTGTCAGTGATTTGTAAACATACCTACATATTTTTGAAATCAGAGGTGTGTGCGAGTATCTCAGACTGGAGATCGAACTCGATACCATTGTATTTGCATTACTTGCATACTGCAAAATGGAATACAATAGGCACATTTTAGACAGAATTTTAGAACAGGCTGGTATGCAAAAGTTGGGCGCAAACTAAAAAGTTAGTTCGCTAATTTATATTAGCTAAATTTACGATTGGTAAAAACTCATTTAATTTAAACTTATTAATTTGTTTTCCTTTATTGTAGAATAAACAATAATAATTAATCTTCACTTATCAGTTTACATAAAAAAATATAAAACCAATTTATTTAAAAGGACGCTTGTTCAGTTGATAGATTTTTGTAAAGTACAGAGCATGTTACATGGATAGTTCGTAACATTTTTCTTTAAGATACCTACAAGATAAAATGGCAAAGCATATCACTAATTACTCTGTGGGTAATGCATTAATTCGCAGTGATTAGCAGATGGTATCTGGCTCAAGAGGGACGCACGAGCACGCGTCACCGTTCATTTTAAATACGCTTGCACTGATACATACTCCACTTCATTGAACTACGTGATGAGCGTGAGAAGGAACAATCTTTTTATAGCCGTAGTAAATCAATATGAAAATATAAGTTCAATTAAAATGGAAAATCAATTGCTATATTTTCTTCTAATAGTAAGGCGGTTTGAGCCCAACCAAGTTAAATGTATTTAGGCAACCTGTAGAGCTATTAATTTATAGATAGATTCTGCCCTCGACTTTGTCCGCCTGGACTCGAGTAGGTATATAAATATGTCACTCTAAGGTAAATTAACTAACTCTTTGTTCCTTTACAAACACACACAGGAATCATTCATTTTCCAGGATAATAAGTAGTCTGTGCTTTTCTGGGCTCCAGACTATACGTATGTAAAATCACGATGATTGGCTTAGTAGTTATAGAGTGAAAGCATAACAAGCAAACAAACTCACTTTCGCATTTGTAATATTAATATATAAGAATAGTTAGGTGCATGAAGAATTAGGAAATAGTAAAAAAACTCTTGTTATTATACAGCATTGGACATCCCACCTCTTCTATGAGTTGACCTTACCCCTTAGAACCTTAACCCAAGAAAGGGATTCTAGGGTTCATCCATCATCCATCAGCCTTTCGACGTCCACTGCTGAACATAGGCCTCCCTAAGACGGGATATAGCCGTAATCGCCACGCTTGGCAGGCGGGTTGGCGATCGCAGTGGATGTTGTTAATACTCGAGGGAGTGCTGCTGCCCACTCCCCCGGTATTCCCTCAGTCGGCTCTTACGACTCCCATGGGTGGAGAGGGATGGGACAATTCTAAAGCCGGCCTCACACGGCAAGGCACGGCATTTTAGAGTTATTTAGTGTCAATTAAAAATACTCTCCCAGTCTAACCTTGTAAATACCAATGGCGAACGTTATAAAATTTGGTGTACTATTTGAATAACCAGAGCTATTAATTTATGAGTCGGTACCCAGAATAAGCACAAACTTCGCGTCAGTCTAAACGTAAGAGAAAATCAAGGTAATTCAAACAAATCATCGAATAGAGAAAGACTACTTGAAATAATAATATTGTATACCTACATAAAAATTAATTATCTGTAATAAACATAATACTAAATATAAATAAACATTGCTAAATAATTGTAATAAATTATAGCCTCACATTAGATAAACCATAAAAAGTTTAATAAACAAAATACTAAGATGTGGCAAAAACTATAACGTTGTCTTCAGCATCGAAGAACGATTTCTTGGAAAAGTTATAGCGATAAAAACTGTGTATTAAACACAAAGTGAAAAATGTGAAATCGAAAATAACAGTCACGAGCAGGATTCGAACCTTCATCTCCTGGATACCGTCCAGATGCTTTGCCAATTCAGCCATCGTGACCCTTGCTCCTGACTGCTAATCTCGATAACACATTCATACTTAACGTCTTTGGCAAAGCATCTGGACGGTATCCAGGAGATGCAGGTTCGAATCCTGCTCGTGACTGTTATTTTCGATTTCACATTTTTCACTTTGTGTTTAATGTATGTTGCTAAGCATGTCAAATGCTAAAAATATATATAAAAATATCTAAATAAAAACAGTGTATTTACGTAACAGCGCTATCGAAAGGCCATACTTTAGCCTAATTTTTGTCAAACGGAAATCAAACTGGCTACGCAGCGTTCGTTTCCAGCGGCAATGATCTTGCTGTTATTGTGTGTTGTGGTGTTTAATAACATGCTGCTATGCTATTAATAATAATAATAATGTTTATTTCGGAAAATCTCCATAGTGTTAGTAACAATAATCCTATCCTATATTAGTTAATTTAATTAATTACTTATTTCTAGTACTAGGTGGACACATGTATATTCACCCAGTGCTTTAAGAACGGGTTTTCCATTTTATTGATCAATGTGTTCAGGATACTGTTAGAACTCCCGCGTAGCCGACCCAAGATTGATGCAGTTCTCTTGCGTACTATGGCATAAAAGTACTACGTAAGCCTCAGCAAACATTAAGGATGCACTACAGAAGCGCGGAAGTCCCATTCCATTTTTATTATTATCATTAGTCCCATTACTTATTATAGAGAATTTTAATAACATTCTTATACAATACAAATGCAAAGAAATTCGTAGAGACATCCAAAAGCAATTGTAAAGTGGAGATTGGGCGTTACCGTCGGTAACTGCGATGGCTTAGCGGTCTAGAGCACTTCCCCGGATTGAAAGGGACGCAGGTTCGAGTCCTAAAGTAGGTGAGTATATCATGTGCTAAAATACAGATCAAAATGAAGAAAGAGTTATTGTATTTTATACCTATGTGAAATTGAGAAGGATTTTTAGGTATCGTTGCATATTCATATTACTTATTTAATAAAAATAAAACTTAAACAACTGCTCAATGAAGTTTGATTAAACTTGGCAATAAAAATCAAGAAGGTACGTTAATAAAACATAAGTAACAACAAAAAAGTGACTTGCTAGTCCAAACGATGTCCATATTAATTCCCATGACAATACGTTCTGTTAGCAAAAACATAAAATGAATAAAACCACAGTTCAATTCAACATGTACAAATATTCCGCCTTTAGAGTGAGTACGCTCGTTAGAATCTCTTTGACGTTCTAGAGATTAAGCGTGTCACTCATTATTATTAATTATAGGCTCTTTGTTAAATTACTGAGTTAAAAACTTTTCCGGTGAGCAAACATTTGGCTCATTATGAGGTTGAATGCGTTTTGCTGTTACAGAAACAACAGCTACTGTTGCTGACCTTAATTTCGTATTTTTACCAGATCTCCAGATGTGATGCGAAGGAGGTGATTTCTTTTGCATCGGTACAAAATATGTGTATCGTAAATTTTATGATGTTGCTATAAATATTATTTACTTCTGTAATGAGTTAGAAGAAAGTTTTATTTTTGTTTCACTTTATTGTCTCTTAGTTATTAATTGACATAGAGCTTTGGAAACAATGATAGTGTGAAAAACAATAAAAATGGAATTTTTGATCTCGTTGGATACCTGATTCTTATTTTCAGTATAAAACGTTGCAGTGTGGATGTTTAATGTAGAAATAAATGAAAGATTTATTGCAACAAACAAAACACATTAAAATATAAAAATTTATAAACATAAAATATATAACATAAATCAATAAATATTCTACAAAATAGGTAATAAGAGGAAGAAATATCCATTATGGTGTTTTGTCTACGTTTTTCTGTCTACCTAACGTCAATTCTCAGAGTGTATGTAATGATTACATATATCCTACTAACAGGTGGATTTCGCCCAGGTTGGCTTAAACGATTAAACAATTTTATGATTAACTAGTGCTTGCCGTAAAAGCGTAATAAAATCCCGCTAAAATGATCCCGCTAAAAAAACGAAGATAATAATATAATTCTAATTAATTCCCTTCAATAGTTACAAAACTCTTATACCTGTACAACTCATAATCGCTACTGCAGGCGACCCTACAATAAATACACCGAACAACATTTCAAATAAAATAATAACAAGCGTACAGATAAATACAGTAGGTCTACATGATATATTATTAGTTAATAGTGAATGTAAGCGGGCGAGATGAGTTGTATCCGCGCACAGATCACGGTGCTAACTTGGAACAGAGATTATCATAAGGTAGCGTAGAGACCAGTGTCACGGTAGATGTTTGATAAAAGTACAAACAATGCTACATTAGTATTAACCAAGAAATAATGTAAATTAATAGAACATAACTAAGTCTTAGCCAAAATATGTACATGCATACAATCATTATTACAGCAAAGCAAAACAAGTGACGAATATCAGCAAAATACGTCTACATAAACATAATTATGTTTATTAAGTCTAAATTCGAAAAACATGAACGGTACACGGCTGGGTCGACGGTCTATAGTTCTTACGGTCACTGCTTCAAATAGGCCGTGCAAAGAGTAATCCTAGCTAAACTAAACACGAATAAAAGCAACAATGGTCTCGCTCAACATGGAAAAAGTCGTGACCGAGTAGAACTCAGGTCAAGCGAGATGCTGCGGGCGTAAATAATGCCGACGTCCGATCTTAATTATCGCTCCATCGTTAGAGATGACCGACGGGCAAACCAAAATCGGCGAGCTGGTTGCGACATCGTTCCTCTGTCGGCCGAAGTGCCCCGTCATTATCAAACGGTTGTATCGCCCACCGATAAATCGCTAGAACCACCTGCGAGACGACCGGTGTTATTGTACGGTTTTGGCAGCAGACATTATAATTCTTTTGTTACTATTGCTATTATTTTCATCGAAATGACTCGTAGTTTTTGATATATTTGAAGATTGAAGATAATATAGCACGGCTCTAAAAAGGTTTGATTTAAAATAAAATAATGTTTCATACCTAATAATGTCTACACATAATTAGACTTAGCAAATGTGGAGCTGTAACGCTAATCTAAAATAATTAGTCTCAAAATTTTAAATTACTATATTTTCACTAAAGACTCTTTCAAGTCCCAATCATTTTGTTTTTTAGTGAAATACATCCAAAACTATCTACATCTGCTATTATATCTTCTAGCGACTTCTTTTTGTCGCTAGAAGACGTCGATATAATAGCAGTAAAGTGGCATAAAACTTTTTACTTGTAGTTAAAAAATATTTTTGTCAACTGCGCGGGAACGGACATTCACTTTATCTATATAAAATAAAAAATTATATGCGCTTATTTAGTTTCAGTTCGTTAATCGTTAAGTGCTTTGTGTTCGCCGCTGCGCTTGCACTGATCTCAATCCGAGGGCGACGTTGAAAAATTCACAGCTCGTGATTTTCGTTCGTGTGCTTCATTTATTTGCAAGGAAACCGCGAATATCGTTTACTTTACCATTATCATAAAGTTTACAATAACCTTGAGACTTAACATTTTTGTGGGTACTGCTGTAATTTTAGTTTTTTTTTTACAATGATTCAAATACGCTTTTGATAATATATTTATTGCCGTGCCGTGTGGGGCCGGCTTTAGAATTCTCCCACCCCTATCCACCCATGGGAGTCGTAAGAGCCGACTGAGGGAATACCGGAGGAGCGGGCAGCAGCACTCCCTCGAGTATTAACAACATCCACTGTGATCGCAAACCCGCCTGCCAAGCGTGGCGATTACGGCACTATCTCCTATATGAGCAAAACACATGTTGTGGCGTTGTCTTGGGGAGGCCTATGTCCAGCAGTGGACGTCGAAAGGCTGATGGATGAATGGATGGATGGAATATATTTTAGTGTATATTAAATATTCTAAATATCTAGAAGCAATCACATCGAAACCATTTAAGTGTATTTTAGTTGATAGATCTTAAATATAGGTAATTATCTTTTAGAATGATATAAAAGTTAACAATTCTGTAATCGTTCAGTAAAAAGTTGCATTTAGGTGTTAAATTTAAAATTTAATACCTTCCGTATTCAATGTAATAAAACAGTGAAGTTCATTTATGATATAACTTTCTATACAAAATAAAATGTGCGATTTTGTTGTGCAAGTTTTTCCAAAATATTTGAGTCGCGTATAGTTATTACGAAATTATACTATCGATCAGGCAATAATATGGGGATAGTGCCCTCGGGTGGCAAATTTAGGAGAAATTGAGGGTGCTTGCGTGCCTTCCCGCGAGCAGTATAATCCTTGCATGCATTATAATAAATTTTATTCCACAAGATCATATAGCACGGGGATAACAATTTCAACAATTTAAATAGTCAACTTCGTTACAATATTTTTAGTTTTTATAATTCAGATGTCAACTGATCTCAACAATATCAATCTGATACAAAAAATATTAGTAACCACATGTTATATGGCATTTAATAGTTAATTTACTTAATTATCATCATGCCATATCCCTTGCGGGTTAGGCCGAGAAAACAGAGTGCCAAAAGGCTCTATTCTTGCATACATCTCTCGCATCCTCAACATTCATAGTTCTCATTATATACGATTGCTGGTTTCGGATACTCCTGAATTGAGTATCCTAATTGTTAATATCTTCTTAAATTTTGTTTCCATTTGAAAGAGCTTGATCAAATGCACAAGTAGGTCCAATACCGTATTATTAAATAATATAATAAGTAGTTAGTTATTGTAGGAAGTTCTTCATTATTAGATACATGGTCTCGTAACGTTAAATTGTTGAGTGGACATTATTTTCAGTAAACATAGGTCCAAAACGGTTTCGATCGATGTGCTCTGGGCGATGCAAATTGCGTCGCCTGTTATCGATGCACTTTATCCGGGATACTTTTGTGCATATTTTACATATATTTGTGGGGATACGGCAGATAGCCGATGTGGGCGGAGTCAGCGCCTGCATGCTAATGCATGCAGTAAACGGCGGCGAGCACGCAGGCACTGACTTAGGTAAATTAAACATTAACGTGATATCGCCGTGATCAGAGAACTTGAACCTACTATCATTAAGTGTTCTTTGTAACAGGAAGAAGGAGGACTTTGCATACCATTCTACAATTATTATATATTTTAAATAATACTAATACAATTCTATTCTATAATATTTTAAAGTTTATGATTATAATTGTTTAAAATATTATTTCACTAAGTAATTTAATAGGTACAATATAAATAGAAGCAATAAAGATCAGTATCGCGTTTCTCGGCCACTAATCTCTGACACCTTAACATAATTGTGCTGAGTCCTGGAGGGCTAGCAGGCGCATTGCGGTCACGAAGCGCTCTAAACATAGAGTCTAGCACTAAACGACGCCACCATATCCGTCGGCCAACAAAATTCACTCATAACTTTTGTAGCCTATCTCATGGCTAAGCTCATGTATATACACATAATATTAGGAAATTCTAACTTTAACGTCTGTATACCTAGAAAATGTATTATATTAACTTACTTATTAAAGTATATTAACAAATAATTGAGTAGGTAATTATGGGAGAAATTTTTGTTTGTGAGAAATTATCTTTGTTATAAAAATTTTAATTTGTATCTTTCAATCCTTAGATATTCATGATGTACCCAATAGGTACTTTTTATTGCCAAAAATGGCAGACGACTCAACACCTCATCTTTGCTATTTAGTGATTGTTGCTTTATGATTTTCCAATAAACCTACTTACTTATTCAATTAAAATTTATTTCTTCCATCTTTAGATAATCAATCAAACTAACTGTACTGTACTGTGTGTGCATAGGCCTCCCCAAAATGGGGGGGTTTTACCATAATCGCCACGCTTGGCAGGCGGGTTGGCGATCGCAGTGGATGTTTTTAGTACACAGGGGAACGCTGCTGCCCGGTCCCTCGGTAATCCCTCAGTCGGCTTTTACGACTCCCATAGGAAGAGACGGGGTGGAGCTATTCTTGGTGCCGGCCCCACACGGCAAAAACAAACTGTAATTATCAGGCTTTAATTTAAACCTTCCATGACCCTGCAAGATTCGCTACGCCACCACCAAAAGAAAAAAACGAATATAGGAAAAGATGAACATGATTCATAAAATATTCCGGATTGATCGGCGTGAAAGCAAAGGAATCTTTTAAAATAATTTGATCGGAAAAAATGAGCTACTTGCACACAACCTAGAGCTAGAATAAATGCCAAACATTTTTCAGCAGCTTTATTCGTATAATAATTACTTACTTATCATCACGCCATCTCCCTTGCAGGCTAGGCAGAGAGAACAGAGTGCCAAAATGCTCTATTCTTGCATAGTTACATCTCTCGTTTCCTCAACATTCACAATTCTCTTTATAGACGCTCGCAGCTCGTCACTGTCCTAAATATTCATAATTCTTCTTTTCTTCGTACATGTTCCTAGGTCATTGACAGTAATATTAAACATTTAAATGGACTATTTTATCGAAAAACAAATACGATGTCATCAATTGAAATAAAAGAATACTTTACGATGTATGAAAAATATTTAAAAGGATTTTATTTGTCTTTATTATGATAAAATATCTTGACGTTTCGGATACTTTATAGCATTCATGGGAGAACGATCCACTCGTGACCTATAGAAATGGGATAAAATCTGTTAAAATTGTTTTATTTCACAGAGAAATCAATTTGATCTGTAGTCCACTGTATGTATGGTGACACGTCCGTAAATGTACTTATTTTAGTAAAATATTGTCAGATTGTGGAGATTGGCAGTTGATATTTGAGTTGGCGTAATAAGATACGAAACCGTTTAACCTAAGATAAATATGTTATTTTAATATCTTATGTCTCTGTATTTGTATTGAATAAGCTGTAAATACTATATAATATATAAGCTGTAAAAGTTGAGTATATTGTAGGTATTCTTCTCATTCTGAGAGGAGATGCGTGCCCAAAGGTGACTATTAGTGGGTTAGAATAATTACAGTACACATGTTTTTAAATTCGTTCAAATAGAATATAATACTAATAATCCTACTGATATTATATATGTGAAAGTTACTCAACCACCTAGAAATTGCTGAACAGATTTGGATGAATTTTGGTAGGTAGTTTTTTTGACTTAACGCATAGGATTTTTACATTTAAACTCTCAAGGACTTTTTGTAGAGTCCTAGGAGATAGCTATTTTTACATAAAGATAATAAACGTGCCATTTAATAAACGTGACGTTGTTATATTGAACCCAATTCTGAGGTCCACGTAGACAAAGTCAAAGTGCGACAGCTAGTATAGTAACAAACAAGTTACGTTTAAATTAAAGTAGGCAGATACACGTTGAGAATATCTTTTATGCTATGCGTGTACTATTCGGTAAGACAAGATTGTGATACACTACTCCTATTTAATATTTTTGTTTGCTGTACATTGGTTTTTATCACGCATACAACAGCGTTTTTCATAAGGCTGAATATTTTTCTTTTTTTTCTTATTACTTATAGTGACTGATCAGCCTCGGCCTACTTAATGGTAAGTGGTAACCGGCACTCATATATTAACATTACTGTCAAACCGTTGCTCACCATTTTTAAGATGGGAAAGGAACAAAAGTACTGCTATCTAGACCTACAACTAAAACACATCGAGGTGTTTCGCGTTTGGGCATATGGACTTTAGTAATACGGAACCACTCGGGCCAAGTCCAGCCAAGTCAGTACTCCCATTTGGTAACAAACCCTACCATCAATGCAATGGATGATAATTGTTTACTTTCCTTAGTCGCCTTGTACGATATTCGCGGGAATGAATATCCCATTCACACTTGTATTCTTAGTAATAAATAAATAAGTTAGTAATAAATAAAATAAATAAATAGTCCTTTTCGAATCACTAATAGGAGCTAGTAAGAGCTACTATACTCAACTCTTGGACTGAATAGCACTTGATACGCAATTAAACATAATATTAGTGCAAACATAATGTAGGTAGATAAGTAGAGGCCCTCCTTGAATTGATTTTATGCGGTGTATGTGTTACTGTAAAAGCCCGAATATTGGTTAATGTTAGGTTTTACCAGTACATCTTAAGATTTACCAACACGAGTCGGTAAATGTAAGAATATTTAAAAAGGAACGCGATTATCAATTTGTAGGTACTTGTTGTAGTGCTAAGTAGATATCCATATAGGATACGGTTATTTTTAATCTCCTTAATACGATCTCCATGATATTATCAACTTAGTAGTTGATCATAGAACGGTTCGGTCTTTTACCATTAAGAGTTGGTAAATCTTAGATTCTACTGGAAAATCTAGGATTTAACGTAGTTCGCGCTTTTACAGTAACATATGCACATATTATTTGTTATTCTGTAAGACAAGATTACGTTAAAATTAAGTAAGGTAATTAAGAAAGTGATGTAAAATTTTGAAGTTAAATGACTTCAATGATTGATGTTCGTAAAATTACACTGTTTTGAGTACGACAACCCTGTGTGGTCATCTTTCAGAGCATAAGGTTCATGTTTGACTGGTGATTTGCTTACACGAAAAATGTTAACCTTATGTTTAATACAACATGTGCTCCGTAAATTTTGCCACGTAAATTATGTTCGTATGTGATTAAAATTAATATACCAAGTAATTAGTGTGCTTGTGTTCATAATAATAGAATGCCTTTATAAAAAAGAGCATTTTTCTGAAGCTTATAAAGACAGATTCATTTTCTCGTATAAAACCACAAAATTATTGGGTTTTCGATAAAGCAATTCGTTTATTATCGTAGGTAATGGGTTAAAAAATTAAGCGGAAACGTAGATAGTACTAAATTAGTGATTCTCATAATTTAAGAATGTTTATTCTGCATAATTTTAAAAGAGAATGCTGTGGTGTGTGAGAAGATGTAGTGACAAAAATAGAGAAAGGAATGCCTAGGTGGTTCGGACACATATAGATATAAAAGGCGACTGCGAATGGGAGAGTTGGTAGAGGTCGACCTAGGCAAATGTATTTTGACCAGATCGGAAACGTTCTTAAGGAAGGCCTGGTCAAGAGTAGATACTCGTAACCGACGAGCATGCATGCGCCAATGAAAATAGTTAAAGCGAAAGATGTGTGTCAGGATCTATGTCTACCTCTACGGGAAAAAGGCGTGACGATATGTCCATCCATCCATCAGCCTTTTAAAGTCCACTGCTGGACATAGGCCTCCCCAAGAATGGGGGATAGTTGGCAGGCGGGTTGGCGATCGCAGTGGATGTTGTTAATACTCAAAGGAGTGCTGCTGCCCACTCCCTCGATATTCCCTCAGTCGGCTCTTACGACTCCCATGGGTGGAGAGGGGTGGGACAATTCTAAAGCCGGCCCCACACGGATGTATGTATGACATTTTAAGCTTACCCAAATCATATTTCGATGGAAAATATTATTGGGGTATATCTATATAATAAAAATCATTTGCTGTTCGTTAGTCTCGCTAAAACTCAAAACTGGCTTGACCGATTTCAATTTTGTGTTTTGTTCGCTCTAACACAGGGGTGGTTTAAACGTAAAGAAAAAACGGGAACCCTATATAAAATAGGGAAAAATTTAAATAATCTGTAATGGTAACTTTGTATGGGTATTTCGCTAACAGACCACAAAATGACAATTAATGTAATTCTTTATAATTAATTTGAATTACAAGCAAGTTTCCAAACTCTAACCTTAGACGATGTAAATTGATTAGGATTGATAATCGCTGATAAAATAAATTGCAGGTGGTACGAAGTTCACCGGGTCATCTAGTTATCAATAAAATTCTTTAGAACTGATAGTAAATGTATACGAGCCTTCGCTTATTTCAAGTGGTTTTTGCTGTGAGCTTGTTTTGTAGACTTTTTTAACAAGCAAACGGACAACAATTTAAAAAACATTGTTTGTCTTCAGGTATTCCTAAATAATAGCCCAGTATTATTTACAAATATCTTATATGTACAGACATTAATATCTTGCGTCTCTGCAAATTAAATGTACAGACATAGCTTTGTTATAGCTTTATAATACTACTAGCATTTGCCCGCGGTTCTGCAGCAGGCAAAAGCTAGTTTTTAGGTTTTATATCAGGTTCCCGATATAGTAGTGGGATAAAACACATGCCATTTTTTAAGTCTAATCAATATATATATTTTGTATTGATTAGACTTTAAAAATAAATATAGCTATGAAACAAAATAGTATTTTTAACATATATTTTAAATGTAGATAGACATAGCTCTGTTACAGATTCATAATAGTTAGGACACGGACAAGTAATGAACTTGTGAATAGAAGCAGATAAAAGTAAGTACACTCAAACTCAAAATAAATGTTTGTGGATCACTAATGGTCTGTGTGACAATCCAATCCACAGAATTCTACACGGGACGTCACTATTTAACAAACTAACGGTAATTTTATTACAATTGAAATCCATTATGGAATTGATCAATAATATGTTAAATTTTTTATACTGTCAAATTCTTCGTCTATTAAGTGCAGGTCATTATTCAAGACATTGATACTACAAGGAAACATTGAATATTTCTTATTAATCTTGTAGCGAAGCGCAATCGATTATCGAAACTTGACTAATCGACGATACCAATAAATAGACGTACTGTCATTTCTCTTCCTTTAATCGATTACTTTAAACATGAACTCTAGGGGGTCCATCAGCGGTCAGACTAACTACGTGTACCTAACGTTTTTGTTATAAATCTTTTAGTCATTTTGGTATTATATATTATGCTTGCCTGAGTGGTATTAAATATGGAATATATTTAGTATGCCACACCACTTCCTAATATTATAAATGCGATGGTGAGTGTTATTTGTTTGTTAAAATCTGGCATACATATAGTATGAAGTACACAGAAGGACCTAGGTTGCTGTTATTTCTGAAATAGGGGGAGACCTCTCGCTGCCGAGTGTCGTCAGAGCGATGCTCGGCAGCGACAGGAATTGGGCCGCGGTCGCTGCCTTCTGCGAGGAGGTTATCTCGCGGAAGGAAGCGGCGGGGAGGGCCAGGGAGGAGGATTCTTCCGCTGACCCAAACCGCCGCCAGCGACTGGGGCGGCGCAGGCACGAGCACATGCGCCTCATGCCGCCCTAGCTGAGAATGCGGGTGGATGGACCGGGGAACGTCCGCCACCCGCAAGGCCTCCCGCGAAGGTGCGACTCTCCGTGTGCGGATGCGTCGCTCAGTAGAGGGTACCCGAAAGGGTAAGCCGCCGGCGGGCCACTGAAGTAATCCAACACAGTACCAGTGGTCCGTCAACACGGGCGGAGAGATGGCACACGGCGGGTTTCTTTAGTGGGTGAGGGCCCCACACTACCTTGTTCGTTGCCCCGAACACTGGGGTGTGCGATAAAAAAAAAAGTTACTGTTATTCCTGGAAAATGGGTTGCTTATTTTTGTGTTGACTATTCAAGGGCTGACATATTTAGATGAGTGATAGCTAGAATTTTTTGGCATAATCTAGTTACATATGTTTGTAGAGACTAGTAGCGATTTTACTTATTGTAAAAAAATTATTTATTAAATAAATATATGCTTGTATTGATTCTCTTTTATATCCCTGAATTTTCCAGTTCTCCAGATTCTGTGACTGGTCTAATTAGCAATGTGTACCTCAATTAGTTTTTTCGTTATATTAGCTCTATTAAAGTGTTATAGAGTTGGAATAAAAGTAAAGTATAGAAATACGTTTGATGACGACCATAAATAAAATGCTTACAATTGACGTCCGTTTTCTCTCAAGCATTCTTATTGTTTGAACAATATATTTTATTAACACGTTTCAATTTATTTCCTCGAAAGTCAAGATCACACAATCAACGTTAATTGCTACTTCTCTTACGTGAAATATTGTAGATGTCAGGAAATTTTTCTATAGTTGTTCGACTGCGCCTACATCCAGATACAAAGAAAAGATTGAGTCATCATAACAAATGCGCAGGCTGTCCTCACCGGGCGAGGGCACAGAACTCTCTACAATCGGCTCGTTCTTATCTTTGACGGCTTCGATCATTGTGTCCCGAATGCTTCGTGCTTCACAGTACCAATGACGAAATGCTGGTGCCTTTTAGTCTTTTACTTCTATCTGCTTTTGTTGACTTGTCGAATGGTTTTTTGTAAACGTTCATCCTCCGCGCTTGTAAAGGTTGCCTCTGATTTCATAATTCTTATCTTATAGTTCATCTCATCAAATGATATTTAAATATACCCTTCTATATAAAAACAAATATCATTTTTAGGTTTATTAAATTGTTTATATAAAACACTAGCGCATTAATCTTTTATCCCTCTATTATCTGAAACCTTACATGTGTAAGGTTCCCGATATAATAGCGGGATAAAATGTATACGAGTTTTTTTATCAAAAGCTGTTCAGTAGCTTTTTGCGAGATGAACAAATAGACACATAAATTCTAAAAAAATTGTTTAGTGTTTAGCGACGCCTAAATAGCCTTAATTCATACAGCTATGTTGCAGCTTTATAATAGTATAGATAGATTAGTATTTGTGGCAGTTAGCATTACAGAGTACAATAGTACATTTTTCCCTCAAAAACTGTATACTTACTCAAAATTTTGCGTCATATTGTAAGAAATAACAAAAATAACTCTAAGAATACAAAAAAGTAGAACGAGTTTAAATTACAAAAAAAAAAGGTAAATATCGTACCATTAATCATATTGATTAATGCATTTAATAGCATCTTGCTTTTAAAAATATTTATGATTTATTTCCAAATTATATTCATTATAATTATAATTATTTCCGAAATATAAAGTTTTATAATTAGAAAAACAGATAGGTTATCCAACATTGCACATTGTTAAATGTACTGTAAGAACTAAGATCCTTCTATAAGTACTTAGAACCATTATAAAAATATAGCTGTAAAATTAAAACATGAAGTTTATATACTATGTAAAACAATAGGTTTAGTAGTTAGAATAGATCAAATAAATAAGTTGTGTATTTTCTCATCAATCTGTCCCTGTCGGCATGTAGCGGCCAGTGTAGCCGCACATTTGTCAGGCCACCGCGCGCTGGCTCCATTTTTGAATTATAAATTCCGTTCATGTTCTTCCAGGGTATTCATGTGACCGATTTTATGCCAATATCAAATTAGTCAAAACGACTGAAATAAGTTGTCATTGACTAACTAAATATCGTTGTTGTTTTGTATGCTGAGAATTATTATTTTAAAAACAGATTACTGATCTTTAGTAAAATGTTGCATTATGAAAAATCTACTATTTTTTTTAAACATTTTTGATCTATATTTTTTAGCATTTGACATGCTCCGCCACTTTTTAAAGTATAAATTATTTGAGAATAAGGAAAAAGAGATTTTTTGTACTAGCGGGAATCGAACCCGCGTCTTTTCCAATCCGGGGAAGTGCTCTAAGCCACTGAGCTATAGTACAGGTACTTCGACCATCCCAATCTCCTTATTACATTTGTCTTTACGACCAGCGCCATCTATCGGAAGCATTTACATGCATTAAACCGATATAGTAAGTTTAATTTTGCAATTAAAATTCATACTATTTGATGGCGCGATTTTTTAAACATTTTTGATCTATATTTTTTAGCATTTGACATGCTCCGCCACTTTTTAAAGTATAAATTATTTGAGAATAAGGAAAAAGAGATTTTTTGTACTAGCGGGAATCGAACCCGCGTCTTTTCCAATCCGGGGAAGTGCTCTAAGCCACTGAGCTATAGTACAGGTACTTCGACCATCCCAATCTCCTTATTACATTTGTCTTTACGACCAGCGCCATCTATCGGAAGCATTTACATGCATTAAACCGACCGTAAAGACAAATGTAATAAGGAGATTGGGATGGTCGAAGTACCTGTACTATAGCTCAGTGGCTTAGAGCACTTCCCCGGATTGGAAAAGACGCGGGTTCGATTCCCGCTAGTACAAAAAATCTCTTTTTCCTTATTCTCAAATAATTTATACTTTAAAAAGTGGCGGAGCATGTCAAATGCTAAAAAATATAGATCAAAAATGTTTAAAAAATCGCGCCATCAAATAGTATGAATTTTAATTGCAAAATTAAACTTACTATATCGGTTTAATGCATGTAAATGCTTCCGATAGATGGCGCTGGTCGTAAAGACAAATGTAATAAGGAGATTGGGATGGTCGAAGTACCTGTACTATAGCTCAGTGGCTTAGAGCACTTCCCCGGATTGGAAAAGACGCGGGTTCGATTCCCGCTAGTACAAAAAATCTCTTTTTCCTTATTCTCAAATAATTTATACTTTAAAAAGTGGCGGAGCATGTCAAATGCTAAAAAATATAGATCAAAAATGTTTAAAAAATCGCGCCATCAAATAGTATGAATTTTAATTGCAAAATTAAACTTACTATATCGGTTTAATGCATGTAAATGCTTCCGATAGATGGCGCTGGTCGTAAAGACAAATGTAATAAGGAGATTGGGATGGTCGAAGTACCTGTACTATAGCTCAGTGGCTTAGAGCACTTCCCCGGATTGGAAAAGACGCGGGTTCGATTCCCGCTAGTACAAAAAATCTCTTTTTCCTTATTCTCAAATAATTTATACTTTAAAAAGTGGCGGAGCATGTCAAATGCTAAAAAATATAGATCAAAAATGTTTAAAAAATCGCGCCATCAAATAGTATGAATTTTAATTGCAAAATTAAACTTACTATATCGGTTTAATGCATGTAAATGCTTCCGATAGATGGCGCTGGTCGTAAAGACAAATGTAATAAGGAGATTGGGATGGTCGAAGTACATGTACTATAGCTCAGTGGCTTAGAGCACTTCCCCGGATTGGAAAAGACGCGGGTTCGATTCCCGCTAGTACAAAAAATCTCTTTTTCCTTATTCTCAAATAAATCTACTATTGTATATGTTTACTGATATTCTTATATATTTGTTGTTTCAGGTCGAAATCGTAATCCTGGATAAGAACGATAGTCCCCCGGAGTTCAAAAACATACCGGTGGCGTATATGGCATCAGAAGATTTGACTCCAGGACAAACTATAGCTAATATTGTTGCTGAAGACCCTGATACAATCGGAACCATCACATACAGCATTCAGAATGACGAAATAACCCCGTTTTCTCTACATTCAAAAACTGGGCAGTTGACTCTCAAAGATCCTTTGGATAGAGAAACGATCTCGGAGTATCAAGTGATTGTGCGAGCTGACGATGGTATTCAGTACACGGATGTAACAGTCGTTGTTCAGGTTTGTTATTTTAGTTATTTTTTTATGTGTAACTCGAGCTACATGCACTCGTAATAAAGATATTTAGATTTTGTAACATAAGATGTACACTCGTTACCAAAAGTACATTTTTGAATAATATTTTTAAGGTCTAACTTGGACACGAGGCAATTTCACAAATAGTTCAGCATTCTGTAGTACGTATCGATATTAGTTTAAAAATATTATAAAATGTATAATTATGACATAATTAATATTGCACGTCTCATAAGCGAAGCATTGAGGTGGGTATTGCTCTCGTTTCATGCAGAACAACAGATTTTTAAAATTTAAAATGTCTCTATTTATCATATATTACTCTTGTAAAATGATATGTGTGTATCAAGAAAAAAAACACTCATTATACTTTTGATGCCATTTTTGTTATTTAAACTAGTTATAAAACTCTTAAAGTACAAATTATAATTTTTGAATAAGGAAAAAGAGTATTTTAGTACAGACGGGAAAAAATAAAATACTCTTTTTCCTTATTCACAAATTATAATTTGTACTTTAAGAGTAGCTGAGCATGTCAAGTGCTAAAATATAGATCAAAATTATCAAAAAGATCAAAATAGTTATAAAACTGTTTAAAAAAGTTCTGTCTTGAACGTCCGTTTGTTGTAGGTAATGTATATTAACACGATAACAACCGAAATACTTTACTAATCGAGTATTTTTTTTTCTTTTACAATTCAGTACTACGAATACGAATATATACTTTTCACGGTCTAATTCGATGTGGTTTAATTGTTATTAAATAAACTAAAAAATAGTGTATATTTACGCTCGATTCGACACTAAAACCAGCGCTATGGCTATCCTTATTTCGTGAGAACTATTTCTATAGACCAATTTAGAAGTACTTCTTAAAATTAGTGCTAGATGGCGTATAATACATGACAACCACAGTACTTTTTGAAATTAGCTATATAGACTATGTGATTTATTGAAAACTACTTAGTAAAACCAATACATTATTAGTTACTAATCAAATAATAAATTTTATTGTGAAAAATGAAAATTATGAGGCGTGCACTTTTGGATTTTCCAAAGTATTTGTTAAATATGATCGAGTTTGTAAATATGAGGCGGATACATTCTTTGCTATGTAATATTGCAGTTATATTTTTACCGAAATTGCAGTTATATTTTTTACGGAAAATGGAAGGGTGTAGGTACAGGGGGAGACCGAGACTCACCTATCTAGACCAAATCAGTCATGTATTGAAAGAAGGTGGAGTCAGGAGTCTCCGAAACCGGCAAGCGTGTATAAAAAGAATTATTAATGTTGAGGAAGCGGGAGATGTATGCAAGAATAAAGTCTTTTCGCACTCTGTTCTCATTACCTACACCGCAAGAGAGATGGCGTGATGATAAGTTTACTTTCAGTTTATTTTTACCCGAATGAAAGTATAGATATTAGACAAATGTCATATTTGGTTTCATACGCAGTTTTAGAATTTCTTATAAAATATGTTGTCAGTGAGTGTACATGGATACATCTCCGGTCCATTGCCGCGTCGGCTCAAATCAGTAGGATTCTTATCATAGAGCCTACATCCACTTGTCTGTTGGATGGATGACCGCCGATTAACTAATCATTGAAGCTTTTACATATTTATATTTAGAATATCTTCTGTGTCTCTAGTAAATATAGCTTTAAATAACATTTAATTTTGAGGACTAACTAATGTGTAATTAGAACCTATTTATATACAGAACGAAGTTGATATTAAGAAGATGTTACTTTCTTTAATTTATTGTTTATACATTTATTTAAATTTTCAGGTAACTGATACCAATGACAATCCACCAGCTTTCAAAGAAAGCGCATATTCTTTCGACATACCTGAAAATGCTGCCAGAGGCTCAGTGGTTGGTACAGTTGCGGCCATTGACCTCGACTCAGGCCCTAACGCTCAGCTTACCTACAGCATCATCTCCGATTGGGCAAACGATGTTTTCTCACTGAACCCTCAAACAGGAGTGTTCACATTAACAGCAAGACTGGACTATGAAGAGGTAAATCTTAACTTATTGTTAACAGAAATATTCGTGATTTCTAACTCGTAGTGTTTATTGTATCATGTTAAAATTTATCAAAGGAACGTTCCGTAATATTCATTAGCAGAATAACGGTAAATAAAAAAAAACTTCACGAAATGCAGACAAAAAATATGGTAAACTCCAGAAGAAGAAACAGATTAAGGTCATGTATCAAACCTATATAAAACAATTAAATGCGATATACTTAATTGTATATGTACCATTCATCAAGTAACATTGCTAGCATAAAAATCATTAAACTAGATGCTAGAATTCGTATTATCGCCAATAAATACCTGACTAATTTATCAAACTTCCAAAATATGTTTATTTTTGTTTCAAAGTTAATAATTGTTAAATGAATCTTGTGCTTTCCATCTAAAGGTATCTAAAATTATTAACTTTGATCCGATAAGAGTGCGCCTGTGACTAGAAATATTTGCTAATTATTTTATTATGCTATTAGTAGATTATTAAGGAATTCTATATAAACAAATTCAATAAAAATATAGATAACATTTGTTTAAAAAAACTAATGTGTTTTATGGAAGATCATTCTTTAATAAAAAAATAATCTCAAAAGAAGCTTAGTTTAGTATCGCTAAATTACTTATAATTATCAATAGGTACTGCATTTTGCAAATATGTACTTCAGTACCTAGTAGTTAGTATCACATGTATGTGTAGAGTTTTGTTGCAACTGACACAGGTACTCACCGCTCTTGACTGCTCGTTGGTGGAGAGAATTATCGTAACATAGATCTTGCGCAGGCCATTGACCGTTGGGCCTCTCAAAAGCGACGTCACCTTTTTAACTATTTCTTAATAAGATTATTAGTTTAGCTATTGTTAATACAAGATTAGATGATCCAAATTTACTGCCTATGTACTTACACAAATTAAATCAAAGTTAACGTGATTTCAGAAAGGAGGCGAATATTCATATGATCCACAAATATTCATTAGTATTAAATCCGGGAATTTTATAAGAATTCTAGCTGACCCGGTGAACTTCGTACCTCCATATTTTTTTTTCGTGAATATTTTTCAGTTAATTAATACAAAATACGTGTCAATTAATTAATAAAAAGTACGTGAAAACTATCATAGCTTCGGCACTCCAGTAAATCACACATTTAAAAAGAAACATGATAATCGGTTAGATAGTTTCGAAGTTCATCGTGAGCAACAACGTGACACGAGAATTATATATAATAGATATTTATTTAATGGAACCGTTTAGTGATGGACTAAGAATACAAGTGTCACCATCCTATTCTTTCCTGCGGGTGTCGTACGAGGTGACCAAGGAAAATAAGCAACGATCAGCTATAGCATTACTGGTGGTAGGGTTGGGTACCAAGGGAGAATACTCACTTGTTATTGGACCCTAGTGGGTCGGCACCACCGTATGCTATGCGACCGACTACGAATCACCTCTGTGTATTTTAGCTGAAGCGTGAGCTTTCGTTTCTCATTCGCGAAATGAACTAGTGATCAGCTGCTTCACAGAGGGTCCTCTTAGTTTAATTCGGTCTATGATTACCACTTGCCACCAGATGGATGGTAGCTCGTCTGCCAATTGCTCACTAACAGAACATGAACTATGAATGGATTTGATAAATTAAATGTTGTGTGTGAGAATCAAACCACATTGAGAATCACACTAACAAACACAATGGAGGTTGGTATGGAAACCACTTCTTCATCTTTTACTGGAAATTGTTGATATAAATGCTACATTGTAGATTGCACTGGACCAGAGAGGTCTACAATGCAGGTTGTATTGAGCCAGAGACGTGGACTGTGGCCTAAATCGCTCTCACCGTGACCCCGCCCAGTACCCAATAGTGGGACAGTCAAGTGTTGTGAAAAAAATATATAGAAAATTATTTGTGAAAGTGGAAAAGGAGAACTGTATATTCGATAGGTGGCGTGGGTAAAGACAAATGTGAAGTGGAGATTTGGAATCGTCGTTGGGCGACTGCAATAGCTTAGCGGTCTAGAGCACATCCCCGGATTGGATGGGACGCGGGTTTGAATCTTGCTTGCCGTAAAGTTCCCTTTTTCCACCTTCACAAATAATTTGTTATGTAAAGTAGCTGAGCATGTCAAGTGCTAAAAATACAGATCAAAAAATCTATAGGTACATTATAAAACTCACAACTTACGTGTATTCGCATTGGCATGATGTAGCTTTACATGACATTTAATTATTTTTAGCATTCAAGGATAATATTGACTTTAGGCTATAGGTACGTAATATGTATGACCAGGCACGATTTTCTCGATATCATTATTATATTGAACGGCGTTCTGAACTTTTATGAATAAATATTATAGATAACATGTTATTACGATTTTACATGTTTTTAAACCAATTATTGTTTCAATATTGGGCACGGGTATTTTTTAGAGTGAGAGAGATTTAGGCCTTAGGTAGTTTACCATGCTGTCCCATGTGAATTCTCTCTCCTCCGTAAGCCGTTGAGAAAATTTCTCAGAAAAGCAGGTTTCGTCACAACGTTTTTCTTCACAGAATAGTGATAATTTGTAAACAAATACACATATATAATTTCGAAAAACCTGGAAAATGCAGAGATGTTTTCCGTGCGAAGATTTCGGACTGAAGAATGAACTCGATACCACTGTCTTTGCAGTCCATGGTTTTACAACAAGGCTGTCACTCCCTATTACATTTTATATAAATTAAAAACAAAAAATCATTATATTTATGTATTGCATATATTTCTCCACGGATTATAAATATTCTCCGTGTGGTGACGTGAAGTCCATGAGCGATGGTTATTATTTACCATCAGGTGGCCCGTGACACGTCTGCCACCATATGCAATAAAAATGTACTGATAATAGTATGCATTAATGTGGAGAAGATTTGTGCCATGTGGGGCCGGCTGTGCCGTGTGGGGCCGGCTTTAGAATTGTCCCACCCCTCTCCACCCATGGGAGTCGTAAGAGCCGACTGAGGGAATACCGAGGGAGTGGGCAACAGCACTCCCTCGAGTATTAACAACATCCACTGCGATCGCCAACTCACCTGCCAAGCGTGGCGATTACGGCACTATCCCCCATATGAGCGAAACACATATTGTGGCGTTCTCTCGGTGAGGCCTATGTCCAGCAGTGGACTTCGAAAGGCTGGTGGATGGATGGATAGATGGAGAAGATTTCAAGAGGATATGTGGTTAAAACACTTTAAAATTTACTTATAGTTCTAATGTAAATACCTTTTAATATTTTGAGATGCTTATTTCTGAGGTATAGCAAAAAGCATTGCTATTGTTCCTGTGAAGATAAAGACTTTAGTTGAAAGTTACGTAGGTACTTTAAGCTTTACCTACATGCACCAACATTTTTTCACAAAGCATCTTCCAACAGAAAACCTATTTAACCTGTTTTTGCGGCTACTCTCCTCGCAACTGCCTCATTGTACTCATCAATGCTGTAGTAAAATGACAAATAAGTCGTTAAATTGTCCATGGTTATGAATCAGAAATCGTATCGTAGTTTCTTAATTTTTTGCATAGTAAAAGATTTTATCATATAATATGAATATGTACAAACGAATGTTCACCATAGTGGTTTAGCTTAGTATACGCGTGCATTTGAAGTCACGAAAGAAAAAGCGTTAATATTGCACAATGTGTAACGTTATCAATATGAGCAATCTATTCTAATTTTGTTGCCTCATATTTGCGCTAATCATGATTTTTTTATCAACACCCTGCACTAAGCAATAATCTTTGTATCGCGGGGGCCTTTACAAACATACAATTATAGAATGTTGTGTAAAGCTATGTTATGTTCGATGTAAAGTCGTTCGTCTCTAGTTGAAAAATTACACATATAGGTACTCGAACAGGTGATCTTTTTGGTGATAACAGAATAAAGGCAAAAATGATTTATCAGGAAATATTTAAGAAACCTTCTCAGGTTTCAGAATTTAAAGTCAGAATGACTTTAAATTAATAATAATATTAAGAATAAAGTAGAGAACAAAATAGGTACATTCTACTATTGCAGTAGCCTTTTTAATTGACAAAGTTTGATAATTATTGTTTCTATTATTATGAAATAAAAAAAACAATAACAGATAATCTTTGTGAATATCACTGCCTTTTGATAAAAACACTTAATATGCTCCCAAATTAGGCATGTATAAAGAAACCGAGGTCTATCAAGAATGTTGGATACAACACTGTTTACTACAATAACATAAAAAAACAGGTCCAATTGTTTTTAAAAATATTTTCTGGCTGTTTATGTAAAGAAGCCGGATGTGTCTTGTTCGTAGTGTGTATAAGAGCGCGATTTGCTAACTAAGCTCTACGCGGGACTCATCAAATCAGCCAGGCTCGCTAATTAGTAAAAACAATTCTGGGTACATTCGTTCTCTCGACCGCCCGCCAATTCCGCGTACCCCGCTAGAGAGCTGCTAATTTCATCCCGGCACAGTTTTTTCGCGTCGCGCATCATATTCGGCATTTGGCCGCTCGATCCACCATCGAAATTAAGGCTCGAACAATGTCAGACAAAGCGGCCGTCCACAAAACATCCCTGAGCCGGATTCCTCGACCACTACTTGTTTTTTAAATCACCATCTCGTTCACGATCCGCGAATGAGGGAGCTTGTCATAGCTGGAAAGTTTCAGTGTCCTATTATATGGAAAATCTTACTGCCGTCGAAATTCGCGAAATGCTGAATGAAATCTTGCTACTCCATGTACTACATTGTGTAGATATTTTGACTTTCTTGATTGCTATTTGTGATATCTCAAGTCTTTAAACGTTGAATGAGAAATGCATAGGTGTTTTTGGAGTATCACTTACAGTATTAATTTTACGCTTAAAATACATTATTGTCCATAGTAAATTTTCTTAATGTTTCCTAGTGCTTTTGTTGTCCAGTTTCTATTGTCGATTATAATGCACTCAACCTATTGAAATTTAAGAGTGTTAAGTTACAACAATATGACAATTATTCATGGTCATTCTTACGGAAATTGTATTTATGGTTTTTAGTAATATGTAGATCGAGTTGTTCAAATAAATCAGTGTAATTGCAGTAAAAAGCCTAGCGGTAAAACCAAAGACTGTAAAACCAGTGATATCGAATGCGCTCCCCATTCCAAGGTCCCGTCCTGGAACGGCACACAACTCTGGCTTTCCGAGATTTTTCGAAATTATGTGTGTATTTGTTTATATTTTATCACTGCTCATTAAAAGAAAACATCGTGAGGAAACCTGCATGCCTGAGAGATTTCTACTCGACTGCTTGTGGAGTCTGTCAACCCGCGGTGGGCAAGCGTGGTGGACTATGGCCTAATCCCTCTCACCATGACCCCAACCAGTACCCAATGGTGAGACAGAAGGGTGGAATTTTTTTAAATTATAAATGAGAGTATAAGAACTGGTACTCCATTCCACCAACCAATAACGTAATAATAACGTACATCAATATAATACGTCATTTTACAATCCAGTCGTAAGAATGTGTCGTTTGTATCTCTTGCGTATACATCATGAAACCTAGACCTTTTTAATTATAATTTATTAAAATTTAAAAACACACGCCACACACAGGGGCATATTTTGGATTTTTGTTTTAATCTAATTTTAATCCACTTTTATCTTTGCCATTCTGATATTTTCCACTCTAATATATTACAATTATGTTACTTTTACCCATAATTATATTCCATTACATTTTCTACTTGTATATTTTGTATGAGTCCAGGGTTAGTGAGATACCTGTCTCGCTATCTTGCAGTCAGTAGTTGAGTCTTGTCCATTGACTAAATAGGTACTTCATTTGCATGTATTGTGTTTATATTAATTGTAAGCTAAGTTCTAAGTAACTCCTTTCTGTACACTAGATTGATCATGCTGTGTACACATAGTTAGCAGCATAGTATAAAACGTTTCTATTGACCTATTTTCATTAGTTTTTTTATTTTGTGTGCCTTAATAAATAAATAAACAGGTTTGATGAGTAAAATAACTATTGTTTCAGACACAACATTACATTCTAGTGGCACAAGCACAAGACAATGGTCATCCATCCCTTTCTGGCACTGTTACAATATACATAAATGTTATAGACCTAAATGACAATGCGCCGATATTCGACCCGATGAGCTTTTCTAATGAAATTTTAGAAGATGTGCCTATTGGCTCCTCAGTTGTCACCATAAGCGCCACTGACTTAGATTCAGGTAAGAACTAAGATTAGGAAATATTCCACAGTGCTTTTACAAGCCGTGGTCACATTTGAGATTCTTATTTTCAAGCTTATTTAATTAAAAAACAAATTTTGCCCTTAACTCCGTCCTCGTGGGTTCATAATATCACTCTATAGCACATTCTATTGTCTATGTAAAAATAGCTATAACACGGGAACCATTAATTTTTCCAAGATGATAAATAGCTGTGTCCTTTTCTGGGCTCCATATTCAATGTATGTAATATTTCATGATGCTTAGCCCAGCAGTTACGGCGTGAAAGAGTAAAAAATAAACAAACATATTCCTTTCGCATTTATAATATTAGTTAGGATAGCTTGAGAATAAAAATAATACTCTATTGACTAATAAGCCTGAACATAGGCAATGTCACCAGAATCTTAGCACGTCATTATTCCCTATAGTCTTGGGCTGACGAATTTTAACGAGATTTGGCTTAATATCAGATTGTTCACGGAGAGACTATAATCTAACATCTCCAAAAGAATAACGCAATATTAAATGTTATAAAATAGAACTACTTTTACGGAATCTATCGCGTTTTACTTGATTTTCTACTATCACGACGATACCAAAACTTTACAGCATTCATGGTTGCGGGTGGACTGAGACGTTGGACGTCCAATGGTTACTAAGTTTTCTGGCCGCATCTTTCTCAGATTGTCCCCGTTCCGATCCAGTGATATCTTTATAGTTTTCAGTTTCGGTTTAAATATATATTTAATAATATAAATTAATAATGCAAATAATAATTATTTACAAATTTGTAGTAGGTAATTATAATATTTGTTACTAACTACTTAGTTTAATATACCTACTAGCTTAAAATTCATATATTGTAAGTCTAGGAATTTAAAATTAAAATTAAATTTCATACCAGTTTTGTTTATAAACGAATATTAGGTGAGTTGAAATAAAAAATAACCTAACTTTGTAAAATCATTATAGCTGTAGGTAGATGAAACTGTTGTAACAATTGAATAACCATTGGACATCCAACATCTAAGTCCACCCGTAATCATGAATGCTGTAAAGGATTCGAACGTCGGGATAGTATATAGAAAATCAAGTAAGTGCGATGGATTCACAAAATGTAGTTTTATTTCATAATGAATAACGCTAATCTATTCTTTTTTTTAAATATCAGTATATTCACTACTCAAGACAGTAACAATTTCTTAGCATGCTTTTCAAAGACCGAATTTTGTCTTTCATTTTAAAGCTTAATATTCGAATGTCATATTAAAAAAATAAAATGTTTATTACTTTGAAAGGTCTAAGTTGCGTACCGGGTTTTGAAGGCGCTACTTTAATACCTCCACTTTCCATTAGTCTATGATTATCATTGTACTTATAAAACAAAGAATGTCGATGATACAGTTTTATTATATTATTACACTCATATTAATTGCGTATGCCATAACAGAAGATATAAAATATTTTAATGCCAACGTCTAAATTTTATTGCATTCAAAGGACTAACAAAGGTGAGGTAAAGTATTTTAATTAACACACTTAAAATAAAGTATATTTTAAAGCAAATCTTAGGGTAATTAACAACCTCTTTAAAAAATACTAAGTATTTTTTTATTTGTTTTAAATTGGCGTAAAAGCGCGTTGTTGCAAATTATTCATATAATTTCTTGTTCTAATAAAGTTAGCGACCCGCTCTTGTCAATATACTCGTAATACCTTATAGTGACCCAATGTCTTTTTTATATTTTTTTTTAAAGGCCATCCTGCATAATATATAATCCTTGTATCGCGGGGGACTTTACAAACATACAATTACACGGACACAAGGTCCACCCAGACTCAGAACAATCATATTTGTGGATCACACAGACAGTTGGAATCGAACCCACAACTCGGTCTGTGCAGTCAAAAAGCAAGTTAAAAAGTCAATAACCAAATTCTCAAAATTAGTGTGAACATAAAGAAGGACAAACACTCACCGAAACTTCGTTTTATATTTGTAACTTATATGGATATGTATAATTTTTCAGGACTGAATGGCAAAGTAGCATATAGCATATCATCAGGGGATGATAGCAAGGACTTTGCAATAGTTGAAAATGGTACTATATACACTGTGAAGCTACTAGATAGAGAGACTCTGCCAATCTACAATCTTGTTGTGACCGCTAGAGATATGGCTAAGCCACCCGAACCTCAACTCTCGTCTACAGTCCAGGTACGTTCTTCTAATGATTTTTATCAGTAACTACATTATACTGCAAGTATTGCTAAAGACCAGGATTGCAACGTTATTATTTAGATCAATAATCATAAAATCAATCACAGTTCAACAATTTGACCTATACTTGCTAATTGCTGCCCTCCTGAGGGCTATAGCATTACGCTAGGAACGGTGAATTAATATAAGACGCTAAAAGAAAATATAATATACATTTTCCTTGGGTATAATTACGTTTTCCTTACAAGTGCACTTAGAAATGGTAGTCCTGTAAAGTTATTTTTTTATTTATTAAATACACTAAAACCTCTGTAACTTTACAACGTGTTTTTAGTATGAATTAAATAAATAAATATAATAAATAAATATTCACAGACATTTTCACACAACGTCTTATGGTCCCAAACTAAGCTTAACGCTTGCGCTATGGGTACCAGATTACGGATATAATACATGTATTACTTTTTTTTTGTAAATACATATATATAATACATAGAAAACACCCAGACGCAGTACAAATATCTGTGTTCATCACACAAATACTTGTCCTGAGTGGGAATCGAACCCACGACTTCGTGCACGGAAGTCGGTTACACTACCGACTACGCCACGAGGACCGTCAAATTGCTACACGATATACCTACTACAGCCGTCCTTTTATGTGTTTTTATTTTTTATACTACGTGAGTGGCGAACAAGCATACGGCCACCTGATGATAAGCGGTTACCGTAGCATATAAACATAGCATCACGCCTGTATTCCCCGCAGGGGTTAGGCAGAGGTGTATTAAACACCCACGATTCGCCAGCTATGTTTAAGCCCCACGTAATAGGGGGGGAGCCTATTGACGTCTACCGGTCACATTTCCAAACTCCGGGCTGCTACTGAGAATTTTTCGTTTTTTTTACTGTAAATTAATATAACCCGCTCATAATGTAAAATGTTAATGAAATTCCAAAGCCGTGTGGGGCCGGCTTTAGAATTGTCCCATCCCTCTCCACCCATGGGAGTCGTAAGAGCCGACTAAGGGAATACCGGGAGAGTGGGCAGCAGCACTCCCTCGAGTATAATAACAACAGCAACTGCGATCGCCAACCCGCCTGCCAAGCGTGGCGATTACAGCACTAACCCTTATGACGGGACTGCTCGTTGTGGCGTTCTCTTGGGGAGGCCTATGTCCAGGCATGATGTTGATTTTTAAACATTAATAATATTTTACTCCTTTATATTTTTGTTATACCAGTTATGAAATGGGATGGGACAAAAGGCAATGTCCATCCATCCATCCATCAGCCTTTTTAAGTCCACTGCTGGACTTAGGCCTCCCTAAGAATGGGGGATAGTGCCGTAATCGCCACGCTTGGCAGGCGGGTTGGCGATCGCAGTGGATGTTGTTAATACTCGAAGGAGTGCTGCTGCCCATTCTACCGGTATTCCCTCAGTCGGCTCTTACGACTCCCATGGGTGGAGAGGGGTGGGAAATTTTTGATTCTGACCCCACACCGAAAAAGGGAATGTACCCACAGCTAATGTTGCGCTCTCCACGGCAATCCACACGCGTTCGACGTGATCACGTTAATTTAATGCACAATACATAGATGGGTATACATCCAGCTCAAAAATATACGGAATTTTTTTTTATTAACTGCCTCGGTGGTGCAGCGGTAGTATGTGCGACTGCTGATCATGAGGTCTTGGGTTCGATCCCCGGGTCAAAAATTCTCAAAGAAAAAAAAATTCTCAAGAAAAATTCTCAGTAGTAGCCCGGAGTTTGGAAATGTTCCCGGTAGACGTGATGCTATGTTATGTTTATAATATTTTAATTGCGAAACATACACAAAAAACAGCATTTTTAAGACTAAGAAAAGTATATTAGTATATAAGTATGTTCTGGCACCTCTTGGGTCTTTGTATATAATAATGTTACATGAACTTAATTGTTATAGGTTACAATACAACTAAAGGATGTCAATGACATGGCACCTGAGTTTATAACGACAAATGTAACGATGATATCAGAAAATATCCCCTTGAATACTGTCGTCATGACAATAAAAGCAGTCGACAAAGATGAAGGAAGGAATGGATACGTCGAGTATTTTATGACGCCAGACCCAGAAATTAATGGATATTTTTCTTTGGGTAATGTAGATGGTATATTGAGAGCCACAGGCAAATTAGATAGAGAGTTAAAAGCCAGTTATACAATTACTGTGACAGCAAAAGATAGGGGTGATCCACCCAATATGACTAAATCAAAAATCAAAATTAATATTCTTGATGAAAATGATAACAGTCCTGTATTTGACCCTAAACAGTACAGTGCTTCAGTCCCAGAAAATGCTAGCATAGGTGCTAGCGTATTACAGGTTAGTGTAAAGATATATTTAAATCATTTAAAATTATATACTTTTATTATATGAAATAAATAGTATATACTAATAATATAATAACAAATTACTTACAGGTTTCCGCTACGGATATAGACGAAGGTGCTAATGGCAGGGTTAGATATTCAATTTCATCGGGCGATGAAAATCGAGATTTTAGTATAAGTGAAGATACCGGTATAGTAAGAGTTGCTAAAAATCTCAATTTTGAAAGAAAATCCCGTTATGTGCTAACTATTAGAGCTGAAGACTGTGCTAAAGATGATGTACGATTTGATACGGCAGAATTGTCTATTTCAATTCAAGATATTAACGATAACCCACCCACATTCTTAGATTCTCCGTACTTAGCGTACGTAATGGAAAATATTATCCCACCTAATGGCGGCTACATAATAACAATTCATGCTTATGACGCTGATTCACCGCCATTTAATAATCAAGTCCGTTATTTCATAAAGGAAGGGGATGCAGATATATTTAAAATAAATGCCTCGTCGGGGCAAATTTCTTTGTTAAGAACATTAGATCGTGAAGCGCAAACTGAGTACACTTTAGCACTTGTAGCAATGGATACAGGTAATTATTATTTGTTATTTTTTCTTTTTATTTAATTAGTAGCTTATGCCCACGGTGCTGACGCGAGTATAAACTGGCCATCTCTAATCGATGTAGCCATAGCCCTCTGGCCCAAAAATAATATATACACACAGGAACCCCCCATTTTCCCAGATTAAATAGTAGCCGTCGTAGTCAAATGTCGTCGTCGTCAAATTTTGTGATGATTGTTTAAGTAGATATTGCTTCAAGAGATAACCCACTTTTACGTTTATAATATTAAGTATGGATGGTTACAAATTTATGGTTATTGTTATCCTAGACTAATTATTCCCAATTGCGTTGGGGCTTATTTACTTTTTGGCTCGAACGTTGCTCTTGCTTTGTTCGGCAAATTAACTAAATATCCCTGAGAACCTTTTACTTCTTGAAAAGTAGATTCTAGAGAAATATGTAGATGTTTCTTATTAAAACAGATGTCAGGTTAGTTGACTATATTAACTGTTATATTACAGATCTATAAAAGCTATAAAAGAATTTGACAATTATTAAATTTACAACATAAACATATTATTACATTCACAAATAAAGCATTTGACATTACATATTTAGAAGAAAATTATAATAAGCTGACAAACGCACCAGGATACTAAATTTTTCCTTCACTTTTAAAATTGCGATAATTTTCACTATGATAATTTAAATATTTTTATATATAATCTATTTTGTTACAGGATCACCTCCTTTGACTGGATCGGGTACAGTAAAGATTATAGTACAGGATGTAAATGATAACAGTCCTGATTTTGAAAGACAAAGTTATAGAACTAACGTGAAAGAAAACCTACCTCCAGGAACAATTATCCTTACTCCAAAAGCTACAGATAAAGACGTCGGCAACAATGCAAAAATTAGATATAGCCTTCTTGGAGATAAGTCAGAACGCTTTCAAATAGATTCTTCAACTGGTATTATTACAACCAATACTACTTTAGACAGAGAGGAATGGGACGTTTATTATCTCATTATAATGGCTCAAGATTCATCCACTACTGATCCCAGAACAGCTACTGCCAACCTTACAATCATTGTTGATGACGAAAATGATAATACGCCAATATTTGCCCATCCAGTATATGAAACTCACATTTCAGACCGAACTGTCAAAGGAGATTTCGTGTTTGGAGTTAGAGCGAGTGACGATGATATTGGTATCAATAAAAAGATTATATATGATTTGAAAGGTGAACATCAAAATTTATTCATAATAAACAAGGAAACCGGTGTGATAAAATCAAATGAAAACCTAGTAAAATATAAAGACAAAGCTGGATTGACTTTTAACTTATTAATAATAGCAACGGATACTGGTGTAGATCCAAGACAAAGTTCCGCAGAATTGATATTGATACCAAAATCTGTGAAAAATTTTCCGAAATTTACAGTAACTAATAAATTAACTTTTACTTTCTCTGAAGATACTTCGGAAGGGGTTTTAGTAACACGGTTATCAGCTATATCACCCAAAAAAGGTCCAACAGGTCTATTGCAGTATGGAATAGCTGGTGGAAATGTTGGAGATGCTCTTAGAGTTGAACCCATGAGCGGAGAAGTGTTCATAACCGGCAAAGGACTAGACTATGAAACTATGCCACTCTATGAAGTATGGTTTGAAGTTAAGGATTCCGACAACCCTCCTTTGAAATCTTTTATTGAAATAGAAATTAAAGTTACTGATGCAAATGATAACGCCCCAGTTATAGAAAATATTTTGTATAATGCAACTGTACTGGAAGAAGAACCTCCTCCACAATTAGTTACAGTAATTGAAGCTCATGATGATGACTCTAATGAAAATGGGAGAATATCTTACAAATTAGTTGATGATTATGATGAAACTTTTAGAATTGATTCAGAAAACGGAGAAATTTATACAAATATGGCTCTAGACAGAGAATCAATTCCTTTTTATGAATTGTCTGTAGAAGCTGTAGACCATGGAGTTCCTCAACTTATAGGAACATCTACAGTACTAGTAACAGTTTTAGATAAAAATGATAACCCACCCAGGTTTACGAGACTTTTTAGTGTTAATGTTACTGAAAATGCAGAAATAGGATCTTTTGTTATAAGAGTTACAAGCTCAGATTTAGATACAGGTGAAAATGCAAATGCTACGTACAGCTTTGTGGAAAACCCTGGTGAAAAATTTCTAATAGATCCTATAAGTGGTAATGTAACAGTGGCGCGATCTCTTGATAGAGAAGTGCAAGATGAATATATTCTAAAAGTAGCGGCAACAGATGGCGCGTGGCGTTCTGAGACACCGTTGACTATTACTATACAAGATCAAAATGACAACGCACCAGAATTCGAATATTCATTCTACAGTTTTAATTTTCCTGAATTACAAAAGAAAAATAGTTTTGTTGGTCAGGTCATTGCAACAGACAGAGATAAACAAGGTCCTAATTCTATAATATCTTATTCTCTACAGCAACCATCAGACTTATTCTCAATGGACCCAGCCACTGGAGAAATAATTAGCAAATTTATGTTGAATTATAAGAGAACATCCATTAATTCTTCACCTGAAAACACTTATTCAGTCATTGTTATAGCTACAGATAACGGGAAACCACCCATGTCATCAGAATGCTTAGTGGCAATAAATGTTGTAGATGCAAATAATAATGCTCCTAAATTCAAGAGCCATGAACAAATTGTACCTGTACCAAAAGACGCATTACCTGGAGAAAAAGTCGTAAAGTTAACTGCTGAAGATAATAAGGATTTTGGTATAAATGCTGAAGTAGAATATTATGTTGAAGGTGGAAATGGAACAGCGTATTTAAGAATTGATAAAATATCCGGCTGGATTATAGTAAACAAACAGTTTTATTATATGGGACAACATTATGAGCTGAGAGTAAAAGCTGTTGATCGAGGTGTTCCTGCACAGTCAGATGAGACATCAGTAATATTTGTAGTAACTGGTGAAAATTTGCACGGGCCAAAATTCACAGCTTTGAGCTACCAAGTAATAGTTCCAGAGAATGAACCGCTGGGATCATCAATTCTTACAGTAAAAGCAAGTGATGAAGATGAAGGGCCTAATGGCATTGTGCGATATTCAATTTCCTCTGGAAATTCCGGTGAAGAGTTCCACATTCACCCAATTACAGGTGCCATCAGTATTTTGCGACCGCTTGATTATGATACTATTCAAGAATATAGACTTAATATAACTGCAAAAGATCTTGGTTTTAAGCCGAAAGAGACTATAGCGACTCTCACTATTATTTTGACTGATATTAATGACAATTCTCCACAATTCAATCAAACACAATATGTTGCTTATTTACCTGAAAACTCGCCCGTAAACAGTTTTATATATAGAGTTACTGCAGTTGACAAAGATTCACCAAAGAATGCTATTATTAAATTTCATATAAATAATGAAATGGCATCATTATTTCACATAGATACTAATACTGGAGAAATATATTCTAAAGAAATTTTCGACTATGAAGAAAAAGCAGAATATATTTTAGAAGTAAGGGCTGAAAATCCAGATTCAATCATGCGAAATACTACTAAAGTTATTGTTCATATAACTGGTGTGAATGAATACTATCCCAGATTTAAGCAACCTGTATTCCATTTTGACGTATCTGAATCTGCAGATGTTGGAACAAATGTGGGTATTATTCAAGCCACTGATCAAGATAAAGGGGATGATGGAATTATTTACTATCTATTTGTTGGCTCAAGTAACGATAAGGGTTTTAGCATAAATTCGCAAACAGGTGTCATTCGAGTGGCTCGTTACTTAGACAGAGAAACGCAAAACAGATTTGTTCTTACAGTTCTAGCAAAAAATTCTGGCGGTATACATGGAAATGACACTGATGAAGCTCAAGTTATTATATCTATTCAGGACGGGAATGATCCACCAGAATTTTCACATCACTATTACGAAACTACAATGTCAGAAGGTGCTTCCATTGGACAAGAAGTTATTCAAGTACAAGCAGTTGACAAAGACGTACGCCCACAAAATAATCAATTTAGTTTTTCTATCATGGGTGGAAACACAAACCAAGATTTTAAAATTGACCCCCAAACCGGTGTTATCGAAGTAGTGAGACAGTTAGATAGAGAGACTTTGCCTACATACTCATTAATTGTTGGTGCTATTGACACTGGAATTCCACCACAGACTGGTACAGCAACAGTAAAAATATCAATAACTGATATAAATGACAATGGCCCTGTATTTGATGAATCTAATTTCGAAGCCTCTGTCTACGAGAACGAACCACCTAATACGAGTATAACATCGCTTTCCGCTACTGATCCCGATTTACCACCTAATGGAGCTCCTTTCTCTTACGCTATAGTAGGAGGAAAACACCAAAGTTACGTCAAGGTGCACAGGCATACTGGTGTCCTTTTGACCGCAAAGAGAATAGATAGAGAACTAACGCCTAATTTAGAAGTAACAATCCAAATTGAAGATAGCGGAATTCCAGTTATGAAGTCTAACTACACCTTATCAATAAAAGTACTTGACAGAAACGATAACCCACCAACACCAAGATCTGTGCATGTTGTTGTTTATGCTTTTAATAATAAAATTCCTCGTGGTAAAATTGCCGATGTGAAGCCAAATGATCCTGATGTTATAGGAGATTACAAATGCAAGATTATTAAGGAGTCGACATCTGAAAACACTTTGTCATTACTGAGCATTAGAAGTGGATGTAACCTTTTTACCACAGCCGTTAAACCAGGCCAAGGATACTCTTTCTCAGTTTCAGGAAACGATGGTGTTCATAGAGATGTTGTGTCTTCAATAAGTGTAGAATATTTTTCTTTTGACAACACCACGGTAGAACAATCAATCACAATGAGAATATTGAATATGACAGCATCAGATTTTTTAACTTATTATTATCGAAGCTTATTAGAAATATTACGGGAAGATCTCAAGAGCAAAGAAAGCATTTCTTTATTTAGTATAAATGAAATTGAAGGAAATTTAGATTTAGCGATAGCAACACGTGATAATTTTACTATTTGGAAAAGAGAAAAGACAGAAAGTCATATTAAATCCAAAGAGATACAGATGACAAAGTTACTAAAAAAACCGATAATTGTGTCTTACTTTCCATGTGCATCACACAAGTGTCAAAATAACGGTCTATGTTCAGATTCAATTGGTGTTTTGGATGATACGAAAATAATAGAAAGCTCTACTCTGATTCTCTCTTCACCTTTAGTGAAACAAGAATATGTTTGTCATTGTACAGATGGATTTATTGGCAGTAATTGTGATAAGCGACAAGATCCTTGTTCACCTAATCCTTGTCTTTTTAGAGGTCAATGTCGAAAACAAGGTCATGATTTTCAATGTATTTGTCCCCCACGACGAGATGGTAAAACGTGTGAATTAGAAAGAGATGACGTGTGCAGTAGTAATCCATGCAAAAACGGAGGTTCTTGTAAAGAAAGTGCTGATAGAAATTCATTTTTCTGTTTGTGTCGGCCTGGTTATCGTGGCAATCATTGCGAAGCTTTAGTGGACTCATGTCGACCAAATCCGTGTCTGCACGGCGGAATATGCATAAGTTTAAAGCCTGGTTATAAATGCAGCTGTAACAATGGGCGCTATGGAACACACTGTGAAAGTACAACTTTTGGATTTGGTGAATTGTCTTATATGCAATTCCCATCCCTTGATGCATCTACTAATGATATAACAATAATTTTTGCCACTACCAAACCTGACGCTTTACTTCTATACAATTATGGATCTCACACTGGCGGAAGATCGGATTTCATTGCCATTGAATTGCTTGGAGGCAAGCCCACTTTTTCCTTTGGAGGTGCCAGAACCTCGATTACTTCCGTAGCTATTGTGAATACTCACAAAAATCTAGCCGATGGTAATTGGTACAAATTAACGGCTACTAGAAATGGACGTGTGATATCGCTTAGTATCGCATCATGTACTGATCACGGAGACGTCTGTTCCGACTGCGAACCGGGTGATGATTCTTGTTACAATGATGCTACTGGACAAGCAGGGTATGTATAGTTTAATAATTTATTAGTATATAAAACCAATATATAGGTATATTAGATAACTTAAAGTAGATTACCCTACCTCCTACTAATAATGCAAAAGTTTGTATGGATTCTTGGATGCTTGTTTGTCAAACACACTTAAACTACTGAACGCATAGGTAGATAAGTGAGATATTGGTTAACAATTAACATACTCTTAATCCCCAAGAAATTATCTCGTAGATTGGCTATTTTTTTACATTTTGCAGCTAACTCCCCTTCCTATCCCACTCAAATATCCTTCCTATCTTCTTCTGATCTTTCCTATCCTCTCTTTATATCCTTCCTTCTCCTTATCATCCCTGCTCTCCCCCTACTATTCATTTCCTTGGAGTTGACAACGCTCCAGTGATGCCTCTGGTGTTGCTTGCGTCTATGGGCTATGTTAATTGCTTACCACCAGGTGGGCTGTATGCTTGTTGGCCACTTTGGACACAAATTGCAGTTCGCTTTGGTTCCAAGGTGGCCTTTGCCCGCAACTCCATCGCAGCTAAAAGCTAGTTTTTAGGTTACATCTCAGGTTCCCGATATAGTGTAGCGAGATAAAATCGATACCAGTTTTTAAGTTTAATCAAGAGCTATCAATCAACACAAAGTGTGAAAATGTGAAATCGAAAATAAAACAAATCGAAAATGAAAGAGATATCAAAAAAAGTTACATCAAAATCCGTTCAGTAGTTTTTGCGAACAAACAGAAAAAAATCTAAAAAAAATTGGTTTTTGCTCAGACACGTCTATATAGCCTAATACATACATGTTTCTCAAATGTCTTAAATGTGCAGACACAGCTCAGTTACAGCTTTATAATTGTCAGGATAATGTTGTAATAGGTATTGGTACCTACCTAAAACTATTGAATAGGTGTGCTTGTATCTCTTTTTTACTTTAAATACGTGAGCTTAGTAGAGTGCGGTATGTAGTATGTAGCGAAGAAACAAAGGCTTAGAGACCCTCCCAACATTGTCATAAACATGAACATATTAGTATACACCTGAGAGGGATGAATTAAAGAACTAAACACACTGCGCAAGCGAATGATGAAAAGCAGACTGGAGTGTATGTTTAAAATATTCTTATTATTTGTAACAATGAAAGCTGAGCCGCTATCAACCTGCTGGTATATGATACCAACTACTAATTACTAAATATGATTCCACTGCTTTCTTTAAAAAAACCTCAAGCCTCAAGATAAAATACCGAGTCTACAAGCCAAACGACGGTATAATGCCAGAGGCCAGCTCCTCTTGAGCACGAATGTGGGTAGGTATGCACATAATACAGTACGAAACCTGCTCCGTGGTGCTCAGACATTTAATAATAGACAAGAGGCTGCTGCTTATTCGAGGCCAGCTACAAGCAAAATTCTCACTCGATATAAAATATTTGCATTATTGGTGTTTTGTTTCTAGCTTTTCACCACTTAGGATGGTGATGTCAAAAATTTTATAAATAACTTCTAATTTTTGTTTGCAGAACTTTGAACTTCAACAATGAACCTTTACTGATCGGTGGTCTCCACAAAGCAGATCCGGTACTCGAACGCCCAGGACAAATACATTCTGACGACTTTATCGGTTGTATGCACAGTATTACTATCAATGGCCGTTTACTCAACCTAACTAATCCTCTAGTATCACGAAATGTGCAATCAAAATGTGAACGCTCGGAGAAAGGTGCTTGTTATAAAAAAGATGTTTGTGGAACTGGAGAGTGCTTAGATAGGTGGAAAACTAATACATGCAAATGTAACGCTAACTTCATTTCCCCTGACTGTAATCTTTCACTGCAACCAGTATCAGTTACTGAAAATGGATTTATTTTGTATAGTATATCAGAAAAACATAGAAGAATGCAATTACTTGAAACGTTTTATGCTGGCAATACCGGATGGTCAAAAAACAGTAAGTCTACTGGCAAAGTAATATCAAAAGTACAAAGCCCAGCTAAAATCTTATCGTTCTTTTTTAGAACCCATAGAAAAGATGGTGTTTTATTTTATTCTGCTACTGACAAATACTATACATTGATTGAATTAATAGAAGGCAAAGTTATCTATACATCAAAACAAAATAATGTGGTGAACATGACTCAAAGCGAACAAGATGATATGTCTGATGGTTTTTGGCATAATATTACACTAATATCAGCTGGTAGAAGTATACGTCTACTCGTGGATAGCAAAAATGTGGGTGAGGAACTCGATGCTGCTGGAGTTCATGACTTTTTAGATCCTTACATAACTGTCATATCAGTAGGAGGAGTAAAATCGGAATGGATTTCACCCTCAAGTCAAAATAAATTTGAAGGATGTCTGGCAAATTTTTCGGTCAACCATGAAATCCAACCATTTAGCGGCAATGGAAGCATTTTCCAAGAAACGGTCTACAAAGGTAAAATTTTAAACGGTTGCCACAGCGCCTTTGCTATAGGGGCTGCTCAAAATCACCCCTTACGGATTGGTATAACACTCGTAATAGTTTTCTTTGTCATTCTCTTAGTCGCAATATCGGTATCTATTATCTTTTACCGACTTCGGCAACAAAAGAAAGAAAAAAGTTCACCAGGTAAAAGCAATATGACGCATTCTAAGCAAAATGGTGGCCCTGCAATGTTAAATGCTCCAAACCTTATCGCTGGTACTAACGATAGTATAATGAACCGAAACCTGCATAATAATGATACTAGCTTGAATAGTTACATGTCAGAAAATGCTGACATCACGCGCAATGTTGGTCACATTGTTGGGCCCGAGCTTTTATCAAAGAAATACAAAGATAGAGAAATCATGAATATTGATCCACCACGACCTCAACGTCCCGATATTATTGAACGGGAGGTTGTTGGAAAAAGTCCAGCACTTAGAGAAGACCACCATCCACCACCGCCTCCGTCTACAAATAATTCTCATCACACGCATGATCATCCGAATGGCATGGACTTGAATTCTGAAGTACCAGAACATTACGACCTAGAAAATGCTAGTTCTATAGCCCCTTCAGATATAGATATCGTTTATCATTACAAAGGATTTAGAGAAGCTGCAGGAGTCAGAAAGTATAAAGCAACACCACCTCCTATAGGTGGTTATCACCATAAACACCAAACTCCACAACATAGGCACTCACCACATCATCCGAGTGCGTATCCTTCTAGAGTTCCGCAGACTGCGCAGCCTCCTCCTCAGTCAAGACAACATCAAACTACACCATTAGCAAGATTATCACCAAGTAGTGAGCTCAGTCAGCAACCTCGAATCTTAACACTTCACGATATCTCTGGGAAGCCATTACAAAGCGCTTTATTGGCCACAACGTCTAGTTCAGGTGGTGTTGGTAAAGATGCCTTGCATAGTAATAGTGAACGAAGCTTGAATAGCCCTGTTATGTCACAACTAAGTGGACAGAGTTCTTCAGCAGGGAGAAAAACACCTAATGCTCCTCCGCAAGTGCCACAGGTGGTATCTGTTGGCTCAGGTGCAGTAGGACTGACTGCAGAAGAAATAGAAAGAATGAATGCAAGACAAAGGACGTCTAGCTTAGTATCTACATTAGATGCAGTCTCAAGTTCAAGTGAAGCGCCACGAGGAGGTGGAGTTGGTCACCATTTGTCGCACAGACATCATTCGCCACCAGATGATAATAGGAGTTCCACTGGATCTGATGATGAAAGTGGTAACGATAGTTTTACTTGTTCAGAAATTGAGTATGATAATAATAGTATAAATGCAGATAAGTTAGAAGATGTCAGAAGGCAAACTGTTAGCACAGCAAATAATTCAAAAAAACCTATACTGCCTCCGCCGTATGAAAGCTTCGATTCCTCGTTTCGTGGCTCCCTAAGCACTCTAGTCGCATCTGATGATGATTTAGCACCCCATGTAAGTTCAGCTTTGTACAGACAAGCAAATGGCTCACCAGCCTCAGCAGCACTTGGGTGGGGACCTGCGCCTCTAGATTTATTTAATTGGGGCCCAAACTTTGAAAGCATGATAGATGTTTTCAAAGATATAGCCGAACTACCTGATTCTGTGAACGGAAGAATATCCTCATCACTCAGACTGCAAAATGGTACGCCGAAACCATCAGAAGAATACGTGTAGTTTTATAAGATTTACTTTGTATATAAATGAAAGCATTTAGTTAAGGTTTTGTAAAAAAAAAGTGATCTTGTATCAAGGTCTCTATATTTTCTTGCCATATATTGTTTATACGTTTTAGTTGTAAGTTAAGATATGAAATTGTCCATAGCTTTCTAATATGTGTAGCACCAATACTTCAATAAAGAGTAACATAATTATACCATTTAATTTAATTAATTATGTCTTGACATCGATAAAGCATTTTTCTGGGATAGAAGGCGCTAATTATTTATATTTTGTGAAAACTATGAAATGTTTACATAGTATTGGTGCAAACATAAACCTTTTTGTAAATAAATTGTAAATATAATGTTTAACATAAGTTTCTTATGTAAATATATGACAACGAATTATTTTCTGTTAGTTCAAATTATAATCCAAAAATAAAATAGCTCTGATTGATTTTCTTGTAAATTACGCTCATTCTATAGAAAAAATATTATATCCTCAATTTTTCCGATATTTATTTATCTTGGTTGTCCTTATAATTCAAATATGAAACTTAAAAACACTCAGAGCAATCCTACCTGTTATTAATTGTATCGCCATATTATTTAGTGACGTGCCAAATGACTTTTAATAAGTTTAAATAACAGACTGATGAATAATAAATAATTTAAAGAAATCATTGTTTTTGTTAGTACAAGCATACATTCACAATTTTAAAAAGAATACAAGGAATCACAACAACATTCTGGTGTCGTAAGTGTCTCCCATAGGTATTTTGAGCATTCTTTATAAGTCTTCGTGCATATAAAAAAATAGCGTTCATAAATCATAACTAGACAAAGAGGTGATTCGGGTGCACTGACTAAGCCATATTGTCTGTAGGACATGTGTTTTAACCTCATACAAGGCGTACGTAATTATAAGCAACAAAAGTGATAAGAAATAATTCTTATACGAAAATAGGTATCCTTACTGATAGTATTATTGAAATTTTGAACGCTAATTAAAATTTCAGTGGATCCAGTAAAATACAAGCATGATAACGCGATAACGCATACTCGTTCCCTTACGACAATTTCAATGCTATTTACATAATAATTTGGAACAACAGTACTAAAGAGTAGTTATTGGAAGTAATAAAAATTACGAGTTAAGCAATAAACTTGTAGACGCCTTATAAATTTAAATTACGAGTTCGTATGTCCGTATTGTGACTATTATGGTTTTAACTGGAGATGCCGTGAATTTTTCAAATGAAATGGTAAGCAGCAGCTTACCAGAACTCTTAGTATAGTTGATTCCATGGGCAATGGTTACAACTTACCATCAGGAGCTAGCTCATCTGCTGCCATAAGCATTAAAAAAAAATATTGCCTTTAGCAGCTCTAGCTAATTTGATCTCTATAGATAGAAATGCCGCATGTCACTTTTTTAAAATACGAACACCATATCATGAAGCGTAAACCGAAGACTGGTGGTCTTTTCATCATTCCGCCATCCACTGTTGGACATAGGCCCTCAAGAGAGTACTAGAAGCAGTGGTCCTGTGACGGCTGTTTCCGACAGCTCCCCGTGGCCATTATTTTTTTTCATGACGCATGCTTAAGAGATATTCTCAGTGACGTGACATGAAGATTCTACTAAGGAATTAAGTCAGCGTGGCGGGCTATGAGCTATAATACTCTTAGCTTGATACGTCTTCTTCATTAGCCCAACGTAGAAACTGTAGTCAAAAATGCACTAAATTTATCTTTTTCCTCATTCACAATTTGTACTTTAAAAGTAGCTGAGCATGTCAAATGCTAAAAAATATAGATCAAAAATGTTTAAAAAATCTCGCCATCAAATAGTATGAATTTTAATTGCAAAATTAAACTTACTATATTGGTTGAGGACAGGCCGTGTAGGGCTGGCTTTACAATATCCCACCCCTGTCTACCCACGGGAGTCGTAAGAGCCGACTGAGGGAATACCGGGGGAGTGGGCAGCAGCACTCCCTCGAGTATTAACAACATCCACTGCGATCGCCAACCCGCCTGCCATGCGTGGCGATTACGGCATTATCCCCCATGACGGGACCACTCGTTGTGGCGTTCTCTTGGGGAGGCCTATGTCCAGCAGTGGACGTTGAAAGGCTGATGGATGGATGGATATTGGATTAATGCATGTAAATTCATTGCGATAGATGGCGTTGGTCGTAAAGACAAACGTGATGAGGAGATTGGGATGACCGAAAGGTTGGTGCGGTAGCTCAGTGGCTTAGAGCACTTCCCCGGATTGGAAGAGACGCGGGATCGTTTCCCACTCGCACTAAATTTCTCTTTTTCCTCATCGCACAAATAATTTGTACTTTAAAAGTAGCTAAGCATGTCAAATGCTAAAAAATATAGATCAAAAACTATGAACTTTCAAAACTAAATTTAACTTTGCTAGGACTAACTACTTACCATTAAAAATTAATTACTAGATAATTCTATCGAGGGCGTGCTGCATCAAGTTGTAGCACTTAGCAATGCATGGATACGTCTATTATTTACTTAATATAATTTTTTTTTTTTACTACTACCTTACTAACTGCGCTAGTTGGTATTTTTCATTCCTAAATTATTATTGTTTTTTTCTCTGTAAGTGATTATTGTAATCTTTTGAGGAAATAAATATCTTTAACCGTATGTTTTTGTAATGGAAAATGTGGATATCTCAGCGATGTAAAAAAGTAATACGATAAACATTCAGATTTTTTTTAATCTGTACTGTACGAGCTGCCCACTGGCAAACCGCTGGTCGAATGTCAACCGTTAGGGAAGCAAGTCTCTTGAGTAGCGACCACATATAACAGTGGCAGGCACAATGTAGGATGGCTTCCCAGGTACACCGATAATCTGGTTAAAGCCCCAGGTAACCGTAGGACATAAGCGGCACAGTACCTCTCTTTGTAGCGCTCTCTTGGGAGCCCTATGTCCAGAAGAGTCGACAACGAATAGGCTGATGGATGGATAGACGAGTCTCTACAGTTCCAAACAACTCAAAAAATTTAGTTGTAATGGTGTCAATGTAGGTTAGTATTTCTTTAAAATGGTATTGTAGACCTATTTTTACATACCTACATTATCTCCTTGGTTTCAATCAATGAATTAGCCGATCGCAGTCTACTGCTGGGCATTGGCGTCACAACGTTTGATTTTCTGCATGCCGCATGGAGTCTACCTCTACTGCCTCTCTCAAGTCATCAGATCAACAAGTAGGCGGGCGACCTACTCTACACATGCCAAATTTTAGTAGGCACTCTAGGAACCTATTACGATAGCAACCAGGGACTGATCCTTCAGCAGACATACCCAAAGGAATTGCCATTCAGTCAGTTTTCTGATTTTGTAAGCTGTATCAGAAATAGTTCTCTGTCGAATGCACTCCTTGCGAAGTCAATAGTTAGGAAAACCCCAAGAATAGATCGTTCCATAGGTCACTGTACAACTTTGACCTTATGAAAGTTAATAATCTAGTTCAAATGGTGATATTTCACGTTAAAACTCAGAGTGGTACAAACATTTCTGTCACCACGGATTCTATAATTATGCCATATGCCTAACTATTATTTGAGATTAAGACATAAGCTGAACATGGCGTGTTGACTTGTTACTATTTCAGGCGTATAGGATTAAGAGGTTCCCTGTCCTATGAATTATATATGATACATAACAATTAAATTTCTATTGTGTCTGTAAGCAGACAGAGAACGGGTTAATATTACAAATACTATAGAGTCCAGTCGAATGTTTAATTGTTGCCAATATTTTATTACGTTCTTAAAGAACTTGTATACAAGTAGCTATAGGTAGTCGTATCATAAATTACTGCACAATTGCATCAACCTGCTAAACACACGACATTGTCAAAGCGATAAGCATAAACATTCAAAATAATAACCAGCTTTTTGTGACATGTATTTTTGCATACATGTAATTGAATAGAAGAACCCGATAGTTTTCTTTGTTTCAATCTACCGTATAGTGGTTATTCATGAAATTTAACGGCTCAGAAAGGTGCTATACAAGGTTTATATAAAATTGTCAATAAGGTTTGCAATAGTTAATGAAAGTTTATACTATCGTGACAATGTTTAACATCATTTTGTTTATCTTCTGTTATTTATGTGAGTATGAAAAAAATGAAAGAATGAAACTTCTCTTTCACTACAGTTCCTTATCTTTTATATAATTGGATGAAATCACTATACCTACCACTCTGGCCTGAATGACTGGCATAGGCTGTTGGTTTTCCTTCTCGCGCGATGATATTTTCTGCGTAATATTGAAGAAATTTTTGTAAGAGAGCAATAATTATAGGAGTAATTTTGATTTTACTAAAAGCATACTACGCTCATTTTTTTCTGCAAGCAAGATAAGTCTTCATCTATCTCTTATGTTTATATAATTATTTAACATGATAGCTGATGAAATAAAAGTTTATAACTATAATTATTTTTGTCCGAAAGCAAAACATGTAACGTATTTTTGGTATTCATTCTGATATTTTGATATTTTTATATATTATTTTTAGCATTTGACATGCTTATAAATTAACACATTCTAATATTACTTTTAATTTATATTATATTAAGATTAGGAGCATAACATCACTAGCTTTGCCATAAGCGTAAGTTACAGACGAAATAAGTTCATACGATTTAATTAATGTACTTTTAATTAGGTACGTAATCTTAGTGTGTCACGACAAAAAATAAATATTTTTTTCTATGCCTATAGGTGAAAGTATCACTACTGCTAATGATTGTGTTGAACCGCCAATGGACTGTCCAAATAATAACATCACATTTTGGTTATATACAAGGTAGGTTCGTTCGAATGTAAATACTTAATACTTATTATAATATTAACAATATTTTATAAACCCCCTTGAGTTCATCGTCCCATTTTAATTAAAAAATAATTATCCATCCGTCATCAACCTTTTATTAAATTCGAAATTATAAAAATTATAGCAATAATAATTTTAAAGATAAGAATAATGGTTTTTTCGCTTCTACCCACAGATAACATATCAGTGTTGGAATTTGCTCCGTATTTTATCCCTCTTTTTTTAATTAAATACATAATAAAACATTGTTAATGTTAAAGGTCATATTTTATGATATAAATATGTATAACCTATAAACAACAACAACATTTAGTTTTTGTGAGTGCAAAGTGTTAATTCGTAACAATCGATTTGTCTGTTGTATTGTGAACATTTTTTGAAGTTCGCCTAATTATGAAGTGTTTCCAGTGTGAAAACGATAACAACGACGACAATTTATTGCAGTGTGACGGTTGTAAACGTAACGTCTGTCTAAAATGCAGTGATTTAACGAGTAGTGAGGTGCGCGTAATGGGCTTAAAGGGCAAGCGTACACTTCTATATCTGTGTTTATCATGTCGAGAGGCTCTATTTCGGGTAACTAAACTTATCAAATCTTACGATGGGTTACGCGAAGAATTAAATGAAATGAAAAAACAACTTTCGGAGGCAAGTAGCTTACAACAGACTGCCACACAGGGGGTACAACCAACAGGAAACATCGATACCAATGACGTGCTGAAAGAATTGTCTGAGAGAGAATGGAGAGCCAATAATATTATTTTGGTTGGAATCAAGGAAAGCGATGCAAGCGAAGGCCAAGATAGAAAAGTACATGACGAATCAAATGTTGAGAACATCCTGTCGCACATAAACATTGGTAAAGATTCCACTAGTAAAATAGCCTTTATTCAACGTCTGGGTCGTCGAGAATTAGGAAATCTGAAGCCAAGACCAATCAAAGTATTTCTCAAATCTCGTCAAGATGCTCTTTTTGTACTGAAAAACAAGTGTAAGGTCCCCAAAGAGATAAAAGTATACGATGATAAGACACCCCAGCAAAGAGACGAGTTAAACAATCTTCGCATTACCCTAAAGACCAGAGTCGATGCAGGTGAAACCAATCTTACCATAAAGTATGTAAGAGGATGTCCTAAAATTATACAGATGCCAAAAAACTAATTTATAATCATACAAATCCATAAATCGACCTTACATTTATGTACACAAACCTATTAACCTATTATATAAACTATAAACCTATTAACTCTCACCAAAGTTTGATCTTTTTCTACAACACGTAAATACTTACCAGCCATGTGTGATTATACTCACGGAAACATGGCTCACCTCAAAAGACCGAAATAGCACTTTTAAAATCACTGGGTACACTCTATTTAGAGCTGATCGAATACACAAAAAAAATAAAGCAGAAGGTAAAACTAGGGGTGGAGGCATAGCTATCTACATTAAAAACAATGTGAAAGGTGTACCAATTGTATCAAGACTCAATAAAAATTACATGTGTGATGAAGTTAAGGCACTCTATGTTCACATCCAAGTACAGACCCATCACTTTCTTGTAATAGGAGTATACAGACCGGCTAGTACAGATGAAGTTGTATGGAGACCCTGTGATACAAAACTACTAACTAACCTTCTCACAGCCTCAGAGAATAACACTGTTGTTATTGCCGAAGATTTTAACTACCCTGCATTAAGGTGGCCGATACAAACAGAACATCATCAAACTGGACCAGATGAACTTTTCACCTCTATGTACTCAAATAGTAACCTATTTCAATTAGTAGACAGACCTACGAGATTCCAACAAGGTAATGAACCATTTCTATTAGATTTGATCTTGGTTAATGAAGATTCACTGATTAAAGAAATTAAATATGGGCCTCCTATAGGCAAGAGCGACCACTGTGTAATAGAATTTAGCATTCAGTGCCTCACAGAGAAAACAAATACTTCAGGTAAATTTAAAAGATATTATCAATACATTGACTACAATAGATTCAATTCGGATTTGGCAACAATATTTGAGAGCACCGACACCAAAATACGAAATAAGCCCTGGATCACTCAAGACATTCTGAAGCTTATTGCTAATAAAAAGTTACTCTGGGATAAATATAGGTCATCAGGAGACCTAGACGACTATAAAAGCTTCCGTGAGGTGAATAACACGTGTGTCACCCTATGTAGAAAACAAAGAAGTCATTTTGAATCTAAAATACCAGACTATGGCCATAAAGCCTTTTACTCATATATCCGCCAGCGTATATCATCTAAAGTAAGCATCCCACCAGCAATTAGAAACCAAAATGGCGACTTAGTGACAAAACCCTGTGACATTGCCGATGCTTTTGCCATAGAATTTCAGAAAGCCTATACTAGTGAACCAACAATATACCAACCTGCACAAATAAATTCAATTGCATATGTAGAGAACAGCCTAACTGATATTACATTTTCAGTAAATAATGTACTGTCAGTAATCTCAGCATTACATCTTGAGACGTCTCCGGGACCAGACCATATAACAAACTGCATTTTAAAAGACTGTTGCCAAACTGTTGCTCCTGTACTAACATTACTAATGAAAAAATCATTTCAAAATGGATATTTACCTCAAGATTGGAAACATGCAATTGTCACACCAATTTTTAAAAAAGGAGATGAAACTTTTGCACAAAATTTTCGCCCAATCAGCCTTACTAGTTCAGTAATAAAAATTATGGAGAAAGTAATAAGTTCACAACATACAGAATTTCTTAGCAAAGAATCTGTCGTATCTGCCAAGCAGCATGGGTTTGTCCAGGGAAGATCCACCATACCAAATCTATTGTCATGCTTACACACCTGGACCAAAGAATTAGGTGTGAATAGACCAGTTGATGTGATATATCTAGATTTTGAAAGAGCATTTGATAAAGTTCCACATAAACGCTTATTACACAAACTTGAACATTTTGGTATACGAGGCACTCTTCTTCACTGGATAAAAAACTATCTGACTGGTAGAACCTTCCAGGTACGCATAGGAGACTCACTTTCACAATGTAGACCTGTGTTGAGCGGTGTCCCACAAGGTTCAGTCCTCTCAGCCCTCCTATTTGGAATCTACATAACAGACCTTGTGGAACTAATAGAATCACAGTGTGCATTCTTTGCAGATGATGGTAAGTTCTTTGCCAATCCCATAATAAACTCAGGCAAACTACAAGAAGATCTAAACAGAATACAGAGATGGACAAATGACTGGATGATTAAATTAAACACTTCCAAATGCAATGTCCTACACCTTGGAAAACCTAACCCAAAAATTGAATATAACCTGTTTAATACCCCTTTAAACACAACCAGCCAACAAAATGATCTGGGAATAATTATGACTCATAAATTGAAATGGGAAGATCACATTATCTCTATAGTAAAAAAAGCCAACTATTTTCTTTATGTTATACGAAGATCATTCCAATCAATAACAATTGAACTCTTTATTAAAATATATAAAACATATATAAGGCCATTGTTGGAATATGGTTTTCAAATCTGGAGCCCATATCTAAAAAAGGATATCAATCGGCTGGAAAGTGTACAACGAAAGGCGACAAAGATGCCAGCTGCCCTAAGAAATAAGCCATATGAACAAAGACTACGCATCTTACACCTCACCACTCTAGAGGAGACACGCTGCCGAGGAGATCTGATCGAAACATATAAAATCCTCACTGGAAACTATAACTTTCCAAACCTACACAATGCATTTGTAATGAAAGAAATCCATAAGTCATCTCGAGGACATCAATCTAAAATAGCACGGTCACTATCAAATACCAACACTGCACATCACTTCCTTACCAATCGAGTAGTTCACAACTGGAACCGTCTGCCCCAAGAAGTTGTCTCTGCGACCTCAATCAACTCCTTTAAAAACAACCTAGACAATTAGATTAAAAACAAAAAAGTGTTGTTGAGTGATTAGTGAAATATGATACGAAACAACTTTCAACTCTGTGATATAGATACATCAGCAGGTGCTGCTCATCTATAAATAAATAAATAATCCTTACTTTACTATTATAAAGCTGTAACTGATCAGTGTCTGTACATTTAAGAGATTTGAGAATATATTACTTTATTTTATTTGTAAGGCGTCTCTGAACACAACATTTTTTTAGAATTTTAGTCTTTTTGTTTGTTTGCTCATCACGTAAAAACTACTGATTAGATTTTATTGAAACTTATTGTTTGATAGCTTTAAGGCTAATTATGTCATAATTATAATTAGTGTTTGCAGATTGCTGTAGATTTTCAAAAGGCGTTTTGAGTATTTATTATCGTAGTTATAAGGGGAAACTCACGACTATGCTCTAAGGTTGATGGGCCTCGTGGTGTAGTCGGTAGTGTAACCGACTTCCGTGCACGAAGCCGTGGGTTCGATTCCCACTCAGGACAATTATTTGTGTGATAAACACAATTATTTGTGCTGCGTCTGGGTGTTTTCTATCTATTATATGTATGTATTTACAAAAAAAAGTAATATAATTATGTATAATATCCGTAATCTGGTACCCATAGCACAAGCGTTGAGCTTAGTTTGGGACCAGAGGACGTTGTGTGAAATGTCTGTGAATATTTATTATCTATTATTATTAAGGGTTTTAAAAATCCCGTGGCAACGCTTCAATTTTCCAGGATAAAAATAGTAACCTTATGTTAGTCTCCATATACTCAACTATACATAGCACTGTTGTGACGTCATTGAAGGACAAACCAACAAAACAAATACATTTCCACGTTTATACGTAGGATATTCGGTAGGTACGTAGGATATTTAAGAATTTAAATTTGCTGGACATACTAATGCGGAAGTGAATATCCTTCTGTTACAGTAAATTTTTATACAAATTTATTTATAGAGCTAATCAAAATACGCCACATCAAGTACTAGTTGGCGACCCTGCTTCTATTCAGGATGCACCATGGGTCGATAAAATGCCAGTCAAGATACTCATACATGGTTACACAGGAAACAAGAACTTCTCACCCAATACTGAAATTAGACCAGGTGATATGTAATTATATATTTTGGCTGCCCAAACATAGAGAGAGGCTAGCTAGTTAGCTTTAAGTATTTTCTGTCGCAATTTTTACATAATATACGCCATTTTGGGCTCAACGACGAATCAACTGATAGCTATACTTCATTGACTTAGCAGTTCTAAAAATAATTGAAAATAGGCGATGGTTTGGCTTGGATGTGCCACTTTTGAGGTCTAAAAAAATGGCGATATAAAATCAGCGGAATTTAAAAAAAGAACACTGAAATTTGTTGCTTTTTTTGTTGGTAATTAGTTGCTAGAGAATTAATTTTTTTGCTTCAACTGAACGCAAATAATCAGCAATAACTCTAACTTTTCATTAAGATAGCGTGGAAATCACTGGATGTGGACTGATAGATCAAGCGAATAGGGATCAATTTATTGCTAATTTGTTGCGAAAAGATGCTAAGAAAAAAATTTAAAAATAAAAATAGATTTCGATGAAAGTTTTTTCTCCTGCTCTTCCTCATCAGATAGTTTTGCCAGCATTGGAAATGACTCCGCAGAAAGTCTCACTTTACAAGAACGCATTTCTTCAATTACATCAGCATTCCCCAGGAGCCTTAATTTAGCCCATATTAACGCACAGAGTATACCTGGTCACTATTCAGACTTTTTGGCTACGTTCAATAATACTAATATTGAAGCTATACTAATTTCAAAATCTTTCCTAAAGCCCTCTCTTCCGTCTACCCACTTTCCATTGCCTAGATTTACTCTGGTCAGAAACGATAGAACGGGAAAGGGAGGCGGTGGCGTAGCAATCTATTTACGCGCTGACATCTCTTTCAAAATAGTCAGTGCATCACCTTCTTTGTACTCTCAGTCGGCGGAACACTTATTTATTGAAATTACACTGTTATATACTAAAATACTACTAGGCGTATTCTACAGTCCGAATCTTCACATTGATTATTTTCCTTCTCTAGATAATCTTTTACATAAGGTCTGTTCAACTTATGATCATATTGTCTTAATGGGTGATTTTAACACATGTCTTATTAAAAACGATCTACGTTCTCATAAGCTGATGTCGTTACTGTCTTCTTACAATCTCCCAACACTCCCTTTATCTGCTACACATCAATCTCCGAATACGCTTCCATCACTTTTAGATCTTATGATCGTCTCTGCTCCTGATAAAATTAATGCATTTAGGCAAATATCTGCTCCTTTCTCCTATCATGATCTTATTTATCTTTCTTTTCGTGTACGCCCACCTAAGCATAAACCTCAATTTCGCCTTCTTCGTAATTTTAAGGCTTTAGATCTAGAAGCGCTGTGCCGTGATGCGAGCGAAATTGATTGGAGCTATGTACTCGTATTTGAAGCTAATTCTATTGATGATATGGTTGAATATTTTAGTGATAAGGTGGTTGGGCTCTTTGATAGGCATGCTCCGATCCGGCGAGTTAAAATCAGACGCAAGCCAGCTCCCTGGTTAACAGAAGATATCAGGAATACTATGACGTGCAGGGACAAAGCTAAGCGTAGATATAAAAATAAATCCTACAGAACACACTCTCCAGGCTTTTAAAAACCTGCGCAATCGCTGCAATAAGATGTGCCGAGACGCTAAAAGGCGACTTTTTCATGCATCCCTTGTCAATCGTAGTTCATCTCAAATTTGGAAATTTTAGAAAACACTTGGTATCGGTAAATCTCTGTTGACTTCTCTTAATAACATTAATACCGATACTTTAAATGCGCATTTTTCTAATGCCCCTCTTCCTTTTGATTCTGCGACCAAGGCCAATACTCTACTCTCAATCTCAAAACAACCAAGTCTACAGATCCCACTTTTTGTACTGAGTACTGTATCAGATGCTGATGTCTTAAACTCTATAAAACCTATATCTTCTACTGCTGTTGGCAATGATTATATATGCTCAAAAATGATTAAGCCTATTCTTGAAGTGGTATTACCTGTTCTTACATTTATTTTAAATTTTTCTATGTCGTCGTGTGTTTTCCCTACCTCATGGAAACGTGCACATATAATTCCTATTTCTAAAATTTCTAATCCTACTATGCCTTTGCACTTTCGTCCTATTTCTGTACTTCCTTTTCTATCAAAAGTCCTCGAGCATATTGTTCACCGACAACTCTCCACCTTTCTAAATGAGTATAACCTTCTTAAGAAATAAGCAGCACCTTTGTACAAATATTTATAAATAATTTAGTTTATATGTGTTACTATGTGTGTGTACATAAATAAATAAATAAATAGATATTTTTTAATTATGCCAAAATAAATAATGTCCACGCTAGCTTAACTCTTGACTTTTCCGTGGGAAAACTATAGTGAAAATTTGTTGCTGCTCATACTGCAGCTTATTGTAGCATACTTAGAGAGTTAGCAACAAAATGAAAACCGGAAGTCAAGAGAAGTTGGAGATCGGTTTACAAAAAAACCGGTCACGCTAACTTAACTAACGATTTTTCCGTGAAAAAACTATTGTAAAAATTTGTTGCTGCTCGTACTGCAGCTAGTCTGAGTACAAAGGGTCAGCAACAAATTAAAAACCGGAAGTCAAGCGGAAGCAAAAATATTAATTTTCTAGCAACTTATTAGCAACAAAAAAGCAACAAATTTCGGTGTTTTTTTTTAATTCCGCTGATTTTACATCGCCATTTTTTTACTAAAATACTCTTTTCTCTTATTCACAAATTATAATTTGTAGTTTAAGAGTAGCTGAGCATGTCAAGTGCTAAAATATAGATCAAAATGTTTAAAAATCACGCCATCAAATACTATGAATTTTAATTGCAAAATGAAACTTACTATATTGGATTAATGCATGTAAATGCGTTCCGATAGAGGGCGTTGGTCGTTAAGACAAATGTGATAAGGAGATTTAGTATGTCTATAAGATAGTAGTGTAGCTCAGTGGATTAGAGCACTTCCCCGGATAGGAAGGGACGCAGGTTCGATTCCCGCCTGTACTAAAATACCCTTTTTCCTTATTCACTAATTATAATTTGTACTTTATAGTCAACATTTTAGTTTTTTTGTGATATTTAAATAAATAATAATAAGAAGTATAACTTCTAACGCGTGTACATAAGTACACACAATTGTTTTTTTTATTATAAAGGAAAACATCGCGAGGAGATTTTCGTGACGACTTATAAAGCCTGACAGCCCACACAGCCAGCGTGGTGGAGTATGGCCTGAATCTCTTTCACCCTTAAAAGAGACTCATGCCCAACAGTAGGCCAGTAATAGATCATGCAAAAAATATTCATTGTGTGGAAGCGTATTAAGTTTCAAGAACAATGAAACATTGGAAAAATTAAACTACCTCTAAGTGGATAGATTGTACAGCAGTGATTTCCTAGTGATAAAACCAATAACAACGATATCGAGTTCGATTCCCAGTCGAAGGTAAAGACCTCGTACGGCACACACATCTGGCTTTTTGAGATTTTTCGAAATTGTGTGTGTATTTGTCTGCAAATCACTGCATCGTGAGGAAACCTGCATGGCTTATGAAGTCTGCCAATCCATACTGGACCAGCATGGTGGGCTATGACCTAATCCCTCTCACTATGAGAGGGGATCCGTACCCTATAGTTGAAAAAAATAAAGTGAATATGATTTCTATTCATCCCATTTTAGTGGAAGCATAATATGTCAGAACATGGTAAAATGTCCATGCACAAATTGTACTTTTAGTTATTATATTTTTTTTTCATGTTGAATACGCAGAATACATGAAATGCTGTAACTACAATATTATATCGGTGGATTACAACCCGATAGCGCGCGAGCCGTGTTACTTAGAAGCGGCACGCAACACTGAGCTAGTAGGCAAGTGCACTGCCCAACTGATTGATGAACTTGTCCAGAAATACAATTTCCCCCTAGAATTATTCCACATCATTGGCTTTAGTCTCGGTGGACAGACTGCCGCGTACATCGGCAATTACATTACATCGGGCAAACTGAACAGGATTACAGGTAAGTGTTGTAAAATTTGTATTCTAACAATTCTATTCTAAATACTTATAGTACAAGAATCATTGAATTCAACAGTTCTATATCAACTTGGCCATGTGGAGCCGGCTAGCCGTGTGGGCCGGCTTGGTCGTGTGGGGCCGGTTTTAGAATTGTCCCACCCCTCTCTACCCACAGAAGTCGTAAGAGCCGACTGAGGGAATACCGGGGGAGTGGGCAGCAGCACTCCCTCGGGTATTAACAATATCCACTGCGATCGCCAACCCACCTGCCAAGCGTGGCGATTACGGCATTATCCCCTATGACGGGACCGCTTGTTGTGGCGTTTTCTTGGGGAGGCCGATGTCCAGCAGTGGACGTTGAAAGGCTGATAGATGTATGGATGGATATCAACTTGCTCCTACATGCTGAGGACATAACACATGCGTCTACAGTGCACCACTCGTAATAATTATACAACAAGCAGCATGTATAAACAATGTCAGTACTAGAAATATCAACAAATATTTGAATTATTAATTACATTAAGCTTATTTAACTATTATATTTGTTTCAGCACTAGATCCGGCAATGCCTTTATTTGTGACTAGAGATGTGAACAAAAAAATAGATAAGGACGATGCCTTGTTCGTCGATGTCATCCACACTAATTGTTTAGAGAAAGGAAAATTAGAAGCAAGCGGTCATGCCGATTATTATGTAAACGGTTGCATTGTACAGCCTGGTTGCAAACCCACGCCGCAGAGAAGTAAGGCTGTCACGATATGTGTACAAACATCATCGTTTTATAATGCGCCTCCCAATTCAACATAACCAGCAAATAGGTTCCTTCTATATTATTTAGGTCTAAAAACTATATCAGCGAGATCTGCATGTACTCGTATTATTATATCTGATTACTGCTTTCGTGATAAGAGCCTAAGTAGAGACTACAAGTCTAGGGTCCGAAAAATATACCTATGCCAAAAGTACCTGTTAGAAAATCGTATATTACTAAAGTATATATATTAGGTACCTACTAAGTATTAATATTGGTAAAATTAAGTCTGAGTTACGCCTTAATGTTGTGTGCCCATGTATATTATACAAAGTACAACCTAACTCAGGAGAAACATTTGTGAACTACAATAATTGTCTTGTGTGAACCTCAAGATTCGGCATATGTCCGTGTGGTGACGGACTAAGAATAGAAGTGTCACCACCTCATTCTTTCCCACGGGTGTCGTACGAGGCGACTAAGGGAAGTAAGCTATTGTCACACATTGCATTACTAGTGGTAGGGCTGGGTACCAAGTGGGAGTGCTCACTTGCTATCGGGCCCGAGCGGATTGGTACCGCCATCTCCTGTGTGACCGGCCATGAAGTACATCGGTATGTTATGGTTATAGCAGAAGATAAGCCGTTAACTCTTTCATTTCATATATGTGAAATGGAACGGTGACCAGCGGCTTGACAATACTCTCGGTGAAATTGAGTCCATGAGCGACGGTTACCATTTACCATGAGGTGGGCCGTGTCTTGCCTGCCACGATACGCAATAAAAAAAATAGTCGTTATCTAAACTACTTCGTCATCTTCAGTATAATTTTAAGTTACTCGTACTTATGTATTCAGGCATCTCGGGTTGCAGCCATGACAGAGCGCCGGCGTATTACGCAGAATCTATCAACAGTAAGGTTGGCTTTTACGCCAGCAGTTGTTACTCTTGGATCATGTATATGATCGGTTGGTGCGAAGTACCTCAACCTAAGGACGAAATATTATTCGGAGAATACGCACCGAGAGAGTAAGTGTCATAGATAAGAAAGTCTATTTTGAACAATTATATTTTTTCTGATAATCTGGTCAATTAATGTTACTGTAAAAATATATATATTATTGTGCATGAAGGTGAGCTTGCAGCCTAACTTAATTGCCATGCACTGAGTATTAATCTTCTTTTATTATGTTATATATTAGATTAGGGCTAAACAATTCTCAGGACTATAAGTGCTCCACTAAAGTAATGTAACATGGTTCCAGTAGCCCGCTAACGCAGGCGGAGAGACGTCACACGGGGTTATTTAGTGGGTGAGGGCCCCACACTACCCTGTTCGTTGCACCAAACGACGGGGTGTGCCGTTAGGTACATTTTTTCCCGCCTTAATTAAAAATAAAAGGACTATGAGTGCTAGAGTTTAGTACCAAAAGACGTCCTCCCTTGTCATCTGGTTTATTTTTACAGTTAATTTTGATATCCCGTTTTTGCTTTTTTTTTTCCTCCGTTTACTTATAATTTTACGACACTCATGCAATAGAATACACAGTTGTTTATCACATGAGCAACTGGAAAAAAAATATATGATAATAATAATAACTAAATATTACGTTGGATGCACTGTTTACGTAGAGATATACTATTTCCTCGTTTTGTGATTAAGTGCAAGCACCGCAACACTTCCATACTTTCACTGGCACATAATTTCCCTTTTATCTAGAGCTGCTTACTGATTCCTCTATTATTTTTATGCTTAATTAGTTTTTTTAATTTAGTTGGTGCAAAGAAGCTCAATTAGCAAGTTAATTAACGGTATCAATAATAGTGAATACTTTTATTTGTTGAAAGCAATGGGCGTATAATACATACGCAACAGTTTGTAATGGCGCGTTGAAAATAATATTGCTATTCAAACCATATAATATAATTATTAATATTTATTAGAATAAAAAATGTACTCAGTTTTATTATATTGTTTGTGTGGAACATGATTATCAAACTATTTATAGTATCGATTTCTCACAGATTATATAACTACCTCTGTGGTGCAGCGGTAGTGTGTGTGACTGCTGATCATAAGGTCTCGGGTTCGATCAACTGGTTGGGCATTGACCTTTTTCGTAAAAGAAAAATTCTCAGTAGCAGCCCAGCGTTTGGAAATGTGCCCGGTAGACAGCAATAGGTTCGCCCCCTATTACGTGGGACTTAAACATAACTGGCGAACCGTGGGTGTGTAATACACCTCTGCCTACCCTTTTGGGGAATACAGGCGTAATGCTATTACATAATATGGGGTTACAAAAGGTATTATAGAACTTAACTTACGTGGTAAATAACTACAACAGAACCTACTAAAAAAATAAAGGAAATGTCTAGGTACCTTTTCTTAATATTACATCGGTTAAAATGGAAAAGAGAAAACAAGAAGTCCGTGAACAAATGTTTATTGTAAAAAGAATGGGTAGCCCACGGTTTCATTGTAAGAACCGGACTGTTGCTAATTGCTGTCATTAAACAATATATTTGTCTTTTACCATAATGTTTATGATCTTACTTTAATTTACAGTGCCCAGGGGTTATACTTCTTAAGCACGAACTCAGAATCACCATATGCACGTGGACCTTCAAACAAGACCCAAACAATATGATTTATTTGATTGTTGTAAAATTTGTATTAATTATTAAAAGGTATTGTGAGTAAGTACGTCATGAATTTGGTATCTAATTTTCCCATTTTGCATTCTAAACGGGTAATTACATAAACATATATTACAACTATTCGTAGTATTCAAGAATGATAATATGTATACTTGTAATAATTTCTCAAATAAAACGTAACTAACGCGTCATTTCATTCTTTTTTACCGTCTTAGGTGACTCCTACGCCATCTTCCTTCTAGTAAATGGCCGACCATGTGAAGTCCTTATAAAAATAACAACATAAACATTAAATTAATATAATTTGAAAGTAAATTAATATTTTCGCCTCATTATCACGTTCTTGAGAAGCATTTATAACCTCGGTTGGAAGCGCGTTTGTAAAAATGTTTCCTATGTGCGACTTTTATCTATACCAATATATCTGAAAAGTAAGTTTGTTAAAGTATAAACTCACAAATTTTAAGAGAATCTACTGGTAATGCTAGTACTTTCTACTGGTCGAACTAGTACTATTATTGTTATCTATTGTTATTAAATAAACAAAAAAATACTGAATATTTACGGCATTTACGCTCGACGCGACATTAAAACCAGCGCCTTTCATGAGAACTTTTTACGTACGCATAGCCAGAGCCACCGGTGGTTTTACTATCGTCAACAGAACGCCGTTCGCCCGGCCGGTACATTGTTTTTTGTTAAAAGAAAGTTCTTACCTTTGCTTGACGAACTGATGATATTTGTCAAGTATAATAACTATTTTATCCATAACAATAATTTAAAACACTAAACACACGTAAATAATAACACACCAACGTTATAAAACACGAAAAAAACATATTTTACATTCCACAATTTTTTTTGCGTGGCGTTGTTGTCACGGTGTTTTCACTTAGAACAAAGTATAAAATTATAAGGCAACCAAGTTAGGAAGATAAATGGTTTAGAGATTTCTTGTTGAACTCATTGATTTATTGACTTATTTAAAATAAGTCGTATAATATTGTCCAAAGTTGCAATTTTCTATTGATAGATGGCGCTGTTGTAAAGTAAAAGAGATATTGACAAATACAGCCCTAGATGTCGCTAGTGGCAAGTTTTGATGTATTCAGTTGTTGTTGTATTTATAGAACCACAATATTGCTTTTTTTGTAAGGAAACTAGCGATGTCTTTTTGTTTTCTTAAATTGTTTTTGTTTACAGTTTAATAAATTATTCAATTTTACATGTTTATATACATTATATGCACTTATGCAGGTATATATGTAAACTCATGGATTGTTGTTCTTACTAATTGCCAGATGGAGCCTTGCAATATAGAAGTACTTCTTAAAATTAGCGTTAGATGGCGTATAAGACATGGAAAGCACATTAGTACTTTTTGAAATTAGCGCTATCTATGTGATTTATTGAAAACTACTTAGTAAAACCAATACATTATTAGTTACTTATCAAATAATCAATTTTATCGTGAAAAATGAAGATTATGAGGCGTGCAGTTTAGGATTTTCCAAAGTATTTTTATCAATATTTTTGTTTATATTTTTAGTACGAATATATTATGTTGTAAGTTTTTTTTATTGCAAACTGGGAAACACACGCATGACAGCCATTATAGGTGTATAAATGTTATAGTTTACAATATCTGAGGCAAAGCTGACCCTCTATTTACAGTAAAAGTTTTTACCATATAAGACAAGAGTGAAGGCATGTGATCGACTGTACCCTAGTACCTGAAACACATTAAGATGCTTCATGAACAATCCATCCATCCATCCATCAGCCTTTCAACGTCCACTGCTGTACATAGGCCTCCCCAAGAGAACGCCACAACGAGCGGTCCCGTCATGGGGGATAATGCCGTAATCGCCACGCTTGACAGGTGAGTTGGCGATCGCAGTGGATGTTGTTAATACCCTCAGTCGGCTCTTACGACTCCTGTGGGTAGAGAGGGGTGGGACAATTCTAAAGCCGGCCCCACACGGCCAATGTCATGATCAATAGCGAGAAGATATTGATATCTAGCCATTCGGGAATTGAAACAAACAGATTAAGATAATCAATATATATATATATATATATATATATATATATATATATATATATATATATATATATATATATATATATATATATATATATATGTATATATTTATTTTTTAACGAACACGAATTCCAGAAGATGCATTACAATGCTGTTACAATGTTGTTCTTTAAACCAATCACGTGGCTACTTAAGTCTAACCAGAGAGTTACCTCTAAAACAATAAAAAGCGTGAAAAAAATTCTTTAGCTACAACGCCAGCGGGATGCGAAACATCCATTGTAATTACAACAAGTAGCTTGTGACATGAACATAAACGGTACTTATAGGTAACTCTATATTTACGTAAAGATTTCAAATTCGTATAGCGGATTCGTAACTTACAATCAAACAAGTCGGACATTTAATCGAGGTTTTACCCACATCCTTGTATCCCCAATACAACATTGCAAAACTCTACCGTTCGGTAGTTCGATAGGTTGTTGCATCTGCAGTTTCAACGTCAATTAAGAAATACCTGTTTGGGTTATATGCTCAGCGTTGCGATAATAAAAGCGACCAGGCTACACAGTTGCGTTTGTATTGAACTTGATATGATACAGAAGAACGTTTTGAAACTAGGTCAATATTATAATGGTCGCTCCATTTTTTTAAGGAAAAGTGAATAGGTGTCCACTAAGCTAATTTCAAAATATTAAGTTTATTTTTGAAGTGAATTCGGAAGCTAGAACTTTACATTTTCAATGATATTATGGTGTTTTATAACAGCTTCACCACAAAAAGAATTTTGTTCAACAACATTAACCTTTTCAAAAGAGACTCATTTATTATCATCAATGTCTACCCAAATGCTGAAATGGTCTGGATACCAACCTCGCACGTTGAGTTTGGTTTAACTCAATCGTGTGGACTATTATACTTAATACTAAGTACCTACTTGCTAATGAAAATTAAAAAAGAAGTCAGCAGGTGAATCCGCAACAGATCAACTACAATAGCTTGGTTATAATATGACATAAGCTAAAATCAATTGTATGTTAAGAACCACGAAGGGTGGAATCTATACCTAAAATATTTTTTCTAAATTGAAACCACAAAGCTATCGTAGGTCTACTTACCTACCTACCTATTTAACTTCTAATCCACTGCATCCTTTAGGATTTGAGTCACATCGAGCTTTATTTTTATATATATATTTTCATGTCGTCCTAAGTAATAATCCCGCATATCAAGGGCTTGGATTGTAAACGATAGTTTAAACGCAAGATTTTAAGCAGTAAGTGCTGTTTGTTAGTCTGACGTAGTAATGTGATCCATAGTTTTCTTCAGTCAGTATGATGCACCCTCTTATATGCAGGCAAGCTAACTGCCAGATATATAAAACTGATATTTATCATTATTTATGAATGTTATTGACGTGCGACTTATAAATTAATAGATTTTTTTTAAAACAACTAGGTTGTAACGTTATTAATTTATAAAGAAGCTTGCATTTTCCTATTCTGGCAGATGCTTTTCAGGTAGGTATCAATAATTGAATTATAATGTAAATAACTATTTGTAAAGTATTTATGAGGATATTAATTAATTATAAAACTCCAAACACTGAACCTGAACTTGATTTTATGCTTAAAACAAAGCTGTAAACTGCCTCTGTGGTGCAATACTAGTGTGAGCGACTGCTGGTCATTAGATCTTGGGTTTGATCACAGGGTCGGGCAGTATCATTGAGCTTTTTTGTAAAAAAAAATTATCAGTAGCAGCCCAGAGTTTGGAAATGTGCCCGGTAGACGGCAATAGGCTCGCCCACTATTACGTGAAACTTAAACATAGGTGGCGAATACTTTCAGGTTGTATTATATAACTAATAAAATTAGTTATTGCGGACATGGACCTAACCTTCAATAAATTTTTTTGCTTGCATATGTTAATTGTATGTGTAAAAATGGACTTCCTATTTAGCAACCTGATGGTCATAATTAATTGGGGGCCTTAATTAAGGCTGTTAGTACATAAACTTTAAGGTAAGCAAACTACATCCGATATAGTATATATAAAATTATCATAAGCAAGGACGAGTTCATTTCCAAATATTATTACATAAATCATTATTTATTTTAAGGATAAATGACTACCCTATTGACCTGTGTATTTCTTTACACACTAAAACTTTTGGATTATGAGATAAAAGACATCTAAGATGGTTATGGAAATATCTCAAAATCCAATATTTGATCAAAAATAACACCATAATTATAAATAAATCAATGTCTGCATGATAAATAAAATAATATCTACATATATAAACAAATGATGAGGCTTAAATCACTAAAAATATAACTTACATTCATAAAATCACATTACGATATTCACGATACACAACAACAAATTATAAATATTAAAAACATTGTGTCCGTTATCAGGCCGTAATTGGCACATGTCCTTTGAAAAAGATTAACATTAAAATTTTTTATATTTACAATATTTTACGGAACTATGATCATCTCAGACACCATATCAGTACCCACTGATATAGTGTCTGAGATGATCAAGCTTGGAGGCTCATTATCTGCGAATCTTTCCTGGTGCTTCTCAATTTATTTTGGAGCTCAGGAATGGTTCCCCAGGACCGGAGAAGCACAGTCATCGTGCCCTTGTTTATAAACAAGGGTTCACGTTATGATTGTGCAAACTACATAGCCTTAAGCTTAACCAGCTTGGCAGCCAAAGTGAATGGTAAGTTTATTAAAAGGAGAATGAGGATGGTGTCTGATGAATTCCTGTGTGAGGCACAAGGAGGTTTCAGGTGTGGCAGTGGATGCATGGCTCAAGTGTTTTCTCTGCGCAACATTGTGGAAAAGCATCTGGCTGTAGGTCAGATTGTTTTCTGCAGTTTTGTGGATTTGGAGATACGTAGGACTTAAACATAGCTGGCGAATCGTGGGTATGTAATACACCTCTGCCTACCCCTTTGAGGAATACAGGTGTGATGCTATGTTTTTGTGTTATATTTAAACGCAGCAGACAGCTAGACTGTTTAACTCTAACTAACTAGAACAAATCGGTCATGTATTGAAGGAAGGTGGAGTCAGGAGTTTTCGAAAAGAATTATGAATATTGAGGAAGCGAGAGATATATGCAAGAATAGATAAATAATAAAGAATAGATTATTAATATTCCTTTTGGCGCTCTGTTCTCTATGCCTACTCCGCAAGTAAAATGGCGTGTTGATAAGTAGTTATAGTAGTAGTAGTATTATTTTGCCTTGGGTCTCCAAGAACGGACACGTAAGATGACTATTTTCATTGTTCTTGCAATAGCATAATGACATATTAATTAGACTCTTAACAAAATCCAGCTACTTGTTGGTACTTACATACCATCAAAACATTGCCACAGTAAAAAAAATAAAACCATAATTTGTAAAGCAGATCGGGTAGAGAGTACATTTTTCCAAAGCAAAGTATAGAAAGAATGATATTCATTCACAGTCCTACTAAATATTATAAATTAATTCTCTAGTAGTAGAGCTTATCTTATCCCAGCATGAATGGGCCAGCTCGATCGGAGAACTACCACCCTCTCACAAAGTTCAGCGTGTAACAACGGTAGTTAATCTTACCCTTGTGATTCGTATGGTGAGTGAGAGCGCCGGACTCCCAAACCCACTCCTTATTCTTTCCTTATTATCCTACATATCCTCTCCTTGTAATCCTCTGCCTATCCAGCTCCTATGCCTTTCCTTGAAGATGGCGACGTGCGAGTGACGACTCTGGTTTTGCTAGCGTCTATAGGCAACGGTAACCGCTTACCATCAGGTGGGCCGTATGCCATGTAGTATATACTGCATGGGTGACATACAAGCGTACAAAAAGACGTTTTTTGTTCAGATGTTAAAGCCCTCGTCACACAGAGGCGGGAGCCGCGGGAAAGCGTCCGCGATCTGGGACGGGATTTTTTGTAATATTCGAATTTGTATGCAACCTGTCACATAGCAGCGAGCGCGTTCCGATCTCCCGCGCGAGAAGATCGGTACGACAAGCAGGAGATCGCTTCGCGGGAAGGACGCCCCGGAGTGCGGGACGGGCGGCCGGCGAGGGTGCTGTATTCTACGGTAGTCGTTACAAGCTGTCACACAGAGCGAAGCGATCGCGGGGCGGTCGCGTTCCGATCTCACGAATTGTATTTTTTTACAACTTAAATGTACGATAGTTTCAGTTTCAATGTGAATGCAACAGAAAAACTAATTGAATTAGTTAGACGTCACCCATGTCTATATTATACTAAAGACAGGCATTAAAAACACTTTAAAGAAGGATATTATTTGGGAAAAGATAGCCAAGGAAGATCGTGAACAATTGGATCGCTTTTGGTGTCACATCGACTGTGTTCCCGCCGCGGGCTGCGGACGGTAGCCTTGTGTGACATGCTACGGACCGCTATCGCTTCGCGATTGATCGCTTTCTCGCGGCTCCCGCCTCTATGTGACGAGGGCTTTAGAGGTTTGTTACTCAATCATGCAAAAATAACTGAGAAATTGAATGTTTAGCACATAGATAGCTTATATTATTACCTGGTTTAAAACATAAGATACTTCTTATCCCGGAAAAATATTAGCTTCCTAAGGGATTATCAAAAAACAAACAACAAGACATATTGACTTGAATTGTGGTATACATTGGATCATTCCTAGTTATTAAACAGGCGGTAATCGACACATTCAATATATTGGAATACATTCTATAAGTGCATAGTTGAAAAGCTAGAATACAACGTAAGCGAGTTACAAGTATTTTTCTAAGTATTATTTAGTTAATTGATGGCACAAAAGAATGTCGAAGACAATAGAATATTGTATAGTACGAGTACTTACAGTAGGTTTAGCCACGAATATTATGTCTCTCACATTTTAAAATACAAATTATTTGTGAATAAGGAAAAAGAGACTTTTTGTACTAGCGGGAATCGAACCCGCGTCTTTTGCAATCCGGGGAAGTGCTTTAAGCCACTGAGCACTGAGAATTTGATGAGATCGGGATGATCGTAAAATCTGTACTATAGCTCAGTGGCGTAGAGCACTTCCCCGGATTGGAAAAAACGCGGGTTCGATTCCCGCTAGTACAAAAAGTCTCTTTTTCCGTATTCACAAATAATTTGTAGTTTACACATTATTATCGAAACACTTTCTGAATTCACGTTTTATGTTATTGTGGCAAACAATAGGTAACAGTTAAATTAAATAATAGAATCGATTACAATCATTACCTAAGGCTGAGTTCACACATAGCACAGCACCGCAACAGTCGTATGAACAATGTACTGCGTTATTCTTTAAAAGGTGCAGTACAGTGTCATGTTGACCCAGCCTTAAATTTTACCGTGTCTATATACTCATATAATTCTAAGGCGCGTAAAAAATACAGATTAGTTCATTGATGCACTCAATGTGCTTGATTATATGCCACTCTTCATATGCCTATCTTATGTAAGATTTGATGTTTTTGCCAGAATTCTTTAAACTGTTGTAACTTATATAACTGAGTCTGTTTTTTACATTTTCTATCTATGTCAGTCATTTTTTGTCATAGACTACTCTCAATTTATGAATAATCAAAATAACTGGTTTGATAAATATTATTGAACCATATTATCCAGGGCTTCAGTTATACGAGTAGGTAATATCTGTTCAGTTTATACTTAACATAAATAACGTTAACGTTTTTTAATAAAATCTTTTTTTGAAATATAATACCTCAAACTGGCTCCGAAGGATTTTTGGGAATCCATGAATGTGTTTATTTCTTAACTATTTATACAGAAAGGCTATCAAGATAATCTATAGAGTTGTCTCTATCAGAGTTTTGATAGCGTTAAGGTCTCGTTGCATTCCATTCTAGAGGTTTATCCGATTTTTAAGGCAATCAGGATATGCAATCTAGTCTCAGTCTCCGTCTCTACCATCAATATGCATCCATCCATCCATCTATCAGCCTTTCAACGTCCACTGCTGGACATAGGCCTCCCCAAGAGAACGCCGCAACGAGCGGTCCTGTGCCGACCGCATCCAACGGCTCCCCGCAGCTTTGACCAGATCATCGGTCCATCTGGTGGGGGGCCGTCCTACGCTGCGCCGTCCGATACGTGGTCGCCACTCGAGAACCTTTCGTCCCCAACGGTTATCGGTTCGTCGAGCGATGTGGCCTGCCCATTGCCACTTCAGCATGGCACCCCGGCGGGCTATGTCGGTCACTCTCGTTCTCCTATGGATCTCCGTATTACGGATTCGATCACGTAGGGAAACACCAAGCATAGCCCGCTTCATGGCCCGCTGAGCGACTTTGAGCTTTAAAATGAGGCCAACATTCAGGGACCACGTCTCTGTTCCGTATGTTATCAATGGTAACACACACTGGTCGTAGACCTTCGATTAACCTCTTTCTCGAAGTTGTGCCTACCTAACTGGACTGTTTGTCCCAGGTAGACATAATGGTCGACAACTTCGAGAAGCGCACTCCCGACTAGGACCGGTGCTGAAATGACATGGACATTAGACATGATTTTCGTCTTGTCCATGTTCATTTTGAGACCCACTGGTCGGGAAACCCTGCTGAGATCATTGAGCATGGTGCCAAGGTCCTCCAGAGATTCTGCCATGACTACGATGTCGTCGGCATATCGAAGGTGAGTGATGTATTCGCCATTGATGTTGGTGCCGAATCCGGTCCAGTCCAAGAGCTTGAAGACATCTTCCAATGCAGCGGTGAAGAGTTTCGGGGGCATAACGTCTCCCTGTCTAACACCTCTCTGCAGTTGGATCGGTCCCGTACTCTTGTCCTGAACACGGACTGACATGGTGGCGTTTCTATACAAGCACTTCAGCACTTCGATGTACCGATTGTCAATTTGGCACCGCTGAAGGGACTGCAGCACCGCTGAAGGGACTGCAGCACCGCTGAAGGGACTGCAGCACCGCCCAAGTTTCGATCGAATCGAAGGCTTTCTCATAGTCCACAAACGCCAGGCAGATTGTATTCCTTGGTTTTCTGTATAATCTGGCGTAGCGTGTGAATGTGGTCTATGGTACTATAGCCTTTTCGGAAACCGGCTTGTTCGGGAGGCTGGACGTCGTCAAGCCTGCGCGTGAGTCGATTTGTAATGACCCTCGAAAACAACTTATAGACGTGGCTCAAGAGCGAGATGGGTCTATAGTTCTTTAAGAGGGTTCTGTCACCTTTCTTGAAGAACAGCACCACCACGCTTCTGGTCCACGACTCTGGAACGTCGCCCCCGAGAACGACGGAATTGAACAGCCTCTGAAGAGCTTTTAAGATCGGCTTTCCGCCTGCTCTCAGAAGCTCTGTGGTGATTCCGTCATCTCCCGGTGCCTGTCCGTTCTTTAGTTGTTTGAGAGCCATTCTGATCTCGTACAGGCTGACGTCCGGGATATCTTCGGTAAAGTGCCGAGTTAGTTTGGATCTGGGGTCTTGGACCAAGCCAACAGCAGGGCTCTGGGATCTGTACAACTGTCCATAGAACTGCTGGACCTCTCCCAAGATCTCATCTCGAGAAGAAATGATAGTGCCGTTGTTGGTCCTCAGTTTGGTCAACTGACTTTGGCCAACAGACAGATCTCTTGCGAACACTTTCGAGCCTTGGTTCCGCTCTATCGCCTCTTTAATACGGGTAGTATTAAATTGGCGAATATCGTGCCGCACAGCCTTGGAGATCTGTCTGTTTAACCGCCTTAGGCAGGACCAATCGGCTGAGGACTGGACTATCATTTCTTTCCTCCTCTCCATGAGTTTGAGAGTATGGTCCGAGAGTTTACGATTCCTACTGACGCGACGGGCCTTGAAGTAAGTCGACCCGACCGCGTGGACAGTTTGCACGAACCTGCTGTTCATATCGCTCGCTGATTCACACTCATCTAGACATTGGAAGCGATTTTGTAGTTCGAGCTGAAAGCTCTCGGGGTTCTGGTATTGGGTAGGTGTTGGTCGGAGCGTAGACTTCATCAATCGCGACCTCTCGACTTTTGTTCTAATATTCAAGATGCCTCTGACTAGTCGGTGATCACTCCCAGTTTTAATCCTGCTGATCACTGAGACATCATTGAATATGTGTCGTTTGTCCGACAGGATGAAGTCAATCTCGTTTTTCACTGAACCATCAGGGCTGATCCAGGTCCATTTTCGCTGGGGCTGCTTCCTGAAGAAGGAATTCATCATGAAGAGGCTTTTCTTCTCCAGAAAATCAGCCAGCATCTGGCCCCTGTGGTTCCTCTGCCCAAATCCATAGTGCCCCACCTTCAGCTCATCGTCTGTCCTTTTGCCCAGTTTCGCGTTGAAGTCTCCCATAACCACCGTGAAATAGGTTTTAGACAAGTGGATGGCCTTCGAGATGTCCTCATATAGGGCCTCCATCTCGTCATCGGAGTGTGTCGAGGTCGGTGCGTAAACCTGTATGACCTTCAACGAATACCGTTTGGTTATTCTGAGTATAAGGTACTACGCTACCCTACTCGACACACTTTCAATCCTCTCCACGTTGCCTACGAGAGATCTGCGAACGATAAACCCGACACCCCCTTGGGACTGGTGGTCGCCCTCCGGGTGGAAGAGCAAGTTCCCGGACTGGAGGATTGTCGTGCCCTCACCCTCTCTTCGGACTTCTGACAACCCTTTGATTTGTTTATGGTAGCCTATCCGCGACCGGAGATTCTTCGCACCCCCTGCTCCGCCGTTACCGGGCCCGCTACCGGTAGGCCACGGAATAGCGGAGCTACCGTGACTGAGGGCCGTTTTTTGTTGGGTGCTCATTTTTTTTGGGGGATATTGCCGTAATCGCCACGCTTGGCAGGCGGGTTGGCGATCGCAGTGGATGTTATTAATACTCGAGGAAGTGCTGCTGCCCACTCCCGCGGTATTCCCTCAGTCGGCTCTTACGATTCCCATGGGTGGAGAGGGGTGGGACAATTCTAAAGCCGGCCCCACACGGCAAATATGCATCAGATCGCAGGATTCAAACACATATACAGATATGCTGGTAGAAAAAAAAATACTAAGTTAAGAGCGTTCCCGTATATCAATTGCTGCTGTACGAAAAGCTATGGTATCCTAGGCTTCTGATTTCTTTAACAACGTCAATGCGGAAATATACATTGTACATCCTAGAGAGGCACAAGGTTGTTGTTCAATGTGGCATATTTCTCATGAAATTTTGTGTGCATATTGAGTAGGTCTGAGAATCGGACAACATCTATTTTTTATCCCTCTAAATGTTAAGGGTAAGTCCACCCCTATTTTTTTTTTATTTTTATATATTTTTTTATTTTTTTTTATTATGATTCGGCATTAAATAATACAACCCCAAAATTTTCAACCTTCTACTGCCGATGTAGAAAAAATTTATATGGCAAAACAACGTTTGCTGGGTCAGCTAGTAAATATATAATATGGGACGACAGAAATGCCAGAGACTCCAGCCAGAGAACAAATACTCACTATTCTACAATCAGAGGATTAAAACGCTAAGCAGCACTAGATATCAGTATTACTAATCGATTTAGTTTAATTACTTTTCATTACAAAGATGACACATAGTGTTTTAATTGACCATCATTGCGTGTCGGGTCTTTCGGATTTATTTTCCATAAGTAAGTTACAAATATTTATGCGATTTACAAATTATTATTCTGATTAAAACAGAACTCTTATACGTTTATATATGAATATAATAAATTAATTATATGTCTGTAAAGCCCCCTGCGAGACGACAGTCTAGTTCCAAATGCTATCATAAAAAAAATCTTTGACAGCTTATCAGATTATAAATTGCTTTTCATGTTTCTATAAAAAGTAAGGAAATTATTAAATCTTTTTATTAAAACTATGTTTTAATCTGTTACGTGCTAAACGACAAAAAAACGACCTACATTAAATAATGTGTGACTGACGCACAATATTTTATTAGCATTGAAAATATTCACAGCATGCTGGAATTATTATGCAAGGAGTGACCACATTTGCAGTCTTCTCATACCCAAACGGGGGAAGTCAGATACGAGGCGAGGGTCAGCTTTGTAAATGTACACTCACTTTCGCTCGTTCAGTACCCGCACGGTATAAGCACGTGTTACACGCATATAGGTACTAAAAATTAAAAACCGAAACAAAAATAATAAATGTGAATAAATAAAATTATAATAAAATTGTAGTGATTTTGTTTATAAAAAATATATACATAAGCAGTGTTGCGTTGTTCTTAAAAATTTTAAAAGGGTTTGTTTCGATGACAAGATGATAAAAGGTGCTAAGTGGCTAATTTTAGCTGGAATTGCTGTATTACAAATATCAGGTGAGGTTTTAAATTAATCAAAGGGTTGGTGATAGATTTTTCTAGAACACACAATCTATCTATTGTTATAATAATTTAAAAAAATATATAAAAAATTGTTGTATTAAACATGCTTTCTAAACCTAAAATTGAAAACGAGGATAGAAATTGTCACGAACAGGAAACATTTAAAAAAGTTAATTTTCTTATTTTAGTAGTGGCTAGCATTATTTAAAATTAAACTAACTTCTACTAGAAATTACTAAAATGTGTTCTAGAATCTACATTGTAAAAGAGACATTTCCATAATGAATTATGATTGATTTTGGGAAAGCCGTATACACGTAATAAGGAAATATTTTAAAGTTAAACCTTCTTACGAAAACTATACTGTGATATGCCAACATTTCATTTAGCGTCTTACCAAAAAGAAGGTTACATACCTACCTATACATTATTTGGGACGAATCATCATAGTCAATAACCCTTTATAAAACATTATAAATATTTGTAAACACAAATATTTTTCTATTCAAATATATGTGTAACTGGTCGCTTATTTTGTCTATCATCGTTAAAATCATAAATTTCTACTGTATTTTAAACAGGATGTCCTTAATTCGAAGTATACACAACCAATTATTTATGGTATTAACAAATTGGACAGCATACATAAGAGAGTGCAGTTGCAACGCCTCGACGTAACCCACAACCTATACAATTACATAAGACGAGTAACTTTGTATTGTAGTAACTGACTGGGAATGCACTTTCTTACGATTTAGCATGATTCTGTGATTCACAAAATGATACAATACAGATTTTTTTTCTTCATAAAGTATTAAATATGATATCAGTAAATTACATCTTCTTATTTACTGTTATAAAGCTGTAACAGTGCTGTGTCTGTACATTGAAGATATTTGAGAAAAAAATACATATTAAGACGTGTCTAAACACAAAACAACTTTTTTTGATTTTTTGTCTGTTTATCTGTTTGTCTGTTTGATCGTTCACGCATCACGCAAAAACTACAGAACGGATTTTGATTTATTTATTTGATAGCTCTTGATTAGACTTAAAAACTGGTATATATTTTATCCCGCTACTATATCGGGAACCTGAGATATAGCCCAAAAACTAGCTTTGGCCTGTGGCGAAGCCGCTGGCAAAGGCTAGTTCATAATATAGCAAGTTTAATGATTTAAAATTATATTTATTTTACTGTCAACCTTTAGCGCATTGATTTATTTATTATCTGCCAAGTCTTGATCAAATCGATTCAGACATAAAATGAAATGAACTGACCTTAGCATATTTATTTAATTATGCTTTAATCACTTCACGTGATTCCAGAAATACTACATTGTGATGGAAGTACAAAGTCCGTAACAACAATTTTAATAAAGCGAGACTTGCAAGCGTAATAAAATATAAATCTAGGTAGGTATGACGTTTATCGATACTGTTATCGACATTATTCAAAATTATGTGAGAATTTGGTAACAATTAATCACAGCTCGTTGAAGGAAAACATTGTGAGGAAACTTGCTTGCAATGAGAGATTTTCTCGATGGCTTGTGAAGTCTGCCAACCCGCATTGGGCCAGTGTGGTAGATTGTACCTTAATCCTTCTTACCGTGAGAGAAAACCCATGCCCAATAGTGGGACAGAAAAAGGGTTGTAAAATAATATAATTGGTATAATATTTATTGATAACTGTTGTCGATTATCAAGTATTCGAGTCTACCAGGTAGAGTTATATAGGTTATGTCCAACATTTATTATATAAATTATGTATATTACGATAAAGGTATCAAAATATATACGTCAGAACATAATTAACTCAGTGCTTGAAGCAAGCACACAAATGCAGCGATTATACGTATAACACTACATCACGGCACAGTGGATGACCCATAAATCATTAAACTATATGAACAGTTTGTAAATATTGTTACGTGAAAACAAATAAATTGATAGTAAAACCTCAATTTTTGTACCGTGTAATATATGGATAGCCGTGATGAATCCGGTGGTCGTGAGCACAGTGACCACTTCCGAAGTGTTACTAGCACTCAACCGCATTCGTATTACGTAATAGCTGTCCGCTATAACTTAACTAAACCGGTTTGTTAATTGTATTAATGTTAAACATCTGTTGACATTCGGTTTCACTTCCAAGCTTGTAATCATTTTATAAATATCCTAAAATCTTTTAATTATTTTTGGAAGGCCATATTAGGCTAGTAAAAATATCAAGTTTTTTAATGTAAATTCTACTTATTTGACTATGTACACACAAAATACTACATTTGACAATGTATTCACATAATGTTTTTCAACTCAGCGAAATATGTTGTAACAACAACTAAATAAAACATTAGGAATGTTGTCTTTAAGTTTTTTAAATAGTTTTTGTATATTATGTGTTTCGTATATTTTTTTCGTTATGCAATGGAAAATGTTCCTAACCGCACATCCTGTTGTTTGGGGTAATCAGAAGGGTTGTGGGGGGGGGGGGGGGCATTATAACATCCATAGTAAATTCTTTTCACAATGTATATGATATATTCTCTATGGCTAAACGATTTCTGAATACGCGAAATACAACTAAACATAATTGCATACTTAATCGTATTCTGATAAAGTTAAGATCGACGAATGGTGTCTTAACACTGTATACATTTACTTAAATAATGCACACTTCAACATAAATTTACTATTTTAATAAGTCAAATCAGTGGTACCAGGTTCTATCCTCGGGCGGAGGTCTTAGCTTTACAACCTCTAATTTGACACCTCTGACTGAGAAATTGTGCCGATCTATATTAATATTATAAAAAAATAATGCTTGTAAGCTTGGATGTTGGTCCGCAAAAATATTCATCTTATTAAAAAAAAAACACCAATATTTTGAAATGGAGTGTCTAGTGGTAGAGCCTTGCTTATCCAAACATGAATGGGCCAGCTTGATCGGGGAAGTATCACCCTCTCACAGAAGATCAGCGTGAAACAATGGTAGGAGTGTCTTCCGCTGTGTTTCGTATGGTGAGTGAGAGAGCCAGAGACCCAAACCTCCTGACCTCTTTTTATTATCCGTTCTATACTCTCCTTATTGTCCTTCTTCTCCCTATCTCTTTCCTCGGAGAGGGCAACCGGTGATTGATGCCTCTGGTGTTGCTAGCGTCTATAGGCTACGGCCATGGCCCAATAGTACTGTTACTAGGCAATTTAAAAAAGGAAAAATATATACAAGGCATCACATCAAATAACATGAATAGTTAATCATTTCGTAATAGGTGATGGACCTTGTCCCTAAAGACATTTTCATAACTATGCGATTACACCTTTAGCTAATGTCAATAGGTTTTATAAATATTTTAACCTTCAGTTGCAGATTATTCAAAGGAATAATGAACACACGCAATATTAATAATTTTGTACCGCGTTAAGATATAGCGGTAGCTCGCAGCTAATTCTAGAAGGTCGTAACGTTGCTAGGCTTGTTCGAAATTATATGCATTCACGAATTATGACTGCCTGGTTCAAGAAAACATTGTGGGTCTATCAATGGGACATTTAAAAGTTGATACCTGCATTATGATTAGTTATTTACTTGTGTTTTTTTTTCTGCTAAAATAATTTTTTGATCGTTACATTAAATAGATTCCTTCATTCTTCTGTATACATAGCACATGCGTGTATTGTGTTTATGGTGCAGAACCTAATTACTATTACTGTTTCCATTATGACTAGGTATTACCCACTACAATACGGATTTAAGGCATATCTATAGAAGACATGGGTTACGAGTAGTTACAGGTTTTCGGAATCATGAACAAAAGTGTGGCTACAATTTCTTTCGGATATAGCGCGTTGTCCGTTTAGTAGGGCCGCAGTTAATGTAAATACTGGTGTTCAGCTAAAGGACCAATAGGTGCATTGGAAGCTAACTCCAATAAAATTAGGAAAAGGCTAGCATGATGATATTGACGATTGTTACGATTATTATGCTCGATATATCCTTTTTTACATACTGCTGTATCTATCTCATATCCTTTGTCGTCAACGAATTGAAGGTAATTTTATTCGTAATGCTGATTAATAATATGTCTAGATGGAGTGTCACTCTTATAAACGTCATATAAAACGGGTGGGAATTATCATGCAAGTGTGTGACAGCTGTCACTACACATGTGCAAATTGTGTTTTTATTCTAAAAAAAATATTCCTGTTCAACTGTTACGACATAAAAAAATAACAAAATTACAAATAGTAATATTGTAATTAATTCCGAAAATGACAACTGTGCAGCTTTATGGATTAATTATGTTAGGTAATGTGTCTATCGTTAAATATCATCAACATTGTAAGATTACGCGGGAAATTTAAGTTCATAAACTGGTTCACACAAAAAATTACGAATTATAATTTAATTTATTTTCGGAATATTTATATGAGTTATTTAGCCAGTTACGGTATGAAATAATGTTACTAACCGATGATAAGAGATATCTTTAGTGCTCATTTTCCAATTTTTGTACTTCATTTCGGCACACTTTAATTAAGCGCGTTGACATTTTAAATGACACACTATTGCTCCTGGATATCGTGTCAAGTGACGTCACGAATGACACAGCTTTGGGCTGAAGAGTTCGCCCCAATTTTTTTGACGCGTTCACAACGCCTAATGTCCATCTAGACATATTATTAATCTAAGTATATTTTATATATCGCAGTCTATTTTTAAAGGATATGGCTAAACGACTGTTCTAAGCATATAAATAAATTTCTTACTAGCTTAATTTCAAAATTCATTAATTCATTATTATGGTTTTATTTAGGTTTTATTATTCTCCTAGAACTTTTATGAACTAATCAAATAATTAAAGGTTGTTTTCATGTTTTTTTGTTTGACAAGGAAAACATAAAACAATATGGCCTTCCCTTCACAAATATGTGGACAATAAACCTACTTTTAAAGATATATATGAGCTGAAATTATCGGTATTAATTATTATTGTAATATTTGTAAATAAATAATAATAAATAAATATTCACGAACATTTTTACACAACGTCCTCTGGTCCCAAACTAAGCTTAATGCTTGTGCTATGGGTACCAGATTACGGATATAATACATATATTGCTTTTTTTGTAAATATATACATATAATAGATAGAAAACACTCAGACGCAGTACAAATATCTGGGTTCATCACACAAATAGTTGTGCTGAGTGGGAATCGAAACCACGACCTCGTGCACGGAAATCGGTTACACTACCGACTACGCTACGAGGCCTAATTATACCAAGTGGGAGTACCCACTTGGTATCGAGCCCGAGCTGGTTGGTACCACCATCTCCTGTATGACCGGCCATGAAGCACATCGTTGCATTTTAGCTGTAGCAGGAAATAGCCGTTTATTCTTCCATTTCATAACGGTGAAATGAAATAGTGAGCAGCGGCTTGACAATACTCTCGGTATAGTTGAGTCCATGAGCAACGGTTACCATTTACCGTCAGATGGGCCGTGGCTCGTCTGCCAAAACTTAAACAGTGCCGCAATTATAATATAATATAGGTACATATAGGTAACCTTTGCACAGGAGTGAATGAATAAATGTCATTGTTCTTATTTTATTTCAATAATAGCTGTGCCCTGTGGTTTCATCTACGTATAATTTAATAATAATAATACCATAGTTTATTAATAATAATGTTTGTTTATAAGTTTGTGTATTGTATTTTCAGGATTTGATTGTAACGATATGAAAAGTTCCTGAAACTTTTTCATGTGAAATTCTAATATTTAGTTATTCAGCATTACTGGGTACAATGTTTATTCATTGCTAGAGCAGTCGTCCATACTTTATTTTGCCATGTCCTTTGTGATGTTATATGGCGAATATTTGATTAGTTTTTTATCATGTGCTATATAGAACATATAAGGATCAAATTATATTTTTTATCTGTTCTGTCTTAACATGCTCAGCTACTTTAAAGATCAAATTATTTGTGAATGTGAAAAAAGTGGTCACTGCGATGGCTTAGCACTCTAGAGCACTTCCCCGGATTGGAAGGGACGCAGGTTCGAATCCCGCCCTGATACTGTCCGCGACTTTGCGTGGACTACAGAATATGCGTAGGTATATACTCTACGGCATAGTAATTATCTCTATACAAATACTACTATCCCACAGGAAATATTCATTATTTCAGGAGAAAAAGTATTTGTGTTTTCTTCTAGGTTCTGGACTAGATGTAGGTATGCTAAATTAATAATGATCGGTTTACTACTTACGACGTGATGCACTTTCGCGTTTATAATATTAGTTAGAATAGCCTTCCTTAAAAATTTGGAATTAAATGCAATAAGATTTTTCAAATCCGTGTTGGTAGTTAGAAAGAGAACCTTGAATTGGCCCTTTTTCAATGACATTTTTTTGTGGGATATAGGTACCTACTATAAAAATTATTATGCGGTCGACATATACTTAATATTTGCAAAACATGCTACTGGATTTTAAAGTGCCAATAATATGCTTTTTTAACTAAATTTTTTGCACGCCTCATAAGCGAAGCGTTGAGGTCTGTTCTAATCCCGGTTGACACGGCACAGCTGATTTTTCAAACTTAAAATGTCTCTATTTATCATATATTGCACTTGTAAAATAATATCTACACACACATATAAAGAACAAACACTATTTTTAACACTCATGATATTTTTGATGCCATTTTTGTTGTTTAAACTAGTCAAAAAACTTTAAACACAAAGTGAAAAATGTGAAATCGAAAATAACAGTCAGGAGCAGGATTTGAACCTGCATCTTCTGGATACCGTCCAGATGCTTTACCAATTCAGCCATCCTGACAATTGCTCCTGACTGCTAATTTCGATAACACATCATACTTAACGTCTTTGGGTGACGCCTGCGCCATCTGTCGGACGTATTTTCATACATTATACCGACCAGGTAAACTTAATTTTACAATTAAGATTTTTACCTAATAATGACGCAAACCCTATAAATATTTATATATATTTTTAGCATTTGACATGCTTAGCACTATACATTAAACACAAAGTGAAAAATGTGAAATCGAAAATAACAGTCAGGAGCAGGATTTGAACCTGCATCTTCTGGATACCGTCCAGATGCTTTACCAATTCAGCCATCCTGACAATTGCTCCTGACTGCTAATTTCGATAACACATCATACTTAACGTCTTTGGGTGACGCCTGCGCCATCTGTCGGACGTATTTTCATACATTATACCGACCAGGTAAACTTAATTTTACAATTAAGATTTTTACCTAATAATGACGCAAACCCTATAAATATTTATATATATTTTTAGCATTTGACATGCTTAGCACTATACATTAAACACAAAGTGAAAAATGTGAAATCGAAAATAACAGTCAGGAGCAGGATTTGAACCTGCATCTTCTGGATACCGTCCAGATGCTTTACCAATTCAGCCATCCTGACAATTGCTCCTGACTGCTAATTTCGATAACACATCATACTTAACGTCTTTGGGTGACGCCTGCGCCATCTGTCGGACGTATTTTCATACATTATACCGACCAGGTAAACTTAATTTTACAATTAAGATTTTTACCTAATAATGACGCAAACCCTATAAATATTTATATATATTTGTAGCATTTGACATGCTTAGCACTATACATTAAACACAAAGTGAAAAATGTGAAATCGAAAATAACAGTCAGGAGCAGGATTTGAACCCGCATCTTCTGGATACCGTCCAGATGCTTTACCAATTCAGCCATCCTGACAATTGCTCCTGACTGCTAATTTCGATAACACATCATACTTAACGTCTTTGGATGACGCCTGCGCCATCTGTCGGACGTATTTTCATACATTATACCGACCAGGTAAACTTAATTTTACAATTAAGATTTTTACCTAATAATGACGCAAACCCTATAAATATTTATATATATTTTTAGCATTTGACATGCTTAGCACTATACATTAAACACAAAGTGAAAAATGTGAAATCGAAAATAACAGTCAGGAGCAGGATTTGAACCTGCATCTTCTGGATACCGTCCAGATGCTTTACCAATTCAGCCATCCTGACAATTGCTCCTGACTGCTAATTTCGATAACACATCATACTTAACGTCTTTGGGTGACGCCTGCGCCATCTGTCGGACGTATTTTCATACATTATACCGACCAGGTAAACTTAATTTTACAATTAAGATTTTTACCTAATAATGACGCAAACCCTATAAATATTTATATATATTTTTAGCATTTGACATGCTTAGCACTATACATTAAACACAAAGTGAAAAATGTGAAATCGAAAATAAAAAAAAAAGGTAAAGCATCTGGACGGTATCCAGAAGATGCAGGTTCAAATCCTGCTCCTGACTGTTATTTTCGATTTCACATTTTTCACTTTGTGTTTAATGTATAGTGCTAAGCATGTCAAATGCTAAAAATATATATAAATATTTATAGGGTTTGCGTCATTATTAGGTAAAAATCTTAATTGTAAAATTAAGTTTACCTGGTCGGTATAATGTATGAAAATACGTCCGACAGATAGCGCAGGCGTCACCCAAAGACGTTAAGTATGATGTGTTATCGAAATTAGCAGTCAGGAGCAATTGTCAGGATGGCTGAATTGGTAAAGCATCTGGACGGTATCCAGAAGATGCAGGTTCAAATCCTGCTCCTGACTGTTATTTTCGATTTCACATTTTTCACTTTGTGTTTAATGTATAGTGCTAAGCATGTCAAATGCTAAAAATATATATAAATATTTATAGGGTTTGCGTCATTATTAGGTAAAAATCTTAATTGTAAAATTAAGTTTACCTGGTCGGTATAATGTATGAAAATACGTCCGACAGATGGCGCAGGCGTCACCCAAAGACGTTAAGTATGATGTGTTATCGAAATTAGCAGTCAGGAGCAATTGTCAGGATGGCTGAATTGGTAAAGCATCTGGACGGTATCCAGAAGATGCAGGTTCAAATCCTGCTCCTGACTGTTATTTTCGATTTCACATTTTTCACTTTGTGTTTAATGTATAGTGCTAAGCATGTCAAATGCTAAAAATATATATAAATATAGTCAAAAAACTGTTTGAAAAAAATCTGGCTTGGACGTCCGTGAGTTGTAGGTAATGTATGTTAACACGACAACGACCAAAATATTTAATTAATCGAGTCTTTTTTTTTCGTTTACGAATTATTATGACTAGGAATAGAGCCCTATTACTTTTCCCGTTCTGATTCGATGTGGTTTAATTGTTATTAAATAAACAAAAAATACTGAATATTTACGGCATTTACGCTCGACGCGACACTAAAACCAGCGCCTTTCATGAGGAGAACTACCTACCTTTTTACGTACGCATAGCCACCGGTGGTTTTACTATCGTCAACAGAACAGAACGCCGTTTCCCCGGCCGGTACATTGTTTTTTGTTAAAAGAAAGTTTTTACCTTTGCTTGACGAACTGATGATATTTGTCAAGTATAATAACTATTTTATCCATAACAATAATTAAAAACACAAAACACACGTAAATAATAACACATCAACGTTATAAAACACGAAAAAAACATATTTTACTTTAGAGTATAGTTTTATATACTCTGTATTTTACAACCACAATTTTTTTTGCGTGGTCTTGGCGTCACGGTGATTTCACTTAGAACAAAGTATAAAATTATAAGGCAACCAAGTTAGGAAGATAAATGGTTTAGAGATTTCTTGTTGAACTCATTGATTTTTAAATAAGTCGTATAATATTGTCCAAAGTTGCAATTTTATATTGATAGATGTCGCTGTTTTAAAATAAAAGAGATATTGACAAATGCAGTCCTAGATGTCGCAAGTGGCAATTTTAGATGTATATATTATATGCACTTATACAGGTATATATCACCGTAGGAAAACGTATTTGCTGTAAGTAGCAAAAATGGCGTAAGTCGTGGGTTAAGAACTAGACTAGCGTAAGGACAAAAATTAAAAATAAATTTTTTTTCACCATTCGCCTTTTTAATCCCTATATTTTTATGTGCCATAAAACTGGAGCGATGTAGTGTGTAGATTGTTTAGTACAAAAATAACGGACCAAATAAAATTATTTTTGTTTACTGCCAAAATGAAGTGTTTCTACTTACAATAATCATGAAATTATTTTGTCAAAAAGTTACGAGGACAACGATTGAAACTCGATTTACAGAGCGAATAGGACATCGAAGATGGCTTGAATGTAATCGCTCAAATAACGTATCTTGTCATGCGTTTTTAACGCAGAAAGTTTGAATATGTAGCTCCTATTATTATTAAGGCCATTTTAACGGAAGTTCCGTTGCATTCCATACATTATTAAACTTATGCAACAGCCAAAATGACGTATGTCAACAATATTTTGAAAAATAAACTTAATTAAAATAAAAACGTTTTTTGATTGCCCAAATAGTTACACTATTCTGTAGCCGATAAATAAAGCTTTTTTATTAGTAGAAATCAGATTTCTAACTACTATAGATTTTGTCATAAGAGAGCTATAAGACAACGTTAGGTAAATTTGAGTTGTTTTTCGGCTCTCCTGTGAAGTTGTCATTTTTCCCTTACGCTACTCTTGTTCTTAACACATGAAGTATACTGAATACACAGCTAGATTCAGAAAAAAAATTTGTGTCGAATGGTCTGAGTAGCATATCGCTACAACGACATTTTTTTTTTTTTAATAGGGTATAATTTTGAAAAGTTTACGTATTGAATTTGCTGTAAGTCACTAAAAAAACGGTGCTTTAACACTCTTTTACTTACAGCAAAAGTGCGGTTTATTATTAAACATCTGATATAACTTACAGCATTCTTATCGAATGAAAGTAACATGTGACAAGATTACTTACAGCATTCTTTCAGTTTTGTAATTTAAGTTCGCCATAAGGTTACAGTTTCTATTGATGCTTTTAAAAACATTTTCCTTGTTACGACATTCTAGCGAATTATAAATACTTACAAAATAAGAAATAACACATTTTTTACGGTAGAAATGATATAATTATTGAATATTTAAGGCATTGTTTTGTGACAATTAACTTAAAACGAAATTGGTTACGCCGTCGCATTTTAACCTGCGCTTCCTTTTATCCCTACTTACAGTAGTATTGTGACGCGGCGAAAGCGCAAAGCGACGCTGGCGCACGCATTTGGACTAGACTTGCAGAATAAATATCGATATTTTTTGTTCAATATATCGTTATTTAATGGCGATATTTATTATTACTTGGACCCAAATATTTATAACGAAAAGGTAAAAAGATTATTGCCTAAAAATTAACTCTTTAAAAGATATGAGTTTACGGTTTAGTTAAGAGTTTTTAGTTAAGAGTTTACAGGTTTAGCTACTAGCAATTTTTAGAAATATATTAATAATATTATTAAATAATTAATAATACAATTATTAAACCTAAAAAATATTTTTCAAATGTTAGCTAAATGAACTTAGTTATATTTTAAGACAGGCAATATAAATTAGATAATTCGTGGCCCTAATAAAATGAGTTCATTTCAGAACACAAAGTGCGAAAATGATTTTCAGCTTACGAAAGTCATTTCACATGTCCTGCAACCAATAATAAATGTTTAAATAATATTTTATAATAATTTTAATTAGTTACATTAAGTTATAAGCAGTGATTAAATTCAGACATATAAGCAAAATAAAGCTTTATTTATATATTTGCACTCGTATATATTTTTGCGCTCTTGAAACCTAGCATCCACCACAAATAATTTATCATTTTATTCGTCACTAATTTTTCATGTATGTAGTGGGAAGAAACCATCCATTCATTCATTTCCTGTCCTCTAAATGAAGTAGTTAGCAGTGGCTTATCGATTAATCATTTGAATTCTATAACTATTAGTATTCAAAGCAGTATAAAGCACAAGTCCGCCCTCACGTGGAGTCCTGCTCACATCTCTTGGGCGCACCGTAATACCATCTTGACCCACTTGACTCCCTGCAAAGATGTGCTGTTCCAAATGCCTATGATCCCAATCTCACGGATGAACTGGAGTCGTTGGGGCGGCGGAAAGACTTCGGGGCTCTTTGTGTGCTCTATCGACTCTTCAATGGAGAGTGCACTGAGGAATCGTTTGAGGTGGTACTAACATCGCCATTTTACCACCGTACCACGAAACACCGTAACAGGGTTCATCTACACCACTTGGAGACGATTTCGTCCAAGACGGTTCGTTCCCAACGTTCCTTTCTACCACGTGTGTGTAAGATCTGGAATGAACTTCCTGCTGCGGTGTTTAACCAACAATACGGCTAGCCCTCTTTAAACGAGGTTTGAGAAGAGCACTTTACTCGCGGTAGGCAGTGGCTTGGCTGTGCCCCTGGTGTTGCCATGGTCAATGAGCGGCGGTTAACACTTATCATCAGGTGGGCCGTTAGCTAGCCTGCCACCGTTGGCAATAAAAAAAATGTTGTTAAAAAATCATGTAGTATGATTGAAGAGAACGACAAAAAAAAACGAACAAACATAAAATATCAAGTGTAACAAAGGTAGCCAGCTCAGTTTTTAATGTGCTACGTGCACAACAACTGATTTTCAGGTGACCCCTCCACATTAAACCTATTTTTTCTGTTTAGGCGGGAAAAAATGTACCTAACCGCACAACCCGTCGCTCCGGGCAACGAACAGGGTAGTGTGGGGCCCTCACCCACTAAAGAAACCGTGTGCTGTCTCTCCGCCTGTGTTAACGGACCACTGGGACTATGTTGGATTACTGCAGAGGTCCGCGGCGGCTTCCCTTTCCCCGGTACCCCCTCTACTGAGTGATACATCCGCGCACGTGCGTCACATCTTCGTGGGAAGCCTTGCGGGAGGCGGACTTTCCCCGGTCCATACACTCGCAGCCTCAGTTAGGGCGGCATGAGGCGCAAGTACCCCGCGCTGCCCCAGTCGCTGGCGGCGGTTTGGGTCAGCGGAAGAATCCTCCTCCGTGGCCCTCACCGCCGCTTTCTTCCGCGAGATACCCTCCTCGCAGAAGGCAGCGACCGCGGCCCAATTCCTGTCATTGCCAAGAATCGCTCTGAAGATGCTACCACTGTACCTATCAGTATTTTTTGGAGTTAGTCACAATAATCTCTTTAATAGTACGTAATTTATTAAATATTTCAAGAACAGCCTTTTAAATGTCTGAAAATATACGGAATTTAGCTATATCCATACAAGTCACTAAACCACTTACGACATTCTTCAGGTCTTACAATGAAAAGTCAATTGCTGTAAGTAGTGAAAAGCCTACTGCTAATAACTTTAACAAAAATATTTTCATTGCTGTTCACGAGTATTGCTTTAACAAAACTGTGTTCCAAAAATCATCTTTCTGTCACTGATAATAAAAAAGATATGTTTTTTTTTCTATATTTTTTAATGTTTTTTGGCTCTGGTGAAAAGTTAGATTTTGGCTACTTACAGCAAATACGTTTTCTTGCATCGATATGTAAACTCATGGATTGTTGTTATTACTAATTGCCAGATGGCGCCTTGCAAAATGACAGAGGTAGACCAATATAGAAGTAATTCTTAAAATTAGCGCTAGATGGCGTATAAGACATGAAACCCACATTAGTACTTTTTGAAATTAGCGCTATCTATGTGATTTATTGAAAACTGCTTACTTACTTAAACCAATACATTATTAGTTACTTATCAAATAATCAATTTTATTGTGAAAAATGAAGATTATGAGGCGTGCAGTTTTGGATTTTCCAAAGTAAATACTGTATAGTATTACTTACATATTTTCAATGTTAATGCTAGATAATAATGTCATTAATTTTATATTAAAAATATTAAAGGTTAAATGATGAAACAAGAAGAGGCAGTCTTCACCTTCAGCCTGTAGTCGTATATTACGTTACTCAATATCCGATTCCACGACAAATTCTTTTGATGAATGTTACGAAACCGGCTGTTTTTGCTATGAGCAGGCTTATTAAATTACCTACCGATAACCAACTATGCGTGCATTCCATTTTCGCAATGAATTTATTAATAAATGTGTCTGTAACATGTGTACCTAATGTTGAATGGATGAATGAATCAATATTTTGAAAATTATCAATAATCAATAAATTGCATCATTATAAAAACCTAGGTGACGAATTTTTAATAAGTATCACGATATTGATTTGGTATTTTAATTGAGTCCATGAGCTGCGTTACGACTAACCATCAGGTGAACCGTGATTCGTAAGCCGCAATCAGCCATAAAACAGACAAGCTGAAGAATTTGACACAATAAACTGCATGTTAAAATTGATTACAATATTGTTTATGGCATGTACGTATTTAAGCAATTGCCCCGCCTAATCATGCAAGTCGATTACGAGTATTACCATATTATGATGTAAATTTATACATACTCGTATATCTACCTACATACAATAGTGCCTGCTACACGGTTGTGAACCAACGCCCTAACAGAGGTACATTGCTAGATTACAACCGTGTATACGGTTTGCAACCAAATTTGAAAACAGGCAATCGACCGCTAACAAAGGTCACCTCTGTTAGGGCGTTGCTTAACAACCGTGTAGTAGGCTCTGATACAACAAACAATGCAACTAAGCCTTGTATGCGACCAAAAATAAACCTTAAAAAAAGTTTATTACAAACTTTATAACTAAACTAAAAGCTATGAACTAAAAATATACTTTTATAAAAAGAGCGGATATAGCCTCTTTTTTCTTTTCTTTTTTTGTTTAGACGGAAAAAATGTACTTACCCGCACACCCCGCCGTTCGGGGCAACGAACAGGGTAGGGTGGGGCCTTCATCCACTAAAGAAACCCGCCGTGTGCCGTCTTTCCGCCTGTGTTGACAGGCCACTGGTACTGTGTTGGATTACTTCAGTGGTCCGGCCGGCGGCTTACCCATTCGGGTGCTCTCTACTGAGCGACGCATCCGCACACGGAGCGTCGCACCTTCGCGGGAGGCCTTGCGGGTGGCGGTCGTTCCCCAGTCCATCCACCCGCAGCCTCAGCTAGGGCGGCATGAGGCGCAAGTACTCGTGCCTGCACCGCCCCAGCCGCTGGTGACGGTTTGGGTCAGCGGAAGAGTCCTCCATGGCCCTTTCCGCCACTTCCTTCCGCGAGATGACCTCCTCGCAGAAGGCAGTGACCGCGGCCCAATTCCTGTCGCTGCCGAGCATCACTGTGACGATGCTCGGCAGCGACAGGTCTCCCCCTATTGCCACGACGAGTTCACGGCGCTGCTCGGGCCAAGCCGAGCACGACTCGAGCGAGTGCCGTGCCGTATCCTCGTCGCAGCCGCAACAGCCCGGGGTCGCTTCCCTCCTTGCGACTTTGTGCAAATATCTGTCGAAGCAACCGTGTCCCGACAGCACCTGCGCCAGTCGGAAGGTAAGGACTCCGTGCTGTCGCCCCGTCCACTCCTCCAGCACAGGCTGGAGAGCCCCTACGATACAGAGACCGGCCCGTGGCGTCTCCATCCGCACCCTCAAACTGGCCATGGCAGCTCAGCGGGCGTCGCCCTGCCACCTGGCCACACTGGATATACTCTGGGCCCTGTTTAATAAACGTTACAAATTGTAAATCGTAATTGTATTTTACAAGTTAGAGTGCATCGGCACTAGCTAGTCAATACTAATAAAATAAACCCAAACTCGATGGGTTTGAGTCATTTCGTTAACGACTTCCTCTAGCTCTGGGTCCATTACGGGTTGACGGGCCTCGTGGCGTAATCGGTAGTGTAACTGACTTCCGTACACGAGGTCGTGGGTTCGATTCCCATTCAGAAAAATTATTTGTGTGATGAACTCAGATATTTGTACAGCGTCTGGGTGTTTTCTATCTATTATATGTATGTATGTATTTACAAAAAAAAAACAATATATGTATTACATTCGTAATCTGATACCCATAGCACAAGCGTTAAGCTTAGTTTGGGACCAGAGGACGTTGTGTGAAATATCCGTAAATATTATTATTATTATCAGACTAGCTCCGTGACATTATAATGTTGTAATATCATTCGGTTTACATTTTTATGCAAAAATTCAGCTCAGTTGGTAACAGATTTTTTTATTTTTGGTGCCGTGTGGAGCCTGCCTTTGAATTTTCCCACCCCTCACTACCCACGGGAGTCGTAAGAGCCGACTGAGGGAATACTGGAGGAGTCGGCAGCAGTACTCCCTCGAGTATTAGCAACATCTACTGCGATCGCCAACCCGCCTGCCAAGCGTGGCGATTACGGCATTATCCCCCATCGTTGTGACGTTCTCTTGGGGAGGCCTGTGTCCCGCAGTGGACGTAGAAAGGCTGATTGATGGATGGATGGATGGTAACTGATTTAAATTTTAGTTGCAATATTTGACCCAAATATACTAATATAGCAAGTCGAATTAAAGCTATCAAAATATGCGGGCTTTAAGCCAATAATTCTACATACATATATATCTAATCTGTGATATACACAATATATCTCTAACCATTCCTATACCGTACTTAACATCTTAGCAGCTTGCCTAACATCTATCCAACCTATATTTTATTGTTAAGGTAGGAAAATATGTACCTAACCGCATACCGCGTCCCACCGCCTACTAAATAAACCCACCGTGTACCGTCTCTCTGCCTCTATTGGCGGACCACTGGAACTGTGGTATAAGAAGTACACCTGTAATTGTTTACATACGTGAGTCAATGATAGGTCTAAAGCGAAGTGACGCTTTCTCTGACAATTGATTCACTTGTACTTTCTATAGATGTGAACTTGTGATCTGGTTCAACTGTGTTATGTAACTTGCTGTATGATGCATATTTCTCTTATTGTCACTTTTTTATATTGTTCTATGTATATGATATAATGTAATAGTAACAACTAGTATTACTGACCGGTTTGAAGAGAATGAAAACAATCAGCTAATGCCCGCGGCTAAAAAATCTTTATAGGTACCTATTATTTATCCGTAAAAGCTATTAAGCTATCGAAAATTGTCTACGATCTTGAAGAAAAGACAATTAGTGACTAAGTGTGGATAGGTCAAGAAGGCCTCAACTATGATGACATGTTGAAAAATTTTAAAATGATAACCCATCATAATTTTCACGACGAACATCAGTAAAGTTCGCAATCGATATGATTTTTTTCGACATCTTCAACAATCAATTTACGTACAATCTGATAGGATTATACATCTTAGCCTTCCTCATTAATCACTCCATCCATTAGAGAAACCACATGGAAATTCGTACAATAGTTTTTGAGTTTAATGCGTTCAGACATTTCGAGATGCAGCAGGTATATAGATGAATCCGATATATAACAGTTAGGTAATGATATTATTACACAAACCAAAATTAGAGTAAATTTTCTTTCTTAGAAATTTCTACAAAAAAATTAAGTTTGTTTATTTATTTATTTAACATCCCTATTATATTTTACGGGTAAAAACCGAATGCCTGATGCTGATGTCATAAGAAATAAAAATAAAATCTGAATATTTAATAATTAAACATACTTATACCTAACTTAATAATATATTTAATCTACATTTATAAATTACTAGCCTTTGCCTAGTTTTTGGGTTATATCTCAGGTTCCCGATATAGTAGCGAGATAAAATGTATACCAGTTTTTAAGTCTAATCAAGAGCTCTCAAATAAAAAAAGTCAAAGTTGGTTGGTCTTCTGCTAACGCTTTTCGGTCACATTTTTACCAATGAAATTAGATAAATATTATCTAAGAAATACTATGTTTTAACATATTATAGTAACGCTACAATACACATAAGATAAATAACTTAAGATATATCGTTTAGTAAGTAATGTTTAGCTATATTTCACGACTTTTGTAATCGTGGAACATAATTATCTCTCTAACGCAACATCTGTTAGCAAAATATGTAATTTAAATTTATGACCGCGATTGCGTAGCGTTATTATCACGCGCTGCGGTATTACCGATGAACATCTTTTTACAACATATTGTATATGTTTATGATACAACCATACTTAGAAAAATAGTCCTTACAACGGAAATATGTTTAATATTTCGGTGTGTTTTAAATAACATGCATTAGAGGATATTATCTGTATTTTGAAGTTTTATATATTTTTTAAGCTTTTGTTCTGCTTAGCCATATAAATTAACATAAACTGAGAAAATCGTAGTCCCGAGCAATTATCACGATAGCTGAATTGGTTAGGCATCTGGGCGGTATTCAGGAGATGCAGGTTAAAATCATGCTCGTGACTGTTATTTTCGATTTCACATTTTCACACTCTGTGTTAATGTAAGGATAATATAAATGTATTATGGAGAACTTTATGAGAATATGTAAACAAAAGGTATCCTCAGATTCCGAACCGCTATTTTTTTTGCATTTAGTGGCTGACTAGCCACGGCCCATCTGATGGTAACCGTCGCTCATGGACTCGACTATACCAAGAGTATTGTCAAGCCGCTGATCACCATTTTATTTCACAGTTATGAAATGATAGCATAAACGGCTATCTCCTGCTACAGCCAAAACTCAACGATGTGCTTCATGGCCGGTCACACGGGAGATGGTGGTACCAAGCCGCTCGGGCCCGGTACCGAGTGAGTACTCCCACCCCAGCCCGGTACCCAGCCCTACCACTAGTCATGCAATGGATGATAATTGCTTACTTCCCTTATTCGCCTTATTTTCAAAACTGTATTTTTAGGTGACTGATTAGGTCTCAAATGCACCAAAGGGTAGGTTAGTTTCGAGATCTTTTAGGTCTCCAAAGCACGCCGCCGGCGGACCACCGAAGGAATGTGACATAGTTCCAGTGGCCCGCCAAGAAAGGCGGAGAGACGGCACACGGCGGGTTTCTTTAGTGGGTGAAGGCCCCACACTACCCTGTTCGTTGCCCCGAACGACGGGGTGTGCGGTTAGGAACATTTTTTCCCGCCTTAACAAAAAAAAAAAAAAAGGTCTCCAAAGCACCAGCTGAAAGTTCTCTGAAAATGATGGCGCAGGGAACGTGTTAGAAGATCTGATAGACGCAATATATCCCGGTCTTGAAAGTTTAATGGAAAGAGATTATCATTGGCTTTGTTCTAGGACAATAGTCTCACCCAGAAACGATTCAGTGAATGAGATAAATAAAATAATTTTAGTAAAAATTCCCGATCAAGTCAAACATTATATGTCCATTGACACGGTGTGTAATATTGAGGATACAGTGCACTATCCTCAAGAATGTTTAAATTCTTTGAGTCCTTCTGGCTTACCTCCCCACGACCTTATGCTAAAAGTTGGCATTCCTATCATGCTTTTAAGGAACTTGAGACTCCCCAACATGTGTAACGGTACAAGGCTGTTCATAAAAGAGTTGCGGGAGAATATAATCGTAGCGACCATTCTCACAGGGCCAGCAGTGGGACAACTTGCTTATATTCCGCGGATACCCATGATTCCACCTGATTTACCTATACCGTTTAAAAGGTTATAGTATCCCGTCAAGGTCTCTTTTGCTTTCACTATTAATAAGTCCCAGGGTCATATATTTTCTCTGGTGGGCATTGCCCTGAGAAAGCACTGTTTTTCCCATGGGCAATTATATGTTGGCTGATCTCGGGTTGGAATTCCTGAAAGACAATATATTTTAGTACCAAATGATAACATTACTACTAATATAGTATATCGAGAAGTTTTGATAAATTAAAATAAGTAAACACAATGTAAATAATGTAAATAGTGTTTACTAACATTAAGTAATAAAAATAACAACAAAAAACAGTAACATAAAAAAAATATACAAAAAACAATAAAAAATAACAAAAAACAATAAAAAATAACAAAAAACTAAAATAACAAATAAATATCTTCATCATCATAATTTTTATTTATCCCGAACTTTTAACCTGTAGTATTACGCGGGACAAACGGGCCGGGGCAAAAATATTTCTAACGCGGAACGGAGTCCGTAGGCACTGCTAGTAAACAATAAACATATACAGTACCTAATAAAATTAACACTGTATCACTTCGCTAACTACTTCAACTCATGGCTACTATTATAAGTAGATAACGCATGACTGCGTAACTGTGGGAGCATTTCACACGATAAATATTATCACTATAATATTAACCGTTTTCGCTCTCTAGTTGTTGGGCTTCTATTCTATTCTTCAAAATAATTAATACGTTACAGAAGTTGTGTACATCCGGATAATTTGCGTAATTATTAACACAAAGAGAGCACTGGATGCCTAAAGCCCCTTCCCACATCCAGAATAATAAGGATATTATTCTTCCCATCCAACCAACCCTTTCTTTGGAAATGGCAACGTGCGAGTGATACATCTGGTATTGCTAGCGTGTGTAGGCTACGGTAATCGCTTACCATCAGGTAGGTCGTATGTACGTATGCCATATATTATCATGTGGTTGGCTCTGGTCTGTTGACTGAATATATTTTATAACTAGAAAAATATATTATTGAATGATTGAGTGAATTAATATCACATAAATATATTTTCGCAGCCAGCCGTAAGGTCCTATATGTATACCTCTTTTTTTTTATTTGGCAGGAAATAATGTTCCTAACCGCACAACCCGTCGTTCGGGGCAGCGAACAGGGTAGTGTGGGGCCTTCACCCACTAAAGAAACAAGGTATACATATACCTACCATGCACAAATCTGATATTCGTTATCATGAATATATTATATAACCTCAAAGACGTCAGAGAGAATTATTCTATTATTCCCTCTGCATTTTTCTTTCATTTACTCATAGTCTACTTACAAATACATAAAATCCAATTTGTTAAATAAGTTGTCAAATGCGAAGAAGTTATGTACCGTGTTAACATCGCAAATTGTCGTAGTAGTAAGACAAACGGCAATTACTTCTACTTTCCGTTTTGTCAAAAACAATCATCTATTACAATATTCTTTTGTTCTCGATTACGTAATGTTATAATAATAAGTGAAAATTTGCAAATATCTGTCACAATGAGATAATTTGCTTCGTTGAAACCATGAGTTGGTAGTAATTAGAATTGTTTTTGAAACAATCAGGGCGTGGAATCAACTGGATTTTTCTTACAAACATGAGTACGCTAATGATCTCCACATGACAGTGGACGTAACAGAAACCAAACGATCTACAAAATGCCGACCCTCCAAGAAACATTTCTTTTGATATCTTTATACATATTTTAAGTGCATGACATGTTCGTTCATCTACTAGAATTCAAAGTGCGAAAATCTGAAATCTTTCATAATATCCTGCTTATTTTCGATTTCACAAATCGCACATTGTATTCTGTTAAATATTTCTTTCTTCCGTACGATATTTATTACAAATTACATAACTATCGATTGTTGATTTCTGTAACCAATACTAGTTTTGTGATATTGTTTATTTTTTTCTGACTTATGGTGGCCGCCGTATATGCACTCCACAATAATAAGAACTGTGCCAAACTGCATTAATGAATTAAACACATAATCCGTTCATTTTGACCAATTCTAAATGTTGACTGCACAGATGGCGGAGTGGTTTAAATTCCGGCCTCCCGTCCGAGTGTTGTGATTTCGATACAACTCTTTGTGTGATCCACAAATGGTTGTTCTGCGTGTGGGTGTACTTTATATCTGTGAAATTGTATGTTTGTAAAGTCCCCAGGATACTAAGTGCTTTTTCTTTTAAAAAACACAGCTTTTGTGTAGCTTTATTGTTCTTAATGCATACCTATATTTTCTTTAGTTGTTTTGAACAAACATGACATAGCATCACGCCTGTATTCCCCGAAGTGGTAGGCAGAGGTGTATTACATTATTACACACCCACGATTCGCCAGCTATGTCTGAGTCCCACGTAATAGGGGGTGAGCCTATTGACGACTACCGGGCACATTTCCAAACTCCGGGGTACTACTGAGAATTTTTTTTTTTACGAATAATTTCTATAACACTGCCCGACCCGGGGATCGAACCCGAGACCTCATGATGAGCAGTCGCTTACACTACCGCTGCACCACAGAGGCAGTTATAAAAAAAAAACATTATATTAATATATATCTAATAATGTTTGTGTGTAAAAATATATAACCTGTTGTGTCCGTGTGGTGAAGGAAGAACAAGTGTCACCAGCCCATTAATTACCGCTGATGTCGAACGACTAAGGGAAGTAAGTAATTACCCATTGCGTAACTGGTACTAAGTTGGAGTTCTCACTTGTTATTGGGCCCGTGCGGAACGGTACCACCGTCATCCGTATTACCGGCCAAGAAGCACCTAGGTGTGTTTTGGTTTTCCCGCCTAAACAAAAAAAAAAACAAAAAAATAGGTTAGTTTTGGTTGTAGCTGAAGCCGTTCCTTCTTTAAATTCGTATTCGTGAAACGAAATAGTGACCACATTTACCACTTAGCATTGGCAGACAAGCCACGGCCTACCACCAATGCCACCAAATACAAAATAAAAAAAATATTGAATGGCTTAACATCGTAATTCATAACAGTAAAAAACAGTGCGTTTAAGTGGTTAGATGTTATTAGGTATTATTAATAACATAACGAAATATTTAAAATTTTATAATTTATTATCGAATACTTTTAAAATAATGTACTTACACAAAATTTACTTAGCAAAATGTATTTAGAAATACCTATAGGCACAAATAATATTATATGTAGAACACACAAAAATTCGTTGTCTTCCAACTCAAAACAATACACTTTGTGTACTTTTCAGTCATTGCAACAACTTTGAAATTTAAACTTACTACTCTGTCAAGAAAGTACCGGGAAAAGATCAATAATACACAAAAAAAAAAGTATGTTCCTTCAGAAACGATAGACTTACGCTAACGAATAATCCAATCATCAAAACATTTTTTAAACGCTGTTTCCGGAATTGAGTCCAGTTCTTGCCGCGAATTCTCCTTTATGTCTTCTACCGATTGAAAACGGGTGCCACGAAGTGGTAATTTGAGTTTAGGAAAAAGAAAGAAGTTGACTAGGGCCATATCTGGTGAATATGGTGGTTGCTCGGTGGTATTTGTTGAGTGTTTGGACAAAAATTCATTCACAATGATGGCCTTGTGCGAAGGCGCATTATCGTGGTGCAAAATCCAAGAATTTTCTTTCCACATATCTGGCCTTTTTCGTCGAATTTGCTGTCTTAAACGCCGCATAACGCTCAAATAATATTCTTTATTTACCGTTTGACCTTCTGGCAAGAATTCCGAGTGCACAACACCGCGGTAGTCAAAGAAAAAAGTCAACATGACTTTGACTTTTGATCGACTTTGGCGTGGTTTTTTCGATTTCGGTTCAGTTGGTAGTCTAGCGTGTTGACTAGTTTGCATGTCAAATTCGTAAACCCACGTCTCGTAACAATGCATTTCATGAATGTTGGGTCGGAATTGACTCGTTCTAGCATGTCCTCAGCAACTCTCATGCGATTGAGTTTTTGGAGAAAATTCAGGTCTTTTGGGACAAGCCGAGCGGAAACATATTTCATACCCAAGTGATTACGATTATTAAAATGGTACGGATCGACTCGTGAGACACAGAAAGTTCGGCGGCTATCTCTCTCAAAGTTGAATGAGGATTTTCAGTCACTGTTTCCTTCACTTTTGCTATGTTAACTTCAGTTGCAGACGTTGATGGCCTACCAGAGCGAGGCAAATCTTCCAACACATCTCGACCGCATTTAGAGGCTTTGTACCACTCATAAGCACGTGTTTTTGATAAAGTCGATTCACCGTAAGCCTTCTGTAACATTTTCAGTGACTTCGAACACGAAATTCCATTGGCGATGCAAAATTTAAGACAAACTCTTCGTTCGATGTTTTTGTCCATTATAAAATTCGCAATACACACTAGATATGATATAACTAAAAACGGCACTGTATTTAATATAAATAACAGGTGCAACTCAAACTCCGCGCCAAAATGGATAATAGTTGTGTCAATCTAACAACAACAAAAAAAACAAAAAATTGAATTTGGAACCATAAACAAATCATCCATTCCCGGTACTTTCTTGACTGAATGTATAATAGAAATACAGAAAAGGTGACCACATCATATTATATACATATACTTCCTAGCAGTCACGGCCACGGGTTGCCGTGGCTCAGTTATGGTAAGTTCACATCCATTTCAGATAGGATTTGCGTAAAATCCTTTTTCAGTACTCACGTAGAGGATTAAAGAAACCCAAATGCAAATTTCGACGGTACCAGACGGTACCAGGCTGTGGTATCGTAGCTCCTAAACGAATGGTCTGATTTTGATGCGTTTTTTTTGTTTTAAAGCTGACGTGATGTAGATACTTCTTAGCTACAGTTTATGAAGATCTGTTCAGGCGGTTCAAGGTCATCCGATCTTTTTATTAGCTGTGGTAGGGAACTTAGACTTATGTACATAAGGGGTATTTGCTTCTTTCAAACATATCTGTGGCCTAACATCTGGAACACCAATGTATGTACCACTGAGCTACTCTGATGATGGAGCTTGAAGGCAGGATAATAAAATCTTGGATTTCCTATTAGTAAACTCATCAAGTTTGGGCTCATTAGATTCGATTTAACTAATTCTGTTAATTTCTCGTTTTTTAAAGTTTTATTTGTGCTGAGGGTTACTTAAAATTTTTAATGTAATAATTATATCTAATATATAAAATTCTCGTGTCATAGTATTTGTCGCGTGTTGTATAAGACCGTTTTTTTTTGTTTAGGCGGGAAACAATGTACCTAACCGCACACCCCGTCGTTTGGGGCAACGAACAAGGTAGTGTGGGGCCCTCACCCACTAAAGAAACCCGCCGTGTGCCGTCTCTGCGCCTGTGTTGACGGACCACTGGTACTGTGTTGGATTACTTCAGTGACCCGCCGGCAAAGACAGCCACCCTTTTTTTTTGTTAAGGCGGAAAAAAATGTTCCTAGCCGTACACCCCGTCGTTCGGGGCGACGAACAGGGTAGTGTGGGGCCTGCATCCACTAAAGAATCCCGCCGTGTGCCGTCTCTCCGTCTTTATTAGCAGGCCACTGGAACTGTGTTACATTCCTTCGGTGGTCCGCCGGCGGCTTACCCTTTCGGGTACCCTCTACTGAGCGACGCATCCGCAGAGGAGCGTCGCACCTTCGCGGGAAAGACAGCCACCCTGCACTGAGGAATAATCCTTGTATCGCGGAGACTTTACTAACATACAATTTAACGGACACAAGGTACACCCACACTCAGAATATACATTTTTGTGGATCACATAAAGGGTTTGTAGCGGAGAGTAGCTAAACTGTTATCCTAATTGTTGAAATAACATGGAAACGTACTAAAAATGGGTTTTATTAAGAGCTGGTGAAGAAAATGTACATGTGTGACAAGAGCGATATACATGAAGAAAGATTCTGACATATATAAAAAAGCAAAGACAATATGTAAGAAAGGAAACAAATATTTTATAAGAGAGTCCGCAACAGGGTCATCTTGTGTGGGAATCGTACCCATAACACTCGGACAGGGGGGCGGTATTTAAACCACTCCGCCATCTGTGCAGAAATTAATAAAGATAATTAAAAATATATAATTTAAAAACTTCGTTCAAGTTCAAAAAACAACGATTAAACAAGAATAAGGTGTTGCGAACGTAATAACAATTACAAGGTTTGCAATTTAGTACTTTACCCTTCAATAATTTCATAAATACGAAACCACGTTAACTAGAACATAAACTTTTATTATATAATTTACGTTAAAGTTTCCGGAAAGTAATTATAGTATAAAATTTAAGCTTGCAAATACAGTCTTTTTTTTGCCATACGACTAAGATAATCCTGGCCTTTGATTGAAGGCTGTGTGTCTTGTTTTCCTGCTCAAGACTACTATCTACTACAACCCTACTAATAAACAGCTAAGAATTTATATCCTTGTTCACTTTTTACGCTATAAAATATTAAGAATTAATTACGAATTAACATGAGGAAATCCCGTAAATAAATGTTAATATTATAAAAAAAATATAACAGAATTCACAGTGCTAATTTTGTTCTTGAAATTGTTTTAATTATAATTGTTCTAATTCATAATATAATAATTCTAAACTATATCAGTACGTACTTATTGTACTAAGCCTATAAAAAACTATATATTGTACACGATGTGATTTCCTATGTACTAATTTAATCTATATACATATATAAAACAAATTCGGGTTATTTACACCATTTATAACTCAAGAAGAGCTGCACCGATTTTTATGATCTCTGATTTATTGGATTTGTCTCTACCTGGATAGCAGAATAACCACGAATAAAACAACCATATAAAATTCTCGAATAAAACGTTATGAAGACAATTACTTTTTTTAAACATTTTAGCTAATAAGTTAAAACAAATATTTATTGATTCTGAGGCTCTAGAAATTTTGCCGGGACAGCTAGTTAGAAATAAAATAATACGAGCTCTTTGTTGAGAGTTATTTTTATAAACTAGACATTATTTTTTAGCATTTGACATGCTTAGCCATTATAATTAGCACAAAAGTGTGAAATGTGAAATCAAAACGTAACAGTCACCGGCAGGATTTGAACCTGCATCTCCTGGAATACCGTCTCAGATGCTTTGCCAATTCAGCCATCGTGATAGTTGCTCGACACTGCGAATTTCGATAACACATTTATTTTTATCGTCTTGGGTGACGTCTGCGCCATCTATAGAAAGTATAATGTAATCCACTAATAATAGTTCATTCTTGTTTATAGTGTGCAGAAGTCAAGACCTGCCAACCAAACCAAAGAAACCACAGTCTAGTGTTTTAAACACAACTTCATGCATACCACCGCCATACAGATGTCCACATCCTAAAATACAAATCTATCTTTATACAAGGTAAGTATATACAATTTATTTGTTATTCATGTAGAGCAACAAGTTATGTATGAGTCGTGAGAAAATGTATGATCGCTATAAAGATAATCTAAAGTTTTATCTCACAACCAGGCTGTTTTCATTGGTAAGTATATAAAGCTATATTAATATTATTATTATTTATATTAATCAACTGTAATTCAATGAACAACGTATAATGCTTGCTCTCAATTTTTATTTATTTAACGAAAGCATCCTTTTTTTGTTAAGGCGGTAGTTAACGTAGATAAAGTATTTTTTTTTGTAAAAGGAACTTAATCGCACACCCGTCGTTCGGGGCAATGAACAGGGTAGTGTGGGGCCCTCACCCACTTAAGAAACCCGCCATGTTGGTGGGCCATTGGTACTAGGTATCTTGCATTACTTCAGTGGTAACGAAAACACCCTGCACTTGAGTATAATTCCTGTATATTATTACGATTAATGTTGATTACGGATACAAAATACATATAACTCGGAAAAAATATCCGTAGATCCCACATAATATATTGTTCTGTATAGAAATCGAAACCTGAGGGCTCACATGGGAGGTCGGTGTCCAAACCACTTCACCATCTGTGCAGTTATTCATAATGAGGTACATTACATTAAAATTATTTTGTAACAATGATAGTACTAATATTCATGATATTATTACTAATTATCCAGGTTATAAGTTCGTAATGACGTGCTAACGCTACGATAGAGCCGCCGAAACTTAGTTACATTAATACTGTTATCAAATTTAATTCAGCACAGAAACAAAAGAGACTACTATTTTTATAATTACTTTGTCAGAGAATACATTATCATTTTACTAGTTAATTACTTAAATATTACTTAAGTTATTGTCATTTTAATTATTAGAGCAGCAAATTACTATAGTTTACTACTTCAGTAAAAATAATAGTTCAAAAGATTAAGGTTTCATTACGCATATTATACTATTTATTTTTATAAAAAGCATAACTATGTATTTATTTTCTATAACTGCTACCCGCAACTTCATCGGCATGAGGTTTAGTTTCTTTTATTAAAAATAAAATATAATACTTATTATACCAATGAAAGTCCCCTGCAAATCGGTCGAGCCGAACAAACAGAAACAGACAAACAGACAAAATCTTTAAATAACTGCTACCTAGCTTTAGGTATACACTATTTAATATGGAGCTAGTAAAAAGCAGTTATTTAGACGCTACAAATAGGCTCTTCAAGTTTATTTATTTACTAGCCTTTGCCCGCGGCTTCGCCGCAGTCAATTAGTCAAGCTAGTTTTTGGGTAATATCTTAGGTTCCCGGTATAGTAGCAGGATAAAATGTATACCAGTTTTAAGTCTAATCGAGAGCTATCAAATAAAACAAGTTGCATCGAAATCCGTTTAATAGTTTTTGCGTGATACGCGAACAAACAAAAAGATAAACAGACAAACAGAAAAAAAATCTAAAAATAATCGTTTTGTGTTTAGACGTGTCGTGTGTCTCGTATATAGCCTATTACAGTATTTTTTCTCAAATATCTTAAATGTACAGACATAGCTACGTTACAGCTTTATAATAGTATAGATATAGATGTATTTTTGCAGCTCATCTACCTATACGAGGGGATCTCTCTCAGTTAGGCGAATTAGCTTATAGTCCACACTGTCTCTCATGATCTATGTGCATATCATCACTCATATAGGTTGGCATAGGTTATAAGTACCAATCCTAAAATAATTATCTAATATTAATTAATCATCATAAAATTCAATCAAAATAGACCAATAACGGAAAGTCGTTATTGTTTTAGATCAACACAAGAAAAGGGCGAGTTATTGAACACCCTGAAAGACGACTCCCTAACCTACTCAAAATTCAACCCAAAACATCCAACAAAGATTATCGTACATGGTTTTGCTGGTGGAAGGAATCAGTCGCCTAGCACAGATTTGAGGAACGCCTACTTCACTAGAGGCAAATATAATATATTTATCGTGGACTATGCATCTATTGCCAAAGAACCTTGTCTTAACCAGGTATGTACATATATGGCAAATAGCAGTTATGAGCAAATCGCTACAATTTTTTTGTAAAAGTGGATAAAGAGAAATCTTTTATAAACAGGATTTAATTTTGTGTCTATTCCTATCCGTGTATTCCCCATGCAATTTTTTTTTTGTTTTAGTATAATAGCTGATCATGTCAAATACTTAAAATCACAGTATAAAAAAGTATCAATATTTAATGTATGTATAAAAATTGATTCATGTTTTTCAGATAGAGTGGGCACCTCGTTTTGGTGGATTATGCATCGCTCAGCTGGTGGAGTATCTACAATACCACCCCGTCAAGTCATACCCTCCTGAGAAGCTCCATACCATCGGCTACAGCGTTGGCGCTCACATCTTAGGTCTTAGTGCCAATTACCTATCAAATGGCAAGCTTGGCAGAATTACTGGTAAGATAATTAATTATTACAGTCATATTATATAAAGAACAAGTTACCGAATTATGACTGAAAACTGTATTGTAAATTTTATATTACACCACAATATTATAATATTATTGTTACATAATAATATAGACAAACCCTATAAATTAAGGGTGCTTCACAAGAACTATTTTATAAAGTAGGTAAGTACTCATAATTTGAGATGCTCTATGAAATTCTTCAATCTCTTTTTGAACTCATATCAGTCACAGCGCGGCGGAGTGATTTCAGTTTTAATTGATTCTTATGTAAGTAATAATGTGTGTATGTAACACATAGAAAAAAGCGAAAAATAAACTTCTGTAAAACTTTCCTGCAAAAAAGTTGTAAGTAAGTCATTGACACACTTACTTTCTTAATAATTATGTTATGGTGCTGCTCTGGCAATAGTAACACAATTTGTTTTTTGCTAATGACATAATGAAGCTAACAATTTCGTGTCAATTAAAAAAATGTACCTACTGGCACAGATTATCCTAACGAGTCACTCTCACTCTACCTTTTTATTCGAAATGTATAATGTTAAATGTGCAATCGTGTAATGACGCACTCAAAATATTTTATCTAGGTTTTTTGTAAAATTACGTACTTACTTACGCACAAATTTTTGCAATACTTAGTATGCAATACATTTCATGATCAGACTCCATAGTAAATTATATATCTAGTTAATACCTATCTATATATCAATACCTAGTATAATAAATATTACCTACCTACTACCTAACAACAACGAGTTTAAATGACAATTTTATTCCGTAGGTCTAGATCCAACTATTTTCTTCTATATGGGAAACAACAGATCACGAGACCTGGATTACACAGACGCGCATTTTGTAGATATATTGCACACGGGTGCTGGGATCCTTGGCCAGTGGGGTCCTAACGGTCACGCTGATTTTTACGTTAATGGAGGTTCAAGTCAACCTGGATGTGCCCATGACACTATTTTCCGTAAGTAGCGGGTTTATACCTTCCATACTATGTTATTAATATTACACTTTACACACTTTCTTAGAACAAAATGTAGGTAAGTACCTACCTACCTATCTAACTGTCTGCAAGTGTTCCTATTATTATTTAGGACTAGCGAGGCATCCTTGCTTTTACCTTTTTCCATTATTTTATGCGTGCCAAATTCTGCCTAATTAAGTCTTACGAAATTTTTTATGATTATGTTACTAACTAAAAATTAAACTAATATTGCTACCATCTATCGTCAATATCTAGAACTAGTTAAGTATATTTGTAACCAAATTTAAAACAAATCCTCAAGCACGCCATCTATTGATAACAGTTTCTACCAATTTCTGAATTGACTATAGTTTCATTCTTGTTCGTTTTAAACACAGCATACAGATGGCACTCTGCAATATATAAATAGATTTTTATTTACACACAATACATAAATAGATTTCTAACCATAGATGTAGTATTATACTGACTATATACTATATCTATGTTTCTAGCTATAGTTTCATCCACTTTTTAATTTAAAAGTAGTCTGATTGTTTATGTCACACTGCTTTGTATTCTTTATAGAAAAGCGCCATGTATACTGTATATATAGCGATCTAGTTTTAATTTTTAACGTCAGATGACGCTTTATTATTCTATATTTTGCTCGGTGTCTAAGGGTAGCAGCGCTATGTTTAGCCTTAATATTTTGATTTATAGCCCTACATAAATAGTATTTATTTATAATCTATATCTATTGCTAGTGGTAGGAACTTGCTTACTCATCACAAATGGGCCGGCTCGATATAGACATAGATTACATTACTTTATCCCGGAATAATAAAAAAAAAAATCTGGTTCAGTCAATACAAGCATGATGATAACATTTAAGAATCAAAACAACATAGTAAATACCGATATTGGTTTTAAGGCTGCTTCTTCTGAACCTACTTTATAATGGCATTAACAGTTTACGTGATCTGTACCGACTTATATTTGATATTAAAATAGGTATATTATGTCATTCGCAGAAACTCTATCATGTGATCACACTAAGGTGACGCCATACTTCATAGAGTCAATAAACAGTCGCGAAGGTTTTTGGGCGGGTCCCTGCTCCAGTTTGTTTTCATATCTTATCGGATGGTGTGAACCTAAAGACACGGAGTATGTGCTTATGGGAGAACACGTGACTCACGAGTAAGTACCTACAAACTAATATACAGTAATGAGGTATAATTTGTTATAATAAGTATAAGCTCCATCCGCCGATATATATTATAGTTGATAAAGATACTCTGAACACTCCCAGAGTGGTCAGTCAGTAACACATACATACACACGCACAGAAAGAGAGAGAGAGAGGTCATAGGAATATGTAAAATTTTCCCTGACCCTTTTCTTGTCCCACTTTAAGGCACGGGTCACCTCTCATACTATTAGAGGGATAAGGCGATATTCTGCCACGTTGGCATAGTGCGGGTTGGCAGACTTCACAAGCCGTCGAAAAAAATCTCTTGTCTTATTCCAGTGGTAGAGTGCATTTGTTTGTTACGGTTTCACATCGTAACTACTGAACCAGGCATCATGAAATTTTGCAGATATATAATCTGGAACTCGAAAAAGGACATACGCTACATTTTATCCCGGAAAAATGGATAATTACTGTGGGATAATTATTTTTGCACAGAGATAATTAGTCTGTCACAGAATGACGTATTTATGTTCTAAAGTCCACGTAGATGAAGTCGCGAGTGGAATGTAGTATTATGTAATTCCTTTACCTTTATGTTACAGCGCCAGAGGTGTTTACTACGTCACGACAAATGCTAAGCCACCTTATGCGAGAGGCTTTCCCGGGAAAACAAGACGCCTCAGGTCCATCATGCCTTACAGCTGAGACACACACAGCACACTTTTTTTCGGAGTTAGCTACCTATTTATGACACTCATAAGAATTAACTTTATTTAGTAAATTTAAATAAATTTATAGCAAGAAGTATCTATTTAGTAAACAGTGTGGAAGGTAGACTAATAAAATACTTGCAAATCTTACCAAAATATTTATACCATATTAGATTAGAGTTAGATGGCGATTTTGGTTTTTTAATCTAGATGTATTTTCGGGTTGCGAAGTAGGTATATGATACCAAGAAGTCTTTATACTGTGTATGTAATTAATGTTTTTAATTAGTAAAGGGATTTAATATCCTTTAGATTTGCCATAAAAGGCAGCGAGGAATGTAAAATATAGCCTATTAGAAAATTTGTCTAAAGGCCACTTGTTATTAATTTGTAGGTGCCCTTAGACTGGAGGTAATACTGCCATTTATATATATGTATATCTATGTGGAATAATTGTACAGTTGCTCATAGTGAGTTAATTTATTGTTTAACTAACTTAAACATTGTGATAATAGTAATATAAGAACGAAATCAAGTTACAATACTGTTGTTTTATTTCACATTCAATAATTAAAATATCAGTCACTAACTCTGTGCCTTCCATTTGAACATTTCTTAACAAAACTTAAATTTTGGATCCTCACGATATAGGCCATGGCTGGTATAACCATAAGGAAATTTATATGGTTCATTTACGTGAAATTATAACTAAAACTTACAATAGTTTTCTTTATTGTCAAATAACTTACATTACAAATTATCGCCTTATGAAGGAGTCAGGTGCAACATATTAAATTAATGTTCAGTTAGGACTACTATGTAGTTATAATATTTTACAAAGTATTTCCAATTGTTGTAATATAACCATTTGATGATTATATAACCAAAAGATAGCTATTTAAATATGTCATCCTATGGCATCCAAATAATATTCATATAAAAATATCCCTTAGGAACCCCCTACTTTTCTGGGATAAAGAGTAGCCTATGTTCTTCTCTGAACTCAATATGTATGGCAAATTTTGTAATAATTATGTTGTTACGGCGGCAAGATGTAACAAACAAACAGATAGGTTAAAGGTAGAGCCCTGCTTATCCCAGAATGAAGGGTCAGCTCAATCGGGCAAGTACCACCCTCTCATAAAATATCGGAGTGAAACAACGATAGTGTGTTTCGTACGGTGATAGAGAGCGCCGGGCACCCAAATCCCGTCCCTATCCTCTCCCAATTATCCTTCCTATCCTGCCCTTATTATCCTTCCTATCTTCTCCTTATTATCCTTCCTATCCTCTCCTTATTATCCTTCCTATCTTCTCCTTATTATCCTTCCTATCCTCTCCTTATTATCCTTCCTATCCTCTCCTTATTATCCTTCCTATCTTCTCCTTATTATCCTTCCTATCCTCTCCTTATTATCCTTCCTATCCTCCCCTTATTATCCTTCCTATCTTCTCCTTATTATCCTTCCTATGCTCTCCTTATTATCCTTCCTATCTTCTCCTTATTATCCTTCCTATCCTCTCCTTATTATCCTTCCTATCTTCTCCTTATTATCCTTCCTATCCTCTCCTTATTATCCTTCCTATCCTCTTCCTATTATCCTTCCTCTTTGCCTCCTATCCATTTCCTAAGATATGGCAATGATTGAGTGATGCTTCTGGTGTTGCTAGCGTCCATAGACTATGATAACCTGATGTTTACAGAATTTCAAATCAAGGTCATGTGAGTTAGGTTTCGAAGTGAGCTTTGTTACTCAGGTGAAGCTCGGTATCGAATTGTGTTTTTACAGAATAGCATTGCTGATGAGCCATTTACCACCCAAGTAGTATAAAACAACTTACTTTCATATTTATAATATCGGTAAGGATATTAATTTAAACAACATATTATTTGTGAAGGTGGAAAAAGAGAGTTTTACTACGACCAGGATTCGAACCAGCATCTTGCCCAATCCGGAGCTGGACCGCTAAGCTATCGCAGTCAACGGTGTCACCCAATCTACACTTCACATTTGGTTTAGATGTCTACTATTTATTACTTCTTAAAATCATGGAATTTAAAGAAAACACACCTCTGTTTTGAGATTTTGCTGATAATCTCTTACTGTACTCACAGATTGAGACATTCAGATATGGTGATACCATCGAGAATCTGACTGTTTACTTGGTATAACCATGATATCATTTTTACGAAGGAAATAAATATGAAAACACCAATAAATTTAAAACATATATTAGGGAAGACAATGTTACCATATTAAAATGATGATAGCACAAATTCAATAGCAAGCACATCATGCACGCAACTATATAATATTACAAATATTAGATAAAAATTTGTTATAGAGATCAGTGACACACAGTACACATAAGACATCGATTTTATTAAACATTAAGTGTGGATATTTATCCATTTACTACAATAATATATTGCTTGTTAAAGGCTAATAAAGCAGTGAATATTCTTTTTGTAAAAATGAAAACTATAATCATCTGTATATTCGGTATATTAATAACAAATAAAAAAAAACATACTTCAGGTCAAAAAACTGTCAACAACTGAAGTTTTATAATTAGAGGACTGTTCTAAATAAATATTAACTAAACTTATCATACCAATATGTACCTAACAAATAATAGATATACGAGTACAACACAACAACTTTTATTATAAAACTTACATACTAATTGTGAAGCATTATTTTCCCTTCTACTTGCTATAGTAACACAGCTTTATAGCATTAATCTTTCTCCCGTTAACTGGGCATGATAGCTATATACAATTTAAATTAGATATAAAATGCAAAATTGTGATGCTGTTAATACTATCACAATTTTGCAACACAACAGTTTCTTATAAACTTTACAAAACTAAACCACTTTTTTTACTAATTCCTATTATAGCTAAAACAAATTAGCAATGTGTTGATTCAATACTTAGAATAGTTAAACGGATTTACATCTAGCTACATCATATTTACATTATTCGACCTCTACTAAAGCTGTAATAGAGCTATGTCTGTACATTTGAGAAAAAATATACTGTATTAGGCTACTTAGACGTTTCTGAACACAAAACCTGTCTGTCATGACATCACGCAAAAAATACTGAACTGATTTTAATGATTTTTTTGTTTGATAGCCCTTGATTAGACTTAGAAACGAGTAACGAACCTAAGATATACTTACTTATTTACTTATCATCACGACATTTCCCTTGCGGGGTAGGCAGAGAGAACAGATACATTCCGCTTCCTCAACATTCATAACTCTCATCATACATGCTCACCGGTTTTGGAGACTCCTGACTCCACATTCCTTCAATACATGACCGATTTGGTCTAGGTAGGTGAATCTCGGTCTCTCCCTGTTCCTACATCCTTCCACTTTCGCATTGTATATCTTCTTAACCAGTCGCTCGTCCGGCATTCTTTCCACATGTCCGAACCATCGGAGCATTCCCTTTCGCATCTTTACATCAATACTCTCTTTCATACCTACTCGCTCTCTTACGTCGTCGTTACGGATGCGGTCAGTCAGCCTCACTCCACAGATTCTCCGCAGAGATTGCATTTCGACCGCATTGATTTTACTCTCATGCTCCTTTTTGCATACCCAACTCTCGCTTCCATTTAATAACGTTGGGACCAGCACTGCGTTGTGTATTGCGACACGTGCCCTCTGGCTGAGGTGATGACTGCCGAGAAGTTGTCCCAATGCTCCGTTCACTCTATTTCCCGCATTCACTCTTCTCTCTACATCAGTGGCCATTTCCTATTGCTACTCTAACATCTGTTCTGAGTTCTTCTCTTTCAAAAACCATTATTTTGGTTTTGCTCACATTCAGACGTAGGCCCCTTTTCTTATTTTCTTACAATCTTCTGACATTACGTCGACTAGGGTTTGCAGGTCAGCCGCGAACTGCGTTAATAAAACCGCATTGTCTGCATACCTATAGCAGAGAATTAATCACTGAGTCGCCCATCTGAACTCCCACATTAATTTCATTCAACCTTTGTAGACATTTATCCAGATATATGATAAACAGTCTGGCTGATAGAACGCAGCCCTGTTTAACACCGATATTGACATCAAACCAGGGTGACATTCCATCATTCAGCCGCACACAAGCTCTGCAGTCCATGTAGTTGGACTGCACCGCTTGTAGCATTAATACCATACTCCGGCAAAATGTCCCAAAGTTCCTTTCGTACAACCGTGTCAAATGCTTTCTCCAAATCCACAAAACTGCAGAAAACCCTAAGATATAAGTATAACATAAAACTAGCTCATGCCTTCGGCGGAGCCATGGGCAAAAGCTACTACTATTAAAACTGTAACAGAACTGTGTCTGTCCAGTTAAAGATATTTGATCAAAAAATATTAAGATATTGAAGGGTATTAGAACTCAAAAAATTTTTTGAATTTTGTGTCGTCTGTTAGTTTGTTTATACGATAGCTTCTAATTTTAAAACTTGTATTCTTTTTCTTTTTATCTCGCTACTATATCGGGAACGTGGAATAAAGCTCTTAGCTGCGGTGGAGCTAAATATTATAAAATCTTTGCTTTATAGGGGGTGTGAGTGTAAAGGTATAATAGCGTAGTAGTACTTCGAGGTTCCAGAGCAAGGTACTTCCAATAATATACAAGCAGTCTCCCTACAGTCACTCTGGAAGAATATTATTAGTTTTAACTCGCTCAATTTGGGCATTTGTACTACTAATCTTACACTTAAGACACAAAGGTATTTTACAAATTTAAAACAAGGTAGGTACATATTTCCTAAAAGGCGTAGCGCAATGTTAATTCAGTTAACCATATTTAATTTGGATACTTAACATTTGGTACTTCCTTTATATTTACATTTTCTTCTAATATCTATATTATTTAATTAAATAATTACTGCATCCACTCATCCCTGAGAAATTCACTTTTTGAATGCTTCCACGCATAATAAAGCATAATAATAGTAACATTGTACGCTTTTTTCAATTAGTGTTTGTAATGTATTATTAAATGGTGTGTAATTTTATCTCAATGAAAAAAATATTAGTTGAAAATATACTATTAACTATATTATTATTCACAAACTATAACATTGTAGGCCATTAAGAAACTGAACTATTCCATATATTTATGTTGATATCATATTTGAAAGCACACTGAATTAGGTACTCGTTTATTATTATCTATATATATATATATATATACAAAATTAAACATTAATAATACATCTACAAAATATGAACGCAGTGAAGAAGTATTTATAACGTCTACATGAATAAAATAAATGTACATAATAATGTACCAGCATTTTCTAATAAACGAGCAAAATATTGGCCCTAAGCTGATAATGGTTGTAAAATTACTATTTTGTAAACATAAACAAATACATGAAAATGTGAATGCATTATATACTTCTATCTAAAATTAAACAAGCGACAGATATTATTTACAGCTTTAACAATAGTAGGACTTTGAAAAAATCAAATCCTTAAACACGAGTCTAATCAATAATTGACAAATCAGTGCATCTGTGCAAGTAATACCTTAACGTATTAACTAATATTTTATTATTACATATATTATACTATTATTTACATTATCTGCTTAATAACTACTGAGTGTAAGAAAGAGACGCAAATGCCTATGGTCATTGAATAAAGTTAATATTTTTAAAATATTGCCATATTGACATACAAAAACAAACATTTGAAACTACGAAAGTCTGAGTATTTCCAACAAATATAATAAGTAAATACAATATAAATGCAGAAATTAGTATTGTCTTGTCATATAATTATTTATTTAAGATAAGTACTTTAGTACTTATAACTTATATCTACAGTATGAATTCTTGAAATGAAAATGTACGACCTCTTAAAAAAATAAAAAGAGGCAACTCAATTATTCTTTTTTTTTACAGCTAGTTCAATTCTACCTGCAGTTTTAGTTGTAACAAAATAATATTATATTTCAAAAATATGAAATAGTGGTTTTTTTTCCAACAGGAGAATTCTTGGCTCTGGTTTGTATCCTAAAAGATTTTAAGAGAACATTTTTTCCGAATTCTTTATTCTTTTTTATTGGAGATCTGTTTATTATAAACAGTGAGCTGAAGTAAGAAAAACGAATGGTGCCTCGGATAGAATATCATAGTTTTTGTTCTTGTACCTGAGTGCCGTATCGCATTATAATTTTTGGTAAGATTTGTATAATGTATATTAAGGTTTTTGGTACAGAGGGAGATAAAGTATGTAGACGTAATAATACAGTAAGTAGAGTTTTCGAAAAATGGCCAACATTTGATATCTTGAAAGAAATGATTTTATTTGCATATTTTGTTTAATTTCGTATTTAGTCATACAATTTCCTCACAAAAACTCATCTCTATCATAATAATTACTTTATAAAACTTATCTTTACGTATTGTCATTATATTATTACTATTTATTTACAACTAGCGGTCGCTTCATGAAGCTTTATTGTCACCACAGCCTTATAGAGTGAGATCCACCCGTTTATTGTCCTATCACCTAGTTACATTATTGGAAACCTTAACCTATTCTTATAGTAAATTTACGATCGCTATTGAATGTGGATAACATAAATTTGCAAGGGGGAGGTGTGTATAAATAAATGCAAACATTTTGTTTAACTAATAATTAATACTTTTAAATAATTAAGGTAGCATCATTTTTAAAATTGGTATATTATACGTGTCTCTAATATGATTAATCGAAGTATTGTCTCATATTGCTGGATAAATAGGTAGTTCATATTTTAAAGTTTACAAAGTGTGAGTCTTATGGAATCTAAACATTCGTAGATGTGAGATGTGTGATGTGTTTGTGTGAGTTGTGTGATGTTAACAATTGGAAAACGACTTAATTAATTAATTCATCTATTGATGCCTCCAGGAAAGATAAATACTAATATTAATTATTTTAAATATATTACTAAGTGTGTTTGCCAACAAGTGCGTGGGGGATCTGTAGGTACCCTTTCCGCCATAAATTTGGACATTGTGAAAATTATCATTACAACTTAAACTACACATAATATCATACCTAGATGTGTATTAAACGAGTATAATATAAAGTTGCAGAAATTTAATAGAACCTATTTAATATGCACGTGTCCCAGCCAACGTATAAAATTACATCCTCAAAGTGCCACATGTTTATTTACACGTGAGATTGATCCGTTGCATATTATGCAAAAACAACGGATATGATATTCTTATTTATATATTGTTAAAATAGTTTTCCAATTAATATAGGAAAATACAAAAATCCTTGATTTAAAATCCTGGGTCGAAATATATATAGTCTTGTAATTATCATAAACTAGTAATGATAACTTAGTCACTTTAACAGATATTTTTAATACTAAATATTAGATATGTTATAATTATATATATAAATACTACACACACAAGTACATTCAAGAGCTTTTTCACAGAATTGACGGTGTAGAGATCCTTTAAAATAACAACTTCGTTTTACGCTACATGATTAATCCATTAAGTCTATCACTTGACATGTTTATTAAAACATTTTTACTAAATTATTCATTACCTAGTAAATTATCTTTCAAAACATAATCTTTTCAAATTCCGTTTTTTATTCTTTGTTTTCATAGACATATTCTATGATGAACAAAAGAGTTCGAAAATTATTTATATATAATTTATTTTAGCGAAAATAAAGCATTATTTAAAGAAATTAAATTAAAATAATTAATTACAAATAATCATCAACACAACGTTTATGTCAAATGCTTAGTAAATAAATAAAAATTAACAGAAAAATAACATCAGTTTAAAATCGCGACATTAGTGCTGCGGATTACTTGCCTCAAGCGCTCGTTTTAGTTATCAGTAAACTTTGACGGTTTTAAGTGTTATATCTTATGAAAAGCCGTACTACGGAATCCGCAGTGGTGATTGTAATCGCGACATCAGTGCTGCGGATTACTTGCCTCAAGCGCTCGTTTTAGTTATTAATAAACTTTGACGGTTTTAAGTATTATATCTTATGAAAAGCCTTACTACGGAATACGGCCGCTTGTGGCGATTGCAATCACTCCATTGCGGATGCACTTGCCTCAAGCGCTCGTGTTAGTTATTAGTAAGTAACTTTGACGATTTTAAGTGCTGTTATAAAAAGCCTATGAAATAAAGTTATTTTTGAATTTGAATTTGAATATATAAGAAGCCTATGAAATAAAGATATTTTTGAATCGATGGATTGCTTATATTAATATTGCAAGCACGTCCATGATACTTCGAGATATAATTTTATCAGTATATCGGACCTGATGCAAACATGCTTATTAGTAAATTTAGTTAAGTATTTATTTGTGTTTTATGATTGTATTTAAAATTCCATCTAGGTATTTTGAAAACACTTCTCATCCTTTAATATTATTATCATTTATATGAAATAAATGTTATTAGTTTTTTTTTTAATAAATTGGTGATTTAATAGAAAGATACTTATTTCGTTGATCAAAAAGCGCATTTTGGTAACTATTAATAACTAATTATGGATTTTTATCAAACAAAACATTTGAGTTATTAAAATTAGCTAGATTGTGTGGCTTTATGATTTGTTATCATCGTTCATAGAGTATTTATATCTTTATACAGTAGTAAGTACGAGTAGTAGTAATATAGAGAAACGCAATTAAATGTATGAATACTAATTCAATATAAAAAAATAACAGTTAAGATGATAATTCTCACCTATGTCCAAAATCTAACACGTTTATAACTAGATTATTATTTATTCATAATATATTATATATGTACATATTACCTAATAGTTCTTAATGTATTATGTAATATATGTTTTTACAGTATTATAATGCAGAGAAGAATAAATACGTATGGGTAAATGCAACAAAAATATGGTAAGTGAAATATTGGTATTTTATATGCATATAGGAAAATATATGAAATATAGAATATAAAATTCATGTCATTAGTAATTAATCCGCTTTTAATGTTTGTCATAATATGTGATATCTAATAATAAACAAAATTTAATTTCGTACTTACTTAAACATTTTTTAAATTAAATATCTCTCATTCCATCAGCCATCAGCATTTATGTGATATTAGTAAGATTTCAAAATGTTTCGGCGAAATTAAATAAATCATAATATAAATATTGTAGGCACGCTCAAACACGCAAAATCCCTAAAGGGTGAAATAATACTTAAAATACCACAAGTTTAGGAAAATAATGCAAAGCGACGACATGACCTTCTCCATGTTCCCGCCAAAACTGCATTATTAAGGTTAAATTCGTAAAATAACGATATGCTGTTGTTTTTTTTCAATTCGTAATCCAATAAACAAACAAGAAACATAAAGGTATATAGTAGTATATATACTCATGAATGACTGAGAACTGACGTACAGCCTTTTTGGTTGACCTTTTTTTTTGTTGATATTTTTTTGTATTCTCATACATTATTATTATACAGTGCGTATCATTAACAAGTGTGCGTTGGTCGTAAACACCGTCAGTCAAATTAATTATTGTCAATCATAATAAATAAGGCCATAATTAGATATAATAATAGGGTTATAAAAATATTTGATCAACTAAGTTCAATTTTATTAACTGGAGAAAACTGTTGAACTTGTAAAAACACTATAAAATATTTCTACATAATCGATCGATTTGAACCGATTTCCTTTCCATTGTTCGCTGAGGAGAGTGTGCTTTTGGGATGACCTTTAGCATCGTTAACGAATTGATATTTTCACTCGGTTAGTTATACGCAATATGTAAAATATAAACTAAATAAATCAATATCACAAACAATTTTATGGTCTGTATCAATCCTTAATACTTGAGTACATAACTACAACTAACAAAGTAGGTATAATCACTGTACAATAATATATTAAATACAATAATTTCTAATTATTATCACACGTACATAATATTGTCACTGCTGCAGCTCTTACAATATACCTTAGGATTAAATTATATTTGAGAATTTGCAATGTATCTTTATACAAGTGCTAGTACTATAATAAAATATAATTATAAAGAACAAGTTGTGTCGGGTATGAAAAAATAAGAAAGAGAATCGCTAAATAATTATTTAATAGATTCATTTTACGCTGATATCATTAAAACTGGTTTTATTTATTTATTTAAAAGTTTTGCATACCTACACTTATTGCAAACAAAACAGCTAAATACCAGATATTGTCTCTACAAGTCAAAATTAATATTTTTTTTCTACTTTTTTTATATTTTTTATACACTCTGAGATATATAATATGAATAAGATTCTCGATATAAATATAACAAAGGCATACAAACTTACGAGGTGGCCTCCCACTCATCACAGATCATACTTAGTTATTCCAGAGCATAATTTATAAAAATATCTATTTTTTAAAAACTCTCATATTTGTATCGACTGTACGTTACAATAGGTAATAACGTAAAATATAAGTACATAGGACTAGAAGACTTAACACGATAATATAGTACAAGAAATCTGATTTTTATTAATACTGTATAGCACTAAAAATTAAAATTGTCTGGGAGTAATCATAAATCAATTGTAGACACTTTTGCTGTTAAACTGAGGAAACCAAATTATTTAATACCAAAACTTTCTATGTATTTACAACACAACGACAACAAAGCTTAACCACCTGACTTTTCAAAATGCTTCTACACAATTTTGACTAGTTTGAAGCGTATTTAAGCTAGTAGAAGGGAAATATGTCTTATAGGCTAAATATGGGGTGAATATTTTTTTAAATTTAATAACTTTTGAGTATTTAACTAGAACAGTAATATAAATATGAAATTATACGTAAAAGTAATATTTAAAAAATATATATTATTTTTTTAACAATACTTTGCTCCGTCTACAAAAATAAAAAATAAACAAATCTTATTATAATTTAATAGTATAGATAATAAAAGAAATTCAAATCATAATATTATAACATTAATGATAACATCGCTCCCCATTATGGTAATAACATTTTAATTTAAATGTCTACTTCTATGATACATATTACATTTACGTGTCCATTTAAATACAATTCTAAATTTGAACAATTTAATTATTTCGTAAATATTTATAAACATTTCACAACAATTTTATGACAAGTACTTAATAACAAGATTAAGAAATTTTACGATAACTAACAAGTTAATAATAAGTAAGTGCGATAGAACTAAGCTACATACAATCAAATAGTAAACAAAAACATGTCTACTGTGATATGCAATATAATTTATATACAATCAGGTACAATATTAAAACAAACGTTATATTTATTGTAATGGGCTGAATTTAGCTATTCCTTCAGAAAACAATAACAAAGCAATCAATATAAAATAAATTACTTATAAAAATATCGCCTAAAAGTAGATAATTCCTCAAGCTAACGAGTATACGAACAGTAGTAGTTATATTATTGTTCTCCTATAAAAACTAACTAGGAGGAATTCCTGTGGTTTGGAATCGACAGGTTAAGGAGACACGTAGCGAGAAACCGCACTTATGGAAGAAATATTTTACAACTGAGCAACCACAGTACAGGGTATTTTACAATATTTTTAACCACATATTGGAATAAAGGAGGATTGACATAAAAACCACAAACATTCACTTTTTTATTAATAGTTACTTTTAATTGTGATCACCGAGTAGCTATTCAAGTAACTTGGTGGGAGCCAATATAGATGTAGATACAATACAACAACATGCCAGACCATGGTTACTTTTAAGAAAATAATATGTATAGTATCGAGTAGGTAATATTAGTGTGCATTACTTACTAATATTAGTTTACTCGTAGCAAACTTTACAAGAATATCTATTACCGTATAAAAGTATTGAATTGAATACTATAATTATACTCATAGAATCATATGTTATCGCTTCGGGTATTTCTATAGACTCATAATTGTATAATGCTATTGAATATAGGTCAATTGCATCTCTAAGTTATTGATAGTGATAATATACGATAAAAACATACAGACGATCTGTAGATTTCTATAGAAAATAAGTTCACATATATTAGATAATAGTAACATTAGGGGATAGAGTAAAATACCTGTCTGAGCTATCAAAGACTCTTGAAAATACAGAGTATAGAGGCACGCCGATCTGGATAATACTGTTCTAACTTAAAATCCAATATCCATGATAAAAATAAGCTGCTTTTAGTGAAATAATAAAAATCTACTGTTGATAATAGTCGTTATTTGGCGGATAATCGCCGTTAACATCGTTGTACTGGTGCGCGGGTGGTTGTATCGGCTCAGCCTGGTAAAGCGCACCCGACACGAACGGATTATTTGGCACGTGTGCTGAACTTGCCACGGGCGGAGCAGGAGGTCTTGGTGGCGCAATGGCACCGTAACCAGCACGATCTGTACCCCGAAGTGGCGCTGATGGTGTCTCCGTCTGATAAATAAAGTTAATTGATTTATCAGTTTGTCACAAGTAAATATATATGGCAAAAACGTACCGCAGAAGTCAATGTAATAAACTTTAAAAATATATGAGCACATTGTGCGTAGATCTGAAATTGAGAATAACAGTCACGGTTTCACATTTTCGCACTTTGTGTTATTTATATTGCTGTCAATAGGCTCGCCCCCTATAACGTGGGACTTAAACATAGCTGGCGAGTCGTGGGTGTGCAATACACCTCTGCCTACCCCTTCGAGGAATACAGGCGTGATGCTATGTTTATATTGCTAAGCATATCAAATGCTTAAAAATATCAAAATCTTTAAAAATATACTCACAAAAGTAGTTTCGTGTTCTAAAGACTTCATAGCAGGCTCCTCAGTAGCAGGGTCTGCCCACGGCTGCAACTCGCCTGACGCGAAAATTGCATATATGGTGATACCGATAAAGTGTACTGTAGCACCCATTAGGAATACTTCGCGCCATTCAGTTATGGCCTTCTGTTTCTCGTTCTGTTTAAGAAATAGACATACATTATGTATAAGTACTATCACAAAACTATAAAACCTTGTTATTAATAATCTAATATATAAAATCGACGGGCCTCGTGGCGTAGTCGGTAGAGAGTCCCACTCGGACAATTATTTGTGTGATGCACACAGATATTTGGTCTGCGTCTGGGTGTTTTCTTTCTATTGTAGGTATGTGTATTTACAAATGAAAGTAATCCATCAGCCTTACGACGTCCACTGCTGGACATAGGCCTCCCCAAAATGAGGGAAAGTGCCGTAATCGCAACGCTTGGCAGGCAGGTTGGCGATCGCAGTGGATGTTGTTAATACTCGAGGGAGTGCTGCTGCCCACTGCCCGGTATTCCCTCTGTCGGCTCTTACAACTCCCATGGGTGGAGAGGGGTGGGACAATTCTAAAGCTGGCCCCCCACGGCGGAATAAAATTAATATATGTATTATATCCGTAATCTGGTACCCATAGCACAAGCTTAAGCTTAGCTAGGGACCAGAGCGGTTTAAGAAAAAAACAATAAAAAAAAAACAATATTTGTTTGTTCATTGCCTTATGCGCTGCCATATCAGTCATCTTGCCATTTTGAAAATTTTAAACACATACTCGTATAATCCGATCTATATGAAAGGACATAGGACTAATTTTCACAAAGAAAAAATGGATGGTTTCCGTGGGTTAGCCTAGCCTATAATTACTAGTGTTTTATAAGATAGCTTATAAAAGAGTATCACTTGCTTAATTTTCCTTAAAAAAATATTATGATATAGCATTACACTATATTAAGATTATAATTCCTTTATTTACAATTATTTTTCCACTTAATACATTTTTAAATATAAATATATTATAAAAAATAACACAATATTTAAAAATATAAAAAGTGTGTAGACCCACCGGCAGCGAGTACAAGGACCAAACTACCAGTGGTTAGGGTTCCAGAGACAGGAACTTCCTCACGATGCGTGCCGTGTCCAGAAGTACCACCTTCTGTATCAGACCCTAACCTAGATTATAATTATTATTATGGATTTGGGAACGAAATATTTTTCTCAAATTTGTATGGTTGAATCGATACAAAGATTATTTTGCTTTAACTGATTCGGCAATTCCAAAGTTTCGGTGAACAATATTTGTGAGTAGCATTTGAATATTTAGGCTGTACACAATAGACGAGTCATTCGTGCGAGATGTTGAGCGGCGGGCGATAATAAAGTGCTCAGCCGAAGTACGGCACGTGTAACGCATCGTCGCGCACCCACAATGATGCTCATTCCATATTCCGCGTGCGACTAACGCCGAGCTCGATTTCCTTTTTTAAATTAGCCATGGACGAATGTTCTTTTTGTTTCGCTGGTTTTAGTTGAAAGCTATAAATTTGATATAGTATAGCTACATATTATTGGCGAGGGCAAGGGAAAGGCAAAACGATATTAAATGATAACGTTGCGGCGTTGACGGTAAGTAATAATTACATAAGCGTTTTGGAGGAAATGTCATTAATAAATAAATAAATATCCACGAACATTTTCACACAACGTCCTCTGGTCCCAAACTAAGCTTAATTTTTTTGTAAATACATACATATAATAGATAGAAAACACCCAGACGCAGTACAAATATCTGGGTTCATCACACAAATAGTTGTGCTGAGTGATGACCTCGTGCACGGAAATCGGTTACACTATCGACTACGCGACGAAGCCCGTCATTGTTATATTAGTATTTTTAAATATCTTTCATTAATTCTTAGCTTGACTTGTATGTAACGTACATTTTCAGAATGGTATTGCACCCATTTCTAGGAGTAGAAATCATACCTACTAAAAACCAATAACAGTACAATAACAAGCTTTTGCCCGCAACTATGTACGCGTATGCTTACCACATTTTAAGTCTAATCAAGAACAAGCAATCAAAAAGGTTTCATTTAAATCCGTACAGTAGTCTTTGTGTGATGCGCGAACAAAAATACAGACAGACAGACTCAAATTCTAATAATTGTTGTTTTGGCTTTTGTAGCTCTAATAAAGACCCCCCATATTATGTTTTCTTCAATATCTCCATTGTAGACATCGGCTTGTTATAATTGTAGTATATGTATAGATTATAAGTATAACTCTATTTTTTTGAAAACGAAGTTTTATTTCAAAATGTGTAAAATTCGCGTAAATGTTAGAAAGTATTATAACTCTATTTTCTCATTACGATTACCACGTTTAAAATTCTCAACTTTATTATCATGTTTTTTTATATTTTAAATAATACCTATGTATAATGAATTTGTTTCAAATAATATTACCTTTCCTGCAGTCATGATGTCGATAACAATTGGCACGACGAAGCCAGCAATTGTGCCGATGCCGTTAGACAGACCCATAAGGATAGAAGCGTAACGTGGTGCGATGTCCAGATGGTTTACATTGTAGCCAGAAATAGCAAAGCCACTGCATGCTACGCCCAGTGTCAGCTCTATTGTCGCTACGTACTGTTTAAAAACAAAGAGTATGGTATTAGTACTACCAGCGTCGGACTGGCCATATAGTCGAGGTGGCGTTTGCTAGCCGGGCCCCAGCTTGCGCGGGCCCTCCACGAGCGTAATTTGAGGGTCCGCGCAGGCTATAACACAGAATCGGATCTAATCAAGGATAACGAGAACAGCAGCTCTTACGATCGAGTTATTAACAGCTTAGCTGAAACTGTACTTTAGCTACCTAATAATATATATCGTTGATAATTAATAATTTGTATATTTCATTATTTTCCGATAGTATCCTATATACCAGTGTTTTTCAATCTTTTAGAATACGCGACCCCTTTACAAGTTGAAAAATTCTGGCGACCCCTTTAAGCCATAGGCTGACAAAAAGTTAGTAATTTAAAAGACTGCGTTGATTTTCTCTGTTTTGGTATGATAATATTCATTATTAAGGCCTACTCAAACACCCTTCCTTCCTTCTCAATGAAATTGGGTTTGTATTTTAGTATAAAACCTTGACTTTTTCCTTTTGCTAGCGACCCCCCGAGTAAGGATTCGCGACCCCCCAAAGGGACGCGACCCACAGTTTGAAAAACACTGCTATATACTATTATACAGTCTCGGGCCCTGACGGGAGCCATCCAGGCCCTTCCGGCCCAGTCCGACCCTGAATACTACGTGGTACTAATTGTCACTCCTAATGTCTTATATAGACACATATATTTATATTTATTTTGTCTTCACCAATAGACCAATGGATTTAAATAGAAAATTCTAAAAATTCTGACTACGTTATGACTGAAAAGTTTTTGAGTTCAAAACCATTGAATTATGTGGCAAATATTTTAGGTTTCCAAAAGAATTTACCTTGTTGTTCGCATACGCAACGAGTACAAAAAAGAACGCCTCCAAACCGAACCCTCCGCAATTGAACAGTTTTCTCACGTTTGTAGTAGTCATGATGTTATTTTTCCGCAAATAATCTGCCATCATACCACCGATAGGTACCAATGACGTCATTATTAAATGTGGAATGGCGCCAACAAACCCAGACTGGAAAGACAAATTAAGATAGTGAAGAGCGCTTTAGTGTGACGAATTCAAGTTTGTGTTCTCAACGATGACCAATATATACCTCTGTGATCTGCATGTTGAATCTTGTCTTAAAATAGGATGATTGAAAACTAACTAAGAGACAGAAGTTCCATGTTCTGCAGAAATTTGCTACAATAATAGCATACACCTATAACAAAATATATTTTTATGAGTGGTCATACGTTAAGAATTAATATCTACCAACATCATTATTTATTATAATTGTATATATATATATATATATATATATATATATATATATCTCTCATCGTTCGTAGTTTACTTCTAGTAGGCTATAAAAAGCAAATTTAATAAGGGTATATGATATTTACTGGTGCTGAAGTAGCAAATGCCTTCCAAGGTGTAGCCCAAAAACCAGGCATTGCGGCTTGTGATGCAGTGCCAAGGGATTGTTCGATATAGGTCAGCTCTTTAGCCGTTATAGTTGGATGCTTGCTGGGCCTTTCAAATACCAGCCAAAGCCATAACACGTACCTGTATAAATAAAAATTGAATTAAACTTTTATGAAATTGACGTAAACTGATCAAAAACGAAAATTATTAAATTTACCATATGACTCCAAACATCCCATAGAAGTAAAATGGAGCCTGCCAACCGATGTAGTCCGTAAGCAAACCAGACAAGGGCATACCAATCACTATACCAGCGTATGTTCCACAGAATGCGAGAGTTGCTAAACGCGAACGCTCTAGTGGTGGAGCCCACATCCTCCAGATACCGTGACAAGATGGATATGTTACACCCTAAAACAAAATTTAAATAAATCATCATAGAATATTGAAAAAAAAAATCAAGTAAAATAAGTTATAAATTTATAGCGTTCGTAATGATAAAGGTATCGATTTTTCCAATCTTAAAGCCTTAAATCAGAGGCATTGAAGAATCAACTAAGCCGGTATATGCCGAGACGAGTAAATACGTCACCATAGCAACGGAGGGCCTGATAATCCTAAAGAGGCTTTGTACTTCAATAAGCGATGTCGACTATACTCAAGTACGATTCGTTTCGTTATAGAAACCTATATCTTTTTGCAATCTTTTGAAATCGTATATTTGATATACTTGAAATGAATGTACTTAACAAAATATACAATATTTTTTTAAGATATCACCTTGCCATAGACAGGAATAAGACTTATATCGCAGGAGACTTTAGAAACATACAATATAAAGGTCTTGTGCATTCAGACTTTTGTGAATCACACAAAGGATTGTCCTGTCTGGGAATCGTACTCACAACACTCGGCAGGCGAGGTCCGTATCTAAACTACTAAAACATCTGTTTAGTCTTAAACAGAAGACTGCTCGTGACTGTTATATTAAATTTCATATTTTCGCACTTTGTATTACCATAATAGTGATTGTTTAAAATATTCAAAACTGAATGCAAATGAAGTACCACCTAAACAAATATCAATAAAAAGGGTTATGCCATAATAATATGCATTTAGTTTTACAAAAGTAAAATGAAATAGGGGAGTTAAATCCAAACGTGACAAGTCCTACAAACGTCACGATCTTCGGTACAAAATTTGGAGTATTGATAATAAGCTTGATCATGCAAACTCACGTACTGAATGTCAAATGTTCCAAAATTTTAAACGTGTGACAAGTGATAATTTGATACATTTTCCCTGTGCTACATACACGTCGGATATAATTGAATATGTATATATAAAGACTTGAATTTAATTGAAGTACATATATTCTATTAAGAGTAATAAAGGAATTTTAACACACCTCTACGAATCCTTGCGCAACTTTTAGGATAACCACAGCAACAGGTCCACAAGACATAGCTCCAGGAATAGCTATGTTCAATAAAGCAGAGGTCACAATAGCTACGCCAAATATTCTGTTAGCTGGATACATGGAAGCGAGATAACCGCCAGGAACTTGCGTGATAAGATATCCGGCAAAATAAGATGCGTCGATAGACGACTCCACTTCAAGACTCATATTAAAGGGAGCGTCCTTTGAAGTATTCTGTAAGAAAAATATATTTTAATGTATATGTATATATAAAACAATATAAATTAAGTAATATTAAAGCTTATATACCCCTGTTGAGTCCGTCATCTTAAGTTTGGCCATACTCATGTTACAGCGCATGCCGAACATGATGCTGAATCCGACGCATGCCATCAACGCTACTGTATAACGCGCACTTAAACATGGGCATTCTGCGCGTATATATTTATCTGGAGAGAAAAAAAAGTTATTATTTATTTACTGAATACTATGTATAAATTAAATTCATAAATAGAATAAAAATACCTATGGCTCGAGGTGGAGGTCGGTCAGGTGACGGTGGTGTTTCTAAGTCTTCGCCATCGTACATCTGGTCGTAGCCCTTCTGATCCACGTGAAAGTTTTCATATTGAGTATTTCTGTAACAAAAAATTGCAATAGTAGTACAAATATACTCATAGTTAACTTAAAATTTCTACAGTGACAACATTAATTATTTAAAAACTATGTTTTATAATTTACTAGTTTCTGCCCGCCGATAAGTCTGGCAGAAATTAAAAAATGGTCCATTAAATCGAAAACCCAAATCCCACAGAAACTACATTTCGATGTTAAGATTTTTACAGGCTATAATTGATTAGTAATTTCGTACAAATTGGTTTAGTTGTTAGGTCATTTGCGAAAATACTTAGGAAATTTCATCCAATATAGTGATTTACGTATTTAGATATTTTTATACTTTGTGTTTATTAGTTATTTACGGACAAACATCCAAACATCTTCACAACTTTCAACTTTCATAATACTTGTGATATTAGATAATTTCTGAATAAGTAGGACTACAGTGCCTAATGAAATAAGTTATTTATTGAATATACTCTGTAATCAAGTACACTCAACAGCATGCAGAGATCGCAAGATATTTTGCGCTATTTTCTCTGTAATTGGAACGGATAGGAAGCGGCTCTCATCGCAGGAGGAAATAAAATTAAAATGCGTCTGCCTACTACGCTAACAGAGTCGATGTGTAGGGGTCGCACCTGGGGCTCGTATCGACACTCAACTTTTTCTATTTATTATAGAAAAAGTTGAGTGTCGATACGAGCTACTTAGCTATTCAAACAGTGTACATGATTTATAACTGAAAAAAAATCTATGCATCTAAAATTAATTAAGTAATCTTATCAAAGTGCAATCTTTATTATGCTTTAAATAGCATTCACTATTGCAAAACTTGTTCAAAATTTCAGCTAGTTAAAGATTCCTGGGTTACCTATTGTGCTGTGTGCATTGTAAAGAAAGTCGGTTGCCGTTCAACTTTACAGCTCTATTGGAATAGTTTAAAAACTTGTGGGATCAGCGCTATTTAAAAGAAATCTATTAATTTTACAATCAGCATCAATACTAAGGAAGTTCACATGTTTATCAAACTATTTTTATTTTGAGTAAGTTTTCTTAGTGAGTAAATAGCTGAATTGCAACACTTTTCTTAACATAATAACATAATTAGCATGAAAGCAGTTATGAATAAAGTAACTTTTAACAGTTTTAACCAATAGTTAAGGTTGTAATTATATTGAGATGAATCTTGCGTAAATCCTGTCTACATCACAATATGACCTAGCGCAAAGCCATTAGAGGTAAAATTGAATTAGTTGCCGTTGTCGTCGCACGTCGCGTTTCATTGTTTGCAAAGTGATAGGCTCCACTCTTGACGTTTCAGTAGTTAGAGCAGCCCCACCTACCGAGATTTTATTAAAACATCTGTAAATTGTTGTAATAATTTTTAGGAAACATGAAAACATAATAGTATTTTGACAGTAGATTGCATCTAACACTTTTGTTTATTTAAACAGTTTAATATTGAAAAAAATAATCAAAAGTTTCTTGCCCACAAATTAGTCTGCGTGAACTCAAAATTCCAGAGAAGAATTAAAAATGTATGAGTGATTAAAAACTATTGGGAAAAAAATACCGGTATCATTTCTCGCGTTACCTATAACAGCTTTTACAATTCATTAAACTCAAAGTGAAAAATGTGAAATCGAAAATAACAGTCACGAACAGGATTTGAACCTGCATCTCCTGGATACCTTCCAGATGCTTTGCCAATTCAGCCATCGTGACAATTGCTCGTTAAGTATGAATGTGTTATCGAAATTAGCAGTCAGGATAGTGCTAAGCATGTAAAATGCTAAAAATATATATAAAAGTATCTAAATAGCTTTTACAATTTATAAATGATTTTTTGTCATTGCTTTTAAAAAGTCAACAAAATATCTTAAGCGGTTTTCCGGGACACCTGAACAAAAAATACTAACATACACTTAAAAACATTACTAGAAAATTGTATTAATATATAAATCATAGGTAGTTATAAGTACTTAGTTTCATTTACACACTAGTAGTGAAACAATATTATAAGAAATCATGACACAAATGAAACGTCAATGCTGTTTACAACACATTTATTAAGATAGCGATAAAAGTTAGGAGTCATGATCAGACTCAGCATAAGTCATTGGTGTGTAAATTCATTTTTCTGCTGACAAAAGTAATAAATGTGGCTATCTGTCCCTGTCCCCCGTAAAACGTTGTTAGTAATGAATCGTCGCATAAAAGGCATAACCAAGTGGAAACGAGGCGCGACGCGATGGAACACCCCATCATCGTACCATCGCACATCGCTCCCCGCACTAATGCGTTTAGCTGTGACTGGATCACTGGACGAAACGTCACCGATTACGTGATGGACCCATCTGCAGGGATGTCGTTTAAATTATTTGATTACGGGATTAAACAAAATAAGTAATTTGTTAATGGTTTTAAAATGAAATTATCTAAATACTGAGTGGCAGTAAGACGTTAAAATCTGAGTCTAGATTCACATAGATATTAATTATATATTATGTAGCTACTTAAATTTTTTTTTTTTTCTAATTCGAGTACAGCCATAACCTTTTACCTACATGATTTTTATTTGGCTGTCAATTTATCGGATTTATCCTCAAAATGATCTACTTATAAGTGTATCGACATAAAACATGTGATTATCAGTTTTGTTAAGGTCCCCTTCTGAAACACCCTTTGCTAGAAGCTCGCGTTGGCGGCGCTTCATTGTCCCGCAAATGCACCCTATACGTCGTGACTATAATTATGTGACGCAACTTTAAATGGTGTAATTATTGTTTTGTCTGTGATTATTTACATACCGTTAATGGACTGATACCTATTGTAGGAATCATATGAATATAAATAATATGGTTGAAGTAATGAATAATAAAAGAATTTAAACTTATTATCAATGTGAATTAAATAATGTGAAAACAAGTTTAATTTTAGTCTAGAAGGAGACGAAATAAGATTACATTATATTCACCACAATATTAATTACCGAGGGACGCTATGAAACGCTTGTAAAAATATCACATCAAGCAAATTCGACATAAAAACGTACTTGTGGTAATCTTTAGTATCAGTAAATTTCTCGCTTGTTGCTCCATTTAAATAGAGCTGTAAAGCAATTCGGTGTGTCTTGGTTGTTGCCAACCAAGTCCTTTCATCACTCTTCTTTTAAATGTTATGGTGGTATTTCATGGTAGTGGCTTCACGATGCCCCTAGTACACTAAACCCATAATCGGTGCTTACTACTTATGTACTTATCTCTAGGTAATTACTAGGACATACAAAGACCACCACCGAAGAAATGTAACATAGTTCCAGTGGCCCGCCAATAAAGGCGGAGAGACGGCACACGGCGGATTTCTTTAATGGGTGAGGGCCCACACTACCCTGCTCGTTGCCCCGAACGACGGGGTATGCGGTTAGGTAAATTTTTTCCCGCCCAAACAAAAAAAAAAGGATATACAAAGACCATCCTGAAGCTCTTATCAACCAAGAGGTACATTTACGCTCAAAATTTGTAAAATATTAAAAGGTGAATGTGGTTTATTTGTTAGTTTGTTACGTTTTTTTAACTATATAAATGATCATCATGAAATGGCATACACATAGTCCGGGGCTCAGAAAAGGATAAGCTATATCTTGACCTGGAGTAACGGACAGTTCACAGAACCATCCATTTGAAACACATAGATGTTTGCATAGATATATAAATTACTGTACCGTGGAGTGACGTAGTTACAGTATAATTCCCTCCACGCATGCAAAGTCACGGACAGAACCTAGTTTATTTATATTTTCGAAATACGAGTATGCTTTACCAGTGTTGAGAAATATTAACCACTAGCTGACCCGACGAACTTTGTACCACCTCGAAACCAATAAATTTTCTTTTAACTCATTATCTGAATTAAATTCTGTTTTTTTTTGCCAGATAAGTCGTTCTATACAAAATGTATTAGAAAATAAATTACTTGATTGATTTTTTTTTATAATAATATATTTTTTTTTTAATTTCAGACATTGTCCATTAAATTTTGTTAGTTATAAATATCTGAAAAACTATGTTAGTAAATAAACAATAATGAAAGAATTAAATGATAATTATATCGCACCATTTTCACAAAGGCGCTTCATGCGCCCCCAGATCACACAGTCTTAGGACTGTCTGACCAGGACCCGCATGAACGCCTTCATGATAGGCGCGTCATACTTATTTACAATGGCTTGCAGGATAGTGTTAGGGCTACCCCGCATCCTGCTCAGCAGTGACGTGGTCCTTTTGCGCTTTATGGCATGGAAGCCATCCACCTTTGCGTCCGCGAACATTGCCGACGCACTACAAAAGCGGGGCAGCCCCAACAACATCCTGAAACCATTGTTATATTGGACGCGCAAGGCGCCGAGCGTTTTTTGAGTATATCTGGTCCACAGACTGCTCGTGTAGAAGGTTTGAGAGTACGCTCTGAATAGCGTTAGTTTAACTTCCTTACTACAACGAGCAAACCTTCGTGCCAGCATATTACTCCTAACAGCCAGTGCCCTGCGCTCTCTTTCAATTTTATGAATTTTCTATTATTTTAATAGTTGTTCTGCTATTTCGGGCGTTGACAAACCCAACAAATCAAAGATCATAAAAATCGGTCCAGCCGATCTCGAGTTACAATATTGGTGTAACTAACCCGACTATATGTACATCAATAAAATCAATTGATAAAATGGTATATAAGTGGTAAATCAATTAATGTGATTTTTATTGCTGTTCACTTCAAAATCAATCTCGCACATGTTATAAGAACTTATCCTTATTTCACTTAAAATTTGGCAATGTAGTTGTATTGTTCCATCAAATTATAAGTTTTGAGAATAAATTGAATCATGGACCAACTCCACTTTAAGCTCATTTCAACTTCAAAGTGAGTTTACTTTGCCTCTTTGTCAATTGTCGCTTTACCGACATGTTCTAAAACAAACTCCAAGCCATGTCAGTATTAAAGCAACCACAAATTTATTTTTTATATTTATACCAAGCCTATCTGCAAATAATGAGGAATCCTCCTGAAATGTATTTTTGTTTTTTTTATACTACATTGGTGGCGAATAAGCATACAGTCCACCTGATTGTAAGCGGTTACCGTAGCCTATAGACGCTAGCAACACCAAGGTATCACTAGCGCGTCGCCATCTCCAAGGATTTGGGATCGGAGGAGGATAGGTAAGATACAAAGGAGAGGACAGGAAGGATATTAAGGAGAGGATAGGGAGGGGGCATGGGCCTCCGGCGCTTTCACTCTCCTTAAGGAACGCAACGGTAGGGGTAACTACCGTTGTTACACGCTGATCTTTTGTGAGCCCATTCGTGCTTACTTATAAGCAAGTTTTTAAGTACAAAGCTATACCTTATTCTGTTGAAGATCAGATTGTTCCTTTGTTTAATATTTTATAGTACTTTACAGGGATAGAATAGCTCACAAAATCAAGCACTGAAAGACAGGTGTATCAAGTTCGAACGCCAGTCCAACGTCCAGCCTGACTGATCAGCATATTTTTTTTTTTTTTGCTGAGTTGGGGTCGTTTTGTAACGAATGTTAATTTTTCTAAGTTTATTTATATGTATATTCTTTTAATAATTCATTGCAATAAATATTTTCTTTCTTTCTTTCTTTCTTTAATATAATTATTTTTGAATATTATTGAGTCAACTTGTGTGTTCAAGGCGTCATAATAACAGATATAGGTACATATAAGCAGGACTCCCCTGAGAGATATTATTTGAGGATAGCCATGTCTATACAATATCTATTGTGTTGAAGATCGGATCGTTCTTTTCTTCATTATGTTATAATATTTTGCAGGAATAGCCCAGTACCTAGCAGGAACAAGGACTGCAAATATAGAGGTACCGAATTTGTTCCCTACACAGACCCTCGACATTTCCAAATGATGTGTGTCACAAATGATTACTATCCGGTGAAGGAAGGCATCGTGATAAAACCTTAATTTTATTGTATCTTCATTCGCCAGTACTTGTTTGTAATGCAAAATAGTATTAATCCATATCGAAATATTATATACATATATTATGGTGTGGTTTCAGACTATTCCGTTTGTAAACTCTTACTGTGCCTCTTAAACTGCCTCTGTGGTGTAGCGGTAGTGTGAGCGACTGCTGGTCATGAGTTCTCGGGTTTGATGCCCGGGTCGGGCAGTGTTGTTGAGATTATTCGTAAAAATAAAAGTTCTCAGTAGCAGCCTGAGTTTGGAAATGTGCCCGGTAGACGGCAAAATGGCCGTGTGGGGCCGGCTTTAGAAATGTCCCACTCCTCTCCACCCATGGGAGTCGTAAGAGCCGACTGAGGGAATACCGGGGGAGTGGGCAGCAGCACTCCTTCGAGTATTAACACTGCGATCGCCAACCCGCCTGCCAAGCGTGGAGATTACGGCACTATCCCCCATTCTTGGTGAGGCCTATGTCCAGCAGTGGACGTTAAAAGGCTAATGGATGGATGGATGGAGACGACAATAGGCTAGCCCCCTATTAAGTGGGACTTAAACATAGCTGACGAACCGTAGGTGTGTAATACACCGAACGGGTAGGCAAAGGCCTACCTCTTCGGGGATACAGGCGTGATGTTATGCTATTAAACTCTTACTCTAATGTCATTTATAAACAATATTATTGTATTGCAAGTGCTTTATAGCACTCTCTTAATTATTCTAATCGTTTAATAACAATGATACCTAATATTAACAAGAAAATAACGGTTACCTTAATTTAGCCGGTGTATGTAGGTGAATTTTCTTCACTTCTCAGAAGACAGAACTCCTGGATCAGACGTGAAGAGCAAGGGGCGCGCTAGGCTAAGGGGTGGTGAGGAGTTATTGCGTAGATCACAATATGCACTTCAACTTTCCCCACTATGAATACCTATAGGAGCCAGGGTGGCAACCAGTATTTTTTCTAATGAATATAAAGACAAACTTATTTTAATTAACACTTACCGCCATTATTAATAATATGTAATTATATAGAACTATTGATAATTCTATTGAAAATTGAGCCGTGTGGGGCTGGCTTTAGAATTGTCCCACCCCTCTCCACCCATGGGAGTCGTAAGAGCCGAATGGGGGAATACCGGGGGAGTGGGCAGCAGCACTCCCTCGAGTATTAAAAACATCCACTGCGATCGCCAACCCGCCTGCCAAGCGTGGCGATTACGGCGCTATCCCCTATATGAGCGATATACATGTTGTGGCGTTCTCTTGGGGAGGCTTATGTCCAGCAGTGGACGTCGAAAGGCTGATGAATGGATGGATGGATTGATAATTATTGTAATATTTATACAGCTGACTGCTTAATCAATAATTATATTTCTGTCTGCAATGTGCGGCTTTGTCCACATGAAATTTTATTATTTTGGTTTTTTGTGCGGTACCCTAATCTTTCAAAAAGTAAAAGTTTAAACTATTCCATATAACATCAGCTATCTGCTAGTGAAGGTTCCGTTCAAATCTGTCCAGTGATTCTGGAGATTAGCCGAAATAACCAGCAAGACAGTCGGACAAAAACCAACCTTTTCTGGGTTCTGAACTATATGTATGCTAAATTACATAAAGGTCAAGTAATTATGGATTGAACGCGTAACAAAAAATAAACACACTTGTCTTTTGCCTTTATAATATCTATTAAGTAGTTAGGATATATTATATTAAGTAAGGATAAAGTGCTAGTACCTTATTTTATGAATTACTTTATATTAAACCTGATTTGGCTTTAAACGAGTATATGCTCTAAAAGTACATTCAGGTAAGATTCATCAGAAACATTTTCATCATAATTAAATAAAAATAATATATTTATTTAAAAACTATATTTAATATATTATGTAAAATATTGGTACCCTAGTCGTCACAGATAAATCTATTTTTCATTTGAGGTTGCTTAACAAAAATGTACAAAGTATAATATGACTACGGTTCGATTCCGGCCCTGTCGGTACGCGTAGGAGGGAGTAGCTATTACACCCCGTAAAGCCACCCTCTCTAATTGATTTACAATTGTCGGTTAAATTTGTTTCCCGACCACCCTCTGCGATCACCGATCGCAAATGCATAAATTCAAAATGCTCTTGGTGAATGTTAAAAATCTACGCCAAATAATACATACAATCGACCTTCACCAATTTACACAGATTATTGATGTTACCAAAATGGACAATTTATATATTGCACGCCTCATAAGCGAAGCGTTGAGGTGTGTATTACTCTCGTTTCATCCAGAACAACTGATTTATCAAACTTAAAATGTCTCTATTTATCATATATTGCACTTGCAAAATAATATATACACACACATATCAAGAAAAAACACTATTTTTAACACTCATGATATTTTTGATGGCATTTTGTTATTTAAACTAGTTATAAAACTGTTTAAAAAGTTCTGTCTTGGACGTCCGTTTGTTGTAGGTAATGAATATTAACACGATAACAACCGAAATACTTAACTAATGGAGTTTTTTTTTTTCTTTTACAATTCAATATAACTACGAATAGAGCCCTATCACTTTTCACGGTCTAATTCGATGTGGTTTCCATCCATCCATCAGCCTTTTAACGTCCACTGCTGGACATAGGCCTCCCCAAGAATGAGGGATAGTGCCGTAATCGTCACGCTTGGCAGGCGGGTTGGCGATTGCAGTGGATGTTGTTAATACTCGAAAGAGTGCTGCTGCCCACTCCTCCGGTATACCCTCAGACGGCTCTTACGACTCCCATGAGTGGAGAGGGGTGGGATAATTCTAAAGCCAGCCCCACACGGCATATCGATGTGGTTTAATTGTTATTAAATAAACAAAAATAATAGTGAATATTTGCGCTCGATTTGACACTAAAACCAGCGACTAAAACCAACCTCCTTATTTCGTGAGAACTATTTCTATAGACCAATATAGAAGGACTTCTTAAAATTAGCGCTAGATGGCGTAAAGCTACATTACTTTTTGAAATTAGCGCTATCCTTGTGATTTATTAAAAACTAATTAGTAAGACCAATACATTATTAGTTACTTATCAAATAATCAATTTTATTGTGAAAAATGAAGATTATGAGGCGTGCACTTTTGGATTTTCCAAAGTATTTTTTCCTGCACAGTCACAGATTTCAAAGAAATAAAACTATACTCAATGGTTACATTAGGTGCAGTTATAGCCTAGTGGTAAAACCAAGGGCTGCAAAGATAGTGGTATCAAGTTCGATACCCAGTCGAAGATCAAAACCGCGCAAGGCATCTATGACTTCGAAATTATATGTAATCACTAATGATCACTGTCTAGTAAAGGAATAGATTGTGAGGAGCTATGCATGTACCTGAGAATTTCTCTCAACGGTATGTGAAGTTTGCCACCCCGCCCTCGGTCAGCCTGGTGGGGTACTTAGTCTGAGAGGAGGCCGGTACCCAGGTCAGGTCAAAATAAGTGATAATACTGACTCATCATAGCGGTTGTTATATACGTTGATATCAAGTATTAATGGTTCAACGTATGTGCAATATAATTTATAATACAAGTCAAATATGCGGCCAGTTGGGAGGATGGTCTGTCAACGCTCACGAGCGGCACAAACACGGTGAATAAAACATGTAATAAATAAATGTAACCAATGTAACGTAACGACCTATTACAGTTGCGGACTCTTGGACGATCCACACACTTATTTATTTTTTTGAGTACCTTATAACACACTATCTTTATATATAAGAATTTCGTGTCACGTTATTCATCCGCAATGAACTACTAAATTAGTTTAAACCCATTTTAATGAACTTTTGCACACTGTGAGCAGCTTTGTCCAACTTACAAGATAAGATAGTTTTTATCTTGATTATTTCCTTTTTTTATTGCATAATTAATGATTTCCGGAGAGAGCCTGAGACACGGCTACCCCATCTATATTAAGTATTTTAATATATAATAATTGAACGAATGCTGTCTGCTAGTACTCATCAAAAATAATGCGATGTGGTTGCTGTGGTTTACAAAATTTAATTTAACTAAAAAATTATAATAATTTAGGTTTTTGAGTTTATTGCGTTCAGGCAGACAGACGCCGCGGGAAACCTTATTTTGATATTAGGTAAAGATTTAAAATCACCTGTAAAGTAATATTCAGATAATCTGTAAAAAAATATAATCAATCAAATTTAAAGTGAGTTTACAAACAGTAGAGAATCTGTTTCTATTAATTTGATAATTGATTAATATATAAAAATAGGTAATTTATTATTATAAAATGATTCATAATTATAAATATAATCGATGTAAAGGTGTTTTATATTTATTAATGTATGCCTTATGTGTATCATGACTTTCAACTACCCAGTTCCCAGCGTATATGCTGGGTATTGTTAACTTCGTTAAAAATAATAAAACTTGCTTCCGGACAGATTTCTATAAATAATTCAAGTGAATGATCTCGCATTTCGACACTCACGAACATAATAGAGTTATGACATAAATGGCGACGAGAGCTAAGAAATATAACTTGCTGAACCCGAGACGCTTGTTAGCGTCTCCTTGCTTTTATTTATGACCAGATTTATTTTATAGTCGTTGATAGATATCGGCGAAATGAGATAGATAAAAATAAAATAACAATTCTATTGTTTGGTTTTGCAAAGAGGATATAATAATCAAATTAGAGAGTTTATGATTTCGTTGATTTTTCTTAAAGTTTACTCAGAACTCTTTGAGTTGTATTTAATATGAAAAAGAAGAACTAAGGCTTATTCAGTTACTTTATAATTTAAACGTTTTCATTACCATTAATATAATAATATCTTCAGTTCGGTAGGGACATTGTGTACGTGGTGCTACGATCAACAATATCACTGCTACGAACGTAGAACGTTCTCTTCAGAAGCTTTTTTCTTCAACTAAACTAGTAAACAAAATCAAGATTTTTTGAAACATTCCTAAAATTCACACTGATGTTGACTATTTTATATCATAGGCGTAGGGAACTGCTACAATTTGACTCCAATCAATAACAAAACCTTAACATGGTTGCTTTTTAAGATGTCCAAAAATACAATCACAATGACATGAATTAATTCAGATAAAAGTCAGTTCGGCGAACGTGATATTTCAGTTTCTTTATTTTGTCCCATCGTGTTTCAAATATCATAAAAATGGAAAACAAACAAGCCTGCTTGTTGTATTTGCTACGATATTCGTATTTGGTTGTATATATTCTTATTCTCTTTGCTGAAGCCTAATCTGGCGGATGGCTCGTACCTCACGTCCGGGACACGCCTCTGTTGTTTCTTGATTTTGCCATCCATTTGCAGATTTTTATTTTACTAAATAGAATGGATAAATTTAAATGTTTCATGCATAAAGAAAATTTGTATAAAGTTATTTATATTAGACTATTTTTTATTTACCTTTTTTTATTTTATTTTATGGTGAAAGCTCACGACTGCGTTTAAGAACTTACTTACTTGTTATTCCCCTCCCTTGCGGCGTATACAGAGAGAGAACAGAGTACCGAAAGGCTCTATTCTTGCATGAAAGTATATAAGAAGAATAACTATAATTACAAGTACCTACTAATAAATTGACAAAAATTAACGAATCACGTGAATTTAATATAGCGGACAGTCTGTGTCAACAGCAGTGGAAAAGTATTTCCACAAAGAATTGATGGTGCTGCTATGAATATCATAATCTACATGATAGATTAGTGCCGTGTGGGGCCGGCTTTAGAATTGTCCTACCCCTCTCCACCCATGAGAGTCGTAAAAGCCGACTGAAGGAATACCGGGGGAGTGGGCAGCAGCACTCCCTCGAGTATTAACAACATCCACTGCGATCGCCAACCCGCCTGCCAAGCGTGGCGATTACGGCACTATCCATATGAGCGAAACGCATGTTGTGGCGTTCTCTTGGGGAGGCCTATGTCCAGCAGTGGACTTCGAAAGGCTGATGGATGGATGGACATGATAGATTACTTAAAACAAAACCTACTGTAGCTATCTATACAATTAAATAAATTGAAGCAAACATTTTTTGATAATCCTCAAATATCCTATTATTGGGCACCAATGCCGTTTTAAAATGAAATTCAGACCATAGTCCATCACATTGGCCCAATGTGGGTTGGCATAAAACGTAACAGCATTCCAATCGCAAACAGGGATAATGTAAACGAAAATGTAACAGTAAATGTTATCCTCGATCTTCAAGACAGTTGTAAGTAAATTGAAGTGAATTCGCAAAGAAGGAAAATCCACACAAATCCCCGTTTAATGCTCGAAGCGTTCTCAAATCCAGGTTAGTTGTAAATATCAATTACGCAAATACCCCAGATTAGGAAGTAAAACGCTTCGCACTGTATTGTGAGAGTTTGCAAGGGCTGGATTGGTATTTTGCACACTTTCAAAGAGTAATAAGTACGCCCTTCAAGTTTATATCTATAAATAAAATAGTGGCTATTTCCATAGTGCACAGTCCACGCAAAATATTTTAATTTTATTTTGGGTTGTTTGTCTGTTCCGAAAGAAAAATATAGAACCTGAATATATCATTAGATTACATATTGCTGGAAATCGCTTAATAAGTTCGCCCTCGTCACTAGAGCTGCTTAAACACGTAATTGAGGTATTACATTCATTATTATTATAATAGTATTTCTGTAACAAAAATATAATACAACGACACTTTAACAACTAGTTGAACAATTTATTTATTAACAATAATAATCATATTCTATAGTATTTATTTGAGACCTTCTTGAATGATATAACGGTAAAAACTAAGAAACGAATGTAATATACGCTAACAAGCAATTGAATGAGAGTCTCTGGGGTATTTTTTCCTCAAATCTAATAAGACAAGTAGCCGGGGACAGCGTTGAAGACTTGTAGATGATTTTAATATTCGTGTCGCAGGCCCCAGGAGCTTTATATCGATCAATCCAATATGATAGACCTATTTTTGAGTCACCAATACAACTTTATGATTAATTGATAAGGTTGCTTTTCAAATTAAGTACAGCAATATAAAACCAATGTGAAAGTGGAAGGATTTAGATACAGGAGGAGACCGAGACTCACCTACCTAGACCAAATCGGTCATATATTGAAGGAAGGTGGAGTCAGGAGTCTCCGAAACCGGCGAGAATTATGAAAGTTGAGGAAGCGAGACATGTATGCAAGAATAGAGCCTCTTGGCACTCGGTTCCCTCTACCTACACCGCAAGAGAAAGGGCGTGATAATAAGTATAAGTAAAGTAATATCAACATGCGACAGTTTCGTGTAACATTGTTATTGTATTATTCATTAATGTGGATATTAAGCACCTTCGATCTACAAATACTATTTTTTTTTCATTTTATCTTTGTAGTGGCAAGACGAGCCACTATATCTGATGGTAAATGGTAACCGTCGCCCATGGACTCGACTATACCAAGAGTATTATCAAGCCGCTGCTCACCAATTCATTTCACATATATGAAATGAAATATAAACGGCTATCTCCTGCTACAGCCAAATCGCAACGATGTGCTTCATGGCCGGTCACACGGGAGATGGTGGTACCAACCCGCTCGGCCCCGATACCAGGTGCGTACTCCCACTTGGGACCCAGCCCTTCTAAGCTGCTACTACTAAGATAACCTGAGGACATAAGACAGAAAATGAGCCATCCCGTGCTCAGTGTTATGGGTTTGATTCCTGACCAGATCTGAATTGGTGTGACCCATGAACACACGAGAATAATTGAGAATTTAAGTATATCTATTATTATTTATACACATCTGGAAATAAAGAACATGTATTTTTTTAATTCATCAATTTTCATATTACATAATATGTACTTAATATTGAAGTTCCCAACCAACTAAAGAAACGTTTGTGTGCCGTGACCATGGTGTGGTAAGAATGGCGTTCAAGAAAGCGACTGTGGAAATTTAAAAGCAGCAGTATAATGTTTACAAGTATACAAAATATATCCTACAATTTTCTCTGTGAAAAAACGCGATTCCGGTAACTACATACGTTTAACAAAATTTAGGCGTTATTTTATATTTACATTCAGATTTATTATTTTCACCTTGGGAACTGCAAATGATATTTTTAGTAACGCTCATATAAATGGCAGCGACGTGGTTCACCACCTACCATCTCTCGTTCCCACGAGTGGCAAAATGTGGACAGCGGAAGCCTCTTTTATGTGTGGCAATCCGTTGTATCTGCCTACCCCTCTAGGAAACATGCGTAAATTTATGTACCTATATACGTATATTGTACACAAAAAAAATAACTAATAATATTACAGTAAGTACTTACACACTTATCATCACGCCATCTACCTTGCGGAGCAGACAGAGAAAACAGAGTGCCAAAAGGCTTTATTCTTGCATACATATCTCGCTTCCTCAATATTCATAATGAGAATTACACGCTCGCCGGTTTCGGAGTGACTCCAGTTTCCATCAATAAATGACCGATTTGGTCAAGGTAGGTGCGTCTTGGTCTCTCCCTGTACCTACATCCTTCCACTTTCGCATCTTTACACTAATATTCTCTTTCAGACCTACTCGCTCTCCTATGTCATCCTTATAGTAAGTACCTACTATATTTACGAAAAAAATGTAATTTGTGTAAGTATTACTATCTACATTTATCTTATATATGACATAATAAAATACTATGATTTTATCATAAAAATAAATTGCTCTACCTGTGACAATATAATTCTATCTCCTGAGACATTTTGAGAGGGACATATTGACATATATGGAGACATACTATAACAATGGCTTATTGTGTCGTAACGAGGGGCACTCGATCTCAAAAAAATTGTCCATCGAATTGAGATTATCGCGTAACAGTAACTTTTTTATAAAAATAGTTTACCAGTTATAGTTAGATATGTAAATACATATAACAGCCTTACTCTATTCGTTCATCCATCGCTCTTAATTCATCAATGTATGATTGTAATAAATCTGAAGAATAGGTTATGTTCATATGTGATAGTAATTCTCTTCAAGAGAACTGGATGCTTGATTTTTTTTTGAAAAAAAAAATTAAATTCTGGAATATAATACTTACACTAACCACCTCCAAAACATGTTTCGGGAAATTTTCTGTGTAAAATCAACAGGTGATATCAAGAATGAGACTCCTGGATTTCTTGTACAATTTACCGCCTTATACTCTAGTTATCAGAGTCCGGATTTCAACTCCTATTCGTAAATTTCTAAAATACAGTACATTAGAACTTGTTCATTTATTTATTCTAAAACAAATAAATTTAAATTCTGTTAGTTTATTTAGTCTGTTCTTTGAAGACACTGGTAATTGTCACAAAACTAATTATTTTCTCAATCAGAATCACTAAATCATAGTCATTGTGTTAACACATTATTGTATTACTGAAGAAGACATATGTGTGATGATGTGCAATGTATCGTCCTTTACAATGATAACGAAGGAGCGGTAGCGATGAGGCGGACGCTGATATCAAACTAGCCTGAAATACGTGCGCCACGCTCCCTCTGTCTTCACTCACAGAGCTATTCTGCAATTAACTTTTGACCTGTTGCGTTAAGTTTTTTTTTATAGTTAATAATATAAGCGTCGCTCATATACTCAACAATAATAAAGAACTAACAAGGCGCTGCTCACCATGCCATTTCGCGTATGGTGTGTGAATTAACGGACAACTATCACCACCAAAATGTTTATAGGTGTTTCATTGTTAGTCAGTTGGCAAACGGTGGTAACAACCCTCTTGTATCTAATAACAAGCTATAAAAAGCACCTAAGAGAAGTAGGTGCTCAGAAAATACCATTATACCAGAAGGAAAACTCAATACAAATTTTCTAATGGTAGAGCCTTGCTTATCCTAGCATATCGACCTGGAAAGTACCACCGCGTCATAGAAAATTACGTGAAAAAATAGTAGGTACTCCTAACGTACCACTGAAGGAATGTAATATGGTTCCGGTGGCCCACCAATAAAGGCGGAGAGACGGCACACGGCGGGTTTCTTTAGTGGGTGAGGGCCCCACACTACCCTGTTCGTTGCCCCGAACGACGGGGTGTGCGGTTAGGAACATTTTCTCCCGCCTTAACAAAAAAAAAAGGTACTCCTAACGTAGTGTTTCGTATGGTGAATGAGAGCACCGGAGGCCCGACTCCCTATCATGCTATTATTCTTCCTATACTCCTCTCTATATTATCTTTCCCATGCTCTCGTTACTTTACTTCCTATCCTCTCCTTATATATTTCCTATAACTCCTACCTCTTTCCTTAGATATGGCAACGCGTGAGTGATGCCTCTGATGTTGCTGGCGTTATAAGTTACTTACTATCAAGTAGGTCGTATGCTTGTTTGCCACCCAAAATGTATAAAAAATACTAAGCTGCACTGGTTTTAAATTTTGGGCAACGTGTGAGGCATATCAGTTCTTTTTAGATCCGAGCACGGAGCGGTTAGTTGCCAAAATGTTCCCATATAGACTTTGTACAATAACTATATCAGAAAATATAAATATTATTCCTATTGAAAAAATAAGTGAATTACACTGCGGATTGATCCCGTATTCTGATGGCAGAAGTATATATAGTGCTAAGACCTGTGCGCTAGAGCGAAACGAAACAGCATCAGAGTGAGAAAACAAAAGGGAATTCATTCAAGATCAGCTATCTTATTCTGCAAAAATTCTAATTCGTATAATAATTTAGCTCTATCTCTCTCTTTCTAACTTTCATAGAGTACTGTAACTGAAACAGAGAAAGTATGCTCATAGAGTCGATTGTATTTGCTACGTTGCAGAATGAAGCTAAAAGTCTTGCGAATGCTCCAGATTCACAGACAATGCCCCAATTTATATCCAACTCACTTACTGAAGTCAGAGGAGATAGGGTGGAAATAGGAAATTGTAGTTAATATACATGTAATATTGAGTGTCTTACAAAGTTTATTTCTATCTTGACTTAATTTTTACTCTGAATAATTGGAAAACATAAAATTATATTTAGTGTCTAATAACTTAAGCATACTATTATTTTCAGTGGTACCGTACTTAATGAAAGCCATTTTCGATATTTTTTATATAATATTATAATATATCTAGGGCATATTCCTGTAATTTTGTAAATACAAAAAAAACCTTTTTTAATACTCTGCTATTGTTCCCGTATCCACAGAAATAGCGCTAATAATTACACTAGTTACAATGAGTCAAGTTGAGTGACTAAAGGCCAAAAACTTTTCGTGTGTGTTCACAGGGGGAAAGTGGGGTAAAAAAACCGTCTCACAAAGCCAATTACATTAAAACATTCGGCGCGGGACAAAGGGCGAGAGAACAATAGAGCCTGGAAGGAACCCGCGATATGTCTTTCAATGCTTTTAACTTTCCACTGATGGCGGAGCGGTGAGGGAAAAATGGTGACGTCCCGCGACAAATGCCCGTGAAATAGTGATGTGCTTGTGCGTTATAACATTCATTCGTGTTTTATATGTAATAAGATTTTGTTTCGATTTTGTATTATTTTTAAATTGGCTGCTAGAGCTTGTAAATGACAAATATATATTAACCGTCTTACTAATAAACTTTTATACACGGCGTATACACGATGTATAACATCAATGTTACTAATAAACAATATTTTGACAGTTCTGTTGTATACATCTGTTATAACGCGTGCATAACTCTATGACATTTACCCAACCGCTATACACCTCGCGACCGCTGTTTATCTACCGTCTTACTAATTGCCTGTTATCCTTATTTTATATATGAAACAGATATAAAAAGTCGTCTGCCCGCCGGGTTGGCATGCTAAAGTGTTAATGAGCAGGCCACATCGCTCGACAAACTGACGACAATTGGAGAAAAAAGGTTCTCGAGTGGTGAGTGGTTTCGGACAGCGTAGCACCAGATCGTTGGTTCTACCAGATGAACCGACGATCTAGTCAAAGCCACAGGGAGCCGTTGGATGCAGTCAGCACAAGACTGCTCGTTGCAGTACTCTCTTGGGGAGGCCATGTCCTGGATGTTGAAAGGCTGATGAATGGATGGATGGATGAGAGTGGCATTTATATACAGCAGTCCACGCGGACAAAAAATCCGCCAAGACATTGACATACTTTAAATAGTATAATCTGGACAAGCTTCGAGAAGACTTTTTATTAAAACACATTTTGAATAAACCGTCTTCTTATCATCTATGGCTTTTTGAATTTGAAGTTCCTACCTATCATTATAAATAATTAAAATAAGCAATTGTCGCTACTATGTAGGTAGTATGTGAGGATTTGAGAGAAAAACAATGATAATAATATAATGATCCTTTATTATTATCGATTTTAGTGGATATATGTTATCTAATTGAATATTTTCTCAATTTTTAGTTGTCATTTCTTATGTATTAAAAGTTTGTGTACTTCTAACATATGTTTGATTTTGGAATATTGTATTGTTCTGTAGCTAAACCATTATCTTTATTCATATTTTTGAGCTTTTTAGCTCACGTTCTTCAGCACATAACAGCATGTCTATTTCTTTATATTTATCAAATCGCTGGCCAATATTTCGCAATAACAATATCAGGTATTCAATTTAACTTCGTGAATTAGAGGTAGACAATTTTAAAATTAGATAAAATTAGGTTTTCTACATTATTTCAATTCCGTTTATTTCGATTTCAAAGCGGAGATCAGATGTCAGATATCTGCAACTTTGAAGTTTACATTCTCATGACGTTCAAGTTTGAAGGGAACGTTCCTACCCATAAAAATAATAGTTACCTATCTTACATATGAAATCTTTTTTCATAAAAAAGTAAACCATTAATTTATTTGTTTATTAAAAACACAATTATCGTAACATTATAAACAAGACAAACATTAATCAACATAAAAATCATCTTTTCAAGTATAACATAAATACATTCATAAGTCTCAGCCCAAACATCAATCTAACCGAAATTTACTTGATATAAGTTTTAAAACCCTTTCATGAATGCTGCCAGTATTTTTTGTTATAACCATTATTGTAACTATACAATGATTAAAGATCGTTTATTAGTAAGGAAGGTGTGTAACTCCTATTCACTGCTTACACATTGTATAAGAACACAGTTGAAACGTCTGTTATGTAATCCTTTATTATAAAAGTCTTCTGCAGCGTGTAACTTAAAATGAATTTTGTCTACGTTGTATATGTGTCATTTCGAAGTGTTTGATGAAATATTAAATAAGTACAAAGAAAATGATATTTGTACAAAATTACTTCTAATGGTTGCTTGGATATTATTATTATTGTTATGGGATTCTGGCAATGGCTTAACAAATTATTGATTTACTCTAGTTCTGATTCCCCATACTGAGAATGAGAAAACTTATAATTTAAAGGTGTTTTAGAGTCTGAAAGCATATCGGGTGGTATTAGAAAATATTAAATTATACATTGTGGCCCTAGTCTCGTATTGCTCAATATCACCATTGACATGAAGGAAGATATTGATTTTGGAGAGCCTGTTATCCTCACTATAATTATATATATGAAAAAGTGAGTATGTTTGTTTGCTTATTTCTTTCTTACGCTTTCACACTGTAACCACCATGCTCAATGATCTCAGCAAGGGTTCTCGATAGGTGGGTCTAAAAATTAACACGTACAAGACGAAAGTCATGCCTAATGTCAAAGAAAGTATTGCTAATGATGGCAGACGAGCCACGGCCCACCTGATGGTATTATCCGTGTGCTGACGGACTAAGAATACAAGTGTCACCAACTCATTCTTTCCCACGGGTGTCATATGAGGCGACTAAGGGAAGTAAGCAATTATCATCCATTGCATGACTGGTGGTAGGACTGGGTACCAAGTGGGGGTACTCACTTGGTATCGGGCCCGAGCGGGTTGGTACCACCATCTCCCGTGTGACCGGCCATGAAGCTTATCATTGCGTTTTGGCTCTAGCAGGAGATGGTAACGGGGGACTGATGGTAAATGGTAACCGTCGCTCATGGACTCAACTATACTGAGAAGTATTATCAAGCCGCTGCGCACCATTTCATTTCTCAGATATGTAATGAAAGAATAAACGGCTATTTTCTGCTACAGCCAAAACACACTGACGTGCTTCATGACCGGTCACACAGGAGACGGTGGTACCAACCGCTTCGGGCCCAATAGCAAGTGAGTACTCTCACTTGGTACCCAGCCTGGTAGGGCTGGCCAATGCAATGTGTGATAATTGCTTACTTCCCATAGTCGCCTTGTACGACACCCGTAGGAAAGGATGGGGTGGTGACATTTGTATTCTTAATCCGTTACCACACGGATGGAAACTAAATAGTATATCTGTACAAACTTCGAGAAGTCTTTTTATTGAAACACATTTTAAATAGTCTTTGTGACATCTGTGGCTTTCTGAACGTGAAGTACTTATAATTATTTTAGATATTTTTATATATATTTTTAGCATTTGACATGCTTAGCACTATACATTAAACACAAAGTGAAAAAATGTGAAATCGAAAATAACAGTCAGGAGCAGGATTTGAACCTGCATCTTCTGGATTCCGTCCAGATGCTTTACCAATTCAGCAATCCTGACACTTGCTCCTGACTGCTAATTTCGATAACACATCATACTTAACGTCTTTGGGTGACGCCTGCGCCATCTGTCGGACGTATTTTCATACATTATACCGACCAGGTAAACTTAATTTTACAATTAAGATTTTACCTAATAATGACGCAAACCCTTTAAATATTTTAGATATTTTTATATATATTTTTAGCATTTGACATGCTTAGCACTATACATTAAACTTTCGATTTCACATTTTTCACTTTGTGTTTAATGTATAGTGCTAAGCATGTCAAATGCTAAAAATATATATAAAAATATCTAAAATATTTAAAGGGTTTGCGTCATTATTAGGTAAAATCTTAATTGTAAAATTAAGTTTACCTGGTCGGTATAATGTATGAAAATACGTCCGACAGATGGCGCAGGCGTCACCCAAAGACGTTAAGTATGATGTGTTATCGAAATTAGCAGTCAGGAGCAAGTGTCAGGATTGCTGAATTGGTAAAGCATCTGGACGGAATCCAGAAGATGCAGGTTCAAATCCTGCTCCTGACTGTTATTTTCGATTTCACATTTTTCACTTTGTGTTTAATGTATAGTGCTAAGCATGTCAAATGCTAAAAATATATATAAAAATATCTAAAATATTTAAAGGGTTTGCGTCATTATTAGGTAAAATCTTAATTGTAAAATTAAGTTTACCTGGTCGGTATAATGTATGAAAATACGTCCGACAGATGGCGCAGGCGTCACCCAAAGACGTTAAGTATGATGTGTTATCGAAATTAGCAGTCAGGAGCAAGTGTCAGGATTGCTGAATTGGTAAAGCATCTGGACGGAATCCAGAAGATGCAGGTTCAAATCCTGCTCCTGACTGTTATTTTCGATTTCACATTTTTCATTTGTGTTTAATACTTATAATTATTAATAACTAAAAGGCAATTGCCGCTACTATACAATGTGAGGATTTCAAAGAAAAACATTTATAGGTAATAGTACAAATGATCATTTAATGATTACTATTTTGATTTTAGGAGTTATTAATATTTATAAATTAATATATTTTCAATTTTTAGTTGACTCTTCTTCTTTGATAAAAGGTCGTGTAGGTACTTCTAACATTATGTTTTATTTTTAAATTATGCTCCTCTGTAGCAAAACGATGATCTTCAATAATATTTTTGAACCTTTTAGCTCACGTTCTTCAGCACTTAACAGCATTTTTTTCTTTATATATTATTAATCAAATCACTGGTCATTATTTCACCATAACAATATCAGCTATTCAATGTAACCACGTGAATTAGAAGCAGAAAAGATAAGAATTGGTTAAAATTAGATTTTCAACATTATTTTTCGTTTATTTCAATTTCAAAGAGTAAATAACTGCTACGCTGATGTTTATTTTCTTATGACACTCAAGTTTGAAAGATACGTTCAAAGCCATAAAATACTATAATGGCTATCTTGAATATGAAAACTTTTTTCATAAAAAGTAATCCATTAATTTATTTTTTTAATAAAAACATAAGTATCATAATATTATAAACAAGTAAAATATTAATAAATATAAAATTACGTTTTCTAGTATAAAATAAATACATTGATGAGTCTCTGCTCCAACATCAAACGAATCAAAAATTACCGGAAAGAGGTATTTAAACGCTATCAGTTAAAGTTGCCAGTGTTTCTGTTGTGTAACTATACATCATTTATTAGTAAAAGAGGTGTGTAACGCTTTTACACTCCTTACACATTATGTATGTGATTCTTTATTAGTAAGACTGATATAATGTAATAAAGTTAAATATGTTTATGTATTTAAACGCACTACCTACCAAGCCGATTAGAAAAATCTTTTTACGTTCGATAGAAGAATTTTTGAAAGAAACTGAGCAAAAATATAAAATAAAAAAATAAGCGCCATGTGATGTCAGAAAATTTTAACTGGGTTGCAATATTTTAAATACAGATAACGCTATTCTATAAAATAACATAACGCAAAGCTTGATATAAATAGTCGCCTTTACTTAAGTTATAAGGCCGCGGTAATCACACATGAAATATAGCTAGTAAATTACATAGGCGTGTCGAAGCAGGAGGGCCGATTAGATTCTGCACTAATTACTTCTACATCAAATTCATATTAATATTTGTAATTAAAGTTTCAAAATAGCTTTTATGTGTTTACAAACTTTCATGTACAGATTTTCAAACGATACATAATAATAAAAATACTGATTATTTAGTCTCACAGTAAAAGTTACTGCGAGCCTAATCAATATTGTGTATAAGTAAATACAGCACCACTTTTTTTTTTTTCGGAGTCCTTACGGGGCGTGATTATTCCAAGCCTATATATAAAAGACTACTCATACATATAACGGCTTGGAAACTTATTTTGTACTAGCTGTTTCCCGCGGCTTCGCTCGCGTAAATAAATGAATACGAGTATAGGTTACTGCAAAAAAATGAAAAACTATGTTCCACGTGAATGAAGTCGCGGGTTGCACTTAGTTAACAAAGTTTGTTACTTAAACTTTATATAAGTTACCCGCGACTTCGTCCGTGAGTAATTTCATAAAAATAAATAAAGCAACCCTTGAAATTGTCGGTAATACAGTGCAACGGTATTACAGTACTCGGGGTTGGAACTTCATAACTGAAATGCTAGATGGCGTTGAAGTTGCTAGATTTTGAGATTTTGTGACAAACAATTATTTTCTTTTTGCGTATTTTTTTTAATAAAAAGTATCCTATGTTACTTCTAATACCTCCGAGAGTATGTGTACAAAGTTTCATGATGATCGGTTAAGTAGTTTTTACGTGAAAGCGTAACAAACAAACTTACATTCACATTTATAATATTATAGTATGAAGTATGATATGAAGCGTATGATATGCTAGTAACATAATAAGAAGAGCATACAGAGCTCGATAATAACTAAGATTTATAAAATAGCTGTCTAAAAAGCAGTTATTTTATCGATAATATTCCTCGTGTAATGTTGCCGCATCACTAATAAAGAAGTAAGACGTAACCAATGGGGTATCACGGCTTGGTTGCACCGCAAACTCATTTTATAAATCGTCCGTTCGCTCGGCCGGAATCACGCGTTAACCCACCCTTCCGTAATACACCTCTTTGTTAAAGATGTTTAAAATGATGTTGATCATCACTTTTTGATTAAACTTTATGCGCTCATAAAATTTATATAAAATTTAAAAAAACAATTGTAATTAATTAAACAATATATCTTAATTTTCATACAACAAAATAGACCTTCCTAATATATTTAGGAAGTATCGCAGTTACAATGTATAGTAAGTAGATAATCAAGGAAATAATACACTATGGAGAATCGATTTTCTATATCACTCTTTACATATTTCATAGTAGATCTTACTGTCAAATACGAAGTACCGCATGATGGTGAGCAGCGGCTTGCCACTACTCGTTACTAAAACGACAATACAGCTGGGGCAAATAGCGTGAGATGGAACTTGGAATCTCTGTGTGGCAGTATGTTGATAGTCCCACTAAGTATTTATAGGTACGAGTATAGTAAGCAGTATTTATATTAAAAAAATATAATTATAAACGTATAAGAATACTTATTATTCTACATTATATCTAAATACATACATGAATTTGTATATGTAGACAAACCTTTTATCTCACATCACATTATACTTTTATAAAAACGACCGTCCTCTCCTTTCGTGAACCATTCGCTTAATAGACAGTATCAAGCCAAAGATCTTAAGTAAATCAAATCGCCCTATGAATGGCGAATGAGTCCGGGGCTTTTCACGGACCAACAGATGACTATCACAATGGCTGGGGATCAAGAGAAACTTATCTCGGAAGAGGTCGCAAAAATGTTTCTTAATGCTTATTTAAGCTGCATCTATTTGATCGTATCTTACTCGTAGTAGTTGAAGTGCTTCACTGAATTAAGGCCACTTGTACTTTAGGCATTTTCCTTATACCAACTAGAAGTAGTTTCAGTATTTTATTGATCCTTAATAAAACACTAAATGAAAAAGCTGGCTGTCAAAATAGATTAGATAAATATTGGGACACTTTACTATCAAATGGTTACGTATAAAGGTCACAGCTATAGAAATTAACTAGCACATAACCGCGGCTTCGCTCACATCATCGTGTCGTGTCGATGAAAAATCCATTTGGGAGATGATTTGTGTAAAATCCTTACTTAGTGCTCACCTATAGTACCAAAGGAACCCATAATGTGTAAGTTTTTTACGGTCCTAGCCCCAGGAATTTGGACTCTATGTTGATATGTCAAACAGTCGGTCAGTTATTCTTTCATAAATGGAAGATAGCTAACATAGGATTATCTTAGAAAATTGACATAATTAAACTACAGAAATGCATCGAAATATTCGAGATGGTTTTATATTGTTTTTTTTATAAATGATTTTGTATCGGTTATTAATTATATTAACCTTTGCAGGTCAAAGGTGAAATTCACACTCAAGCTTTGTTCTCTTTTAGGTCTGCGAGATTAGAGCAAACACATCTTGATATTATATACAGGCCCAGATATGAAGGGAACCTCTCCTGGCCTCTGTTGTGCAGCGGTAGTGTGAGCGACTGCTGATCATGAGGTCTTGCGTTTGATCCCCTTGTCAGTGTTATTGAGCTTTTTCGTAAAAAGATAAATTCTCAGTAGCAGACCGGATCACATAGTTGGCGAACCGTGGGTGAGTAATACACCTCGGCCATTGATATATAAAAAAGAGAAGATACACAATGAGGCACGAAAATTGTCCACTATAAAGGAGTGCAGATTACGCTTTCCTGCACTCCTTTCGTTTAGTATTATTACAGCGCGCGAGTAGACGAAGCGTGTCAAAATGTCTAATTGTTCAATGAATAAATGCCGAAATAGTGCATTAAAAGTACAAAAAAAGGATGGCGTTTCTTATTTTCGGCAAGTATTAATAGACAGTATTTCTATTTCATACATATTTTGTTGCTTAAGAGTCGCATTTTTTAATTTTTCAATATATTTTGTTTCAAATTATCGACGATGGCCCTGTATGAACCAGTCAAATAGAGTATGTATTAAAAAAAGGCAGTCGCGAACTATACTCATACTTCAACGCATTTTGCTCACTTTGATCGCATAATACGACGTTCTCGGTTCTAAAAACGAATGGAGTCACCTTATTGAATGTATTTTTTTTTATATATATTAAGTAATTAGTTGAAATTGTTTTATTTACAAAGTTTAAATATTAATAACTTTGTCATTTATATGATGATTTTTATTTTAGTTTTCCTAGGGACCCAATCAGATGATAAAGCTTGCTCTAAATTATTTATAAATAAACATAGCATCACGCCTGTATTCCCCGAAGGGGTAGGCAGAGGTGTATTACACACCCACGACTCGCCAGCTATGTTTAAGTCCCACGTAATAGGAGACGAGCCTATCGACGTCTACCGGGCACATTTCCAAACTCCGAGCTGCTACTGAGAATTTTTTCTTTTTAGGAAAAAGCTCAATAGCTTTGCCTGGCCCAGGGATCGAACCCGAAACCTCATGATTAGCAGTCACATACACTACCGCTACACCACCGAGGCAGTTATAAATATGTATCCTTTTTTTTTAGTTTAGCGGCGAGCGAATTCGAAGAGCACTACTAGTATTTGATAAGATGATCATTTAAATTGTTGAATTTATGGCTTTTATGCTTCAATAATTAATGTTGAAATGTTGTATTATGTATAAATTATGGTTTCACATACTAATAGATTTAAAAGTTTTTGTTGGTCTATGTTACGCTAGTGAAGATGAATATACTGTATGTAATAAAACCGAGGAGAGAATAAGACGAGAACAGCGCATATGTGGTCAAAAAACACAACCAAGGCCTATTTGTGTTGCTTAGTTTTAAAATGTACATTAAATTTAAATATATTTTCTGGTATTAATATACATTCCCTTCAACAACCTGCTCTTTTTAATCATAAAATTAGTTTTATAAAAGCTATTATAAAGAAAATTATAGATTTATCTTCTATTAGTTTACATTATATCGCAAAAAAATCAACAGAAAAACTGAAATCTAATTCAAAAAGACAACTCTACAATAAGCTTCATTTATTTCAAGGATTGATTTCATTCATCTAGACTCGAATAGATCTGGGTACTACTAATAATATTAGAATTACTATATTGGGAGTACTACTTAATATTAGAATTACTATATTGGGAATAAAAACTAAAATTTATATTTACGAGTTTTATTTTATTTATATATAATTAAATATTCTACCTAAAAGCATATTAATACGATCAGATAAAAGTATAAATATGAGTTTAGAGCACATTTATAAATTAAACAAATTTAATAAACTAAGTAAATGTTCATACATGAAAATTATAAAAAAATATTCGTCTCCGCTCCGTTCTTGTCCTGCCCGCAAATTTCGGTCGTAAAATTTTATTGCTTTTTGCATAATACTTTGTAAATACAACTTTAAACCATACGTGTAAGGTTGAATTGTGGAAAGAATGCATTTATATCATAACTATAACTACTTATGTACAACTGGCGTCAGCTTTGGACGTTTCTTTTCTTCGAAACTGTGTATCTATGGTTTAATATCAATGACCTCGGCCTTTTTTTTGTTGTGGCGGGAAAAATGTTCGGGGCAACGAACCGCAGTGCAGGGCCCTCACCCACAAAATAAACCCACCGTGTGCCGTCTCTCCGCCTGTATTGCCGGGCCACTGGAACTATTACATTACTTCAGTGGTAATACACCTCGGCCTACCCCTTCAGGCATACCCTTCATACAGGCCTGATGCTATGTTTATGTTTTATATAAATGGATATGTGCCCCAAGCTGTACAAAGATCAAAGTGTTGTAATTAAAATAAAGAAAATAAATAAAGAGTTTAAATAGTGTTGTAAAATTCATAGCAAATATAGCAAAAAGTTCACAGAAAAAAGAATATAAAGAACAATAATTTATTGTGAAAGTGGAAAAAGAGAGCTTTACTGCGAATGGGATTCGAACCTGCGTCCGTCGTAAAGACATCTAAAAAGCAATTGTGAAGTGGAGATTGGGTGTAGCCGTCGGCTATTGCGATGGCGTAGTGGCCTAGATCACTTCCCCGGATTGGAAGGGTCGCAGGTTCGAATCCCGCTCACAGTAAAGCTCTCTTTTTCCACTTTCACAATAAATTCTTCTTTAAAGTAACTGAGCATGTCACGTGCTGACATGCAGATCAAAATTTTTGAAAAGAATATAAACCATATCTTCGGTTTGAATTCACTTTGGAATAATGATAAAAAATAATAAGAGCAAAAAGTGCCTCTGTGGTGCAGCAGTAATATGAGCTACTGCAGATCATGAGGTCTCGGGTTTGACCTCCGGGTCGGGCAGTGTTATTGAGCATTTTCGTAAAAAGAAAAATTCTCAGTAGCAGCCCGGAATTTGGAAATGTGCCCGGTAGAGTTCACTAGGCTCGTCCCCTTTTACGTGGGACTTAAACATAGCTGGTAAACCGTGGGTTTGCAATACATCTCTGCCTACCCCTTCGGGGAATACCGGCCTGATGCTATGTCTATGTTATGTCTATGAGTACAAAGTTCTCTCTATTTCTGTAAAAAACTTTAGTTAATACGCGATACAGTATTTATATGCATACTAGCCTCCAATTCATTATTTTTTGTTATGTGATAGGTAGTAATTTTATGACTTATTGGTTAAACTAAAAGTCTGCCATTTACTATTTCCTTTTATTTATCTGTCTCTATGTCCTCTTAGAACTCAAGAACGACTTGACCGATCTTCATGAACATTGGTGTGTAGTAAGAACACGTAATTTTTCACATGATGGGCTATACATACATCTTATAGTCTAAGATCCTAGGTCAGCAGACCTTGCTTCGCCAGGTGAGTAACAGCATTTTTGGAAGTAAGTAGTGATTAATGAATGTACGCATATTTAGCAGCCTAAACCAACAGCCATTTTCCAGATATCAGGTGTTAAAGTTACTTAAAAATATGAATCCCTTTTTGTAGTAATTTTGGCAGAATAAAATATTATAAATATTGGATGTCTCCAAAAGCGTTTGCCGTAACCTATAGACATACTCGCTGCTGACCCTAAGAAAAAATAGGTATAAGAGATAGACAAAAGGATGATAGAGAGGAGACGAGGACATAGACAGTATAGGTAGGTAATAGAGAAAGGATGAAGAGGTGGTTTGGTGGGTTCCTAAATGTGGGGACATAAACATACACATTGAGGTTTTTGAATTTAAGAACTTTAATTTTTATTTTATTTTCTTTTTACGATTCATTACAATTCAATGGTTTTAAAAACCGCGCCTCAGATGAATAAAACAGAAGATCGAATATACAAAGTAATACTTATAAAGCTGACGAAGTCGCGGGTAACTGCTAGTATGTGTTTATATATGATGCAAAATATTGTATTTATATACAGAGTTTTAGCAAAATTCGGGAGCTGTTAATTTTTTTGGGTAATTTACTACCTATTTAAGTACTCAATTTCCTCCAAATCTATTAAGTAATTTAGGCGTGATTGATGGACCATTTATAATATTAGTAGGTTAAACTTGTGAGGCGATAAGTTTAGTATAGATAAGCTTTTAGTAAAATCTCCGTCTAGCCAGTGCACTACAAGAGTAGTATAATCCAATCTGATAGTTCCAAACTGCTGTTAAAAGTTTTGATAGCAGTTATAATATTTCAGGATAAATCGCTGCTACATTGCAGACTACATGAAATTTATTGAGAGTAACAAAACACAAACTGTGCATCATGATTAGATCTACGTCTATAAATAAAAGTATGAAATCACATTAAGGTTTTTATGATTCCTAAACACTCAATAAATCCGACTAAGGGATATAAAAGCACCCGCCGTGTTTAAATGTGCAATACGCAGCTACAAATCTGTTAGAAGCGAAGTGAAACCACGGTAAAACCCCTTTCAGATGGGTGAAACGTTACCAGCTTTGAAAAACAACAATAACCCTCGCCATACGTATGTATGAGGATACGCAATATACTTTAAAAGTACACCCACAACAGACTAGGGAAGGTATAGAGGTTACATTGTGTAGAGATTTTAGGACTCAGTATTAAGCCAACAAAGGCTTTAGAAAAATAGTAGATAACTGTTGTAATACGAGTACCTAGATGTATTGATTTTCACCGTTTAGATTTTATTATAGAAATAGAAAAAGTTGGTATTTTATTTTCATACTGCCTCGGTGGTGCAGCGGTAGTGTGTGCGACTGCTGATCATGAGGCCTCGGATTCGATCCCCGGGTCGGGCAATTTTATTGAGCTTTTACCTAAAAAGAAAATTTCTCAGTAGCAGCCCGGAATTTAGAAATGTGCCCGGTTGACGGCAATAGGCTCACCCTCTATTACGTGGGAGCTAAACATAGCTGACGAACCGTAGGTGTGTAATGTGTGTAGTGTGCCTACCCCTTCGGAGATACAGGCGTGATGCTATGCTTTTTATGTTTATTTTTATGTTTGCTTTTTTTATTTATATAACTTGTACAATAAAGTTTAGCTCTCATAAACACATTAGACATGCCATGCGTCAACACTTACTGCTAAGATCAATTATATAAACAGCAGTATAAAATTGCTATAATATTTCTTTGAACAAATAATTTATAGAATATTAGCCTGTATTTTTGTTTTTCACATCACAACATTAGTTATTGAAGATCAGATCAGAGATGTGAAAGCTATATTGGTAATCAAATTAATATGAGAATTACTAAGATTGTATAGATTTACACATGCCATACGGCATTACCTTTTAGCAAAAACTGTCCAAGATTATTCACAAAATATTATGTATGTAGTTGGGTTAGACTCATTATTGTATTGACTATGTGTGATGATAAACACTTTAAACGTCATTTTGTCTAAATCAATTTTATGTCTACACGTCATGTGTTGTCTACACCATCTCATGTGTGACTGGTTATGAAGCTCTTCCATTCCACATTTTCCATTTTGTCCGTGTGGTGACGGACTAAGAATACAAGTGTCGCCACCCCATTCTTTCCCACGGGTGTCGTATGAGGTGACTAAGGGAAGTAAGCAATTATCATCCATTGCATGACTAGGTACCAAGTGGGAGTACTCACTTGGTATCGGGCCCGAGCGGGTTGGTACCACCATCTCCCTTGTGACTGGCCATGAAGCACATCGTTGCGTTTCGGCTGTAGCAGGAGATAGCCGTTTATTCTTTTATTTCATATCGGTGAAATGAAATGGTGAGCAGCGGCTTGACAATACTTTCGGTATGGTTGAGTCCATGAGCGACGGTTACCATTTACCATCAGATGGGCCGTGGCTCGTCTGCCACTACATGCAATAAAAACAAACAAAAAAAAAACATTCTTGTTTTAATTGTAGTGGGAGGCTTCCGTTCATTCTTATAGTTCATATCCACGGAAATGGTGAGTGGCGGTTCTACTCTTTGTAAAGTTTAGTCCATGTGTGAGGGTTACCCCTGACCATCAGATGGGCCTTGGCTCTTCTAATAAAATATGCAATAAACTTAGGCATAACTATGATTATATAACATCGGTTTTACCTTCTATAAGCAATCGATATAAATAGCAAAAAACCTAAATATACATATCTATTTGTAGTTAAAATGATGTCGTCTGATTTGCATACATCGATGTCAGCAGTCGCTTGGCGCATTTTATCAAGTCTACGCACAACCCCTCTCAATTCGAGAGCCACGCTATTTTCATGTTTCGGGACTACAAATGGGTTCCCATTTAAATACTAAGCCTACATTACAATACGAAGTTATGTAAGTGTTTATTGCCAGATTGATTAAAATTACAGACATGGTTAAATTCAATTGGCTCTTCCAATAAACTATTTTAATTTGTACATTAATATAGTGCTCCTTAATAATGTAATACTATTTTTGTAACTAGTTATATAATTTAGATTTAGTGCCCTTAGAGTGACATTTTTTCCAATATCATAGATAAATTTAAGAGAAGCCTTCATCCCTTCTGTATTATCCTTCCTTTCCACCTCATATACCTTTTTTCGAAGTTAGCGATGCGCTTGGGATGCCTCTGGTGTTGCTAGCATCTATAAATTTATTTGCCACCCTCGTAGAAAAAAAATAACTCACTTTGGCAATTGTCTGTCAGCTCAACAATAAATGACCGCCCTGTAACTGATAAGATGCGTCGATTGATAATATTTATTACCTATGAAATTTGTTTGGTTTCTGTTATCTCAGTATACAAAAAAAACGATTGAAATGATTACAATTAAATACTTAGATCAGTTACAGCTCGGTAAAGTATCATAGTCTCGCCTCAGGAAACAATAATAAATTATTTAAAAAAAAACTTTTCCTTCTATTTTTAAATGATTGCAAATTTCTTTGCAACATTAACATTATGGAATCCACATAAAGTTAATAGGCAGTATAAAAGTTAAATTGCTTCATTATAAACAGTTGATGATATTGTCGCATAAGCGCTCAGCTTTGTAAGGCTTGTGAGAGTTTCTCAAAGGACTCGCTTGTATCGTTGAGGCTTCTCTTTGAGCGTCAGTTGTGGGGCTTGCATGAAATAGACTTGATTGTGCTACCAATACGCTTATTTGTTTGCTGTTGATCGAGTTGAACCGAGGGAGCAGGTGCTTATATATATAGGTACTTGTACATGGTAATATTGAAATTTAATTCTAGGGTTTCAGTGATTTATTTGTGAAAGTATAGGCACAACAATTTACTTTATGCTGTGGAACATGAAATTAAATATAATTATGAGATCTATAGATTTCAACACCTAGAATTCAAAGATTCGAATTAAATAGTTGTGTAGAAAACAAAAACAAAAAAAAACATAGCATCACGCCTGTATTCCCCGAAGGGGTAGGCAGAGGTGTATTACACACCCACTATTCGCCAGCTATGTTTAAGTCCCACGTAATAGGGGGCGAGCCTACTAACGTCTACCGGGCACATTTCCAAACTTTTTCTTTTTCTCTTATTTTTCATTTCTTTCTTTCATTTCAATAGTTGTGTATATGATGTTTTTAAACAGCAAACACAAAGATACACCCAGTAAAGAACAATTATTTTTGCAAGGATAAGTCAAGTGGTAGTATTGAATAGTAATACCTATAATCCCGACACCAAGTACGTATTAGGCTTTTTTACATTACGTAAAGCAGTCTTTAAAATATGTGATCACAACTAAGCAACCATACTAACGACAATCGATTATAAAATAATATCGGCTTTAGAATGGATAATTCTAAGAGAAGAACCCACCGGTTTGTCTATCCCGGTTATCTTAGCACACACACAATAAACAAAGCCAAGCCGTACTTTTCACAAATAGAGGCGAATATGATTATAGCAAGGTATCATGTAGAACAATGGAAAAATCTCACCCAATGCAATCATGTGATGTGGCTCGATCCCCAGAACCACGACGTGCAATACTCCGCAAAATTCCGATCAAAAATTCGACACGTAGACACACACTTAGGACTGTTAAGGCGGAAACACATTATTAAAACGCGACGCGACCCGATGAAACGCGATGCGTGTTGAGTCGAATCAAATGTATTGTTTTCTATAGACTAGAATCACACTATGAACATCCGACGCGACGCCATGCGCGCACACACCACCCGATCCAGACGTGCCAGGTCGGTATGTTGCCCATGGTGGGGGTAAACACGCCATCCGACGCGTAGCGCGTGGTATGTTTCTAGACAACACCCATCGCCACGCGTCAGTCGTTCGAGAACTGTCACAGAGCATATATGCATTCTTTGACCCCATCCCTATTCTTCAAACTGTCAAAAAGAATTTATGCCAATTTAATATTATTTTTTGCATTTATTTAGCGTTTAGTATTTGAAAGCCGTGTGGGGCCGGCTTTAGAATTGTTCCACCCCTCTCTACCTATGGGAGTCGTAAGAGCCGACTGAGGAATATCGGGGGAGTGGGCAGCAGCACTCCCTTGAGTATTATCAATATCCACTGCGATCGCCAACCCGCCTGCCAAGCGTGGCGATTATGGCACTATCCCCCATTTCTTGGAGAGGCCTATGTCCAGCAGTGGACGTTGAAGGGCTGATGGATGGATTTGAAATGACCGAAATTGCTAGTATGTCGTGGCGTCGCGTGTTGGTAATGTGCACGGTGCATATCGGGTGTCGACACGTTGCGTCACGTCACGTTTTAATAATGTGTTTCAGCCTTTACACGTTGTCCTAAGTGAGCGACGCGATGCGACGCGAAGCGATGCGGCGTATTGCGGCTAACCCGTTGTCCAAAGTGAGCGACGCGACGCGACGAGACGCGAAGCAATGCGACGTATTGCGGCTAATATTTTAACCACTTTGAGTCGCATTCAAATTACGCGATACCGTAGGCCATAAATACATACAACCTCTATTTGATATTTTCGTGTAGCGTCGCGTCGCGTCGTATTATCGCGTTTGTCTTTCACCTAGGCCAACGGGTTAGGCTTCGAATAATGGCTCGTTCATTTGATTCAATATACTTAATAACGTTTAATTTCTTATTATTTTTAGAAAATTAGCTAATTTTAATCAACAAAGTAAATTATGAAGATATTACAAAAAGTTTTAATAAACTTTGAACAATTTTCGCGGCTTCTCGCGTCACCGTCAATTACATCAATAACTTTACTTTCAGCAAGTTGAAGTTGTCGCCCCTGAGATTGTATTTTAGATAATGGGTCGGTAATCACGTCGGTGATTTATCACGGCGCTATCTTCCTTCACTGTCCATTAAGCAATCTGCCAGTGCAACCCTTTGTTGTGTGCTAATGTTAACATACATAGAGAACGGGGAGCAATGCGACTGCACGACCCACAATAGAGTTGGCGACACGAGACAATCTTGTCGTATGTATTTTTAAAATACTACTGATATTGTGTACATCGCATTATTTTAGTGTGGTGCTCAAATTTGTACAAGGTTCTTGTTTTGTTATTATTACATTTTGTTATTATAAATGCATTATTTTTTTCCTTGATTAGGAATAATTATGGACAGCATTGCATTAGATAGTCGATATTTAGGATGTCATAATTAAGTATATTTAAAACAAACTTAACTTCCTATAATCATATTAAGCCGCATGGATTCGAGTTTTGTGACTTCTCCATTGGGTTAACGCTACTGTTTTCATCATTATTGTTGTGTAATCTATTTATATAATTCGCGTGTCACGTTATTGTTCACGATGAACTCCGAGACTATCTAACTGACTTTCACGTTTTCTTTTTTCTTAAATGTCTGTTTTGCTATAATTGTATCGCGTTAATTAATTGCAAAATATTCACGAAAAAATATGGCGGTACGAAGTTCGCCGGGTCAGCTAGTATTTATATAGTAGAGTTAGATAATTTAACCAAAATGTGTAGCAATTATTAAAAATAATATAACGATATTTTATAAAGTTATCTTTGTAAGTGGCGAGCGCCAACAAAGTTAGGGCCCCGACAATTGACATGCATTAACAGTATTTCCGGTGGCATTTGGCCCGCAACATCGTTACCGCCCGGAAATTCGATCGAGTGCTAAAATGTCTCACTGTCTCCATAATAATGTAAAATAAAGTTAGACAAACCTCTTTTATTTTCTATCAAAAGAAAACTATAGAAACTTGTGACCCTAGTAGGCACTACCAAGACTTTCACTTTTTGTTCTATCCATGTCAACCTAATAATGTTAATTTAAATAATAACTTGACTAATATAGATAGAGTAGATTACATTCGTGCTGTGTTTTGTTCTACGCAGTTTTGTTAACAAAATCAATCAAGAAAATAATGATTATACTGAGACAACACAATTCCAGCGATAGAACAGTCAGCCAAATCGATTTCTGTAAAAATACATTGTTTTCCGAACGCTGTGAGAGGGCGGGAGGAAGTGCAAAATTGTACGCACACAAACATAGCCCTTACAAGTACTTGAAACGTGACGGAAGCAGCATGGAGCTATGGGCTGTCATGATCGCACTCTGATCAATAGACTTGCAAACTCAAATATTTACTCACCACTCCCATTAGTGGACAGACGATGGTTCATAAAACGTCTTTGATTTTGTGATATACAGTAAGTATTACCTACAATATTTTGCACAAAAAATTACTATATTTAAAGAAAATTACCGTTTTGATCTGTATTTTATCACTTAACATGCTCAGCTACTATAAAGAACAAATTATTTGTGAATGTGGAAAAAGGGAACTTTAGTGCGAGTGGGATTCGAACCTGCGAGCGTTTAAAAAATCGCGCCATCAAATAGTATGAATTTTAATTGCAAAATTACCGGATTAATGCATGTAAATGCATCCGATAGGTGGCGTGGGTCGTAAACACAAATGTGATGTGAAGATTGGGAATGGCCGTTGGTCAGTGCGATGGCTTAGCGGTCTAGAGAACTTCCCCGGATTTGAAGGGACGCAAGATCGAATCCCGCTCGCACTAAAGTTCTCTTCTTCCACATTCACAAATAATTTGTTCTGAAAATTACCATGTTTACATCTTAATGTTATGCATACATCGATGCAGAGCTAATTAAAAGAATATAATTGCACGCCTCATAAGCGAAGCGTTGAGGAGGGTACTACTCTCGTTTCACACTGAAAAACTAATTTTACAAACTTAAAATTACTCTATTTATATAAAATAATATTATTGCATTTGTACTCAATATTTTTATAGCGTTATAAAGGCCATCGTACCTAGTTATATTCGTTATTTAACTTTACTTCCTTTATTTGTTTATTTAGTCTTGATATATAAGAAATAACTATAGGTAGCGATTTTTTAAAGGAATCACTGAATAAATCTTCATTTGTCTATTGTATAAAGCCGAGTAGAATGTAAAGATCTCTGTTAATTGTAAAAACAAATATGTAGCCATCCTGACAATTGCTCCTGACTGCTAATTTCGATAACACATCATACTTAACGTCTTTGGGTGACGCCTGCGCCATCTGTCGTAAGTATTTTCATACATTATACCGACCAGGTAAACTTAATTTTACAATTAAGATTTTTACCTAATAATGACGCAAACCCTATAAATATTTAGATATTTTTATATATATTTTTAGCATTTGACATGCTTAGCACTATACATTAAACACAAAGTGAAAAATGTGAAATCGAAAATAACAGTCAGGAGCAGGATTCGAACCTGCATCTTCTGGATACCGTCGTGGCGTCACCCAAAGACGTTAAGTATGATGTGTTATCGAAATTAGCAGTCAGGAGCAATTGTCAGGATTGCTGAATTGGTAAAGCATCTGGACGGTATCCAGAAAATGCAGGTTTGAATCCTGCTCCTGACTGTTATTTTCGATTTCACATTTTTCACTTTGTGTTTAATGTATAGTGCTAAACATGTCAAATGCTAAAAATATATATAAAAATATCTAAATATTTCTATAAAGGCAATATATCGTTGTATGCTGTATGACATCCTATAACTAATGCATTACTGTAATTTCTTTTTTATAGATTATTTTATATCATGCACGAGCCTCCTCCTAAAAGGGGAAGTAGCGTGCTATCCCGCGCTGACCAGACTAGTTGAGCTTAATTTTTTTTATGATAAACTGCCTCGGTCGTGCAGCGGTAGTGTGAGCGACTGCTGATCATTAGGTCTCGTGTTCGATCCCCGGGTCAGGCGGTGCTATTTTTTGTAAAAAGAAAAATTATCAGTAGCAGCCCGTATTTTAGAAATGTGCCCGGTAGACGGTAGTAGGCTCACCCCCGATTACGTTAGACTTAAACATAGTTGGCGAATCGTGGATGTGTAATACACATCCGCCTACCCCTTCGGGAATACAGGCATGATGCTATGTTTTATGTTTTTTATTCCCTAAGGTAGCAGAGGAGACACGGCCTATTTTATGGTAATTGGTAACCGCCGATCATGGCTCAATAATACAAGGAATACTACCGCTCAGTATTTCATTTCAAGGATGGGAAATGAATACGTAAACGAAAGGCTATCTCTAAAAAAAATGAAAGCCAAGGTATTCACGTAGCAGGTGGTGCCGAGTCGCTGGCGATAACAAGGCAGTACTCCCACTTGGTACTTGGAATATTGGTAATTGCTTCATCCATGATGGATGGATAAAGCAATTACCAATATTCCACAAATAAAAGAATATTGCCAGTCATGTATTTTGGATATAAAATGACAACGCATCTTGCATCATATTTTGGTGAGATTTTTCCAATTTGCATATTTATTGTTTTGTTTTTGCATCCTCCCTTCTATTTTTGTCAGTGAGTGTGTGATAGGTTCTCCATCTAAGCATCCATTTCACTGTCCTAAATATAATTATGTAAGTTGTTTTTACTACATCGTGGAATGTATATTATAAACACTTTTTTAAACTCAGAATAAAAGTCGTAGATCATGAAGATAAAAAGTATAAAGTTACCAAATAGTATGCATGACTTTTGTAACATTGTTGTTTGTGTCACAGAAAGGAAAGCCAAGGCCTAGTGGCGCCACAACGTCTAGCCACTGTTTCGGGATGATTTAGATTCATGTCTGTGAACTATCTGATGAAATTATATATTTAATAAAATAAAATTCCTCTTTCTTTTTTTTATTACATGTATTGGCAGACGAGCTATGGCCCATCTGATGGTAAATGGTAACCGTCACTCATTGACTCAACACTATACCGAGAGTATTGTCAAGCCGCTGCTCACCATTTCATTTCACCGATATGAAATAAAAGAATAAACTGCTATCTCCTGCTACAGCCAAAACGCAACGATCTGCTTCATGACCGGTCACACAGGAGATGGTGATACCAACCCGCTCGGGCCCGATACCAAGTGAGTACTCCCACTTGGTACCCAGCCCTACCACCAGTCATGCCATCCATCCATCCATCAGCCTTTCGACGTCCACTACTGGACATAGGCCTCCCCAAATTGGGGGTATAGTGCCGTAATCGCCAAGCTTGGTAGGCGGGTTGGCGATCACAGTGGATGTTGTTAATACTCGAGGGAGTGCTGCTGTCCACTCCCCCCGGTATTCCCTCAGTCGGCTCTTACGACTCCCATGGGTAGAGAGGAGTGGAACAATTCCAAAACCGGCCCCACCAGTCATGCAATGGATGATAATTGCTTACTTCCCTTAGTCGCCTCATACGACACCCGTGGGGAAGAATGGGGTGGTGACACTTGTATTCTTAGTCCTTCACCACACGGTCCTTTTTGTATTTTAGTAGTTTACATATGCGGAGGGTTTTGTTCATAATTATAAGTTAATTATAATTTTACTAGCTACTATTAATTCCTAATTATAATAGGGTCGGTATTCTCTTCTGTAAATGTTTGAATCAATCAATTAACTATTAACCAAACAATTAACATGTTTTCCAAAACATGATTTTTGTCACCTTGTTTTTTGTTTTATTTAAACAAATGAAAATTATCATTTTGAGGTCGAGAGACCTCGTGTTTAGAAACCTTTAACTTGTACCTAGGTAGAGGTTTAAGAGGCAGTCTACAAGAGCTCACATCACTGTTCATACTACTAATCTTACTAATAATATCAAATAAATAACATTTAATTTAATAACATAACGGAATAAATTAAAGTCAAATTAAAAAAATTGGTTTCGAATCCACGACACTAGGAATATTAACCCATAAAAATAACAATCCGTGTTTACTGTTAACGTTTTATTGACGAACTAAGATTATATTTTTCATTACCTACCCAATTCCATTCCACGGGTAAAGTACATTAAAATAATAAGATAATTGTACCTACTCGAAGAAAAACTCAAAATATTGCTCTATGTCTCTAGGCCTGACTAGTCTGGTACACTGGACTTATTTTCCTATCATAGTTTATTTAGCTCATGTGGTCCAGTGAACCAACAGTGGTCCAATGCTGCTAGAAGAAGGAATAAGGCTACCACTAATACCACTAATACCACTAATTAATAAGTATATGCCTATAGCATACCAACGTCGTGTTTAAAAGATATCGGTACGCGGTTAGAGACTGTTAAGATACAAAATGTACACATTCACATCTTGGTAAGGATACATCGTCATTTGCTGTTACTGACATATTCGTCTTTCTAATTTTAATTATAAATTCTTCGATAATTTCGTTTAGAACTACCTAAACATTACACACACGTTTTAATCCCGAACTAAAAGTACTAAAGTACATCTAAATCAAACTCCGTTCATTTAAATATAATAGATACAGTAGATAGATAGATATATAGACGAGTTTGTAATTTCAGTGTGTCCTTTGAAGTGGGATTAATACCGGCGTGGTACCCCGCCCTGCCGACCGCACCGTGCAACGTCCACACCAAATTAAATCTCTGTCCTTTCACAGAGGATTCTCATTACGACAATTTAGTTCCTTTAATGAGCACGAGTCATTGAGGGTCTTCACCAACGCAAAGATGACTTTTTGTGCTTGCTGTCGTCAAAAAGGCTTTGTGTAAAAGTTATAGGTAGGTAGCTACTAATTAATTTGAATTAATTAAAATGTTAATTTTAAAGAGATGAATATTTCCTAATATTACAAAATCTACAAAGTTTGCAATACCTACCTATATGATATAGGTATACTAATATTAGCGTAAACAATTTAAGAAGTTTATTAAATATTACTTTCACTACTGTAAACTTTTATTACCGTTTACGTAATACCTATTTTATTTTTTAAGATTATTATTATTATGAACATCTTTTTACACACATATAATTAGATGCCGTACACATATTACCTACTTAGTTCAAACAAACAAGCTAACAATAAAACCATGGTTAATCGACTTGCCAATTTAGAAATCATAAGAAAAATAAATAATTTAGGATAACAGTGATTCAGGAGATTTATTTCGTGAGATCGCGTCCCCCTGGCGCCTTCTGAGGCGCGTCACGACGCCGCCGGCCTTGGCGTCGCGCCGTCCCGACGGACAGACTATGCGGCACCGTCCCGATCTATCGATCTTATGAGGCCAATATCTCAAACAACCTAGTTTATTATTGCAAGATGGTGCCGCATCCTTACCTACGTTACTTTACTTACCTACTCGCGGGCTAAAATACTAACAAGACTCCAGGGACCAGGGTTATAATTTTGGAAATTTGAATTGGTATCTGTAACGTATAGTAGGTACCTACCACTGTGTTTCTCTTCTTTCTTATAGCAATTAGGTATTACATATTATGTTTAGCATGTAAGAATTTTATTAATCAATATTTTTTCTTACTTTTTCGTGTAGGTACTTACTACTTTATCCTATGTATCTATATTCCTGTCTGTGTGTTAAATAAAAAGTTTTATCTTTCTTTCTTTCTTTTTTTTGCAAGTCAATTAATTATATATAAGTAGGTATCAGCATTCTGCATGAGATCACAAAGAGCGTACACACAAAATATCAATATATGGGTGTCGCTTCTAAATTACACAGCCATTATACTTATAACATAGGGAGAGTTGTATAACACATGATAGGATTATTCTAAATATCTTCCTAATTGGCCATGTCTATGTTGAAACCACAACAGCTAATGGCTCATTAAAATTTCATCCGAAAACCCCAAGGCAAGGCTTTAACGATCAATTACCTTAAGTAATATGACACTATGCATGCTACTGTATTATCAAACTATTCAACATCATTGATTTATAATATTTGTAAAGAACGAAAGTAATATTAACGAATTATTTATAAATTACTATACATAAACATCGTAAACATTTTTTTATTGCTTAACCTGTATGGCAGCTCTCTGTAACTCCAATTTTTAATGAATATAATAAAATTTCAAAGAATGTAAAATCAAGGCTTTTCCACCAGGTTTTCATTTGCAATCCGCAAGTACAATACCATCGTAGACCCGACATTACAGTTCCATGAAAAATATAAATACAACTACAATACATGAACTGATAAGTATATTTATGTCCTATATATAATATTTAAACCCATAATAGTAGACAAAAGGCCGTTTGGACCGTGTGGGGCTGGCTTAGAATTGTCCCACCCCTCTCTACACACGGGAGTCGTTAGAACCGACTGAGGGAAAACCGCGGGAGTGGGCAGCAGCACTCCTTCGAGTATTAACAACATCCACTGCGATCGCCAACCCGCCTGCCAAGCGTGGCGATTACGGCATTATCCCCCATGACGGGAGCGGTCGTTGTGGCGTTCTCTTGGGGAGGCCTACGTCCAGCAGTGGACGTTTAAACGCTGATGGATGAGTAGACAAAAGATTACATTGTACAAAAAAACATATATGTGTTCAATTCACACACGGCACTTCTGAAAAGTAGCCTACCTCTCGTAGGCTTGAGATTAATATAGAGTATCAGGAGTATTAGGACAAATGTAAGGTTTATTATTTTTTACCAAGCTTAAAATAATCTCTTATTAATTAAATTTAACGGTGCAATTAAATTTTGTTTTCTGCAACGATATAGTGGATCCCGTAGGAATTCATGGTATCGTTTACACACTACAACTTTGGTAAAATATCATGTAAACCTCACCATAGCAACATACTTAGCAAAAGTATATGATTCACTTCGGGGGTAGGCGAGAAAAATACTTTATAACTGGCATATGAATACCAAGTGAACATAGCAAAACAGAGATATTAGTTTATTATTGAATGCATATCACTTTTTCAAACTTAATATTATGTACACCGTGGTCATATGGTTTAAGTATTGATCACGCAAGCCGGAGACTGAGGTTTCAAATCAACTACCAAGGAATACTTTTAGTGACAAAAAATTTCCGCAACTGACTATTAATCCTATATATATATATATATATATATATATATATATATATATATATATATATATATATATATATGTGTGTTTGTTTCTTTCTCTTGTGTTCTCTTGTCAAAGTAAGAGAGTTCAGGAAACAGCTATCACACTGGCCCAGTGCTGGTTGGCCAACGTCCAGGCCACATTATAATATATTACGCGCAAACTCTCGATTGGACAAAAAACAGATGAGGGAAAAGCTAGCACGAACAGTTTCATATTATATCTTGTAATCACATTATCTATGCTTATCTTGCATACGTATTTAATCTTGTAATCACATTATCTATGCTCTAAGTTTACATTTGATTCTCAAACTGTTGGAAAACTTTATAACGATGGGATATTATAAGCAACTGTCACATACCTGAAGTTGTTGACTTATGCTGATGATTTTGAAATTTTAGGAGCTAGATATACAAATATTGCCGACGGACCACTGAAAATGTAATATGGTTATGGTGGCCCGCCAATAAAGGCGGAGAGATGGTACACGGCGGGTTTATTTAGTGGGTGAGGGCCCCACACTACCCTGCTCGTTGCCCCGAACGACGGGGTGTGCGGTTAGTATTTATTTTCCCGCCTTAACAAAAAAAAAACAAAAAAAGTTGGTATACAAATATTAAATTAATTTAAAGGCGCATTTTTACAATGACTGCACAAATGGCAGAGTGGTTTAGATACCGGCGTCCCTCTCGAGTTTTGTGGGTTAGATTACCACACAGGTCTACTCTTTGTGTAACCCACAGACGGTTGTTCTGGGTCTAGGTGTACTTTGTGTCCGTGAAATTGTATGTTTGTAAAGTCCCCCGCGATGCAAGGATTATTCCTTAGTGCAGGGTGTTGTCTTTAAAAAAAATGCTGATTGAAATGATGCCATTATAAGTTAGCAAAAGAAGGCCACTAGGTACTCCTACTTATTATCCACTTTGGCAAGTTGATTGCACCGTTGGGCACTCATATGCATAACGTATTATATCCATGCCAAAGATATGAGTGGGGTGCAGGGATAGTTTGACCTTGTTTTAGATTTATAATTCCAGTAGCAATGTTTGTGTCTCGTTATATTAAAATTGAGTTTAATGTATGGCGTCATTAAACAACGGTTCACTCAGCAGCGCCACAATATTTCTTATGTATAACTTAGATACAGAAAGAAAACTATTATGTTATTTAATGCTTAGACGTAATTTATATAGGAGTAATACTATCCTCCACACATAATCACTCGTAACAATCCCCTCTTTATAATTCATGACACATTCAATATCAGTTTTGTCTGAACAAAAAACAATGTGAGCTGAGAGCAATTAATTTGGGTCCGCTGTACAGCAGCAGCCTCTGGCGGACCAATCAAGTAATTGTCGCAAGCAATATTCAAATGGCGGAAACAATTAGCGTAAGTGCTGTAGACTTATTTAGTCGTATACACCCTTTAACACCAAGTACCGATTGCAAAATAAATTTCACACTTCAAATTACTTAAAAAAAATATTTTTAAAGTTGGAATCATAACAATTGCACGTCTCCCATGATCCCCATGGGACGAGTTCGACTCATTACGGCTCATTATAGAAGACTAACTTCCCGTGTAGCGTGTTGTAGGTTCGATTTCCACACAGGACAGTTCAGTGTGTGATCCAGAAAATAATTGTTCTATTAGGTGTATTTTGTGTCTATTAAATTGTATGCGTGTAAAGTTGCGAAACGAGCATTATTCGTCTCTCATAATCATATAGAGGACAGCGGCTGAGTGCTTTCACTATTACGGCGGCGACAATTATACGGTGCGACATACGCTACAATGGTGTCTGGCTTGGACCAAGCAGTGCTGTAAACTCGTCTCGTCGGTAGAGAGGGTCTAAGAAGGCGATCCTTCTGCTGTCCTGACTCGCCGCCTTCAGCTGGAGCGGCACAAGCGCCTCTGAACTTGCCTCTGATGATGCCCTAATGGAGGCCGCGGGTGGATGGGCCTAGGAACGTTACCGCATACGACGCGGAGTGGGAATTGGTACATGTTTCCCACCTTAACATAAAAAAGGGTCTTGTATCTCATAAAAAATATAGCATTCTGTTAGGATTCTTCTTTTATTTAATTTACCATAAGTGAAATGAAATTGCAAACAGCGGCTTGGCAATATTTTTAGTATTGTTGACTCTATGAGTGACGCTACTTATTTCCACCATAATAAACTTCAGAACTAACCAAAGTTTTTTTTTAATACTTTACAGCATTCCTGTTTAGTGGTAGTCTGAGAGGTTCCGTAAACGTAGTTATATATCATAATATACTAAATAATGCATGTTTGTGATTTATTCATTAGAAACAACAAACATTGCAAAAAGATAGCAAAATATTATTCAATAAAAAGTGGCGAACAGCTCCCCTTGTGCATTGCTTCAAATCTCTTTTGTTTCTGCGATAACGCTACAAAGCCTGCTAATGTCTTTTAAGGACTTAGTGATTTAAACGGACTAAATAATGAACAGGCTACCCTTCTATTTGGCTTTAAAGTTGCTATGCAGTTTATGAACTTGAAATTAAGGGGAAAGATAGTCATATACTCATATGTGTATAATAATTACCATGAAATTGTATTTGCAAATTAAGTATTTATTAGCTTGATAGCATAATATTATTGTCTAGGTGAATTGCTAATATTAATTTACAAATCACCTATATAAAGGCGATATTCGTTCTGATCTTACATCCTTACCAATATTACAATTGTAAAAGTGTGTTGTTGTGTGTTTGTTACGCTTTCACATCATAACTTCTTAACTGAAAGCATACAATATTTCCTATCCTAGAAAAGGCTATTTTTATCCAGGATAAATTGGTAGTTCCTGTGGGATTAGTGGGCCATAGAGTATTTGCAAAATCAATGCGAACAAAGTCGTGGACATAGTCTAGTAGTTTATATTTCAATTTTATAGCATATTTTTAGTCATAACAGGCGTTATGAAAAACATAATTTTGGTTTTACCCGATAACGAAAAAGAAGTTTATCCAGATTTTTCTTCGATCAAATATTTATTATTCATCGCAGAGATTTTTCAACTAATTCACTACACTGCAATTTTGCATGATTTAAGTTTTGAATTATATAATAAGAAAGTGTAAAAAAATATACTTTGATATTGAATCAATTTTCTTCCTAATTTTTAATATTTTCATTTTCTTTGGGAATACCGTTATGTACTTCGATTATAACGCTGTGTATATAGATATAGTTGCGGAGGCCCAAGCCCCCTCCCTTATTATCCTTCCGAAAAACAAAACAAAAAAGGACTATATTAAGGCGTTTTTTAAATAATAATAATTATTGATATTATTATATAATATTGAAAGGTTTCGGAAAACAAGGTTATTGTCTTTATACCTACAGTATAATGAAAGTTGTAGTTCTGCTACCAGCAATGTAAATCAATTTATTTCAAATAGTACAACTTAGAAAAAGAAACAAGGGGTAGGTACGGAGCAAATCGCCGTATTAAATGCCTGTGTGTGGGTACGCCTTGTAGTCGATGTACTTCGGTTTGAGAACGAGAGTGTTCGCATGACGACACAAATCCGGATGATGTCTGTTTGTTATCAGCGCTGAGCAGTCGACTGAACCTCTAGGGTTGCCATCATCTAATGCAGTAATCGTATTATTTGTTACATTCAGACAATTTGATATTATAATCTTTTTAAAAGAAAGTCTTTGTCCCCATTTCAATGTTAAGTCCTATCTTTTTCAACTGCCAAGGAAAAAAGTTAAACATCTATATTCTTATAATAATATACATATTTATTATAAAATCTTAATGCATATAAAAATTTATAAATAAATTCATCAAAGTCCACATGCGAAACTCTTTGTTACGTACTGCAAATGATATTTAAATCTAAAATTGTGATGCACCAAGCGCTACAAATATATACGAACCCTATGAACTATTTAATGATAATTTTATTTGTGAATAAAGAAAAAGAGATTTTTAGTAGGAGCGGGATTCGAACCACACATCTTTGCAAATCCGGGGAAGTGCTCTAAACCACTAAGCTATCCTACTGATCCTTGGATCATCCCAAATTCCTAATCACATTTGTCTTACGACTAACGCCATCTACCGGCAAGCATTACATGCATCTAATATAGTAAGTTTAATTTTGCAATTAAAATTCATACTTTTTGATGGCGCGATTTATTTTATTCACAAATAATTTGTACTTTAAAAAGTAGCGGAGCATGTCAATTGCTAAAATAAATAGATCTAAAATGTTTGAAAAAAAATCGCGCCATCAAATCGTATGAATTTTAATTGCAAAATTAAACTTACTATATTGGATGCATGTAATGCTTGCCGGTAGATGGCTTTAGTCGTAAGACAAATGTGATTAAGAATTTGGGATGATCGAAGGATCAGTAGGATAGCTTAGTGGTTTAGAGTACTTCCCCGGATTGGAAAAGATGTGTGGTTCGATTCCCGCTCCTACTAAAAATCTCTTTTTCTTTATTCACAAATAATTTGTACTTTAAAAAGTAGCGGGGCATGTCAATCGCTAAAAGAAATAGATCTAAAATGTAAAGATAATTTTGACTTAAAATGTAATACTAAGCGTGTATTTGTTGACAATTTATCACTACTCCGAGAAAATCATCGTGACAACAACCCACACTTAGCCAGTTTGGTGGGCTATGACCTAAATCCCTCTCACTCTAAAAGAAGATCTCCGTTCTCACAAGTGGCACAGTAATTTCATGATATACCATTTTTTTCTTGTATATCTTGGATGTGGATTCGGTCGGGATGGAAGGTGCACCACTGATATAGAGAGAAGAGTAAATGCGGGAAATAGAGTGAACGGAGCATGGGGTCAACTTCTCGGCAATCATCACCTCAGCCAGAAGGCACAAGCAATACACAACACAGTGCTTGTCCCAACGTTATTATATGGAAGCGAGAGTTGGGTATGCAAAAAGGAGCATGAGAGTAAACCGCATTCGTAACGACGACGTAAGAGAGCGAGTAAGTATAATAGAGAGTTCTGGTGTAAAGATGCGAAAAGAAATGCTCCGATGGTTCGAATATGTGGAAAGAATGCAGGACGAGCGATTGGTTAAGAAAATATACAATGTGAAAGTGGAAGGATGTAGGTACAGGGGAGACCGAGGCTCACAGACCAAATAGGTCATATATTTATTGAAGAAAGATGGAGTTAGGAGTCTCTGAAAGCGGCGAGCGTGTATGAATAGAATTATGAATGTTGAAGAAGCGAGAGATGTATACAAGAATAGAGCCTTTTGGTACTCTGTCCTTCTGCCTACCCTGCGAGGAAGATGGCGTGATGATAAGTAAGTATTTTATTCTAGTAGCTACTAATGAGCATAATCGATAAAAAAAAATTAAAGTAGAAATATAAGAGGCTGGAAACACGCAAATTCATATATACATATGCCTTTCACTAATGATTTTGGTAGAATTTTCAATACCAGTCGAGAAATAGTTTTATTTAATAACAATAGTTGTCGACCCTACAATATATGCTACTGCGTGCTCGTTAGGAACATTCTGAGATTTTTCCGCCCTTATATTTTATTTCTATTGCAACAAGTATTATCCGGCTGTCAATATTATCGAAGATCGTCTCGCGGTTTCCACACAAATTGGTTCGACTCCCTGCGCACATCGACTATCGACTGTTTGTTCTTGTTTATCTAGATTATTTTTCCATCATAGGGAATATTTTTCTAAGAATTTATTTATTTATTATAGAGAAGCTTCCAGACAAAAAGATAAGCTTCTGCATATAAATGTTACAAAAAATACAGATCTATGTGCATAGCTTTGCATTTTTGAATATTATTATATTTGTTATTTATTACTATATTGAATTTTAAAAAATCAAAGTTTATTCATGCTTAATCAATTGACATAATATATTCTTTAAGTAGCTGATACCCGTAACTTCGTCTGCGTTGCTTATTATATTAACATCATGAGACATAGGTAGAAGAGACTTCCCCTCCCCCCACTTCTCCGCGGCAAGACAACTGAACACGTAGTGCCTTTAAAAATCGTTATTTTTAAAAATGTAATAACTTTATATTAAACTAGCCTTTGCAAGCGGCTTCGCCGCAGCCAAAAGCTACTTTTTCGGTTATATCTCAGGTTCCCGATATAGTAGCGGGATAAAATGTCTACCAGTTTTAAGTCAAATCGAGGCCTTTCAAATAAAAAAGTTGCATCAAAATCCATCTAGCAGTTCTTTTAAATAAATTCTAAAAAAAACTAGTTTTTCGGTTATATCTCAGGTTCCCGATATAGTAGCGGGATAAAATGTCTACCAATTTTAAGTCTAATCAAGGCCTTTCAAATAAAAAAGTTGCATCAAAATCCGTTCAGTAGTTTTAGTGTGATGCGCGAACAAACAAACAGATAAACAGACAAAAATTCTAAAAAAAATTGTTTTGTGTTTAGACACGCCTATATAGCCTATTACAGTCATTTTTTCTCAAATATCTTAAATGTACAGACACAGCTCTGTTACAGTTTTATAATAGTATAGATGAAGATAAAACAATTTTTTAGATAAGGGTGTGTATAAGATAAATTTAGAAACCTTAACCGAAATATATTCATTAGTTATTCTTTGATGCGCGTCCAACAGCAGACCTCTATCATTTTATTTATATAGATAATAATATTTAGTTAAATAAGAGCGGCAGAGCGTTGTTTGTTCCAGCTTTAGGCTGGCGTGACCGGGGAAGTACCACCCTCTCACAGCAGATCAATGGCAGGGAGGTACTCTTAGGTACTGTTGTATATCATACGGCAAGTAAGAGTGCCGGAGGCGTAAACTCCGTCATCTCCTCATGATCTTGCCTCTCCGCCTTTCCGCTTTTCGCCAGGTGGGTCGTATGCTTGTTTGTCACTCTCATATTATAACGGTATTCAGGGCCGGATTTAAACTTAATGCCGCTCCTGTGCACTGGAAAAAAATCCGCCCCAATACTGGAACTTTACTTAAACTTATAGTTTATATATTTTATTTTTCATTAACATTTTATTAATGAATTTAATTGGTTGATTAGTTTTGAAAAATGCAAAAAATAATTCAGTTTTTTTTTTAATTTTTCAATATAAGATACTAATTAAATTTCTTTAATTCCAGAAAATAGAAAAAATTATTATTATTTTAAATCTCCAAGGAAATAAATTGATTAAATCATTTTGATTATTGATTTTTACCAAAAGTGCCAAAATTATAATTCACAAATAATGGATGAATTGAATTTCTTGAATTATCAATTAAACAGAAAATTATTAATGAATTGAATTAATTAATTATATTGACAAATCTTGATAAGAATAAAAAAAATTTTTTTACTGTCAAAATTTTGCCGCCTGGACACTTGCCCCGACTGCCCCTAGTGTAAATCCACCGCTGACGGTATTTAATGGATATTAGAATGCCGCTAGAGCGGCATTATAGATTTACCTTAAAGACACATTGTCTTTTATTTAAGTGCATGAACGTAGGTATTTAAGTACAGTATAATAGCAGGCACACAACGCCGCACAAATCTGAACTAATTTAGTAAATCTCAAGAAGTTTCTTGTGGTTTTTGTTAGGTATATGCGTTTCTTAAAATCCACAGAGTACAGGGTGGAAATTAAAATCATTTTTATTTTATAGCCTACTGTTCGTATAAAATTATAGACTAAGTATAGTTTATATAATAGTATAGCAACATCACGCAGAAACCTTTAGAATAGGAGGTTTTTACGAAAAAGTTTGGTCAGAGAAATGCTTATTTTTCAGTAGTTCTTATCAATATTTGAACGTTTTAAAAATTATACACAGTTGAGGCCAGGGGTATATATCTCTCTCTATGTATACTAGTATTTGACGAAGGCTCATGTTAGCAGCGTCTTTACTTTTTTTATTACTTAGGGTGGCAGACAAGTCCCGTGACCCCCATCCGAAGGTAAGTGGTAAAATCCAATTCAAAAATATTTTTATTTCATAGGCCTATTACACAGCACTTAAAATCATCAAGAATACACTAATGTATAACACGAGAGCCTGAGGCGAGAGCATCAGCAACAACAAAGTGGCGATTGCAACCGTCGCCATGCACGCAATAACACTAATCCACTGCCCACAATTTCATTTCGCGGATGAGAAAAGAATTAAAACCAGAATTGTCACACATACACTTCATAATTGGTCACATGACGTGTTACTGACTCTCTCGGGCCCTATAACAAGTATGTACTGCCACTTGATACCCAACCCGACCGCCACTAAGTGAGTAATACTTTATCAATATAAATGGTGAATAATTAAAATAGAAAACACCCTGTTAGTTGAAAACCACCCATATCTTGTAAATTGAGTAGTCGTTGGTCAGAAAAATCTATTTGCAACCAACTTTTAAAATGTTGGATATATCGGGCATCTGTTTCAATTATTACTAACATAAAGATTGAATAAGGTGTGGACCACTTGATGGTAAATAAATGGTAACTGCAACATACTCATTAGTTTCTCTTGATTTCTTCTTGTGGCAGTACCTACTTTTAATTAATGAAGTTGTAGTGAAATACTCACTTTATGCTAGAACAGAAGACGCAGAAAGAGTTAGTTATTTTTTAAACTACGCAGGTGACAAACAAGCATACGGGCAACTTGATGGTAAGTGGTTACCGTATCCTATAGATGTTAGCATTACCAGACTTTAAAGTACAAATTATTATTTGAGAATGAGGAAAAAGAGAACTTTTAGTGCGAGTGGGAATCGAACCTGCGTTCTTTCCAATGCGGGGAAGTGCTCTAATCCACTAAGCTACCGCACTACCTTTCGGCTATACCCAATCTCCTCATCACATTTGTCTTAACGACCAACGCCACCTATACCTCCAATATAGCAAATTAAACTTACTATATTGGATTAATGCATGTAAATGCGTTCTGATAGGTGGCGTTGGTCGTTAAGACAAATGTGATGAGGAGATTGGGTGTGGCCGAAAAGTAGTGCGGTAGCTCAGTGGATTAGAGCACTTCCCCGGATTGGAAGGGACGCAGGTTCGATTCCCGCTCGCACTAAAGTTCTCTTTTTCCTCATTCACAAATAATAATTTGTACTTTAAAGTAGCTGAGCATGTCAAGTGCTAAAAATACAGATCAAAAATTATCAGACTTATCACTCGCGCGTCCCTAACTCCAAGGAAAGGGATAGGAGGTGGAGAGGAAGGATAATAAATGTATGGTAGGGTAAAGTAGCCGATCACATCCGCAGTCATCTCTAGATTCAAGTTTTTTTTCAGCGACTATTTACTCCTTACCATCAGGTGGCTGTGTTTGAAAAAACCTAAATATAGATATTTTTGTGCTTGCTCTGGTGCAGCGGTAGTGAGAGCAACTGCTGATCATGAGGTCTTCGATCCCCGGGTCAGGCAGTGTTATTAAGCTTTTTCGTAAAAAGAGAAATCTCAGTAGCAGCCCGGAAGACGGCAAAAGGCGCGCCCCCTATTACGTAGGACTTAAACATGGCTGGCAAATCGTGGGTGTGTAATACACCTCTGCCTACCGCTTCGGGGAATACGGGCGTGATGCTATGTTTTTGTTCAATCACAATAGACAGATAATATACTATTACCTGTACTTGAGCTACGGTGATGCTGGACCGATGTCGAATAACAAACTAGGACACTTTGTGTCTAAGGTTGCAACTTTTATATCCACTATTTGTGACGCGGCTGATCAACTAATAGTAAAGACAAATGTAATAAGGAGATTGGGATGGTCGAAGGACCTGTACTATAGCTCAGTGGCTTAGAGCACTTCCCCGGATTGGAAAAGATGCGGGTTCGATTCCCGCTAGTACAAAAAATCTCTTTTTCCTTATTCTCAAATAATTTATACTTTAAATTATATATTATTACGTACTAATAAGTTTTAATTTTTTTAACTTTAGTTGTTATTTTAGATCTACTAATATCTTTATATATGATTTTAACGAAAACCTTTTTAACTAACAAAGTATTTGGCCTTTTTTTTTTTTTTTTTTTTTTTTTTTTTTTTTTTTTTTTTATTTATTTATTTTAGGTGGGCAAAAATGTCCTACCGCACACCCCGCTGCCCGGGGAGACAACGGGGTAGTGTGGGGCTCTCACCCACTAAAAACCCACCGTGCGCCCTCACCCGCCCTTGCTACGGCGGATCACGGGAACCGCGTCGTTTCTCCGCGATCCGCAGGCGGCAGCCCCTTCGGGCACCCTCTCTTGTGCGACGCCCCGCGCACTTGGGCGTCACACCTTCGCGGTAGGCTTCCGCGGACGGCAGGGTACTCCCCGACCCCACCGTCCGCAGCCTCGGCTAGGGCGGCATCAGGCGCAGGTAAGCGCGCGCACGCCGCCCCGCGCGCCGGCGGCGAATCGGGTCCGCGAAGGAGGATTCCTCCCGGGCCCTCTCCGCCGCCTCCTTCCGCGAGATGACAGCCTCGCAGAAGGCGGCGACCGCGGTCCAGGCCCTGTCACTGCCAACCATCGCTCGCGCAACGGCCGGCAGCGACAGGTCCACGCCTATGACTGCAGCGAGTTCCCGGCGCTGCACATCCCAGGCCGGGCACGACTCGAGCGTGTGCTGCGCCGAGTCCTCGCCGCAGTCGCAGTGGTGACAGCATGGGGTCGTCTCCCTCCTAGCGATCGTGTGCAGGTATTTGCCAAAGCAACCGTGCCCCGACAAAACCTGCACCAACCGGAAGGTGAGGACCCCGTGCTGCCGCCCTGCCCATTCTTCCAAGATCGGCCGGAGCGCCCCCACGGTCCAGAGACCAGCCCGGGGCGTCTCCAGCCGAGACCTCCACTTTAGGACGGTGGCGCGGCGGGCATCTTCCCGCCACGCTGAGATTGCGCTTGGCGAGGGGCCGCTGCCCCCCGCCCGCGCTGTCGACGCCCGCCGATAAACGTCGGCGAGCACTTCCGCCTCCAGATCCCACGGGGGGGTTCCGGCCAACGCGCAGGCTGCATCGCACGAGACCGTGCGGTACCCGCGTATTGCCCTGACCGCTACGACCCTCTGTGGACGCCACAGAAAGGTATTGCGAGCGGCCAGGGACTCCGCCCACACGGGCGCGCCGTACAGTGCCATTGACCGTACTACCCCCGCGTAGAGTCGTCGACACGCGAGACTCGGTCCGCCCAAATTCGGCATCAGTCGCCCGAGGGCGGACGCCGTGCCGACGAGCTTTGGCGCAAGACGGCGGAAGTGCTCGTCAAAGTGCCACCGTCCATCCAATACCAGGCCCAGGTACTTGATGTGGGCCTGGATTGGAAAGCCCACACCGTTGACCGTTATCGAGGCGCCGGCGGGTGGGCCGCGTCGGGGCCCATGGAAGAGTAGGGCCTCCGACTTTTCAAGGGCCACCCTAAGCCCCAGCGCCTCGATCCGCCTGACCACCTCCGCGGTTCCTGAGGTAGCCAGCGTTGCCGCCTCCTCGAGGGTCCCGCCCCGGGCTGTGACGAGCGTATCGTCTGCGTAACAAATTACGCCCAGCCCGGGGGGGAGCCGGCCACGGAGGACCCAGTCGTAGCCGATGTCCCACAGGAGCGGCCCTAGAACCGAACCCTGCGGGACGCCGCACGACATAGCCCTCCTTACAACGTCCCCTTCCCGGTCCACGAAGAGGACGCTGCGGCCGTCGAGGTAGTCCGCCACCAGCCGCCTTAGGTAGAGGGGCACTCCATGGTACCGGAGTGCCTCCTTGATGCAACCGAATGGCAGACTATTGAAGGCGTTGGCGATGTCGAGCGACACCGCCAACAGCACTTCCCTCGAGGTGACGGCCTCCGCAGCCGCGGCCCTCAAGCGCAGGATGGCGTCGACCGTAGACCGACCCGCCCGAAATCCGAACTGGGCATCGGACAGGTCGGGGCCGACCGCACCTAGGTGCCGGACGATGCGGGCAGCGACTACCCGCTCGAGCAGTTTGCCCGCCTCGTCCAGCAACACGATGGGCCTGAAGGCCGCGACTGTATTCGGAGACCGTCCCGGCTTCGGCAGGAGCACGAGCTTCCCCTCCTTCCAGCAGTCAGGGAACCGTCCGGACGCCAGGCAAGCGTCGAACAGTCCCCTGAGGCGGGGCTCTAGGTGGTCGAGGACCAGGGCCAGCACTCGGGCGGGAACCCCGTCCGGCCCGGGGGCGGCGCTTCTCCGCATACGCGCTGCCGCCGCCCCCATTTCCGTCGTCGTCACGGGCGGTACCTCCCCATCGTCGGCCTCCCGGTCGTCATCTGGCGGAGCCATGACCGGGGGCGTGTGCACCGCCCGTGAAGGGAATAGTCCCTCAACCACCTCAGAGAGGAAGCCCGGCTGGAGGGTCTCCGTAAGGGGGGGGCCCTGGGCGCGGAGCTTGTTAAGCGCCGCGCGGTACGGGCGTCCCCAGGGGTCACGCTCGAGACCCTCCAGCATCTCCTGCCACAAAGTATTTGACCTGCAATAAGGCGCTATTTTCAACTGGTTAACAATTATATATTTTTGTTATTGCATGTAGTGGCGGACAAGCCACGGTCCATCTGATGGTAAATGGTAACCGTCGCCCATGGACTTGACTATACCGAGATTACCGAGAGTATTGTCAAGCCGCTGCTCACCAATTCACTTCACATATATGAAATGAAATATAAACGGCTATCTCCTGCTACAGCCAAAACGCAACGATGTGCTTCATGGCCGGTCATATGGGAGATGGTAGTACCAACCCGCTGGGGCCCGATACCAAGTGAGTACTCCCACTTGGTACCCAGCCCTACCACCAGTCATGCAATGGATGATATGATAATTGCTTACCTCCCTTAGTCGCCTCATACGACACCCGTGGGAAAAACTGAGGTGGTGACTCTTGTATGCTTAGTCTGTCACCACACGGACAAAGCCAGCTAGTTTACACACATCCTTCCATTGCCAACTTCTTCCTTCCTTTTCTTTAATTATCTTAGAGAAACAACTGGACTAACATCATAGAAGAATTATATTCCAACTACGAGTATAGATTGTATAAAAGGTAGACAGATTCTTGATCTTCTTTAGAACCTTTTAATGATCCACTGTTAAGAGCTATATAATAATAATGAAATAAGCTTCCTATACCATCCATCAGCCTTTCGACGTCCACTGCTGGACATAAGCCTCCCCAAATTGGGGGTATACTGCCGTAATCGCCACGCTTGGCAGGCGGGTTGGCGATCGCAGTAGATGTTGTTAATACTCGAGGAAGTGCTGCTGCCCACTTCCCCCGGTATTCCCTCAATCGGCTCTTACGACTCCCATGGGTGGAGAGGGGTGCTTCCTATACCACACCAGTTGAATTATTTCAGTTTAAACCGAAACAGTCAACGTCAAGATTAAACTTTATTTGTTGGTATTATCTCTTATCATATTTTACGGTATCTGCAAAATTATATAGGGTGATGGCACTTAGGATTTTTAGAATAATGTCAGTGTCAGAGACTACATGCGTCACTGAACAGGCAATAAGATACTGCCTAATTGACGTATCACAAACTGACACTATAAAATCACGCATTTTAAGCAGAATTTACATTATTAAACTTATTAACTTATATAACTTATTTTACTTTTATTATAGGAAGACATGCATAGATAGTAAAATGAATAACAAAATCAAACTTTATTTATTGATTCTGACTATAAAATTAAATTTCTTTGATTTAGGTACATAGCATCACGCCTGTATTCCCCGAAGGGGTAGGCAGAGGTGTATTATACACCCACGACTCGCCAGCTATGTTTGAGTCCCACGTAATAGAGGGCGAGCCTATTGACGTCTACCGGGCACATTTCCAAACTCCGGGCTGCTACTGAGAAATTTTCTTTTTAGAAAAAAGCTCAATAACTTTGCCCGACCCGGGGATCGAACCCGAGACCTCATGATTAGCAGTCGCATACACTACCGCTAAAACCCCCAAGGCAATGATTTAGGTAATTACGATTTGTATTTTGATTAAGAGTTAAGAGTTTAACTTATGACTGATGAGGTTGTAAAACCATCCGTTCTTCTTTGTAAAAATAAATGTATATGTAGATACAAAATAACATCTATCGTAATTATGTACATATACCCAAGTCAACCTATACCTGAATTGCATCAAGATTCGTAAATTTAATACGTGAAAATTAAATAATGCAAATTCGAATACTGGTGAAAATTTCTCGTGTAGGACAGTATTATTAAATAGAAAAAAATACTTACTTGAACAGAAGTGGCTTATTAGCGAAGAGTCCTGAGGTCTTCTCCTTCGCGGCCTGGAGCGCTTGCATTGCTGCGGTCTGATGTTCCTCATCAAATGAAACTCTGCATTAGCACCTACCAAATAAAATGCTTTTAAAGTACCGTACGACACCGCCTTAATACAATCTGTTACATAACTGGGTACCTATCTATAGATATCGTTATACGTAATATGTATACACTATAACTATACATAGGTATATGATATGCAGTTACTATAATATGTGTTGTTATAATATTGAACGGTGCAGGGCAATAGAAATGAGCTGTAACAAATATAGCAATTAGCACTTACATTTTTCAGTTCCCTGGCGTAGCAGCTCCCTTGTAGCGTCTGTCGATCGTGTAGCTCCCCGCGCGCCTCTACCATGTACCGCTACGGCTGCGCGTAGCCCCAGCCGTCATTGGTCGCTACGTCTACAGACATACACGAACTCCGACCAATCGCAGGCAGTACTGTAAAAGGGGCGGTTACTGTCAATTTTCTGAAAATTTTCAGGAAATGCTAAAACATGTTCTACTAATATCTACCCTATGAATATAGCGCTAGTGCATACAGTTCGACTGAGTCCCACACTTCCCACACACAAATAACACGAATCGACATTGTTGAAACCGTAGTCTTTGAAATTTTGACGTGAAATATTGCTATATTTAAATATGCTAAAGATTTTACTGTAAAATGCACCATACTCGACGTAAAAAATAGTAATTGCCGCCTTAACAAACCACATCCCTACCTTCGAAACGAAAAAAGAGTTTTCTAGTGGCAGAGGCTTGCTTATCCCAGCATGGATGGGCCGGCTCGATTGCGGAAGGTACTTCCCCAAACCCTCACAAAAGATCAGATTGAAACAACGGTAGGTAGGTTGTATGTTGAGTGAGAGCGCCAGATGCCCAAACCGCCTCAATATCCTCTCCTTATTATCCCTCCTATCTTCTCCTTAGTATCCTACCTATCCTCTCCTTATTATCCTTCCTATCCACCTCCTATCCCTTTACTTGGAGATGGCGACGCGCGAGTAATGCCTTTGTTGTTACTGGCGTCTATAGGCTACGGTAACCGCATACCATCAGGTGGACCGTATGCTAGTTTGCCACCCACGTAGTATACAAAACAGATATGTATATACATATATATAATATATGTATACATATATATAATATATGTATATATACATATATATAATATATGTATACATATATATAATATATGTATATATACATATATATAATATATGTATATATATTATAAACTAGAAAAATGGTTTAGATATTTGAAGTTTCTCTACTGTCAGCGTGGTATTTTCTGCTTAGTTATACTTCGTTAGCCTAACAATTTTCCAATGGAATACAGTAATGCCATTGTATAGTTATTTATTCCATCAAAACTTGGATAAGTCTAACTATAGCTTTCTAAATATCAATCAATGACAAGGCCTTTTTTATACCAATCATATTTTTATGATTCTTTGTCACATTTAGCTTTTAGTACGGAAAAATGTTAATTGACTTCTTATATTTTCTTTGAAATCTATCTATCTACAGATCAAAGTTTTTGACATAGATGTTTCTCCTAATATCTACTGAACTATTAAGAAAAAAATATAATTTGCTAAAAACGGCATAACAAGTTGGTTAACCAGCGTTGTTTACTTAATACAATTTAAAAATTTACAACAATACTAGTCATAATATGTTTCTTACAACAATGCCATAAACATTTTTTTTTCAATTAATTAATTATAGACCCAACTAATGCGGATAGTGAAACAAAAAAATAAAACAATACAATTTAAATTAAATAATTACAAATCCAAATGAAGCTATATAATCACTACAGTTATATGCACCAACGATTCGCTGATATCGATATAATACGCAATATCGAGCCGACTTCATTTCACGGGCAGAGGAGCCCGCAAATGAAGTTTCCGCGGTCCAACGAACCTGAACCTATGAGTTCCATTTGCCATATCTCAGTATTTGAAATGGATGTGGTAAAACAGTATTGAATAAGGGAGAATAAAAAACGTTATGAAACGCGATGTCTCCCATGATACTTTATTATGATTAACAAAATCAAATTTCCATAGAACTATGTATAAGAATTTAATATGTAAAGATATTAAATCTACAATAATTTTTGGCTGTACGTTGTGTCCGTTAAAATGTATTTTATAAAAAGGAATATAATTTTATAAATAAAATAACGATTCATCTGCTCGTACATTCAATCTTCTTCTAAATCCATAAACTATAGAATCAAAATGTAGCCTGCCCTGAATATCTTAGAATCATTGATCGAAATAAAACATTCGTAGCTCTTGCCCATGATCCATAACTCTACGCTCACTGAATATCGCGTTTGAGTCAGCGTATCTGCTCTTCAGACCGATTTAACTTTTTTATTGGAAATCTAAAAGCTTTAGTATAGACGGGCCTTTATAGTGCTACATACATCAATATGTACATACGTTTTGTATTATACCTATAGAAGAATTTGCGTAAAATGTGTTTAAACTTTTTGTTTTGACTATTTACATTTTATGAGAGCTTCAGATAAATTGTGGCAAAGTTGACATCCATTCATTTACCCCCTTTTATGTTAAGGCGGGAAAAAATGTACCTAAATAAACCAGTCATGTGCCGTCCCTCCGCTTGTACTGGTGGACCACCGGAATAAATTGTGTGACATTACTTCAGTGGTCAAGAAGTTTAATTATTGTTAGCAATACTGAAACTCCATAAAATAATTTCCACCAAGGTTAATTTATTAATAAACAATTATAATAATTGTATATGTGTTGTGTAAACATATCCTTATACCTACATATGTATAAGTCACGTCAATTATAAACTTGTGAATATCATCTATTATATTTTATTATTTTATTGAGGCAAAGTTGACATCCATCTTTTGATGAAAATGTACAATAAAATATTTTTATTTCTTACAATGTCATTGATATCAATTTTATTTTAAAATGCACCCTCTTAGTTGGCGAATAATGTATATTTTTATACCGTGAAATAGCACTTTGGGGTAGAAGGCAATTCATTTGAATAGTTATAAAACCACAGGGTTCACATTTTTATTACAAGCAGTTTGCTCATTTTAATAATAATGGTGATTTTATTTATTTAAGGGAAATCTTGAGATTAAGTTCTATAATTAAACAACCTTTGCCCGCGGCTCTAGCGCAGACTTAAGCTGCTTTTTAGATTAATATCAGGTTGCCGATATATTCATGGGATAAAACGCTAAAACCAGTTGCTAAATCTATTCCAGAGCTATCATATAAAAAAGTGTATCATCAAAATCCGTTCGGTAGTTGTTGTGTGATGTGCGAACAAGCAAACAGACAAAATTCTGAAAAAAATGTTTTCGGTGCAGAGCCCCAGCATTTATTTTCTCCAATAGCCGACTGCAAACTTATATATTATAAAGATGTAATGACCACCCAAGCATATAGATTAACATAGGTCCTTGTTTAAAAACATTAAGTATAAGTCTTAATAGAAGATCTGAGTGCCTACTGGTTATCACAGATAATAATAAATAAATAAATATTCACGGAAATTTTCACACAACGCAGAGGACCCAAACTAAGCTTTAATGCTTGTGGTATGGGACCAGATTACGGATATAATACATATATTACTTATTTTTTGTAAATACATACATATAATTGATAGAAAACACCCAGACGCAGTACAAATATCTGTATTCACCACACAAATAGTTGTCCTGAGTGGGAATCGAACGTGCACGAAAGTCGGTTACACTATCGACTAGGCCACGAGGTTCCGGTGGCCCGCCAATAAAGGCGGAGAGACGGCACACGGCGGCTTTCTTTAGTGGGTGAGGGCCCCACACTACCCTGTTCGTTGCCCCGAACGACGGAGTGTAGGGAACATTTTTTCCCGCCTTACCAAAGAAAAAAAAAGGAAAAAAAAAGGTTTTTTTTGGTTACTTAAAAAAATTAATTGGTAGGTTGTAGTAGAATTTTTAAGAACTAAATATAAACAAAAATTATAAAACTTAAAGAGAAGTATTATACTAATTTTATTATACTAGCTTAAAATCTCATACATTGTAAGCATAAAACTTAGAGTAGATATTTTTAATTGTGTTTCTAAACGAATATTATGTGGGTTGAAATAAATAAACCAAAAATTTGTAAAATCATATTACTGTGGGTAGATGAAACCGTTGAAACAACAAATCAGCTTTGGACATCTACCATCTAAGTCCACCCGTGATCATGAATGCTGTAAAGTATTCGAAACGTCGGGATAGAATAAAAATCAAGTAAACGCGATAGATTCCGTAAACGAAGTTTTATTTCAAAATGTGTAAAATTCGCGTAAGTGTTAGAAAGTATTATAAAAAAAAGGTATTACCACTGTAGTGGTTTGTTCGGTGAGTGAGAGTGAGGTCCAAGCGCTCTCCTTATCCTCGCTCTATCATTCAGTCTATACACCTCTACATCCCTCAGTCACCTTTTCTCTCCTCATAACTTTTCTGGCATATAGGCTACCGTAACCGCTTCCTATTACGCGAGCTGTGTGCATGTTTGCCATCCTTGTAGTGCAAAAATTATATTATTTTTTATAGTTTCGTATATATTAGAACATTATGAGCTAGGAAAACAATTACAATATAAGTGGATTCATTTATTTTATATTCTTGAAATGAATGTGGTGAGCAGCTGCAATATTCTTAGTATTACTGACGGCGGTTACCACACTCATCTACTATTAGGTGTGCCGTGGCTCGTCTGCCAGCATAAGCAAAAGAAATAACTGATTCAGGTCGACACACAACATACCGGAGCTTTCGTGACCACCTCTGCTGTAAAGTATCTATAACGGCGAGATAATAAAAAACTTATTTCTAGAAGAGTGGTTTTATGCATAGCTTACTATTTATAATAATTTCTAACCTAATTCATTATTTATGTTGTCCATTGAATGAAATGTTAATTATTTTAGTAGTAGTTTTTAATAAAGTAATGTTTAACATACTAACAATATACAATATGTTATTTTCATGCACTGTTAAATAACCCAGGAAGACCATCAAAAAGATCCCAGTTCTCGTGTAAAAGTCGATAATATCAAGGGTGTTATGAAGATGTCAATAGCTTAATAATAATAAATAATTAAAAATCAGGAATCAGGGGACCTGTCACAAGTAACAGTGAGTAAGTAATTATGATCGTTTTTAAATAATCTGCAATTAAAAACTCCCCATCCAGTTTTTTTTATATTACGAAGATGGCCAAGTAGCATATGAGTCACCTGATAGTAGTTACACCACATACATCACTAGCACGTTGCCAACTATAGGGAAAGGGTTAGAAAGTGGAGAGGAAAAATGATTTAGAAGAGATGCTCTACCACTTACATAGAGTATGATTATTGAGTTCATATAAATAAATAATATAATTTATAATGTATTACTATGATGTTTTATTACTTGTAACTGATCTCAGAGGCCTTAACACTTACAGATTTTGTACGTGATTTTATCGACGTGTATTATGAGATGGTAAGAGCCACCACCCACTTGTGTTGATCGACCACTCGTCGATATAGCGCACTCAGCGCTTATCGGCTTTCATCGCTTACCACTTTACCGTCCGCCTGCATTGGCAGGCCCTTCATAGAAACAATGCGATCCTCAACTTGTCCATCAATGTGATAATAATGTTGGTATTTTCTTTATATTTTTATCGACAGCAGTTAAGGTGAGGGAGGAAAAACAATTGAATACCTACTTATTGGAATTCTTTTAATTTTGTATTGCGAATTCAGGAAACAACCATTTAATATAAATTTCAATAAATTTAACTGTAGATTAAACTGTGCTTTTAATAAAATTTTAAAGCATCATCATCCTTTTTTTTTTTGTTAAGGTGGGATAAAATGTATCTAACCGCACACCACATCGTTCAGGGCAACGAACAGGGTAGTGTGAGGCGCTCACCCACTAAAGATACCCGCCGTATGCCGTCTCTCCGCCTGTATTGGCGGGCCACTAGAACCATTCTATTCTTCAGTGGTCCAGAACACGAAGTATTATTATATCTTAGACAAAGAATATTTTAAACAAGCTATCAGCGTATTCAGTATCGAGATAGCAATAGTTTGACATATGATAACCGGAATCATTTTAAAAGATATTTATGATTATAATTTTGTTGACTAAAAATGTAATACCTGTTTTAGCCGACTACAAGAATGACAGGACAAAAGAAATTGCAGTTATGCTTACATTTTGCTTATAATGTATTAAAACATGTAACATTAGCGTATATAATTATATATAATTGGCCACCTTATTGTTGAGACCCTGTTGATTGGGTCCAAATAAAAATAACGCATACGCGAAGATGATAAAATACTCATACATGTGTCTCTCTCACTCTTGCTAAAACCTAATATGTGCATCCTTTTTATATAACGTATTGTTTAAATTGGTACTCAAGTTCTCCAATGAATTTGGAAAGTTAATATTTATAAAATAATACTCGATTTATCAATATCCATCCATCCATCAGCCTTTCGTCGTCCACTGCTGGACATAGGCCTCCCGAAAATGGGGGTTTTACCATAATCGCCACGCTTGGCAGGCGGGTTGGCGATCGCAGTGGATGTTTTTAGTACACAGGGGAACGCTGCTGCCCGGTCCCCCGGTAATCCCTTAGTTGGCTTTTACGACTCCCATAGGAAGAGACGGGGTGGAGCTATTCTTGGTGCCGGCCCCACATGGCGACTTATCAATATCACTTATTAACATTACCGAAATATTCGTACAACTACTTATATCTAAATTTGTTGCAAGTAGGTGATATATAAACGTTCGTTAGTTTGTTTCATTTATTTTCATATTACGTATCTAGTGACTACTGCTTTTCCACCAAAGGTACATTTTCTAACCAATAACTATATCGACTAGAACTCACAATTTTGTAACACCTCATAGCTCCTTTAACGTATCTTTTTCCAAACGATTGCCCATCACCACCACTACCTGGGGGAAGCTTCTTTCCTTTCCAACCAATACAGATCTAATCGTTCTGTCCCTCTCTAACTCGCTATTTATGACTTATTAACTCCTCTGAGGTATCATGGCAACCGCTCCCACGTCGCTTCGCCGATTTAATATAGAAAATTGTCAAGTCAACCGATAACAGTCAGCAGTTTATTAAATTCCTCAAACTCGTGCCAACTTGATTTTGAAGAGTTAATTTAACTTTATTTGAATTAGTATAAGGACTTTTTGGCGATAATATAATTGTAGGTAGATATGCTCATGTATAATATTAAAATTAACACAGCGTCTTTTCTAGTAGCAGGTCCGTTGTTTTTTTTTGTTTTATACTTACTACTAAAACGATAATAACAGCCTTACATAATACACCTTTAGCTTCTGCCCGTTGACTTCAAGATCCATCAAGTTGTTTACGCGCAACTCACAAGAGTATCGGGATAAAAAATATACCATGTATACCAAATTTCGTGCAAATCCATCCAGTTGTTTGGTCTACTCGTATACGCTTAAAATAGCTATGCTATGAGAACTTTTAATTTTTATCCAAATCCGTACACTTATTTGGATGTCATTTATGGACAAACATCCCAACAACTTTGCAAACTTTCGCATTAATACTATGAGTAGGAAGTAAGATGATGATAGATCCTATGGTCTGCTAATACAAGTCGGAGAGACAGCACACGGCGAGTTTGTTTAGTGGGCGAGGGCCCCACACTACCTTTTCGTTGCCCCGAACGGTAGGTAGGTATTTTTTCCCACATTAACAAAAACAGGTTACGTATTCATTCTTTTAAGAATTAATTAATACTTTGGTTCCATGTATGATTTAGTAACAATCAATGGAGGTTTTATCCTTACTTAATATTGTAAATATGAAAGTGAGTTTGTTTGTTTGTGTGTATGTTACGCTTTCACGCTATAACCACTGAACCAATTATCATGGCATAGGTTTTGCACATATAGTCTGGAGTGGAGAAAAGGACATAGGCTTATACATAATACTTTTTATCCTGGAAAATTTATAGTTCCTAGGGGATAGTTATTTTTGCGAAGATATAAATTAGTGTGTCGTAGAGTAACGTATTTATGTACTGAAATCCACGCCGACGGAGGCGCCGGCGGAATCTGTTTATCAATAAACTTTATATTGCGCAAATATAAATATAAATTAATAGTAAGTTTTACTTAACTTATGCATTTTACTTGGATAGATGTTTATTATAACACATTTAACCCCCATGGCTGGACTTATTAATTTACATAGGTGTATATGCTGAAAATGGATATATTTTACAAAAAAAAAATATAATATCGTAATATGCTGTTATTAGAAGTTAGCATCCCATTTCAAAACTAAGAGATGACGTTGAAAAAATATTTTAGTGAAGGTTTTACTTTAGTACGTAAAGTATAATTTGAAAAACACAAAAAGGTCATCTACGTATGTCATTTAGGTCGTTATAAAGATAAACAAAAAGAAATGTTTGCAAAAGCAAATGCGAGAATACAAACCCTAAATAAATTCCTTATGCAATTCATACTAACGTCTGAAAATAGGATTTATTTAAAAAACGTCGGGCTAAATAGACTATTAATTTTTGAAACAAAACAAGGTAGCGGTAGAAGCGCGCAACAAGAGTCACAATCCGTATCCTGTGACGCCAGATTGCGATGTTTGCCAACCGATCGCTCCTTGGGGACGCAACTCAACCAGTTTTCGCTCACAAAGCAATAAAATACCCCTAAACCCTCCGATATTTATTGAGAACTCTTTGGAAGAAAATGTCGAGGTAGTGCATTATTAGTTTTTATTTTTGAATACTTGATGTGAGATTATTTGATCATTGATTTTTAGTTATCATAATTTTGTCAGAAAGGATAAATTAATTCTCTGTAAGGTATAAAGGCATAAATAAATATTTTACATCTTTTTATTAGCTTTTTCCTGCGCATTCACTGTTTCATTAAGCTGTTACTCCCGCGTGTAAGTGATCATTAATTAATTTCCATTGGTTATAATTAGTTTATATTCTCTTTTTGTGCATGCCTTTTCATCTTTATGTCCCAAAACTACTAAAAAGACTTTGCTACTACATTCATCCGAGACGTGCTGCCTTTAGCTATTTCTAAACTAGATTCCTTAGCATTTGAGAGCTTTTTTTTTTGCCATTAACTAGACTCAGCCAGCGGTTAATGTTAAACACTACCCAGGATGAATTTTAAACGGTCTAAATAAGGCTGTTTAAAATTTATCCAATAATAATTTGTTTTGGTTTCACCCCAACTATTCAAAAATTTTTATTCTTTCTTTGCACAAGAAAATTTTATTTATCTTTCAATGCATTATCTTACATTAAGTATACATTTGAAGTCACTCTTGTTATTATTGTCACTGTATTACTGAGTCTATTTTATTTTATTTTTTTGGTTATAGTAAAATGATAGTATTATTTGTGTTTATTTTTTGGTTATAATTAAGTTTCACAATTTGTTTTATTTTATACTTGGCTATGTGGCAAATTTTATTTATCTTTCAATGCATTATCTTACATTAAGTATACATTTGAAGTCACTCTTGTTATTATTGTCACTGTATTACTGAGTCTATTTTATTTTATTTTTTTGGTTATAGTAAAATGATAGTATTATTTGTGTTTATTTTTTGGTTATAATTAAGTTTCACAATTTGTTTTATTTTATACTTGGCTATGTGGCAAGAAATAAATATTTTCTTTCTTTCTTTCTTATTGCATCATCTTTAACCTACGCAACGGGTTTTGAAACCATTTATGCTCTCAGTTACATATATTTAAGGAAAGGGGGTTCTAGGTATAATACATTCTAATTAAACTAGGAGGATTTATTGTATTTAAACCTGTGTGAAGCCAAAGCGGGTCACTACTCAAATATAATAATAGAAAGATTTTTTTAAATGTATGCTGCATAATCACTTCCAATTAAATTAGTTCCAATAGTTCCAATAATAATATCTATTGGGAACTATACATATAGATTTGCAAAATAAAAAATATATACAATCTAATACCCAAGTCATTTGTAATTATGGCAAGTTTTAATTAATCTATACATTGGTTGTAGTACTCCACTACAAAGGAGACTGGCGGTTTTCGGCCTGAACTCTTACAGAAATAAAACTTATACGAAAAAAGTACATATTTACTCATAACTTTTTACTTCAATACTATTTCCAAAAAAACTTGCCGAGTGGAGACAAATAATTTTTAATATTGCTATTATATTGTGAAAAATCGATACTATTAAATCATCAATACTCACCATTTTACTTTCAACACATGATTCAACCTACTTTGTACCCTAAATCAGATTGGTTCCTTTATTATTTACATCCCAAGGTATAAGGTACCATAGATATTTACCAAGGTAATGAGGTATGAGGATTATTCACTCAATACTTATCTTTTTAAACTATTGTCTTTTTAGGATGCCAACAAACTGCCACTTGTCAATCATTATAGACATTATATCATTTCAACATGAGGTAATGTTTAGCAAGAAACTCTACAACGTTATGTTGTCGTTGTTGTCTGTGATCCCTGTTCCCGGCGCTTTGTAGAATTTTCTCTGTGCTATCAATTATTATTTTTGACCTTGAGCCATCCGTTGCTGGTCTTGTATGATATTCACTTCATATGAGTCAAATAACTTAATTGATAAAATATTTAAGAAGTTTGCGCGCGTGATAACCTTACGTCAATGTCATAAATTAATGTTTTATATCTACTTTCAGACAAGTTTTTGGAAAAAGTGACAACCATACATGGTTTTCTAATTAATAATGCTATCAGGAAACATTAAAATTATCCGTGTAGGTGACCAGGTTGAATGCTCCTAGGAAACCCGCCAGTCTCCTTTTCATTAGTAGCAATCGTGGAACTTAAAAACTGGTATATGTTTCATCCCGCTACACTGTAACTTTGTTAAAGATACGGTTTTTTTTTTGTTAAAAGCCAACACTCGGTGATTGCCTCTTCTCTGTTGTTTCGTATTTACTAATTATCTGGATAAGACATAGCATAGTAGTCATGTTCTACTAGAAGATCTCTCTGTTTTTTATTAGGTCGGGAAAAAAATCGACGAACAGGGTTGTGTGGGGCCCTCACCCACTAAATAAGCCCGCTGTGTACCGTTTCTCCGCCTGTATTAGTGGGCTCCTGGAAATATGTTACATTACTTCAGTGGTACGGGATGGATACCTAGTACAAACGGTTGGTTCACATAACCATCTTTAGAATCGATACGATATTTTTCCGAGCCCTAGAGCATAGGAAAGAGACAACAATATAAAATCTCGCCTACTCATTTCCAGTAAACGGTATTATTGATTAATGATACACAGCAACCTGTGCACTGAAAATGTATATACTTACATAATTATAATATGTTAATGAGATTTCAGGTGAGCTGGTAACGGGCGGCGCTTGCCGTAGCTCCGCCCTCAGCTCCATTGTCTTGCTCTAACCCACCCGAAATTGAATAAATTAATACTAAATTAAATAACTCTATTAACGTTTTGTCGACGCAAAACATTCTTGATGTATAATAGTTGAAACATTTTCAGGGGCGGGTTTGTTATTAGATTAGATACGTTCAACGTTTAGAGGGGACGGAAAAGCTTTCCATACTGATTAATATCATGATACAAATAAAATGCCCTACAAAACAAAATTATTTAATCCGATGTAGAAGCTTGGGGTTGCAAATATTTTACATGTAGACAATATTTTATTTTTTATTGCGTATTGTGGCAGACGAGCTACAGCCCATCTGATGGTAAATGGCAACCGTCGCTCATGGACTCAACTATACCGGGAGTATTTTCAAGCCGCTGCTCATCATTTCATTTCACAGATATGAAATGAAAGAATAAACGGCTATCTCCTGCTACAACCTAAACACACCGATATGCTTTATGGGGACGGTGGTACCAACCCGCTCGGGCTCCACTCGATAACAAGTGAGCATTCCCACTTGGTACCCAGCCCTATCACCAGTAAGTCCACCCAGTCCTACCACTAGTTTTATTGATTATATACGTTTAAAATACGAAAAATATAATATGCGTATCGCCAGAACCAATAGCTTATATATTACGAAATAATCTAGACAATATTTAATAGATGAGTAGAAAATTAGTCAAATTTTCGCGTGACCAGAGGGCCGGTCTTTACTTTGTACAAAGAATAAGCATTGCCATACAACGTGAAAATATTGTCAGCCTTCTGGGCAGTAATGCAGAGGAAATCTTAGATGTGGATTCAGTCGGGATGGAAAATATACCACTGATATAGAGAGAAGAGTAAATGAGGGAAATAAAGTTAACGGATCCCTCAGCCAAAAGGCACGTGTCATAATACACAACGCAGTGCTTGTCCCAACATTATTATATGGAATTGAGAGTTGAAAAATTCTAATGTATTTTATTCCTGAGCCACGTCCCACCTGATGGTAAATGATAACGGCCACTCATGGACTCAACATTACGAAGAATAGGTACTGTCAAGTTCACAGTTAAAACAACATGTTAAAACCTTTAATTGAACGACAGATTCAAATAAAGATTTAGAACGGTTCAGATTACTTTTGTTTTTAGTTTTTCATCTAGTAAAGCCATAATACTTATTTACTTAATATTCTTAGACTGTATATATACCTATATATGTACCCGGGTAACAATAGGTTGTGAGAATGTGTTATTATTCCCTCCACCAGCTCCTTCTCCTAGCTTGATTTCTCTTACTTGAGCTTGTACCTCCTTTGAAACCTTAAGGATTAGAGACTATGAGAGATATTAGTCTACTATGCCACTATAAACTGATCTCTCTCTAAATCTCCAAGAATATTGGTAAATCAACGTTATTACATATATTCTGAACTCCTCACCACTTGTACAAAACTACTCACTTCCGTTTTGTTTTAAACTAACTTTGTATAATAGGAATAGTGAGCTTTTTTCTAACTTTGTTAGTAAAAGAATTTTGAAATTGTTTTTTAATAATATTACTAAATGAAAATACCTTTTACGTACCTATGTTTACCCTGTGATCTCTATCAATATATAATAAACAAACATCTAAGTTTTGTTAAAATTTCACTCAATAAATAATATTTTATACCTTTAATAACTTAAAAATATTAACGAATCAATTTTAGTATAGACACACAGCAATTTTTACAAGGAACATGTTATGATTTTTTTTTTGTTGTTTTTTTTTTTGTCTTTATAAGTAATAATTTAAATTGTAGTTTTTAAACAAAAATAATAAAAATTAAGAAAACAATTTAAAAAAATTATCAAGAACATTTCTTACCTTTGTATATAATTAGCCAATGCAGACTAATTTTCTTCGGCATATATATTACTACACATATTACTATAATAATAATATTTTAACTAACCATAAATTGTAATAATACTTAACTACACTAATAATGAGAGATAGATATGTAGTTAATATTAGTTTGATATGTTTTGTATTGATATTCTTTAGAGCTGTTGTTGTATTAAATACAATTTACTCTAATTCAATACGTAAACATTTACGAGTTTTTATTTCAATTTGATAATTAGATTGAACTCTAGAGATGAAAGCCACAAAAAGACTCCCGGGGGCACATCACTCTGAAGGAGTGATAAGAAATCACTATTGCAAAAATGTTCGAGGATGTGTTGTGAAACAATATCGGTTTGTTTTGGTCCGTGTGGTGTTGTCAGTTACTCCACCCTTAAGAGTGATGCGCCCCCGGCGGGCACCACGTGACTGCGGCCTAGCACAGCTTTGTGTTTACATCCAACTCCCTGCTCATGCCACGCCGCACCACCCCGCACCCTATCCCCTTGTCATATTGTTCGCAATTTTGCACTTAAAGAGGAAAACTATAGTACGTCTTAAGGAAAATCTTACTAACATTTTTTAGGATATTACTTTATGACAATTTAGTGATTGGCGACTTTAGTGAAAACATATTTTTTAATGATAAAGTTATATAATATTGTTATGCATAAAATAAGTAATAATGGTCATATTGAATCTTGTTTTAAAGTATAAAAATAAATAAAAATATTAAATATCTCTATACTTCAGAGCTTTTGGTCCAATGAGGTAGACTATTAAACCTTATCATTTTGAGAGGAGACCCATGCTAAATAATAGGTTGTAAACAAAAATATATATTAATCTACATACATATTAATATGAATGTATCGTTTTATTGAATTTCAAAGCATGATTGCTTAGATTAAACTTAAATTCCTCAATCCAAAACGAGAAAATATTTTGGCGGCATTTCAGCTCGAGTGGAAACTGAGATAAGGGGATTGGCGCCATAAAAACAGAATTAACTCCATGCTCAGTAAATTGAGAGACGAAGCTAATTTATCATAGTTAGAGGTAACGTGTCGTTAAGGGGACCGTGATGGTTTATTTACTGTTCCATAAATTGTGATAGTATAATGATTTCAGCACATAGTTGTTAATCAAAACTGTTTTGAATAAGAAACACTTTTTTGTAATGTGTTGAGATTAGGCTCTCTCGCCCGGACTAGAAACGGTGAACGGACGTGTTTGTGTGTGTCCCGGTGTATTAATTCTATATATTCTAAAATACTTCTTAAACAATACCTAACTATAGTGTGCGTATTGACAATGCTATAAACTGCAAATTCTATAAGTGTTGATAACTATCATGCAGTAGTATTCACAATAAAAATCTTTTAAATTAAGTAGGTAAGTTATAATAACAGTTGCAAAGTGTTGCAGTGATAAATTGATTGACTTTTTACCTCAGTACCCGTTTTTAGACACAAACATCATTCCATTCAATACGTATCAACCTATCTACTAATTCAAATCAAGTTGCTGCGTTTGCGATAGCCAAGTTAGATAGTGCGTCCATTGCGATACGAAGTGTATGAGGATCGAATCTCCAGTGGATCCCACTTTTTGTTTCTTGGACTTTTATATTTATTTTACCGACTTTTATTTTTTGTTCCTGTTGCAATTTTTTTTGTATTTATTACAAAATATTGTAAACAAATTCTTCGACATAAATATAAAGAAAAAGGATGCCGAAAGTTCAGAGATCCCCTCCAACATCAGAGAAACAACCTGCATTTTCGACACCGAATAAGTCTTCTGGACAGGGAGCGGAGCAATCTAATCCCACCACTAGAGGAAAGCGTTTCCAGCCAGACTTCTCACCTGACGTTGAATGGACTATTACTTTCGAAAGCAAAATAATGTCTTTACTAGACTCTTGGAAAAAAGATCAGGATGACAAATTAAAAATAATTACTTCTGACATTGCCGAGATAAAGCAGCAGAATAAAGATATAAAAAGATCATATGGCGAAATTGAAAAGGCAATTGGACATATCAATAATGAATATGAAAACGTGAAATCATCAATCGAAAAAATAGAAAAAGAACGTAATGAACAACGTGAATACATCATAGAATTGGAAAGAAAAATCACAGACCTTAAATTTTTCTCACGTTCTTCGAGAATCGAAATTAGAAATGTACCTTTCTGTGATAAGGAAACTGACTCTGATCTTATATCTACTGTCATCCAAACCTGCAAAGTACTCGAAACAACAGTTATTGAAACGGCGATACGAGATATCTATCGAATGCCAGGGAAACGAGGAGAGAGCAGACCTATAGTCTGCTAGCTTTCTTCAGTCTCTTTAAAGAATCAGATCTTGGACGTCTCGAGAGTTTTTAACAAAGCTTGACCTTTAAATGACAACTAAACACAACTCACATTGATATAAGTGGGCCACAAAAACCAATTTTTGTCGCTGAACATCTTACAGGTTCCCTCAGGCATTGTTCTATGATGCACGTATCTATTCAAAAAATAATAATTATAAATTCTGCTGGACGAAAAATGGACGCATATTTCTACAGAGCGAAAGGGTACAAATACAATTGTCATTAAATCAAAATCCTGCCTTAAAAAGCTTCATTGTTCCAAACCACAAAACTGAAATCCAGCTATTTTTTATTAATTTTAACTTATTTTTTAAAATCCATTTATGTAAAATTAATGTCAGCATATACACAATTTCACTTCATAAAAAATATCTACACAACACAAATATGCACATAAACTGTTCACAGCAGTTTATACAATACAGTTATAACTGCAATAAGATTACTACTACATTAATTATATTTTTAACAATACAGTTCTCTTACCAATCAAAATGTATGGACTTATACTGCAGTTATAATATGATATTTCTGGATTATCACAGACGTATATCCTTATTAGTTATAGTTTCAAAGAATATCATAATAAATACGGGTATAGTTGCGTTATTGTTATGCTTTACTATAGGGATAAATAATGATTACAGTAATGTAACAGTTTCTATGTTCTCTAAGCGTCTATCTATATATATATATCAGATGTCTATATATATATCAGATATATAGTTTTGAACCAGGAGAGTATACTAGTATATGAGTGCTTTTTACTATTATAAATGTTAGATATAATATCATTATCTAATGAACTAGACGAATTCGGCTCAGGTTCTGCTTATATTTGTAAACCGGAAGATAGTCATGATATGTTGAGCAATAGTACCTACTCTATAAATATTTTACACGTAAATATTCGCAGTGTCAATAGAAACTTTGACAAATTTATTGTATTCTTACAAAGTATAAAAATATTACCTGAAATTATAGTGCTATCTGAGTGTTGGTTAAGTAAAACAACAATTATTCCAACAATTAACGGCTACTGTGGATACAAAACTGAAAACAATATTAACCAAAACGATGGACTTATAATGTACATTAAATCATCGCTGTCATATAAGATTATAGAACCTAAAGCAGTAGGTTTTAATTGCTTAATATATAGGATGGAATCTGTTAGCCTTGCCGTCATAGCTATATATCGGCTTCCATGTAATCGTAATTTGGATGACTTCTTTGAATGCCTAGATAATACTCTCTTGTCTCTTTCTAATTTTAAGAACGTAGTCCTTGTCGGAGACACTAATATAAAAATTATTTCAACACAATTGTGTCCTCAAGCAAATGAATATCTTAATATTTTTGCGCACCATGGTCTTACACCCACACACTGCTTGCCGACTCGAGATAAAAATTGTTTAGATCATATATTATTAAAGTCTGAATTAAAAAACACCACGTTAGTATTCGACACTTACATTACTGATCATGCACCTATCTTACTTAATATTGAAACTAAGTCAGAACTTCCTAAACACAAAAATGATTTCGTTTCTAAAGTAGACTATTGCGCTGTTTTTGAAACAATATCGCGCCTTGACATGAGCATAGTCATGAATAACTCAGATCCTAACACAACAGCAGAGATGCTGATTACAATGATCAGGATAGTTATTAAATCAAGCTCTTCTCATAAACCTATTCCTTCAAAACATAGAATTTTTAAGCCATGGATTACGAAGGGACTGTTAAAGTGTATATAGTTGAAGCGTGATCTTGAAAACTATAACTTAAAGCTAACATATGTCAGATATCGTAATTTTTGTAACAAATTATTAAAAAACATTAAACATTCTTATGAAAAACATGAGTTCAAAAAAGCACAAAATAATCCTAAAAGTACATGGAAGGTTATTAAGAATATTATCGGGATGAGCCAACTGAGAGACTCTTCGAAAGAGCTTCTAAATTTAGAAAAAAATGAAATGTCTTCAGTCAATAAACGAGTATTATGTAAGTGTTGGTAAAGATCTGGCAAGTCAATTTGGTCCAACAATGTCCTCTTCTAAGCTGGAATCAGCCGATGGCACGACAGTCGTTTCCTTAGTGCTACTACAAACAGACAAGTACGAGGTACAGAGAATTATTCGAAGTCTGCGTAGTGCAGCTGGATGGGATAAATCACCACAAAACTTTTACAGAAGTGCTCAGACACTTTAGCGCCGGTTATTACTCATATAATAATCATCACTCATGTAATATCTCTATGCTCAGAGGTATATTCCCAAAAGCATTTAAAATAGCTATTGTTTATCCAATCTTCAAGAGTGGTAGCAGGGACAGTGTGAGTAACTATAGACCCATATCAATTTTGCCGGCACTTTCTAAAGTACTGGAAAAACTACTTAACATGCGCCTCATGAATTTCCTGAATCATAACCATATAATTGCAGAAAACCAGTATGGTTTTAGGGCTGGTAAATCCACAGAGGATGCAGTAGCTTCCTTGGTCAATGAAGTAGTTGATAGGCTAGATAATGGACAAAAATGCCTAGGTATATTCCTTGACATTAAAAAAGCTTTTGACACTGTCTCTGTTCCACTTCTATTGACGAGGATGGAGAGAATGGGGATACGAGGTTATGCACTTCGAATATTTAAGGACTACTTATCTGAGAAAACACAATGTGTGAAGATTGGTCCTTACATTAGCGACACTGCTTCATTAAGGTTTGGCATCCCTCAGGGTTCAGTTTTGGGGCCGTCACTCTTTCTTCTCTAAATTAACTCATTATGTAAGCTCTATCTACCTTGCTGCTCTATATATTCATATGCCGATGACACCACCTTGTTGGTTCACGGCAAAAGCTGGGCTGATGTTTTCATGCTAGCTAACCAAGCGCTAAAACGTGTTATGCAGTGGCTTTCAGAAAGTCGGCTAACTATTAATTTAATGAAAACGACTTATTTGACGTTCTCGCTATCGAAACTGACGCAATCGACATCAGACGCATATACTATTAAAGCTCATACATGTTTTGAAAATATGGCAACGTGTGACTGTTTGGCACTAAGTAGATCTACTCAAACAAAATATCTCGGAGTATACATAGACTGTTTATTGAGTTGGAAGGATCATTTAGTCTGTCTTACATCCAGAACGAGAAAAATTATATCAGTTTTCAAATAATTGCGGCACTCTGCTAGTACTGATATATTAAAAATTGTATATTATTCTTTATGCCAATCTATATTGAGATATTGCATTGTTGTTTGGGGTGGAGCACATTTACTACCTCTGGGACGTGCACAGAGGGCTGTGCTTAAAATTATGTGTTTCAGGCCTTTCAGATATCCAACAACACAATTATATTCGGACTGTAAGGTACTTAGTGTGAGGCAGCTGTTCGTGCTGGAAATTATTACTAGAAAACAGATATCTCTGCAGTATGAACCTAATAATTTAAATAAACGCTGTAGTCACAAAGTATGTGAGATAAAATACTTCAAGAGTTCTTTAGCTGCAAGGCATTATAGTGTACTCAGTTGCTACCTTTATAATATTATCAATAGATATTGTAATATATACCCGCTAGTTCGCAAATGCAAAAAGAAAGTATTAAGTTGGCTCATCGACAAAACTTATCTGGAAACTGAAAACTTATTAAAATTAAGCGTTCTGTAACATACGTACATGCCCATTTGCACATTACCACATCAACACACGCACTATTACACTCACACCCACTCACACACACACGCACCCACATACACACACACACACACGCACACACACACAAGCGCACACACACACACACACACACACACACATACACACACACACACACACACACACACACATACACACACACACACAAACACACACATCGTTCTATTTTACAAATAAGCTAGATTTGACCTGCGGGAGACCTGGTACCCATGCCGCAAGTTAAATCCTACTATGGGTACCAGTGTTCAACGAAATACTGTTATTATGTATTAATTTAGCATTTAAGATGGCGCATGGATGTATTATTTGGTTAATAAATTATTATTATTATTATTCTCTTTATTACTTTTCTAATATCATATTTTATATATTTTTAAACAGATTATAAAAGAAAACAAACACACACTCAAATACACTATTACAAAAAACATTCACAACAAAATATAATTAATTTAAAAATATATAAAATAGTGGACCACCGGCATCGGGTGCAGGGACCAAGCTGCCGGTGGTTAGGGCTCCAGAGAAAGAAACCTCCTCACAATACGTGCCGTGTCGAGGAGTACCGCCTTTTGCATCAAGCCCTTAATCCAGCCGTCCAACGAGAGCCTCTTTAAGTGTTGATCGAGACTCTTGGCGATGAGACTATCGGAACAATAATTGTCGAGTCAACATCCCACATGTCGGTAACCTCGTGAGCTAAATTCAAATATTTTATTTGTTTTTCTTTTTCAGCTTTCACGAGATTCTCGTCATGCGGAACAGTGACATCGACAATTAGTGCACGGCGCTCAGATCGGTCTATCCCCACTATATCAGGTTTGTTAGCAACAATAGTCCTGTCAGTAATTATAGACCGATCCCAGTACAACATGGCATGGTCATTTTCGAGAACTGGGTCGGGCACATATCTATAGTATGGAACTTCCATTTCCACCAGATTATACTTCAGAGCAAGTTGCTGATGGATAATCCTGGCCACCTGGTTATGTCTGTGCAAGTAATCGCCGTTGGCAAGACGAGTACAACCAGAAACAATATGCATGAGTGATTCTCCGGGTCGGTGGCATGCCCGACAGATGTCAACCGTACCATCTTTCAGGATATATTTCCGGTAATTATTCGTCATCACAACTTCGTCCAATATTGCAAAAACAAAACCTTCAGTTTCTCCGAAGAGATTACTGGATTGTAGCCAAGAGACAGATGCTGCAAAGTCTACATCGGGCCCATGTAAGGCCCGATAAAAACGTCCATGCAGCTCCTTGCTCCTCCATACCTCTCGACGGTCCTCAGTGCTAAGTACCATAGGTTTGTGCCAGTTCTCTTTTGCCAAACCGAGCGGGGTTAGTCCCTGGTCCACTCGACCACATCACGATGCACACCCGTGTCAGTGCTGAGAAAATACTCTCTAAGGTTGTATACCTCGCGGTTATGAAGGGTCTTGATGTTAAGCAAACCCCGACCTCCACATTTCCGCGGAATATACAACCTCATAACCGATGATCGCGGGTGGTGCATTCGGTTTATTATTATTATTATTATTTGAGAAATCTATACTGTGTAATAAAACTACTACGTCAAAGTAGATTTTTTTTTTCTTTTTCAAGACATCACTCTGCACTAAGAAATAATCCTTGTATCGCGGGGGACTTTACAAACACACAATTTCACGGACATAAAGTACACCCAGACTCAAAACAACCATTTGTGGATCACACAAAGAGTTGTCCTGTATGGGAATCGAACCCATAATACTCGGGTGGGAGGCCGGTACCTAAACCACTCCGCCATCTGTGCAGTGTAGCATTGTACCGATTTTCTATTATCCCGAAGTTACGTAACCTTTGGTAAAATATTTTTTTTGTCCTTATTTTTTATTTTTTTCTTAATACCAAGGAATCCAGTTATAGGTATCTATTGACAAGCAATTAATTAGAAATTACATATATATATTTGTGTAAAGTCCGAAGATTACTGCAGTATGCTTTATTAATTAGCTCTAATAGTCAATAGTGACAGTTTACCCACAACATTTTACGGGTTGATAGATCAGTCTTGAGGTATTAAAATACCTTATGGTATACTACAGAAATGTCTTAAATTTTTTATCAATTTTTCCCAAAAATAATGATATTATTTTTGAAGAACTTGTGTTTTGTTACTTGTTGAACCATCAATCTTCTAACCCACATAGAGCCAGTTTTAGACTAACATCAAAACACTTTCTTTCTGGAGGAAGGAGGCTGCCTAGCAGGGGGTCAATAAATTGTAAAAATATTAGATTTTAACTAATATAATGTGGCGTGGTCGGTAGTGTAACCGACTTCCGTGCACGAGGTCGTGGGTTCGATTCCCACTCAGGACAATCATTTGTGAATAATGAACACAGATAATTGTACTGTGTCTGGGTGTTTTCTATCTATGATATATATGTAGTTACAAAAAAAAAGTAGTATATGTATTATATCCGTAATCTGGTACCCATAGCACAAGCGTTAAGCTTAGTTTGGGACCAGAGGACGTTGTGGAAAAATGTCCGTGAATATTTATTTATTTATTTATTATAAATTTTAATTCATGATATCTTTCGATGTAGATATACATATATTATAGCAAATATTTTTTTTTTAAATGTGCTCATATAACTTATATTTCATCCATCATCCATCCATCAGCCATTCAACGTCCACTTCTGGACATAGGCCTCCCCAAGAGAACGCCACAACGAGCGGTCCTGTGCCGACCGCATTCAACGGCTCCCCGCAGCTTTGACCAGATCGTCAGTCCATCTGGTGAGGGACCGTCCTACGCTGCGCCGTCCGATACGTGGTCGCCACTCGACAACCTTTCGTCCCCAACGGTTATCGGTTCGTCGAACGATGTGGCCTGCCCATTGCCACTTCAGCATGGCAACCCGGCGGGCTATGTCGGTCACTCTCGTTCTCCTACAGATCTCCGTATTACGGATTCGATCACGTAGGGAAATACCAAGCATAGCCCGCTCCATGGCCCGCTGAGCGACTGACCGCTGACCGGCCAACATTCAGAGACCACGTCTCTGTTCCATATGTCATCACTGGTAACACACACTGATCGTAGACCTTCGTTTTCAGACTTAACTTATATTTATTTGAACATATTTAAAAAGGGCCGTGTCGTATGGATATTCTTTTTTTTTTAATGGTCTGACTAGGAATGGACTACTCTCACACAGGAGATAAGCGTCAACAAACGGTTGGTACTACTACTACTGTGCTTAGTAATTTGACTGAGAACGCCGAAAATCTTAACCTGCATTTTTATTACTCTCCCATTACATATCTTAATAAATTCTTTTTTAATTATTATTTTGAAATTCAGACTTGATTAGATCTCTGTGGTTCTTTCTAAAGGGGAAAAAAGTCCAACTGAATATTACAATTATTGTATATTGAATGACTAAAAGCAATAGCAGGTATCTGATGGATGCACAATTATGGGACTAATGCCTTTTAAACATTAACGACTGGTTAAAATGGTGGTGTTTGTCACGCAATGACAATTATACCTTATATTGCACTTTTAGTGACATTTCCCATCGGAAATTAAATGAAAATAAATTCTTATTATATTTTAATACGCATTTACTATATTTTAATAATGACTTTATAAGAAACCTAGTTTTTATTAATTTAATCTAGGCACAGTATACACTTACTAGGGAGAAGTTCTACTTATATATATGAAAGGATTATATTTGTTAAAAACTAATATATTTTCCCCCTGTCAGGAAGCGTCCTTCCTTCGGGCAGAAAGTGGAATCCTTATAATAAAATAATACTATTTTTTTATGAGACGCTCTACCGATGACCTGGTTATAATAGTAGGCAGCCGTTGGATGCAGACAGCACAGGACCACTCTTTGTGACGCTCTGTTCGATTAAAAGCTTATGAATTGATGAATAAGAGCTTTTAATCCTTAGCTTCCAGTGTAAACAATGAAATTATTTTCTACTGAGGCTTCGTGAAGGAAACCTGCATAACCGAGAATTGTTAAAACGCTTGTTATCTGCCAAGCCGCGCTGAGCCAGTGCAGAAAGATGCCCTCGCCCAACAACGGGACAATAAAGAGCAGAAATAAAAAAGTGAAAAAATATTTCGTCCCTAACTAAAATTTCTTCACGTAACGGTACTTTAGCCAACTATACAAAAATGATGATGTACACAAATTATAATAATGACCGCTACATCAGCCAATGAACACGTGCGGAGCAGATAGACAAATCTCTTCTAATAAAAACTGGGGATTCACAATGATGCCTGACAGTTGTAGGCTTAAGCCTCTGCATATGAACTCGTAGCCGGGCAATAAAATCGTTGTAATCTACAACTGCGGCGGGAGTACTGTGGAAAAATACTCCAGGCAGCCGAAGTGTCTCTCCGTATAAAAGTTCAGCCGATGAGGATCCGATATCTTCCTTCCACGCCGATCTGATCCCTAACAAGATGAGTGGGAGAACTTCATACCAATGGTCGTTAGCGTGGCACATGATAGCTGCCTTGAGCTGTCAGTGGAACCTCTCCACCATCCCATTTGACGCAGGATGGTATGCTGTCGTCAGTAGGTGGTTAAAACCTATTAATTTTGATAGTTCCTTAAACAGGTGAGCTTCCCATTGCTTCCACGATCTGTAGTTATTCTTTCAGGACAGCCGAAACGTGATATCCAACAAACGCGCTCGCCACTGTGTCAGCTTTGATGTCCGGTAATGGTATAACTTCTGGCCATCGGGTGAATCTGTCCACCGCTGTAAGACAGTATTTGTACTCCCGAGACATTGGCAATGGTCCTATAAGGTCTATATGTACATGACTAAGTCTGTTCGACGGAACAAATTTATGTACCGGGGCTCAAGAGTGTCGGGAAACTTTTGACCGCTGACAAGCTAGGCAGCTTTGCGTCCAAATCTTGCAGTCCTTTTTAATGTTAGGCCAAACGTAACTCTGCGTCACCTGTCTGACTGTGGCTTTTACACCTGGATGACTCATTCCGTGTATGCTGTGGAATGCTTGACGACGGAACTCTGGTGTCAGGTAAAGTCGCGGTGATGAAGCGGATATGTCACAGTATAACATCTTACCAGATTCAGAAATGTTTATTTTCTGTAAGTCCAATGAAGATTTGCTTTCTATGAGTTGTTGAAGTTCGGTGTCTTTTAACTGCGCTGATGCTAGGGCATCTAAGTCTATCGGCATAGCTACAGCTTCTATACGAGATAGTGTGTCAGCCACCACATTGTCCTCGCCTGATATGTGACGTATATCGGTAGTAAACTGTGACACAAAATCGAAATATCGAAATTGCCGAGGTGAGCAGTTCTCTGATGCTTTTTGAAATGCAGAAACTAGAGGCATATGGTTTGCGTATATAACAAAATCCTTACCTTCAACAGAATGCCTAAAGTATTTTACAGCTTCGTAAATCGCTAACAACTCCCTGTCGAATGGACTATATTTCCTCTGAGCTGTACTAAGCTTTATAGAGAAGAATCCAAGAGGTTGTAACCCCAAGTCCCCGGTCTGCTGTAGTACGGCACCAATGGCGTGCTTCGAAGCGTCCGTATGGAGCGTCAAATCTGCTGATGGATTAGGATGTGCTAGAAGAGTAGCTTTAGCTAAACTTGCCTTACAAGCGGAAAATGCTTCTTGTAGTTCCGTCGACCAAGTGATAAGCGTCTTAGGTTTGATGTTCGGGCCGGACAAAAGCTTATGTAGTGGAGCCTGAATTCTTACTGCCTTCGGTACAAAACGCCTATAAAAATTAATCATACCGAGAAATCTGCGAAGCTCTTTGATGGTTTTTGGCTGAGAAAAATTCTGGATAGCTTCTACCTTATGAGGAAGTGGTGTAGTGCCAGCGGATGAAACTACGTAGCCCAAAAACTCTACTCGAGGCTCACCAAACACACACTTCGATGCATTTACGACGACGCCATGGGCTCGCAATCGCTGAAAAACTTTTTCCAGGTGTTCCAGGTGCATTGCAGCGTTTTTAGAAGCTACTAAAATGTCATCTTTATATGGGAAACAGAAGTCTAGGTCTTTCAGAATTTCATCCATGAACCGTTGGAATGTTTGAGCAGCATTTCGAAGTCCAAAACTCATGAATAGAAAATCAAACATTCCGAAAGGTGTCGTGATGGCTGTTTTAGGTATATCAGCTGGATTAATAGGGATCTGATTGTATGCCCTAATTAGGTCAATTTTACTAAAAACGGTACAGCCGAAAAGATTGTGTGAAAAATCAGCTATGTGGCGGACCGGATATCGGTCGGGTATGGTACGAGCATTTAATGCACGATAATCGCCGCATGGTCGCCATTCGTTGTTTTTCTTAGGCACCAGGTGTAGTGGGGATGACCATGGGCTATCTGATCTTCTCGTTATACCTGCTCTTACCATGTCCTCGAACTCCCTAATGGCAATGCGGAGTCGGTCCGGTGCCAAACGTCTAGGTCGGCTGTGCACAGGTGGTCCCGCCGTCGTCCGGATGAAATAAAGAGTGCTGTGCTTAACCTCACGCACAGACAGGTCTCCAGCTAGACGGGTGATATCCGAAAACTTTGAAAGCAAGTCGTGATATCACGATGTACCTGAAACAGATTTTATGTGGCAAGGGGCGACAGGTGCAGGCTTAGCAAAAGCAGTTAATGATGTTACATTGTCTACTAAGCGGTGGTCGCCTAGCATCTACTAATAGATTATAATGTGCTAAAATGTCTATGCCTATGATAGGCTTAGTAACATCAGCTATAACGAAGCTATACACAAACGCACGTCTAAGTCCAAAGTCTAAAGATAGGTTTACCCAACCATATGTACTAATCGTAGTACCGTTAGCTGCGTACAGTTTATATTCCATTTTAACACGCTGTCTATCGCGAAAGTATTTTTGTGGGTACACACATAGGTCTGAACCGGTATCAAAATAAATATTTAACTTTGGTCCTACGGTCCGTTACAAACACACGGCCACTGTTTACACTACTGCAGTCACGCGACGCCGTTTTCACTGACTGCCTGGCCCGTTTCCCTTACGGAACGCACACGGTGAACGACACTTCGTTGACTTGGCACCAAACCTGCGGTGATACCAGCAATGCCCCGAGCCTGCCCTCGAGCGGCTCCGGGACCGATGACGCCAGTGTGGAGAATGTTCACGTCCGCTGGAACGCGAGCGAGAGCTGGATAGCTCGGCAACTTGCTCTGTCAACTCGTCTATGCGGCGAGTGAGAAGTTCGATGGCAGAGGTCGTACACTAGTTAATCGGGGCTGCTGCCGACGTAGATGCCACTGCCACTTGCGTACCCGGCTGCAACGCGATCTCATGTATCTTGTCTACGATCTGCGCCACAGAATCTAAGGGTAAATCCACTCGCTGCTATGATTGCTTGTACGTGGCTGGGTAAGCGACTGGTCCACAGAGATCGAATGAAGTCATCAGGTACGTCAGCGCCTGCTAAATCTCGTAAGTGCCGCAGGAACTGGGATGGCTTCCTGTCGCCCAGTTCTTCATGTGTTAACAATTGCCTAACACGTTGCTCCTGCGACGCCGACAATCACGAAATAAGTTCATTCTTAATCTTCTTATATTTATCATCTGTTGGTGGATTGGTAATAATGTCCTTTACTTCGCATACGTATTTGAAATCCAAATTTGCTATGACGTGGTAAAATTTTGTCGCTTCCGCCGTTATATTTGAAAGTGCAAATTGACCCTCCAATTGCACGAACCACAGAGCGGGTTCATTTGGCCAAAATGGTGGCACTTTAACACCAACACGGCAAACTTCGTCTTTAGTGTTCTACATCGCGTTAATACACAATTCACGCAACGTTTAATGTCCACAACACTGGGTCACCACTGAGGTGTTTTAAATAAAAGAAACGTTTACACTAGACACAAGAGTATATTGTTAGGAAAGCACAGCGAGTAATATTAAGGCCTAACATGGAAGCGAAGGAAAAAGTATAGAAAACAGATAAACACACGATAGAATTATTTTTACACTAAATACGTAAAGTTTATGGCAAACTGTGGTTAGGCGCGCGCGCAGCCTCACGGCGTCGGTATCGCATAATGACTGGCTTACTGAAGAAAACCGACGGCTCACGAACGCGCTCGGCTCGACGCGCAACGCCTGATCTTCATGTAACGGTCATGGACTTAATAAAAAGAACGGACTGAGCCTTGCTAACAAAAGATTGTGTCACTCAGAGTCGGCCAGTTCGCTGTACGTACATGCCGACACGCATACATTCACACCTTAGTCGGCCATTGCGCAAGTAAACGTTATCACAGTCGGTACGTCTACGCTGCAAAAAAATATCAAAATACAGCATATCTTGTGTGGTGAAAAATCGTAGTGACAGAAAGAAAAAAATCCAGGAGTCACGTTTCATAGGTAAATGAATAATTTAATCACTTAGTTCCCGATTTTATACATTAAAATTTATATTAATTCACCAGAACAAAATAATTCATCACAATGCCAGTATTGCTCGTATTCGCTAGTGGAAATTACCCGAAATATGGGAATTTTATAGTTTATATTTATGAGGTACTATTTGTTTAGCTTAAGTTACTATACTTTGATTTTTTATTTTGTAGACCTAAATGATATTTGATTGCCACGTATCATTAATAGTGTTGTTGTAGTCTGAGTTATCGAAAACACATAATTAAAATATATATTTTTTTTATTATAATAAATTTTCTGATGGTTTATTAATTTGAATTTGCGTTGATCAGCAGTATAAGTAGCATGAATTTATTATTGTAGCATTTACAAAATCTAAATTAAAGTAATCATACCTATTTTAATATGTTTTCTATACTATTATAAAGCTGTAACATAGCTGTCTGTACATTTAAGATATTTTAGAAAAAATGTCTGTAATAGACTATATAAGCGTATCTAAACATAAAACTATTTTTTTTTATTTTTTGTCTGTTTATCTGTTTGTTTGTTCGCGCATCACGCAAAAACTGCTGAACGGATTTTGATGCAACTTTTTATTTGATAGCTATTGATTACACTTAACAACTGGTATACATTTTATACGCTACTTTATCGGCAAGATATAACCCAAAAACTAACTTGGCTGCGGCGGAGCTGCGAGGAAAGGCTAGTAACGTAATAAAATTGCATTTGCGAGTGTTATTTATGTTCATACGAAAATCGCATTTAACGAAAGCGACTTAAAATAAGGTGATAGATGCCCACCGTAGATGCCTATTTGTCTACTTATTATGATTTTAGTCAAAATGGAAAAAATAAAAGCCGAACTTTCTTAATCACAATTTATTTCTGAAATATTACTTTCAGAATCTACATTTACTAAGAATCTTTCTGTTACATTATCAATAAGGTGAACGAGTAGCATCATTTTATTTCGTTACTTTAAGTGTAATAACATACTCGACATATCTCAACTACCATTGCAGTGTCAACAACTTTAGCCCTCAGTAAATATTTCTTTAATTTCAGCCATTTAAAAACATTTGTCATTTCTTGCGACACGCCCCTTTACCTGTGCCCATACTAGTTATATAAGATTTGATTTACAGTGCTAAGGAAGTCTTTTGAGATGTTTACACCATACTCAACAGTGAACTCCTCAACTACATTTTATGATAATAAGTCTTTTCTTTTGTAATGATTTACAGTAATTCTGCTTTAATCAGTGTATTCATTTATTAATTGTTTACATTCTTTGAGTTCAGCCACTTTTTAACTGGGCCTTACGCCACCCTGTAGTGGCAGTTTTATTCTATCTTATGGGAGTGGTAAGAAGCGTTATCTAATACCAAAACGAAATCATCAAAATTACCTTTAGCCACTCTTCAAAATATTTTATTTTAATAATACTATATCTGCTTACAATTTGAAACTATAGCGGCCTATATAGATAACATAAAACTGTTTAAAACAATAGGCTTTGTGTTTTCCGCTCACCTCAAAAAAGAGCATTAGTTTCCTAGAATTCTGTGAACCCCATCTTCACTAGAACAATAACTCTACCGATTAAAACTGCATCGGATTCCTCGGAAACACATTAATTGTCAAAGTAGTAAAGACACCTTGGCCACTGTAGTCCCGACAAACATGCAAGTTAATCCCGTTTTATCGACATAATTATGTTATCCTTTATTACCCAATATCTGCCGATGATTTATTTTAAGTTTTAAATAAATACAATAAAATTGTGTTGTTTGCACTATTAACCTTTTCAAATAGTACGGTATATTTCATATACATTTCCAATAAATTTATCTGCCAACCTGTTTTTTTTTAATATGTATAATAAAAAGGGTAAATTTGGCTACTATGGCAACCCTAAATTCATTCACACATAGACAGGCGCCGCCATTACGTATCTTCAATTTTGTCTTAGCGAGGCGCTGTCCGTTCCTTTATACGTCCATGGTAACGGTACTTTAGCCAACTATATAAAAATGATAATGTACACAATATAATAATGACCGCTACAACTTTAACTAAAACATCGTGATTAATCAATAATCACTAGAAATAGAAGATCATTGACTAAAATAGCTAAATGTTACAGCAAATTAAAAACGTGGTTACAAAACAACATACTGTGTTGAAAGTATAAATATTTGAGAATATATAATATATTTTTTAGCATTTGACATGCTCCGCCACTTTTGAAAGTACCAATTATTTGTGAATAAGGAAAAATGTGAACATTGGTCGTAAAGACAAATGTGATAAGGAGATTGGGATGATCGGAAGATCTGTACGATAGCTCAGTGGCTTAGAGCACTTCCCCGGGTTGGAAAAGACGCGGGATCGATTCCCGCTCGTACAAAAAAAATCTCTTTTTCCTTATTACAAATAATATTATCATATATTTTCACAAATCAAAATATTAATAGAAAACTTGTATAAATTCATAAAACTCTAAACATTAGTCATTAATTAAATTACAAAACTGTCTCCAATATTGAGCTCAACTGATTAAAACAGAGATTAGATCAGAACCCTTTTTTGTATCATGCTGAGTTGACAATAATTAAAATTTTATGAATGCGCTTTAATTTGTATCTTTTGCTCTTTTTTATCAGAGAAGAGCTGATTGCATTCAATAGATTTACTTTTTTTTCATTCCGAATCTGCAATGTAATGTACTGAGGTGATGAATGGGTCCAACCCACATCTTTTCGTATTAAGAGTTATGTCCAATAAATTATTTCAAACTACTTGTTACACAGATATTGTACCCTAGTTTGATATATGATAAACTAGAATGGTGCAAATTTATGTTTAAAGTCAATTGACTGCACAGATGGCGGAGTGGTTTAGATACTGACCTCAAGCCCGAATATTGTGGGTTTGATTCCCACACAGGATAACTCTTTGTGTGATCCATAAATCGTTGTTCAGAGTCTGGGTGTACTTAGTACCCGTGAAATTTTATGTTTGTAAAGTCCCCCACAAAATAAGGATAGCTCAGTAGCGCGGTGTTGTCATAAAATAAAATATTCCAACGCCAGATATAAATTATCACTTCTGGTATTTAAATGGGAAAGTAAGTTTGATAGTTGGTATATTACTGGTAAAGAAGAACTCTACGGGCCTTACTAATAAAAGTTGTATAATCTCTGAATAGTTATTCATTATTTTGTTTTTGTCACTTATATGATAGTTTGACGTTGAAAGAACGGAATAAAACCCTGAACTACTATTCGAAGCTTTAACAATGTTTATTAGTAAGGGGCAAGAGTTTTACATAGAAGTACATTATTGAGCAAATTACATAGACCCTTTTTATCTCTGGAAAATTACTATTTTCATGTGGACTGGGTCTGGATCTGGACTCTAATGATATTCAATATAAAATGGAACTAAAAGCTTGTTATACAAGAGTGGCACTAAGTACGTAATTTTTTAAAAAAACAATACTTTTAAGAGCATGGGCACAGTGACAGACTTTGGGATAGATATAGTTCCGAAGAATATTATGAAGTCGATCAATTAAGCAGAATATATATGGCTTAATTAATCATTAAACACAAAGTGAAAAATGTGAAATCGAAAATAACAGTCATGAGCAGGATTTGAACCTGCATCTCCTGGATACCGTCCAGATGCTTTGCCAATTCGGCCATCGTGACAATTGCTCCTGACTGCTAATTTCGATAACACATTCATACTTAACGTCTTTGGGTGACGCCTGCGCCATCTGTCGGAAGTATTTTCATACATTATACTGACCAGGTAAACTTAATTTTACACTTAAGATTTTTATCTAATAATGACGCAAACCCTATAAATATTTAGATATTTTTATATATATTTTTCACTTTGTGTTTAATGTATAGTGCTAAGCATGTCAAATGCTAAAAATATATATAAAAATATCTAAATGCGTAATTAATCAGTTAACAAACGAGAGTAAGTAGTTTTTATGCTTGAATTTAAGGAACAATAACAATCATAAACATTATGTAGAATTAAATTCTGATATATTTATATCCTTATTATCCGTTAAAATAAAAAATAACCAGAAGTTTTGTTCAAAATTTTTGTATGAAATGTTTCTTCTTTTCCAGTACCTTGAACGTATTGTCGGTCACCAAGAAGACTTACGAAGTCACAATAATTAAAGAATTGATTAAGTTATTTAAGTTAGGATTGAATATATATTGAATATATCTATTCATATTTAAAACGAAAACACACATATTAACTCGCTCGGGCATCTTGTTATACTATTGTATGAGAACAAGTAAAACTATAACAGAGCTGTATCTGTATATTTAAATTATTTGAGAAAAAAACATTATCTAAAGTAGTTTATTGGTTTAATCTAATGCCGTAGTTTTAAATGATAATTAAACTAAATGTATAAAATTTACTACACCGAATATAAGATATGTCGAAACCAATGTTTAATTAAATGGCGTAGAACTAGGCCTTATGGAGCCTACTGTTTTCCTAGTTGTTACTATAGACAGTAAAGACCAGGGCGGGCCCCATATTGAAAAAATTGTCAGAAAGCCTTAGTTCAGCACCATATACTCGTATGGTGAAAAAATTAGATTATTGAGTACTGTTGAAACGCAATCTTATGACACACACCCCTTGTTTCCACAGAATTAGTCAATTAGTAGTACTTTCATGGGGTATTGTATACGCCTCTACAATAAAATATCTGAAAATATCCGAAACATAATGAATACATTTATAAGAACTAGACTTTGTAGTTGTAGTAAAGGTTATTATACAAAGCGGAAGGATGTAAGTACAGGGGGAGACCGAGACTACTACCTGGCCTAGACCAAATCGGACATGTATTGAAGGAAGGTGGAGTTAGGAGTCTCCAAAACCGGCGAGCGTGTATGAAGAGAATCATAAATGTTGAGGGAGCGATAGATGTATGCATGAATAGAGCCTTTTGGCACTCCGTTCTCTCTGCCTACCCCGCAAGGGAAATGGCGTGATGATAGTAGTTATAACAATATGGCAAGAGCTGCTCCTCATACAACCATTTTCAGGATACTGTTTTTGTTAAAACTTAACAATGTTTAATTATTTTAAGATATTTTAGACCTACATAATTTTTATAGGCATTTCTATTGACGAGTTCTTTTCATAAAAAGCCTTAGTACGGAATCCGGACGTTTGCAACGATTGCAATCGCGACATTAGTGCTACGGATGCTCTTGCTTCATGTGCTTGTATTAGTTATTAGTAAACTGTTTATAATATGTTTATATTTGATTTAGCCTATAAAATAAAGATATTTTTGAATTTGATTTTCTAATAAAATTAATCGTATAATATTCTTTTCATCAATAATTTGTATTAGCCTCTATATATTATTAGCATATATTAGCTTTTCAGAAGCCATTTTGATGTGAAACATCTAATGCGGAGGGAGGGTAAAATCGGCTGTTAGCGTGGCGACGCTTTTATTGTACTTGTCCCGTTCAAATCTTGCAAGTTAAATTTGGCACACTTCCAGATTTCCGATTAAGCTGAAATTTTACACGCATGTGTATATCGCGTGACAATGCAATATTATGATGACATGGAGCTGATCTGATGATGGAGCTGGAAGCTGGAAGGTGGACATAGGAACTCTATAATGAAACGGCGCAACCCCATCGAGTGTGGGCTCATATGATTCGTCTTGCCGAGTACTTTGTGTCTAGATGGTATCCAGGGTCTGATTTTGGATCTGGAAGGTGGCCATGCGAAACTCTGTAATTAAATGGCGCAACTCCATCGAGATAGGGCTCGTTTGAAATGTTCTGACTAGAACTTCAGTCATAGATGATATCCAGGGTCTGATGATGGAGCTGGAAGGTGACCACAGTAACTCTGTAATAAAACGACGCAACCCCATCGAGTTTGGAATCATTTGATTCGTCTTGACGAGTACTTTGTCTTTAGATGGTATCCAGGGTCTGATGATGGAGCTAGAAGGTGGCCATAGGAACTCTGTTATAAAACGACATAACTCCATCGAGTTTGGACTCGTATGATTTGTCTTGACGAGTACTTTGTCTCTAGATGATATCCAGGGTCTGACGATGGAGCTGGAAGGTGGCAAGTAACTCAGTAATGAAACTACGCAACCCTATCGAGTTTATACTGGTTTGATTCGTCTTGTAAAGTACTCCACTTTGTCAAGTTATGATCATTTTAAAGTAATTTCAACGTTTTTTAATAATATTTGTCTGTTTGTTCTAATAACTGGTATACCATGCTACTTATCGGGAACCTGAATTATAACAAAAAACTAGAGTAATCATAAAACCATAGAGTATGTTAAAGATTCTTGAGGTTCAAAGTGTCTTATACATTTCTTATTAATCAGATATATATGTAAAATATGTATATAATATTACACCTGTATAAATCCCACTTTATGAGAGTTGTAACGAGGTAGAAATACCCCGGGATGCTTTTCAACAGTTACCATCGGCGCAAAGCCTCTTATGCCTTAAGCTGGTCTAATTGGTACTCTTTGAGAGATCATTATATTGTTACTGACTAGCTCGTTAGTGGCTACTTTTTACTGAGTATCTAATAATAAAGTAAAAGTCCACACCAGTAAAAGTGTAATGTTAAATACTATATATTTTGTAGTATTGAAAACTATTGCTTTTATTATTTAACTATATTTTAAATATAGTTATGGAAATTTCCTCATACTACTTGCAGGGTAAAAAAAATGTTTTCCCACCTAAACAACAACAATAAAAAATTAAAAACAATAACGTCAATATGCCATTTTTGTATATTGTCCGTGTGGATAAACTTTATTGCAACGGCGGGTGTAACGATGGTACCAAATCAAACAAAAGTTAATATGGGAGCATTCCCCATGGTACAACCAGTAGACAATGCAGAGGAAACCGAATTCCCTCCGAAATTTTGAACAAATGTAAAGAGTAAAATGGGTCGAGCTGCTATTTAGGTGCGCCTACCCAGAAATGAGAGCAGTATTCCATGTGTGGCCTGGATCTGGGATATACTTATACAATTTTAGCTGGTGGTCCGGTGTGAAGTACCAGTTGGCTCTGTTTACGACACCCAGTTTTTGGCTTACGTCTTTTCCTCCACATGACTCCTAAACTGTACTTTGTACCACCTGCATTGCAAGGCTTCCTGTGACCTTAAACAGATTTTCGATCCACCTTGTAGTATTGTTTGCCACTCGAGAAACTATCTTCCGTTGCGCAATGTGACCTGTCCATTGCCAACTCTTTGTGTTATCTCGGTCCTACTTGGTATTATACAAACTTATGTATTTTGGATTTGATTTGATACAGAGATCCTGAACAAAGTCTTCTCAACAGCATGTTGTGGAACCTAGCTTAATTATTAGAGTAAAATACTGATACAAAAATACTAATATAAATGGAGACTACGGGTATACTCTACTACCACAAAAAAACGCTTCAACACTTTTCTTTCCTTTTTGTACATTCCATCTAACGGATAAGCTGATGCTGCACTAGATATATCTTTTTTTTATTCTAGAATTTGATGTAAAGCATTTCTGGCTCCATACAGTTCTTCACAATATAGACGTAAAGTAAGGCACCTAAATTTATTAAATCTTAACAAGTCAATAGAGGGCTGTTATACAAATAGCAGCTTAGATTGTAACTGATAACTGAAACCCTGCTTATTAAAAGATATTACATTCATAACTGACGTTGAATGGGTGCTTATTGAACGTCGACAGAGAGCCTGCGGACAAATCGTTAATATGGACCGGTATTCATCACCATGGAAGCATTGAGATTCGCTCGATGCTATCCGAAAATAATCTCAGTAGGGTTCAGTAGAAAAATACTCCGGGGGTTAGAAGGGTGCGGAGTGCGGAACAACAGGCTCGTTATGCCAGTTCCGCCGGAAGTCGCCTCGTGATGCATTGTCGTCGCCTTCGAAGGGTGGACATCTATGCTTTTATTTTTATCATAAACATTAATATGCTCCTTCGCCCATATTTTATTTATTACGAGAAGTTGCTCATAACAGATTTGTTGTTCTGTAATAAAGTTATTTATTTTCATTGTTACCCTCCTGCCAACCTTATTATAGGCATATCCTACTATACACATGTTCAGTGATGCTTAAAATATAATTAAGTGTGAAAAGTAATGTGAAGGGCCTCAAACACGTACCCTTAATCAACAAACATAAGGTATAATATCCCTTTGCTGGGTTTGAATATAATATAGGAAAGCAGCCGCCAGTCAAAATAGCTGGCTACTAAGGAGTAATATGCTGGTCAATGGTCGTTGGGAAGACCAGCGTAAACCGGTAGAAGCCTATGATTGATATTGAACTAAAATAACTTAATATATCGCTTGATTGAATTCTAGTAGCATCGCTGGATTTTTTTGATTGCTTTACAAAAAAACTTTGGCAAAAACTCTAAGCTATAACATTCTAATGTATACAAAATACCGAGCTACCAATATCTGACAGAATAATGAATAAAAAAGCAACATGCTAACATGTATGGCAACATTTTTACAAAAACTAATGTTATATATATATATATATATATATATATCTATATATTGTTTCATAAATAACTAGATATTATTTCTTTTCTTTTTTTTTTCTTTTTAATAGTCAATACCCTGCACTAAGGAATAATACTTGTATCACAGGGGACTTTACAAACATGCAATTTCACGGACACAAAGTACACGCAGACTCAGACCAACCATTTGTGGATCACACAAAGAATTGTCCTGTGTGGCAATCGAACCTACAACACTCGAGCGGGAAGCCGGTATCTAAACCACTCCGCAACCTGTGCACTCAAAATAAAAATTTTAATAGTTAGTTTGCTTTAGCAATATGTCGCGAGTCCGTCCTTCTTATTTGAATCCGCCATCTAGTAAATTTTCAAAAGAATGTTTATAATATTTTATTTTATTTTTTTTAACTTAGGCGGTATAAAATCAATGCACGTGTCGCAATACACAACACAGTGCTTGTGCCCAACGTTATTATATGGAAGCGAGAGTTGAGTATGCAAAAAGGAGCATGAGAGTAAAATCAATGCGGTTGAAATGCGATCTCTGCGGAGAATCTGTGGAGTGAAGCTGACTGACCGCATTCGTAACGACGACGTAAGAGAGCGAGTAGGTATGAAAGAGAGTATTGGTGTAAAGATGCGAAAGGGAATGCTCCGATGGTTCGGACATGTGGAAAGAATGCCGGACGAGCAACTGGTTAAGAAGATATACAATGCGAAAGTGGAAGTAGGTAGGTACAGGGGGAGACCGAGACTCACCTACCTAGACCAAATCATGTATCAAAGGAAGGTGGAGTCAGGAGTCTCCGAATCCGGCGAGCGTGTATGAAGAGAATTATGAATGTTGAGGAAGCTCTGTTCTCTCTGCCTACCCCGCAAGGGAAATGGCGTGATGATAAGTTAGTTAGTTAGTTTTTGGTATAAAATCAATCGCACGTGGAAAGCAAGGTGAAGAGCGAAGCTCACTGTAATTCGTGAATTAGTGCCAATAAATCAAAACATAGCATTTAAAATTCTTTATCATAGGAAAAATAATAATCTGTTGTTTAGAAAGAAACTTAATTTCAATGTATGATAGGTACCTATTTAGATAATAATATTATTGAAAACTATATCTCTCAATATTATCTTTTAACTTTATCTCCCAAACAGGTAATTTACCTGCGTCTATCCATTTAATGTTATGGGCTTAAAACTTGGTTTAGGTAGATGTAAGTACGAGAGAATATGCCGCGAAGAAGCGATGCTCCCTGATTCTCCGGCTCACGGTAGCGTCCCTCAAAGAGAGTACCTGAAAGGGTAAGCCGCTGGCAGAACACTGGAGTAATGTCTTCCATTTCCAGTAGCCCTCCAGATATAAGCACAATGTTGGTATGGATCATAGATATAGTATATATGTAGATATATGTACTCCCTTATATTTATTATACGTATATTCTGTATCTATGGTATGGACATTAATGTTGTTGAAACGGCAAGTTTTTGTATTTAAACTCATTACTGCCCTAGGTAGACACTTCTATTCTTACGGTGAGAAAGATTTAGGCGAGTCCACCACACTGGCCCACGGCGGGTCGACTTTTTTAGATTTCGGCAAGTCGAGAAAATCTTTCAGGCAGATTTCCTCACGATATTCTCCTTCACCGAGCAATGATAATTTGTAAACAAATTTACACACTTAATTTCTAAAAGTCAGAAGTGCGTGCCGTGGACCTTGTACTGGGCATTGAACTGTGTTTGCAGTTCTTGGGGCAGCTGTCTTTATAGAAATTGTATGTATGAAATAATGTTTTTTTCGGTCGAGAAGGTTTGCACATCTAATGAGAAGATCATCGAGTCCTAATTATGATGACTGTGGTTTTGTTGATTTTCTGCAACTACTGTTGATGGAATGTGTCCATCCATCCATCAGCCTTTTAAAGTCCACTGCTGGACGTAGGCCTCCCCAAGAGTGAGGGATATTGCTGTAATCGCCACGCTTGGCAGGCGGGTTGGCGATCGCAGTGGATGTTGTTAATACACGAAGGAGTGCTGCTGCCCACTCCCCTGGTATTCCCTCAGTCGGCTCTTACGACTCCCATGGGTGGAGAGGGGTGGGACAATTCTAAAGCCGGCCCCACACGGCAAAGATGGAATGTGTACGAGCCATTAAGCTTGTATATAAATTTTATGTATACTGCAATTTGTAATAGTACCTATATCGGCGTTTCCTATGTTTACTACTACTAAGTTAATCTACGAGTATAAGCGTGTTGAACATGGACTAAAAATAGTAGTATTATGTATTGTGGGAACTTACGGGGTGACATTGATGCCATGCGACTACATACATAGCTTGACCAGGCACATTTTCAAACTCCGGGCTGCTACTGAGATTTTTTCTTTTTACGAAAAAGCTCAATAACACTGCCCGACCCGGGAATCGAACCCGATCAGCACCTCATGATCAGCAGTCGCTTGCACTACCGCTGCACCACCGAGGCAATTAAACTCCATTAAATAAAACCCGACTAAACTCCATTAAATAAAAGAAAAAAATGTTTTGTTTCATTATGTGCACACAAATACTCTTGCAGATATGAAACTTCCTTAACGGCCTAATAAAAATTACAAAGTGACTTACAAACAATTATGACGTCACAAAATAATTACAAGTGCTGAACGCGTCACCAGCTGTCACAGTATGGGAAAGTAATAATGCGGATGCAGAGGTGTCTTTTCGGTCCAAACCCCTCGGGAAATCACGGTAATCCGCGGCGCGTCGGCTAAATCTCTGTCGAACGACACATAGTGATGGGACTCTACACTTATTAAAAATGATGTTTAGTTGCAATCTGCTAGTGCGTGTATTCGATGCTTTAAACTCAACTTAAAAAAAACTAAATCCATATATAAACCAATAGGTACTTTATGAAATCAGGAGTACAACAACAAGTTTCACTAGCACTTCTTTTGTTTGTTCATAACCCATTACTGCCATACTAATGGGTGCATGTCATTCAGAGTAAGAAAAATATTATATAGTCAACTGAATCAATACGAGGAAAGAAGATATCCATCCATCCATTCATCATCCTTTCAACGTCCACTGCTGGACATAGGCCTCCCCAAGAGAACGCCACAACGAGCGGTCCCGTTATGGGGGATAATGCCGTAATCGCCACGCTTGGCAAGCGGGTTGGCAGTCGCAGTGGATGTTGTCAATACTCAAGGGAGTGCTGCTGCCCACTCTCCCGATATTCCCTCAGTCGGCTCTTACGACTCCCGTGGGTAGAGAGGGGTGGGACAATTCTAAAGCCGGCTCCACACGGCACAGCCGGCCACACACGGCAAAAAAAAAGTTATATGTAGGTATTATTATCAACTTTTACTATGATTACTAATTGTGGAGACGATGGTACTACTCTCAGATATACAAATGCACAACAAGCAAAGGCCCTCAATGTACAGCGTCTGTGAGCTTGATAATAAAGGATAACAATCGGTTAAAACTCCAGCAGTGCTTCAATCTCTTGAGTTCTAAATTGACTATTGGTCTATTGGTACACCTGGATACTCTAAATCTTTCATGTCATGATTGTGACATTTCAATTTCAATACTAGAACTAAGAAATGGAACCCAACATTCTGTAAAGTATTCAAAACGTCGGGATCAAATTAAAGTATCCGAAATCAAGTGAACATGTTAGATTTTAAAGGGATAATAATTGTGTATTATTCATGTAAATCAGAAAGTATTACGCTAAATACTATTGTTATATCTGTAATTGCAGTCAATATATACTATATTTCTATTAAAAAATTAGTAGGCTCTGTGAATCGAAATGTTTCTAAAAAAGAAATAACTTTATTACTACCTACTAACACAAAGTGTGCTCGTTGTGGCGCTATCTTGGGGAAGCCTACGAGTACTTGTATCCAACAGTAGACGCTGAAAGGCTGATAGATGTATGGATGGTAAAATATTAAATAGAAAATGGTAACTACGAGCGGGGATTGAACCCGCGTTTAGTAAATGGTCGAGCATGTCAAGTTCCAAAAAATACATTAAACACAAAGTGAAAAATGTAAAATCGAAAATAACAGTCACGAGCAGGATTATTTTCGATTACACATTTTTCACTTTGTGTTTAATGGATAGTGCTAAGCATGTCAAATGCTAAAAATATATATAAAAATATCTAATATTTCCAAAAAATATCTATATAGAATAATAGAACATGGAATTTATTTTGTATATTTTAATAAAAAATACGTTAATGTGTTCCCGAATAAAATTGTCGTAATCCTTTCAAAAAATGGCTCCCTCCTCTCTAGTCACACCGCAGCCGAATCCAGAGATCGTAGTGAATGGGCTCTGATGAATCATGCCCGTTCACGTGGAACGATGTACCATGCATTAAGGCATCGATACACAAACCACTATATTGCAGGGGCTGAAACATGCTCCTTATCCTACGTTTTATGTCGCTTTGGAAAATAATGTAGTTACTATCTATAGAATTTAATCTTGGAAAATGAATTTACCTAGTAGAATTATAACTGAATGTCTTTATTGTTGACGTTTCATTATAAATGTTTTCTACAATATTAATAACTATCGCATTACTCGCGGTTTCGCTCGCGTCATAGTGATAATAAAAATCCATTTTGGATAGGATTTGTGTAATATTTTTTTTTACGCTCTCAATCACTAGAAAACATGTGCAGTAAAAGTAGCTTATCTACTGTGAAAATACTTATGTTAAAATTAAAAACTAAGCTAGTTTTAAAATTTTATCTTAGGTTGCTGAAGTAATGTCACACAATTCCAGTGGTTCGTCAATACAGGTGGAGGGACCGTACACAGCGGGTTTATTTAGTGCGTGAAGGTATACACTATCATGTTCGTCGCTCCGAACGATGAGGTGTGCGGTTAGGTAAAAATTTTCCCGCCCTAACTAAAAAAAGGTTATATCTCATACCGATATGCCCTATACCAGATTTTAAATCTAATCAAGGGCTATATTTTTATGAAACCAAAAGTATCATAAAAATCCATTCGTAATGTTTGCACAGAATACACAGAAATTCAAAGCTTAGCAAAGCCTTTTCTTCGTTAATGCGGGAATAAATGTACCTAACCGCACATTTGGTCGTTCGGGACAACGAACAAGGTAATTAGGGGTGCTCATCCACTTAATATACCCACCGTGTGCCGTCTCTTTGGCTGTACTGGCGGAACACCCATATAGCTTAATACAGTTTTTTTATTTCAAATATCACACATCTTTGTTACAGCTTTATAATAAAAATATAGAGTAGATAAAAAGTCCAACGTCAAATATGTCAACGTCAGTTAAAGTAACTTAGTATTAGATATAGAGGGCGGCTTTTCCTGTCTCATAACTGAGATGACAATTATCGAGTTGGAGACGACGGCCAGACTCATAAGTCTTCATTACTCATTCCCCGGAAAGTCGATGGCTCGACAAAACTTTGATGAGTCGGTACTGAACAAGCTTAATGATAATCCATGTCTCTAGTTGGCATCTACCCCAGCTTAATGTAACACTCTCGGAAAATCGGAAAACGGTTATTTTACAGGAAAAGAATTAACATTTTGTTTTAATGAAAAATCTTAACGTGACCTACCTACTAAAAGGTAGACGTAAAGATTGCCACGCAGAGGTCATAGATTCGATTACACTGTTCACATGTCTGACTTTCGAAATTATATTTATTTACTTGCCTTGGCCGTGTTTCCGCTACAGTAAAATCTAGGTTTTGGGGTACATCTATCATCGTTCCCTATATAGTAGCAGGATAAAACATACACCAGTTTTTAAGTCTAACCAAGAGCTAACAAATAAATCCGTTCAGTAGGTTCTGTGTGATGTACTACTACTTATCATCACGCTATTTCCCTTGCGGGATAGGCAATGTGTGATGTGTGAACAAACAAACAGACAAATCGACAGCAATTCCAAAAAAAAACGTTTTAGTTTCAGAGAAGAAAGTTTAGGTTATTCGAACCTAATACAGACATTTTTCACAAATATAATTAATGTACAGGCGTAGTTCTGTTACAGCCATAGATTTAGTATCTATATATTAAATCTATGGTTACAACTATATAGTAGTGAAAGAAAAAGATAAAAGATACAACTGGTGCGATAATAAATTATATAGATAGTTATAAAAGACCCCTGAAGATAAAAATATTTTAAGACGTTTTCTCAGCTTAGTACCATAAAGGAAAGAGGAAAAAGTCACCTGAAACAGCAGGAAAGAGTCACCTGAAATATCCTTTCGAAAATCTAAGGACAGTCGCTTCATTGAGCATCTTGATAATTCAAATCTTGTCAAATTAAGAAGCTTATCTCTATATAATGAAGAACAAATAAACGTTAGGACAACGACTATATTAATGTAAAGAACAAATTATTTACGAGTAAAAAAGGGAGTTTTACTGCGAGCAGGATTCGAACCTGCGTCCCATCCAATCCGGGGAAGTGCTCTGGACCGCTAAGCTTAGCTAAATAGAGCTCACTTTTTTCCACTTACACAAATAATTTGTTGTTTAAAGTAACTGAGCATGTCAAGTGCTGAAATACAGATCAAAATTTATTAATAATTATAGTCACTGGATAATAACTATTTTTACTGCTATTTTTTGAGGGCATTTTTTTTATTAACTACACTTTTACAGTGTTGTTAAATTGTTTCAGTTAATTGTTGATTTTAAAAACAAAGTCTAGACAAATCTCCTATGTTGCATCACAATTCGTCAAAACTTGAGAAAACATTAGCTAGCTATTAAACCTGTCTTTTTTTATAAAAAAACGCGCGTGTGGCAAACTAGCATATTATACAGTCCAGCTAGTAAGCAGTAAGGGTAGCCTATAGGCTATAGAAAGCGAACAGGGAGGATAATAATGAGGGGGCTTGGGCCTCCGCCCTCTCACTCACCATACAAAACACAACAGTAGGAGTACCTACTGCTGATCTTCTGTGAGGGGGTGATACTTCCCTTTTTTTTTTTTTTTTTTTTTTATTTTAGGTGGGCAAAAATGTCCTACCGCACACCCCGCTGCCCGGGGAGACAGCGGGGTGAATGGGGCTCTCACCCACTAAAAACCCACCGTGCGCCTCCACCCGCCCTTGCTACGGCGGATCACGGGTACCGCGTCGTTACGACCGCGATCCGCAGGCGGCAGCCCCTACGGGCACCCTCTCTTGAGCGACGCCTCGCGCACTTGGGCGTCGTACCTTCGCGGTAGGCTTCCGCGGACGGCAGGGTACTCCCCGACCCCACCGTCCGCAGCCTCGGCTAGGGCGGCATCAGGCGCAAGTAAGCGCGCGCACGCCGCCCCTCGCGCCGGCGGCGAATCGGGTCCGCGAAGGAGGATTCCTCACGGGCCCTCTCCGCCACCTCCTTCCGCGAGATGACAGCCTCGCAGAAGGCGGCGACCGCGGTCCAGGCCCTGTCACTGCCAACCATCACTCGCGCAACGGCCGGCAGCGACAGGTCCACGCCTATGACTGCAACGAGTTCCCGGCGCTGCACATCCCATGCCGGGCACGACTCGAGCGTGTGCTGCGCCGAGTCCTCGTCGCAGTCGCAGTGGTGACAGCCCGGGGTCGTCTCCCTCCTTGCGATCGTGTGCTGGTATTTGCCGAAGCAACCATGCCCCGACAAAACCTGCGAGGATCCCGTGCTGCCGCCCTGCCCATTCTTCCAAGATCGGCCGGAGCGCCCCCACGGTCCAGAGACCGGCTCGGGGCGTCTCCAGCCGAGACTTCCACTTTAGGACGGTGGCGCGGCGGGCATCTTCCCGCCACGATGACATTACGCTCGGCGAGGGGCGGCTGCCCCCCGCCCGCGCCGTCGACGCCCGCCGATAGACGTCGGCGAGCACCTCCGCCTCCAGATCCCACGGGGGGGTTCCGGCCAACGCGCAGGCTGCATCGGTCGAGACCGTGCGGTACCCGCGTATTGCCCTGACCGCTACGACCCTCTGTGGACGCCACAGAAGGGCCCTATTACGAGCGGCCAGGGACTCCGCCCACACGGGCGCGCCGTACAGCGCCATCGACCGTACTACCCCCGCGTAGAGTCGTCGACACGCAAGACTCGGTCCGCCCAAATTCGGCATAAGTCGCCCGAGGGCGGACGCCGTGTAGACGAGCCTTGGCGCAAGACGGCGGAAGTGCTCGTCAAAGTGCCACCGTCCATCCAATACCAGGCCCAGATATTTGATGTGGGCCTGGATTAGCAAGCCCACCCCATTGACCGTTATCGAGGCGCTGGAGGGCGGGCCCCGTCGGCGCCCATGGAACAGTAGGGCCTCCGACTTTTCAAGGGCCACCCTAAGCCCCAGCGCCTCAATCCGCCTGACCACCTCCGCGGTACCTGAGGTGGCCAGCGTTGCCGCCTCCTCGAGGGTCCAGCCCCGGGCTGTGACGAGCGTGTCGTCTGCGTAGCAAATGACGCCCAGCCCGGGGGGGAGCCGGCCACGGAGAACCCAGTCGTAGCCGATGTCCCACAGGAGCGGCCCAAGAACCGAACCCTGCGGGACGCCGCACGACATAGCCCTCCTTACAACGTCCCCTTCCCGGTCCACGAAGAGGACGCTGCGGCCGTCGAGGTAGTCCGCCACCAGCCGCCTTAGGTAGAGGGGCACTCCATGGTACCGGAGTGCCTCCTTGATGCAGCCGAATGGCAGACTATTGAAGGCGTTGGCGATGTCAAGCGACACCGCCAACAGCACATCCCTCGAGGTGACGGCCTCCGCAGCCGCGGCCTTCAGGCGCAGAATGGCGTCGACCGTAGACCGACCCGCCCGAAATCCAAACTGGGCGTCGGACAGGTCGGGGCCGACCGCTCCTAGGTGCCGGACGATGCGGGCAGCGACTACCCGCTCGAGGAGTTTGCCCACCTCGTCCAGCAACACGATGGGCCTGAAGGCCGAGACTGTGTTCGGAGGCCGTCCCGGCTTCGGCAGGAGCACGAGCTTCGCCTCCTTCCGGCAGTCAGGGAACCGTCCGGACACCAGGCAAGGCGAGGCGGGGTTCGAGATGGCCGAGGACCAGGGCCAGCACTCGGGCGGGAACCCCGTCCGGCCCGGGGGCGGTGCCTCTCCGCATACGTGCTACCGCCGCCCCCATTTCCGTCGTCGTCACGGGCGGTACCTCCACGTCATGGGCCTCCCGGTCATCATCTGGCGGAGCCATGACCGGGGGCGTGTGCTCCGCCCGTGAAGGGAAAAGTCCCTCGACCACCTCAGAGAGGAAGCCCGGCTGGAGGGTCTCCGTAAGGGGGGGGCCCTGGGCGCGGAGCTTGTTAAGCGCCGCGCGGTACGGGCGTCCCCAGGGGTCACGCTCGAGACCCTCCAGCATCTCCTGCCTTTTCGCATCTTTGGCGCGACAGATGGCCAGCTTTAACGCGGCGCGCGCACTGCTGTACGCCGCATACAGCCGGCCCTCCCGCTCTTCGTCGCGGATTCGGCGACGGCGGCTGCGGGTGTAGGACCTCCGGGCACGAATACAGGCCGCACGGAGGTCCGCCAGCTCCGGGGACCACCAGTAGACCCCCTTCCGTCGAGGCGGGCGCCGCACACGGGGCATGGCCGCATCGCAGATCTGCGTAAGTATGCCGCGAATGCGGCCAGCCTCGGCGTCCACGTCTTCCGTCAGGGGGGGAGGCAGCCAAGATTGAAAAATGGCCGCCTCCACTAGCAGGTCCCGGTCGAGCCTACCCACAGCCCATCGCGGAAAAGCGGGAGTTCTGTCGGCCGCGTGACCCCTGCTGGCGCCCTGAAGGTTCCGGGAGACCTCTATCTGAATATATCTGTGGTCAGATAGGGTCTCGACCTCCTCCAGGACCCGCCAGCTCCTTACGCGTGCGGCGACACCGGGGCTAGCGAACGAAAGGTCCACTATCGACCCGCCCCAGGGTCGCACGCACGTTTGGGCGGACCCTCGGTTGAGCAACACGAGGTCCGCCGCTGCCGCCCACTCTTGGACCGCCGCACCTCGGGGGTCCGTCCTGGGGGACCCCCACGCCGTTGATTTGGCGTTGAAGTCCCCCAGCACGAGTACAGGGCTCGGTGCTATACGCCGTATCGAGGTCTCCAGGTTGTGCAGGAAGACCTCGAAAGCCGCCAGACTACGACTAGGGGAGAAGTACACGCCATACAGCGTGACCCCTCCCCATTCGGCCGCCACATATCCCGTGCCCTGGTCTTTGAGTGACAAGGGCGGGGAATGCGGCGCCGCCGAGCCGACGACCGCCACGGGGCCATCCCCGCTACCGGCCCAATTGGGGCGATCCGGGACTATGTAGGGCTCCGCGGCTACGGCAACACCGATCGACCGCTCCGCCATGGATTGCAGGAAGAGGTCCTGCGCCCTGGCGGAATGGCCGAGATTCCCCTGGAGGAGGATAGCGTCGTGATCCGTTATTGGACCACGCTATCCCCCTCCATGCGCTGCGGCGGTCCAGCCGCGCCGGGTTGGGCAGCCGGGGCCGATTGGCTGCCCCCCTCTTAGGGCCTGACTTGGCCGGAGGCCTGCACCCCACCCGCCCCATACAGTGGTTGGCGGGGCGATTGCCCGCCGCGCACGCGGGGCAGTGTGGGGTGGCAGAACAGGCAGCCGCCTGGTGCCCTGCCTGACCGCAGCGGAAACAAAGCCCGCTGCAGTCGAAGCAGTTTGTGCACAGCGGCCGGGTGTGACCGACCGCCATGCACTTGTAACATCTGGCAGGCCGGGGCTCCAGCGCGATTACCCGCGCGGCGCTCCAGCCCACCAGAAGTCTACCGGCGGCGACCAAATCCTTGGCCGCCGCGACAGGGCACGAGACCCAGACGGCACCCACACCACCTGGACCTGGGCGAATGGTGCCCACCCGGACGGCGCTGCTCGGAGACCCGGTTTTCGAGACAATCGCCTCCCGGATCTCTTCCGCCGTCACGGAATCGTCCAGCCCGGAAATGCGCAGTTCGGCGCACTTCACGGGTCTGGCGACTCGAACACCACTCTCCTCTGGGAACAGGCCCAGCAGCCTCGCAGCCATTGCGTCGGCCGTCTTGGCGCCCTCTGGCCCCAGGTACTCGAAGATCCGAGCACCTGTCCGGGCTTGGCGGGAGCGAGCGGAAACGTCCCCGAGATCGGAGACGTTTATCTCCCGCCGGGCACGCTTCAAGACGGCCTCGTAAGTCAGGCCCTTTTCTCTTCCCTCAGGCAGCACGGTGATCACTACCGCAGCTGCCTTCGGGACCTTCAGTTTCCGCGACTTCCTCTTCCGCGGCTTCGGGGCTTCCCTTCTCTGATTTATTGGCGCCGCCTCACGCTCCGAGGCAGCGCCGCGACCCTTGGCCCGGGATCGCCGGGGCCCAACCACCTGCCAGTCCCCGTCTGAGGACGTAGCAGTGGCAGGGGCGGGGGCGGTGATACTTCCCTAACCTAACCGGCCTATTCATGCTGGGACAAGCAACGCCTTATTTTTTTTTGTTAAGGCTGGAAATATGGTGCCTAACCCCACACTTCGTTGTTTGGGGACAACAAACAGGACCTCTCCACTTGAAAAATAATGCCCTAGTCCCTACCGCTAGATAATATATGCAGTAAAGAATAAATCATTTGTGAAAATGTGGCAAAAGAGAATTTTACTGGGTTCCAACCTACGTCCCTTCCAATCCAGGAAAGTGCTCTAGACCGCTAAGTCATCGCAGTGACCGACGGCCATACCCAATCTCCACATCACATTTGTTTTTACGACCCACGCCACCTATCGGATGCACTTACATTAATTATTTCAATATAGTAAGTTTTTTAAGTATTTTGCAATTAAAATTCATACTATTTGATGGCGCAATTTTTAATATTTTGATCTGTATTTTAGCACTTGACATGCTCAGCTACTTTAAAGAACAAATTATTTGTGAAAATGTGGACAAAGACAATATTACTACGAGCGGGATTTGAACCTGCGTTCCTTCCAATCCGGGGAAGTGGTCTCTCTGTTCTTTAAAGTAGCTGAGCAAGTCAAGTGCTAAAATACAGATCAAAATATGCAGTAAAAGTAGCTAAATATGAAATAATATCTATTAATATGTTGCGTCTTTCTAATTTAATGATAAAATCTAACCCACATCTTTCTCCTATTTATTCTAAAAGCACAAACAAAATTTATAATACAAAATTTTCTAAACTCTCATTAAAACTGACGAATCATTAGGGATCGCGCGACAGTGAGATAATGTTACCCATTACGCTTACAGAGTTATTACATCAACACTAATTATAATATTTGATTGATGCTTAGATTTTTTTTAAAGTTATGAAGTTCAAAATAAATGGTAAGAAGTTGGTCGTAAAGACAAATGTGATGAGGAAATTGGGATGACCGAATAGATCAGTACGATAGCTCAGTGGCTTAGAGTACTTCCCCGGATTGGAAAAGACGCGGGTTCGATTCCCGCTTGTACTAAAAATCTCTTTTTCCTTATTCACAACTAAAATGTACTTTAAAAAGTAGCAGAGCATGTCAAATGCTAAAAAATATAGATGAAAAATGGTAAGAATTAGTTTTTATCCTACCGTTATTATAAAGGCCCGAGTTTCCGATAATATTTTGATGTTTGTCCTTCAGCCACGCCTAAGAGAGGACTGGATATTGAATAAAATTCGTATACATATCAATTATTGTAACTTAACGAGGTCCTCTGGTACGTCTAATGATCAAACACATATTTTCTACTTCGGTCTGGTGTTTTCTGAAGTCCAGGCTAATGATGTCGCGGGCAAACTACTGATACATAATTGTGCATATTCAAAGCAATAAATTCTCATGAAAAGCCTTACTACGGAATCCAGCCGCTTGTGGCGATTGCAATAGCGACATTGCGGATGCACTTTCCTCAAGTGCTCATGTTAGTTATTAGTAACTTTTGACGATTTTAAGTGCTATATAAAAGCCTATGAAATAAAGATATTTTTGAATTTGAATATCGTAACTTTTTTAATTTTCTACAAATACACACAAAAAAAAAGTCTGTACGTGGACATTGAATAGATTTATTTGAAACTCTCAAACCTAACACCTACAAGTGACAGTAATCGTACTTGCCTGCAATATATATTTTACGGTTTACATTTTACGAAAGAACTTTTTATAAAATCTTCATCCAGCAACAATCTCTGTGCGTGTAAAGATAACCTTGTCACTATATCGTAAGTTTTCATTTCGAAATATCGATTTGATACGTCGCTATCTTCCCCCGGATATGACTAAACTTTTTGTCTCACTTCTATTCTTTATTAATATGCAGCATTGAAACACTTTATACGCAATTTAAATGGAATCCCTCTGCTAAGCCAAAGTTCACACACATCAGCATTCGTAACGCGTATCCATCATTATCATATTGAGGGAACATTCGAATTGCGGAAGCGAGTCGGGAACGCTGGAGTAGCCGGGAGGCGCAACGATATTGCTGTTTGCGTTCAACAAATATTTGGACGGCCGGCCTCCCGCCCAGCTACTTACTGGAGTTAAATCAATATTTAAATAATTTCAAACTTTGATTAATTTGCAAATATATTGTTTACAATGATGTCGTCAGATTTGGATTACCGGCTCCAAGTTATTGAGTTCAATATAATATTATAATATTCATTTTATTAAACTAATCGAGCTGCTTTCAATTTAAAATGTTCATTGAAATAAATACCACCTTTTCACTAATTTCTTCATAATTAAGGCATTTAATATTGTTGTATCAATATATCTTATAGGTCACTTTATATAGGTAGTTAAACTAAATTGTGACCGTGACCCCGTCCGTGTAGACTTTGGAATAAAATAGACCACTCTACGAGCCATTAATTATATTATCTCTATATAACAATAGCTACACCATGGCATCTATTCATTTTTCCGGGATAAAATGATATACCTATGCATGCAAAATTTCATGATGATTGGTACCTACGTCAAACTTACTACATTAGTATCACATGTTGGTTACAGGTCTCCTCTAAATCTGAATAAGGACTTAGGCTCTAGCCCACCAAGATGGCCCAGTGCGCTGTTGACACATTAAAAGCTGTTGAGACAATCTCGAGACATGCAGGCCTCCTCGCGATATTTTCCTTCGCCGTACAGTAACAGTAATAATTTGTACACTCATCATTTCAAAAATTGTGAAAATTTGTGGGCCAAGGCCTGAACTGGGGATCAAATTCGATACAGAGTACTCGATTTTGTGGTGAGACTATTAGTTCCTGCTGCATACCTATATATTTGTATCAAAAACTGATATTTTTTTTTCATTTTGTTTTAAACGACGATAGTATGCAGATAAGTTTCTACTAAAAACTTAACTGTACTAACAAAGGCGGCTATAAGTGAATGTCCCGTGTAAACTGTGGCTATTAATCGGTTTTAGGGTATGAATGTTTTATGTGACTCGGTGTTATCCGCCTCCCTAGGGACACGTTCGCACAAAACTCTACTAGCACTTAATTACAGGGAAGCAGCGGAGGGAATAGATTTTAATTAATATTACGAAGATTCGCTTCGTGAACGTATTGTTTCGTTACCATTGAAATCTTCGCTCCTTTTACTGAGATTGAATGACATTTCTTTTAGATAAGTAAGTTTACGTTACAACATTTTCTTTCTGTGCTTTTTACGTTAAATTTTTATTTTTATTTTTATGATTTTTGCAGCTAGGAGATGAACAAATAAGTTTGTTTTTTAATCCCTGAATTAATCAAATTCAATAATATGGATAAATGCGTTAACATTTCTATCTAATATATAAAATTCTCGTGTCAGTGTTTGTCGCCATTTTATTTTGAATTTTTTGGTAAATTTTTTTATGATTCGGCATTAAAAAATACTTACAACCCTAAATTTTCGCCCTTCTACTGCCAACCCCTATTTTTTAATAGCGATATTATTATTGTTATTTTTACAATCCGTCATCGTTCACAGCGCTCCATGACTCTTTCACTCATATACCACATCCTCACACACAATAAGTTAGTTATTTTTTTATACGCTAGAAATTGCCTAAAAAATAAAATAATTTATATGGCAAAACAACGTTTGCCGGGTCAGCTAGTAGGATATAAAGTTTGGTAAATTATTGTGCTTAATACACCTCTTCAAAAACTTAATCTTTAAACTGAACGCTTTGTTATAAAGAAGTCTAGTGGTAGAGCCTTCATTATCCCAGCATCGATCGTTTCATTGGGGAAGTACCACCCTCTCACTATTTATCAGCGTGAAACAACGGTAAGAACTCCTACGGATGTATTTCGTATGGTGAGTGAGAGTGGCGGAGGCCCTCTCCTTATCCTCTCCTTATTATCCTTCCTATCCTCTCCTTAATATTCTACCTATGCTCTCCTTAAGGGTAGTAGGTATGTAGTAGAAAGGTCGGTACCTAATTACAAACGTTTAATTATAGGCTATCACACATTTTTATAGTTAGGTTATAAACACTGAACAACCAACATCTCCATGGATATAAAAAACTATAAAATGAAGAGTAGATATTTGTACTATAATTATAAAGCTGTAGCTAACAGAGTACCTTATTTTTTGTTAAAGCGGGAAAATATGTTCCTAGCCGCACAACCTGTCGTTCGGGGCAACGAACAGGGTAGTATGGGGCCCTCACCCACTAAAGAAACCCGCCGTGTGCCGTCTCTCCGCCTTTATTGGCGGGCCACTGGAACTATGTTACATTCCTTCAGTGGTACCTAACAGAGTACCTACTACTATTAAGATATTTGATAAATAAATACTAGACTGTAGACAAACCTTTTTTTTGGAATTTAGGTATGTTTGTTTGTTCTCACATCACGCAAAACGGATTTTAATGAAACTTATTTGTTTGCTAAATGTTGATTAGACTTAAAAACTGGTATAAATAGGATTTTTTTTTTTGTTAAGGAGGGAAATAATGTACCTAACTGCACACCCCGTCTCCACAGGGTAGTGTGGGCCCTCGTCTACGAAATAAACCCGCTGTGTGCCGTCTCTCCGCCTTTATTAGCGTGCAACTGGAATATATCCGCTAGCCTTGGACTACCCGCCAATGTCCCGGTATTTGATGCACAATTTAGGGAGAACTTATTCACTTTTCTCAAAAAAATTGTAATCATGTTTCGCAGAATATTGGAAAAAAATATAAAAATAACGTAATCATACTGAACGTTCCATAATATTTGTGATTTGTATAGGCAACTATTTCAAAACTTTTCGAAACTACCCAGACTAATCGTCTGCGATTCGTCATTGGCCAAAATGGACTCCTGTAATTGAACTGGCTGCTAAAACGCTGGATTACACTCTAAGCGTCATTTTAATTTTCGCTGACATCAAATTGATTATTAAAATATAGTAAAGCACCACACGATTTTTTACATTTATTATTATTTAAAACATAAACATAGCATCACGCCTGTATTCCCCGAAGGGGTTAGGCAGAGGTGTATCTCACCCTCGATTCGCCAGCTATGTTTAAGTCCCACGTAATAGGGGGCGAGCCTATTGCCGTCTACCAGGCACATTTCCAAACTCTGGGCTGCTACTGAGAATTTTTCTTTTTACAAAAAAGCTCAATAACACTCCTCGTCCCGGGGATCGCACCCGAGACGTCATGATCAGCAGCCGCTAACACTACCGCTGCACCACAGAGGCATTATTATTTATATAATATTATTTTCTTCTGTTTTAATTTAAAAACGTAAGTACTTAGATATCTAAAGTACTTCTATTTAAAAGACCAGGGTCTTTTAAATCCATCCATTAGCCTTTCATCGTCCACTGCTGGACATAGGCCTCCCTAAGAGAACGCCACAGCGAACGGTCTTGTGCCACCTGCATCCAACGGCTGCCTGCGAATTTGACCAGGTCATCGGTCCACCTGGTGGGAGGCCGTCCTACACTGCGCCGTCCGTTACGCGGTCGCCACTCGAGAACCTTTCTTCCCCAACGGCTGTCGGTTCGTCGAGCGATGTGGCCTGCCCATTGCCACTTCAGCATGCTGACCCGGCGGGCTATGTCGCTCGCTCCCGTTCTCCTACGGATTTCCGTATTACGGATCTTATCACGTAGAGAGATCCCAAGCATAGCCCGCTCCATAGCACGCTGAGCGACTTTAAGCCTTGACATAAGGCCAACATTCAGAGACCACCTCTGTGCCGTAAGTCATCACTGGTAACACATAATGGTCGTAGACCTTCGTTTTCAGACACTGTGGAATATTGGACAAGAAGATCTCCCTCAGCTTCCCGAACGCTGCCCAGCCGATCTGGATTCGTCGATCGACCTCTTTCTCGAAGTTGTGTCTACCTAACTGGACAGTTTGTCCCAGGTATACAAAGTGGTCGACAACTTCGAGAAGCGCGCTCCCGACCAGAACCGGTGCTGAAATGACATGGATATTAGACATGACTTTCGTCTTGTCCATGTTCATTTTTAGACCCACTAGTCGGTAGACACGGCTGAGGTCGTTGAGCATGGTACCAAGGTCCTCCAGCGATTCTGCCATGACCACGATATCATCTGCAAATCGAAGGTGAGTGATCTATTCGCCATTTATGTTGATGCCTAATCCAGTCCCGTCCAAGAGCTTGAAAACATCTTCCAATGCAGTGGTGAAGAGTTTCGGGGACATGACGTCTCCCTGTCTAACACCTTTCTGCAGTTGGATCGGTTTCGTGCTCTTGTCCTGAACTCGGACAGACATAGTGGCGTTTCTATACAAACACTGCAACACTTCGATGTATCGATAGTCAATTTGGCACCGCTGAAGGGATTGCAGCACCGCCCAAGTTTCGATCGAATCGAAGGTCATGGTCCACAAACGCTAGACACAGAGGCCGATTATACTCCTCGGTCTTCTGTATAATCTGGCGCAGCGTATGTATGTGGTCTACGGTACTATAGCATATAGAAAACAACTTATAGACATGGCTCAAGAGCGAGATGGGTCTGTAATTCTTCAAGATGGTTCTGTCACCTTTCTTGAAGAACAGCACCACCACGCTCCTGGTCCACGACTCTGGAACGTCGCCCCCGAGAACGACGGAATTGAATAGCCTCTGAAGGGCTTTGAGGACCGGCTTTCCGCCTGCCCTCAGAAGCTCTATAGTAATTCCGTCGTCTCCCGGTGCCTTTCCGTCCTTTAGTTGTTTGAGAGCCATTCTGATCTCGTACAGGCTGACGTTCGGGATATTTCGGTATAGTGCCGAGTTAGTTTGGATCTGGGCTCATGGACCAAGCTGACAACAGGGTTCTGGGATCTGTATAACTGTCTATAGAACTCGTGGACCTCTCTTAATATCTCATCTTTGGAAGAAACAACAGTGCCATCATTGGTCTTCAGCTTGGTCAACTGGCTTTTCCCAACAGACAGATCTCTTGCGAACACTTTGGAACCTTGGTTCCGCTCTATCGCCTCTTTAATACGCAAGGTATTAAATCGGCGAATGTCTCGTCGCATAAACTTGGAGATCTGTCTGTTTAGTCGCCTCTGATTGGACCAATCAGCCGAAGACTGCACCGTCATTTCTATCCGTGTCGCTATGAGCTTAAGAGTTTGGTCCGAAAGCTTTTGAGTCCTATTGACGCGACTGGTCTTAAAAAAGGTCGACCCGGCCGCTTAGACAGTTTCCACGAACCTGTTGTTCATATCGTTCACTGAATCGCACTCGTCTAGCCATAGAAAGCGATTTTGTAGTTCGAGCTGAAAGTTTTCGGGGTTCTGGTATTGAGCACGTGTTGGTCGGAGCGTAGACCTCATCAAGCGTGACCTCTCGACTTTCATATTTAGATTCAATATACCTCTAACTAAGCGGTGATCACTCCCAGTTTTAATCCTGCTGATCACTGAGACATCATTGAATATGTGTCGTTTGTCTGTTAAGATGAAGTTGATCTCATTTTTCACTGAACCATCAGGGCTAATCCAGGTCCATTTTCGCTGGAGCTGTTTCCTGAAGAAGGAATTCATCATAAAGAGGCCTTCCTTCTCCAGAAAATCAGACAGCATCTGGCCCCTGTGGTTCCTCTGCCCAAATCCATATTGCCCCACCTTCAGCTCATCATCTCTCCTTATGCCTAGTTTTGCGTTGAAATCTCCCATAACCACCGTGAAGTGACTTTTAGACGCGTGAATGACTTTCGAGTTGTCCTCGTAAAGGGCCTCCACTTCGTCGTCGGAATGTGTCGAGGTCGGTGCGTAAACCTGTATGACCTTCAGCGAATACCTTTTGGTTATTCTGAGTATAAGGTACGCTACCCTACTCGACACACTCTCAATCTTCTCCACGTTACCTATGAGAGACTTGCGAACGATAAACCCGACACCACCCTGGGACTGTTGGTCGCCCTCCCGGTGGAAGAGCAAGTTTCCGGACTGGAAGATTATCGTGCCCTCACCCTGTCTTCGCACTTCTGATAATCCTACAACGTCCCATCGGATCTTACTCAGTTCCTCTTCCAGCGCAGTGATCCTCTCGTCAGTCCTCAGTGTCCTGACGTTGTGTGTTACCAGGGCCAGAAGTCGTTTCTGGTAGCCAGATCGCGACCGGAGATTCTTAGCACCCCCTGCTCCGCCGTTACCGGGCCCACTACCGTTAGGCCACGGAATAGCGGAGTTGCTGTGACTGGGGGCCGATGTGTGTGTGTGTGTGCACTCATATGGGGGGGTATTGCCATAATCGCCACGCTTGGCAGGCGGGTTGGCGATCGCAGTGGATGTTTTTAGTACACAGGGGAACGCTGCTGCCCGGTCCCCCGGTAATCCTTTAGTCGGCTTTTACGACTCCCATAGGAAGAGACGGGGTGGAGCTATTCTTGGTGCCGGCCTCACACGCCCAGGTCGGCATGGTCTTTTAAATAGAAGTAGGTATTTTAGATCTATTTCTTTTAGCAATTGACATGCTCCGCTACTTTTTAAAGTACAAATTATTTTAAACACAAAGCTAAGCAAGCAAATGCTAAAAATATATTTAAAAAATATCTAAATACAAATTATTTGTGAATAAAGAAAAAGATCGAAGGATCAGTAGGGTAGCTTAGTAGTGGCTTAGAGCACTTCCCCGGATTGGAAAAGATGTGTGGTTCGATTCCCGCCCCTACTAAAAATCTCTTTTTCTTTATTCACAAATAATTTGTACTTTAGAAGTAGGTACTTTAGATTATTTATGTTTATCGTAGGGTAAGTGCCAGACGTCACATGGTGAGTTTATTTAGTGAGTGAGGGCCCCATACTACCCTGTTTGTTGCCCCGAGCAAAGGTGTGTGCGGTTAGGTACATTTTTTGCCTCCTTAACAATAAAAAGGTAGTCAGTGCCGGTTTGTAATTAAAAAAAAACACTGTCATTCTTCTTAAATTATTGTATTGTCATTGATCCTTGATAAGTGTGTAAAGTTTCAATTTAATCTGCCGTTTTAAAGATTCATCTACATAGATAGATACCTAGATAGAACAAAGTTTTATAACGTGACAAAATAAGCAAATATGTGGACCTAGCCAAGTTTCATTCTATTACCGTTAATGCTATAGAAAACCATTATGATGTAAGAGAATATTACATCTTTAACGATATCACGTGACTTAACGTGAAAGATGACAAATTTCCATACATTTTAATAGTTTTCAGCGTCAGTGATCATAGAATGCAACTTGGCTAGGCCCACTATTATAAATAGCGCCGAGTATAGTTTATGTCATTAATCTAATATTAGTAATCCTACTTAAAAGTTACCCTACATACCATAATTATCACTCTCATCTTTCTGTTTCATGATACTAAAATAAAGGTTTTATTTACAAACGAACTAACAGACTCATTTAAAACTTCGTAAACTCAAGTAGCGTAACAATACAAAGAAAAGGGAATGTTCTTAAAAGAATTTAAATAAATTTTCACTGAAGAGAGGAGGACCCGGCTCTCGTTACATAAAGGGAACAGGAGCTAATAAAAATTCAAATAAAGCGTGCTATTTTGTTATAAACCAGTGTTGAATGAAATATTAAATCTATGTATAACTAGCGGTCCGTCCTGGCTTTGCACGGGTAGACAATTACTTTTGGGATAAATGTAGAGTAAATGTATCTTTATGCAAGAAATCTATTTATAGCAATAAATATAGCCTATGTCATTTGTATAAATACACAAATACAAATCTTTCCTCTTTATAATATTAGTTTGTACTGGCGTTACTATTTTCATATTTCAACATGAAAAAGTAGTTATTATGGCATAACTATTATAGTTAGACGTTTGGTATCTTGGACTTTTTTGTAGATATTGATATCTTCTATAAAACTGTACTGCATCACTTTGCTCTATTGTCAATAATTTCCGCAGCGTACGCGATATAAAGATTTTTTGGTATTTTTTCACACGTTGGATTACATTATCGAAGTTTTCATACGGATTTTTTGAAAATATTCTATCGCCTATGTTCATCAGGGATAATGTAGGATTCTAATAGTGAAAGAATTTTTCAAATCGATCTAGTAGTTTCGGAGTCTATTCAATGCAAACAAACAATCAAATCTTTCCTCTTTATAATATTTGTATAGATTTATATTTAAAATAAATTTTGTATTCTAGACAGCACCGGATACTAATTTAAGTTCTAGTTCAATAACACATTTAAGGTGCCTCGTTGTAGACTATGCATAAGAGATGATTTTTAATAATAATTGTAATTCTACAACGTCAATGAACAGTTTTAGCGCTTCAAAAAGAAAAAGGATAGTACCTTTCCACAGATTTTTTCCTGTTACTCGTATATTTATATTAATCTATTGCTTGTCAGTTTTGAAAATTCTGTTTCCTTTTAAAGGGTAGAACTAGTGTGGTGGTCCCATTGTTGCCAAGTCACCATCCAGTGAAAGAATCTTATGGAAATTGTAAGAATTCTGAATCATATATTTTAGTCAGTCATATATTTTAGTCAGTTTTATATTTTTCAGAAATAATAATAGAGCAATGGTTTATTTTATTTTTATTGCATATAGTGGCAGGTGAGCCATGGCCCACCTGATGGTAAATGGTAACCGTCGCCCATGGACTCAACTATACTGAGAGTATTGTCAAGCTGCTGCTCACTGTTTCATTTCACCGATATGAAATGAAAGTATAAACAGCTATCTCCTGCTACAGCCAAAACGCAACGATATGCTTCATGGCCGGTCACACGGGAGATGGTGGTACCAACCCGCTCGGGCCCGATACCGAGTGAGTACTCCCACTTGGTAAGTACCCAGCCCTACCACCAATCATACAATGGATGATAATTGCTTAATTCTCTTAGTCACCTCATACGACACCCGTGGGAAAGAATAGAGTGGTGACACTTGTATTCTAAGTCCGTCACCATACGGAAAAAAAATATTTTCATTAGGTTTTCATACTGGTATTGGCAGTGTAGGAACTTTTATATCAATGGTATTGGATATGAATGGATGCATTTGATCTGACCAGCAAGTTTTGCGTCATCTTTCGAAACAACAACTTAACTATGGTAATAGATAACTTGTTTCGGTCTTCCTATCAGATTACAATTTGCGAGTCTTTATGGATATAGCCATAGGTATCTAATACATGGACTACACTATTAAAGTATCAAGAAGCAATAAATTATCTTTCATGTTTATAATGTTACTAAGGATGAATATTTTTGATAAGGATAGATTTTTTAATTATTATATACCTGTCTTCAAATAGTAACGATACTAGGCAACACTAATTTCGTATTAAAATCTAAGTAATCAGCGCAATGCAATATCGACTCTCCTCCCTTCGTAAACAACACTCAAAGGCTCTCCAATTCAACTCTGGCCCAAATCGATTTGAAGCAATGCTTACCTAACAATGCTCGTGGTAGAGCCTTGTTTATTCCAGCATGAATAGGTCGGCTTGAAAGGGAAAATACCAATCCACTCACAGAAGATCACCGTAAAACAACAGTGGATCCGCCTGCAGTTTCGTATGGTGAGTGAGAGCGCTAGAGGCCTATACACCCTCCCTATTTTCTCCTTATTATCCTTCCTATTTTAAAATTGCAAATATTATCTATCGAATTGCTGTTACAAAGACGCCCAGCGCCACCTGTTGAAGATCAGCAACAACGGTTCCATCGAATTGTAGGGGGCGTTGTTCGTGTTAGCCGATACACTATTTCAAATAAGTTATCATTTATTACTTGCAATAATTTTATTTATTGCTTGTATTACAAACTTATGAATGAATGTTGATCGCCAAGTTTATATATATATATATATATTTGTTTTACATCCTGCACTATAATCCTTCAATTTACACCCATACTCAGAACAACCATTTTTCACACAAAGAGATGTCCTGTGTGGGAATCGAACCCATAACACCGGCCTCCCGGTATCTAAACCAAAGGGGTGAAAGTACATGTCACTAGTTTAATATATAATAAACTCAAGCTTTGTCCAGCTGACTAGCCTGTTAATTCCCCCGTTAAACGAGGGATTTACACCCAATAATGGAAAGGTTTAAGAGAAATGAGAGAAAAAAAACATTTATTTCTCTTTATTAAATCTTATTTCTCACCCTTTCTCGATTTATTTCCACATTTTTGCAAGGCATTGGTTAAATGTATCATTCTTTATAACGACCCCCTGCATCAAAGACCGTGGCGATTCGTCACACGGTCACACCATCATTAATTTCTATAGAAAAGTATATTGGAGTCTTTACAGCTCTTTCGATAACATCAAAACTACATTAGGGCAGTTTTTCATGTGACTGTTGTCCGTACCTATATTTTATTAAGGTTATTGTACACAAACATACCTTCAATGTAGCATGTACAGGGACCTATCGGTAAAAATTCGTGTAAAAAAAAATTAACCAACCTTCCTCTCATTGTGCCTTGCTGGACGTATGCCTCACTAAATACGAGTAGATCGGCACACCGAGCGGTCCTTAAAACCCGCCGTGTGCCGTCTCTCCGCCTTTATTGGCGGGCCACTGGAACTATGTTACATTCCTTCGGTGGTCCGGCGGCGGCTTATCCCTTCGGGTACCTACTGAGCGACGCATCCGCACACGGAGCGTAGCGTCTTCGCGGGAGGCCTTGCGGGTGGCGGACATTCCCCGGTCCATCCACCCGCAGCCAGTTGACAGAACGTCTGAAAGGTACCCATTTATAAGGCGCGAGTTCAAACCCTGCTCGTAGCTATCATTTTCTATTTTACATTTTCGCACTTTGACTTCTGGTAAATAGCCAAGCATGCCAAGTGCTTCAAAATATATAAAAACAATATCATATGAAATTAAAGAAAAAATAATAAGTATCAACATGTTTTACACCAAGTAATGTAAGTGTTTTATGGTAAATGTGTAAATAATGTTACCTACTTCAATTATGTTTTAAAATTTCTGAGTTTGCTATAAGATTCTGGTAGACCAAACCTGGAGATATATCCCCCAGAAAATCACTAACAAAAACTAGCCTTACTTTTATAAATAATCGCTTTTTCCACTACACAATTTTTCATTTTGTACTACCAAAAACAATAAGTATAAGAATAAGAACTTTCTGTTATTTTACGCGAATGTTACACATTATGAAATAAAACTACGTTTACGGAATCTATCGCGCTATAGTTTACAGCATTCGTGGTCTCAGGTGCACTAAGATGTTGGACGTCCAATGATTAATCAATAAATTGCAACAGCAGTTTCTGCCCACGGTTATAAATAATGATTTTACAAAAGTCAGTTTTATTTTCCCACCTAATATTCGTTTTCTAAAATGATAATGTTCTCAACTCTATTGTATCTACTGCAGGTTACGTGAATCACAGGCGGGTTTATTTAGTAAGTGGGGGCCTCACACTACCCTGTATGTTACCCCGAACGACGGGGTGTGCGGTTAGGTACATTTATTCCCGCCTTAATAAGAAAAAGGTTACTTGAATCAAGTTTAGTTGGTGTTCGATTATCTATATCTCTTTTTTTAGATTATTCTACTCTTTGCCTATATCACTCGTATGACAGTCATGACAACATTATTATGTTTACACCATGGAATGGTTTACATTTCGCATTAATTTTAATGGGCCTTTTTAGTTGGTATAAGAAAGAACTAGATACAATTACACACTGGCGACTTTTTTTATGGGCCACTTGATTAGAGGAACTTAATTATGTGAAGTCAAGGTAAGGAATCATTACTTAGATAAAAATAAATTTAGGATGTACGGAAGGAAAATTAGGAGCGACAAGATTATCTATACTTCTATAGGTACTCTATACTATTATTATAAAACTGTAACAGAGCTGTGTCTGTACATTTAAGATATTTAAGAAAAAATGACTGTAATAGGCTATATAGGCGTGTCTAAACACAAAACAATTTTTTCTAGAATTTTTGTCTGTTTATCTGTTTGTCTGTTTGTTTGTTCGCGCATCACGCAAAAGCTACTGAACGGATTATTTGATAGATCTCGATTAGACTTAAAAACTGGTATACATTTTATCCCGCTACTATATCGGGAACCTGAGATACAACCCGAAAACTAGCTTTTGGTTGCGGTGGCGGCTCCACCGCAACCAAAAGCTAGTAGCTACTAAGCAAAGGCTAGTCTATACTATTATAAAACTGTAACATAGCTGTGTCTGTACATTTCTCTGGCTATATAGGCGTGTGTCTAAACACAAAACAATTTTTTTTAGAATTTTTGTCTGTCTGTTTGTTTGTTCACGCATCACACAAAAACTACTAAACGGATTTTGATGCTGTTGAACTTTTTTTATTTGAAAGGCCTTGATTGGACTTAAAAACTGGTATACATTCTATCCCGCTACTATATCGGGAACCTGAGATATAACCGAAAAACTAGAAAATTATTTAAACTAGATTTTTTTTTAGAATTTATTTAAAAGAACTATCTACTAGATGGATTTTGATGCAACTTTTTTTATTTGAAAGGCCTTGATTTGACTTAAAAACTGGTAGGCATTTTATCCCGCTACTATATCGGGAACCTGAGATATAATCGAAAAACTAGCTTTTGGCTGCGACGAAGCCGCTGGCAAAGGCTAGTAGAGATATATATTTTAAAATAATTAGGTGCGAGCTATTGAAAAATAGGTAGATACCTAATATACAAGTATATTAACACAAAATGCGATGTGTGAAATCGAAAATAACAGTCACGAACAGGATTCGAACCTGCATTTTCTGGATACTGTCCCAGAAAATTTGCCATTTGCATTCAACCATCGTGACAATTGCTCTATATGGCCAGATATAACCTCAGACTAACAAAAAAAAATATTTTCTTGATCTGAGGATATACCTAACCTAAAAAATAAAGACCATCCAAGCTAACTCGGCACTATACCGAAGATATCCCGGACGTCAGCCTGTACGAGATCAGAATGGCTCTCAAACAGCTATAGGACGGAAAGGCACCGGGTGACGACGGAATTACTATAGAGCTTCTGAAGGCAGACGGAAAGCCGGTCCTCAAAGCCCTCCAGAAGCTATTCAATTCCGTCGTTCTCGGGGGCGACGCTCCAGAGTCGTGGACCAGGAGCGTGGTGGTGCTGTTCTTCAAGAAAGGTGACAGAACCCTCTTGAAGAATTATAGACCCATTTCGCTCTTGAGCCACGTCTATAAGTTGTTCTCGAGGGTCATTATAAATCGACTCACGCGCAGGATCGACGACTTCCAGCCTCCCGAACAAGTCGGTTTCCGAAAAGGCTATAGTACCATAGACCACATACATACGCTGCGCCAGATTATACAGAAGACCGAGGAGTATAATCGGCCTCTGTGCCCGGCGTTTGTGGACTATGAGAAAGCCTTCGATTCAATCAATACTTGGGCGGTGCTGCAATCCCTTCAGCGGTGCCAAATTGACTATCGGTACATCAAAGTGCTGAAATGCTGGTATAGAAACGCCACCGTGTCAGGAGTACGAAACCGATCCAACTGCAGAAAGGTGTTAGACAGGGAGACGTTATGTCCCCGAAACTCTTCACCACTGCATTGGAAGGCTCAAAGTCATTCATGCAGGCATTCGTTGGATGCAAGCGGCACAGGACCGTTCACTGAGGCGTTCTCTTGGGGAGGCCTATGTCCAGCAGTGGACGATGAGAGGCTGATGGATGGATGGAATGTTTACATGTTTTACTAAATGAGGCTACTAGCTCAATCTCAGGTAAAGGAACACTTCTTTCTTTCTTTTTTTTAATATATGGCAAACGGTGCCGTGTCGGTGACGATGACGACAATAAAGTAACACTATTTAACTTATTATTATCTACGTTAGACCATTCAGCCTGTGCGCAACATAAAAATTGTGGACCATTCCACCATAAACGTTGCACACAAAGGTTGTCTGGCAGAAATTGCTATTAGCAATAAGACCGCCCATTGTGCATTTACTTGTAATTTCCATAGTCTAAGTTTCTTTTCATGTATTTTGGTGCAAAATAAAGCATACATACATACATACACACTATTGTATATTTTATCTAGGTAAGTACTCCCCGAGAAATATAGTCCGCTGGGTATTGTTCGGTTGGTACGTATCGCCATTCGCTATTCTTAGTTAGCTGGTTTATTTTATTTACTCTATTAGCTACAAACAGTCCTGGATTAGCCAATAAGCTATTTATGCAATTGCTTAAGGCATCCCGTCTCCCTAGACGCCACCACAACCACCAGAGACGACCGAGAAAAAAAAATGAGCACGCGAAAGTTGATAACCCGTTAATTGGAGGTAGCCCTGAATATGTCAAGCTGCAAGAAAATCGACTTTTTATTTTAGGGTTGCCAACGGTGTGAAAATAGTAGACTTCTTCGCTCATTCATTCGTTCACAATTTCAACAAAGTAACATATTTTTATATAAGTACTTTTTTTCTATCTGACTCCTGGATACTTGTATTATTTTATTAGTACTATTAAAGACATTATTAATGTAAAATATTGTCTAATTTTACATTTTAAGCGTTTTGTAAGTAATTTATTTTCTTTATGTAGAAAATTTTAACATTGAATGTGAAAAAAAATGTACTATACTATAACTGCCCAATATCTTAAAAACATGTCTATTTTATGTAGATTCTAAAAATATCATACATGAGTAATTTACTAGCAATATTAATTACACAAGCGAAAGAACTTAGCAAGGTTTAAGATGTTCCCGAGGTGAGTTGACGTCAGGCAGTCGGCCGGTCATAAAAATATAGCTGAATCTTAGGACAACATGTGAAACCATGTTGTGCCGACCCCACCTAGCATGGGATAAGGACAGGAGGAACAAACACATACATATTCTACCTACGATACGTATCAAATTATTTTTTTAAATTAATTCTTTCTTATTACTGGTGGGGTTCATCCTATTCTACCTTACACAGCCACAATTTTTGCAAGATTATATTTTAAATTCCCGCTAATAAAATTGAAAATTTTCAAAAGTTGGCGTCATTGTTTTACCCCGTTTTTCGAAAATCGAGTTTTCAACGGATGTTGACGTTTTGAGGTCCTACAAAGCTTCCCCGAATGTTTCCGCGATGATGTCTATGACTGTATGTGTGTGTGTGTGTGTGTGTGTGTGTGTGTGTGTGTGTGTGTGTGTGTGTGGCCGTATGTAAACCTCTCATAACTTTTGAACGGCTTCGAAAGGACTTGACCAAACTTAGATTTTGAATAAATTGGGACCGATTCGAACCGGTAGATCTTGAGAAATCTCAAAAAGTTTTTTTTGAGAAACATATTTTTTTTAAGTGTGTTTTTTTTAATAACTTTTGAATGGTTTTACCGATCGATTCCAAAAACTAATCAGCTCTTAACATCCAAGTCGATCGCCGCCAGTCTGGTCAAAATCGGTTGATTCTTTCATGAGATATAATGAGAATAAAATTTAAAAAAATGTATTTTCAGAATTTCTATGAAATTTTCAGTCTAACCAGTTCGAACTTTAAGATTCTTCAAAGATCTCAAAAAGCTGCGTTGAATGCCGTAGACTACGAGAAAATCGGTTCATTCATTCAAAAGTTATTGCGATTTGAAAATTCAACGAATAGTGTAGTTTATTAAATCTCTATCAGACTTTTGAGCTCTAAGAGCTCAAAAGCATAGAACAGTTATCTCTTTGAGCTCGGTGAGCTCAAAATGACACGAAAATTATAGGTACTTATAAGCTAGAAGAGCTCAAAAGTCGTTTTTGAGCTCGAAGAGCTCAGAAACGTAATAAGTGCAATTTTGAGCGCTTAAGTATCAAATTAGCGGGAAGTTGCAGGGATGGCCTTTAGGGTCAACCGTTTTCCAGATTTTTTTATTTAGCCTTAACAATAATATACTTACTCAAAAGACCTAATGGATCAAAAAATTTTTTGCTATAGAAGATAATATTATGCGCTTATTCATTTTTCTATGGTTATTTACACAAAAGTTAGTATAAAAAATTTAAATAAATCAGCCGGCGGTGACCATGCCAAACCCAAGTGTTTATTTGGCTATTACTTGCACCTACTTCATTTAATCTATTTTCTACAAATAGTTGATTAACATTTGAACGAAACTTTCGTAAAGGAAACCCACCCGAATTCCAAGTTTTAGTTACCAGCTTACAAATACGATTTAACATTTCCTGATTTTCATCCCGTAAGTAAGTAAGTAAATCATCCATGAAAAAAAAAATCACGCCCAATTAATTTCTTTGACTGCTAAATCTTTACATTCATTAGATAAATATAAGATACAACGAGTCTAGTGAATTGTAAATACTTTACCGGTTCCAGCTCGTTATCCCTCCACCCACAAGATCATCAAATAAATGACGCTGACTTTCTGATATTAAAATTTAATAAGTGGGAGAACCAATAAAAATCTTATAATAACCTTTTAAACAGATAAGAAAGAAATTTGAAATAAATTTTCTTTAATAAATGTTATAATTTTAATGTATAGTGCTAAGCATGTCAAATGCTAAAATTATATATAAAAATATCTAAATATTTATAGGGTTTGCGTCATTATCAGGTAAAAATCTTAATTGTAAAATTAAGTTTACCTGGTCGGTATAATGTATGAAAATACTTCCGACAGCTGGCGCAGGCGTCACCCAAAGACGTTAAGTATGAATGTGTTACCGAAATTAGCAGTCAGGAGCAATTGTCACTATGGCTGAATTGGCAAAGCATCTGGACGGTATCCAGGAGATACGAGGAGGTTCAAATCCTGCTCGTGACTGTTATTTCCGATTTCACATTTTTCACTTTGTGTTTAATGTATAGTGCTAAGCATGTCAAATGCTAAAAATCTATATAAAAATATCTAAATGTTATATAAAAATATCTAAATGTTATAATTTTAATAGTATTTTACTTATTATACGGCAATTTGGTAATTTTTCTAAGTTTTTACAGCAATCCTGGCTATATCATATGGCAACTCAAACTACGATAGCAAGAGTGCTTCGAGCCCCAACCCTAGCTCAGTGATCCCAACCAACGTCCCAATCCAATACAACAGGAAGCTCAGACTAAGAACCCGGAAGCTAGCCAGTAGCGTGCGACACAAGCTCGATAGTCTGAGGACACAAAACACTAAATCACAGACTAGGAAGGAATACACTAAATATATTAGTCTGAGACACTAAATTTTTTTTTCCTTTACAAGTGATTGATTTGATTTGACCATAGACGTATACTATAGACTCGCTACTATTTTAATACTAAGGACGAAGAAAAGAATGCACATATTCAGTCTTAGCAAGAGTATATGAGATACATGTGTAAGTTTTCTATTCTTTTCGCGTATGCTTTATTTTTATTAGGACCCACTCAACTGGGACCCAACAATAAGGTGGCCAACCGTCCCCATCATCGGTATATAAGCTTGTTATTGTATTTACGTAAAAAAACGTTTATTAATCACGTTACATACGCTAATGTTACACGCTTATAGTGACGTGTTATCGTAATTTGTACACTTTTTAAACACACATGAATGCATATTTATTATTTTTGTTACTCAATGCACATGACAGCTCATGAGTTTACTCGTGGACTAAAGAAAAAAAGTCCTAATTAGGACGTTTTCGAGTCTTCACAAAACGCGCGCTTGTAACATATCTGCCTCTTTTTTGTATACAATATCATTGATTTGGACCCAATCAACTGGGTCCCAACAATAAGGTGGCCAACCATCCCCATCATCGGTACCTATGTAAGCTTGTTTTTGTATTGATGTAAAAAGAAATCTTAATTAATCACGTTATATTGTATACGCTAAAGTTACATGTTCTAATACATTTTAAGCAAAATATAGGCATAACTGCAATTTCTTCTGTACTGTCATTCTTGTATCCGGCTAAAACAGGTAGTGCATTTTTAGTCTACAAAGTTATAATCATAGTGATTTAAAATTATCCCGGTTAACATAAATATGTCAAACTATTGCTATCTCGAGTTCTCGACACGGCAGTATACGCTGACAGCGTGTCTATAATATCTTCTGTCTACAGATTTGACCATAGATTCCACAGATATTATACTAATATATTCTAGAGTAGATGGATTTGACTTTTTCTACTTGCTAATTTGATATCTGTATCTCTGGTTTCCCTTCAAAAAGTAGGTACCTTCTAAAATCTTGCTTGCTTTGCTCCTTTTCGTTTTCTGTACCTTGGATTGCGGGTTTGCGGGCCCATACGACATACAACACGTCCATTGAGTTTGCGGACTAATTTTGGTTTTCTGAACTAGGGGTCACAAAAGGGAAATATTGCGCTCATTATTGGTTCAACATCAGAGTATTAATCTTACTTCGGGGTAAGTAGATATAACCAATATATCCCAATTTAATTAACTATTTTACCAAATACTATTGGAATTCATGATTTTCGTCTTCCTGTGACGCCATTTTTGCAAATACAAATCAAAAAGCATTGAATTTTATTCTGGGCGAAAAATGGACAATTCAAATATTAAACAGTTTTACGGTGTAGCTACAATATTATCAGTTAATAATATAACAAGGTCAAACTTGAAATTAACATGATTAAACATGTCATGGTGGTCACTGGACAATTATTTTCTCTGTTTACAAACCACGATGCGCGTGCAAATTTTGTTTACAATACAGACTTTTTTGTTATCAATATCCAACAGTCGGGAAGTGTTTATTATATATAGGTAGTTTCAATAGAGTACCTTTACTAAAATTATGATTAGCTTATAATTTTCAACTAGTAAGTAGGTAGGTACCCGCCATCCACAAAGTATAGAATAGCATCAGAATTACTTTGCACAGAGGGCTGTCCTCAAAGTTATACGTCTTTCAGGCCTTACAGGTATCCAACAACACCGTAAAATTAATTATACTTGAATTAATACATTACTAGGTAAGTACCTGCTACATTGTAACGAAGTCCTACCAGATAGTTCAAGAGTTCCCTAGCTGCAAGGCAATAAAGTGTAATATTAAATACCCACTCATTCAAAAAAAAATGGGTAAAAGAAAGTAATAAGGCTTAAAAGCAAAACATATGAACCCGGAAACCTAATTAAGTTTAAGTAGGTACCTACTACTTGAACACATGCACAAATACTGACACCTCAATACATTTTTACAATAGCTTTATTTAGCGGGGGACCTGGTACTCATAACACAAATTAAACCTTACTATGAGAATCAGTATTCAATGAAATACTGTAACTTTATTTTAAATTAAGCGGGTGGCTAATAAGGATATGGTCTACCTGATAGTAACTGGTTACCATAGCCTAAAGACACTAGCTACACTAGATGTAACACTCGCACGTCGCCTTCTCCAAGGAAAGGCATAATAGGAGGAGAAGGATGATATGGAGGGGATAGGGAGGAAGTTTGGGCCTCCGAGGCTCTCAATCTGTTGTATCAGATTGATCTGTGAGAGGGCAAATAAGCAAGGTTCCACCACTATTTATTAACTTATAATAACTTTATAGGTCAGTGTTGATAATTTTCGATACTAGTGTTTTCACCAAATTTCGTGAAAAAATATTTTTTTTTGTTGTACTTAGTTACAAGTAAAAAATCAAAACGTCGGTTATTTTTTATTTTTAACATAAATTTTAAGGTTATGTGAAAAAAGTGCTAACACAAGAGTTATAGATGTTTTTATTACCCACAATTTTGCCATTTAACTTTTTCGATAGGACTCTTTGTTTTGCCGGAAATCGTGAACCGATTTTCACCCTTAAAAGTTCACCCCTTCCCGATTTCAAATCACCCGTAAATTATTGTTCCTTTTATTTTTGTTATATTTTCTTACTTTTCCAATGAGTTTCATCCTGTTCTATTTTTTTTTTTCACTTTTTACCATTTTCAAAGGCTTCGGCACTGGACTATTAGCATTTAAGATGAAACTGTTGAATTTTTTGTGAATTGAAATACTTCTCTTAAAACTTTTAATACTATAGGATAATGAAGCAGTGAAATAACTATTAAAATGAACATCTACTGTAAAACTGTAGTGTTAGAATAGTTAGGGTTATTAAAATCTAATTTAAAATGGTTAAGGTTTTATTTTAAAATTGTAATTGTATTTGCGAATATGTTCTCAATCTATATGTCTGTCTGCAAATGTCATCTATGGTGGTAGTAATGGAAGAATGGGATGATATAAGTTTTAGCTTATTTAGTTGGTACATTAATTTTATAGAAAAATGTTTTTCATTTTCCCACTTTTTGTGAAGTAAATTCACCAATTCCTCAGTAAACTGCTAAACCTAGTAATAATCATTAAAATAATAGGTACACATAGATATTGTATAGCTGTGTTGTGAAAAACTTATGATAGCATCTTATTGACTAGATTAATCTTTTAGAGGTCTCAAAACCCAATATTTGCCACCAGTTATAGCTGTGTTGTGAAAAACTTATGATAGCATCTTATTGACTAGATTAATCTTTTAGAGGTCTCAAAACCCAATATTTGCCACCAGTCATAAAAGAAATTGCAAATATTTTTTCGTAGGTCTTTTTTTAAGAATTGACAATGATAGTAAGTACCTATTACTACCTATGTTACAACTTAAGGGTTGACTAATTATGATTATTGCCATACTAATTTTATGAAATAACAATGTTTCTTTGTTTTCCCTAAAAAATTCAGCAAAGACAATTACCAATTATAATAATTTCCATAATAAAAAAAAAGTTTTTTGTACCTAGTGAGGGTACTCACTTGTTCTGACCAAAGTGGGTTGGTACCACTGGCTTCCGAGTGACAATACTGTACTGTAATTTGTACTTTAAAAGTAGCTGAGCATGTCAAGTGCTATAAATATAGATCAAAATACTGTTGTAGCTAAGGAGGTCTATTCATTAATTTCCAAACCGTGAAATGAAAGGGAGAGCTGCAGATTGGCAGTATCTATGAGTGATAGTTACCTTTAGGTTGGACATGACTCATTTCCCACCACTATAAAAGTTCATATTCCTCATAAGGCTTCATAAAAGCAATAAATCAGCACTAATGTAGGTCTGTGTTATCATTTAACATTATCCATCTATCTGCATTCTTAGAAAGTAACTTGATCCACTTTCTGTCATTTATGTAACCTTAATCCTTTATTGTTTCTAAGTATTTGAATACAAACAATATATAGTTGGCTTACTCATAAGAACTATATCTGTATTATAATAGGTATACTTAAATCTTTTATAAAGGTATTATAACTTGCAAAATGCTTAAAGGTTTTATTTTATTGCATGTAGTGGCAGACGAGCCACGGCCCATCTGATGATAAATGGTAACTGTCGCTCGTGGACTCAACTATACCGAAACTATTGTCAAGCCGCTGCTCACCATTTCATCGATATGAAATGAAAGAATAAACGGCTATCTCCTGCTACAGCCAAAACGCAACAATGTGCTTCATGGCCGGTCACACGGGTAATGGTGGTACCAACCCGCTCGGGCCCGATACCAAGTGAGTACTCCCACTTGTTACCCAGCCCTCCCACCAGTCATGCAATGGATGATAATTGCTTACGGGAAGTAAGCAATTATCATTAGTCGCCTCATACGACACCCGTGGGAAAGAATGGGCTGGTGACACTTGTATTCTTAGTCCATCACCACACGGAACAGTTTTTTTAATTAAACAGTACAGCATTCTTTTCTTAATTGTGTTTTACTTGTTGCAATAAATTTTTGTTTTGCTTTGTGTAGTGTAAGCCAGCAATGCATATTGGTTGAGGTCAGCCTTTTTTTGTTATTAAGGCTGGTAAAAATGTTCCTAACCGCACACCCCGTCCTTCGGGGCAACGAACAGGGTAGTGTGGGCCTGTGGGGCCTTCAGCCACTAAAGAAACCCGCCGTGTGCCGTCTCTCCGCCTTTATTGGCGGGCCACTGGAACTATGTTACATTCCTTCGGTGGTCAACTAAGCCACCACCTACGGGCCACTGCCCCGAACGACGGGGTGTGTGGTTAGGAACATTTCTTCCAGCCTTAACAAAAAAGGTGGTGGCTTAGTTAAGCCTGTTTCCATGGGCGGTGGTTACCATTCAACATCAGGTGGGCCGTTTGCTCATCTGTCACTAACGGCAATTAAGTAAAAGTATTGATATATTTTTAGAACTTGTGGGTTTAGTAAAACTATTTGCTTAGAACAATATATTTCTTTTACCAATGCTTGATCTTATGACTTAGAAGGAAAGTCAACCAGCTTGTTGACACATGGTATGCATACTTTTCAGTTGTGTAGTAAAGGTTGATATGTCTTCCTTAACACTCTTATCTGAATTAACATTTGATATATTATTTATGGGATAACTTTTAAATACAAACAACAACTGAAATCCATTCACTACGATTAGTAGGTGACCTCACCGAGTTCTTGAGGCCAAGACTTACCAGATAGTAGGTATAAAAGTTGAGAAATAGGGAATGAAGTGCTAAAAGTAACATTTTGATCTGTATTTTAGCACTTGACATGCTTAGCTACTTTAAAGAACAAATTATTTGTGAATGTGGAAAAAGATAAGTTTAGTGCGAGCGGGATCGCAAAAAGTAAGTGAATTGGCCGTGTGGGGCCGGCTTTAGAATTGTCCCACCCCTCTCTACCCACGGGAGTCGTAAGAGCCGACTGAGGGAATATCGGGGGAGTGGGCAGCAGCACTCCCTCGAGTATTAACAACATCCACTGCGATCGCCAACCCGCCTGCCAAGCGTGGCGATTACGGCATTATCCCCCATGACGGGACCGCTCGTTGTGACGTTCTCTCGGGGAGGCCTATGTCCAGCAGTGGACGTTGAAAGGCTGATTGGATGGATGGATGGATAAAGTTAATTGAAAGATTAAAGGTCTCAAACATATGAATTAGAAAAAAATATGGAAGTTTAATGTGTTTGGTGTGGCTGGTGAAGTATTTAGTTGATTCAAGGGGAGGAATGAAAGGTAAAGAATGTTGGTTCGTATAAAGATGTGAGAAGAAAAAAAGCTTTGTTTTGTTTATCATAAATCGCGGTAATTTTTATCAAAACGATATATGATGAATGGTTTATTATGGAATGCACAGGAAAGAATTATTTAAAACTAGTTGAGGCGCGCTATTCTAAATATTATGGAATAGGTATACGTCCATGGGAATAGGTACTTTTTCTGGCATCATAGCATAAATGAAATTTCCTGTTTTGCTTCAAACGAACCTCTAATCTAAAGCGCAAACCATTCTTGGGGAGGCCTATGTCCAGCAGTGGACGTTAAAAGGCTGATGGATGAGCCGAGTTGAACGCGAAGCCCTTTTATATTTTCAATTGACTGAAATTATTTAACTTCAATGATTTGTTTGCATAGATGTCTGAACGTGGAAGAGGTCGAGCTCGAGGGCGGGCTGGGCGAGGAAATGAGCCCACTGGTCAATTTCCGAGGCGTCCAGGTGAACAACCTGGACCTCCACAACAGCAGCCACCTGGCCCTCGACCACAACCACCCACGGCGTGGGCTCCTCCTACTGTGACTCCACCTGTAAGGGCCGGCGTCCCTACACCAACAGTGCAAGTAGGACGAGCATCACACCGGTCTACTCCTACAGTACACCAAGAACATCCTGGCGATGTTGATATTCAGCAACGCATGGCAAAAGTTGATATAGGTACGAAACTATGTTGTTTTACAACCACAGGATCTTGTAATCTTTAGTTCCACATAATAAGACACTCCTATAGATATCTAATTTTTTTAGATTTTTTTTTATGTAATCTTTTTTCGCTAATTTCTTCATTATTTTAATAATTATTCTGCTATTCCGGTCAGAAACAAATTCAACACATCAAAGCTTATAAAAATCAGTGCACCCGTGCTCGAGTTATAAATGGTGTACTTAAATATTTTGTTTGTTCAAATTATAACTTATATTATTTTGTTACAGGGCAACCTTCTCAGGCTACTGGGGCAGGTGATCCTGGAGCAATAAGCGGCCGCGGGTCGCGTCGTGGAGGTGGTAGGGTATTGCCCGAACAAATGACTATATTGCGTACACGCCCTACTACTGCTCAGACTAAGAAAGGTTCGTAACATCTTATCTATTATCTGAGGAATGTGTATTCGCAGAACAAATAGGTACACATAAATCCTTGTTACAGGTACTACGGGAACAGTGATAGATTTAACTGCTAACTACTTCGTAGTAGAAACCACTCCCCAGTGGCGTCTATTCCAATACCACGTAGACTTTTCACCTGAAGAAGATAGTACAGGAGTGCGCAAAGCCCTGCTTCGTGTTCATGCTAATACGCTTGGCGGGTCAGTCTTACGTTAAATTTTTAATATACTTTTATTCGTTTCGCTTGTATCTAACTATGTAATGGATTCTTTGACTTCAAAACGTCTGATTAAATTGAAGCTACACACTTATCAAGGACCGAGGACAATTCAGTTTAAAAGTTTTATCCATTATTAAAGTTCAGTAGCTAACAAGGAACCCTTATATTACGCCATGACTCCGTCGATCTTTCCGCAGCTTAGCTTGGAGAATCTTTGTAGTAGAAAGCTATTTGTCATAAATATGCATTGACATATGCTTGTAAACTGGGGATGTCATATTTTTTTCTCGGTTACCCAATAGAGTGGGATATCGCTGGATAGGTCTTTCAAAATGGTAATTTTTGTACAAGTGTAACCAGCCAAATGGTCGTTTTCTGATGTATAATGTACATACACAACGAAATTGAAAGGAAAACTATCACAGCTAAGTAGGCTTCATGAGTTATAGTCGACCAAACTATAAAATGTACTAGGGAAAGTATAAATTTCGTAAAATTCCATTAAAACTTAGGTACTACGCACTTGAGGTATACTACGTACTAGAGAAGACGCAACGAAAAAATTCGTTCGCCACATGGTGCGCGATGCGGGCCACTGCCGGCTAGGGAATAGTATAAAAGATGCGACATTTCACTACTGTTACCATTTCTGCCTACATGTTTTTGTTTAATCATAAAAACAAATATGCTATAACATGTACAGTAATTCTAAACTAAGGCTAGTTACAACCAACACAAATATTGCTGTGCCCCCTAACACCTAATCAAGTTTTATTCTTTTATAAAATATGCATTCTATACATATCGATACCAGGTATCAATTAACGTAAGGGACATTTTGACGAAAATGAGTTAATATATCATTGGATTCAGAAATTCCCGCTCTATCGACTGCTATTATTAAAATCTCTGTATCGTTAAAAAAAGTCCCTTACAGTACAAATTTTTGGACTACGTAAAACGATATATGACAAAAAAAATTATTTAACAGTCATTAACATTTTTTCTTCCCAGAAAAATCATGTGACTCATCGTGTTAAATAATTTATACCCTTACCTTAAACCTAAAATCAGTAAATTTAAATAACATGTTCCTTACTTTAGAGTTTTTTAAGAATTATTCTCTTACATTATGATCTCGCAAAGCTACTTTTATTGTATGCTCCTTACGCAAAGCTATTTTAAGCTATTTTTATTATATATAGACGGGCCACTTGGCGTAGTCGGTAGTATAACCGACTGCCGTGCACGAGGTCCTGGGTTCGATTCCCACTCAGGACAATTATTTGTGTGAAGAACACATATTTGTGCTGCGTCTGGGTGTTTTCTATGTATTATATGTATTTATTTAAAAAAAAAAAGTTAATATATGTATTCTATCCGTAATCTGGTACCCATAGCAAGCTTAGTTTGGAGACGACGAAATGTCCCTGTATATTTATTTATTAATCAGAATGGAAGAAGTTGAATGGGCGATTAGAAGTTTGAGAAATGGTAAGACAGCGGGTATTCATATGATGTCTGCTGAAATGATCAAGCTTGGAGGCACATGTGTCTGGGGATATTTCCTGGTGCTTCTCAATTTATGTTGGAGCTCAGGAATGGTTCCCAAGGATTGGAGAAGCGCAGATATCGTGCCCTTATTTAAAAATAAGGAGTCACGTTATGACTGCAAACTACAGAGCCAATAAGCTTGACCAGTTTGGCAGCCAGTCAGTTTTGTCCGTGTGGTAACGGACTAAGAATACAAGTGTCACCACCCCATTCTTTAACACGGGTGTCTTATGGGGCGTCTAAGGGAAGTAAGCAATTATCATCCATTGCACGGCTGGTGGTATATTTCATTTAATATCTGTGAAATGAATTGGTGAGCAGCGGCTTGACAATACTCTCGGTATAGTCGAGTCCATGGGCGACGGTTACCATTTACCATCAGATGGACAGTGGCTCGTCTGCCACTACATGCAATACAAAAAAAAAAGCCAAAGTTTATGGTAAGATTATTGAAAGGAGAATGAGGATGGTGTCTGATGAATTTCTGTAAGGCACAAGGTTTCAGGTGTAGAAGGGGATGCATGTATTTTATTTGTGTAACATTGTGGAGATGCATCTGGCTGTAGGCCAGAGGGTTTTCTGCAGTTTTATGGATTTGTAGAAAGCATTTGACACGGTTGTACGAAAGGAAATTTGGGACATTTTGCCGGAATATGGTATTAACGGTAGACTGCTGCAAGCGGTGCAGTCCAACTATGTGGACTGCAGAGCTTGTGTGCGGCTGAATGATGGAATGTCGTCCTGGTTTAATGTAAATATCGGCGTTAAACAGGGCTGCGTTGTATCAGCCAGACTGTTTATCAGATATCTGGATATATGTCTACAGAGTACTAAACACTTGAATGAAATAAATGAATGTGGGAGTTCAGGTGGGTGACTTAGTGGTTAACTCACTGCTAGATGCGGACGATGCGGTCTTATTAGCTCAGTCCGCGACTTACCTAACAAACCCTAGTCGACGTAATAACTGAAGATTGTGAGAAAAGGGGCCTACGGCTGCATGTGGGCAAAACCAAAATAATGGGTTTTGAAAGCGGATAAACCAGAACTGTTGTTAAGTATCACAAGTGAATGAATTTGTATATCTTGCATCAAATTGCAACACTATAAAAGTCCTTTACAATAGAATGACGTAGCTTTAAAAAAATTAAAATTGTTTTTTGGCTCTCCTGAAAAACCGTGGTTTGTCACTTACGTTAATTGATACTTCTGGTATCGATATATATATACTACATGAGCATACTCATGGGAATTAAAATAATTTCATGGTCTGTAAATAGTTAGGAACAGATCAATATTGTAGTTTGTCATTTATATGCATAGGCAAATCTATTATGTATGAAATTCACTTAAATATAGCCACAGGCAAATTATTGACTACTTTTTTAGTTTAACTAGTTAGTTTTTTAAACCATAGTTTATTTACAATCATCATTTATTGTAATATTATTTTCCACTTTTTAGTTTCATCTGGCTATTGAAGCTACAATTTAAACTACAATTTTTAAGCAACATCTGTGCTGGCGATTCTGCTTATGTGAAAATAATGATTTTCCCTTGATATGTGACTTCAAATTGTTATTATCTTTATTTTTTTGTTTTTATGAATACCTTCGTAAAAAAAAAGCTCTAAGTTCTAGGGAATTTGTTTTTCAGCTTATATTATAGTCAAAATATAATAACTAGCAATGTTGTTAAATTATTCTTATTAACATGGTGTTTAGAAAAATGAAGAAAATAATACATTGTTCTAATCTAAAGGATAAATTCCATAATTTCTTATTTCTTGAAACCCAATATAATTTTTATCTGTTGTTTACAGATACTTGTTTGATGGTGCAGTACTGTATACCACTAAGAGGTTACATCCTGACCCTATGGAACTGTACTCCGATCGTACTTCTGACGGAGCCCGTATGAGGATTATGATTAAGGTACTTAAATAGCGGAATACTTAAATAGCTAACTAAAGGTCCGCCCAGATTTCACAAGGCTGTGATTTACTAATCATTAAAATCTATAGGATTTTAGAAGAACTAATACAGCAATACTCAACCTTTACCATAGGGGCCACATAGAGGTTTTATTTATGGAACCTGGGGCTTCATTTAAAAAAATATTGACAGGCTGCATGGAACAAGGTTGATTATGGCTGCTCTAGAACATTATTAGGAATGGTTCCCAAGGACTGGAGAAGCGCAGTCATCGTGCCCTTGTTAAAAACAAGGGTTCACGTTATGACTGTGCAAACTACAGAGCCATAAGCTTGACTAGTTTGGCAGCCTAAGTGTATGGTAAGATTGTTGAAAGGAGATGGATGACGGTGTCTGATGAATTTTTGTGTGAGGCACAAGGAGGTTTCAAGTGTGGATGAGGATGCATGGATCAAGTGTTTTCTCTGCGCTACATTGTGGAGAAGCATCTGGCTGTAGGCCAGACGGTTTTCTGCAGTTTTGTGGATTTAGAGAAAGCATTTGACACTATTGTACGAAAGGAACTTTGGGACATTTTGCCGGAGTATGGTATCAGCGGTAGACTGCTACAAGCGGTGCAGTCCAAGTACATGGACTGCAGAGCTTGTGTGCGGCTGGATGATGGAATGTCACCCTGGTTTGACGTCAATATCGGCGTTAAACAGGGCTGCGTTCTATCAGCCAGACTGTTTATCATATATCTGGATAAATGTCTACAAAGGTTGAATGAAATGAATGTGGGAGTTTAGATAAGTGACTCAGTGGTTAACTCGCTGCTATATGCAGACGATGCGTTCCTATTAGCGCAGTCTGCGACTGACCTACAAACCCTAGTCGACGTAATGGCAGAAGATTGTAAGAAAAGGGGCCTACGTGTGAATGTGAGCAAAACCAAAGTAATGGTTTTTGAATGAGAAGAAGCCAGAACAGATGTTAGAGTAGCAATAGGAAATGGTGTGCTAGAACAAGTGGATGAATTTGAATATCTTGGATGTGGATTCAGTCGGGATGGAAGGTACACCACTGATGTAGAAAGAAGAGTGAATGCGGGAAATAGAGTGAACGGAGCATTGGGACAACTTCTCGGCAGCCACCACCTCAGCCAGAAGGCACGTGTCGCAATACACAACGCAGTGAGGCTGACTGGCCGCATTCGTAACAATGACGTAAGAGAGCGAGTTGGTATGAAAGAGGGTAGTGGTGTAAAGATGCGAAAGGGAATGCTCCGATGGTTCGGACATGTGGAAAGAATGCCGGACGAGCGACTGGCTAAGAAGATATACAATGCGAAAGTGGAAGGATGTAGGTACAGGGGGAGACCGAGACTTACCTACCTAGACCAAATTGGTCATGTATTGAACGAAGGTGGAGTCAGGAGTCTCCGAAACCGGCGAGCGTGTATGAAGAGAGTTATGAATGTTGAGGAAGCGAGAGATGTATGCAAGAATAGAGCCTCTTGGCACTCTGTTCTCTCTGCCTACCCCGCAAGGGAAATGGTGTGATGATAAGTAAGTAAGTAGAACATTATTTTTACCTTCTAAACCCTACCTTCAACATTTTGCTAATATAAGATGATTACAAGAGCATCAGAAAAACAATCGATAAACATAGGCTGATACTTTGTTTTATGCTATTTAGAGATTTTAGGAAATATATTTTAATAATTCATCTTTCCACAGTTAACGTGCGATGTTAGCCCTGGTGATTACCATTACATTCAAGTATTCAATATTATTATAAGGAAGTGCTTTAATATCTTGCAATTGCAACTGATGGGTCGTGATTATTTTGATCCTGCAGCTAAAGTGAGTAATTTATTTATTTATTTTATTTTCGATAAACAAACAGTGATTTATTACAAATATTAAAACTAATTAAACTCTAAACACCAATTATATGTTTTCACATTAAGTATAAGATTCTATAAAATGGCTAGTTTGTTAGAAAATACCTAATTAGAAATTAAGACAAACTTAAATTAATATTATTGTTTAGGTTCGAAGAACAAAAACTAGGGCAAATCACGCCAATACAAATGAAAAAATAAAACTAACTAACAATAAGTTTGAGAAACATTAAACCATGTATTCGCCATGTAAACTGACTTATGTTAGATATAATATACAAAATAGACATTTTTTCGATTGTATAAGATTTTTCATGTGTATTTTAGATTGATGTACCAGAGTTCAAGCTGCAAATCTGGCCTGGATACAAGACTACTATTAACCAGTTTGAAGATCGTCTCTTGATGGTCACAGAAATTGCTCATAAAGTATGTTTGCAGCCTTATTCATTAGTTGTATACATTATGTTGTTAATTAATTAATCACATGCCACTACTATTAATTTGTAATTAACATACTAAACCTTTATTCAGGTGCTACGAATGGATACTGTACTCCAGATGTTAACTGAGTATGCCAATACCAAGGGTAGTCAGTATAAAAAAATATTTTTGGAGGATGTAGTAGGTAAGTAACTAAAAAACATCACCACACTGAAAAAATTCTTGCATTTTTATGTATTACCATGCTTCAAAGTTAAAAAAAATTTTGAAATTTTGTGACATTAAATGATATAATCATTTAATGTCACAAAATCAACGGGAAACGTTTTTATGACTGGCGAGTGAGAGTTTATGGAAGGCTCTGCCTTAACTGGAAGGCAATTATTTTTCTTTTTCGAGCTAATTGGTTTTTTACACAAAATGTTATGTATTGTTGACATTCAGTCAATATGTTTATGTAAACAAATTATATCTATAAATTAATATCAGACAAATACAAAGCAAAGTTATACTATGATGGTTTAGTATATAACTATTAACAATGTGGTATTAATATGAACAACTATAAAACTAAAGAAATTTATAGGTAAAATTGTGATGACCGATTACAACAAAAGAACCTACAGAATTGATGATGTCGCTTGGAATGTGACACCACGCTCCACATTTAAGATGAGGGAGGAGATGGTGTCTTACATGGATTATTACAGCAAGGTAGATTAATTATTTAACTATTATTTATATTTTTAACTATACTATTTCTATTTCTTTATTTTCTCAATGACAGTTCTAATTTGATAGTTGTAGTGTTGTGACCAAATAAGTAATGATATTGATCGCATATATTTATTATATTTTGAACAAAGACAAATATAACAAAAACATTCAAATATATTTTTTCAAGGTGGGAACATTCAATGGCTCGCCGCCATTTTGTGTTTGTTTTAATCTGTCACTCGCAACAAGACGGTCGTGCTAGTCACTACATTTCTGTTTGCTGAGTTTTTTCACATTATTCATACGTTACGTTGTGTATTTTGTGTTCCCCCGTGTTGATTGCTGCCCAGCTGTCAAATATCAAAATGCCGAAAGGATCTGTTCTGAAAAGGCAGGCGAGAGAACTGTTGATCAAGGTTCGTAATTACTTTGAAGCAGAGTATCAAAATGGTGGTCCGCTATTACCACTGTCGCAAGTGCGAGATCGTGTTGCGGCCGCATTAGGAATTGTAGACCTACTGTTGTAGACCTACTGTTTTAAAAATTACTACCGAAGCTTACGGTACAAGCGGCATGCAGAAAAATAAGCTTCGTACGCCGAAGAAAAAACGCCAACCACGTCGTGTGACATCGGTTGATAACTTTGACGCTGACGCTATTCGACTATTACTTGCGTAAAGAAATTCCAACACTTAAAAAAGTTGTTGTTTCTTTACGTGAATGTGGTTTGTTCCATGGCCAAAAAAACTCATTAAGCTAGCTAACCTTGGTTTTGAAAGAAATTGGATTTTCTTATAAAAAATCGGACAAACGTAAAATATTGATGGAGCGTCACGACGTTGCTATGGCTCGCTGCGAATTTTTGAGCGAAGCCAAAAAGATATCAGATTGGTCAAATGTTATTTTCACTGACGAGACTTGGTTAAATGCATACCACACAGTATCTAAGAACTGGACTGACGACACCGCCGCTTCTACTAGTTCAGTGCCAATGGGAAAAGGTGAACGCCTTATCATATGCCATGCAGGGTCTACGAAAGGATTCGTGGCAGATGCCTTACTGGCCTTTAAATCCAAGAAAACACTACGGACTACCACGAAGAAATGAACGCGGAGATTTATGAAGGATGTTTTCTGGAAGAACCGTGCATAATTATTATGGACAACGCTACATATCACTCCAGAAAAATTGATAAAATGCCGACGCAGGCCAATAAAAAACAAGAGATAATTGACTGCCTCCAACGTCATGACGAAAATGTGGATGATACTTTATTAAAAATACAATTAGTGAATATTTTAAAATCGAAAAAAAGTCTCCCTAAAAGATATGTTATCGACGAAATAGCTGCCGAATGTGGTCATTGGTTTGTTAGAGTTCCGCCGTATCATTGCCAGTACAATGCTGTAGAACTAATATGGGCACAAATCAAAGGACACGCCGCTCGAAACAATACCCATCCCCCTTTTACGGCAAACAAGATGTTAGATTTATTAAAAAATGCATGTGCGGAAGTAAATGCCGAAAACTGGGAAAAAATTGTGAGAAGAACCCAAAACATCGTCGGATTGGGAAATTCATGTGGCATTCGATAATACAGAAGTACAGGAACTTAAAATAAATGTTGGGGAGAGCTCATCGAGTGACGGTGACGATTCATTAAATTTTGATTAAAATAAATAAATAAAGATTAGCTGTCGTTATAATTATTTCGTTTCATTGTCGAGTACCACCTACTTATTTTACAACAGCATCAAAAAATTTAAAGAAGTAGTCATTATCAATCAAAAAATAATACGTGTGACATCTTGTTATGAAATATAATATTAATTAATAAATTTGTACAAAAGTATTCGGTAGTAGTTTAGTTTCTTACATTTTGTAAAAAAATATCGGGTCTGTTATCGTGTTACGTTTATCGATAGCTCCCATCCCTATCAGTTTCTCCGACTGGTATAACCTTGTACGTGCGTAAGCGTCATATTTTTATAAAATAATGCATACATAATGTTAACTGCCTCGGTGGTGTAGCGGTAGTGTATGCGACTGCTAATCATGAGGTCTCGGGTTCGATTCCCGGGTCGGGCAATGTTATTGAGCTTTTTCCTAAAAAGAAAAATTCTCAGTAGCAGCCCGGAGTTTGGAAATGTGCCCGGTAGACGTCAATAGGCTCTCCCCCTATTACGTGGGACTTAAACATAGCTGGCGAGTCGTGGGTGTGTAATACACCTCTGCCTACCCCTTCGGGGAATACAGGCGTGATGCTATGTTTTGTTTTTTTTTACATAATGTTAAAAAGACGCTCGTTCAAATTTCATCATCGAGCTGTCATCGAGAAAATAAAGAAATGGAAATAGTATAGCTGCTAGCACGCATCAACACAATAAATAGATTTTGTTAATACTTTGAAAATTTTATGTGAGTTGTTTATGCGGGACATAGGAACTCCTTATCAGGATAAAATCCAATTTATTGTGTATAAGGTTAAATTGTCAAAATTTAAAACTTATTTGGTTCATTAAACACAAAGTGAAAAATGTGAAATCGAAAATAACAGTCACGAGCAGGATTCGAACCTGCATCTCCTGGATACCGTCCAGATGCTTTGCCAATTCAGCCATCGTGACCCTTGCTCCTGACTGCTAATTTCGATAACACATTCATACTTAACGTCTTTGGGTGACGCCTGCACCATCTGTCGGAAGTATTTTCATACATTATACCTTACTTACTTTATAGAATGTATTTACTTACTTTATAGAAATACAACATCCGTATACAAGACCCAGGCCAGCCCTTGCTTATATCACGTTCGAAACCACGAGACATCCGTGCGGGAATGCCTGAACTCGTGTACCTCATCCCTGAGCTGTGTCGCCAGACAGGTTTGACGGACGAGATGCGTGCTAACTTCAGGTTGATGCGCGCCTTAGACAACCACACCAAAATTGGACCGGATAAGAGAATTCAAAAATTGATGAACTTCAACCAACGTTTTACACAAACCCGTGAAGTAGTACAGGTAAGGGTGTTTTTGTATTTATACTATTTTAAAGTTGAACAGCTATGTCTGTACATTTACTTTTTTATATCTTGATGTGAAACATCTAATGCGGAGGGAGGGTAAAATCTTTTGTTTTATTAAACACAAAGTGAAAGTGTCTTGTTTTACTTATCCCGTTCAAATCTTGCAAGTTAGATTTGACACACTTCCTGGTTTCTGATTGAGCTGAAATTTTACAAGCATGTGTATATCTCGTATGATGACATGGAGCTAATCTGATGATGGAGCTGGAAGGTAGACATAGGAACTCTAAAATGAAACGGTGCAACCCCATCGAGTTTGGGCTCTTATGATTCGTCGACGAGTACTTTGCCTCTAGATGGTATCCAGGGTCTGCTGATGAAGCTGGAAGGTGGCCACAGTAACTCTATAATGAAACGACGCAACCCCATCGAGTTTGGACACGATTGATTCGTCTTGATGAGTACTTTGTCTTTAGATGGTATCCAGGGTCTGATGATGGAGCGTGAAGGTGGCCATGCGAAACTCTGTAATTAAATAGCGCAACTCCATCGAGTTAAGGCACGTTTGAAATGTCTTGACTAGTACTTCAGTGCTAGATGATATCCAGGGTCTGACGATGGAGCTGGAAGATGGCCACAGTGACTCTGTAATGAAAAGACGCAACCCCATTGAGTTTGGAATCGTTTGATTCGTCTTGACGAGTACTTTGTCTTTAGATGGTATCCAGGGTCTGATGATGGAGCTAGAAGGTGGCCGTAGGGCCCATAGGAACTCCGTTATAAATTTACGTAAATCCATCTAGTTTGGGCTCGCATGATTTGTCTTGACGAGTACTTTGTCTCTAGATGGTATCCAGGGTCTGACGATGGAGCTGGAATGAGCTCACAGTAACTCTGTAATGAAACGACGCAACCATATCGAGTTTATACTCGTTTGATTCGTCTCGAGGCGTACTTTGTCAAGTTATGATCATTTTATTTCTACAAAATAATTTCGATATGTTTTCACATCTGGTAGACATCCCGCGACGTCTAGTTTTTATTTATTTTATATTATGCTATTTAGGCTTCTTTGAATAAAAACAATTTTTTTTAGAATTTCTGATTCTTTATCTGTTTGTCCAGGCATCTCACCAAAAAGTACTGAACAGATTTTGATGATATTTTTTGTTTGATAGCTCTTGATTAGATTTAAAAACTGGTATATTTGTTATCCTGCTACTGTATCGAGAACAAGTAGATATAACCAAAAAAAACTAGCTTTGGAACTTGTGGAGCTGCAAGCAAATGTTAGTTTCTAGTAAATTCTTAATCTATGCTTAAGTCTGTAAATCTATAGGCATAGTTTTGAGTTTTCTCATGGTTTATTTACATATATAATATACATAGATAATGCTAGTTAATAGTTCATAACAAACACATAGCATCACGCCTGTATTCCCCGAAGGGTTAGGCAGAGGTGTATTTACACACCCACGGTTCGCCAGCTAAGTTTAAAGTCCCACGTAATAGGGGGCGCACCTATTGCGGTCTACCGGGCACATTTCCAAACTCCGGGTTGCTACTGAGAATTTTTCTTTTTACGAAAAAGCTCAATAACACTGCCCGACACAGGGATCGAACCCGAGACCTCATGATCAGCAGTTGCTCACACCACTGTTGCACCACCGAGACAGTTAATAGTTTCAATAGTTCATAATACATGGTTATACTAATATATTTTTTCAGGAAATGGGTTCTTGGTCATTGAAACTGTCAAAGGATTTAGTTAGATTCAAAGGGCGTCAATTGCCCCCTGAAGCTATCATACAGGGTCAAAACGCAAAGTATCCAGCCGGAGATACCACAGAAGGTTGGACACGAGAAATGCGGTGAGTGGTATCATATGCTTACTGTAAATAAATCATACAAGTGTTTTATATGAGTATATGCTCTGGACCGCTAAACATTTACAGTCACTTAATGGTGACAACCAATAGATCCCCAGATTGGAAGGGTTGTTCTATTAAATTAGCTAAGCATGTCTATATATGCTATATCACTTTCTAGCTCTTCTCATTCCCAATTTCACCTTTTGTATCTGTCCAAATTCTAGAGAATACAATAAAATAATTTACATAATTACAAATTTTATTGGTTAATTGAGTTTTACAAAGACCTTGAATGCTATAAAATATTTGAAACATATAACACCCCAAAATTTTATAGGGTGTTTATATTGTTACAATAATAAATATTATAATGTTATTATTTCAGCTCAAAACAATTATTGGCTCTTGCTGACCTGCCCTCGTGGGTTGTAATAACGCCAGAACGACAACGCCGTGACGCAGAAGGGTTTATGGATCTGATCATGAAAACTGGTTCTGGTGTTGGCTTCCGTATGCCCAAACCAGAGATAGGTGAGAATGTTATCGTTATACACGTGGTAAAGCACAACTATATCACTGACATGAACATTTTTTGCTGATCACATTATAGTTGTGAAGCAGCTGTGTGCTTTACTTCATCGTGATCTCTACGATACCAATTGGAATAAAATTATGAGTACATTGAGTATGTAACATAATGTTTCCTTTGCCCTTCATGTGAACAACAGTTATAAACATATTGCGATCTCAAATAAACTGGATTATTGTTGTTGTGGTTACTAGATTATGGTACTATATAGTATTGATTTGATGTGTGCTGCTCTTGTTTTGATTGTTTTCTACAATTACCTGTATTGGGATGAAAATAACTAAATCTCATACGAAAGTGTTTTGTGTGATACCAGAAAAAAAACATACAAAAATTCTAAATCAAATAATTTTTTGTTCAGAGGCCCTAGAGTCAGAGCCAGTACAGTAGTCAGAGCCTAGCCTTTTTTTTCGTTAAGGCGGGAAAAAATGTTTCTAACCGCACACCCCGTCGTTTGGGGTAACAAACAGGGTAGTGTGGGGTCTTCACCCACTAAAGAAACCCGCCGTGTGCCGTCACTCCACCTTTATTCGCGGGCCACTGGAACTATGTTACATTACTTCAGTAGTCCGCCGGTGGACCAAATACGAGTACTTACGTAGCTGGGTAGGTACCTAATTAATAAATAAATAGGTAATTAGTTGTTTGGGTGATTACGAACTGTTTGATGTAAATGAGTGCTGATCACATCAAATGTACAGACAGCTCTATTACAGCTTTATATACAGAAATACAGATTACTCTTCTTTGCCATTCATCGAGATGAATCTTCCAAGCATAAAATTTTATAAAAATATTTTTTTTATACTTACAGTAACCATTCGAAACGATGGGCCCATGGAATACGCAAATATGTGCGAGCAGGTCATAGCTCGTAAAAATCCGGCGTTGATTCTGTGCGTTCTCGCAAGAAACTTTCCTGATAGGTTAGTAACATTTTGTGTGCTTCTGTAACTGAATGTTCGTAATAAGGAATTCATTTCACAAATTTTTATTCAGGTATGAAGCTATCAAAAAGAAATGCACTGTCGATCGGGCAGTACCAACGCAAGTGGTGTGCGCCCGTAACATGACTAGCAAATCGGCTATGTCAATCGCAACAAAAGTCGCTATTCAAATTAATTGCAAAGTAAGGATTTTTTCCAAATTTATTGGGACTTGTCTTTTGCAGACTGGGATTGGTGTAGCCGTGAAGTTCAAATGCAGTATTGGGACACACCCATATCCACTACAAGTATCTTATATTATTGACAAAAATCATTAAAACTGCTTAATTTAATTAGTAAAAAATCACGAAACTACAAATTCATATATTATGTTCTTGTCTCTAAGTTCAAAAAAATAAGCTTCATTATTGTCTATAAATAATACTAACCTAATAAAAAGGGTTAGGAAGGAAGCTTAGATTAAATAATAAAAAACCTCAAACATAGCATCACGCCTGTTATCCCCGAAGGGGTAGGCAGTGGTGTATTACACACACACGAATCGCCAGCTATGTTTAAATCCCACGTAATAGGGGGCGAGCCTATTGCCGTCTACCGGGCACACATTTCCAAACTCCGGGTTGGCTACTGAGAATTTTTCTCGGCCCGGGAATCGAACCCGAGACCTCATGATCAGCAGTCGCTTACACTACACAGCTGCACCACCATGAAAGCCTCAATGAACTACAATAGATTGTGTGCTTCAAAACACTGCCCGAGAACCACCATTAATTTGAAATACATTTAAATCTGTAATAGTTGTAATTAAATTTATTATCCACAGCTCGGCGGTAGTCCCTGGAGAGTGGAAATTCCTCTGGCGAGTGTAATGGTTATTGGATACGATGTGTGCCATGACACGCGGTCTAAAGAGAAAAGTTTCGGTGCCTTCGTATCAACGCTGGATCGGCACATGACTGAGTACTACTCAGTAGTCAACGCTCACACATCTGGCGAAGAACTGAGTGCTCACATGAGCTTTAACATTGCGTCAGCACTCAGAAAATACAAGGAAAAAAATAGTTAGTATCTCTTTAGTAAGAACACACTGTTGTATAGCCTAAATACATATTTTAGTACATAGGTGGCCTAACCCTTGTTTTACCGCGCACTGAAGTTCTCTTTTTCCTCATTCACAAATAATTTGTTCTTAAAAGTAGCTGAGCATGTCAAGTGCTAAAATTCAGATCATAATGTCATAATGTTATAAAATAAAGTTAGCAGTATATCCCTTGAGCACGAAAAATCTGAATTAGACCACTTGCGCTGGCAGCTCCAATTAGAAATGGTAAGTATGCTTATCTATATACAACATAATATATATTTTTATTTCATAGATGCATTACCTGGACGTATTTTCATATACCGTGATGGTGTTGGTGATGGCCAAATTCCATATGTTCACAGTCATGAGGTAAGTAATGTTTTATTTATAACCCATTGTGAAAGTGGAAAGATGTCAGAGGGAGGCCGGGACTCTCCTACCTAGACCAAATCGGTCATGTATTAATAGAAGAATTGAAGGTGGAGTCAGGAGGCTCCGAAACCGGCGAGCGTGTATAAAGAGAATTATGAATGTTGAGGGAACGAGAGATATGCAACAATAAAGCCTTTTGGCACTCGGTTCTCTCTGCCCACCCCGCAAGGGAGATAGCGTGATGAGAAGTAAGTATAACCCATATCCATTAAACACAGTGAAAAATGTGAAATCGAAAATAACAGTCACGAGCAGGATTCGAACCTGCATCTCCTGGATACCGTCCAGATGCTTTTGCCAATTCAGCCATCGTGACCCTTGCTCCCGACTGCTAATTTCGATAACACTTTCATACTTAACGTCTTTGGGTGACGCCTGCACCATCTGTCGGAAGTATTTTCATACATTATACCTTTATTACTTTATACATTTTTCACTTTGTGTTTAATGTATGTTGCTAAGCATGTCAAATGCTAAAAATATATATAAATATATCTAAATAACCCATATGCCTTATTATATGGTTGACTTACAATTCATCCTTGCATTGTTACCACAAGGAGCCATTTTTGGTTTACTGGTTTTGTTTCAAGTTAAGTTTCGTGGTACAATCTACTTAATTTTACTTTAGTCTTTTTTATGTTTTTGTAACCTAAGGAATAACTTCAATAATAGAATAACTCCTTTAGACAAAAGCGAGGTGTACGTTCTGCGTTTGAGTCCCTCCATCCACGGCAGATATTATTTGAACTTAACGACACTTACAGAAAGTAATAATATCACTGCGTCTTCAGTTGACCATAATAGGAAGACATTAAAATTGATAATGAATAATTATACTAAAATACGAACCTAATCTATTTCTTTTAGGTTAATGAGATTAAAAAGAAACTAGCGGAAGTGTATGCGGGTGCTGAATATAAGCTGGCGTTTATAATAGTATCGAAACGTATCAATACTCGCATATTCCTGGATCGTGGACGTACTGGAGAAAATCCACGCCCCGGCACTGTCATAGATGATGTTGTCACATTACCTGAGCGGTAAGATTCGCTTTGTCCGTCTTAGTTGTGCTCACCTCTTATATAATACTAGCTCATCCGACCTTCGTACCGCCATTTTTTTTTGTGAATATTTTTCATAGGATGTTATTAAAGTACTAATATTGCTATTGAAAAATAGGGTTTGGCAGTAGAAGGATGAAAATTTAGGGTTGTATGTTTTCTTAATGCCAAATCATAAAAAAAATCTTGTCCAAAAAATTAAAAAAATTTAATTTGGTGTGGACCACCCTTATCACTTAGGGGTATGAAAAGTAGTTTACATCATCATCATATTCTCACACATACTGAATATACACACAAAATTTCCTAATAATCTGTCAAGCCGTGTCGGAGGAGAATGGCGACAAACACTGACACGAGAATTTTATATATTACATGTAATTTTTGGTAGACAGATAGAGCAGATAGCCAAAACTAACTATCTCCTAGTTCTTATTATTCACAATGATATTGGGGTTTTGACTTTATAATCTAAAGACATTCTGCAGAATACCAGTTTTTCAACATGGCGATTGTCATAATATGCCTCCACAATGCAGTGATAGGAAAACAGACCGTACGATATTCTGAGTTTATAGATGCCCAAATGTTAGGTGATACTTACCATACTCGCTATAACAGCCGGACCAACATAAAATATTAGATATGGGCCGAATGTGATTTTAACCGAATACGAACTTCGGCCGAACATTCGGTAAATATACAAAATTCGGCCGAACTTCGGTATGTGCTTTCTCGGGAGTAACTTGTCGTGTTCTGTGTGTATTTTTTATGAAAGACAACTTCGTAAAACAATAAGTGTAAGGGTGACACATTATTTCAAATTATTGGGTTTATTGATTTATCCTGGATTGCGAAAAAAAAATCATATATACATTTTAATTTATCTATAATAATTATAGTTTAGCGTATCTACAAGTAACCCTGATTAAATTATTCTAGACTAGAATATTGGTATATGTGACTTATTTTACAGCTGTGACAGATTTTATTTCTCTTTATCTTAGTTGAAACCAAACCTTTTTCTTACACCGAATGTTCGGCATTTAAGACCGAACTTCTGCCGAATGCCGAAGTTCGGTTCAAGCCACCGAAATTCAGTTAAACCGACTGTAAAACGAATTTCGGCCCATACCTATAAAATATATTTACATTAAAAAGTGTTTCCATGAGGATCAAACTCTGAACCCTTGCGTGACAGATTATTGTTTGAAGTAAAGAAAAAATCATTATGCTCCCTACAGATACGACTTCTACTTGGTTTCACAAAATGTTCGCGAAGGTACCATCTCGCCGACTGCGTACAATATTATTGAAGACACAACTGGACTTCCACCAGACAGGGTAAGATATAAAAATAATTATTTACTCATTAAAGTAACTTGAAATTTTTGGAATTTTGTAGGTTTGTATTTGTAATGTAAATGTGACATTATACCATTAAACTAAGGATAAAGGTTCCTTACACAAAATGGAGAGTTGCTTATTGATAACAATCGTTGATTAGATTAGATTCTTCACACAAGGGACACAGCTTTTAACTTTGTATAAAACTGAGGTCCATTTGTGTGTGGAATACTAACATTTAATACAAGTGGTGTTTATAATAAGTATGAATTATATCTTTTGATATTATCTGGAATCGATGGAGGAGCATTCTAAAATGTTATTTGACCAAATAATGGTCATTTGGTTATGAGCAATTTTATAAACCTTAAACGCGCGCACAGTGGCGTCAGCCTGGTATTGTACATAATGCAAATTGAGGAGTACACGCAGGAACTACTTATATATTTTATCCATCCATAAACCACGTTCGGAGGACCAGGCCAACAATGGGCAAATCCAGTCATAGTAGACATTCCATCATCTCAAATTTAATTATTTACACTTTAGGCTATATTATGATCACGGTCAGGAATGTCATGTACCTACTCGCTTAGAGCTGAAAAAATATTGAACTACAATTAAGAATTAAATTATTTCAAAAGTTTGACATTGCAAATCGTCAAGGTATCTAAGAAAAAAAAATGCTTCTATCTTAATTGTTCCAACCCTAACATGTGAATTCATTTGTTTCAGATTCAATGGTTGACATACAAATTAACTCATTTGTATTTCAACTGCTCGGCACAAGTTCGCGTGCCGTCTGTGTGCCAGTATGCTCATAAGCTGGCTTTCTTGGCGGCCAACAGTCTTCATAATCATCCTCATTATTCATTATCTGATACTTTGTATTTCTTGTAAGTCAACTTACACAAGATTTCCATCCAATCTTGGGTGAAATTAATTTTTGATTACCTCAGTCATATTTTTTATTATATTTTAAACGTGAGTCACGTTTGCTGCGATGAGTAGCGCAAGTTTTTATTTCATATTTTTTTGTACTTCCTTGACTCATTGTGGCCACCGCAGACATGTAATTTTGGTTTGATGATTGTAAGAGAACTATTTAGAATAATAAGTTGTTAAAAGATGATAGGAGATGCATATGCTTGTGCATATGATTCACGAGCAGCACTTTTAACCATTCATAAATTAGTGATTGTTTTACTGCGACTGTACCAGTCTAATCTAGTTTGTAAGTAATAAGAGTTCTATTAAAGCAAGCTGACTTAACTACTTTTTCTTTGATTATTATCAACGACATGGTGCCCTATTGTTACTGGCATTTCATCATGTCGAGTCCACCGAGTATGAATCTTAAAAGTGAGAGCCGGAGCGCATTTGAATAACTTGTTATGTTTATAATAAGACTTTATTGTGATAAGTATTTTTCGAAATAAATTTTCTATATTTGGAACACTTATTTTATTTACCCAAAATTAAGTTAAGCATGTTTGTCATGGCTGGCACATAGTAAAGTCTGTATGCTTATCCGTAATACGTACTTTATTCATACCTTCTGTCCCACTATTGGACTCCTCTAGTGAGATGTGATGTGAGATGAGCCACAGTCTATCAATCTGGCCCAGTTCGGGTTGGCAGACTTCACAAACCGTTGAGAAAATCTCTGGGCATTTCCCCACGTTTTCCTCCACCGAGCAGTGATAAATGGTAAACACATACACAAAATTTCGAAAAGTCAGATGTGTGCCAGACTAGGTTTGTAGATTGGGGAACGAACTCAATACCGCTGTCTTTGTAGTCCTTGATTTTACTGTTAGGCTATTACTGCTAAGCTACTAATATTGTGATAGTGCAACTGGGTTGTTACGCCTTCACGCCGTAACTCCTGAACCGATAATCATGAAATTCATGCAGCATATAATCGGAGAGCCCGGAAAAGCACACAGGCTATTTATGTGGCGTAAAGTGACTTATTATTCGGAAATCACGTAGACAGTGGCGATACAAGAACCGCTTCAAACTACAAAACCAGCAGGATCATTGTCCTTTTCTGGTATGGAGGGTATATTTTCTGGGCTTATGTCTTTTACATGGATAATCTATACATATTATGTCATCCATCCATCTATCACCCTTTCAACGACGTCCGCTGCTGTACATAGGCTTCTCCAAGAGAACGTCACAACGAGCGGTCCCGTCATGGGGGATAATGCCATAATCGCCACGCTTGGCAGGGGGGTTGGCGATCGCAGTGGATGTTGTTAATACTCGAAGGAGTGCTGCTGCCTATACCCCCGGGTACTCCCTCAGTCGGCTCTTGCGACTCCCGTGGGTAGAGAGGGGTGGGACAATTCTAAAGCCGGCCCCACACGGACAATAATATGATGTACTTATATTAAAAATGGAGTGTCTGTTTGTAATGTCTAAATAACAGCTTTTACTAAATGTATACGAGAGTATAATATACGCTGACGAAGTCATCAGCTAGTAGGTAAATAGGTAGTAAAGTAAAGACTAGCCTTTGCTGTGAAGTCACGGCTTTGTCTGTGTGAACTTCGGACTCAAATCATTTTATGCCACAGGATTATCGGGATAAAAATGTTTTTATCCCAATCTCAGATCAAATAAAAAGTTAAGGTAGATGGAACTTTGCGAACAACGAAGTGAGGCCGGTTTATAAAGATGTAGTGCGTGGGCCGGTGTTGCAATCATTATTCAAATTACCCCAATATTACAAAAATAATGTTACTAATTGTTAAAACACGATAGAACAAGTGTTCTATCAGCCATTCGGACGCGAAGTGTATGTAAAAATTAGTGGCGGTAGTGAAAAGGATATGGGAACAAGAATATTTTAAAAATAAAATTACTGTGTATTTTATTTTGTGCATTATTATTTATTTAAAAACCTTTGTGCTGAATTAATTTCTTGTAAGATTGCCTCTTACTTTCAATCGATTTGGAAATTGTTTCTAACTTAGCAATATGGTGGAACCTAATGCTTAGGTATTTCTCAGTAACGGACCGTATTAAATTAATTTTATGTTCGTGTCCAGCATATTCGTGTTTATCTCTAAATTAATAAAAACCTGGTTGTTGCCCTGTTGTTTCACACAAATGATGGTATGCTTTGCAAGACAGTCAAGTGCACCGCCCGTTTCCCTGTAATTTATTGCAATATGCAGAAGCGGCGCAACAACACACACCAATTACATATTTATACCGTTATTTCTTTCTAAACGTGTTTGCCGTTCTACAGGGCATCCTCGGGGCAACTATTACGACAAGCGATTGTATTCCGTGTGGTGACGGACTAAGAATACAAGTGTCACCACCCCATTCTTTCCCACGGGTGTCGTATGAGGTGACTAAGGGAAGTAAGCAATTATCATCCATTGCATGACTGGTGGTAGGGCTGGGTACCAATTGGGAGTACCCGTAATTGCTATCGGGCCCGCGCGAACGAGTAGGTAAAAAGCACATCAGTGTATTTTGGTTGTAGCATAAGATGCCGTTTATTCTTTCATTTCCTATCTGTGACATAAAATGGTGAGCAGCGGCTTCACAATACTCCAGGTATAGTAGTCCATGCGCGACGGTTACCATTTACCATACGCAATAAAAAAAAATACATTAATTGAGTAGAGTAATAACACAAATCAAAATTTTTAGTCACCACCGACATTTTTTCTACATGAAGACCAATTGTTCGAATCGATCACGTCAGCTTTTAAACAAAAAAGAACTGCATCAAAATCGGTCCATTCGTTTAGGAGCTAAAATGCCACAAACAGACACTCACGCACACAGACAGGTCAAACTTATAACATAACACTCCCCTTTTGGTATGGGGGTAAAAAAACGAGTCACATTGCCCAAAAATAGGGTAAACTATAACAGTTTATAATGGCAACACTTGTATGTTTCAAGCAATAAACTCAATTTTATTTTGATTTATTGAAAATATTGGTTTCCAAGTTTACTTAAGTGTGAAATGTGATTCGATCCTGTTTTTTATCTCTTGTAGTTTGGTTTTTACACCCTTTCACAATTCGGCATTTTTACATAGTAAATTATGATATTTTTGATGACGTTTTAATCGAAGCGCCGCGATAGCTCGACTGTTTATATCTCCGGTAGGAGTAGTATTGTTCTGTGGTTTATATCACAGAACAATATTAGGTACTAACAGGTACTAACCTCAAGAGGTTTATATATACTCTTTGGCTCGACTGACAATTCAAGGCGTAGTTTCGTTATACGTGTGTGCGCTCGGACCAATAATTAAAAGTGGGCGATACAAATCGTATATAAATACGAAATCTGTAATTGGTACAATATCTAAAAATCGCTTACTGGCTCGTTCGAAATCTAAGTATTACAATATCAGATTTGCGATGTACTGAATACTCGCTCACTCGTCTGTACCTAGGCGATACGATACGCATCGGCCGCATGCGTGCGACAAAGCGCGTAAAATACAAATATTACACTAGTTAGAGCGGTACAGCAATATTACAATATCAGATTTGCGATGTACTGAATACTCCCTCACTCGTCTGTACCTACGCGATACGATACGCATCGGCCACATGCGTGCGACAAAGCGCGTGAGATACAAATATTACACTAGTTAGAGCGGTACAGTAATATCACAATTTAAGATTTTTGAACAGATTTGATATAAATATTATATTTTATATAAATTTAAATCTTAATGCTATACAAATAAAGCTTACTTTCTGTTAAGTGCTAATCATGATATCAATGATGTCTAAAATTTTAATTATTTAGCCTTGAACTTGAGCGAATTTTGGTACTTATGGACCATTATGCACGTAATAGTTTTATTAGGTACTTGTTTAATTGTGTCCGAATAATTGCGTAAGAAAGTTTCATTTATTTTAATTTCCTTCGCGTTCTAAATTTAGAAAGATTTATGTATTATGGACGTTGGGGATTGTTTTAATGGATGTTTTAATTAATATGTAGGTAGGTCCACATCCTCACACACTTACAATAAGTTAGTTATTTATTTCTACGCTAGAAATTCCCTAAAAATACTCTAGATATAATTTATATAGTAAAACAACGTTTGCCGGGTCAGCTAGTGATAAATAAATACCGAATTAAACATCTATTATATAAGTACGAGTATATCTACAATACCGAATTGTATTGTAATCTATGATATTGTCGTATCCTATTTGCGCATCGGATTTGATTTCTGAAATCTGAATCTACTCGTATGATGGATACGCGAACGTAAAATATCTAGATATTAAAATATAAGATTTTGAAATCTGATATTGAAAATCGAAATCTGATTCAGATACGATTCTCAGAAAACGCGATACGACGTACGCCTACCAATAATACACTGGACGGAGTCTTAGCTTCAAATGCGTGTCAATTTTTTATGTGTGCGTTTCACGTTTTGTCATTGTGTGCGTAATCTAGTGTTGTAGAGAATGACGCCACAATGTCGATTATCGATAACCAGACTACCAGTACTAGTAAAATCTGATGCAGTACCAAGTATATTTAAAGGATATCCTAAATATTATATCTAACAGAGTGCACGTTACACCATCCATCCATCAGCCTTTTAAAAGTCCACTGCTGGACATAGACCTCCCCAAGAATGGGGGGTAGCACCGTAATCGCCACGCTTGGCAGGCGGGTTGGCGATCGCAGTGGATGTTGTTAATACTCGAAGGAGTGCTGCTGCCCACTCCCCCGGTATACCCCCGGGTACTCCCTCAGTCGGCTCTTACGACTCCCATGCGTGGAGAGGGGTGGGACAATTCTAAATCCGGCCCCACACGGCACATTACACTACGATCCTATACTATATATACTTTTATAAAGCTATAGGCTATATAGGCGTCTGAACACAAAACAATCTTTTTTAGTTTTTTGTTTGTTTGTTCGTTCGCGCAACACGCAAAAATTACTGAACGGATTTTGATGCATTTTTTTATTTGATAGCTCTTGTTTAGACTTAGAACGTTAGAACTCGTATACATTTTATCCCGCTACTATATCGCGAACCTGAGATATAACTATATAGTTTCACCACTATGAAAATAAAATTAAAAATTATTGATTTAATCAACTTTAACCAGGCAGTAAACGTACAATAAAACATAGAACTGGTGGTCTGGTTATCGATAATCGACATCGTGGCGTCATTCTACACAACACTAGATTACGCACACAATGACAAAACGTCAAACGCACACATAAAAAATTGACACGCATTTGAAGCTAAGACTCCGTCCAGTGTATTATTGGTCCGAGTAAAAAACCTATAGATGTAGCCATCGCGTGGCCACCTGGCCACTCATGAGACAGCAAAATTACAATTCAGTGTGACTGTTACGTACAATTCGCAAAATAAATGTGGCAAAAATTAAATGAAGATCACGATATAATTTTTACCGCTATCTGAATAAATCACTAATTGATTATTAATACATTAATATGGATCACTTATTATCCTAATTAATATTGTGAATGCAAAATTATGCGAGAGTTTAGAGATAATAAACTCTCACAAAATTTTAACCTTATAAAAATAAAATGTATAATATTTTTTTATTCTTTATTTAGTTTCGGGACTTTTATCGAACATGGATATGCCAGTCCTATTGTACTCTTCTTAACTAATAACAATCTCACCTAATCTAATCTAAGCAGCAGGGAGGAGCTGCTAAGAAGCAACCACCATTCTTGCAGCAACTGAGGCGGGTTCTGCCAGAATGGATTGGAAAATACCCACATTGTTTCTAATCTCTATCTAAACTCTCTCAGCAACGCTTCCCTATGACTCCGGTTCCTATCAAATTCCACTAACAAACGATGCACGTCCTCCACCACATCACATATCTCACATTTGGGTGAGGTGCATTTTTTTTTACAGAAACGCCATACTTTGCCGATGTATAGTGGCCGGAACGGAGTTTGAAAGCAATTTTTAAATATTGCCTGTTAATTATGACATCTCCGGGCGAGGGGCTACGAAAGATTGAGCACTGTAGGTTTTATACCAAATACCCTTTTCTCTTGATCTTAAATCAAAATATTCCTGCCTTATATCCCAGAATTTCCTTTTGTATCTAGGGATTACTTCGCTGTAATGAGGAAATATTTCATAGTATGTTCCACTCGAAGATGCTGATTTAGCAAGCTGGTCTGCCTTTGGGTTACCCCTAATTCCGATATATCCTGGGATCCATGGCAGTCTCAAAGACACTCCCCTCAATTGCAAGTCGTAGATCTATTTCAATACTTCATAGGCTATCGGTAAAATTTCCACTATTTTTAAGAAAAGGATTATAAAATAAATGCAGCTCCTAGACCATTGGTACTCTTTGACTCATCAATAAATATTGTGTGCCCACCATTATATTTTTCTTGCAACATCTGTGTGGTGACGTACTAAGAATACAAGTGTCACCATCCCATCCTTTCCCGCGCGACGAATTTAGTTAAATTCAAATAAAGTTTAAACACAAAGTGAAAAATGTGAAATCGCAAATAACAGTCACGAGCAGGATTTGAACCTGCATCTCCTGGATACCGTCCAGATGCTTTGCCAATTCAGCCATCGTGGCAATTGCTCCTGACTGCTAATTTCTATAACACATTCATACTTAACGTCTTTGGGTGACGCCTGCGTCATCTGTCGGAAGTATTTTCATACATTATACCGACCAGGTAAACTTAATTTTACAATTAAGATTTTTACCTAATAATGACGCAAACCCTATAAATATTTAGATATATTTTTAGCATTTGACATGCTTAGCACTATACATTAAACACAAAGTGAAAAATGTGAAATCGAAAATAACAGTCACGAGCAGGATTCGAACCTGCATCTCCTGGATACCGACCAGATGCTTTGCCAATTCAGCCATCGTGGCAATTGCTCCTGACTGCTAATTTCTATAACTCATTCATACTTAACGTCTTTGGGTGACGCCTGCGCAATCTGTTGGAAGTATTTTCATACATTATACCGACCAGGTAAACTTAATTTTACAATTAAGATTTTTACCTAATAATGACGCAAACCCTATAAATATTTAGATATATTTTTAGCATTTGACATGCTTAGCACTATACATTAAACACAAAGTGAAAAATGTGAAATCGAAAATAACAGTCACGAGCAGGATTTGAACCTGCATCTCCTGGATACCGTCCATGCTAAAAATATATCTAAATATCATGTCAAATGCTAAAAATATATCTAAATATCAAATAAAGTTTGTTTATCTGACATATTTTTATAGATTTTGTACGGAAACCTTCTTTTTAATCACTGTAATTATATAAACAATATGTAATTATTATTATTATTATTATTTATTATTTTAATCAGGCGTGAAAGTCTGCTTTTTAAAAAATTTGTTTGAAACACGGCATTTTTTCAAACAAAACACGGCACCTAATTTTCCTTTTAATGACATCCCTGGTAGTCATGGTGATTAAGTTGTATGGCGAACTTTTTGAAAGTTCGCCAGTTGAAAAACCTGCACGTCATATGAGACAGGAAGATACGATACTTAACTCAATTTTCTTAGCGTATTTCGTATATACCCGTCTTACTTCTACACTTCCTAATGTATCATGGCTACATCTATAGGTTATTTATCTAAGCCTTTAGGTTAAAATTGTTCTGTGATGTACACGGCAAGGCGTACTTTTAACCGGCCTCACTTCTTTGTTCGCAGAGTTCCATCTTAACTTTTTTATTTGATCTGAGATCCCAATAACTTATCTGTAAAACAAATACCTATCATTCAAAAACTATTTGTCCCGAGAAAAAGAATAATTCATGTGAAAATTTCTTGGATAAAAGGTAACCTAGTAGCTCAATTTAAAGTAGATACCTACCTACCTATCAAATGTTGTCAAACATTCTCGGTCGCGACTCGTGTAGGTATAAAAAGAATTTCTGTAGTTCAATAATGAAGTCGACTTGGCTCGGCGCGCGTAGTGGACGTGCGGCTTTTAACCACTACCTACACATTTTTTTCCACAACCTAATAAGTACGGGATAGTGTTGGGCATGTGTCACCTTTCAGAGTGAGAGTGATTTTAGACCACGCCGGTCCAGTGCGGTTTGGCAGACTTCGCAAGCTGTCGAGGAAATTTGGCTTAACCTTACCTCGTGTCGACCTCAGACTCAATGCTTTTGACTAAGCAATCTTACAGTCCTGATCTTGCTCTCAACCATTAGATATTACCCATTCCCAAACTTAAAAAAAAAAGAAATTCATGGGAAGAAATTTTACTAAGCTAGTTCGTCTTACCATCCTAGATTACCTATATTGCCACTTAGGTGGGATATAGCTAAGTGCTCCCTTAGAATAAGTAAAAAAAATGTAATGGAAGCAAGATCACGTATAATTAAGTACGGTAGCAGGTATAATATATATCGAAATAGAATTTTTTTTTTTATTATTTCTACTTGTTAACCCCCATTCCTCGAACTTAAAACCTCCCCTCGTGCTGCCTTCCCAGTCCTTGATTTTAGGCTAGCACTGCACTGCTCATGGACTGAGCAGTACCAGGAGTATGGTCTAGCCGCTGCCCACGACTCGAGCGGAATAGGGATAGTAACTAAAATACAACTTTGTCAGAGGCTTAAGTGGAAAATTGATTTGTTTACAAGTTTTAGTCTCATAGCAACGCTATTTTGTACGAAGTGCCTACTCTGTGGTGAAGTTGTGATTTACAAAGTATCTTAGATTTAACACTCACTTTAACTAGAAGACTACCTACAGTTTTAATCGTAATGGAAGAAGAGAAAGGAAACGAAGAAGCTGAAAACTGGAAAATTTACGAGACACTGTGCAGCAAAAGTCCAATGGAGGTAAATATTACAATAGGTACATTCAACACCAATTAATTTTCAAGGAAAGGAGCAGCTAATATACTTTGTGCAGAATACATATCTCTATGGGTCTTTGAATCTCATAAATATGCCTATCATAGCCTATTGAACATTGGATATGAGATAAGTGTGAATTATCAGGATCGCCACAAGGAGCGAAATTCATTCAAGTCTTAATCATATACCTACCTATATGGTAGGTATATAAATATTAGTACTGGTTTTATAAAGCTTTTCTATCCCACTATTGAGCATGGGTCTCCTCTCATGGTGAGAGGGATTAGGCCATAGTCCACCACGCTGCTGGCCCAGTCCGGATTGGCAGACTTCACAAGACATTCATGTTTTCGCGCTGAATAAGTTCCGCACCCAGGAGGAGTCTGTTAACTCTCATTAGGACATTTTTGTTGTCTAGTGATGTCCAAATTTGTTTCGAGGTCGCCAGTTACTGCACTAGTCGAGGAGGTTATATAGGCAGACGCCCCGTGTAAATACAAATACGTACCTATTGGTGATACCTACCCGAAAAACGCACAGATCGGAATCTTTCCAAGGCTAGAAAGATTTTATTAAATGTAGGTAAAGTACAAATTATTTGTACATGAGGAAAAAGTGATTTTTAGTACGAGAGGGAATTGAACCTGCGTACCCTTCCAATCCGGGGAAGTGCTCTAAGCCACTGAGCTACCGTACCGACCTTCCGTTATCCCAATCTCCTCATCACATTTTTCTTTACGACCAACGCCATCTATCGGAACGCATTTACATGCATTAATCCAATATAGTAAGTTTAATTTTGCAATTAAAATTCATACTATTTAATGGCGCGATTTTTTAAACATTACTGATTTATATTTTTTAGCATTTGACATGCTCAACTACTTTTAGAGTACAAATTATTTGTGAATGAGGAAAAAGAGATTTTTAGTGTGAGCGGGAATCGAACCCGCGTCCCTTCCAATCCGGGGAAGTGCTCTAAACCACTGAGCTACTGTACCGACCTTTCTGTCATCCCAATCTCCTCATTACATTTGTCTTTACGGATTCGATTCCCGCTCGTACTAAAAATCTCTTTATCCTCATTCACAAATAATTTGTACTTTATAGTAGCTGAGCATGTCAAATGCTAAAGCTAAGGTACCTACCCAGCTACGTAAGTACTCGTATTTGGTCCGCGGCGCTCGTTGTGGCGTTCTCTTGGGGAGGTCTATGTCCAGCAGTGGATGTTAAAACGCTGATGGATGGATGGATGGAAAAGTTTTCTGGTCACTGGATATTATCTGACATCACCTAAACATAGCTACGTATAATATAGGTACTAAGCCAAGCAAACCAATAATCCATCTAAACTATTGACGTGCCCTGAAAATAAAATTAAGGTGAATATAAAATTAGATAAACGTTTTGTACAGAGGAACTAACGAAGAAAATTGGAAAACTGAACGAAGAGGGGTAGTGATAGCGCGCATTGCACCGTGCCTTGTACGGATTTCCCGTGGAGTAGGTACTCACAACTACGCGCATTTGTGTGCGTACATTCACATCAAAGGTCTTAATCAAATTAGGTCAAGTTGGAATTTTTGGGAGCTATACGTACTACGGTTGAACTTATATTCCAAGCAATTCGGTATTCGCGCTTGATCGTATGTACGCAAGTGTTGTTCACAAAGCCTATTTTCGGCCAAGATCAAAAATAAAAAAGTAATTTAAATAATAATTGCACCGTACCTAATTTTCTGACTCTGGGTTGCTATCTAGAAAATAAAACATAGTCGGTAGTAGGTAACTTTTTTGACGACGATTAGGATTCAAATCAGACACCTTGTGATACTGAATAAGCGAGAGGTCAGAATCTATCTCGCTCAACAAACCGACTACGTTGGGGAAAAAAGGTTGTCGAGTGGCGACCACGTGCCGTTCGGCAGTGGTGCAGCTTAGGAAGGCCTCCGAACAGATGGACCGGCGACCTGGTCAAAGCCGCACGGAGCCCTTAGATGCAGTTAGCATGGGATCACTTGTTGTGCCGCTCTGTTAGGAGCTGTGGACAAGACACACAGACGTAAAGAGACTGATGAATGGATGGATAAGTTGACACGCAAGCACATAGGCACAGTAAATATATAAGCTAAAGCAGTAGTGAAACTAGGCCTATTCGTTGAAATAATTACCTACGCTTCGTTGGAGCGTTAGGGTTGTCCCTGTAAGTTCATACAAATTAGCACCCGACCACATGTTGTTGTGGTTCGTGTGAAACAATGTTAACGATTATCCTAATAACTAAATCTGTAACAGAGCTATGTCGGTACATCGAAGATAGTAAATGTGACTATATTAGACTATTTATGCGTGTCTTTTTTTTCTTCTTTCTTCGTTTCATCCTCCATCCATCCATCCATCAGCCTTTCAACGTCCACTGCTGGACATAGGCCTCCCCAAGAGAACGCCACAACGACGAGCGGTCCCATCATGGGGGATAATACCGTAATCGCCACGCTTGGCAGGCGGGTTGGCGATCGCAGTGGATGTTGTTAATACTCGAGGGAGTGCTGCTGCCCACTCCCTCAGTCGGCTCTTACGACTCCCGTGGGTAGATAGGGGTGGAACAATTTTAAGCCGGCCCCACACGGCCTTTCATCATGCTACTACTATATTATATTGAGATGTAACTTAATAAACTAGCTTTTGCTCGAGTTGAAGCCGCAAACAAAAGCTTTTAATGTTCATAAAATTGGAAAGTGTTTTATTATATACTAGTGGCCCGCCCTGGCTTCGCAAGGGCATTTATTTTTTTTAACATTTTGGGATAAAAATAAAGTAAATGTATTTTTTTTTTCAAATTAATATTTATAGTAATAATATAGCCCGTTATTTGTATACTTACAAAATTACAAATTATTCCTCTTTATAATATTAGTAATAAATTTATTACGATTCATAGAACAACTCAAATAACGCATAACCACTCATCCCGACGCGACACCCGATACTTTCAGCACTGCCAGGCCCGCCAGGGGTGCTTAGATTCTCGTAGATGCGCGCGTCTGTGTGAGTGTGCCGTTTCAAACGATTTGTTCCTAGTTTCCGTACTGGTTTATATATTTACTGTGACATAGGTAAATAGCTATAAACTAGCCTTTGCCCGCGGCTTCGCCACCGCCAAAAGCTAGTTTTGGGTTATATCTCAGGTTCCCGATATAGTAGCGGGATAAAATGTATACCAGTTTTTTAGTCAAATAAAAACAAGTTGCATCAAATCCGTTCAGTAGTTTTTGCGTGATAAGCGTACAAACAAAAAGATAAACAGACAGAGATTAGTTTTTCTAAAAAAAAATGTTGTGTTTAGATACGTATACGTATAAGTATATAGCCTAATATAGTGTTTTTTTCTCAAATATCTTAAATGTACAGACACAGCTCTGTTACAGCTTTATAATAGTATAGATAAGAATAGTTAAAATTATAAAAACGAAAATGATTTGCACGTGGCAAAGTGACTGCAACTTATGTCGATGTTTTTTTATTCCCTAAGGAGGGAAAAGGGGCACAGCTTAGGTACTTGATGGTAAGTGGTAACCACCGCTCATGAATTTAGCTATATATGATAATACTGTCAAGCTGCTGCTCACAATTTCATTTTACGGATGCTTAATGAAAGAATGAACGGCTATCTCCCGCTTTAGCCAAAACACGCAGAGGTGCTTCATAGTTACACGGGAGACAATGGTACCGACCCACTAGGGCCCGATGACAAGTGAATACTCCCACATGGTACCGTACTGCCAGTAATGGTAATAGGTATACCTACCATGAGTGATCCATCAATCCATCCATCCATCAGCCTTTTAAAGTCCACTGCTGGACATAGTGAGTGCTGCTGCCCACTCCCCCGGTATTCCCTCAATCGGCTCTTACGACTCCCATGGGTGGAGAGGGGTGTGAGTGATAATTAAAAATAATAACGAGAGAATAAGAAAGATAATACGGAGAGGATATGGAGGTGGTTTGGGCCTCAGTGGGGACAACAGTTTTCTAACGACAAAATTGGTCCCTCATCTTGCCTATCTTTTCGTTACAACAATGTTCGGACGAACTATTTACATTTATCTAGTGACAAGTTTGTACGGAATTCACGGTGGTCCAATTTTAACTTTTTTGTACCTAATTTTAGTTAAGTTGAATATTGCTTTCAGTTATATCCTTCCATCCATCAGCCTTTCGTCGTCCACTGCTAGACATAGGCCTCCCCAAAATGGGAGGTTTTACCATAATCGCCACGCTTGGCAGGCGGGTTGGCGATCACAGTGGATATTTATAATACACAGGGGAATTAATGATAATTATTACCAATCAATCAGTTATATTAATGGCGCTTAAATAAATACGCCAGGAAATTTTATTAAAATACGCAATTAATTATATTATTACTTCATTGATAGGTACGTGTCTACACAAAGAGTCAATCCCGTATATTCATTCTCATAGCTTAACTACATTTGATGACAATACCAAATGAAAAAAATCTTATTCTTTGTTGCTCTAGGGACATTTATAGACGTCATTGATGACATCGCTACAATTTTATGTAACTAATTATCATAGCTTTGTAGCTCTTACGGGGTACGGCCCCTTAGTTAACGTAAATTTCAAAGTTCCTCATGTATATTTATATAGGTCGTTGTACAAGATATCGTGACTTTTGCTCGGTAAGGCTGGCATCATGAGCCCCATCACGCTACATATCAAATAAGAAGTACTTACTTTAACTTCACAAGTCGTCTCTAGCTCGTCACGAACTGTTTCTTTTTCCACTATAGCATTAGAGAAACTCGGGCGTTATGGGCTTTTGTGTATAATAAAATAAATTTCCTAAACATTCTACGGATTCTAAGTATACAAATAAATATAGAAGTATTAATAATACCTATTCTAAATATTTATTTATCAGATACAGTGATAAAAAGTTGTGTTTTCAAAATGGAGAATATAAAAAAATGCTGCTTCCTTTTACCACTATAGTATCTACTATTGGAGTAACTGATGGGATTTTGTAAGTTTTTGTGTGCACAAAATAAATTTCCTAAATTATTCTAATAAATATAGACGTAATAATATTACCGATATAACAAAGAGTTGTGTTTTTTAAAATGGATTATAATTTTGTCGTCTTTTCCTATTATACTTAATATTCGACTCTCGACTCCAATAATGTATTGTTGAAATTCAAAGTCCCAAGCAGGTGTCACGATATATTTAAAATTATTCTAGTAAATAGCTAAGCATGTCCAATTCTAAAAAATATGATAGTTAAGTAGGTTATATAAAAGTATAGAGTAAGTACTAGATACCTATAATTATAAAAGTTGATCAAATTTCTTAGTAGGTATTTATATACCGTGCGTGCCGTGTAGGGCCGGCTTTAGAATTGTCCCACCCCTCTCTACCCACGGGAGTCGTAAGGGCCGACTGAGAGATTCCGGGGGAGTGGGCAGCAGCACTCCCTCGAGTATTAACAACATCAACTGCGATCGCCAACCCGCCTGCCAAGCGTAGCCATTACGGCATTATCCCCCATGACGGGACCGCTCGTTGTGGCGTTCTCTTGGGGAGGCCTATGTCCAGCAGTGGACGTTGAGGGGCTGATGGATGGATGGATTAATATATTACTGTTAGATAATTTAGATAGTAAAAGTTAATGATAATTTTCTATATAATGGTAATTTTTTTTTATTGCCAACGGTGGCAGACGAACAAGCGGCTCTCCTGATGGTAAGTGGTAACCGCCGCTCATGGACTTTAGCAACACCAGGGGCACAGCCAAGCCGCCGCCTACCGCAACTTAAGTGCTCCATTCAAACCTCGTTTAAAGAGGGACATGTCGTAGCACCGGGGAAACACCGTAGCAGGTCGTTCATTCCAGAGCTTACACGTACGTGGTAGAAAAGAACGCTGAAAACGAACTGTCGTTGACAAAATCGTTTCCAGGTGGTGTGGATGAACCCTACCGCGACGTCTCGTGGTTCGGTGGTAAAATGGTGATGTTGGTACCACCTCAAACAGCTCCTCCGAGCACTCCCTATTGCAGAGCCGATAGAGCACACAGAGGGACCCGAAGTCTCTCCGCCACTCCAACGGCTCCAGACCCTCCGTGAGATCGGGATCATCGCCAATTCGAATAGCACACCTTTGCAGGGAGTCAAGTGGGTCGAGTTGGTACTTAGGCGCACCTGCTCAGAGATGTGAGCAGTACTCCATATGAGGGCGGACCTGTGCTTTAGCACAAGTCGTTGCCTCGGCGTGAAGTATCGCTTGGTTCTGTTCAGGACGCCTAGTTTTTTACTCGCCAGTTTGGCTTTGTCCTCCAAATGACTCCCGAACTGGACTTTGCTAGAGATGTCGATGCCGAGGATCCCAATACTCTTGGAGACCGGGAGAGTTACCCCTTGGAACTGGGCCCCACGACAAATGCGTCCTTCTTTGCAGTGAACGCGCAAACCTGTGTCTTCTTGGGGTTGAATTGAACTATGTTCTTTTCACCCCATTCCGAGGCCCGCCCAAGAGAGCGCTCGACTTCAGACACAAGTTCGGTCCGTCTCTCCTCTAGCATGTTCCGAGGGACTTTCTAACTGCCGGTATATCGCGCATCACCCGTACTGTCATCCGCATAGCAATATACATTCTTTATTGAGAGCAAGTCATTGATATGCAGGATGAATAGTGTTGGGGACAGCACCGAGCCTTGTGGTACGCCAGCATTAACCCCCATGGTATCGGAGCAGCAGCCGTCTACAACGACTTTGATGCTCCGACCATCTAGGAAGCTGGCGATCAATTTGCAGAGTCCCTCGGGGATTCCATGAGATGGTAACTTCGATAGAAGGGCCCTATGCCAGACCCTATCGAACGCCTTCGCAATGTCCAGGCTGAATGCCAAAGCTTCACCTCCACCCTCCAAGGCCTCCGCCCAACGGTGGGTAAAATACACCAGAAGATCACCAGCAGACCGACCGTGACGAAAGCCGTATTGGCGATCATTTATCACCTGGTGATCCTCTAGGTACTGCAAAAGTCGGTAGTTTATGACTTTCTCCAGAACCTTGGAGAGCAGAGATGTCATCGCGATTGGCCTGTAATTGGACGGGTCCGACTGATCACCCCTTTTGGGAATCAGGTGAACATGAGATACCTTCCACAAAGTAGGAACCCTGCCGGTACTGTATGAGAGACGGTACAGGCGCGTTAGGACGGGGGTCAACTCAGGGGCGCACGTTCGAAGAACCACTGCAGGGATGCCATCCGGCCCGCTCGACTTATGGACGTCCAGCAGCCGCAGCTCCCTCCTGACCGCACGTTGCCTAATGCGGATTTCAGGCAAGGAGCTTTCACACCACGGGATGGTAGGCGGTGTGGCTGCTCCGGTGTCCAAAGTCGAGTTAGAGGCAAAGAGTTAGCCCAAAAGATCGGCCTTCTCCTTGGCACTGTGGCCTAAATTGCCATCCTGTTTCTGCAGTGGTGGGAGACTAGACTGGCAGAAGTTGCCCTGCGCTGCCTTGGCGAGCGACCAGACAGCACGACTCCCGGCGGGATAGCTTCCGAGCCGCTCGCCAAGTCTGGCAACATGTTCTGCCTTGGCTTCGGCAATAGCCCTCTTGTTGGACCTGGAAGCAGCATTAAATTTACACTTCTCCTCTTTAATTGTGATGTTACAACTGTATAACATTTTAATGACAGCTGATTCATTTATCTAAATATATTTTTTAGATGGATGCAGAAGTTGGTAACGACATAATTACGAGTCTCAGAAGCGATCTAGCTGGACTACAATACAAACGGGATAAGCTTATATCTGAAGTGAGTACTTTTGCTAAGCCTATCTTGATATATTCAAAACATATTACGAAGAAACAATCATTTCATTTTGTTTGTATATGTATTACAGAATAGTGATTTAAAAAACCAAATGTTAGCACGAGATCAAAGAATATTAGAGCAGCAAGTTGAGATCGATCACCTGCGTGAACAAAATGCTCGACAAAATGCGATCATATCATCACTCAAGAAGAAGATCCAAGATCTGGAGGAGATACAGCGAAACTTACAAACCTCACAGGGAAGAAATGAAATCACAGTGCATACTTTACAAAGAGACAACCGATACTCTGAAGAAAAAATCAAAGAACTAGAAAAAAAATTACGTTCTCTTGAACTAGAGTGTCATAACGAAGAACAACAAAAAGAAAATGCTAGATGTCAATTTCACGACCTTATACGACGCATGTCTGCAGCGCTGGAAACAGATTTTTGTGACTCAACACACACACATTCGCCTGAGAGCCTGATTATAAAAGCGGCAGAACTCGTCCAAGAGATTACTAGGTTAAAAAGCAAATGCATAAATACCACTGAAAACTTATCAACCGTAGAACAAGAACTTCGGAGTTGCAGGGATGCTCTCGAAAGATCTAACACTGATAAAGAAATGTTGCAAAGACAACTAACAACTCAGCATTTGGATATCGAAAGGATTAAGCAAGAAAAGGAATCTTTAGCTGTACAGAACAGAGTTATAGAAAGAGAATTACATGAAGCACGAGAAAAATTGTCACATTGTACTAAAAACTTAAACGTTGTTACTGATAATGTTACTCAAAATGAATCTATGATAATGCAGTTAAAAGGTAATTATTATAATAATTTGAATGTAACTATTTGACTTTGTATATCTACCTACATAAATAAGTAAGACACAAAAGGAACCCACTACCCATTTTTACGATAACACTATATACTTATTTTTTGTAGAGGATCTGCGACACCGAGATGAAAAATATCAAAGGCTTCACTCTGAATTTCGTAACACAATGGAATCTATAGCTATATTGCTTAGTTTACCAACACGGTTCGTAGAAGCGCATGAAAGTACCATAAAAGATAGAATAAGAGAAATTTTAAGTGATAACAAGGATAAAACTGTGGCAAGTAAAATCTTTCATCGCTCCAAAATTATAAAATCATGTACCTAAATTAAATAACGTGTGACTAACTGTATTACATATTCATAAATTATAATATCCGCAGTTCAAGCATACTGCATACAGTATCTCTGTATACGCATGCATACGTAATATTTTGCCATATATTTGGTCTCTTGAGTAAACCTAATCACACTTTTATCACAACTCAGGATCAGTACAGGCCGATCAGTAATGCCAACATGAATAGGCCAGCTCGATCGGGGACTGTTTTACAAAAGAGTTCAAATGTAATATTAATATAACGGAGCTTTATAATGCTCCTGGTGTCGTAACCGTTGTAATTAAAAACAGGATTAATTCAAACCTCGAATATTCGGTTTATCTTAGATCTAAACCATTTTATTAGCAAAGTCCCTTAAAGCCCAAAGAGACAAAAAACCTATCATCATCATGTACCTATTAAGTTTTATAACTATGCCAGACGCAAAGCGTGAAAATAACTTATGATGCCTATGCTTCAGTACTAAGTTTTATAAGTTCTCAAGTACTCAAGTAAATAAACACAAAGTATATACACAGTATATACGATGTGCGCGTGTCACAAAAGAATTCAATGTATTAATTAACGCAAAACAATTTGTTACGATTATGATTTGCTTTACACATTCTCAGAGGATACTTAAAAGCAATAATTTACAAACTATTACTAATGTAGAAAAAAAACAAGTGAAAATATCTTCTATACTTATATCTCTACTTATTTTGTACTATTACGAGTAGGTACTCACTATATTCATATTACAGCAAATAGACGCTTTGCGCGACAAATTGGGTATGGAATCACAGCAATTGGGCAGGGCAGCGCATCTTCACGACCAAGCCACCACTCGCGTGCGTATTTTAGAGGATGAGAGGAACATGCTCGAGGCTAAGGTGCACAAGCTGGAGTCCGAACTTAATTCTCTCGAACTTTCTAGAGACAACCTACGTAAGGATAAAGCACATGTAAGTATACATTAAGATGCTATTACTTCGACGTTGGTCTTTCCGCTTCGCATGACCGCGTAAACCTATCCAATTAGTAACGTAACTATAATCTATGGTCCAAGTCATTCAGTTCGATGCTGAGTCGACTACCTCATACCAATCAGTCAATTAGATACCATCTCTGTGTTTACACAGAAAGAAAAGTTCTTATGTTTTAATCCTGGATCCTGTGGATCTTTAATCTTGATAGATTTCATGCATCATCAGGAAAATTTACTAGGATATAATATATTTTCTTTCCTCATCTAAAATAAATCAGAATTTACGATAAAGATCGTATATAATTTCAAAAAATGCGACTATAAATCGAAATGGAAACTTCACACTTTCTGGCGTCTATTCGGTACCCTAATAATAGGTTGTTAAAGTATTAAATTGCCGTTTTATTGTAATAGGTACTTCGAATTGACATAGAACCTTCATGATTTGAGATTTTTGAGTGAAACTTTTTTCAAATGGTACTTATGAGGTTCTTCTTTTAAAAAATATGCAACATTCGATTATCGACTTTCAGTTGTTTTTTTATTCAGCTTAGACAAGAAAGATGGATACTTCGAAAATTCGAGTGATTTTTGAATACGAGTACCGACGCGGAACTAACGCTACAGAAACAGCTCGCAATATCAATGTTGCGTTTGGAGAGGGGACTGCTAATGAACGCACCGTGAGATTTTGGTTTAAACGGTTTCGTGATGGAAATTTTGATTTGAAGAACAAACCACGTGGAAGACCGCCCACGCATGTGAATAACAATGAATTGAAAGAGATGGTGAAAGCCGATCCGAGCCAAACTACCCAGGAATTAGCGGCATGGTTTAACGTTACCTTACCAACGATATTGACTCATTTGCTTCAAATCAATAAAATAAAAAAATATGAAAAATGGGTGCCTCATGATTTGACTGATCTGCAGAAAGAAACGCGTGTTGAAACTTGTGTTGCCTTGTTGAAATGATACAGAAATGAAGGAATATTGGGTCGAATTGTGACATGAGTGATGAAAAGTGGATTCTTTACGATAACCGTAAGCGAAAAATGCAATGGCTGACTCCAGGTCAAACGCCACAACAGTGTCCTAAAGCAAAGCTAACCAATAAAAAGGTAATGGTAACTGTTTGGTGGTCTGTTATTCACTATAGCTTTCTCCGATCTGGTCAAGCAATAACGGCAGATGTCTACTGTGCCGAACTCCGAACAATGATAACAAAACTTGCAGTGAAACAGCTCCGACTCATGAATCGATCTTCACCATTATTGCTCCATGATAACGCGAGACCTCATACAGCACGAGAAACCGTTTTAACTGTACAGGAACTGCAATTAGAAACCATTCGTCACCCTCCGTATTCGCCAGACCTTGCTCCAACGGACTACCATTTTTTCGTGATTTGGACAACTTTCTACGTGATAAAAAGTTTTCTTCCCAGGAGGCAGTACAAAATGCTTTCACAGAGTTTGTAGAATCTAGATCACCAGAATTCTGTCGCAAAGACATAAATGACCTTCCTATTAGATGGCAGCAATGTATAGATAATAATGGTAGATATTTTGATTAAATAAATATGTTAAATGAAAAAAGAACTAATTTCACTTTTTCAGTAGAAATCGGCAATTTCATACTTTAACCCCTAATATTAGTCGTTCTATAACTTATCCCTAACGAGGTTTTTCGTATCTGTATATGCTTCATACTGTGGTTATTGAATATAAATATCATCACAAAGTAATGATACAATTGATTACAGTTTGTCGCATTCCTTGAACGCCTAAGCAGAACACTAAATATGGATGAGCTAACTCAAGACATCGGACTGGAATTGCATACTGAATCTATAATACATCGTGCTGAGCAGTTGGCGAGGCTCGAGAGCGATAAAATTGTCGACAAGGTCAGTCAAATGTTCTGATTGCACTGTGATAGCTATATGTGGGATATCTAAGTGCTATGTTTCTTTTTACCTTTAAGTACTATACATATAAAAGTTTACGACATTTTTAATGGTCTGTTCATGTCCACGGGCCTGTTGTGAAAAGTATTTAATATTCGTGTCTCTTGTAGTTAGTAGGTATAAGGTATATAGAAAATCTATGTACAAAAATCATATTGAGCTAGAAATTCAGTGAGGTAAACATAGTTGTTGGTTTTTTTTACTTTCATTCTTACCGTAATATTCACAGAATATATAATAAGAATAATACTGCAGCAGTTAAATCGCACTATCTAAATAATATGAAAATTAATCTATTTCCCTTGCTCAAGCCATAACTTGAGAACGACTTTACTATTTTTAAGTTTTCTAATACTTCGTTTAAGGTTCTTACGGAAAGAGAATTTAAGAAAATTGCGCAATAAATTGGAAAATTTCAGAAATTTTAACTTCGCGCGTTTGACAGTTCCCAATTAACTAATTGAATATTCATAGCTAAGACAGGACTATGTCTGTCGAGATACTGAGTTTTTAAAGGCATATATATAACAAGAATATATACAAATAGAAAGTGCTATTAGCAATAAGACCCGCGCATTGTGCATTTACACGTAAATATTTGTTTAGTCTATTGTTAATTTAATGTATAATAAAATATATTCAAATAGTCAATCAAGGCGTAACATTTTTAAACTTTTTCTCCTAATGGCAAAGCTTAAGTTTTAAGGTAATCTGTCAGAAATAGGAGTCCGCCCATTGTAAATATGTACCTACTACTTACTTGTATGCAGTGTACAATAATCTGTATTCTACTCTAATCCGTTCTATATTATCGATGAATCTTGTATTTTAAATGATTGCTATTATTTAACTAGTTACATAATTGTACAGTATTTTTTTAATTCACGTTTTCTTACATACCTAATTGTGCTAATGTTCTTAATTTGTTTATGTGTATAATATAATAGGTACCTATATGAATGTTGCTACTTGTATATATTTTAGTATTGATAATTGTGTTGTGTTTGTGTGTGTGTGTGCTAACGCGTATTATGTTTTGTGTAGCTGCTATACTATGGATACTATGGTACGCTACCGAGACTACGCAGAGAAAGATCTTTCCACGATTTGCCTTATCTTAAAGAAGTAAGGATTAATATCAATTGGCATGCTAATTGAATCACGAAATCACGAATCTACGTGGAATGATATTAACTTAGGTACTCATTGTAGAATCGGCAAGAAATGTATAAATCTGATATTCCCTATCAATGTGACGTATTTCACTCATTCAATATTATTTGATGAGATCAATGCACTTTATTGCATAGGTAATATTACTGGCACAGAAAAGACTCACTGACCGAATGACGTAGTGGTTTAGATATTGATCTCCCGCGCTGAGTGTAGTTGGTTCGAATTTTACAAAGGACTACTATTTGCGTGATCAACAAATGATTCGATTGATGATACTTCGTAATCGTGAATGCTACGGTAAGTGCGTGTTTATATAGTTCCTTGCGGTAATCAAGGGCTTTTGTATCGAAACTTGTCGAGTAACCTATACCTATGTCATGACAATATATTAAAATTGGTAAATTCATTATGGAGCCAAACATTTCATGACATGGTTCTATATCCGCTGCCCACATCAAGATATCGTCTAGCCAGATGAATGAATAACTTAACGTTAGATGATAATTATGAACAACTAAACGCACAATTAGGATCAATGTCAATTATCCACCGTTAGAGGGGTTGATATCGTTTTGTATTTTTTTTTCTTAAGACAACACCCTGAACTGATAAATAATCTTGTACCGCGTGATACTTTACAAACGTAAAATTTCACGCATACAAGGTACACTCATACTCAGAACAACCATTTGTCGTTCACACAAAGGAGTTGTGCTGTGTGGGAATTGAACCCGCAACACTCGTGACAAGCCGGTATCTAAACTACTCCGACATCTGTGCAGTTTTTTGATGCATACAATTATCTTGATGGCGAACAGTTGCGAATGATAGGTTAAGGTTTCATGCATATCATGAAATACAGCCATTTCATGAAATGGTCGGCCACATCATAAAGTGACCAATAAAATTCTAAGATATGGTTACGACGTATATAAAACAAAGGGTTAGTTACACCCTCTATAACTCATAGACCGATTTTTATGATCTTATAAGTTAAATCAAAATGTATTGATTCTGATGTGGTATGAAGTTAACCAGGGCAGCTGTTGTCTTGAAATAAGGATATTTAGAAAAATACCAAATTATCTACTCTAATGGGTAGGTTGACAGACCAGATTGAAGCTTCTGGCAAAGCTCCCTCAGAATAATGAGCTGATTGAATGAGTGAGATACTTGCATTAAATACTTTATTCCGAGCTTAAACATTTTTTATTTTGTTATATTATATATTCTGAATTCCACGCGAACGGAGTCGCAGGCAGAATCTAGTAGGAAATATTTCCGTCAAAAACACTTTTTAAAGCATTTATTTTGTGAATATTAACAACTGTATTCCAAGGTATTATAATTAGGGATGGGCCTTCATTTTACATTCGGTTTGAATGCCGATCGTTCGATAGTATAAGAAAAACTTAAGTAACTGCACTTTAGAGAAACCAAATCTATTCTATTTTACTTCGCAGTTCTATCATAGCTGTTAAATAGTCACATGCCTACTCTTTAATCATTTAAGCATGGCCATTTATTTGTTAAACTATAATTAATTATACAAATTAATAAACAAACGAATTAGTTTTTCTTAATTCCGGAGTCTCTGAATAAACACAATCATTTTAAATAACAGTGACACCCTTTTTTTATAGTTTTACGATATTGTCTTTCATAAAAATAACACACAAAAGATTACTGTTACTGCCTAGAAAGTTTGCCAAATATACACAAACTTCGGCCGAATTATATATTTTCCCGAATGTTCCGCCTAAGTTCGTATTCGGTTTAAATCACATGCGTCTAAATTATAATCGATGCATTGTCAAAACAATTGTAGTTTTGAAAAAATAATCGAAAAAAATGTAATCCACCCAAATACATATTCAATGTATTTGGGTGGATTACATTTTTTTGGGGGAGGATATTATTTCAAAAAGGAGAAAATTGTATTTTATCGATGAAAAAGAAGAACGTCTAATCTCTACCTGTACACATTTTTATAATACACTAGCTACTACCCGCGACTACGTCCGCGTGCATTTTAGTAATTATTAATTATCTCTTTTTTTTGTTCGAATCCCTAATTATCGTTCTAAAATAAAAGTAGCCAAATTACTCGTAGTAAGGTAATGTATTTTTAAATAATGCAAAAGTAGTCTATCATTTGTAGAACGCTTCAAGTACAGACCTGTAACTAGTATATATTAATATTAGGTAGATACCTATATAAGTTTTTTAAACGATATCTAATTAGTTCGACTATTGAAATGCATCGTAATAATATTCATAAGATAAACATGTAGTTACCTGTTTAATTATTAGTTGTCTCTTTTTATACATCAACTAAGTAATTAAATTTTGTATAGTTTTGTTGAACCTTTATTTACCTACTTTAATATGTCTAATAATGTAATTGTATCGTGTTATATCGAATTGCAGTCTAGTTACCAGTATAGTCCATTAGTTTACTGGCATGGTACAATCCTTGCAGACTGCTGTGGTGTATCAGTTACAAAGAAGAATCAGGATCCTCAGGGAACAGCTACAGAGAAAGGACTTACACCTAGATTTACTGCGGCGAAAGCTTAGCGTGCAGGTGAGTACCATTAATGGCATGACAGTTACGATGAGCTGATAGAAAATGTTTAACGGGAGCTAGTTTGTTGGCATCTTCTTGAATTATACTGTCCTCTCTTTATCTCATTAATAAAATAATTAGTATAGGTGTATTGTAATTTCTATACCTAAGTATATTAAACACACGACATTCTCGACATTTTGCTGAACATTTTGCGAAAATGTTAAATCGAAATCCATCTCCTGGATAACATTTCCAAGATGCTTTGCCGATTTAGCCGCCTTGATATCCGCTCGGGACTACTAATTTCGATAACACATTATTTCTAAGAAAGGCATTATCCTTGGGTGGCTTAGGTCTTAGAAGTATTTGCATACCTACATTGTTCCGACCAGGTAAGCTTAATTTATTCCATCCATCCATCCACCAGCCTTTCATCGTCCACTGCTGGACATAGGCCTCCCCAAAATGGAGGTTTTACCATAATCGCCACGCTTGGCAGGCGGGTTGGCGATCGCAGTGGATGTTTTTAGCACACAGGGAAACGCTGCTGCCCGGTCAGAGTGGGCAGCAGCACTCCCTCGAGTATTAACAACATCCAATGCGATCGCCAACCCGCCTACCAAGCGTGGCGATTACGGCATTATCCCCCATGACGGGACCGCTCGTTGTGGCGTTCTCTTGGGGAGGCCTATGTCCAGCAGTGGACGTTGAAAGGCTGATGGATGGATGTATGGATTATATAATTTATATCTTTGTGTCAGGAGGAAAGCTGTCGCGTTCGCACGGTGTTACAAGCGGAGCGCGATGAAGCAGTAGCCCGTAGCAAGAAATTGGCTCGCCAATGTGATAAGGTACAGGTGCAGCTTAGCGATGCACGCGCTCAAATTCGTGATCTCAACGCGCAACTCGCTGACGCTGCTGACTACAAGGTGCTGGTTCCACTTGTTTTCTAAATGGTTATTATTGAACTTTTGCAACGGCGCCCCCTCATAATGTAACGTCACGAAATCAACATCATTTTCCCATTATTTTAGGTTCTTACATGATCCATAAAAAAGCAAAGTGTGCTTGTAACCCTTTCCTTAGAACCCCCGTCCCACATGTGTCACTTCATCACACCAAGCGATGCTTGTTTGCAAAAGTATGTTTAACGGTCCTTTGTGTGTACATTACCAAATCATATTTAATAGATAACCTCACTGGAACGCGCTCGCAAGATCGAAGAACTTCAGAAGAAAGTTGAAGAAGCAGAACTGCTGCGAACTCGGTACAATCGTAAAGTTAACGTTCTAAAAGAACAAGTACGTGCCACGGGTGAGACATTTGAGCACGAACGTTCCGCCACTGATCATCAGCTCACGATCTTGCGCGATGATCTCGCCCGCACTAAGGAATCTCTAGCAGAATGTCAGCGTAGGGAGGCACAGCTTACCAGCTTCAGGTATACCTAGGACACTAGTGTCACTAAACTTATTATGTTATTTTTATAATAATCTGACTTATTCTGCAATGTTGATCAAATTCATTCGTTGTAGAGAAAAGTTGGCTTCTTCAAGAAAAAGCATTCAAAGAAAATTTTTAAATCTATTAATTTTAATATTTTTATGTACTATTTGAAGCACATGACATGTTCAGCCATTTACCAGAACACAAAGAGCGAAAATGTGATATGGAAAATAATAGTAACGAGCAGATTATGAACCAACATCTTCGGGAAAACCATTCTGGATGCTTTGTCAATTCAGCCATTGTGACATCTGCTCGGAACTATGAATTTCGAGACGGCTGCGGCATCTGTCGGATGTATTCCGACCAGGTAAGTAGTTAGTATTCTAGGAGATGCAGGTTTAAATCCTGCTCGTGAATATTATATTCGATTTCAGATTTTCGCACCTTTATGTTCTGTTAATTTTATTTTACGAATGGCGTATTTTTTATTTCGTCATTCTATCTTTCTAAACTCCAACCAAATAGTCTCTGTATTTTGTTTCTGTCAGTTTCATGCCAACACGATTCATAGCATCATACGGCGTTCGTGGTCGCACGATAATGTGTATCATTTACATTTCAAATTAATAAGCTCACTTTTTGATTTGTTTACAATTAGCATAAAATAATATAGCTTAGCACTTGTACACTTTCTAGGAACTCGATAGCAAAGTTACTTGGGATCTTAGTACCAGCGTCAGTGTCAGACTTTGAGATGGTGTCGCGGTTACAGAAGCTAATTGACGCTCACCACGATTTCACGGTGGTGTCGCGCAGGTACGACGACCCTGCTCTATTGCGAGCTTCCTCGCGCTCGCCACCGCCTTCGAGGTGTAGAACTCGAACTCCAGATAGGTAAGCATTCTTTTTTTTAGTAAACTCGTCGACACATTTAGGTGCTGAGTAATCTAATAAACATAATAAAAAAAAAACTAAATTCATGTACAAGACTGAGCTATAAACTTCTCAAACATAGAGGGGGGTCGAGTTTAATTATCGTTAGACCTGTTGATGATTATGAATAAATTCACATTATCTACTAGCATATCAATCAATAAGTATATATAATTTTTGTGTGACATGTAAATTCATCTAAATATTCTTAGAATTTTATTATGAAGTAACTAGCTTGTGCATTTGCGAGGGCTTCAAAATTCTAAAAAATAGGGCCGGTATCGAATTCTCCTACTGTAGCCTAAATCCTTCTCAATCTAAGAGGAGACTCGTACCCAACAGTAGGACAGTAATCTGTTGAGAATAACTTAACACTTCAGAAGTATAGGTACGTATACTACAATTTCAAAAAAATAATATTTAAAATCAAGAGAAATGAATACACGTTTAAGGAAAAAATACTATAAGAGCTGAGTATTCACCTCCTTCTTTTACATCTGTAAAAATGAAGAGTCTGAAACTTAGTTTAGAACAAAAATAAGAGTTTCTGATTTCTTCGTCTGTCAGTCTATTTGTAACTTAGCGCAAAATTAATTATTAATCGAATTTTATCGCGCTTTTCACGGATTGCTTAGCTTAGCTAGTTTAATATAAGCTAATTTATTTAATCAGTTATTCTCATTTATAGCAGTATAATTTATAGGTGCATTGCATTGTTGGTTCTGAAGAGTTTTGTTTAAACACGCTAACCTGTGGAATTATAAATCTTACATGAATAATTATATTTTAAACTGTTAATCCATTTCTTGATAAAGTCTACAGGCAATTTAATATAACACCGACTCTTAGGAGGCAAAAAAAAAGCCAGAAACGAATTGAATGCATGAGGATAAAAGGCGTATTTGTTATTTTATTTGTTTTTTTATAATTTTATGCTGAAGAAGAAATGAGTGTTAATTCAATTCAATGTACTTGTCATTCATTTGTCATTGACTTCGTAAAATGTGAAGTAATTTTACGATCAGCAAAAGATACAAAATGAAATATTGTAATATAAAAGTGCTATGTATGACGAGGCACATTTTGTTGGCAGGTCCCTGCGTTACGATGACTCGGGGTACGCGGACCCTGCGTTCGACCTCGACGATGATTTGTACAAGCCCCGCGCCGCCTTGTGACACTCGAGGCGCCGTGCTCGCTTTTAAAACGGAAACTTAACAAGCACATTTTCTTAATTGTAACTTTAATTATTAAATTGCAGTTAATTTATTAGAATTTGGAACGAGGTTATTCATAAGAATAATCTATCAATCTGTTTCCTTTTAATAGCTTGTCACTTAAAACTTTAAAATTGAATGACTGATATCGAATCTGTAACAATCGGATTATAAAGTCAATGGCTGGAATCGAATATCTGTCTATACATGTACACATTTTAATTACACCCAAAAAGGATTATCTGCCAAGAGCCTGTAAATTAAATTATACCTAAAGTAATGACTAATAATAGTTAAGTTTTAAGTATTTAACTCTAGCTTTATTGTATACATACGTACTCACACAAACTCACCCCTTTTTCCCACACGGGTAGGCAGATACCACAGATTTCTACTTGCTGGGATGCTTGCTCACACCTTTTTACAATCTCTCTTTTTTAAACATTTTGATCTAAAACACATAAACATGTTTCCCGCCTGTACTACAATACTCTTTTTCCTTATTCACAAATTATAATTTGTACTCTCTTTTTTTGTTGTAAGTATAAACAAATTCCCGAATAACAAAAGTGTAGTTTGTTTATGTTCTGGGAGTACAATAATAACCACATATCAATGTAAAATATTTGGTAATCTATAGGTACGTATAATATAGTAGTTTTATTATTTGGTCACTTAATTATGTACATTGAATTTGTAAATAAATGCAGGTTTCAATTTAGTTATAGCGTAGTTGTATGAGGAAGTCGTTCATTATCTTAAGAATGTTATAATGGCAATTAAGTTGTACCTACTTTACCAAATATTGACACTGACGCACAAGGTATCTATAAAACATGACTATGCTGCAATATTTGAAATGACAGTAGAATAATATCTAAATTTATAAAATTCGCTAAATTTTATCGATTTTATTATACATACCTCGGTAATTAATACGTTTTAAGGTCATTCGCTGGTTGATATTTTAATAAATTGCAGAGTTCTTCGGTAGCGCCTTTTTTGTTACTATAAATAATATTACCCATGAGTAAAGAACATTGGAGATTTTTGTTGACATAATTTTATTGCGTCAGCTTATGCAAGAATTTAAATGTGAACTATTTTGTCTTTCAGTTCCCCATAAATGAAGTCGTAATTAAAAGATTAATCTAAGAGATAAACACAGTTTTATAGGTGACAAATTTATAAACCCAAAATATTATAGACGATTTGGATAAGATGTAACAAGATTTATAAAATTATAATATGATAAATCAATTGTGTTTTCAATTATTAAGTTTTTTTTCGTACCTCTCTAAAGAAAGGTCTTTAGTTGTAAGCACAGAACTCGCAACTTACTCGTATCATTTTGATCTGCAAGAATGTAAGTTTAAAAAACGTAAGAATTAATCTTTCTTCCTATCTATATAGTATATATATAGTAATAAATAACGACATCTGTTTAAGTCTGTTTATTAACAAATATTTCACCAATCTTCTTTGCAAAAAGCCACTCGAGAAAAGCACTTATTTAAAGACGACCCGAAATTTTATCTTTAACAATATATCATTAATTGTTTTCCATTTATTTTTATTTTATAGTCAAGCAAAATCTTATTGTGAAGTTTATTTATATATTCTTGATAGGTACCTATATTTATTTTTATTACAATAGGCTTACTTTAGTTTCTATCAACTTAATAATTATCGTTTGTAAAACAGTTTTCTTCATATAACAAAGCTTCATCCTCTCCTAAACTCTTAAGCATCAATCCTATGTCATCAAAAACCTAACAGTCGTTATTTTGTTAATATTTATTTATTTGTTATATTTTTGCATTAATCTAAAGTGACGGTATTACGTAACATTTTGATTGATTTTAATTACTTAAAAAGTGGACAACAAACGGCGATAAATATTGTGAATCACTGTGTACTTGTTTAAGTACACAGTGATATCTAACATTATCTAGTAACACTTATAAAAAGTTACGTTCCCAAGTTGAAGTCGAACCTCATTTCTAAAAGATGATAGACATTAAATTGGTAATTTATTATTATCTATTATTTGTATAAAATTATCATCTCTTAGAGTAAAAGTGTTCTGTGATTATCATCCTCTAAGGCTAAGAAACCAACTATTAGTTTCCTATGCTATAAAATTTTATTTAAAATCCAACTTAAATAAATTTTTCGGGTAAAAGAATTGCGGCACATTAGATATTAAGCAGTACCTATAATAATTATAACAACACAAAATTGTAATTAGTTTTAGAATTAGGGTTTGAATCATAATAACACTACTTAGTATTCAACGGTAGCTAAATAAATATGTACATAATTGTAGTAATTGCTCTATTTTTTTCGTCACACCCGATCGATATTTCATGTATGGAATAATTAGCGTAACGACTGTAGGCGGCCATTAAACTTATTGGTTCTCTATGATTTATTTCGTCAAGCTATAACTGCAGATTTTTTTACCATAGTCTAGTCGTTTAGATACCTTATTTCTCTGCCGAATGCTCTCGGTTCGATTTCTACACAGGACAATGGTTTGTGTGACCCACAAATTCTGTCTGTTATTCTGAGTCTAGTTGTACTTTGTGTCCTTGAAATTGTATGGTTGTAAATTCCATCGTAATTCAGTGATTATTCCCTAGTATAGGGAATAATAGTCTGTTTATTAAAAATGGCAATCAAGATGATCCTGGCTTTAACGGAAGAATCTCAAAGGATCTTTCATCTTATTAAAAGTTATTTATGAAATATTCTGATTAATCTCATATATATCTAGGTATATTATGAGTATACCTACTATAATAATTTAATAGTATACCTATTGCACTCTCCTCTCGCGACTGGGAATTATTTTGCACTATAGAATCTATAGGGTAGATTTAAAACCATTTATTTTAATATACCGCTTTTATTTTAGTATACCGCTACGCTTTTAGTTATACCTGCGCTCTTAGTGCGAAAGTGGAAGGATGTATGTACAGGGGGAGACCCAGACATAGGAAATCTACCTAGACCAAATCGGTCATGTATTGAAGGAAGGTGGAGTCGGGCCTCTCCGAAACCGGCTAGCGTGTATGAAGAGAATTATGAATGTTGAGGAAGCGAGCGATGTATGCAAGAATAGAGCCTTTTGGTACTCTGTTCCCTCTGCCTACCCCGCAAGGGAGATGGCGTAATGATAAGTAAGTAAGTAAGTACGCTCATAGTTCTAATAAATATGTCCTAGAAGACTATTTATTGTAGGATTTTAAATAATGTGACTTTCTCTCTGAACTTCTTTCTGAAGTCTGTCTTTGTCATTCATTATTCTGTATGAGTGTTTTTTATGATAGTAAACATACTTAATCTGTAATTAATTTACTTGGTCAACTTATAAGTAAGCTATTTGTAGAATTCAAATCAATAATTTTTTTATGGGTTTCGCCTATACGTGGCATTGACAATGATTTATGATATTAATTTATAAAGTATCTAAATTAATGTATCAAAAGTATTCGTAAGACACAATAAGATAGGTAGATATTTTATTATCATTTTATGGTACTATATATATATATAACTATGTATATGTTTTTATGCGTTCCCCCGTGCGTTTTTGGTGTACACTACATTTCACTTATGGGTAAGTGAAATGTAGTGTACACCAAAAAAAAAGGTCTAATGCCGTGTACACAGTTTCAAACTGAAGTTGACTACATAGGTACTTAAGGTAGACGAGATGACTAGTTTAGATACTGACCCCCCTCTTTGTTGTGGTTTCCCACACAGGCGAATTCTTCATGTGATCTCGATTCGATGAAATGGTTGTTCGAAGTGATAGGTGTACTTTGTATCTGTTAAATGGTATGTTTGTAAAGTTCCCCGCGATACAAGGATTATTCCTTTGTGCAGAATATTGTCAAAAAAACGCTCCGTTTCTACTAAGTCCCATCCATCCATCCATCCATCAGCCTTTTAACGTCCACTGCTGGACATAGGCCTCCCCAAGAATGGGGGATAGTGCCGTAATCGGCACGCTTGGCAGGCGGGTTGGCAATCGCAGTGGATGTTGTTAATACTCGAAGGAGTGCTGCTGCCCACTCCCCCGATATTCCCTTATTCGGCTCTTACGACTCCCATGGGTGGAGACGGGTGGGACAATTCTAAAGCCGGCCCCACACGGCTAGTTCTACTAAGAATATACGAAAATTTTCAATAAAACTGCACAACGCAATATTTGGACTCAAGATTAGCCGTAAGGCTAGAAGCTTAGATTCATTATTATATCTAGATGGAGTGTCACTCTTATAAACGTCATAAAAATCGGGCGGGAATTATTATGCTAGTGTGCGTGACAGCTGTCATTACGCTTGTGCAATTTGTGTTTGTGTGCGTACGTAATGATACCAGTTTCAGTGGTAGTATTAAATTATGGGAAAATTATATTGTCATAGATTCAAGACATTTTTATACTACAAAATCTTTCGTAGGTATATAGTCAATTATATCTTTCTATTTACTCTCATAATCTTAATGTATTAGAAACAAATATATAAAGTATATATTTTTTTATAATATAAGTATTAAGATATATTATATAACCTCTTCTTTAATGAGAATACTACTATAACCCACGATAATTATAAATTTCAAAATGTAAACAATCTTCATCATTAAAATAAATAATAATATTACAAATACTCATATTGGCTGTGTTCCGAAATACACTGAGAGCACTGTCCAGTGCTCTTACTGGAGAAAAATCGTTCCGTTATAGACTGACAGTATACTGCCGTAGTATGCTAGAGAAATATATGACGTCATGAATCATCGCCATTTTTGTACTGTAAGCACTGGCGTTTTCGAGGTAAGGTGCTCTCAGTGGTTTGATCACGTGATCAACAGCGTCCAGAAATATAACAACTTGCCCTATTGAAAATTATTATTATTATTGAATATTGTTATTCAAAAATACCGAAACATGGAAAATGTAAAGAAATTGTGTTTATTGCAGTGTGAAATTAATACTTTGTATGAAATGAAAGTAATGACAGATCACTATACTGGACTGCGTTCCGTTATAAACAGTAACCAGTATAGCTAACTTTAAAGGAACGACTTCGCAGTATACTAAATTGACGTGACACATCACAGTGCTCCAGTGTATATCGGAACACACCCATTGTAATTAATTCCGAAAATGACGACTGTGCAGCTTTATGGATCCATTAGAAACGCTAATAACTATGTTAGGAAATGTTTCTATTACTCTCTATCGTTAGAATATCATAAACTTTGCAAGATGACGTGGGAAATTTAAGTTCATAAACTGGTGTCACATAAAAAAATACGAACTAAAATTAATTTATTTTCGGAATATTTAAATGACTTATTTAGCCAGTTATTGTATGAAATAATGTTACTAACCGATGATAGAGATATCTTTAGTGCTCATTTTCCGATTTTTGTAGTTTCGGCACATTTTAGTTACACATGTTGACATTTTAAATTACACACTATTGCTCCTGGATACGACCTTGTCAAGTGACGTCACGATTGAAACTAACAGCATTGGGGTGAAAAGTTCACCCCAATTTTTTTTGACGCGTTTGCAACGCGTATGTTCCATCTAGATATATCATTAATCTAAGGCTAGAATTTGTATGCCTACGAGTATGTTACTCGTACATTTTTATTTATAAAAACTCCGTAGGTACTAGGCAGCACTGTACATGATCGTATAAATAATAAATTATACTAATTTTTGCGAGAAAGTAGTTTCTATGTGTGTCAAGTACACATACATAGGTACTTGACACACATAGAACCTACTACTATGGACTTATTCATAAGCGTTTGGACATCTACCCTCGACAAATTGAACATTTTTCTTATTTTATCTGAAGGTACTTACGATAATCAGGCAACTGTTTCATTACAAATTTCATTCTGATTCCAACCAGTCCAGGAAAACCGAGGGCTGGAGTCAAGATAAAGTTGTTTTCAATATGTATAAAATTGTTGTTTTGGTTATTTTCGCCAGTTGTGGTAAGTAAGAATAACGATTATATTTATCTATAGCAAGGAAAAGATACTACATAACTGATTTATTTAAGCATACTAATGGACTATGAACATTCATTAAGTTAATTCAATGCTACTTAACATGAGCTAATAGATAGCCAAACTAATGCATTTCACACACTTGTACACGTAAGAGTGGTAGGAAACAGTAAGTATCAGCTGATACTAAATCACAATACCAATATTAGCCTTATTATTTTACATTAAATTTAAAAATGTATTTTAACACTCTTAATAATAATAGTTAACAGGTTTACATATTTACATGTAAAAAAACTTTGTGCCTACGTGCTTATTCAAATCTTCATTTTTACATAAATAGTGTTATCACTATTTAGATATTTTTATATATATTTTTCGATTTCACATTTTTCACTTTGTGTTTAATGTATAGTGTTATCACGCCATGTTACACCACGATTCGCTGATTTGGACGAGGATGACCAGCATTTGTTCCGCGCCGCATATGATACTCCTTCCTACGACCATGACGAGTATCAGGAAGATAATGACCTTCCTATTGGCAAACTGGACTTGCTGAAGGATGCATTGTGGGCTATCAAAGCGAAACTTAAGGAAATAAAAGCTTTTAACAAGGCTTTGGCTGCAAACCTGCTGGCCACCAAATTAAAAGTAAAAGAACTTATGGCAAATAGCATAATGGTGAAGAAACATCACCACGTTGAGGTAGAAAAGAAAAAACCAAGCTATAACTATCAGGTAAGTTTAGAAATCTAATAATCTCTCCTTGTTAGGTTGGTTAAACATAAGCATCATTTATATTGTGAGAAATTCCGTGTGGTGGCGGACTAAGAAATACAAATGTCACCACCCCCTTTTTGCCCATGGTTGTCGTATGGGGTGACTAAGAGGAGTAATCAATTATCTCCCTTTATATTATTGGTGGTAGGGTTGGGTTCCAAGTGAATACTCACTTGTTATCTGGCCCGTACCACCGTCATCCATGTGATCTCTAATAAAACACCCTGGTGAGTTTTGCTTGTAGCGGAAGACATGCCATTCATTCATTTCTTATTAGCAAAATTAAAAGGTAATCAGCCGCTTAGCGGTATTCTTGCTGAGTCGAGGAGCGATACAGCTTACCATCAGGTGAGTCGTGGCTCATCTTCCACCATAAGCAATAAAAACAAAAGCTTTCTAGCATTCTACATGGTGGCGCAGCATTGCTATTGCCAATTATATAATAATATATTATTATTTCCAATAATATTCTTGATGGTGCAGTGGTAGTGTGAACGACTGCTGATCACGAAGTCTCGGATTCGATGCCCTGGATGGCTGGATGCCCTGGATGCCCTGGATTCGTGTTATTCAGCTTTTTCTTATAAATGCAAATTCTCAGTAATAGCCTGGAGTTTGTAAATGTGCTCGGTAGACGGCAATAGGCTCGCCCCCTGTTACGTAGAACTTCACCTCTGCCTACCCCTTCGGGGAAACTATTTTTTATGTATTATTGGCAATACCGTGTCACGAGGCAAGCACGCTAGTCTTTTTTTTCTTACTCCAGTAACTTTAAATATCCATCCATCCATCAGCCTTTCGACGTCCACTGCTGGACATAGACCTCCCCAAGAATGGGGGATAGTGCCGTTATCGCCACGCTTGGCAGGCGGGTTGGCGATCGCAGTGGATGTTGCTAATACTCGAAAGAGTGCTGCTGCCCACTCCCCCGGTATTCCCTCAGTCTGCTCTTACGACTCCCATGGGTGGAGAGGGGTGGGACAATTCTAAAGCCGGCCCCACACGGCGTGCGGAGCGGACTTTAAATATAAACTAAGTATATAGATATTATTATACGATATAGTGTTCCTTTTTATTTTATGAAATTTTGCATTTATCATATTTAAGCTAAGTAAAAGATCACGCGGTTAGAAGGAAGTGCAAAACTGCAAGATCACATTGTTCATACGAATAATACGTACTAAAGTAATATTGTTAGTTAAGTCGACATTGAACTACAATTCCTGTTTTCATTTCAAATTTTGACAAAGTTCTTCTAGTCATATTTATTAGTTACGGACTATGAGGTGAGCGCCTCTGTATATTAATAATTACAGGTACGAGTACCTACGTTACAATCACAGGCACACGGAATCACGTAATTATTTTGCTTAAAATAATAAAATATGTAAGAAATATATTACAGCGATGTACCTACTCTCTAACGAGTGTATTTATAACATCATCTATTCGTAATGTATTTTTTTAAATATATATTATACTTACATAATTGTTTCAGACACCGGCGTACCCGAATTACAATACGCAGCCACAATATGGTCCTGATTACAACGAACCGCAATACGCACCCCTGCAACACACACACGACCCTTACTATGGACATTAACATAGCCAATTACTTTTCCGTGATTATTTGAGACATTACGATGAATATTCCTGAAGCTGATATAATAATCCTGTCAAAACTTACAATTAATTTAATTTTAAAGTCCAACAACTAATTATTCCACTCTCTTGTTAATACATATATGTAAAAATAATACTTACTTTATGAGCTCGTTCCAATTTTATGTTGAATGTCTTAGATGTTTGTTATATACATTGGTTTTTGTAGTTGTTAATATTATATTATCGTATTCTTAAAATGAATTGAAAATATTATATATCTCTCTACGTTCCATACGAAGAATAAGAGTTGATTTTTGTTTGATATAGCTTCTACAGGCGCTTCTCTAATTTTTCCAACTCACATAAAAGTACCACTTCTAACTTACAAAGTAGACGAACCTGGTAGAGTAATATTGTTAGTGTTGTATGTAATTGTCCATCTGTTACCAATAAATATCAATGCATAAAACGCTCTTTGTCTCATCATAGTAATAAGGTAGATACATATTCTGGTGTGGTCGGTATGATTGGCACGTTATAAGAAAGTGCATTAATAAAATAAATAGTTAATTGTTAAGGTCACCAGTACTGTAGAGTGGAGTAGTTGATCGCGGCGCGCGTACAGACCACTCGTGTAGTAGAAGCGAAATCGCTTTTTGCTAAGTAGCGAAACTGAGGATCTCGTTTAGTTTTACATTGAGAGTCTAGAGCCGCCCTAAACAACCACCGTTTCCTCCGATGTGTTCCGCATAACTCTGAATTACTTCAACAATAAGATGTTTTTGTTTCTAATTCCTATTAGAGTGGACATGTCTTTATCGATACAGTAATACTGAACAGTGTGTTACTTATAGTGCGGCGTTGTCCAGCTACGAAATGAGTTGCAAATTAACATGGATTTTTCTTCTGGTATGAATATTTTAAAAAGTACCTATGTATTTGTAATAAATTATATAGATAATGTATTGTAAATCTAGCTTCGTTGTGACGGTAAATTTCTAAAAAACTATTGCACCGATTACAAAACTCCGTCACAGTTTCAAAACTAAATAATATCATTGCAAATATAAGTAGAACTAACTATTTAGTACAATCAAGATATTCAAACTTATTTGAAGCTGATCATACAACATGTGTTATTGTTAAATGATGATTGACTTCTCATTAGGTATACCACACACACATCAACCTATGGTGGCTGTTAGATTCAAATGAAAAAAAAATTAAATTTATCAAAACACCTTGAAACGAAGTCGTTTGTGAACGTTTCGTCCAATAAAACTAAAATACCCTCAGCCTACTGTACCCATTCCAAATGGAATATGGGAACCCCTATTAACCCCCCCACTTGTTATTATTGTGTATAAAATACTTCATAGTTCTCGGTTTCAATTTTTAAATAATAATAGAGAAGATAACCGTTGACAGTTCGGCCCTTAGCAAGCAAATTCTTGTCTACTGAAGCGGAGCGGAGTTTTCATACAATTTTATTGGTTAATATTGGCTCCGCTCCGCTACGCTCGTCTCTTCTCCGCATTGGTAAACAGGCAGCCTTAATCGCTAATTACTGCGCTTCTAAGAATCGATATCATAATACAACTCTAGTCACTCTTACCCAAAAATATTTTTTTAATCCATTCCAGTCTAGCAGAGATTGGCGTGTCGAATAAAACAAAAATTTAATTATGAACAATCTCATTGACAAATTTAATAAAATATATAGTCTTTGTATGACAGCAAACACATACGAAGAATGATATACTAAATACTGTTATTATAATTAATATTTTATTGGAATCGAAATTGAAGTCTTTTTCGTTAGATACATATGACCCACCAAACTGGCAAGAACTGTCTGTCTGGTAAAGTGGATCTGTCCTTGTAGATAGACTGGTATAAATATTACCGGTACAAACGCGGAGACCTTGGGCCCTTCCTTTGATACTGGCAAACTAAGCAACCAGAGAAAACAATGATGATGAGCATCATAATACATATATCATTACACACATGTATACCTATTTATAATCCTAACTACAATATTTGGTGCAGACAATTTTAAATTATACATGCAAAAATTGTTACATATTTTCTACCTTACTCAAATATTGCTAGATATTTTATTATGATTTTAATTGATTGCTTGTCATTGTTGCAAGGCTGATTTATTAAATAAATATGAATGCATTCACATTGAAGTACTAACTAATAATGTAAACTGTTAGCTAAGCGACCGTTTTTTGTTTAACACACTAAACACATGACTAGGCGATCATTTTCAACAATCAATATACTTTGTCACGATAATAAAATGATTATCTTCGTGATAAAGGATTATTATGTATGAAAAAACAGTTGTTATTATCATACAGTCATATTATATTCATGAAATGTAGTTACAACGTTAATGGTTTCGTATATAAAATTAAGTATTTCTTTTTAATATGACGTCTTTTGACATGGTAGGTTTGTCTTGAAAATAAAATAAATCACTAACTTTTTACTATTTTTGAAGGCAAATTTTAAACTTAATATAATAAAGGGTGAAAGGTAAAAGCTTTAAGCGACAAAATTCCGATATTGAATTAATTAGATATACGCGAAAGTAGCTTTTTCCCCCGTTAATTGAGCCTTATAGCAGTTCGAGCGCTACCGATCCGGTATTGTTAGGTGCCCAGTTTTGGGCTGAACGATTTGATAGTGTATGGTCCAACGTCTAATTTACCATTTAAACGGCGACACGGTGGTATTTACACCGCTGGCTAATTCATGAATTACAAAAGCTCGATAAGCTTCTGTTGATTTGCAGGCAGAAACTTCTAGTGGATTTCGACTTACCTACATACGAGTATGTATATAGGTAGATTTTTATTTTTTATAATTTAAAGTACCTATATATAATTATTTTATGTGTAAGTCGTAAGTGTTCGAATAGATAGAGCAAGAAGCCCGCGTAAGCTAGGGCCCGGCTGGAAAAAATGCCACCCCGATTGTGCTAGTAAGACCAGTCCAAGACTGTCGGTTCAACCATAGATTTGGTTCAAGCATTATTGCGTTCGGTTTAGAATTCTTCAAACAATATTTCTTTTGTTAACCCGTACGGTTAACAAAATAAGAATTGTTTTAAGAACTTTTTGAGTTTTGAAAAGAAAATAAAGTATTTTTAGTAAGTAGCTCACTAGGTTACTCAAATAATATACATATATCCTGTAACTCAAATATTAACTCTAATATTAACTCAAATCATAAATATAAATTTAAAATTATATATTTATTATCATCAATAGTTAATTTTTTAAATATTTTCCAAACATAAGATATCAAACAACTCAATGAGAATTTTCATTGTCGCTTAATATAATATGTCAAATCGAGTATCTACCGTCGATTAAATCCTTTCGATTTCCATTAAATAAATATTGCAGTCACTTACACCATTTTGCCTGCAGGTGATTGCTAAAACTGTAAGCACTATTGTTGTGGCAGGCGAACCCGTCGCCGCTCATCTGATGCATGCTAAATGGTAACCATCGCTAATGGACTCGACTATACGCAGAGTATTGTCAAGCCGCTACTCACTATTTCATTTCACAGATATAAAATGAAATAATTAATGACTAGGTATCTCTTGCTACACCAAAACAAATCTAGGATGGGTGATAATTGCTTACTTCCTTTAGTCGCCTCGTACGACACCTATGGGAAATAATGGGGTGGTAACACTTGTATTCTTAGTCGATCACCACACGGACAAACAATGATAAAAAAGGATTGTTTTTCAGCAAAAGTAAATTCCCTATACTTAATGCGTGCGAATCATAAAATGTTAGTGTTTTCTAGACCACGTGGATGGGAAACAAACATACGACCCACCTGATGGTAAGCGATTACGATAGCCTATATACGCTAGCAATACCCGAAGCATCATTAGCGCGTCGACATCTCCAAGGAAAGAGATAGGAGGTAGAGAGGAAGGATAATCACCCATAATAACAAAAATCTTAGGGTAATTATCTAGTCCGCCGGCGGACCACCGAAGGAATGTAACATAGTTCCAGTAGCCCGCCAATAAAGGCGGAGAGACGGCACACGCCGGGTTTCTTTAGTGGGTGAAGGCCCCACACTACCCTGTTCGTTGCCCCGAACGACGGGGTGTGCGGTTAGGCGATTCACACACTGCTCCGCGCTCCGTCGCCTGGCGCGGAGTGGCAGATTTTAATATTGTATGCAAGTACATCTATTTGTATAGAAAACACGCCAGGTCCAACACACCGAAAACGCGCCACGACGCGGGAGCACGTCCCGCTAGCAGATTCTGCTGCCAGGTGCGGTGGCGCGGGGCGGACCGCAGCAGGAACACATGCTCCGCAGTATCGCGCCTGTTTTCGTGCTAAGGACTTGTTCACGATGGATCTACACACGGATTGCTCAATAAATAGTCAAAAGATCCAGTTGACATTCGTGTAAAATTATAAAACTTGTCTTCATGTTTTCTTATGTCCATATAATTCAGTACAAATGAACCATTTCTCGATCTATTTCGTAAAAAAGAATGTATCCAATATCTTCTATTAGGTCTACTTATTTGCTTATACAAAAACCATATTGCTAAAACAATTGCAGCGTCTTGAATGAGTTCAGTATTGCCCATTGTAACGTAACTAACACCACGACGACCAAATGTAAAGTGACCTTTAGTTTGGTGCGGGCCACGTACAAAGCCGTCAGGCGCGGAGGCGCGGTAAAATCTGCTCCAAGAGGCAGATCTACTCCTCCGTCGCCGCGCGCGGGATCTGCTGCCCCGCGTCTCCGCGCCTGGGCGCGTCGCCAATGTGTGAATCGCCTTAGGAACATTTTTTCCCGCCTTAACAAAAAAATAGGGTAATTATGTATTAGGTATATACTATATTTAACTTACTTTAAATTTAATATAGAAATGGCCTGAAACAATCACAAACTAGCTTCAACTTCTAGCACATACGGAGCCGGTATAAATCATCATCATCATATGTATGAACTAGGTCTAGATGTAAACACATAATAAGGAGAGGAAGGATAATGAGGACATGATAAGAAGGATAATAAGGCCCCTCCCTATTATGAAGCAGGCTTGGGCCTCCGGCATTCTCAATGAGCATATGATACAAAACGGCAAGAGTACCTACCCTTTTTTTTTGCTAAGGCGGGAAAAAATGATCCTAACCGCACACCCTGTCGTTCGGGGCAACGACCAGGGTACTGTGGGGCTTCACCCACTAAAGAAACCCGCCGAGTGCCGTCTCTACGCCTTTATTGGCGGGCCACTGGAACTATGTTACATTCCTTCGGTGGTAGGAGTACCTACCCTACCGTTATTTCACGCTGATCTTCTGTGAGAGGGTGGTACTTCCCCGATCGGACCGGCCCATTTATATTGGGATAAACACGGCTCTATCAGTTCACCAAATGTTTTCATGTAAAGATCCTAACACGTCGCCTAATACGTTTCACCTTTCGTCCCTCGTTAGGGCAATTAATGTAATATCGTCTAAAAATTACGTTCCTTTGTAATATTTGCTCATATTTTCTGAGTAAATATGATGTGAACTGGGGGGTTAGAATGTATCTCACTAAATCGTATCGACATCGCATCGTGTCATTGTGATTGGTTGAGAGATCACCGTGATTGGCCGAGAGATTATTGCGACTTCACGCGTCGGTTTCTCTACAAAAAAATGGCCTGCCTCTACAAACAAGAGTTACATTACTTCAGTGGTAAAAATATATAGGTACCTGATACCTGTATATCGGTACAATGCAGTTGCAAACGCGGTGTCAAGATTTATTCTTTCATATACTCTGTAGGTACTGACATATGCAATTCGGCAATTGAAATAACTTTCTAAATTGCGTAGATAGAAATACGAGTAGAATCACGAGAAAGTGTTTTTGAAAGATTTCATTTCTTCAAAGTCTATTCATCAATTTGATATATCGATATCGATACAGCATGTGATTTCTGTGAATACCAAAATTGTTTCGAATGGAATTTGCAATGCTCAGTTGGCAACAACGCCCTTCCCAAGTTCAAAATAAACCTATCACATGCGAATCATAAATGTCAGTGTGATCTTTAAGCAAACTGGATCGGTTCAAGCGCAGAATAATTTTGTTTCAGCTGAGGGCGAAACGGGTCTTAAGCACTTCCTCAACTTTTTTATAAAACGGCACAAGTAAAGTAGGCGTGCGGTTAAAATATTGATATTGTAATAATATAGTATTATAGTGTCCTGCTCATGCCAGCAGATACTTTCCATAGTGTGATTAAATTATATAATAAAATTAAATTAATACGGAAAACTTATGTGGTATTTCGTAAAGGTCACATCCGTACCTATCTAGTGATATTTTCACAGATTACCTTAGGTGGTCATCAGGTCCTTAGGAGATAATCTGTGGATATTTTGATACGAAGAGTTTTGTTATTGCTGTTTTAGCGATTTATAAGGAAAAAATCCTCACGTAAATTTTTCTTACCAAATTTTCAATATGGTAGGTATAAGAAAAAAATATGTTTTTTTTTCGAAAAACCTCTCAATTCATTCGCTTGTGAAGTGGTTCTAAAAATTGCTAGAATAGGATTATATTTTACTTACATGTATGAAATTATATGTAAGATTTTGACAAAACCGTAGGCACGTAATGTCGTATACGTAGATATGTAATGTCCTAAATCAAAATAATTTAATTTAAAAATGTAACCTTAATGAATTCACTTTACAAAATGCATTAATGTGCATTACTAAAAGTAATGTGTAGTGGCAAAAGAATAGGTACGTAGGTACGTTGTAACAAAACCTGCGTCTCAAACATTTATATTTCTAAAGAACAAATGATTTGTGAATGTGGAAAAAGAGAATTTTAGTGCGGGCGGGATTCGAACCGGCATCCCTTCCAATCCAGGGAATACGGTGATGTATGAATTCTATTTGTACATAGAAACTAATATAGGTACGAAATCATGATTTTTTATTACAAGTTTATATTAAACCACTAGGCACGTCCTACATTCGAAAATATAGAAATATAAAAAACAAAATCATAACATATTTATGTTGAATCTAGCGCAACAATATAATTCATAGATGTATTATTAAATAGCTTGCCGTTACCGTTGCGTCACGTGTGAGTGAGTATATGGATTTAGTAATATTAATTACATAATTACTAGTGAACTAGGAAAATGACGTGTAGATAGGTAACTATTTTATTATTCTTTTATTGTACACAAACATTTTATATTTAGGTTTCTTTGCATTATTTCCCATTGCATTGAAGATGAGGTGAGGATCTTACACTTCCTTGATTGCTGGCCCGAGCGACCGGGTGTGCGGTTAGGTACTTTTTTCCCAACTTAACGAAAAGTTCTCTCATACAACGTGGGGGTACCTACTTTTGTTGAGTTTTAGTTTATGAATGTAAAAAATGTGGACAAAGTATATAAGTCGAAAACACCCCGATTGTTTTTACGAATAATTTTATTTTGTATACTAACGTAACTTTTCAATATTAACGTTTTAAATCCGGAAAACTCTTGTCCCCACGCATACAGTACCTATGTGTAATCACTGCGGCATACACAGTGATAACTGCGTGTTACATCCACAGAATCTGTGTTGTAAGGTCACGGTCTCTAAACACGACAGATTTTATTGACCTGATCAAGCCTTTTTATTGTTACTAAGGCGGGGAAAACGTACCTAACCACAGCAACCACACACCTCGTCGTTGGGGGCAACGAACAGGGTAGCGTGAGGCCCTCACCCACTAAATAAACCCGTCGTGTGCCGTCTCTCCACCTGTATTGACGGGCCATCCATCCATCCATCAGCCTTTTAAAGTCCACTGCTGGACATAGGCCTCCCCAAGAATGGGGGATAGTGCCGTAATCGCCACGCTTGGCAGGCGTGTTGGCGATCGCAGTGGATGCTGTTAATACTCGAGGGAATGCTGCTGCCCACTCCCCTGGTATTCCCTCAGTCGGCTCTTACGACTCCCGTGGGTAGAGAGGGGTGGGACAATTCTAAAGCCGGCCCCATTAACGGGCCACTGGAACTATATTACATTACTGATCAAGCCTTAAAAATTCCGCACCGCTAGTCCCGACGATGAAATAACGAATTGTTTTTGCACTGACCTCTATTCCTCTTTTGCATCTACCGTGGTACACGTATTTGATTACAATCCGTAATCTTGAATAGTAAATCACAATCCATACAGAATGGTATGCACTATCTTTCCTTTGTGTTCTCAAGTTCTTTATCATGGTTCAATTTATTTGCGTTCGAGTTTAAAATGCCTCACGATCTGGTAAATCAGAACTGGTTTGCACGGCGGACTGTCCACTGCCCGCTAGCCTTAATAATAAAATACAAAAGTACTTATTACAAAACAAATCTCTTTTAAGACGAGTATTCTATTATTTAATCGCAAGGCTATTTCCCTAGATAAAAACGTCACTTCATCGTGATGGGTGCGTATATGTAGACAAGGGTTTAAGAAGCTAATTATTTACAGTTTAATCTCTAAAATTTTCTTCAATTGTTAATTTTTTTTAACATAACACTATATTACTGTTTTCATAATATTTCTAGTTTGTATTTGTGTGAAGGACCTGCGCTTTTTAGATGACCAAACTTTCAATACTTTTCACAAACTTGAGGATATTCGAATTTTATATATTGTCTAGATAAAGAAATGTGACAAATATATCTACAATAGCACTCGTTTCCATAGAATTGGCTACGTGTTGTAGGTATGTATTGAAAAATTATATCGATATATTTTCAGCGGCGTACACGTGAAATACCTAGTACCTACTCGTACCTAACATTCAGATAGACAGTCAAGTCAGTCAGTAGAAGTAAGAAAATATGTAGTGTTAGTATGTTACCTGGATATATACCATATATGACACTTTTTATCCCGAAAAAATGTTAGGAGATTCCTATTTTTGCATATAGGTAAATAACTAATGTGCCATACAGTGATATACTTATATTGACTCAATGCTGAGGTCCACACAGACGAAGTCGGGGTCAGAAGCTAGTTTATTGTAAACTTAAAAAGAAATTTATAATAAAAATTTTAAAACTCGTAACTGGGCTGTTATTTTGTCATAAATATTATTTTTAGTCCAAGAAAATAGACATGATATCACAAAATAAATATTCCTTTTTACTTTGTTAAGGCGGGAAAAAATGTTCCTAACCGCACACCCCGTCGTTCAGGGCAACGAACAGGGTAGTGTGGGGCCCTCACCCACTAAAGAAACCCGCCGTGTGCCTTCTCTCCGCCTTTATTGGCAGGCCACCGGAACCATGTTACATTCCTTCAGTGGTAAAAAGCTATAAAATATGCAAGCTGTGACATACGACACATAGTGATGGTAGGTCGGAGAGTCGATAGTACTGATACAATGGCAACAACACTAGACAGTTCTGGAGTTAGTATTAGGAATAGTATTATGTAGTAAATTACCAAAATAAGAAATAGTCTTTCTTTTGAAGTATAGACATAGAGAAAAACACTATTCACAAATTGTCAATTTTATCTGTTGAGAATCTTCGCCCTTCGCTATTTCATAAATTACAGAATGGAAGAGAAAAAGGGTTGAACAAAACATCCGTATTTTGGGTAGTAGAACGTCCACCCCAACAAGGTAAGCTTTATCGGTAAACTAGACTACTTAATATGTACTTTATATTTTAGGTTTACGATATAGCAGCGAGCTTTTTGCTTATATCTCAAGTTCCTGGCATAGTGGTGAGATATGGTTTTAAATTCAATTAAGAGCTATCAAATAAGAAAGTTTTATCAAAATTGGTTCAGTAGTTTTACAAACAGACACATTTGTAAAATTATACGAGTAGGTTAAAGGTACTGTATATAAAATTATAGGTTATAGGTATATTTGATTGCCCACAAGCAAACGACACCTATGTAGTTGTGTCCTCAGCGTCACCATCTTTTTTTTTTGTTAAGGTGGGACAAAATATACCTACCGCACACCCCGTCGTTCGGAGCAACGAACAGGACAGTGTGGGGCCTCACCCACTAAATAAACCCACCGTGTGCCGTCTTTCCACCTGTATTAACGGCCCACTGGAACCGTGTTACATTACTTCAGTGGTAGCCAGCGTCACCCTCAAAGAATTAAACAAGTGCAAATTCTTTGTGATAACTTGCACTCGCTCATGGTTATTCAAAGGCGAGTCAGATTCCTAACTGAAATTTGACTTTGCAGTCCCCGATCACACAGCGACCGCCATTGATATCATCATACTATCTGAGCTAAACATTCTTATGTGATATACATCTGAGCTAAATTCCTTGCCGCATTATGTAATATAATATACGCGTACTGTTGAGTTGATCTCGGAACGCGTGACGCAGGTGCGAGACAATTCGCTACAATCGTTCAATTAGCTCATAATATTCGCGCATTGTACAAGCACAGCAGGCGGCCTTCGACGACCGGGAACTTTTATCTAAAGGTACGCCCTTAACCTGACACCAGCTGCGAATGATTGTAGTTTTTCTCGAGAACGACTGCGTATTGCTTATAAATATGTTACCAATTCCCTTCCAATTTGCTACTGGCATTTGATAAAATCCTAATATTTCTCAATACAACAGCATTAGTATAAATGCCTATAGCTACAAACATTTTCTTTTCTTTTTTGTACAGCCCATTATATGCTAATTCGGTTAACTGAACACGAGGCTCTTCCATAATAATAGGGAGATCTTGGGTCGAGTTCAGCACAGTAGCAAGATAGGTTGAAACAGAGTTTTGTTTCGAGTATTCCTTTCCTTCTTTAGCGATGGCATTTTCTGTTTATTTTTACTTATATAGTTCCACTCCGTAAACACGTCCTAACTATTATTAAGCTGTAATCTATGTCTGTAAATTTAAGATATTTGAGAAAAAAATACTGTGTTTAAACACGCCTATATAAGGCGTGTTTAAACACAAAATATTTTTTTTTTAGATTTTTTGTCTGTTTACCTGTTTGATCGTTAGCGCATCACATAAAAACTACAGAACGGATTTTAATGCAACTTTTTTCTATTTCATAGCTCTTGAATAGACTTAAAAACTGTTATCCATCCATCCATCCATCCATCAGCCTTTCGACGTCCACTGCTGGACATAAGCCTCCCCAAGACAACGCTACAACATGTGTTTCGCTCATATGGGGGATAGTCATTGATTTATTAATTCAATCAATGGGGATAGTGCCGTAATCGCCACGCTTGGCAGGCGGGTTGGAGATCGTAGTGGATATTGTTAATACTCGAGGGAGTGCTGCTGCCTACTCCCCCGGAATACCCTCAGTCGGCTCTTACGACTCCCATGGGTGGAGAGGGGTGGGACAATTCTATAGCCGGCCCCACACGGCGCCTTTTTTGCTCGCTATTGATAAAACAACGAAATGAGTCAAATTTTAATTACAAAATTTGGTAACAGCCAAACACCATGGTTACAGAGAGTTACAATAGTGTAATGTTGTTTATCTAGTCAATGGTACGGAACCCTTCGTGCGCGAGTCCGACTCGCACTTAGCCGGTTTTTGTTTTTTGAAATCCACTACGAAAGGATTTATGAAAATTTCTCCCCTAAGAGGGTAAAATACCTACTTTGGAAAATCCAAAACTGAACGCCTCATAATCTTCATTTTCCACAATAATATACGCCATCTAGCGCTAATTTTAAGAAGTACTTCTATATTGGCCTACCTGAACTGAACCTGTATTTCTTTGAACATGTAAAATTGAATAATTTATTAAACTGTAAACAAAAACAATTTAAGAAGACAAAAAGACATAGCTAGTTTCCTTACAAAACAAGCAATATTGTGGCTCTATATACAACAGCAACTGAATACAATAATATCGACATCTAAAATTGCCACTAGCGACATCTAGGGCTGCATTTGTCAATATCTCTTTTATTTTAAAACAGCGACAGCTATCAATAGAAAATTGCAACTTTGGACAATATTATACGACTTATTTAAAAATCAATGAGTTCAACAAGAAATCTCTAAACCATTTATCTTCCTAACTTGGTTTCCTTATAATTTTATACTTTGTTTTTGTTCTAAGTGAAAACACCGTGACGTCAAGCCACGCAAAATAAATTGTGGAATGTAAAATATGTTTTTTTCGTGTTTTATAACGTTGGTGTGTTATTATTTACGTGTGTTTCATCCATCCATCCATCTATCAGACTTTTAACGTTCACTGCTGGACATAGGCCTCCCCAAGAATGGGGGATAGTGCCGTAATCGCCACGTTTGCAAGCGGGTTGGCGATCGCAGTGGATGTTGTTAATACTCGAAGGAGTGCTGCTGCCCACTCCCCCGGTATTCCCTCAGTCGGCTCTTACGACTCCCATGGGTGGAGAGGGATGGGACAATTCTAAAGCCGGCCCCACACGGCAAACGTGTGTTTAATGTTTTGAATTATTGTTATGGATAAAATAGTTATTATACTTGATAAATATCATCAGTTCGTCAAGCAAAGGTAAGAACTTTCTTTTAACAAAAAACAATGTACCGGCCGGGCGAACGGCGTTCTGTTGACGATAGTAAAACCACCACCGGTGGCTAATGTGACTATGCGTACGTAAAAAGGTAGTTCTCATGAAAGGCGCTGGTTTTAGAGTCGCGTCGAGCGTAAATGCCGTAAATATTCAGTATTCTTTTGTTTATTTAATAACAATTAAACCACATTGAATCAGAATGTGAAAAGTAATAGGGCTCTATTCCTAGTCATAATAATTCGTAAACGAAACAAAAAGACTCGATTAATTAAGTATTTTGGTCGTTATCGTGTTAACATACATTACCTACAACTCACGGACGTCCAAGCCAAATTTTTTTTTCAAACTGTTTTTTAACTAGTTTAAATAACAAAAATGGCATCAAAAATATCATGAGTGGTAAAAATAGTGTTTGTTCTTTATATGTGTGTGTAGATATTATTTTACAAGTGCAATATATGATAAATAGAGACATTTTAAGTTTGAAAAATCAGTTGTACCGTGTAAACCGGGAGTAGAACACACCTCACCACTTCGCTTATGAGGCGTGCAATAAGGTATAAACGGTTGTATGGAATACTGTCATATTCAAAGTAAGAAGCACCAAATTTCAAATACCTGTTTGAGATTAGAAATAAAATGTACATGAAGTGGGTGGTGTAAATGATGAGGTAAATGAGGGGTTGAAAGTTTATATAGGAGGTTCATCACTTTTAAAGTAAGAAGCACGAAATTTCGTATACCTGTTTCTGGTTAAAAATAAATGAATACGTGTCTCAGCGATTTTATAATTTTGACCCCTAAGAGGGTGAATTAGAGGTCGAAAATTTGCATAAATTTTTTATTATTTTTAAAAGAAGGAGCCTGAAATTCTACATTGAAGCATCTTATATAAAGTTTAAGTAACAAACATTATAAACTAGGTGCAGCCCGTGACTTCGTTTGTGTAGAATTTTGTTTGTAATTTTTATTATTTTTATTCTTTATTTACATATCTTAAATCACTAAATACATTTTTAAATATATATATTTAAAAAAATAACAAAATATTTAAAAATATAAAAAGTGTGTAGACCCACCGGCAGATAGCACAAGGGCCAAACTGTCAGTGGTTAGGGTTCCAAAGACAGGAACTTCCTCACAATGCGTGCCGTGTCCAGAAGTACCGCTTTCTGTATCGAACCCTTGATCCAACCATCCAACGCGAGCCTCTTAAGGTGTTGGTCGAGACTCTTGGCTATCAGTCCTTTGACTGATACTACTATCGGCACAATAATCGCTGAATCGACATCCCACATGTCAACAATCTCGTGAGCCAAGTCCAGATACTTCATCTGTTTATCCTTCTCGGCCTTCACGAGATTCTCGTCATGCGGGATGGTGATATCAACAATCATTGCCCGGCGCTCAGATCGATCAACCACCACAATATCAGGTTTGTTGGCTACAACAGTTCTGTCTGTGATAATTGATCGATCCCAGTACAATGTGATACAGCCATTTTCGAGTACTGGCTCAGCTACATACCTGTAGTAAGGTACCTCGACGTCCACCAGTCTGTATTTCAGAGCAAGCTGTTGGTGGATAATCCTGGCTACTTGGTTATGTCTGTGCGAGTACTCACCGTTAGCAAGACGAGAACAACCCGAGACAATATGCCTAAGGGATTCACCAGGATGGTGGCAGGCACGGCATATGGCAGCCGTACCATCCCTTAGGATATGCCTCCGGTAGTTGTTCGTCATGACAACTTCGTCAGCAATTGCACAGACAAAACCTTCGGTTTCCCCAAAGAGGTTACCGAAACGTAGCCAGGCCACGGAAGCTGAAAAGTCAACGTCGGGCCCATGTAAAGCCCGGTAAAATCTTCCGTGCAGCTCCTTGCTCTGCCATACACCCCTGCGATCGTCAACACCTAGTACTACAGGTCTGCGCCAGTTCTCCTTAGCCAAGGAGAGTGGTGTGAGTCCGGAGTTATTTTTATTATTATTATTTATTTTAATTAAGAGTAACACGACTCACATGTGTTAGTAAGCAAAAATACTTATCCTATGTTAGTAATAAACTACTGCTTATATTAATGTACATACAGGTACAGATCACCTCTGCGCCACCCCATAAGAGATAGCACAGCAGTGACCCATGTACCTGCAGTCTAAGATTAGACTCGTGGTTTTACCGCGAACTTTTAAACTTTTGTGATGATCAAAAATGGTCATGTATTGACAGTGCTAGGCTAGGTTTAGTATCAGACACGTACACGTTTCTTAGCGAGTCCCATGGGTCTAAAAGATGGCTCGATCATTGTCTTGTGACGCAGGCTGCTTTAAACTCGATAAGAGATGTGTCAGTATTATACGATGTCCTGTGGTCAGATCACTTACCGCTTGTTGTAAGCTGTGATTTAAGAATGATATCGTCAAAGATATCCCACTTTAATCTACACTACAATAGGGCTGTATGGGGTCATAGAGGTCCACAAGAAATAAATAGATATCAAACGGAATGTAATAAAATGCTAAGACATGTATATTTTCCCAATGAACTTAGTAATTGTTATTATAAAATGTGTAATGATGTATCTCATAGAGCTGTTATAGATAAGTTTTATAATAATATTGTGCAAGTATTGACTGAGGCGGCCACTGTCGGTCGAGAAAGTTATAAGACGTGTAAACGTAAAGTCATAGTAGGTTGGAACAAACAGGGGTGCTAATTTGTCCGGTTTACCTCCTAGTGGTGCACCCCGGGCAACGTCGGCAGTCGCCGGCGGCTAAAATTCCGGACAGGACGGGTCTCCGCGTGTCCCTCTGACTCAGCAGAGGGCACAGCGGATAGACCAGGCGTCGGAGTCGGTGGGGCCAGACTGGCTCACCGGGCTCTGGAGAGGGGGGACAGTGGGGCCACAGCGGCCCCCTCCATCCCAAATCGTAAACCTGAGCGCGTGTCTGTGGTTACGTCTCGCGGGCATACAGGACTGATGGGTAGTTCAGTCTCGAGCGCGGCCCCAGCCAGGGTACCTGCGGACCCCCTGTGTTGGGTTACAAATGTACGCTTACCCGGGTACAGGGAGCTCTGCCCGGGTGGACCTCTTTTCTCCCATACTCGTGGGAATCATATGGATTTAAATAACACAAATAAAGCTTCGACGGAGTCGGGAAATACACCTGACGCCTCAGCCGTAAGGGGTCCGGCTGCAAAAGCTGCCCCTACTAGTGAAGCTGCGCGTAAAACGCGCGGCGGCAAAAAGTCCCGCAAGGGCAAGAAGAAGACGACAGAGGGAGCGTCCCAGTCGTCAAGGGACGGCTCGATAACGAGCAGCTCGGCCGGCACTTCAGCCGCCGAGATATCCGCTGCTGAAGAGGGTGGCCTGACTGAGGCTGCCGAGAGTCAGCCATCGCGGTCGGCAGAGGTGGTGTCGGAGTCGCGGTTCTGGCGCAAGCGCACCCTATCTCAGGGGGGCGCTGCCTCGGATTCCGACCTGAGCTCGGCTGAGATGCCTCCCCCAAAAATACCCGCAGCGGTTAGGGGTCGAGGCATCGGCCGACCCGGGACACCAATCCCGCGTGCCGCCTCAGCGAAAGAGGCTGAGACGCGATGCCTGAAGAGGGTTGAGACGGTGCAACACTCAGAGGAGCGCTTGGCGCTCCTGTCTGAGAAGCTCCGTCTCCCTATCGACAGCGGCGGGCCGCCCACTGCGGCCAAATTCACAGAAAGAGCCGCGGACAGCGTGGCCATAATCACGACGGTGGCCATGGGCTCGAAGAACCTGAAAGGTAGCTTCGTCCGGGGCCTCAAAATCGCCGCCACGGAACTGTCCAACGTGGTGGAGCGGCTTGTGGCGGAGGTGGCCGACCTCGGAGCGCGTAACCAGCACCTGGAGGCAACGGTCGAGGAGCTGCACCGAGGGATGGCCAGTATGAGGGTCGAGCTTGGGCTCCCTGAGGCCACCCCAAGTGCATCGGCTTCCGTAGTGCGGGTCGAGCCTGCTCTCCCCGCGACTGCCTCGCCGCAGCCGCCACGCCTCCGCCCCACCTCGGCGACCGCCTCGGCTCCGTCTGCCGCTCAGTCGGGCCCTGTCACTGGGCTCGACGACGGAATGCTCCGCGCGGTTATCGACCGCATGGATGCGGTCTTTGGCCCGCGGTTTGAGGCCCTAGCCGCAAGATTGCCGCCGGAGCCCCGACTTCGGCCGCCGCTTGCGGCTGATAAGAGAAGTGCCGCATCGTCCTAGGCACCGACACCCCTGCCGTGCCAGGGTGGTCAAGTGTCCCTTGCTGCTAAGGCGGCCAAAGCACCGAGCCGGAAGAGTGCGCCGCCAGCGGAGGCGCAAACGACGAAAAAGGGCACGAAAAAGGGCCAGGTGGGACAAGCCTCGAGGGGCCGGCCCTGGGAGGAGTTCGCGCCCCTGCCAAGTACCGCAGCACCTCCACGTGCTGCTAAACCGCCACAAAAGGCCACAGCCTCGCGAGCTGCAGTGGTTACGCCCCAGGATGCTCCAAAGTCCTCAGACGGGGGCTGGCAAGTGGTGGGGCTCCGGCGATCCCGGGCCAAGGGTCATGGTGCTGCCGCGGAACGCGAAGCGGCGCCAATGTCGCTAAGAGGGGCGCAAACGGGGGAGACCCCAAAGGCACCTAAAAGAAAAAGGTCGCGCAAGCTCAAAGTGCCGAAGGCAGCAGCGGTGGTCATCACCCTGCTGCCCGAGGCCAAGGAAAAGGGCCTGACTAACGAGGCCGTCTTGAAGCGTGCCCGGCGGGATATAAACGTCTCAGACCTCGGAGACGTTTCCGCTCGATCCCGCCAAGCCCGGACAGGTGCTCGAATCTTCGAGTACCTGGGGCCAGAGGGCGCTAAGACGGCCGACGCAATGACCGCGAGGCTGCTGGGCCTGTTCCCAGAAGAGAGTGGTGTCCGGGTCGCCAGACCCGTGAAATGCGCCGAACTGCGCATTTCCGGGCTGGACGATTCCGTGACGGCGGAAGAGATCCGGGAGGCGATCGTCTCGAAAACCGGGTCTCCCAGCTGCGCCGTCCGGGTGGGCACCATTCGCCCAGGTCCAGGTGGTGTGGGTGCCGTCTGGGTCTCGTGCCCTGTCGCGGCGGCCAAGGATTTGGTCGCCGCCGGTAGACTTCTGGTGGGCTGGAGCGCCGCGCGGGTAATCGCGCTGGAGCCCCGGCCTGCCAGGTGCTATAAGTGCATGGCGGTCGGTCACACCCGGCCGCTGTGCAGTAACTGCTTCGACTGCAGCGGGCTCTGTTTCCGCTGCGGTCAGGCAGGGCACCAGGCGGCTGCCTGTTCTGCCACCCCACACTGCCCCGCGTGCGCGGCGGGCAATCGCCCCGCCAACCACTATATGGGGCGAGTGGGGTGCAGGCCTCCGGCCAAGTCAGGCCCTAAGAGGGGGGTGGGCAGCCAATCGGCCCCGGCTGCCCAACCCGGCGCGGCTGGACCGCCGCAGCGCATGGAGGAGGATATCGTGGTCCAATAACGGATCGCGACGCTATCCTCCTCCAAGGGAATCTCGGCCGTTCCGCCAGGGCGCAGGACCTCTTCCTGCAATCCATGGCGGAGCGGTCGATCGGTGTTGCCGTAGCCGCAGAGCCCTACATAGTCCCGGATCGCCCCAATTGGGCGGGTAGCGGGGATGGCTCCGTGGCGGTCGTCGGTTCGGCGGCGCCGCATTCCCCGCCCTTGTCACTCAAAGACCAGGGCACGGGATATGTGGCGGCTGAATGGAGAGGGGTCACGCTGTATGGCGTGTACTTCTCCCCTAGTCGTAGTCTGGCGGCTTTCGAGGTCCTCCTGCACAATCTGGAGACCTCGATACGGCGTATAGCACCGAGCCCTGTGCTCGTGCTGGGGGACTTCAACGCCAAATTAACGGCGTGGGGGTCCCCCGGGATGGACGCCCGAGGTGCGGCGGTCGAAGAGTGGGCGGCAGCGGCGGACCTCGTGTTGCTAAACCGAGGGTCCGACCTAACGTGCGTGAGGCGCAGGGGCGGGTCGATAGTTGACCTTTCGTTCGCTATCCCCGGTGTCGCCGCACGCGTAAGGAGCTGGCGAGTCCTGGAGGAGGTCGAGACCCTATCTGACCACAGATACATTCAGATAGAGGTCTCCCGGACCCTTCAGGGCGCCAGCAGGGGTCACGCGGTGGACAGAACTCCCGCTTTTCCGCGATGGGCTGTGGGTAGGCTCGACCGGGACCTGCTAGTGGAGGCGGCCATTTTTCAATCTTGATGTGGGCGTGGATTGGGAAGCGGAAAAAAATCCCCCCCTGACGGAAGACGTGGGCGCCGAGGCTGGCCGCATTCGCGGCATGCTTACGCAGATCTGTGATGCGGCCATGCCCCGCGTGCGGCGCCCGCCTCGACGGAAGGGGGTTTACTGGTGGTCCCCGGAGCTGGCGGACCTCCGTGCGGCCTGTATTCGTGCCCGGAGGTCCTACACCCGCAGCCGACGTCGCCGAATCTGCGACGAAGAGAGGGAGGACCAGCTGTATGCGGCGTATAGCAGTGCGCGCGCCGCGTTAAAGCAGGCCATCTGTCGCGCCAAAGACGCGAAAAGGCAGGAGATGCTGGAGGGTCTCGAGCGTGACCCCTGGGGACGCCCGTACCGCGCGGCGCTTAACAAGCTCCGCGCCCATGGCCCCCCCCCCTTACCGAGACCCTCCAGCCGGGCTTCCCCTCTGAGGTGGTCGAGGGACTTTTCCCCTCACGGGCGGTGCACACGCCCCCGGTCATCTGGTCTGGCCTGCGCGTTGGCCGGAACCCCCCCGTGGGATCTGGAGGCGGAGGTGCTCGCCGACGTCTATCGGCGGGCGTCGACGGCGCGGGCGGGGGGCAGCCACCCCTCGCCGAGCGCAATGTCATCGTGGCGGAAAGATGCCCGCCGCGCCCCATCCTTAAGTAGAAGTCTCGGCTGGAGACGCTCCGGGCCGGTCTCTGGACCGTGGGGGCGCTCCAGCCGATCTTGGAAGAATGGGCAGGGCGGCAGCACGAGGTCCTCACCTTCCGATTGGTGCAGGTTTTGTCGGGGCATGGTTGCTTCGGCAAATACCTGCACACGATCGCAAGGAGGGAGACGACCCCAGGCTGTCACCACTGCGACTGCGACGAGGACTCGGCGCAGCACACGCTCGAGTCGTGCCCGGCCTGGGATGTGCAGCGCCGGGAACTCGTTGCAGTCATAGGCGTGGACCTGTCGCTACCGGCCGTTGCGCGAGCGATGGTTGGCAGTGACAGGGCCTGGACCGCGGTCGCCGCCTTCTGCGAGGCTGTCATCTCGCGGAAGGAGGTGGCGGAGAGGGCCCGTGAGGAATCCTCCTTTGCGGACCCGATTCGCCGCCAGCGCGAGGGGCGGCGTGCGCGCGCTTACTTGCGCCTGATGCCGCCCTAGCCGAGGCTGCGGGCGGTGGGGTCGGGGAGTACCCTGCCGTCCGCGGAAGCCTACCGCGAAGGTGCGACGCCCAAGTGCGCGAGGCGTCGCTCAAGAGAGGGTGCCCGAAGGGGCAGCCGCCTGCGGATCGCGGTCGTAACGACGCGGTACCCGTGATCCGCCGTAGCAAGGGCGGGTGGAGGCGCACGGTGGGTTTTTAGTGGGTGAGAGCCCCATTCACCCCGTTGTCTCCCCGGGCAGCGGGGTGTGCGGTAGGACATCTTTGCCCACCTAAAATAAAAAAAATAAAAAAAAAGGTTGGAACAAACATGTCGCCGACGCTCATAGACGAGCCAGGGAAAAATATGTGATGTGGAATGCGTATGGCAAACCCACAAAGTGGTTATTTTTTTGAGGAAATGTGCGAGGCCAGGAATATTTACAAGTCTCGCTTAAAATGGTGTCAAAATCACGAGAAGCAAATAAAAATGGACATCCTGGCATCGCATTGCGCAAATAATGATTTTCACGCGTTCTGGAAAAGTACAAATAAATTTAAACATAAGCCAGGTTTTCCTGTGAACGTCAGCGGTGTGGTTGATCCTATAGGCATTGCAAATCTTTTTAAAGACCATTTTTATACTCAATCGTCTCTGGGACCGTGACAGTTGTTACCTGATGCGGGGGTCGAAGGGGGGCCGGGTATTGATTTTGAGGTCAAGGATATTATCCAGACTATAAAAATTATGCCCAAGGGTCCAATCTCCGGGTCATGATGGTCTCAGTATTGAGCATTTTCGGTATGTAGGACCTCTCTTACCTAAAGCATTGGCAATCTTGTACTCTCTCTGTATGACACATAGTTATATGCCTGCAGCCATGTTACGTACAGTGGTTGTGCCTATAGTAAAGAACAAGACCGGTGATCTAGCCGACAAATCTAACTAAAGGCCCATATCATTAGCCACTGTTATAGCTAAAGTGTTAGACAGCTTGCTTAATGCATAGTTAAATAAACATATTCGACTCCACGACAACCAATTTGGCTTTCGCCCTGGGTTGTCAACGGAGAGTGCTATACTGTGTCTTAAGCATGCTGTCAACTATTATACGAAGCGCGAAACTCCGGTATATTGTTGCTTTCTTGAGCTTTCCAGGGCATTTGACATGGTGTCATATGATGTATTATGGCGAAAGCTAGAGAAGTGCAAATTGCCCACTGCGTTTATAAATATTTTCAAATATTGGTACAGAAACCAGGAAAATAGTGTGAGGTGGGGAGAGGTACAATCAGATCCGTATGGGTTGGAATGCGGGGTGAGACAGGGGGGGCTGACCTCACCTATTCTATTCAACCTGTATGTAAATGAGCTGATAGAGGAGCTCAGCAGTGCCAAAGTTTGTTGTCATATTGATGATTTTTGTTTAAATAACATTAGTTACGCGAACGACATGGCATTGCTTAGTGCGTCGCCCTGTGATCTAAAAAAACTAATTAAAATATGTGAAAAGTATGCTCAAAATCATGGCCTGATTTATAATGTAAAGAAGACTGAGATCATGGTTTTCGAGGCGGAGAGTCGGCGCCCTATAACTATTCCATCACTCTTCACTCAATGGGGTACCATTGCAAAGAACTTATAGTTTTAAAAACCTAGGGCATATTTTGACTTCTGACCTAAGGGACAACGATGACGTGGAAAGGGAGCGGAGGGCTTTGTCGGTGAGAGCGAACATGCTGGCTACGGGCCAGGTTTTGCACAATGCACAAAAAGTGTAAAAATTACACTTTTCAGAGCTTTCTATACATCTTTCTACACATGCAACCTATGGGCTAGATATACTCAAAAATCCTATAATTCCCTCCGTATCCAATACAATAACGCATTTAGGGTGCTGCTGGGACTGCCCCGTTTTTGTAGCACTTCAGGGATGTTCGCCGAGGCACATGTAGATTGTTTCTATACTACAATGCGTAAAAGGTGTGCATCCTTGGTGCGCAGGGTGCGGGCTAGTACCTGCGATCATGGCCAGTACGCTGTAGGGTGCACGTTGTAGTCACCCAACATACACAATCGACGCCACAATTATCAATGATAGAACTTACCGCGCTCAGCGTATCTGTAATACTTTACGAAAAAGATACATCTGTTTTGTAGAGCACAATGAGTTAGGAATAGGTAAATTGTAACGCCCTTTAATTTAAAAAAAGAAGCAACTGGTATATTGTTAGTGATTATGTTTCTCACTGGAAACTCACTCTTAAATTTGGATAACATGTTAGGGAGTCACCGAAAATTTCTGGCATCGATTTAAAAGTAAGGACTGCTTTTCACATGGAGAGATTTATGTTGCATGCTCCAGAGTGAGTTTTAGACGCAAAAAGAAACACTGCAAACGTCGTTTACAAAGAGATACTTACTATAGTAATTAAACCTAAAATTTTGATGAAAACTAATAGTTTAGTTTCATTTAGAGACAGTATTTTTTAACCAAATCGTTCCTATTTCAATATTCATTTAATTGCGCGAGCAAAGCCGCGGGAAACAGCTAGTAACATCATAAAAGATTAATTTCAAATGGTTTATTAATTTTTATACCTAATCAAGGATTTATGTCGAATCCTTCATGCGATTTACTATAATTGATCGAGGTCGATATATATAGACCTGCTTGAGCTCGATATCCGTAGATAATTTAGCAAGATTATGCGCTTATTTTTAATATTAGAATATAAAGTATATTTTCCTTACGTTGATAAAACCTTCAAAGTAATACAATTTATTTAAGCAGACAGCATACAGTCTCGGCCTCGAGGAATGGATCACACATCCGGCGGCTGATATTAGAAGTAGTTCACTAATTCTATTAGTCTGATAAATAATAACAGCCCTCTAGTTTCTAAAAACACATATCATTTGTTTATTGTAATAAGAAAATAGAATATAACGTAAATCATACAATATATGGCACATAAACGAGTAATTCACAACAAATAATTATTCCGCTAGGAAAAGTATGCCTATGTTTGATACTCATATTTATTTATAGTGGCATATTTTAGAGACATAAAACTAAACATCTGAATACCGATTTCCTGTGTAGACTAAAAATCTTATCATACACAAATTATAAATAATAGGTATATTGTTTTATAAAAAGGTGCTTAATCTTTCGTAAAACACATATAAAACAAGTCATACGGAGTAAAATACATTGAGCCCTTTAACACTAAACAGTCTACAAATGGTTTGACACTTTCCTAAGATTATTACAGTAGGTAAATATCATAAATATTTAACTAAATAATATGAAAAAGCACACTCCCCTACAAACTTACAACACCCATTGTCCCCACCCTTAAAATAAAAAAATCGATAAAGCTTGATGAAACACATAATTTTTTATACAATCGCAATGTTCAAGTTACTACTTATAACAAAATCAATACTCCTATACAAAATGTATCCCCGCATAATAAACGAATATACAAAAAAAGTGAAACGCGTCTTTATTTAGCCTTTGCCCGCGGCTCTACCGCAGCCAAAAGCTAGTTTTTAGGTTATATCTCAGGTTCCGGATATAGTACCGGGATAAAATATATACCAGTTTTAAAGTCTTCAAGAGCTTTAAAATGAAAAAGTTGCATCAAAATCCGTTCAGTAGTTTTTGCATGATGTGCGAATGAACAAATAGATAAACAGACAACCAGACAAAAAATCTAAAAAAAAAAATGTGTTGTGTTTAGACGCCTATATAGCCTGATATTAATACAGTATTTTTTTCTCAAATATCTTAAATGTACTGACACAGCTCTGTTACACTTTTATAATAGTATAGATACTCAGTAGGTAACTGTATTTAATACATCTTTCTATCAACAAAAACCAAAAGCCTTTCTTTATAAAGTTCACCCTTACATTACCCAAAGGTTGGGACCCTCAAAAATCCTTTCTTAACGGATACTTACGTTATAAAATAAACCTTTATTTCAAATTATTGACTCTATAATTTTAGTAGGTTTAGCTGTACATTGATCGTTAATCATGATAAACAATTAATTATAGATAATTCCTCTCTCTAGTATTAACAACATCCACTGCGATCGCCAACCCGCCTGCCAAGCTTGGCAATTACGGCATTATCTCCCATGACGGGACCGCTCGTTGTGGCGTACTCTTGGGGAGGCCTATGTCCAGCAGTGGACATTGAAATGATGATGGATGGATGGATGGATGGATGAATTCCTCTCTCATGTCAGTATTTCACAAGTCAGTGATTCTGATTCCTGAAATACTGGTTGAAGAGGAGTTTGAGAAAATATCCATATTTAGGAAGTAATTTCAAGGCCCGGGAACTGATTAAAAGTCTCTAACACGTATTTTTTAACAACTAGTCTTTACCAACGAAACAATGCTTCCTACGCTGAAATTATATCACACCTTATACAACCAAGGTCTAAAGCAAATAGGAAATTGATAAAATTGCTTATGTACATTTTTACTGTGTTTCACCAAAATTACTATTCTACACTGTAAATTGATTTAACTCATGAGGTGATTTTTCCAGAGATTCTTAAATGCCAATAACTAAAACAGTAGTTTACTCGTACTTTCACTAAAATAATTTCAGTATGTGATTACTCTTCACACTACATTGAACTTTAAGGGCAAAAGTTAAGTTTTATAAACTAATAGATTATCTATATAAATAGATTTATCACTTTCCCTTTTCAACCTTAAAAAGATAAATAGGTTATTAAAAGATTTTGATAAGAAAAATCCTGGACACAATTTTATGAACCCATTTCTTAAAAAAACGGTTATCGTTACTATTAAAGTAGGTAGGTACCGTATGCGAGACGCGACCAAACCACTTATTTTTTTTGTTATCTCTTCATCTCCCATGCGGGGTAAGCAGAGAGCAGAGTGCCAGAAGGCTCTATTCTTGCATACATCTCTCGCGTCCTCAACATTCATACTTCTCTTCATACACGCTCGCCAGTTTCAGAGACACCTGACTCCAACTTCCTTCAATAAATAACCGATTTGATTTAGGTAGCTAAGTCTCGGTCTCCCCCTGTACCTACATCCTTCCACTTTCGCATTGTATTTCTTCTTAACCCGTCGCTCGTCCGATTCTTTCCACATATCCGAACCATTGGAGCATTCCCTTTCGCATCTTTACACCAATTCTATCTCTTTCATACCTACTCGCTCTCTTACGTCATCGTTACGAATGCGGTCAGTAAGCCTCACTCCATAAAGTGTGTAGTGAGGCTGACTGACGGCGGAGAATCAGCAGAGATCGCATTTCAACCGCATTGGTTTTACTCTCATGCTCCTTTTTGAATACCCAACTGTCGCTTCCTTACAATAACGTTGGGACAAGCACTGCGTTGTGTAATGCGACACGTGCCTTCTGACTGAGGTGGTGGCTGCCGACAAGTTTTCCCAATGTTCCGTTCACTCTATTTCCCGCATTTACTCTTCTCTCTATATCAATGGTGTACTTTCCATCCCAACTGAATCCATATCCAATATATACTTACAAATTCGTACACTTGTTCTAACACACCATTTGCATATTGATACTACTACTGAAAATCACGAAGACTTGGCCATAGAAGAATTAACAGATGTATGATGGAGTACTACGGCAAGATTAAATCTTGAATTTGTGAAGCACTTTATTTATTGTGAGGTATCTATTAAAAATAAACTAAGCAGACTATCGATGAATGAACGCATTAATTATTATAACTCACACATGTCATAAAATATACTTCAGTTATGGAGGGTAGACTTCAGTATCATCTTAGACTTATTATTTACGGAATTAGACAATCGCAGCTAAATCAAGTGCTTACTTACTTACGTAACATCATGCCGCGCCATCTCCCTAGCGTGGTTGGCAGAGAGAACAGAGTGCCAAAAGGCTCTATTCTTACATACATCGCTTCCTCAACAAGCATAATTCTCTTCATAAACGCTCGCCGGTTTCGGAGACTCCACCTTCCTAAATCTAGTGTTAGATAGATATATTGTATATTAAAGGTAAGGTGATCATAGTCCGGAGCGTGCTCGTCGCGATCCCTGCCAGTCTGTAATCCACAGGCTGCAATCTGGCTCGAATGCATACCGCAGTGCGTGTTAGGAGTGCCCCAGAGGCGACGCGTACCGACCCGCCCCCGTCAGTACGAACAACGGCAGATGCGGCGATGGGGGCCGCCACCCATCACGCCTTGCCCAGTTTGGCGAGTCGAGGGGAGCAGAGTGTCGAGTAGGCACGTGGAATGTAAGAGGTGGTGTGGAAGATAAGTTACACGAGCTGGTAACCGTCATGTCGGACAGACAGCTTGATGTGCTCTGTGTAACAGAGACTAAGCGAAAGGGTAGCGATGCCTGTGATCTTCCTGGTGGCGGGTTAGCTCTGTCGTCTGGACTACCGCAGAGCGATCGGGCCAGCATGGGAGTGGGGGTGTTGCTGTCCGCTCGCTTGGCCTCAGGTGTGAAAGACTACGGAATGTTTGATCCCAGGCTTCTATGGGTCCCAATAAAACTAGGTGTCACCAGGGTCTTCATGGTCGCAGCTTATGCTCCCGTAGGCTCTTCGGTGGCATCGGATCTAGAGAAGTTCTGGGATAATGTTAGGGAAGTTCTGGATTTGGCAGAAGCTAGTGCGTTCACGTGATCGTATGCGGAGACTTGAATGAATGGGTTGGGACCAAGCGTCCAGACTTCGAGGACATGCTTGGTTCATTTGGTGATAAAAGAGTGAATGATGCAGGTAGGCTCATTGTGGATGTATGTATGGAGAGAAACCTTATTGTGACAGACACATTTTTTCAACATAAGGACATCGATATGTATACATGGAGAAGGAATGAACAGAGAAGTATGATAGATTTAATTCTGGTAGACAGTTGCCTCCGAAGTAAAATTCTGGATACAAAGAGCCTGCAGGGGTCCCACTGTCGACACGGACCACTATCTCGTTATTGCGAGATTTAGTGGTCTGTTCAGAAAGTGGAGACACTGGCGAGAGCGTGTCCACTTCGGAGGGCTTGAAAGAATAAAGATTGAAAAGTTGCAAGAAGAGAGTGTAAGAGCAAAGTATGTAGAGGGTGTCCGTGAACGGCTGACAATGGCAAGTCAGCCGGGATCTGACATAGAAGAATGCTGGAGAGTATTGAAAGATAGTATGGTAGATACAGCGAAAGAAGTATGTGGATGCTCAAAGAAGCATAGGAAAGTGAAAGGTGATGCATGGTGGAATACGGAAGTAGCAGCTTCCGTAGACCAAAAGAAAAAAGCGTGGCTGGACTATGTATCTTCTTTGAACCTGAGTGCAAGTATGAAAGAACAGAAAGAAATATACCGGCAACGTAAGAATGACACCAAAGCCTTAGTGAAAGAGAAGCGTGATAGAGCAAATATGATTGCAGAAGAAAGGCTGACCAACAACTTCGAGAGCAGCACCAAACTTTTCTGGAGGGAGGTGAAGAAATCTCAGAGTGGTAGGTCAGCTTTCAGAATGAATAATATAAGGTCTAAAGGTGGAGACATTCTTACGCAAACACAATATGTGTTAAGCCGATGGAGTGAATGTTTGGGAGACATGTATGCGGATGTTCAGGGTGATGCTGGTGCCACATGTGATCTAACAGATCAGCATTCGGTACCGGCATCCTCTGATGACATTAGTATGGATGAAGTTGAATGGGCGATTAGAAGTTCGAAAAATGGTAAGGCAGCGGGTATTGATATGGTGTCTGCTGAGATGATCAAGCTTGGAGGCTCATGTGTCTGGGAATCCTTCCTGATGCTTCTCAATTTATGTTGGAGCTCAGGAATGGTTCCCAAGGACTGGAGAAGCGCAGTCATCGTGCCCTTGTTTAAAAACAAGGGTTCACGTTATGACTGTGCAAACTACAGAGCCATAAGCTTGACCAGTTTGGCAGCCAAAATGTATGGTAAGATTGTTGAAAGGAGAATGAGGATGGTGTCTGATGAATTTTTGTGTGAGGCACAAGGAGGTTTCAGGTGTGGACGAGGATGCATGGATCAAGTGTTTTCTCTGCGCAACATTGTGGAGAAGCATCTGGCTGTAGGCCAGAGGGTTTTCTGCAGTTTTGTGGATTTGGAGAAAGCGTTTGACACTGTTATACGAAAGGAACTTTGGGACATTTTGCCGGAGTATGGTATTAGCGGTAGACTGCTACAAGCGGTGCAGTCCAACTACATGGACTGCAGAGCTTGTGTGCGGCTGGATGATGGTATGTCACCCTGGTTTGACGTCAATATCGGCGTTAAACAGGGCTGCGTTCTATCAGCCAGACTGTTTATCATATATCTGGATAAATGTCTGCAAAGGTTGAATGAAATGAATGTGGGAGTTCAGATGGGCGACTCAGTGGTTAACTCGCTGCTGTATGCAGACGATGCGGTCCTATTAGCGCAGTCTGCGACTGACCTGCAAACGCTAGTCGACGTAATGGCAGAATATTGTAAGAAAAGGGGCCTACGTGTAAATGTGAGCAAAACCAAAGTAATGGTTTTTGAAAGAGAAGAAGCCAGAACAGATGTTAGAGTAGCAATAGGAAATGGTGTGCTAGAACAAGTGGTTGAATTTGTATATCTTGGATGTGGATTCAGTCGGGATGGAAGGTACACCACTGATGTAGAAAGAAGAGTGAATGCGGGAAATAGAGTGAACGGAGCATTGGGACAACTTCTCGGCAGCCACCACCTCAGCCAGAAGGCACGTGTCGCAATACACAACGCAGTGCTTGTCCCAACGTTATTATATGGAAGCCAGAGTTGGGTATATAAAAAGGAGCATGAGAGCAAAATCAATGCGGTCGAAATGCGATCTCTGCGGAGAATCTGTGGAGTGAGGCTGACTGACCGCATTCGTAACAATGACGTAAGAGGGCGAGTAGGTATGAAAGAGAGTATTGGTGTAAAGATGCGAAAGGGAATGCTCCGATGGTTCGGACATGTGGAAAGAATGCCGGACCAGCGACTGGCTAAGAAGATATACAATGCGAAAGTGGAAGGATGTAGGTACAGGGGGAGACCGAGACTTACCTACCTAGACCAAATTGGTCATGTATTGAAGGAAGGTGGAGTCAGGAGTCTCCGAAACCGGCGAGCGTGTATGAAGAGATTTATGAATGTTGAGGAAGCGAGAGATGTATGCAAGAATAGAGCCTCTCGGCACTCTGTTCTCTCTGCCTACACCGCAAGGGAAATGGCGTGATGATAAGTTAGTTAGTTAAAGGTACTACATATTTCAAATATCGCCAAGTGTATTAGTGGAAGCTTACGCTCTGGCGACCTTCACATTTCACTGTCACGGGCTTTAGCGTATGTGGCGCCCCACTGTGCAACTATTCTTTATCATACGCCTTTTCATAAGATACACTACATATACTAAGATATTTTCATAAGTATGTAAAGTACCTATATTAAACATCGAAAGTCTTCGATACCTGAAGTTTTAATGTCACATCTATGGTTCCAGCTTCTACGATATGTATATAAATATGGAAATTTCCCGACAAAATGCAATCAAAATGACTTTAACTCCCTGTCTAGTTTCTGATTACTTTTTACATGAACATAGCCCCATCATTGGTTAATAAGTATACAACTCCAAGGACAATAACTTATATATACAGGTTCCCTGTCCAATGAATCATATATGATACATAACAATTAAATTTGTATTGTGTCTATAAGCGGACAGGGAATGGGTTAAACATATACTCGTATTCCTAGAACCTTACTGCTACGGTGGTCTAGCAGGTCATGTAGTTGTCGGCTCCGATTACCGGGTTGGGCCAACAAAAAATTATTAATATTTTCTATTAAGAAATTCTCAATAGTAGCCTATGGGCCTAGCTAAGATGCATTCTATGATCGCTAACGCTATAGAAAACTATTAAAATGTATGGGAATTTGACTTTATATATCTAGCGTTAAGTCACCTGACTTTGCGTTATAGATATTGTTAAAGATGTCAAACTCCTATACATTTTAATAGTTTTCTATAGCGTTAGCGATCATAGAATGCAAGTTGGCTAGGCCCACTGGAGTTAGGAAGTTGGTGGTGGAAAGAACGTTATGACGTAGGTCTTGAGCCTGATTTCTCTCCGGTCGTTTCAGGATGCCTTCCCATCGGACTATGTGAGTGATGGAACAGAAAATGCACTTGTTTTTGCTCACATAATCGTGCACTATAATATCTTCTGCATAAATGCCAAGTGCCTATTGATACTGGCCGCCGTGAAATTAAGATCTGGAGATCAACGTAGTCATCGGAATGTCTGTTGTGATAACAAGCGTGCAAATATCGATTACTCTCTATATTTTATTAATTAAGTACTTTGTTGAGCTATTTTTAAGGTCACATTCATTTTAATTCACGTTTAGACTTCACCTAAGGCCACTGAGTTTCTTCATAGCGGATTTTTGTCGGCTTCCGCAACGCTCGTTCACTCCACCCACTGGTACATTTTATTTTAATTGAAACTAAAATAGTTTCAATATTTCATTTCGGCTGTGTACTTTACAATATTTATACTTAGCGTACCTATTAATTGCACCAATGACATATTCCAATAGAATACGTAAAATATAATTATACATAGTGATGCATTATTTATGGAGTGCATTAAAGGTTGAGGGCTTTACATAAAATTATATTAATTATTCCTTGCAAGAAACAATTAACATATATATAACTGAGTAACTCTTCGCCACTGATCATGATCTTGTTATATTTTTAATAATTTATCATAATTCCTCCGCATTGACTGAAAAAGTTCGGGTACCTACCTACTTACTGGAACAATTTTCAAAGTCGACGACGGTGACACAGTAACAGTTGCTAAGAAATGAAGAAAGTTTATATCATGTACAGTAATATGACATATCTACCGCAAACCTCTTCAGAGAATGGTGAAAAACATGTACCTACCATACCTTGGATCTTGGGATTGGAGAGTAAAAAACTAATTGGTCTCTCGAGTTGTTTTTAATATTCTTTTCTGCGAAACAATTCACAGTGCATTGCAATGCAAACTGATCGATATTATAACGTCATCACTTCGCCTCGAAACAAGTTAGTGAGCGGCAGGCAATCCTTAGTCTACTAACTCCGCCTCAATGGTTGGTTAGCTACCTGCGCCTGTTATAACAAAGCTTTTTCTTTACTAAATTCCAATGATTTATACATGAACGTATAAAGGAACCTATTTTTTAAGTCCATGGACTAACATACACGTGATATAATGACATAGTTAGAATCTATATTTTGGAACCATCTTCCATGTTCTCGCGTAATAAGATTAGCTTAATTAGGTATAATACATTCATCCATTTTTGTGTTCCATTGATGTAGCACGCTAATGTAAAATTTTTTGATAGAAAAAAATAATTGTATAAAAGAAGAGATAGAAAAAAATAATTGTATAATTGAAGTCATTAACTATCAGAAAATCGGGTCAGAGATTTAATCCGACAACTGATATAACATTAATTGTCCAACTGAGAGTTATTTAATATCTAGTTACTTAGACTCCTTCATACCTTTTTTTTTGTTAAGGCGGGAAAAAATGTTCCTAACCGCACACCCGGTCGTTCGGGGCAACGAACAGGGTAGTGTGGGGCCTTCACCCACTAAAGAGACCCGCCGTGTGCAGTCTCTCAGCCTTTATTGGCGGGCCACTGGAACTATGTTACATTCCTTCTGTGGTGGACTCCTTCATACCTTTTTTTTTGTTAAGGCGGGAAAAAATGATCCTAACCGCACACCCCGTCGTTCGGGGCAACGAACAGGGTAGTGTGGGGCCTTCACCCACTAAAGAAACCCGCCGTGTGCCGTCTCTCCGCCTTTCTTGGCGGGCCACTGGAACTATGTCACATTCCTTCGGTGGTGGACTCCTTCATACCTAAGGATTTTAAAAAATCCTTTCTAAAGTGTAGTTATGTCAAGTGTCTATTTAACGACTGTTGGTGCAGCAATATGTTTCCAAACATTATTACCATAGTATTTATTTAATTTAAAAAAGAACTAGAAGCACTAGTTGCTACTTCAACGCACGGGTCTTGCTACTTTGTCTGCATGTATGGACTTCAAATCCATTACGTCGTTTATGCTTCAGGAACTCCTTATCGGGACTAAAATATTCTTATGTATAATATCTAAGCCACAATTTATGTAGTAGGTATACCAAATTACTAGAATATCTACTAGTTAATCAAGCATCTAATATTTATATCTACTTACCAATGTTCATCAAAATCCCTTCAGTCGCTTAGCCGTGATCCACGAACAAATCTAAACATCTAAAGAAACCTCTTCATAAACTTTCGCATTTTGCAGGATATCTCTGGGATTTTTGAATAACTACAAGTATCGTAATCGTTACTGCGACGTATTTTTGTAATATCTAATTTCTTATTCGCTTAAAACTAAGTTCTAAATAAGCATTTTTGAAATGTATACTTATATAGCAGCGCTATGCAGTAAAATTGGGCAACACATTTTACCAATGTCAAAATAACGTTGCCTTGTAAGTAAGCAGACCGAAAACAGAGCATAATTTTATTATGTTATAATAAAGGCGCAAGGGAATGTCGTAGGTTCACTAAAGTAATATCAAACAATCCCAGTGGACCAATACAGACAGGTTATTTCAATGGGTGAGGGCCCCACAATACCCAGTTCGTTGTCTCGAATGACAGGCTATGCGGTTTACACCTCAACTCAAAAAGGGGTCATAGAAAAGGGAAATCACACTAAAAAATCTTACCACATTACATCATTTAACACTGTATTCTCTTATTAGGTATATTTGTATAGTACTTGAGTGGCAAACAAGCATGCAGTCCACCTTACAGATGGTAAGCGGTTACCGTAGCCTATTATAGACGCTAGTACACACCAGAGGCATCACTCGCACCTTGCCATCTCCAAGGAATAGGATAGGAGGGATTATAAGGAAAGAATAGGAATTATATAAGGAGTGAGGAGATTTAGGCCTCCGGCAACCTATATAAGAACGCTTTACAGGTCACTACAGCGCTTCAGATCACTGTAACTTGACCGAGTTTTCCTACCGCTCATGAGAACATAATATAGTCACCTGTTTACGAAATGTTTGACACAGCGCTCTGATATATGCAAAGAATTCTCGTCAAAACTAGACGCAGAATCACGTGCTCGTCGCGACCTCAGAATCGAATGCTAATTGGCAATCTTATGGCCCTACTAAGGCGGTTTGGAACTTTAGGATATTATACTACTATATTATTATTATAATGTCAAAGGTATGCTGGAGCTTTAACGATAGATGTTTAATGTGCCGATCTTGAATCCCACGTGACGCTTGTTTTCGTTAAGTATCACTTTATGTCTATACCTAGTTTCCATTGAATTCAGATAGTTTAGCCGGTACTTAAACAGAGCACAAAACCGTAGAGGAATTATACTTCTGCTTAAGTGTTCAACTAAATAATATATTACAATATTAAAATAAAATTCAATTAATAATTATATGGTATCACATTGTTGCAATTTATCTAGAGTTATTAAATTCTTTCGACCTTAAGACCTATATGTCGGCTGCCCCAAACCAACGAGACTTAGAGATTTGTAGGCGGCAAGGACGCTAACGCGCAGGCGGTCACTGACATCGGCTCGGCACACCGACGGGCTCAGTGGCCTCAGTGCACGTCCGCCGTACCCTGTGCACCGCCTGCCACCGTGACCACAGCTGCGGCTACAATACTTGATATCATTTCCGCTCTAGTTGGATATTAATATATTTTGCGATAAATATAGGAACGTTGAAAAGAGTAATTTTCAACATGCCCAGGGCACCGAAGATACGTTTGAGACACCGCCTTTTAAAGTAAGAGTAGCTTTTTTGAAACTTTGAAATCACGAATAGAATATCGCAGCACCGGCCATGGATCATCTCCAAATGATGAAGTAATACATGAGGAAGGTTTAGGTGTAAAATTCACCAAGATTTAATATAAATTGGCTAAAGGTTAACGATGAATGTTAAAGATATAGGTAAGAAACCGTACCTAGCGGAAGCTTTACAGACGTGCGCCGCGTAAATCGATAAGATTTAGTTATATATGAAAATACCACTGAAATTATGTCACATAGGTCCTTCCAATGATCTGGAAATACAGACGGAGAGATAGCACACGGCGGGTTTCTTTAGTGGGTGAGGTGAGGGTCCCACACTACCCTGTTCGTTGCTCGGAATGACGGGGTGAGCGGTTAGGTAAATTTTTTCCCGCCTAAACAAAAAAAGGGATATGCAAACAATTAGGAAATGCCCGCGGCAGAGCTGCGGCTTAGTAACAAAATAAGCATTAGTGTTCTTTTATTTTTACTTGCAATAAATACCAAAAATAACTTAATTGTTTTCATTGACCTACGCTTTTGCCAACGAAGGTGTAGCTATGTCTCAGTAATTCTACAAGAAGTTTAAGGGCACTTAGCTGTTTTTCTGGAGGAACTCACTCCAAAAAATATGTATCAGAATACCGTCGAAGATTGTTGATCACTTCATGATAAATCAATTTTCTTGTGTCTAACAATATTCGACGGTTAAGGTATCAAGGTAAATGGACCTGGAGCAAGCATATAAAGTAACAATCACAACAACACTATAATTATTCCAATTAATGTTTCTAGAATTATTTTAATTATGATTACGCACGGTGCCACACAATATAACACTACTTACAATAAATTTCCTGTCATTACGTTTAAATAATATTAATACATATTAGTATTTCTTCTAAACCTTGTTAAGTTAACGATTTCCTACGTACTATAAGTACTATTATATGAAATGAACATCATAATTACTGATCTGAAAGATGATTAATATATATGATATACTTCAATGTAATAGTAGGTAAACTTGCAAATTTCGAAGGATATTGTTTATGTTAAATTCAATCGTTAAAGCGTGGTTGGCGGACAAACACAAAACATGTTCACTAACTTTTAGATTTATAATGTAGGCTAACCTCCATCCATCCATCCATCCATCCATCAGCCTTTCAACGTCCACAGCTGGACATAGGCCTCCCCAAGAGAACGTCACAACGAGCGGTCCTGTTCCGACCGCATCCTTTTTGTATGCTCATTAAGGGGGATAATGCCGTAATCGCCACGCTTGGCAGTCGGGTTGGCGATCATAAATATAATAGGGTAACCTAAGTGTAATTAAATTAGGTACTGAATAATTGATGCAATCACAATTTTTATTAGACTAAATTTTTATTTTTATCTGGAGCTGCAGGTATCTTTTTGCTCATAGTTCAACAATTTTCTTGCTCTATATTTTGCCAATTAATTTCCACATTAAGCTCAATCCAGATGTAACTATGCACCCATGTATCAGAACCTAAGATTTTATTAGAAGTACCTAAGTATTTCATTTAGAAGTTTTCCAACACGCGCATTAAATCTCTCAAAATGTTTCTACAACATTGCTATTTTCTATCCTGTCCCTAGCTAATCTTAAACCAGGAAATCATGATAATCATTCGTATTTGTGGCTAGTAAAGATTAGTGATCATGGTATTAGGTACTTGGGAAAATCCGACGTGTGAATCGAACCTAAGAATGGTACCTATATTCAAAATAAATAATAAAATTGTGGCGGTAATAATATACCTAATTCTCTAAAGTTGTGGCAATGAATTAGTACACATTCACGTAACTTTTATATTAATATTATAAGAAATTATGTGTATCATAAAATAACGTACAACATATTGAAAACATGAATATTTATTGTAATAATGCGAGTAAATATTAAATCGGTTTATACTTGTCTTGACATTATACTATACGAACACGGATATAATTGGACACATGTCTCGTTAACATAAAAAGTTCGTATTGGCCTACCAAGTACTCGTATGTGATATAAAGAAAGGAATTCGTACACTTAATAATATTGTAGTTACTCATTAACATTATTTAATGTCACACATTTTTTGTCTGCACACACATGTGAAGCTTGATAATAAAGCCTTTAAGAAACACATCGTTGTCTTTTTATATACCTAGGTACCTACTACTTGCGGATTATTCACAAACACCTAGCAACTACAACAGCTAAGACAGTACTCGAAATATAATAATGTATAATTGTATGCATCCAAAATAAAACTATAATGTGAAAGGTAACTAAAACTCAAGATAACTATTATTTTTTTTTGACTCTCTCTGTACTTGTATGGCGGCACAAATCTCTGAAGTTATAGGTAGGTAGGTAGAGCCTTGCTTATCCCAGCATGAATGGGTCAGCTCGATTGGGGAAGTACCACCCTCTCACAAAAGATCAGCGTGAACCAACAGTAGTGGTACCTACCGTTGTGTTACGTAGCGTGAGTGAGAGTGCCGGAGGCCCGAACCCACTCCCTATCCTCTCCTTGTTATCATTCCTATTTTCTCCTTAGTATCCTACCTATCCTCTCCTTAATACATATACTTACTTCCTATCCACCTCCTATCCCTTTCCTTGGAGATGGCGACGCGCGAGTGATGTTTCTGGTGTTGCTAACGTCTATAAGCTACGGTAACCGCTTACAATCAGGTGGGCCGCCGTAAGCTTGTTTGCCACCTATGTAGTAGGCCTATAAAAAAAAGTTAATGAAACGATTTTGAGGTTATATCACGTAGATAGAAATTGGCTTACAACAGAATATAGACATAATTCATTAAGCCGAATTTAAGGAAAAATTTAGCACAAATATAGTCCACCCAAACGAGTCACGGCCAGCTTGGTCATTTCATACGTTGGAGAAAATTTTCAGTGAAGTTTAATAAGTAAAAACTTACTAGACTTTACTCGTGGCTCCGCCGCAGACAAATCTAGTTTTTAGATTACATCTCAGGTCCCCGATATAATAGCGGGATCAAACGTACCTATACCAACCAGTTTTTAAGTCTAATCAAACTATCAAACAAAAAATTCATCAAAATCCGTTCCGAAGTTTTTGCGTGATGCGTAGGTATACAAACAGGCACACATATATATTTAAAAATTGTTCTTTTGTTTTTGACTTATGTTGCTCTAATATAGATTTTTTAAATAGCTGCAATATACAGACTGTTACAATTTTATTATAAGTGTAGATTACATTTTTTTTTAAGGCGGGAAAAATGTACTTACACCCCGTCGTTCGGGGCAACGAACATGGTAGTGTGGGGCCCTCACCCACCAAATAAACCCGCCGTGTGATCTCTCCGCCTGTACTGGCGTACCACTGGAACTTTGTGACTTTACTTCAGTAGTGTGTGTGTAGATTACCTTCCAAATATTTATATCATAATTGTGTACCTACGTCCTTAAATACCGTATCGATTCATAATCATTTCCATTACTTTTTTACTATCAACGGGTAAACCAAAGATAGGCCAGGTAAGCAGCGTGCTAGTGAGACTAGTTTATACCTAATATAATGAACATGTAGCATTATCTGTAGATCGACATTTACCTTGAATTAAACAACGTTTTTCCAGCAACATTCCTACGTGCAATTTGTAAAGCGGTATGCATTAGATATGTTACGGTCTGCGCTTTCATGGTACAAGACTGAGTTTTATTGCCCAATATGTATTTATATTATGCTCAAAATAATCTTAAAAGTTATATAAACGCATATACATATTCTTAATTTAAATACCAATGCTCTTATTATATAGAAGCGATAGCGCAAAACAATTGAATAAAAATGTTTTACATAAAAAAAAAACCACGCCAATTATTTAAAAAAGAACTATTTCTCCATTATAAATTAGATAATTTGTATTAATACAAAACATTGTATAAATAACTTACCTACGAATATAGAAGTAATCTATAAAATCATCTCTTTGGCAGTAATGTCCTTGAAGTACTGTTCTTCAAGAGAATTCCACATATTGCAACCAAAAACTATAAATTCATACTATTTTTTTTCCAGATCTTACAAGCTTTCGTAACGTCGCTTCCAATGAAGGATCGCTACGACATCAGCGCTGTCGACGTTGAACAAAAATCAGGAAACACTCCACCTGAAATACCTAAATATGGAGATGCATCGGATTCTAATGACAAACAAGTTATATCTGTGAGAGTAACATCATCGGTGGCCGTTGGGCGAGGAAAAGATAAATCAGCACAGCAACCGCCTTCACTTAACAAGCATGAACCTGAAATAAAGCAATTTCCATCGATAGACGAAGGGCAAACCTCATTTAATGCGAAAACAATGGTAGCAACAGAAATTTCTACGAATTCATCTCCTAAACTCCTAGGTGCTAATATAGAATATATAAAACAATTAAATGCAAAAAAAGAATCTAGAGATAATACTGAGCTAGTTAATCATTTTCATATGACCCATGGCCAACAATCTAACGAAAATGAATTTAATCCTAGTACAGCTTACGACAGAATAGACGGGTATAATAAAGGTTTACAAGACATTCCGACTGCTAGAAAAGTACCATCAACTTCAGATGCAAACCATTTCCAACAAAAACAAATTCATGAATTTCGACATACTAACTTTAACGCTGCGACTGGCAATTATGGTGAAAATAATCTAAGAAAAGCAGCACTATCTGATCCTTCAGTCAATTATGGTTTGAGAATCAATTTAGATGGTCATAAAAATGTTGCTAATGACACAGTTATACAAATGCAACCTCAGCATATAGAGAAACAAGCTACTAATAATTTCTTTTCTCGAAATAATAACTACGAAACAGACGACTCTATAGCAGAATCATCTATAAAATCTGTAGAATTTGCGCCATCAACAGGACCAGTGCCAACTAATTACGTTCATAATTTATCCAATAGACAACTAAATGAAGAACAGAACAATCCGGGGCTATCCACTCTTACCTTCAATATAGTTCATGATCCGACAAGATTGTCAAATGGTAACGTACATTCCGATCCCTATATAACATCAAATCATGCAATTCCTGACCAACAACAATACTTTGCGTCGCCTAGAATATATAGTAAACCTTCTCAAATATATAGTGAACCGTCTAAGTTTTACAGTGAACCGGCCAAAATTTATAGTGAACCTTCCAAAATATACAGCGAACCATCTAAAGTATATAGTGAACCTGCAAAGATTTACAGTGAGCCAGCGAAATTTTATAGTCAGCCTGCGTCGTTACATCTAGATCAAAATATCCCAAATATACCACCAAACCTTCCACCTAATTACTCTACCTGGCAGAGACAACCTTCGCAACAGATTGGAAGCATTACAATGAATACAACCCCGATCACAACTAAAACGAATGCATACCCAGGGAGTCAGACACAAATAGATTATCAATCGGAAAGAAACTATGAATTAGAAGAAAATCACAACAAAGAAACAGATTATAGAAGCCCTGGTGTACCAGATTCAAGTACAGAGAAATGTAAGGAAGACAGTTGTAAAGTGGGATATGTCGTAGAAGGAAGGCAGTATAAGAAATATAGGGTAGAGGAGAGGACGTCGGACGGTTTTATTGTGGGTGAATATGGCGTGGTGCGCAATGAGGACGGAGCTTTAAGAGGCGTGCGCTACACCGCCGATAGTGACGCCAGCCCGCGCCTCATACACGACGCACTCATGAAGTTCCTACAGCTCAAATAGGTGTTATTAAATTCGCGATCTGGTCTAACTCCAAAATAAATCCATATATAACTTACTTGCTCATTTAATTAAGCACTTACATAATGTATAACTATGTATATGAATAACCAACAATTAACGTACATGTTAACAGTTAACTATGTATTATAAAGACTGAATGATTACATCTATTTATGATTCAAATCCACGTAACTCCTGGCTCAAAAGTTCCTTAATAGTCTCCCGAGAACAGACTGGAATGGTTGAGAATGATTATAGCCACCTATAATATCTATTAACAGATACTTTTTGAACAAAAATAATTTATGTTCGCTATATGCTCTACGAGAAATTGTAAAATGCAATGTCGCAACCAGGTGTTTAAACTAGCTCAATAAATACAGATTTAAAATATGCAATGTGAATTATTAATAATAACTTACATACACACAAACTCTTATTTAACTGATATTACTACAAACAATAAATTCTGGTGCCATGTTAAGTGTAGGCAACTTTATAAATAATATAACTATTAATATGTAGTCACTGTCACAATTATGAAATACTTATATTAATTAACTAAGTATATTGTACATAAATAAGTAGTTTGCTATACTGTCACGATTAATAGTAAAATATTGATTAATATGCAGCTAAGTTTTTTTTTTAATATTACATATAACAAAGAGGTAATCTGATGTGAGGTACCTAGCTCTTATTCATATATATTACAGAAGCAAGTGAGTAATAATTTGAAAACGTAAACAAAACAGTGAAATTGATTTAAAGTAAATCCCCATTTTATATTTAAACAGCAATAGGCAGGCAGTATAAAATTGTGTTCATGTTACATATTAATTACTCAAGGATTTTATAGCCCGATATTCCAAAAGAAGAACGAAGAAGAATATATAACATTAACATAGAGACCAATAATTAGAAAGCGGCAAACATCATCGCTCTATCCAATTAAAGTCGTTTTAGTATTTAGCGAGAGCTGGATGGGAATGAAATTCTAATTTAACTATTACAAAATTATAGAGACAATATTATCAACATTAATTGTTTGTGCAATAACTTAAGCCCAAGTTCCCCCAACAAATCTTAAATATTTTTTTTTTAGTTACTTCCTGAAAATGTTTTGATAAAATACACCTGAAATATTCATATTACTCACCTACATACATCCAGTAATTTTCTTAATGTATAGTAACAGTGCCTATAGCTACTTTAATAGTATTAGAATAATTATGAACAAAGCGGAATGCTTAAATACACTTGTTAATCATTTTATACCTAATTTCTACAATGATATAATATTAGGTACTTTTGATAAGTCCATAGGAAAAAATATTAGCCTTATTACCTACCTAGGTAGGTACTCATTTAATTATAAATAGATATATAGTATGATATAATACTTGATAATAGTGTCGAATTATTTCGTAGATATGTTTATTTTAATCAATTTATCAATAATTAATAGATAGCTCATTTATTCGCATAATATATGTAATTTAGTTATACATATCTTGTTAGGACAATTCATCCTAGACGGACATTGTTATCAACGGATTTACAAGCGGATTTTATCACCGAATTTACAAGAATGAATTTTGGTTAGGCACCACAACAGCTATCGACGTTTATTTAGAAGTAATGTAATACATAATATTCCTTTAGAAAGTATTTTTTTGTAGATTGGAAGTTTTTTTATAGATAACGTGTATTATGTAAATATGAAGTACGTATATAGGTATATAAATAATAACTAAGAAATTAGAGTAATTCGAAATAATGTTTGGCCTTAAGTTCATAAATGTAAAATATATGATTACATAGATTAGCTGTCTGACAGGTTGTTTAGAGTTTTTTTTAAATTATATTGCACGCCAAACTTCCTAAATCGACCGTTACGACAGCTATATGTGCTGCGTTATTGATCTTATAATAAATACTCAGTTAATTTTGATAATAAACCTATATATTCATACTTATTTTAAATATCAATCCAAATAGATACTGAAACAGGTACGTAAGCTGCAAACTTCAAGAATAACTTAATATCGCTATAGTATAGTCATATAAGTATCTGTGATATCGCTGTATTATTATAAGATAGATTACCTATACCTTTTTGATTACCTATAAGATAGAAACAACATTACTTCTTTCAGTTTCGCCACGGTAATGTTATCTAAACATTAGCGTGGTTTCGCCAATGTCACAATTTAGGATTATTTAACGTACTTATACAATAACTCCCTTACTAATAGACATTGTTCTCCAAATGGTTATTCAGTGTTTTGTTTCGTTCTTTCAACGTCAGTCTGACAAAGAGAAAACACTGAAATACTGAATAACTATTCAGAGGGTTCAACGTTTATTAGTAAGCAGTTAAGGATCACAGTAAACTGAATCTAGAGGTAAAAGCGTGCAAGAGATTTCCTCAGAACTGGAATATATATCAATTAAGTAAATATATTTCTGATATATATTAGTACGTAGGTACCTACTTATTATATGTTAACACTAAATATTTTTTGGAAGCACATCAAAAGCACGCAATAAACGCACATTTATTTATTGACGGTGTAATAAGCATGCAGGTATTGTGACTCATGTATTGCATGAGTTTATTGAGGAAGTGACACGATATTAGAAATGCAGTGACATCGTGAAGGTTTGTAAACTGTTAACCTTATACTTACTTTTACATAGAGCTATTGGTGACGAACTCGTCAATCGGCCTAGATATGTAGGTAGTAAGCCATATTTGTACAGAACAGCTTTAGAATGTATGGTTTACCTTCACTTCCGACATTACAAAATTCTAATTATTATTTGTGTTACCTATATACTTTTCAGTGTCACTATCGAGAACACATTTAATTTCAATATATATTTAGGTATGTATAAGACTACATAAAAGCGAAAAACTACACAAGTCATAGTTCGCGCTGTTTTTAAGTGAAATTATAAGGATATATGTTTAAGTAATTCGTGTAAGTATACACCGCCAACAAACAATCAAAATGTCTGTTTTGGTCCTTATATTAGGTAGGTTTACTACTCTGAAATATTATCACGCTTTTGGTAAGTAGATACCTCTAATATATCTTGTGCACATAAGTTGAACCAACACCTAATAATATAAACTACAGTATAGTATCATAGTAGGTATATTTCAAAGTATAGATATATAGATATAAATTATACAGAAGTGATTAAAATATTACCTAAATATTTGGATATGCACTGCATTAACGAAAATATTCGATAAAAAATACAGAAGGCTAGTCACCTTCTGTATCCTAGAACAGTCCTCGAATAACATTTTTAAGTATTTAGATATTTTATATATATTTTTAGCATTTGACATGCTTAGCAATATACATTAAACACAAAGTGAAAAATTTGAAATCGAAAATAACAGTCACGAGCAGGATTTGAACCTGCATCAGTATAATGGTCGGTATAATGTATGAAAATACTTCTGACAGATGGTGCAGGCGTCACCCAAAGACGTTAAGTATGAATGTGTTATCGAAATTAGCAGTCAGGAGCAAGGGTCACGATGGCTAAATTGGCAAAGCATCTGGACGGTATGCAGGAGATGCAGGTTCAAATCCTGCCCGTGACTGTTATTTGCGACATTTTGAAATAAAACTACGTTTATATCAGTTTTGGACATCTACCATCTAAGTCCACCCGTGATCATGAATGCTGTAAAGTATTCGAAACGTCGGGATAGCATAAAAATCAAGTAAACGCGATAGATTCCGTAAACGTAGTTTTATTTCAAAATGTGTGAAATTCGCGTAAATGTTAGAAAGTGTTATTTTCGATTTCGCATTTTTCACTTTGTGTTTAAAACATTTTTAAGATTTCAAATTCAAGCGTGATACATTTTTTAAATTCAAGATTATACTAGCTTTACTCCCAGTGAGAATATTTCAAGTTAATATTGCAAAATTTTTATCACTGCCAGCCATTTAGTTAGTTAGAGATAGTTCTATGTACCTAGCTGAAATTGGCTGAAATTGGCATTCAATTACAGTAACCAATATTACATACCATATTTAAAAAAACACAGGATGTCATATATATCATAAGTATAAACTTAATTTGAAATTGGTATTTAGACTTTTTCTTTACGGTACTTAATTATTTAGGCTTAGCACAACTTCTACTCATATTTCGTTGCAACTCGATTAGACGTGACGTCTAACCCTCTACATATAATAATTAATGAAGATACAACGATTTTATACATTCAGCATTTTTTTTTTGCGCAAATTTACATAAAATACGTAGTAATATAGGTACTCGTATTTCATAGTTCCTTATAAATTCTAATATTTGGTGCAAAGCAACTAGCCCTTGCTAAATTATTTATAACACTCAACTATCCAATAGAATTATAAGTAAACAATCTAGTGTGGCCATTTACGGCAGTGATATTTATAATGATGAATTTCTAAATAATTGTCAAATGTATGTTGTCTTGTTACAAACTTAAAAGCATTACCTTATTTAAGGCGTAAAGACAAATTACATAAAAAAATGTATTGAACGTTTTAATGACATAAAATATCAAAAATAGTTTTAAAATTATAAGTTTAATCCAAAAAAAATATTTCGCTGTATAGATCTATATAACGCTAATGCTGTCATCACAGATGACCCACGTTATGCCGCATGCTATTGTAAGCCATTTCATCGTCTTTTAAAAGTTTGCACATTTAATAAAATATAGTGTAATGTATTTAATCGTAATTCTCCGACTCTTGCTGCACCAATTTGAATCTACGAGGGCTCTTTACTGCAATCGATCCATGGCCGTCTAGCGAGAGCCGACCCTTCATCTGAAGATATCTGTCAAATTTGAGTTGTATTTTATAAAAACTCAATTTATACATATTTTAATAAACAATTAGGTAGGCTTTTTCCTTATTCACAAATTATAATTTGTACTTTAAGAGTAGCTGAGCATGTCAAGTGCTAAAATATAGATCAAAATGTTTAACAATTAGGTAATATTGATTGTGACATTGGCTATCTGTGCCACTGATTTGTCGTTACCAACCTCGCCTTTTTGATTACCACCCGATGATTGTCTGATTGACTTTTGCTGGAGCCCAGCACAAAAGTTTTATATTTGGTATATTAATAGAATAGGAGGCTACTGCTACAATATTGGGGCAATTAAGTCGTAAGGATTTCTTATCTTCAGTGTTCTCTATATTCGGGATGAAATTGTGTTCAAGGTACACGAGAATATTTGTTGTAAGATTCCAATTCACCGTTTAATGTGACGACACACCAGTTTCGTAGGACGCTGCTGCCACTCGTCTAACACCTCCTTCGGCGCCAGTACCTGCAATCATATATTTAGATATACATATATTGATTACTAATATATACTAATCCTACCTACCTACTCTTTAGGTAATCTAATTATACCTTAAGTTTTCAATAAAATTATGGAACATCATTATTATAAATAATTAATTAGATATGTAGGTAGCATGTTATTATACATACTTAAATCTCAGATCTAAGTATTTTTTTTGTTTTATTGCTAATGATGGCAGACAAGCCATGGCCCATCGGATGGTAAGTAGTAACCATCGCTCATGGACTCAACTATACCGAGAGTATTGTCAAGCCGCTGCGCACCATTTAATTTCTCAGATATGAAACGAAATAATAAACGGCTATCTTCTGCTACAGCCAAAATACACTGGCGTGCGTCATGACCGGTCACAAAGAAGACGGTGGTACCGAACCGTTCGGGCCCTATAGCAAGTGAGTACTCTGACTTGGTACCCAGCCCTACCACCAGTAATGCAATGGGTGATAATTGCTTACTTCCCTAAGTCGCCTTGAACGACACCCGCGGGAAAGGATGGGGTGGTAACACTTGTATTCTTAGTTCGTCACCACATGAACAAAATAATACATTATAAGTAATAAATGTATATTCCAATGGGTGTTCCAATGGGGATAAGTAACTTATATTAGATATTCATCTCATATTACCTGATCACCCTTAAGTCTGTCCAGAAGCGTCACACAAATAACAGCTGCTTTTATCCCGGCGTGATGCGTAAGTGCGGCGAACGCGAGCGATTCCATCTCAATGTTCACTACCCCTGACTTGTGGATGCTCTCCAAGTACTCCATCTTGTCATTTTCCGTGAAGTCGCAGAATGCACCATCCAAACGACCTTGACCTATATAATGTGCATAATTAAATTTGTATTAATATCCTCTTCGCTAAATACTTGGAATACCAAAGCATCTACGAGTGACCTTTATATTGTTTCTAACTAGGCATAATAGAATATCTATCATTTATTTTAGACAGGAAATATACCTGTGTTGATATATTGAATTTGATTGGATGATTCGCTTGCCCTTATCCAAGAATTTGACCAATTTGGGATCGGTGCAGTATATTTTTTCTTCTATTCATACCTTTCAGCCGCTATTTCAACTCATTATAATTACATCCCAGTACGGATATAGTAAGGTAACAAATTGTAGCTGCTTGGTGAAGAAAACATTATGAGGAAGCCTGCATGCCTCAGAGATTATTTATTGGACTTATGAAGTCTGCCAAACTGCATTAGGCCAGCATGGTGCGCCAGTGTCTGAATACCTTTCACACTGAGAGGAGACGTGCCCAATTGCAGGACAGGCATCATAATCTTTCTTGCCTTATCCCAATGTTTATGCTGAAGTCGTTGGAGCTCAGGAATGGTTCCCGAGGACTGTAGAAGCACATTCATCGTGCCCTTGATTAAAAAAAAAGGGTTTACGTTATGACTGTGCAAACTACAGAGCCATAAGCTTGACCATTAGGCCAGCAAAAGTGTATGGTAAGGTTATTGAAAGGAGAATTTTTGTGTGAGCGACAAGGAGGTTTCAGGTGCGGAAAGGGATGCATGGATCAAGTGTTTTCTCTACGCAACATTGTGGAGAAGCATCTGGCTATAGGCCAGAGGGTTTTCTGCAGTTTTGTGGATTTGGAGAAAGCATTTGACACTGTTGTGCGAAAAAAACTTTGGGGCATTTTGCTAGAGTATGGTATTAACGACTTAGACTGCTGCAGGCGGTGCAGTCCAACTACATGAACTGCAGAGCTTGTGTGCGGCTGGATGATGAAATTTCGCCCTGGTTTAATGTAAATATCTGCGTTAAACAGGGCTGCGTTCTATCAGCCAGACTGTTTATCATATATCTGGATAAATGTCTCCAAAGGATGAATGAAATTAATGTGGGAGTTCAGATGGGTGAATTTGTGGTTAACTCACTGCTATATGCAGACGATGCGGTCCTATTAGCGCAGTCCGTCACTGACCTGCAAACCCTAGTCGACGTAATGACAGAAGATTGTAAGAAAAGGGGCCTACGTGTGAATGTGAGCAAAACCAAAATTATGGTCATTGAAAGAGGTGAAGACAGAACAGACGTCAGGGTACCGGTTAGCAATAGTGTGCTAGAACAAATGGATGAATTTGCATATCTTGGATATGGATTCAGTCGGGATGGAAGGTACATCACTGATATATACAGAAGAGTAAATGCGGGAAATAGAGTAAACGGAGCATTGGGACAACTTCTCGGCAGCAACCACCTCACCCAGAAGGCACGGGTGGCAATACACAAGGCAGTGCTTGTCCCAACGTTACTATATGGAAGCGGGAGTTGGGTATGCAAAAAGGAGTATGAGAGTAAAATCAATGCGGTTAAATGCGATCTCTGCAAAAAATCTGTGGAGTGAGGCTGACTGACCGCATTCGTAACGACGAAGTAAGAGAGCGAGCAGGTATGAAAGAGAGTATTGGTGTAAAGATGCGAAAGGGAATGTGATCTCTCTGATGGTTCGGACATGTGGAAAGAATGCCGGACGAGCGACTGGTTAAGAAGATATACAATGCCAAAGTGGAAGGATATAGGTACAAGGGGAGACCGAGACTCACCTACCTAGACCAAATCGATCATGTATCTATTGAAGGAAGGTGCAATCAGGAGTCTCCGAAACCGGCGAGCGTGTGTGAAGAGAATTATGAATTTTAAGGAAGCGTGAGATGTATGCAAGAATAGAGCCTCTTTGCACTCTGTTCTCTCTGCCTACCCAGCAAGGGAAATGGGGTGATGATAAGTTAGTTAATTTTTAGTTAAATTGTTTTTAATAATCCACGATTTTCTTATCTTAACTTATAATGAGAGGGTCTAAAATACTTACCTACTTTTATATACCTACAAGTGCTCCACAAGCCTTTGACCAAAATATAATTAATGGACGGGCCCAGAGGAAACACATTTTCGAAAACTATAATATAGGTAACGATGCGCCGCGGCGCCGGCCCGTAAATAGCTTTAGTCGGTCTCTACCTCTAGCAGTACGATGGGCGGCACGTTTTAATTGGTGTACAAGAAGACCAACTTCATTTAAAAACGTGCCTTTCAAAAACGCAATAATACCTACAATAATACATTTATCCGCGCCGTACGCAACGCAGGCAGGCATTTTTGTTCGCTCTGTATGAATTTGTTTAGCACTGCGTTCACTGTTCCGCAAGCACGCGCCGTAGTCACGCATATATTAGCTATCTGGTAAAATGCGGATGACGTCATTAGCATTTTTCAAAAATGCGGATGACGTCATCTGCATTTTTCGCTTTCACCGAACCTGTTCTCCTAGGGTTGTCGATGTTCTGATTTCCAGATGGTTTTTTTTTAATTTATTTATCTCAATGACGTAGTACATATTGTAAGCTTCAATGTAATCGCCAAACTTTAACGTTTATTGGCGAGACGCGCCCATAAACCTAATAATTAGTTTATAATCTAGGCCATGGGTCGGCTACCTTTTGGCCTTCAGGGGACACAGGGGGACTATATAAAGGAAAGCGGGCCGCAATTGTCATATTATTTTAAATTTAAAGACATTTTATTGTAATTTGTATTATGAGAAATTATGAAAAATAACAAGAAACAAACAAATAAAAAAAATGCAAATTTAATTTTATGCTTGGTATCATAATGGTGTTTTACGTTATAAGTACTCTTTTTGTATAGCAAGGGCTTATTGGCATATTAAGCTGGTTTCCCATTACAATTAAGTACCATAACAATTTAAACATTATAAGAAAGGAGAATGGGATTTTTGAGGCGGGAAAAAATGTTCCTAACCGCACACCCCGTCGTTCGGGGCAACGAACAGGGTAGTGTGGGGCCCTCACCCACTAAATAAACCCGCCTGGAACTACGTTACATTCCTTCAGTGGTGGGATTCTTGGGCCTGAAGTTAACAAGTTGAAATATTCTTTAAAAAATTGGCAATATTTTTCTAATATAAAATTCAAAAATCTAGCTTATTTTGCAATCTAGAAATCGAATAAATTGATGATGAAATCGATTACTTTAGTCGATTTACAATGGAATGAATGCTTATTTGGATTGATAAATAAAATTAAAACTAAATGTTTAGTTTCATTATTAATCATTTTTTCAAAAGAATGAATTAATAAAAAAATTCTATTCGAGAAAAATAATATAGAATATCGATTGATATACTAAATTGATACACAAGTGAAATCCTCTTTTTTAAACGCTACCACAGCAACACTACATTTGGCAGTTTAATTTTATCTTTTCCAGCTTTATTAACGTTGTTTATTATACTGTTTTGCTTATTTTATTGACCCTTGCTTCGTTACTGGACACTGAGAATTTACCTACACAATGGTCCTGGCCTTGTTTTTTTCGAATAATCTATCTGCTTGACGACGGTTCTTTTACTTGAAATTCAAAGAAGCTTGTGCCTAGCAGTGGGATGGTTTATTAAATAAGATTCTTAGTGTTATTTGAGTAGATAACACTACTTACCTTAAATACTTACTTAATTATTTGGTAAATGTACCTAAGAAAGGTACTACCTTTTTTATACTACATGGGTGGCGAACAAGTATAGTGGTGCAGCTGATAAGCGACCCATCTGGTAAGCGGTTACCGTGGCCTACAAACACTAGCAACACCAGAGTCAACGCTCGCGCGTTGCCATTTCCAAGAAAAGGGTTTGGAGGTGCAGAGGAAGGATAATAGGAAGAGTATTCTCTTAAAGGATACTGAAAAGAGGTTAGAAAGGATAATTAGGAGTAACAAGGAGAGGATAGGGAGAGTGGCTCCGGCGCTGTCACTCACCTAGCGAAACGAACTACTTTAAATGTATGGTTTTTAAATGTTATGATGACACTTAGTGGGTGTAGTTTGATACTTAACTTCACTTTTATATAATCTTCTATATCTTGGTTCCTAGATTGCCAAACAAAATTTTATATTATGAAATGTTTCAATGTAAACTTCCAAATGGTGCAACTTTCATCTTGTTACCACCTGGGCCCAAAAATGTATGGAAGCGTTTTCATCTTCATTGAAATTTCATTTTCATGAGGCATTGGCTCATAAGTTTCTTGCCGGGCTCTTCTCAAGAAAAGCCTTACTACGGAATCCGTCCGCTTGTGGCGTTTGTAATCGTGATATTGCGGATCCACTTGCCGTAAGCTCTCGAGTTAGGTTTTAGTAACTTTGACGATTTTAAGTGCTACCTATATAATAAGCCTATGAAATAAAGGTATTTTTTAATTTGAATTTAAATTTATGGATTAATGACCTCGAGCGGGTTCAGCTGGCGCGTTTCTATAACTTAAGTACAGGAAAGGAGCGAGAGAGAAATTAAAAAGTAATAGTCACGTAGTCTGATTTGATACCAAGTACTTACGTTTCGATACCGAGTAAGTATCGACAGATTAATTCGTGTTGTTCATTTTATAATTTTTAAAAATAGCTATAAAATAAAACAAGTCAAAAGAAGGATCGATTTTGGAAGATCACCTTTTTGAACTCTATTTTTTTGGGTATCCAAACTTATTTAATAATTTATACAAAAAATTCAGGTTTTACCACAAAACACGGCAACCAATTTTTAAGTAATGGCAACCTCATCAGCAAATGTTTGACATCAGCATAATGCTGAAACAATGGACGCACCCTTTCGACAAATGCGTTCAATGCGATGCGTACGGCGCGTGCGTGCGTCCACTATAAGAAAAACCAAAATTAAACTTCAGTCGTCAAATACATATCTACCTATATAATATCATTCTACTTCTCTCTAAAATCCTTATTTTTGCTAATATTATAAATACGAAAGTGAGTTTGTTTGTTATGCTTTCACGGTAACTTAACATCATGAAATTATGCATACATGTAGTCCGGGAGCCCAGAAAACGGGCATTGGCTAATTTTGTCACCCCGGAAAAATGGGTAATTGCTGTGGGATAGCAAATTTTTTATAGAAATCTTTTTTTTCTTATTTTAGTGCGACGTATTTATATGTTGAAGTCGAGGCGGATGAAGTTGCAGGCAGAATCTAGTATGGTATAGGTATATGAATGCCCGATGGTTTGAATTGAATTTTACTATAAAAATAAGCTAAACAGTTAATGCCCGTTCATTCATTTGATTTTGGCCGAAGCCATAAGCATAAATATCTATATATTATATATTCTATTAATCTTATAAATATCTATTTTAATCCGAATTAATGCGACTGCGAAACTATCGTTTACTCTGTCAAGTTTTATAAAATTAAATTTGTTTAGGGTAGGTACATTTCTCAAAAAGAAACATAAATTCCAACTAGTATTATAAATAGAAAAAAATCCTTTTTAATTTGCCAACTTCGAAGGGACGGGTCGATGTGGTTTTCTTCGTAGAAATAATACCATGATCCCTAGTATTTTTATAATTTCGATAAAGCAACGGTTCGCCTGAGATGGATGCTTAACTAAATAGTAAACTAGGGGCATTCTGGAGCCGGTAGCAACCAGCCTTTTTTATGTTTAGGCGGGAAAAAATGTTCCTATCCGCACAATCATAGCCGTCTCTATATAGAGACGGCTATGGCACAATCCATCGTTCAGGGCAACGAACAGGGTAGTGTGGAGCCCTCACCCACTAAAGAAACCCGTCGTGTGCCGTCTCTCCGCCTTTATTGGCGGGCCACCGGAACCATATTACATTTCTTCAGTGGTGTAGCAATCAGCCTAACCTAATATTTTGTGTCGCCATAATATTTAGCCTCCTCCGCAAGCTTCTTGAAAATTAGGTAGGTACTGGATTAAAGGCAGATAATGGTGCAAGCCTTAAGGCAATTAGCCACACTTTAAACACGGATATCGTTGACTTTGACAAAGCAAACGTAACTAAGCTTCAATTAATATGAATAAATCATTGATAATGACCTTCATAGAAGTCGTAGGTGCACATAGTTTTTCCAGTGACAGTATCATACGGATCTTCAGGGTCAGCAAGCGCCTTTAGTTCACGAACCAGTCGCCGATCTAGCTTTGCAGGTCTTTGGATAATCTTTCCGAGCACCGTCTGCAATAATAAAATATTTTTATTGAATATATGTATAATACCAGAGATTAGAATTATACCAGATAAGCTTCTGAGCACTAGATGATTGTCATGGTGAATAGCCTGAATCTATTTCAAGAGGAAAACCGTGTCCAGGAAATGTAATCTAATTTATGCTACCTATTATTACTTATCTCTTATATCTAAAATACTATTTTATACCTAAATTATACAAATACAATTTGTCCGTGTGGTGACGGACTAAGAATACAAGTGTCACCACCCCATTCTTTCCCGCGGGTGACTAAGGGAAGTAAGCAATTAACATCCATTGCATGACTGGTGGTGGGGCTGGGTACCAAGTGGGAGTACTCACTTAGTATCTGGCCCGAGCAGGTTGGTGCCACCATATCCCGTGTGACCGGCCACGAAGCACATCGTTGCGATTTGGCTGTAGCAGGAGATAGCCGTTTATTCTTTCATTTTATTTCGCTGAAATGAAATGGTGAGCAGCGGCTTGACAATACTCTCGGTATAGTTGAGTCCATGAGCGACGGTTACCATTATACGAAATAAGGTATAGCGTAGCGCTGGTTTTAGACTCGATCGTAAATATTCAGTATTTTTTTGTTTATTTAATAACAATTAAACCACATCGAATTAGACCGTGAAAAGTAATAGGGCTCTATTCGTGATCATACTAATTAGTAAAAGAAAAAAAAAAGACTCGATTAGTAAAGTATTTTGGTCGTTATCGTGTTTAACATACATTACCTACAACAAACGGACGTCCAAGTCATAACTTTTTCAAACAGTTTTTTAACTAGTTTAAATAACAAAAATGGCATCAAAAATATCATGAGTGTTAAAAATAGTGTTTTTCCTTGATATGTGTGTGTATATATTATTTTACAAGTGCAATACATGATAAATAGAGACATTTTAAGTTGAAACGAGAATAGTACACACCTCAACGCTTCGCTTATGAGGCGTGCAATATGTGAAACAAAGATGATTGTATCTTAACTAGATTTTGTAAGAACCGTACCAATTCGAGCACATTCCTCAAGGCGCCATCAACAGCCTCCTCGGATATGACAACAGTGCCTCCCTCGTAGCCGATACCACCACACGTGCCAATCCTGAAGAACACGGGATCACGAACCTTGGCGTGGTACATCAGCTTGATCACCTCATGGAGAAGAATACCCACTGATGGTATACCCATACCGTGCTAAAAATATAATTGTTAAAATTGTATTATTATGGTGAAATTTATACAGGGGCACAGTTAAGAAGCAGAATACCCCATTGCTCAGAAGAAGAAGGTCTATCCAAAATGGAGGAAAATAAGAATGCATAATTAGGTAGGCGATTGGTTTAATGATCTTTTCATTAACTACTCAAGCTCTGAGTTTGATTTCTACACGAGATATTTATGCGCGTGTATCTAAGAAAAGTCGTTGTAAGCCTGAATGTCGAATACAAAATGTATTAAGAATTCTACCTCCATAAAGGGCTTAAAGAAATTTATTAATATACTCGTACTTATTAATGCAGGAAAGGTCCAATTAAATAAATAATTATTTTATGGCCTAGTCTCGGGAACTTACCGCACGGAACAAAAATATACGTTCTTTGTTTTAAATTTAAACATAGAGCCTTTATACTTTATACTAACTAACTAGCAAGAGAGAACAGTGTTACATATCACAATAAAACTATACATAAGTAGATATACAGATAAATATTTGATTCGGGTTTTCGATGAAAACCCAACATTGTAATTGTGACATGTTGGCACGATTGTGTTCTATAGGTACTTATTACACGGAAATTCGAGTATGTAACAATAATTTATTTATACTTACATAGAAGTAATAGAGATTACGATAGGTAGGTACTTATATATTTTTGTAACTTTTATAGAAAACTAGCTGACCCGGCGAACTTCGAACCGCCATATTTTTTACGAGGATATTTTGCAATTAATTAATAAAAAATACGTGATAAATAAATAAATAAATAAATATTCACAGACATAAATAAATAAATAAAATAAATATTCACGGACATTATTCACACAACGTCCTCTGGTCCCAAACTAAGCTTAACGCTTGTGCTATGGGTACCATATTACGGATATAATACATATACTACTTTTTTTGTAAATACATACATATAATATATAGAAAACACCCAGACGCAGTAGAAATAGCTGTGTTCATCACACAAATAATTGTCCTGAGTGGGAATCGAACCCACGACGGAAGTCGGTTACACTACCGACTACGCCACGAGGCCCGTCATGTGATACAAACTATCCTATTTTAGGCACGTCAGCAAAACACACATTGAAAAAAAAATGAGTTAATCGGTTAGATAGTTTCGGAGTTCATCGTAAGCAACAACTAGACACGAGAATTATAAATATATAATAGATGTGGACGTTTAACAAATACCTTCCCGTAGGGAAAGAATTAGATAAGAGACTATTTAAAAATAAAACAAGCTTTATTTTGGCACTCTAATCGTCAGCAACGTCTAGCAACCAGCTACATAATCAATAAATAGGTACAGTTAACAGCTTAACCTTCAAATGGCCCATTGACCCTTGACAAGAGGAAAGTAGAAACTCCTAATAATACAAGGTTTAGGTTCACGTGCCTATCGAAATTAAAAAAATTACTGACCTATTAATTTCTTCCTAAGACCGTCTAAATAGTTAGCACGCAGGCAAGCATGCCGTTAAGTACATGATTTACTAGATTACGGACTCTCTATACGCCTATTCTAAGCTATACGCACTAAATAAAATGTTTTGTCACTAGTTGATATATCAACTAGTGACAAAATGAAGAATCATTACGGTGTTAAGTACTAGAGTACTACCTATTTCCATTTCATTTATTTTCTAGAAATCGACACTTGTCATGCTTAGTCTAGAAGCATTATTTAATTCGTCTATAATCATTCTTCACACAATTTTATGATAACATCAGCACGTGGATAGTTTATTCATAATAAGAATAACTCAATCATGAAGATTGTAAGCTAAAAACAATATTCTTATATTCAGCAGAGCGATAAGGTTATATCCGCCGTCACATGATCAATCACGTTTGTATGCGAGGACGTTTATAGGTATATATATCACGCATATGAGAATCTATTTAATATTTTATGGGGTAGTAGGTAATATATAAAAGTAAAGAAAACATCACAGTATGCTTATCACAGTTACAAAATAGTACATTGTTATCCTAGGGGTGAAAGTGACCCTCGAACTATAGGCGCCCTCGCTGCGCTTGGGCGCCAAACCCCGTCTCGGGACTAAATAAGTCTTTAACCCGAGGTAAACACTGTGCTTTTCATTACGAATACAAGGAAAGTACTTGTCTGGCCAATATCATTCAATGCTGTAATTCTACTCACACGGGGACTTAAAAAAATTAAACAAACAAGACAGCTCTTGTAGAAAAATAAGAAAACCTCTTTTATGCCCGGTTCCTATATTCAACGAATCATCATTGTTAACAGCTACCCATCCGTTAGTTGCAAAATGTTAGTCAATTCACGTACGACTCGTATTTTATAGGAACAGATTATACTTACGCCTGGTAGAATATTCTACCAATCGTAAGTAAAACGATCCGTTTTATTATTATAGGAACCGGGCATTAATCAAACAGTAAACACTGGTGATGTAAGACACGCGAGTCTTTGTGTGTGGGCGTCAATAAAACTAATGACAGTCTAGATTACCAGTCGGTATACACTGGATGCTAATGTATAACCTACACGTAATGCAAGTGGTACTTAGAGTTAGATGAATAATAATCTATACTAATAAATGGAGAGCCGGTTTTTTTATTCGGTTATACTGCGAAAACGATTGAACCGACCGGAATAATACTTAATACCATAAGATGCAGCGTGTTTCGGAGAAGGTTTTAGTATATGATTGTTGGTGATTACTTATCCGGAACTTATATTTTTTATGTGAAACATCTAATGTGGAGGTAGGGTAAAACCGGCTGTTAGCGTGGCGACGCTTATTTTACTTGTAAGAATTAAGCAGGAACCTAGCATCCTCACTAATCCATTATCCTTTATCCATATTAATGGATGGTTCTTGTGGGATAGCTATTTTTACATAACATTTAGATTATCTTTATCTCTACAAAAATTAATTATTTTAAAAATATAAACAAAAAGATCCGCCTGATATCGCAAATTGAGAGAAGGTAGATACTTCACCGTAATTGTCCGATCAGGAACATTATTATGCACCGAATTTATGATCCCAATGCACTTTTATATGACTAATTTATTGAAGATCGTATCGCTGTAACAGTGAGGCAACAGTTTTTACACTTTATCAAACTATCGTAGCCTTGAATAGTTTTATAGCGAATAACGGGCACGCGGATTATTCGTATGGCGAGGGCAATTTTTTTGTTTACTGTCAGAAATACTAAGTAGAAGTGCTTATTAACAATAAATAAAATATTTATAGCCCAGACAATAATCTTATAACAAATAAAGCTAAGTAATAGCAAAATCGATGGCCCGGGCTATTGACAAGTCTGGAGTGCGGACTAATAGCAGCCTCTGACTTTAAGATTTATTTCTTGATATTTTGATGTGTATTTTAAGCACTTGAAATAAGTGCGAAAATTTGAAATCGAAAATAAGGCAGGCGTCACCAAAGATATTAAGAAGAAATGTGTTATCGGGATTCATAGTCTCGAGGGGATGTCACAATCCACACACATTTCAGGAAGATGTCGGTTTAAATCCCTGCTCGTGACTATTAATTTCGAATTTTTTTTTAGTTTTCTTTTAAGCGCTGGCGTAAACGGAGAGGTCGCAGCAGTGGCGTAACTATAGAGTGGCAGGGCTGGCAAAATGCCACGGGCCCCTGACCTGACGGGGTCCCCAACCCGAGATGCAAACTTAGAATAAATTTTAATACCAAACGCTTCTGGAGCCTCCTTCCAGCCAGCCAGAAGCCAGATAGCCTGAAGATCTCTGAGTTGTTGGTCAGCCGTCACAATAAATAAATTAAGTTCTATAGGTGGAGACATTCTTAAACAAACACAAGATGTGTTAAGCCGGTGGAGTGATTATTTTGATTCTTCTTTTGATATCGGTGTCACATGTGGCTAAAAGATCAGCACTCGGTGCCGGCATCCTCTGTTGACATCAGTATGGACGAAGTTTAAAGGGTGATTAAAAGTTTGAAAAATGGTACCTTTTTTTTAAAGGCGGGAAAAAATTTACCTTATCGTAAACCCCGTCGTTCAGGGCAACGAACAGGATAGTGTGGGGCCCTCACGCACTGAATAAACCCGCCGTGTGCCGTCTCTCCGCCTGTATTGGCGGGCCACTGGAACTATGTGATATTACTTCAGTGGTCCGCCGGCGGCTTACCCTTTCGAGTATCCTCATGGAGCGTCGCACCTTCGCGGGAGGCCTTGCTGGCGGCGGACGTTCCCCGATTCATCCACCCGCAACCTCAGCTAGGACGGCCGCAGTGGTGACAGCCCGTAGTTGCTCCCCTCCTTGCAACTATGTGCAGATATCTGCTGAAGCAACCAAGGTAAGGACTCATGCTGGGGTCCTGTCCTCTCCTCTAGCACAGGCTGGAGCTCCCCTACGGACCAGAAACCGACCCAGGGCATCTCCAGCCGCGCCCTCCAGCTGACCATGGCAGATTGGGTGGCGTGGCCCTGCCACCTAGCCACCTCGCTGGGTAGGATACGACCACCCCTCACCCTTTGACACCGCACGGTATTCGCGTATGACCCTGGACGTGACGACTCTCTGTGGTCTCCACAGAAGAGCTCTGTTCAGGGCGTCCAGGGACCCCGCCCACACAGGTGCGCCGTACAGCACCATCGACTGGATCAGCCCCGCGTAAAGCCGTCGGCACGCATTGTTGGGTCCGCCCATATTCGGCATCAGTCGTGAAAGGGCGCGCCGACTAGCCTCGGAGACAATTGGTGGAAGTGCTCGCGAAAGCGCCGCCACCTGTACAACACCAGGCCCAGATACTTGATCTGGGTCTGCACCCCAATTTGGACCCCATCCACCGACACACACCGACGTTGGGACTCATGGTAAAGTAGGGCCTCCGACTTATCCAGGGTCACCATAAGTCCCAGCGCCCCGATCCCCCTGACCACCTCCGAGGTCCCTAAGATGGCCAGGAACGCCGCTTCCTCGAAGTGTCAGTTCCCCGGGCCGCGACCGGCCTGTCATCCGAATAGAAGATGACTGCCAGCCCTGGGGGGAGCCGACAGCTGAAACATTGTACCTATATGATGAAAAATGTATGTGATTGTTTATTTGGAGAAAGCAATTGACACGGTGGTACAAAAGGAACTTTGGGGCATTTTGCCAGAGTATGGTGTGAACGATAGACTGCTGCGAGCGGTACAGACTGCAGTCCAATTACATGGACTCCAAAACTTCTTTGCGGGTGGATGATGAAATGTCACCCTGGTTTAATGTAAATATCGGCGTTTAATAGGAGCGCGTTCTACCAGCTATACTGTTTATCATAATTATATCTGGATAAATGTCTCCAAAGGTTGAATACAATTAATGTGGGAGTTCAGATTGGCAACTGAATTCATTGCTATATGCAGACGATGTGGTCGATGTGATGCTATTAGCACAATTAGAGACTGATCTGCAAACCTTAATCGACGTAATGATAGAAGATTGTAAGAAAAGGGGCCTATGTGTGGATGTGTGCAAAACCAAAATAATAGTCTTTGAAAGAGGAGAAGCCAGAACAGATATTAGGGAATAGGCAATGGCGTGCTAGAACAAGTGGATGATTATGTATATCCATCCCAACTGAATCTACATTGAAGATATACATAATTATACTTCAATGCAGATTTATTTGGGATGGAAATGAATCTACATTGAAGATATAATTCACCACTTCTCTTCTTACACCACTGATATATAAAAATGAGTGTAAATGCGGGAAATGGAGTGAACGGCGCCTTGGGACAACTTCTTGGCAGCCACCACCTCAACCAAAAGGCACGTGTCACAATACACAACGCAGTGCTTGTCCCAACACTATTAATGGAAGCGAGAGTTGAATATGCAAAAAGGAGCGTGAGAGCAAAATTAATACGGTCGAAATGCGATCTCTGTGGAGTGACGCTGACTGACCGCATTCGTTACGACGACGTAAGAGAGCGAATAGACCTGAAAGAGAATATTGGTGTAAAGATGCGAAAGGGAATAATCCGAGGGTTCGGACATGATTGGTGAAGAATATATACAATGCGAAATTGGAAGGATGTAGGTACAGGATGAGACCGAGACTAACCTACCTAGACCAAATCGATCATGTATTGAAGGAAGGTGGAGTCAGGAGTCTCCGAAACCGGTGAGCATAAAGAGAATTATGAATGCTGAGGAAGCGAGAGATGTATGCAAGAATAGAGCCTTTTTGCATTGTGTTTTCTCTGCCTACCCCGCAGTGGAGATAGCGTGACGATAAGTGTAGTATTTAAAAACTATATGGGCAAAGACAGGCTATATAACTTGGCTATTTTGTCCATTGAAAATTCTATGGCCCGATCTTTAAACTTTGAAATCTTTTGCGGAACAGGAGCTCGGAGAAACGATAATAATTATGTTGTTAATATTACATCATTATTTCATTTAAATTATGTCATACCTGTTTTTTAAAAATAAAAGCTATTAGATATTTAACTAAAATGCATACAATATTAGTAGGTAATACTGATGGGTAAGTAATTAAGTGATTTATTAAAATTAAATTACAAAGTGACGATATTTACGGGGAGGGCCCCGTCCAATGAATTTGCCACGGGCCCCAGATGGTATAGTTACGCCACTGGGTCGCAGTTAGGGCTTGCTTTCGAATATTCGAATATTCTAATTATTCGAATATTGAGCTTTTTCGGATAATCGCACATAAAAATTTTATATTCGAATAATATTTTCTAGTAATATTGTCTTTTTATTACCCCAGTAACTAATATTGTGTTCTGTATGAAGTAAGAACAAGTAATCTGCAGCTAATTTATCAGACCAAGGTGTGAATTAGAGTTATAAATCCACGTGGCAATGGCGCTGTATTACATAGAAGGTCTCGTTAAATCGAGCATACAAATTTCTGCTAAGTAATAGTAAGTAGAAGGTATTCTATTAGTGTAGAGTGTGAAAGGGTATTTACTGAATAGATTTGCAACAATCTCAATCTCTACATGATGAATTCCTTCTGGCGGTTAAACAGACAGATCTACAAGGATGCGGGACATGATATTTGCTAATTTAATACTCGAAAGCGAACTCGAAGCGTTCGCAAGAGATCTGTCTATCAGCCAAAACCAGCTGATTAAGCTAAAGACAAGTGACGGTACTGTCATTTCATCCCGAGGTGAGATCTTGAGAGAGGTCCATTTCTATGGACAGTTGTACAGATCCCAGAGTCCTGTTGTCGGCTTGGCCCAAGATCCCAGATCCAAGCTAACTCTGCACTTTATCGAAGATATCCCGGACATCATGCTGTACGAGAACATAATGGATCTCAAACATCTAAAGAACGGAAAGGCACTGGGAGGCAACGGAATTACCACAGGTATCTGAAAGCAGTCGGAAAGCTGATCGTAAAAGCTCTTCAATTTTGTCGTCCTTGGCGAGACGTTCCAGAGTCGTGGACCAGAAGCGTGGTGTTGCTGGTCTTCAAGAAAGGTGACAGAATGAAGAATTTTTGACCAACAGGGGCTGAAGAGCGGCCCCTTCTGTAAGTTGTTTTCGAGGGTCATTACATATTGACTCACGCGCCGGCTTTAGTAACTTCCTGCCTCCCGAACAAGCTGGTTTCTGAAATGGCTATAGTACCAGAAACCACATCCATACGCTACGCCAAGTTACGCAGAAAACCGAGCAATATAATCGGCTTCTGTGTCTGGCGCTTATGGACTACTTTGATTCGATCGAAAGTTGAGCGGTGCTGCAGTCTCTTCAGCGGTACCAAATTGATTATCGATATATGGAACTGATGAAGTGCATATATAGAAACGCGATCAAAACCCATGTCAGTTCAAGTTCAGGACAAGAGTATGAAACGTATCCAACTGCAGAGAGGTGATAGACAGGGAAACGTTGTCACCGAAACTCTTCATCACTGCACTGGAAGATGTCTTCAAGCTCTTGGACTGGACCGCTTTCGGAATCTACACCAATGGCGAATACATCACTCAACTTCGATATTCCGACGATATCGTAGTCATAGCAGAATCGCTGGAGGATCTTGGCACTATGCTCAATGTTCTCAGCAGGGTTTCCCGACTAGTGGGTCTCAAAATAAGCATGGACAAGACCAAGTATCACCAAATATCCATGTCATATCAGAACCGGTCCTAGTCGGGAGTGCACTTCTTGAAGTTGTCGACCGCTACGAGTAAGTTTAGCTGTGACAAACAGTCCAGTTAAGTAGGCACGACTTCGAGAAAGAGGTTAATCGACGAAGCCAAGGAATGTCTTTTCGTATAATATTCAGCAGTGTCTGAAAAGGAATTTTTACGACTAGTGTGCGTTACCAGTGATGACATAAGGAAACAGAGACATGGTCTCTGAATGTTGGCCTTATAGCAAGGCTCAAAGTCGCTCAGAACTCAGCGTGCCATGGAGCGGGCTATGCTCGGTATTTCCCTACGTGATTGAATTCGTAATACGGAGATCCGTAGGAGAATAGGATTGACCGGCATAGTCTGCCGGATTGGCATGCTTAAGTAGTAATGGGCAGGCCACATAACTCGACGAACCGCCGACAACCGTTGGGGGAAAAGGTTTTCGAGTGGCGACCACGTATTGGACGTGACGCACCGTAGGACGGCGCCCCACTAGATGGACCGACGGTCTTGTCAAAGCCGTGGGGAGCCGTTGGATGCAGTTGGCGCAGGACCGCTCCTTGTGGCGCTCGCTTGGGGTTGGCCTATGTGCAGCAGTGGACGTTGAAAGGTTGATGGATGGAAAGAGTGGACAATTAAAGTAGGCTGTGCTTATTCGAATAATTATTCGAATAAATCGAATATTATTCAAAAATAAAACGAATATTCGAATACCAATATTTTCGAATATTTGCAAGCCTTAGTCGCAGTAGGTCATATAGTCGCGTCTAGTTTTGAAACTTCAAAACTGATCAGTGTTTTTGAGCAAATGTGTTCTTAGTCCTTACATATGATTTAAAAAAAAAAGTTCTGTCTTTTCGCCGTAGTAGAGATATCGTGTTAGAGCGGATTGGAATGGCCTCAATGAATAAGTTATAGACACACGGTGATCAGGGTCAGATAATGGTGAAAAAAGGGATTTTTTTAAATTTACAAAATTTATGCCATTATCTCGGAAAGTATAAGCAGACCTCACACCTCAACACATACGTTTCGCCTTTGTAACTTAGTCTAATAAATGGCGGGCCTATTGCTTTAACGCTACGACCAGGCACAATTACAAACAACATGTTGTTAACACTTCAGAGGACACGGGATTTCGGGACCCCGCGATTATATTTTACTAATTTATCTTACTAGCCATAAGCAAGCATGGTTAGCAATCTGAGTAACTATTTTATCATTGATTAATACTTTATCACAGTTTATGTGCAGAAGAAATGGGAACAATACCTTTTTTTTTGTTTGTTATGGCGGGAAAAAAATTTCCTACCCGCACACCCCGTCGTTCGGGGCAACGAACAGGGTAGTGTGGGGCCCTCACCCACTAAAGAAACCTACCGTGTGCCGTCACTGAGCCTTTATTGGCGGGCCATCGGAACTATATTACATTCCTTCAGCTGTGAATGGAAACAATACCTACGACTCCTACGAGATTGCAAGTGAACATTCATTATATTAACACGTATAACTGGTATTTCAAGTTTTTCTTGTACTGATATGTATACTAGACAATACTTACACTTATACAAAGCACAGGTCCCACTTTGTACATAGAATATCTGTAGGAGAACTGACTGATGTCCTGCAATGTGGTCCCACAAGGCAACTTGTGCCCAATCTCAGCCATGATCGTATATGCGAACTGCTTTATCCGTTTCGGAGTTCCTCCCATACATACAAACTACAAACACATAAATGTATAATAAACGTTTGTCAAAGGGATATATTGGGCTTCAACTGAACAATTGAACTCAATTTACAGCTGTGTATGGAGGAGCTCATGTGTTATTGAAGTATCAGCGTTTATTGAAGATATTTAATGGTTAGGTACTGGATTTTTGAAAAAAAGTTAAATGCTTAGCCCTGCCAACTAGATATACTTATGTCTAAAAACGTAACACTCGCGCTGTGGTAGCTATATGAACATGTTTACTCTTTTGACCTTCACAAGTCAAGGTTTTTAGGTTACATTTAGTTTATCTGAAATCAAATTCTACAATTAGCTACGTACTATTTAAACATAGCATCACGCCTGTATTCCCCGAAGGAGTAGGCAGAGGTGTATTACACACCCACGACTCGCCAGCTATGTTTAAGTCCCACGTAATAGGGGGCGAGCTTATTGACGTCTACCGGGCACATATTTCCAAACTCCAGGCTGCTACCGAGAATTTTTCTTTTTAGGAAAAATCTCAATAACATTGCCCGACCCGGGGATCGAACCCGAGACCTCATGATTAGCAGTCGCATACACTACCGCTACACCACCGAGGCAGTTTACCTACTATTTAAACTATAATAAACTGGACTACTTAAGGCGTATCTTAATATACATATAAGTACATTTAATAAATAGTAATAAATATTCATGGACATTTCACACAACGACCTCTGGTCCCTAACTAAGCGCTATGGGTACCAGATTAAATAAATAATACATATATTACCTTTTTTTTGTAAATACATATATACATATAATAGATAGAAAACACGCAGTACAACTATCTGTGTTCATCACACAAATGTTTATCCTGAGTGGGAATCGAACCCACAATTTTTATATATTTCTCAATCACTAATCTCCAGCACTCTACACCTGAAAGGCTTGAAATAAGGCACAGTTATTATTTTCTCAATGTGCCTACGAGAGGACACCCACTAACATTCTCAGCAAAATCTATCCAAAACTTATTTTTTCTACCGGAATAGCGAAAAAATAACTCAACGGAGGCGACGTCGCAGGCAATAACTTGTACATAATGAGTTCCGTTTATTAAATTTTAAAACATGATACTAATTTTTAAACTTAAATTATCTGGTATACGTAACGAGTGTGAAACGGACAATAATTTATTTAAATCATATTTTATTTATTTGCACATCAAAAGACAAAATGTCTCTTTAATGCTGGTAGGTACCTCCCCTAATTCTGAGAGAGCGAAAAAATAATAGATTCACCACAAAGTACCTTTCTTTTTTGTTAAGGCGGGAAAAAATGTTCCTAACCGCACACCCCGTCGTTCGGGGCAACGAACAGGGTAGTGTGGGGCCTTCACCCCCTAAAGAAACCCGCCGTGTGAGGTCTCTCCGCCTTTATTGGCGGGCCACTGGAACTATGTCATATTCCTTCGGTGGTACCACAAAGTACCTACATAAAAACAAAACACATTTATTTTTTTAACGTACCTTAACATCCCCAAACATTTCGACAAGGTCATGGGAGCCGCTACCAAGCGCCAGGTGGTATAAAATATCTTGGTCCATGAGCTCAATGTTAGGGTTCCGTAGTCGCACGGTGCCATCGGGATACCTGATGAATAAAACGTTTAAATTGAAGCAAACTTGCTCTACATCTATATGCAATATATCTACACTTGACAAACCGGTTACCAGCACAAAGAAAACGAGGGTTTTTTTTTTATTTATGTGCACATTCAAGTCATCTGACTTGACAGTGCGACTTGACATCAGTTAATATTTTTACTATTCCACACTGTTATTGTCCGAGGATAATCAAAAATAAAGAAGTACCTATTTAGATAGTAATTATATTTCTATTATTTTTCCATTGTAGTAGTATTTACCTACTTAACGTTTACTTAATCAAATAATAATATATCAACCTAACACTTTTGATGTCTTCAGCTTCTTTTGATTCGTTTTTCTTTTCTTCAAACTGATTGACGTCGTGTGGCAGGTGCTGATGTACGCTAGTGTTACTGTTGTGTTCCGTTAGAGACCTATGAACATTCATTCCACAGGCTAACCGATGCTGAGACGAAGACACTCCGTTTACTTCACAATTACACGGCATATCTACTTTAATTTATATTCAAGACAAAATGAAGCAGTCTAACGCCTTCTTTCTGTGGAGCAAAGACTGATTATTAACTATGGATCTTTATTTTACATGCGAATTTTTCAAGGACAATATGTACATAATATAATAATAACGACCAATAACTAACTGACCTATCTCCTTAAGAATTACATCATAATATTAGCATGTTTTATCAAAGGTTATCGTGTCATGATACGTAAGTATTGTGTATCAATCTATTTACAAACAATTTTTTAATATACTAGTTATATAGGAAATAAAAAAGTAAAATACAATAATTGTTAGCAAAAAATTGTAGCAGAGAAATAATCATCTAATAGGAAGTTGTAGAAAATGCCAAAACATTATTAAGTAAATAATATATCTAACTCAAATCCAATCGAGTTTATAGCTGACTTTTAACATCATATATAACTAAGTATAATCTAAAATAATTATTTAATAAAGATCATTATAATAAGATATTCATCTGATATTTATAAACAATACAAGCTAACAAATAACAGGACTTACCTTGGAAAAATTGACAAATAACAGACACTACATTTAGTAATAAGTACTACAAAATAATTAACACTAAACAATCGCAGCGTACTACAGCGTCCACGTCCACTTTCAAACCGCGAATAATCGTGTGTATATAACGGCGCGTCCGCGAATCCTGAAAGTGCTAAAGTAGTTGGCGTAAATTTACGACACCCTTTATTATATTACTTTGCGGTACTGTCCTGCGTGAATTTTAAAGTAACACGCATACATCACGATGCAATGCCAATTATATAAACAACAACGAAACGTTTGTCTAACGCGAACGCTCCATGTATAATGAAATATGGTTTATCATCAGGACTGTAACAGCGCTAATACCTTTCATTCATACAATTCCATCAAAGGTAATGAATGATTGGCGGAAATAGTTCTGGTAAACAGACATCTATGAGTTTAAGATATCTTTATTTTTTAAGATCATTATAAATGATCAATCCAAGTATAAGTCAAACGCGCATTTACAACGCAGAAATTATTATTGATATTATTATGTATATTGCTATTAACTTAAATAGTTATTGAATTAAAGCTTTGCCGAATAAGATAAAAACGACATATAAGATGCTCTGATCTGCACGGCTGTTGCGCGTACTGCATGTTCTTATTAGATTAACGTTACGCGTGACAATTTAAAATTTCAGGTTATACCATAAGACAGAGTGGTCATTAAAATATTAAGGATGATGGCCTTAATGGTAAGACTACAAGGACAGCGGTATCAAGTTCGAAACCCTCGCAAAACAACAAAACGCGGACTTTCAGAAAATATGGTTTTTCATAAATTACTAATCGATAGCTATCGATCATCGGTGTAGTCTGAGGCCAGTTGTCACTGGCGACCTTCCATTCAAGATTATGACAACCCGTAACGGCTGCCAAGATGTTATTATTTTCCAGCTGGAACCGTGTCTTGAATAGCACTTGGCTATTCATATGATTATTACCTTAAGATCGGCCATACGCACCTAATCCCAAAAAAACATCTGATGCTGCGCTCGCGACGACTGAACGTTCCCTATTGTGTATAATTCTATAGTGTCCCTGATTTATCCAAGGGCACAGTGGGTAGGCCGGACGTCCACCATGGGAGGACAGCGGGGTCATAGTGACTCTCTCGCCCCCGGAGATGAGGGCGATGAGGTTTTTAACCCAAGTGGCGATAGGATCATTACTTGCAGTGGGCCGGACGACTGCCGTGACGGGCCGGCGAAAAGATGCTGAGGCGCCACGAGGCGCACAGAGCCACGCGCAGGCTCCAAGAGGAGCCTCCGGAGAAGGCCAGTCTGTTGACGGCTCAGAAGGTTTCTGACGAAACGTTTGCGGGCTGAATTCCAGCTGGCCATCTGCCGCGCCAAAGCTGAGAAAAGGCAGATGTTAGACGGCCGTAACCCCTGAGGTTGGTGGAACATGAGGCGCTGAATAAGCTCGGTGACACATCAGCTCAGCCTCCTCATCAGAGTGGTCAAGGGGCCTATTCCCGCGACATAGTGTACCGCCCTTCGCAGCGTCGAAAATGGAGGCGCCTGTTTCATGTATTCATTCCAAGAATTCCCCGCTGCCTTCTGCGACGAAGTCAGCTCGTAGAAGGAAGCGGCGGAGAGGGCCAGTGAGGTAGATCACTTCGCTGACCCGTCGAACGGCCACCAGTGACTAGGGCGACACAGGCACAAGCAAGAATTCGAACTTGCGTCCCGTCCAATCCGGGGAAATGCTCTGGACCTTGCTTGCAGTAAAGCTCTCTTATTCCGCTTTCACAAATAATTTGTTCTTTAAATGTCATGTCACGTGTTAAAATACAGATCAAACTATTTAAAAAATCGCACAGTCGATTAATATGAATTTTAATTGTAAAATCTAGACACGCAGTAGAGTGTCAAGCCAAGTTCAAGCTAAAAAATTGGCGAGCAGTACCGTGTTTACACGAACCATTTGGAGCTACATTTGGCCCCCTCATAAGTCAAAACCTATTTGACATAAACATGGAAAATTTGGCTCAATATTATTATTTATCTCTTTTAGATACATATGTGCTCCACATTTCGTAAACACATTAAACTTACTATATTGGAATAAAATGTATGTAGGTAAATATATTTGGTAGGTGGCGTAGGTCTTAAAGACATTTGAAGTGTACATTAGGTGTCTGCGATAGCTTAGCGGTCCAGACAATTACCCGGATTGGATTTTTTTTTTTATTGCCAACGGTGGCAGACGAGCAAATGGCCAACCTGATGGTAAGTAGTAACCGCCGCCCATGGTCTATGGCAACACCAGGGGCACAGCCAAGTCGACGCCTACCGTGAGTAAAGTACTCTTCTCAAACCTCGTTTAAAGAGGGAGAAGTCGTAACGCTGGGGAAACACCGCAGCAGGAAGTTCATTCCAGATCTTACACGTACGTGGTAGAAAAGAACGCTGAAAACGAACCGTCTTGGACGAGATCGTTTCCAGGTGGTATGGATGAACCCTAGTACGGCGTCTCGTGGTCCGGTGGTAAGATGGCGATGTTGGTACCACCTCAAACAGTTCCTCAGAGCACTCCCCGTTAAAAAGTCGATAGAGCACACAGAGAGCCCCAAAGTCCCTCCGCCGCCCCAACGACTCCAGCTCATCCGTGAGATTGGGATCATCGACAATTCGAACAGCGCGTCTTTGCAGGGAGTCAAGTGGGTCGACCTGGTATTTTGGTGCGCCTGCCCAGAGATGTGAACAGTACTCCACGTGAGGGCGGACTTGTGCTTTATACAGCACAAGTCGCTGCCTCGGTGTGAAGTACCGCTTGTCTCTGTTTAGGACGCCTAGTTTCTTGCTCCCCAATTTGGCTTTGGATGGGACGCAGATTTGAATCCTCCTCGCAGGAAAGCTCTCTTTTTCCACTTTTACAAACTTTGTAAAGGGGAAAATCTACATGACTGAGACTTGTCGTAATTTTTGTTCGGTTCTTACATATGGTCACGGCCGGAGACCCTACCACCGAAGGAATGGTACATAGTTCCAGTGGCCCGCCAATAAAGGCGGAGAGACGGCACTCGGCGGGTTTCTTTAGTGGGTGAAGGCCCCACACTACCCTGTTCGTTGCCGAGGTGTGCGGTTAAGAACATTTCTTCCCGCCTTAACAAAAAAAAACCAAAAAAAAGGACGGCCGGAGACACTAGTTAACGATGAAGAATTAAAAGTGATCGTGGAAGCGGATCCAACGCAAACCACGTCAGAGTTAGCATCAGGCGATGTGAGTGATAAAATAATTTTATTTCACTTAAAACAAATTGGAAAAATGAAAAAGCTCAAATAATGGGTACCGCATGAATTGAGTGAAGAAGTTGAGGGCTCATTCAAATTACTCAACCGTCACTATAGGATAGAATTTTGAATCGTATCGTTTCTTGAATCCTCTACGATAATCTGAAACACTCATGGTTAAACCCAGGAGAGCCGGCCAAATTCTGCCACAAGCGAAAGTTGACTAGAAAAAGGTACTGTTAATTGTCTGGTGGACCTGTGCTGGTGCCATCCACTACAGCTTCCTAAGATCTGGCCAGACGATTACGGTAGATCTGTATTGTCAACAATTGTAAACCATGATGGAAAAGCTAACCGTAATACAACCGAGACTGGCCAATTGCTCTAGTCCTCTGCGGCTTCAGGACAACGCTAGACCACACACTGCACAACAAACGGTCGCTAAATTAGAGGAGCTGCGATTGTAATGTCTTACAGAACAAATTCTACTTTTTCCGGAATTTAGACAATTTCTTGCAAAGAAAATAATTCAATTCGAATGAGGCTATCAAAACCGCCTTTAAAGATTTTATTGATTCTCGCACATTTTATTCAGCAAAGGTAGGTCATTGATTAAATAATGATAAAATAACGAAAGTTATGCACTTTTAACAATGGTACCTACATACTTTGATTGAGTAATTTAAAACAATTACATTTAAAAAAATCGTTTTGCTTTTTGCATACATAACGCCATATTTTCATTCTATTACATCTAAATTCTGGTCGATAAAGGTCGCTAGAGAAAAAAAGGATAGGTACCTACCTAAGTACATGCAGCGAAAACGAGAATGCTGAGATTTGCGGGGTGACAAGAAAGATAGTAAAATATATCTATATATGGGGCGAATTTTAAACTAGCACTAGAGACAGAGAAGTTGAAGAACAATATAGGCTAACGTGACATGGGCATAATATGATGAGGAGGGATAATATAGGAAGGGCTAAGGTAGGATTTAGGGCCTCCAGCACCTTCACTTACCATACCGAAGGCAAAAGTAGGAGTACCTGTGCCTTTGCTTTACGCCGGTCTTTTGTAAGAGGCTGGTACTTCTCCGACTAACTGAGATCGTTGGGCTGGTTACCGTGAACCCACGGTACGAAAATTTACATCTGAAAGCTATAGCTACGCTCACGCTATACATTAATAGGACTTAATTAAGCAATATCTAGAAACCACTGAACCAATTCTGAAAAGTGGTACCTTTTTTTTTGTTTAGGCTGGAAAAAATGTTCCTAACCGCCACACCCTATCGTTCGGGGCAACGACCAGGGTAGTGTGGGGCCTGCACCCACTAAAGAAACCCGTCGTGTGCCGTCCGTCGCCTTTATTGGCGGGCCACTGTAACTATGTTACATTCCTTCAGTGGTAGAAAAGTGGTACCTACGAGCAGTGGCGTAACTAAGGTGGCAGGGCTGGCAAAATGCCACGGGCCACCGACCTGACGGGGCCCCCAACCCGAGATGCAAACTTAGAATTAATTTTAATACCAAACACTTCTGGAGCCTCCTTCCAGCCAGCCAGAAGCCAGCTAGCCTGAAAAAATCTCGTAGTTGTTGTTCAGCCGATACAATAAATAAAATAAGGTATAAAGGTGCCTTCTTACACAAACACAAGATGTGTTAAGCCGATGGATTGATATTTTGATTCTTCTTTTGATATCAGTATCACATGTGGTCTAATAGATCAGCATTCGGTAACGGCATCCTCTGTTGACATCAGTATGGACGAAGTTGAATGGGCGATTAGAAGTTTGAAAAATGGTACCTTTTTTTTGTTAAGGTGGCAAAAAAATGTGTTTTATCGTACACCCCGTCATTCAGGGCAACGAACAGGATAGTGAGGGGCCCTCACCCACTAAATAAACCCGCCGTGTGCCGTCTCTCTGCTTGTATGGCAGGCCACTGGAACTATGTGACTTCAGTGGTCCGCCAGCGGCTTACCTTTTCGGGTACACTCTACTGAGCAACGCATCCGCTAATGGAGCGTCGCACTTTCGTGGGGAGCCTTGGGAGTGGCAGACGTTCCCCATCCATATACCCGCAGCCTCAGCTGGGGTGGCGGCAGTGGTGACAGCCCGTAGTCACTCCCCTCCTCGCGACTATGTGCAGATATCTAAATCCGAAGCAACCAAGGTATACACACCGTGCTGTGGCCCTGTCCTCTCCTCCAGCACAGGCTGGAGCTCCAGCTGACCATGGCAGCTCGGCGGGCGTAGCCCTGCCACCTGGCCACCTCGCTGAGTAGGGCACGACCGCCCCTCACCCTCTCTTGTGATGCCCGCCAATATACCTCGGCGAGCACCTCTGCCTCCAAGTTCCACGGGGGGTTCCGGCCAACAGGCAGGCAGCCTCGGTTGACACCGTGCGGTATCCGCGTATGACCCTGGACGTGACGACTCTCTGTGGTCTCCACAGAAGAGCTCTGTTCAGGGCGTCCAGGGACCCCGCCCACACAGGTGCGCCGTACAGCGCCATCGACTGCACCGCCCCCGCGTAAAGCCGTCGGCAGGCATTATTGGGTCCGCCCATATTTGGTATGAGCCGTGAAAGGGCGCGCCAACTAGCCTCGGGGACAGTTGGCGCAAGTGCTCGCGAAAACGCCACCACTCGTCCAGCACCAGGCCCAGATACTTGATCTGGGCCTGCACCCCAATTTGGACCCCATCCACCAACACACACCGATGTCGGGACTCACGGAAAAGTAGGGCCCCCGACTTATCCAGGGCCACCATAAGTCCCAGCGCCCCGATCCGCCTGACCACCTCCGAGGTCCCTAAGATGGCCAGGAACGCCGCTTCCTCGGGGCCGTGACCAGCGTGTCATCAGAATAGAAGACGACTGCCAGTCCATGGGGGAGCCGACACTTGAAAAATTTTACCTAAATGATGAAAAATGTATATGGATTTGGAGAAAGCAATTGACACGGTGGTACAAAAGGAACATTGGGGCATTTTGCCAGAGCATGGTATTAACGATAGACTGCTGCGAGCGGTGCAGTCCAATTACATGGACTGCAAAACTTGTGTGCGGGTGGATGGTAGAATGTCGCCCTGGTTTAATGTAAATATCGGCGTTCAATAGGAGTGCGTTCCACCAGCTAGACTGTTTATCATAATTATATCTGGATAAATGTCTCCAAAGGTTGAATTAAATTAATGTGGGAGTTCAGATTGGCGGTAATGAATTCCGTTGCTATATGCAGACGATGCGGTCGATGTGATGCTAATAGCACAATCAGCGACTGATCTGCAAACCTTAGACGACGTACCTAATTACAGAAGAGTGTAAGAACCTCTTTTCTTACAATCTTCTATATTCTGTGTTCCTATGTCCTATCTGTGAATGTGAGCAAAACCAAAATAATAGTCTTTGAAAGAGGAGAAAGCAGAACAGATTTTAGAGTAATAATAGACAATGGCGTGCTAGAACAAGTGGATGATTATGTATATATTCAATGTAGATTGAGTTGGGATGGGAATAACACCATTAATATATAAAAAGAGAGTAAATGCGGGAAATGGAGTGAACGGCGCCTTGGGACAACTTCTTGGCAGCCACCACCTCAGCCAGAAGGCACGTGTCACAATACACAACGCAGTGATTGTCCCAACACATATTAATAGAAGCGAGAGTTGGGTATGCAGGAAGGAAACTGAGAGCAAAATTAATACGGTCGAAATGCGATCTCTGTGGAGTGACGCTGACTGACCGCATTCGTTACGACGACGTAAGAGTACAGGGTGAGACAGAGACTAACCTACCTAGACCAAATCGGTCATGTATTGAAGGAAGGTGGAGTCAGGAGTCTCCGGAACCGGTGAGCATAAAGAGAATTATGAATGCTGAGGAAGCGAGAGATGTATGCAAGAATAACTACGAGTATGTAACTTGGCTATTTTGTCCATTGCAAATTCTATGGCTCGATCTTTAAACTTGACAACTTTTGTGGAACAGAAGCTCGGAGAAAAGATAATAATTATGTTGTTCATATTAAATTATTATTTCATTATATTATTTCATACTTAGGTACCTATGTTATTTAAAAAATAAAATTTATTAGATATTTAACTAAAATATTAGTACGTAATACTGTTGAATAAGTAATTAAGTGATTTATTAAAATTAAATTACAAAGTGAAGATATTTACGGGGAGGACTCCGTCCGATGAACTTGCCACGGGCCCCAGGTGGTATAAATACGCCACTGCCTACGAGTACATTAAGTATTCCAGATAGATAATGCCTAGGTATTTGAGCTTTAGGCTAGATTTGATAATAAATGAACATTAAAAAAATCTGCTGTATTGATGACCTAGGTATGAAATGGTAGAAATAATACCGATCTAAGCTGATCGAATAGGTATCGAAGACGATTACTTAGTACCTACCTACTTAATGATATTTACACGAATACTACATCTTATACCTATATAAAAAATCAATTTTGACACTTGATCCCTTGGGACACTTGATCCCTAGGCCATAACTCCAAAAAAAATTTTTTTTTTAAATTCGTAACATGCCGCACTGATCTTAACTGCCATCGTCAATGAACAACTATCATTTTGAAAGCTAAATATCGACAACTTCAAAGCAGTCGTGCAATTTTGTTTACAGCGTGTCAACTCCTTTTTTTTTCAAGTATTTTGATTGTTATTTTAAGATATTCATATAAATAAATTACGAATTACAATTAAAATTGCTTATACCTGATTTATTAAAGTATGTGTAGAGATGTGTTTTCTTTAATTAACATTTTGTTTTGATTTCAAAAAATATTTTTTTGTAAAATAACGGTCCAGGGTACACTTGATCATGGCAAATTCGGGTAGACTTGATTATGGGATCAAGTATCCCCTACATTCTTGCAAGATTATATGTTTTTGATTTGTAACTTACTATAGATTTTAAAATGCCTAGAATATACAAAAGGAAGGGTTGACAAACTCCAATCAATAGACAAAATAAAAGCCAGTAGTCAAAGCTGCCCTAAAAGGTACCTAATAATAGCTTAAAAAGCATAGCCAAGTCAATGTGCCTCTAATGATGTTGAAAAGGTATGCAAGGAAACAAAAGTAGCAAGAATATGATTAAGAATTTAGAAGATTAAGGTTGATTTCATACCAAAACAACTGTAATAATATTTAATTAATTAATAAATTAGAGGATTTTTTTTTTCATAAAGCGTCTGCAAAAAAACGTAATATTAAGGATTAGGAAAACTATAGTACTTAGGTACCTATGAAATAATAAATAGGTTAATAAATATTAAGTTTCATAAATTACAAATTTCCTACTAAACAAACCTTCATTCATGCATATTATGCACTAAAATGCACTTTTTTCCCTTATGATCAAATTTACCCCATAAAATGATCAAGTGTCCCAGAACGTGGGACACTTGATAATTTTGTAGTCTTCAGGAAAAACGACCAAAAATCAGGTTAACACAGATAAATTTTATAATCGAATGATGCAGAATATTTTTATATCATTGCCTAAATTTTCTAGGCAATAATATAAAAATATTCTGTAAAACTTGAATAACCTTAGAGATATTAATGAAAAACCAAAATGGGGATCCAGTGTCCCCAGTCTCCCCTATTTAGCTATTTTAACAGACGACAAAATGACAGCTACTGTCATTCTGTCTAATTCATTTGCATTACAAGAGATGTGCCAACTCGTAATAAACACAACTCGATTTAACTCGAGTTTAAATTCTCGTAACTCAAATTGAACTCGAGTTACATAACTCGGGTTAAATGGATGAATCTGATTGAATAATGTGTATTTTATTTGTACCAATTTAATTACTTAACTTTCAAACTGTATACGAGAGTCAAGGAGTTAAAAATTTTTACAAATTTGTAGTAAACTAGACGACCCGTGCGGAATTCCGCATCAATTTGCTGACGATGAAGTCAGTCTGATTTAAATTATTCTTTTTTACAAAGGCAACGCTTGAGTGCCTCTTTTTAATATATGGTTTAACAATGTTGTCGTATTTCCAATACCTATATTTGAATGAATCCGAACACTACACTTAACAGTTTTACTTTTAGGTCCTGGGGCTTAGACGGAACCTCATATCTCACAATCATATTACGCTTATGATTGGTAGATAAACCGACGCGTGATGTCGTAATAATTCGTTGGCCAATCACGGTGATCTCTCAACCAATCACAGTGATCACGATACGATGTTGATTGTGAGATACTCGTATGAGATTCCGTGTAACCCCGCAGGCATGGCATTAGCATTATTCTAAAATAATAAAAAGACTAACAACAACAACCGCACCACGATACCTCAAATCAGTAAAATCTGCAACAAATCTACAGTCTCATTCAGTAATCTCCAATACTGTCTCATTTGATTGACAATGAAAATAGTTACAAATGATCAGCAAACTTTACGATTCACGCCCTATCCCTACAATCGATTGCGTATATTCATTCATTCGCTGCGGCAATCCAATTCGAGTTAGAGAGAAAATAACTCAAGCTAATTCGAGTTATGCACAAATCGAGTTAACTCGAGTTAATAAATCGAGTTGACACATCTATATTACAAGTTTAATTAAATAACCTATCAAAATCCAAATCTTAGACGATGCAGATTGATTAGGATTGATAATCGCTGATCAAATAAATTGTAGGTGATACGAAGTTCTCCGGGTCATCTAGTTATAAAAGAAAACACAATTTTATGGAATCGATTTATCTATTTAGTTGATTTTCTACGTGATACCCCGACGTCTCGAATATGTACTTTGCATGTTTGCATTACCTATTCATGATCATAGGTGGACTATCTTGGTTAACGTCTAGTAGTCAATCAGTCGTTACAACAGCTTCGTGGCTTTTTGCGAAATAACTTTTGCCACTCTATTAGTGACTTTGAATGAAGGTGAGTCAATCTGATTTACCATAGATCGTAGCGGTATGTTTGGATTGTGTATCTTTGGCACACTTTTATTATTTTAATAATAGCATAATAGCATTTTGTTTTCTGGTAAATGGCCGAACATGCACAGGTGGCGGAGTGGCTTAAGTACCGTCCTCTCGCTCCCACACATGACAATTTTATTCTTTATGCGATTCATTAATGATTTTTCTGAGTCTGGGTGTAATTTGTATCCGTTAAATTTTATGTTTGTAAAATCCCTCGTGATACAGAAGAAAACCAAGAACATGTACCTATATGTTACGTGGAAAATATTAATAATAATAGTATATCAATAGTGATTGTAAATGTGATGAAACGCCACTTTTAGCTGTTTTAATTTATTTATTTATTTATGGGAAACCAACAGTTTAAGTAAGGTAACATAAATTTAGCATAAGTGACAGAAAGCCAATTACAGGTTTACACCAATAGAAGCTGATTATAACATCAAGAACTATGGAACACTCGATATTAAATGAACATATAAAAGGAGATAAAGAATTTAGATATCTAATACAAAAATAAAATGATGATCTATTGATCGGTCGGTATAATGTATGAAAATACCTCCGACAGATGGTGCAGGCGTCACCCAAAGACGTTAAGTATGAATGTGTTATCGAAATTGGCAGTCAGGAGCAAGGGTCACGATGGCTGAATTGGCAAAGCATCTGGACGGTATCCAGGAGATGCAGGTTCAAATCCTGCTCGTGACTGTTATTTTCGATTTCACATTTTTCACTTTGTGTTTGATGATCTATTGATTGTTTAGTTGAAGAATTTAAGATTAAGCATGTTTCGAACCGTGCTTCTTTTGACAATAAATGGGTCTAACGAAAGTTCTTTACATAAATTGTTCTAATCATGGCTTGCTCGCAAAAGGTATGAGTTCTGTCTGTGATTTGTGTAAGCAAAAGGAACTGCTATAGGTGGGCAAAAGTGTGTGTGGCAAAAGCGGCCATATCTGGTACATTAAAATAAAGTCTGTGCAAAAGATCAGGGCAGTCAATTTCATTATTTCAATAATACATTACTGTATTTAATAACAGTCCAGTGGTTGTTACTCTATAAGTAATTTAAAAGAAATGAACATTTTGGCAGTATTCGCTGGTTATCATTTAACCGGTGAGCTAATCAAAGATTTTGATATTACGCAGATTATATTATAGGTACTAGGCGCTAGGAAAATTTATTAACCTAGCAACAGTGTCGTTATCACAATAAGTTAGTAACCAAAGTGTTATCAGTGTTACGCTTTATACACACGACAGAGTTGAATATTTTTTTAACAAAATCATCCAATTAAGGATATATTTTTCAGGAATATAAGGAAGATAGTCTTCAAATTAAGATACCTATCAAATATTAATTTTGATTTAGTTTAAGGGCGACATGTGAAATTCACCATCAAAATGTTTTGTTTTTCCAAAAGCTATTAAACATCCTTTGTACACCTAATAAATGAGTAACGGTACCTGTAGAAATTAGAAATGTGGAAGTTTTTGGGCATTCAATTTTCCTTTCAAGTGAAAATCGAAATGTGTAAAACGTAAATGTGTATATTTAATAAACACAAAGTGAAAAAGTGAAAAATGTGAAATCGAAAATAACAGTCACGAGCAGGATTTGAACCTGCATCTCCTGGATACCGTCCAGATGCTTTGCCAATTCAGCCATCGTGACAATTGCTCCTGACTGCTAATCTCGATAACACATTCATACTTAACGTCTTTGGCATCTGGACGGTATCCAGGAGATACAGGTTCAAATCCTGCTCGTGACTGTTATTTTCGATTTCACATTTTTCACTTTGTGTTTATTGTATAGTGCTAAGTATGTCAAATGCTAAAAATATATATAAAAATATCTAAATGTGTATATTTATTTATAACTTTAGCACAAAAAATAGGTACAAGGCGGACTTAATGCTGTAGGCATTCTCTACCAGTTAACCTGGGTTCAGAACAGAGATGTGCATAATATGAGTGTAGTTCCCATTGACTTAGAATATAGGTACTAGCGTACTATAACTGCTAAGATCACATACATAATTATGCACTATTCAGTCAGTCAGATCTTAAAGCTACATTTATTGCTTTGTATGCAACTAGTTTTTTAGTTTGACCATTGTATAAGATAGTCCTCCTATTCTACGCTCCACAAAGACCTGTTAGATAGAGTGAAGAATACCTACATAGAGATGGAGAAGAGCATATTATAATTAGATATCTAATATTTCAGTACAGTCTGAAAACATATACTGATATTTTTTATAGATTTGGTATAGTTTAATTAATACAACAAACTAAATTGTACATAGTATTGTTTGGGTTCCTATGTGATTATACGATATATAATATAACATGGGATTATTGACTATTGAGTTCATATACGTATCAACAACAGAAAATAAACTTTATTGTATATAATTTTCCTTGTACTTATTTATATTTAATAATGCAGCTCGTAGCCAAGAAAATTTCAAAGCAAACAAACACCCAAGGATTTGTCTTGTCTACTTCCCTTCCTTATGATTCATGAAATTTAATATAGGTATACTTATACCTACTAAATAGTGTATTAAGTATGTCAATTAAAAATAATTCATAATTAAAGATATGCATCTCAGAGCCGAGTAATTAGTATCAAAATACACAGGCTAGGAGTCAATCCAAGAATATTAAAATAACGACAAATAGATACTCATCGATTCACCTACTTTAACTTGCCGTGAACGACAATCATTGAAAACTAGGTGGTAACTTAACAAACAATAGAAGTGCTTACTCGTCACGTAGCTCATCTTTATCGAACGACATCTTTGTTTATAGGTAATACTTTCACAAACACAGCAGCAGTATTTCAAATAATTAACGCGTTAGGAAATAGATTATCTGTCTAGAAATTGATCGATGTGTATAACGATGTTAGCGGATAGTGCGTGACTGTCGCTATCAGCTACACAAGATTTTTCCGCCCAGTGTACGGCGGTAGGGCGCGGGCTGGAAAAGGGCCTGCGCGAAGGCGTTGCGCGTAGACAACAACCCTTTCCACTGCTTGCTGTCGACGTTCAAATACATTTTGCGCATTAATTAATTTTTATTTTCTTATTTTCTTGTTGTTAATATATCCTTATCTTTTTATTTCAACTAATTGTGAGTACCTAAACCTATGATATAATTTTTATTCAAACACAAAAATAATGGTTAATATTAAAATCAGTTTGCAAATTAATGTAATAAAAATGAGAATAAATATTTCATTGGTGCACAAAAAGAATCCATAAAAAACACGCATTGAATTTTTAACAATAAAAGTAGCATTTCTATTATATTTCAGCGCTGTTTTCAAACATTTATATAAGTAATTTCATAGAGCTTCGCCTTATTGAAAAAAACAGCACTTACGTAAACTGTTCTTTTACTTTGTACATCGGGAATGACATATTTAATTTCAGAAGGGATACCTAAACGTTTTTACAATGCGTAACGTTTTTACGTTTTTAGATAGAAAGTTATTATATACGAATAGGTATATCATGATCGAGCTTTTTCAGTAGTAGTAGTAGTAAGTACCTACATAAAATTTTGGTAATTTGGGTAAGTTTAGATTGTACAAAACTTAATGGCTTCGGTATACTGGTCAGTCTTAGAGTGGAGCAGCAAAATCAATACCTTTAACTATGGGAGAATGCAAATGATGACAGATGGTTTGACTGTTAAAAACTGGCAGAAAACTTTTTAACAATGTATTGTAATGCATTCTTATACGTAGGTACGTTAGGTACATGTTAATATAGGTAGATACTATTTTCTTTAATAAATGTAATTAACTATTTAAATATGTGTCACGCGAAGTTATGGGGTTGAATCTTGGGTCAAAACCGAAAGTTTGCACGTTTGAATCTATTATAATCGAGAAGATTTTTGCATTTTTCAGTCTCGGAATTTTACAGCAGCGTAAATTTTGAAACTATGCCGATTAGGCGGTAATAGCCTATCGCCAGTTATAAAATGGAAATAAAATTAACATACGCTATAGGGGGTATGCTATTATTATACTGCGTACCTGGAGTAGGTATGCTGTTTACCTAATGCCTCAAATTATAATTAAACTGTAACCTTAATTAAAGTAACTACAGAAAGGGTTGTTTGTTATACAGAAACAGTCATTATTTTTTTTCATTTAAGAAACTAGCAATCGTTTACGACTTCATTTGCGTTGATTTCAAAACATGATCCATAGGGACCACAGGAACTCGTTGTCAGAGTAAAGAATATTCTGTGTAAATGCACTGGAAAATTTTCCAGATCACCATCAGTTCCTATCCATTTAGTTGTGATAGGTATCCTTTGCGAAAAATAGGTATTCTACGGGAATCCCACTACTACATGTAGGATAAAACGTATACCAGTTTATAAGTCTAATCAAGAAATATCAAACAAAAAGTTTCATCAAAATCGGTTCAGTGGTTTTCGCGTGATATGCGAACAAACAAATAAAAATTCTAAAAAATTTAGACAGGTCTATAATATGTATATCCTAATAGGTATATTTATTTCTTCTCAAATATCTTAAATGTACAGACAGCTCTACAAAGTACGAAATTGTGAAATCGAAAATAACAGTCACGAGCAGGATTTGAACCTCAAAAATAAATAAAAATATAATATCATTGTAAAAATATCAAAATATTTATAGGACTATCTGGGATATTCCAGGAGATACAGGTTCAAATCCTGATCGTGACTTCACATTTTTTTTTTAAATGTTGGGTTAAATTATATGGCTAAACATGTCAAATGCTCAAAAAAGATATAAAAATATTTATAGGGCTGCGTCACTATTTGGTATGAATTTTACCTAATTATAAAATTAAACTTAGGTAGGTACCTGGTCGGAATAATGTACAGTAAAAATACTTCCGACAGATGGCGCAGGCGTCACCCAAGACATTAAGAATGAATGTGATATAGAAATTCACGGTCGCGAGCAATTGTCACGATGGCTGAATTGGCAAAGCATCTGGGACGGTATTCCAGGAGATGCAGGTTCCAATACTGCTCGTGACTTTATAAAACGACACCTTAACCACGGTTTAATCATAAAAGAAATAAGATAGTATCTACCTTGACTGAGAAATAATATACTAATACTAGATTCTGCCTGCGGCTCCGTCTGCGTGGTCTTTAGAAAATAGGTACATACGTACACACGGCACTTTCATTATCTCGTATGAAATGAAAATATCTATCCTAGAGGAACCATAATTTTTTTCTGGGATTAATGCCTGTCTCCTTTTCTGGGCTCCTGACTAAATGTCTGCAGTGTCATAATATCATCGGTTCAGATAGTTACGGCGTGAAAGCGTAACAAACAAACGCACTCGCATTTATACCTAATATTATAGTATACCTAGTATTAACACTTCACAACCTAACGCCACTTTGTTTATCACAATCCTGTAACTAAGCAACGGTATGTTTCAGTATTTCTTTTAACTTGATACACGCGATTCATCCATCCATCCCCCTTTTGACGTCTACTGATCGACACAAGAGACGCACCAAAGAGTATATACTGAATAAGACGCACATCGAGCCGCCCTGTGCTGACTGCATCCTACGGCTCCCAACGGCCTTGACCAGATCATCGGTCCCATAGGTAAATAACTATACTGGAAAATACTAAAAAACTATATTGGTCCAACGACTGCACAGATGGCGGAGTGGTTTAGATACCGGCCTCTCGTCCCGAGTGTTGTGGTTTCAATACCCACACAGCACAAGTGTGAATCACAAATGGTTGTTGGCTAAGTGTACTTTGTGTCCGTTAAAATTTATGTTTGTAAAGGATTATTCCTTAGTGCAACCTGGTGCACTATCTTGGTCACTCCCGTTGGCATACGGATCACCGTATTTTTCAATCACCTATAAGTCCGCTTAGTGGCACGGTGAGCGACTTTCAGCCTTTAAAACGAGGCCAACATTCAGACCACGCGTCGGTTCAGTATATCATCACTAGTAACACACACTGGTCGTATAAATTAGTTTTCAGACTGTGGAATTTTGAACGATATCTTCTTTACCTATCCGAACACTGCCCAGCCAAGATGGATTTGTCTTTGTCGAAGTTGTGCCTACCTTTTTTTCGTTAAGGCCTAATCACGGAAGGCAGGGTACAAATTGAGGCACCACTGAAGGAATGTAATATAGTTAAATAAAGGCGGAGAGACGGCACACAATGGGTTTCTTTAGTGGATGAAGGCCCACACTACCCTGTTCGTTGCCCCGAACGACGGGGTGTGCAGTTAGGAACATTGATTCCCCCCTTAACAAAAAGAAGGGTCAAATTGGGGTGCAGCCCCAGATCAGGTACCTATCTGGGCTGGTTTAATAGAGATTATACAAAAAATAGAAACATCTGAATGTGTGGAAGAGAAAAACCTAGGTACAGTGTAAAATGTCCTCTCCAAAAAATAGACTAAAATAAGGTTTAAATAATATACCCTAGTCTTGCTTGCACACTTTATTACATACGTATAATATATAGAATATTTTATAGTTCACAAGTATAATTACTTCATTTTAGTAAAATTATAAATAATTATTTTAAACACAATTTAAGAGGATTTACATGTATAATTTAGGAATTATGCAAATCTAACATACTAAAATAATGCATTTGTAAATGTTTATAAGCAAAGGTGTCTAGCAAAAATAACTTCATCAAAATTAAAATATATCTAAAAAAGTATAGCTTGGGTATCTATAAAACTGGCGATGGCAATAAAATATTTTAAAATATCTAATTAAAGCTCAGTTGAGTACAAAAATGCGGTTCGCTACATTTTGAGACATTATAGAAGAAAGTCACGACAACACTCATTACAACTATCCTTAAATAAATGTAGTCCTGAGACAGAAGTCATACTTTGACTTTTTATATAATACCGAAACATGAGCGCGACAATTATGCTACAATATTATTACACTACTGACTAGTAGACGAAATGTATCTACAAATTATCTAAAAATTCCTGTAGTGGACCTACAATGGCAAAGTAAATGAAAATATTAAATATAGCCTCAACGACTCTTTCATTAAAATATCGACTTATTTTAAAATGAAACGAATCCATTAAATTATTATTATGATAAAAAAAGAATTCATTTTTAAATACAAATATAATAATTATTACTAATTACAATGGGATCACAAATATTGTCTAAGAACAATAGATGGCAGAAAAAGCATTGTACACAGACAATCACCATTTATAATTCCACATCGAGCGTAAAGATTGTAATGTCTGGGCAGTTAAGCAAAGTTCTATTATTCTTTATCATGTATATTTAAAAAATAGGTTAATCTGTAGAAAAATCAGTTAAAAGACTACAATTAGGGTGATTCATTTTATTATGTTAGTACTCTGAAGAATGTATACTGAAGTGATGCAATATTGCCAAAGAGTTAGTAGTTAGGTCAGTCGAAGAGACAAGGTTGACACAGTTTGCAAAAACAAAAGTTACAATCATCAGTCTGCAGGAATACTAAATAACGAATCGTCAAATTACTAATAAAGATAGTTTTTTCTAGGAAATATAGCATGGGGTTCCTTGTAGTTAGGGTCAGGTTGATTACGATAGCGACGGGCCAGCCACACTGCAAATAACTGAAATACAAGAACACATGATTAGAAATTGACGAAGAATGAAACCGTAATTTATAATGTAGGTAGCTATAAACACAACATGAGACTAAAACCTCTTTACCATGTGACAAACTCATTACTGTTATATTAATAGACATCAAACGAGTGACACTTTGGGATTGATAATTTTAAATAAAATATGAAAAGGATACTTAGTGCTAATAAGGATGTAGAAGCATGGGCCATATGGGTATAAGAAGTTAAATAGAACAATGATCTTATTTTAAAAATAGTACGGCTATTCATTTCGAAAAATCTGTTTTAATTTAAAAAAGGGCTCAAGGCGTATATACGTATTAATAGGGATTCTACGTTGCTAAGATACGACTGCGTGCCAAAGAAAGCAATAGGATTGTTTTATTTTCGAAGAAAATAGCACTTGACCTCTGCTGTCCTAGAATAAATTATAGTGAACGTAGAGATTCCTCCAGGAGATTCGAAACCGCGATTTGTGTAGGTAATTCTACTTCATATGTTGCACCGTTAATCTACACCAGATGGCCTCTGTGGTTATCTATTTGTGCATCAATCAATTTCTTTTTAAACAGCCGATGGATAAATTATGCCGATCAGCAAAGTTAATTTACTGAAATTATATTTTGATCAGTATTTAGCACTTGACATGCTCAGCTACTTTAAAGCACAAATTATTTGTGAAGTGGAAAAAGAGTCAGCTCACAGTAAATCTCTCTTTTACCTCTTTCACATTTAATATGTTCTTTACTGAAATTATAATTGATATCAAATTACGACACAGCCCAATGTACGCACGATAATGCTTGATGTTTTTGAGACATCTTGAAATAGATTCAGGAAACTTAACATTAGATCTATAATTATCATTAAAATTAAAAAGCAAGCATGCACCCATGCAAAGCATGCAGTTGTTATTAACAATAATACAACAACAAACATAAATAATACTATGCGAGATTAGTAATCGATCTCACAGTCGATAATTGATCTCATGACTGAGGTACAGAACTACACTATTAAAATTTGTGTGATGCACTTATGCTTTAAGTAGTTCTTTATTTCAAAATTCCGGAGATTTAAATGAAATTTCAAAGTATAAATGTACACTATTATAAAGCTGTAATAGAGTTAAGTCTGCACATTTATTTAAGATGAATATTTGAGAAAATATTTGCGTCTATGTAAATTTTTTTTTATTTTCCTGTTTATTTGCACATCACGAAAAAACTACCGAACGGATTTTGATGACACTTTTGATGTTTATAGCTCTTTATTAGACTTAATAACTGGTATACGTTTTATCCCGTCACCATATCGGGAACCTGAGACAATACCTAAAACTAGCTTTTGTTTGCGCAAACTATGAAAACTTCCACCATCTACTTATTACAAGCAATATAGCATTTTGTCAAAACAATAGCAGTTTTGATAAGTATGATGCGCTTATAGGCCAGTAAGAAGTTTTATACTGGGTAAGTAATTAAAGCATCATGCGCTTATCATACAGTTGAGCATGCAATGAAAGCAAAACACCAATCCACCTCATGTTTATGATTAATATCCATCATCGTCTGATCATTTACAGAAATGCACTGGGGTTAGCTCGAGGATCCTTTTGATTACGATATCTTACTGTCAACCATACACCCAGAAACTGCAAATTAATCGTCCTAATGTTAGTCACAAATGCAAGCTAATTGTTGTTTTTTTTTCCCTATACCTTAGCCAGAATCGACAAACAACTTTAAAGGCAGTGTTGACTGAGCCACAGAATGTGAACATTTTTGAACAGGAGAAAAATTTCAAACAAGAAAATTTGCACAACATCAAATTTTAGCTAAGATATAGATATTTTATTTATTAATTATTCACAATCATAGTGTTAAAATTCAAAATAATATCTGAGTAATAACTATGAAATGTTTTAATACAATTGAATACATAATGAAACATTAAGTAGGTAAATGATTTTTATGCTACTTTAATTATAAAACTTCACCCTATTTAACATGCAATAGTAAGTATAATTTCACAACAGAGGTACTTATAAAAAAAAAAAAAATATTATACTCCGTCATCAGCCTTTCGACGTCCACTGCTGGACATAGGCCTCCCCAAGACGGGATATTGCCGTAATCGCCACGCTTGGCAGGCGGGTTGACGATAGCAGTGGATGTTGTTAATACTCTAGAGAGTGCTGCTGCCCACTCCCCGGGTATTCCCTCAGCCGGCTCTTCCCTCAGTCGGCTCTTACGACTCCCATGGGTGGAGAGGGGTGAGACAATTCTAGAGCCGGCCCCACACGCCAAAAAAAAATATTATACTACATGATCATAATTCACATTTTCATAATATATATCCTGTAGGATATAATTAACCATTTCCCAATCTATTGATAACATAAAATAAAATCGTGTCTGCGTCTAATTGTTCCTGCACTATTATACGCTACAGATATGACACCCGCTAGAATGAATAGGGTGGCGACTCGACGCGATATATAATAATATATTACACTAGTTCGCCCGTGGCTCCGTCTGCGTGGACTGATCTCAGAATAAGACGATTATTTGTTGTAAGTATATACCACTGAGATCTAAAGATTTTATATTGAATGGGTACCCAGTGGTATTAATGAAAATGAATAAGACATCCCCAATCAGTAAAAGGCTATATCTAAAGGTAAATGTGTATGCATATCTTGTGTAATAACAATAAATTAGGTATTTAATATGCCAGAAGTGACTTTTAGTTGTGTGCTGGATATCAAAAATAGCTCTAGAGATTAGGTTTTTAGGTTCATTCATTTTAGTTTGACCAGTCGGTTATTGGGTCGGTTTCTCAACCCTTACCTTTAGTAAGCAACCATGTGCAGTGAAAGAAGGAAAAATAATTGCAAGCCGAAAAATATTCGAACGTTAGTATTGTAAATTAGTATAAGATGTTTCTAAATAAAATGTGCCACTAAAATCTACCAGAATCAATATAAGAAATTCGATGATTCTTTGGTATTAAGGAAAATTGCATATAACATAGTCTTAAAAATCACCTACTTACTTGATTTAATACCTACATGTTATGATAAAATTAGAGAAATATTGACTCAAACTTAAAAAAATGCCATGAAAGAGCAATGGCAAATACACAACTGATAAATCACAAGTTTCGTCATATCAAACCAAATATTACTATCAATATAAAACATTAAATAGAATTATGAATGTTGAGGAAGCGAGAGATGTATGCAAGAATAGAACCTCTTGGCACTCTGTTCTCTCTGCCTACCCCGCAAGGGAAATGGCGTGATGATAAGTAAGTAAGTATAAAACATTAAACAAAGTAAAGGTACGTAAATGCTTTTGATATATAATACTTTAAAAGAGTATAAGTCATCATCATCAATTATATTAAAGAATCTTTACTCCTTTAATTGTTCCTTTAATTGAGAGATAAAATATTATAAATTGATAAAAACGATAATACTCACCTCTGTGAAACTGAAAAACAGTCCGATGCCGCCGCATAACTTGAACGCGTAGTCAATTGTTTCTTTCAGCCTCTCCATACAAGGCTCACATTTGCAATTAATCAGGTCCAAATCCGGGCAACAAACTTTCTAGAATACGAAACATTATTATGGTTAAAAACTATTAGATGAAAGTATTTATAATTATATTGAGTCCGTCCTCACATTTAGAAGGCAATTAGAAAGTGGATACTGCAGATAGAAATTTATCCATTTAATATATTTTTTTTTATGGAGTCAAGAGGAGCGCCGCTTCTCTTCTTTGCGAAAATTATGAAAACAATGACTGGTTGCAATCAAGGTTGCAAATCATTCTTTCTGTCAATAATTGGCTGTGCCAATGTCAAGTATCTCGATCTCACCAAAGCACGAAATGCCAACTACATAATTTCTGTATATTATGTGGTTTAGGCTAATTGTAATATAACCATGTCTCTGTATTTAGCAAAAGGCTTAAGTGGATTTCAAAACATTTTTGATAAAATACTTGCATTAACACAAAGTGTGAAAATGTGAAATCTAAAATAACAGTCACGAGCAGGATTTGAACCTGCCTTTCCTGGATTACCGACCCAGATGCTTTGCCGATTCAGCGTCACCTAAGACGTTTAGAATGAATCCATCCATCAGCCTTTTAAAGTCCACTGCTGGACATTGGCCTCCCCAAGAGTAGGGGATAGTGCCGTAATCGCCACGCTTGGCTGGCGGGTTGGCGATCGCAGTGGATGTTGTTAATACTCGAAAGGAGTGCTGCTGCCCACTCCCCTGGTATTCCCTCAGTCGGCTCTTACGACTCCCATGGGAGGAGAGGGGTGGGACAATTCTAAAGCCGGCCCCACACGGCATAGAATTTAAAACATTAGAATGAATGTGTTATCGAAATTCGCAGTCCCGAGCAATTATCACCATTGCTGAATTGAATTTAGAAAATATAGGGACATGCTATCCATCAACATTTTATTCTATCCTACAACCTCCTTATGTCTCATATGTTCATACTCGTAATCTATAAATCTATACTAATAAATGGAGAGCCGGTTTTTTTGTTCGGTTATACTGCGAACACTATTGAACCAAAAGATGCAGCGTGTTTCGGGGAAGGTTTTAGTATATATGTTGGTAATTACTCCTATTTTTTAGCACATATCCGGAATCTATTTTTTTTTTTTGACTTAGAAATAATTAATTTTTATAATAAATTTATATAGCAAAACAACGTTCGCTGGACCAGCTAGTATTTTTATAATTCGGTACAACATAAAAACATAGCATCACGCCTGTATTCGCCGAATGGGTAGGCAGAGGTGTATTACACACCCACGATTCGCCAGCTATGGTTTAAGTCCCACGTAATAGGGAGCGAGCCTATTGCCGTCTACCGGGCACATTTCCAAACTCCGGGCTACTAAGAATTTTTCTTTTTACGAAAAAGCTCAATAACACTGCCCAACCCGGGGATCGAACCCAAAACCTCATGTTCAGCAGTCGCTTACACTACCGCTGCACCACCGAGGCAGTTCGGTAATTTTGCTATTAATAAAATGAGAAGACTTACTATGTCACAGGTAGGATGGTCGGCAGTGCCATTATCAGGTGGCTTATTTTGGAAACCACAGCACTGGAACCTCTCTTGAACTTGTCCCTTCACGTCTGGACCCACCTTATTCCATCCCTACAATAACAACATTACGAACATGATTATATAAAATATTTTGTGCATACATTGTTTCAGCCAATAATATCCTATATTCTAGCAGATTTTTTTCTATTAAAAACGAAAAGTATGGATCTAAACTGAAATCTTAATGAAATTCTAAGTATCCTAACAAGTGACGGGCGTCACCCAAAGACGTTAAGTATGATGTGTTATCGAAATTAGCAGTCAGGAGCAATTGTCAGGATGGCTGAATTGGTAAAGCATCTGGACGGTATCCAGAAGATGCAGGTTCAAATCCTGCTCCTGACTGTTATTTTCGATTTCACATTTTTCACTTTGTGTTTAATGTATAGTGCTAAGCATGTCAAATGCTACAAATATATATAAATATCCTAACAAGTGTTAAAATAGGGTAAAAAAAAAAAGTAAAGAACAAATTATTTGTGAAAATGTGGAAAAAGATAATTTTACTGCGCGCGGGATTCCAACCTCCCCATCCGGGGAAGTGCGCTAGTCCGCTAAGCCATCGCAGTGACCGATGGCCATACCCAATCTCCACATCGCATTTGTCTTTACGACCCACGTAAAGGTTGAGTAAGTAGCCGAGCATGTCAAGTGCTAAAAATCCAGATCAAAATACAAAAAAAAGTAAATAAACTTTCTAGGTAAAATGTTTTTCTAGAGGTAGAACTTTGCTTCTCCCAGCATGAATGGTCTGCTAGACTGGAGAAGTATCTACTCACAAAAGATACCCGCCATCCAATGGCAGCTACTCCTCACTTTTGTATTTTGTATAATCTAATTCTCCTCATGCCCTCCGTATTATTCTTACTGCCGTTCTCCTCATCTTCTCTTTATCATTCTTCCTCTCCATCTTAGCCTGGGTTGGACACGCGCGAGTAATGCCTCTGTTGTTGCCATCGGCTACGATAACCGCTTAACATAAGGCGGTCCATACTTTTATTTGCCATCCTCGTAGTATAAAAATAGTTCCATATCCCCAGATTTAGAGACTACTAGCCTTTGCCCGCAGCCTCCACCGCAGCCAAAAGCTAGTTTTTAGGTTATATCTCAGGTTACTGATATAGTAGCGGGATAAAATGTATATACCAGCTTTTAATCTATCAAATAAAAAGTTTTATCAAAATCCGTTCAATAGCTTTTGCATGATGTGCAAACTAACAAACAGACGAACTGACAAACCGACAGAGAGGCAGACAAAAAATTGTTCTCTTTTCAGACATGCCTATATAGCATAACAGTTATTTTTTCTCAAATATACAGACAAAGTGTTATAATAGTTAGGATAAAGATCTGTCCACTGAAATAATGTAACATAGTTCCAGTGGCCCGCCAATAAAGACGGAGAGGCGGCATACGGCGGGTTTATTTAGTGGGTGAGGGCCCCACACTACCCTGTTCGTTGCCCCGAACGACGGGGTGTGCGGTTAGGAAAAAAATTCTCGGCCTAGCAAAAAAAAGATAAAGAACTGTATCCACAGAACTGGAGACTTAACATCCGTATCTGTGGATATAAATCCCTGTGAGTGTTTGTCCGCAATGAACTCCGAAACTTATCCGATCTTAATATTTTTTAATGTGTGTATTGCTCCATCTTAAAAGATAGGTTAGTTTTTATGTCGATTATTTCCGTTGAAAAATGTTAAAAATATTTTTACAAATGCATGTTTATCTAAATAACTATTAAATGAAGGCGATTACTTTTATATAAATTTATTTACGTAAGTATTAAGGACAATGGGCCTGGTACACTTTATTTGTCATAGATTACACAATATTCACACATGATAAACTACTTTATTTACTACATTTGTCATAATGATTAGATAAGGTTCAAATAAGGGTTTGGTAACAAAAGAATTAAGTAAGTATATATGAATGTGACAAATGTCTATCTTCTTTGCAATATTATTACTATCTTAATCTTCTTGTTTAATGGCTCTTGTTGTGGCAGTGTGAATTATTACTATAATATCCACCACAGATGAATAAAATTCCGCCTATGATAACGCTGACAGATAATAAAAGTAGATCAAAGACTTAAGTATGAACTTAATCAGTAATCACGCGCAATCACATATATGTCTCTGCAAAACTATATTTTAGTTTAAGTGGGTAAATGGCCGAGGGAATGATTGTAGTGTAATAAAAAAAGATTAACTATTATCCAGATTTTTCTAAAAAATCTCTCGAGAATTCGGAGTTTGTAAATTTGCCGTTATTTAAGACCTGTACCCCGGAAAGCACGTAAATACGTTAGTCCTGCACCTGATTTCTTTCCGGTCACGTCGGAACACTGTACTATCGGATTATGAGAGTGCATGGGCGATCCATGGTATGGGGGTTCAAATCCCGCTCGCATTATCTATATTCTATCATACTTAATATTATAAATGTGAATGTAAGTTTGTTTGTTACGCTTTCACGCGAAAACTACTTAACCGATCATCATGAAACTTTGTACACATATTCTTGAAGGTATTAGAAGTAACATAGGATTTTTAATAAAAAAAAAATGTTTGTCAAAAAATCTCAACCTACGCTAGAAATTGCCTAAAAATTCTCTAGAAATAATTTATACGGCAAAACAACGTTTGCTGGGTCAGCTAGTACTATTATAAAGCTGTATCAGAACTGTTAAGATATTTTAGAAAAATATTGTATTAGACTATTAAGGCGTCTTTAAACGAAGTTTTTTTTAGAAATTTCGTCTGTTTGGTTGCTCGCACATCACACAGAAACAACTGAAATAAATTTGATGATTTTTTTTTGTTTGATAGGTCTTAATTAGATTAACATAAAGTGGTAAAATGTGAAATCACAAATAACAGTCACAAGCAGGATGTTATTTATGATTTCACATTTTTACACTTTGTGCTAATTAAGCTAAGCATGTCAAATGCTTAAAAAATATATGGAAAAATGGAAAGGTCTTCATTAAAATTCAAAACTGCAATAAATGTTATCCTGTTAATATATCGGAAACCGACTAGTCTTTCACTATTTTCACAAAATTTGGTCTAATAAAGTAGAAAAGAAAACTCACCTGGCGAGCTAACATCTCCTGTTGGTCAGAATTTACGGTGAGGCATGCACAAGCCACGGAGAATTGTACCAAAAACAGCAAAAACAAAATCACCATGTACTGAATCCTGAATTAAGGATTTTATTAAGTATTATTTATGTGTAAGTGTGGGTAGATGTCCGTCTTTATATGTGTACAATTTTTTTTCGGCTAGTGAAAAAAATGTGCACTTAGCATTTAGATAGATAATCCGCACGCCGTCGCGATAATCTTATTATTGACCGACCAAAGATTCGGTTTCGGCAAGTTTTGGAAAAAAAAACTAGGTTCGGCAACAGGGTCGGCTTCGGCCGAAAATCTACCAAAAAAATCGGCCACACCGAAAATACTCATATCTGCCCTTTTTTGTATTATTTAATTCATAATCATAATTACATAACCATAATTACTTAATTGGATATTTTCATTTTGTTATATATTTTTACATTGAAGTCATTGTACTCAATAAACATATTGTAAAAAAATGTTTTTAAGTGAATAGTGTAAACTTACTTGAAATAATATTATGTCACAATTTTAACCTAGACTTAAAGATCATATAATATTCATATACATTGCTAAACTTTTGCATAGAGAATATGTAGAACAAAGTAAGTGGTAAACCTTGGAATGATTTGAATAATTGCCTTTAAATAACACAGTAGAGCCAATATTAATATTAGCACATATATACACATTTTTACAAAATTTTGGTTAACTTATATAGTCTTAACTTTTTACATATTATTGTACAAATCAAAAGTGTAATTAAACAATAATGTAGATAGTAGTATTTACGTTTTCAATTTGTTTTTCTTTTATTTATTTTTTCTTTATTTTGTATTTTTAATGTTTAATTGGGTGTTTAGTGGTGTAAAATAAATATTTTTCTTTCTTCTTTCTTTCTTCTAATTAAGATGTTATTTATATTATATCCAGTACTGAATTTTAGAAAAACTTGTTCAATCCTGCACTTACTAAGTGTATGAACAGATTTGCCCAGGTATGATCCAGTTTTCCTTGCATTGCATTATGGTCAATAAGATTTGAACGCAATTTCAAGTGCACTAATTTTCAAAGTAACCACAATTTTGCAAACTCTCAAAAAGTAAGAGCAATTAAAGTATTTCTTACCAGATATTTATTTATTTATTTACTCTACATCCCTTATGGATATCTGACAGGTTAAATGGTCAGGTGACCGTGTGGGGCCGGCTTTAGAATTTTCCTACCCCTCTCTACCCACGGGAGTCGCAAGAGCCGACTGAGGAAATACCGGGAAAGTGGGCAGCAGCACTCCCTCGAGCATTAACAACATCCACTGCTATCGCCAAACCGCCTGCTAAGCGTGGCGATTATGGCATTATCCCCCATGACGAGCACACGATACAAAATGGTCCCCAGTCACGGCAGCTCCGCTATTCCGTGCCCTAACGGTAGCGGGCCCAGTAACAGCGGAGCAGGGGGTGCGCAGAATCTCCGGTCGCGAATAGGCTATAAACAACGACCTCTGGCCCTGGTAACGCACAACGTTCGGACACCTCGGACCGACGAGAGAATCACCGAGCTGGAAGAGGAATTGAGCAAGATGAGCTGGAACATTATAGGGTTGTCAGAAGTCCGAAGAGAGGGTGAGGGCACGATAATCCTCCAGTCCGGGAACTTGCTCTTCCACTGGGAGGGCGACCACCAGTCCCAAGGAGGTGTCGGGTTTATCGTTAGCAGGTCTCTCGTAGGCAACGTGGAGAGGATTGAGAGTGTGTCGAGCAGGGTGGCGTACCTTATACTCAGAATAACCAAACGGTATTCGTTGAAGGTCATACAGGTTTACGCACCGACCTCGACACACTCCGACGACGAGGTGGAGACCCTCCGTCAATCCATCAGCTTTTCAACGTCCACTGCTGGACATAGGCCTCCCTAAGAGAACGCCACAACGAGCGGTCCCGTCATGGGGGATAATGCCGTAATCGCCACGCTTGGCAGGCGGGTTGGCAATCGCAGTGGATGTTATTAATACTCGAGGGAGTGCTGCTGCTCACGCCCCCGGTGTTCCATCAGTCGGCTCTTACTACTCCCGTGGGTAGAGAGGGGTGGGACAATTCTAAAGCCGGCCCCACACAGCCGGAGGCCCTATATGAGGATATCTCAAAGGCCATCCATTCGTCTAAAACCTACTTCACGGTGGTTATGGGAGACTTTAACACGAAACTAGGCAAAAGGACAGACGATGAGTTGAAAATGGGGCACTATGGGTTCGGGCAGAGGAACCACAGGGGCCAGATGCTGGCTGATTTTCTGGAGAAGGAAGGCCTCTATATGATGAATTCCTTCTTCAGGAAGCAGCTCCAGCGGAAGTGGACCTGGATAAGCCCAGATGGTTCAGTAAAAAACGAGATTGACTTCATCTTGTTGGACAAACGATACATATTCAATGATGTCTCAGTGATCAGCAGGATTAAAACTGGGAGTGATCACCGACTAGTCAGGGGCATCTTGAATATTAGCACGAAAGTCGAAAGTTCACGCTTGATGAAGTCTACGCTCCGACCAACACCTGCCCAATATCAGAACCCCGAGAGCTTTCAGCTCGAACTACAAAATCGCTTCCAATGCCTAGATGATCAGCGAGCGATTTGAACAGCAGGTTCGTGCAAACTGTCCAGGCAGTCGGGTTCACTTCAAGGCCCGTCGCGTTAGTAGGACTCGTGAACTCTCGGACCGTACTCTCAAGCTCATGGAAAGGAGAAAAGAAATGACAGTCCAGTCTTCAGCCGATTGGTCATGCCTGAGGCGGTTAAACAGACAGATCTCCAAGGCTGTGCGACACGATATTCGCCAATTTAATGCTATCCGCATTAAAGAGGCGATAGAGCGGAACCAAGGCTCGAAAGTGTTCGCAAGAGATCAGTCTGTCGGCCAAAGCCAGCTGACCAAGCTGAGGACTAACGACGGCACTGTCATTTCATCCCGAGATGAGATCTTGAGAGAGGTCCACCAGTTCTATGGACAGTTGTACAGATCCCAGAGTCCTGTTGTTGGCTTGGTCCAAGATCCCAGATCCAAGCTAACTCGGCACTTTACCGAAGATATCCCGGACGTCAGCCTGTACGAGATCAGAATGGCTCTCAAACAACTAAAGAACGGGAAGGCACCGGGAGACGACGGAATCACCACAGAGCTTCTGAGAGCAGGCGGAAAGCCGGTCTTAAAAGCTTTTCAGAGGCTGTTCAATTCCGTCGTTCTCGGGGGCGACGTTCCAGAGTCGTGGACCAGAAGCGTGGTGGTTCTGTTCTTCAAGAAAGGTGACAGAACCCTCTTGAAGAACTATAGACCGAGGGTCATTACAAATCGACTCACGCGCAGGCTTGACGACTTCCAGCCTCCCGAACAAGCCGGTTTCCGAAAAGGCTATAGTACCATAGACCACATCCATTCGCTACGCCAGAATATACAGAAAACCGAGGAATATAATCCGCATCTGTGTCTGGCGTTTGTGGACTATGAGAAAGCCTTCGATTCGATCGAAACTTGGGCGGTGCTGCAGTCCCTTCAGCGGTGCCAAATTGACTATCGGTACATCGAAGTGCTGAAGTGCTTGTATAGAAACACCACCATGTCAGTCCGTGTTCAGGACAGGAGTACGAAACCGATCCAACTGCAGAGAGGTGTTAGACAGGGAGACGTTATGTCCCCGAAACTCTTCACCGGTGCATTGGAAGATGTCTTCAAGCTCTTGGACAAGACCGGATTTGGCATCAACATCAACGGCGAATAGATCACTCACCTTCGATATGCCGACGACATCGTAGTCATGGCAGAATCGCTGGAGGACCTTGGCACCATGCTCAATGATCTCAGCAGGGTTTCCCGACTAGTGGGTCTCAAAATGAACATGGACAAGACGAAAGTCATGTCTAATGTTCATGTCATTTCAGCACCGGTCCTAGTCGGGAGTGCGCTTCTCGAAGTTGTCGACCACTATGTCTACCTGGGACAAACAGTCCAGTTAGGTAGGCACAACTTCGAGAAAGAGGTCAATCGACGAATCCAACTCGGCTGGGCAGCGTTTGGGAAGCTAAGGAAGATCTCGTCTAATATTCCGCAGTGTCTGAAAACGAAGGTCTACGACCAGTGTGTGTTACCAGTGATGACATACAGAACAGAGACGTGGTCTCTGAATGTTGGCCTCGTATCAAGGCTCAAGGTCGCTCAGCGGGGCATGGAGCGGGCTATGCTTGGTATTTCCCTACGTGATCGAATCCGTAATACGGAGATCCGTAGGAGAACGAAAGTGACCGACATAGCCCGCCGGGTTACCACGCTGAAGTGGCAATGGGCAGGCCACATCGCTCGACGAACCAACAACCGTTGGGGAAGAAAGGTTCTCGAGTGGCGACCACGTATCGGACGGCGCAGCGTAGGACGGCCCCCCTAAAAAATAACTAAATTTAACTGTAACTACATTTACAAATAATTTAATATATTAGTCCTGTTTTAAAAACATTATACCTACCATACTTTTAGGAGGAACAATAGTGCACAGAATGTGCCAATTGAATATCTACTCAAGTGCATCTATACTATTATAAAACTGTAACAGAGCTGTGTCATTCAAGATATTTGAGAAAAACTGACTGTAATAGGCTATATAGGCTTTTCTAAACACAAAACAATTATTTTTAGAATTTTTGTCTGTTTGTCTGTTTATCTGTTTGTTTGTTCGCGCATCACACAAAAAACCACTGAACGGATTTTGATGCAACTTTTTTTATTTGAAAGGCCTTGATTTGACTTAAAAACTGGTAGACATTTTATCCCGCTACTATATGGGGAACCTGAGATAACCGAAAAAGTAGTTACAATATAAAACTATTTTTAAAGAATCTCATTTATTTGATTTTCTTCTACCCCAATGTTTCTAATATTTTACATCATTCATAATTATTTATAATGTATAATGTATATTCCATTAAGAATATAAATTTTATTTCATATCATGTAATACTCAGTTAAGTGCAATAACTGCACTAATATACTACAAAAGTATTGCAAAAAAAGTACATAAAAAAATTACTTATCTATAGTAATGAAGTATTATTACTTTAAATCTGTATTTTAAAGGATACAAAGAATAACATCACTTGGTGATGTTTTACAGCTCCAACTAGTCCAAGCAGAGAAATCAAGATCAGGAATATGCCACATGCCAGGATACCTCCCAATATTGGCAGATTTCCTACCAAAGATGATGCCTGACCATACACTGCCACAGAGATTAGAATGCTGGCCACCACCTAAAACCGATTGTTGGACAACAATATTTTACGCACGTATTGTAAATAGATGCACTAAAATTACAAGAAGAATTTATGTTATAAGTCCTTATTACCATAATATTATTATATACATTGTTAGTTTCTTACCACATATAAAATATTTAATGCTATTAAAGCATTTTTGGAGCAAGTGAATCCCCCACACATTTTGGTTCTTACACTTATGTCTTCAAAATATTGCAAATCTGGAAACACTATCGTTCATTAAATATTTAAGTTTTCTTTTTTAAACGAATGACAGTCACCCTACACAAAATTAACATTTAGACAAGACTTATGACTTTCAGGTTTTTCTATGGAAACAAAATTAAAGATGGTATTTCATTCCTACAATTTTCGAAGTACTCTGCTATACGACTTTCTTTCTGCAAAAACCAAAAAACTGAGAGAAAAAGTTAATTAAATACCTGACAGCAACATTTAACGTAACACTTTGACAGTGACATACTAAGTATCTCTTTTTTTCATTGAGCTCTAAACAGGGGGAAAGGAAATAACTACAAATTTACCGAGCCAAGTCTTTGAACTCTAAAAATGGCGGAAATTGCTAGGGAAGTAAGTAAAAAATATCGATATCGATACTTCAGTCCTTCGAGCGATCTATAAATTTTTGGGTGGACAAAGGTTTTTTTTAAACCATTACATGCCACCTATTTAAAAAAAGTTTTGCCTGTGTGCCACCAATACAAAATCGAATTATTTCTTTTTAAAGTAAATAAATTACAATAAAGTTAATAATAAATAATAGCAGTGAGCTACTAATTATTGATATTTTATAATGCCATCCAATTTTTAATTCATTCATAAATGCCACAGAACGCGCCATTAGCATTGGTAACTTTAGAAATATATATTATATTTATCAAAATTATCATTAGTTACTGTAAATTATGTTATTGTTATAGTAATAGGACTATAATAAATTATTGATTAAATAAACATGTGTACTTAATTTTTAACACATAAATAACACTAAAAACTTTCGTCATAAGCAAACGTAAGCTTTAATTATATGAAATTGGTTTTCGAAATTGACCGGTAAGTTAATATAACCTAAAGTTTTTAATCCCTGACCTCCTGCTGTGGTAACCGTTATAAAATCAGCTATGATAAGCGGCGACCCAAAATTTTCAAGAACTAAATGAGCATCATTACCTAATAGTGTAATAGCAGAACCAGAATCGAGGAGTGCTAAAACGGTAAAATTATAAATTTTAATAGAAATGTATTACGTGCCCTTTAAAAACCACGATAAGGGTGCCAGTGTCGCGCTTGGGTTTAGGCGGCGGTTATTAAGTTTAAGAATAATAATGAATGTAATGAAACCAGTACCCAATACGCGTACATACAAATTTATTAAAAACAAAGGTCGTGAATCCTATGCCGGTCATACATATATACTATTTAATCCGCTATACATGCGTGGAGGTATTTTGTGGGCTAGTACTATCCTGGCTTAGCTGCAGCAACGATGACGGTGCGTGGGCCGAGGACACGGAGCAGACACCCGAATAAACCCGGTGTAAGAATGCTGCGCCAGCTCAGCAAATGTGCCCGGGACTTAGGACCCTGGAATCATCATCCCCGGTGTTATATTTTATGGCTCTTTGTGACCTCTCCTGATTGTGACGGCGGCAAGCATAAGCGGGAAGTACATGCCTGCTCATGGCAGATGTGTGCATAGTCACAATCAGATCGCAGTTTACAAAGAAGAGAAATAAAAGTAGCAGAAAGCAGGAAACAACATACATCAGCCACTATAAATAGGCCGTTAAGATATACGTTAAAAACTATTAACACTCACAAAAAAAGTACAGTAGAATACACACACACTACCCGTCCCACCTTGTGTGACCCTGTGGTCACCCTGTGACCCATAGTCAAAAAAATCAAGTAAACGCGATAGATTCCGTAAACGTAGTTTTATTTCAAAATGTGTATACTAGCTTAAAATCTCATACATTGTAAGCATAAAACTTAAAGTAGATATTTTTAATTGGGTTTCTAAACGAATATTGATAAAAACTTACTAAGAACATGAATAAAATACATCTTCATTGAGCTACCATTTTATTGTTATTCTTTGACATTCTTAATGTACAATCACTTTAAGTATAGGAGGCGCTTCAATCAGTTTATTATAAATACAAATCTTCAACACTCCCCTCAACATAAAATTGTTTACAATTTTGATGTTGCAAAATAAAATAGATATTTAAACGAAATAACAAATGTTTTTAAGTTATACTTTAGAAATCAAATTATGGTATAGGAACTTAGGTACTGCTATGTTAGGAAGGCCCTAAATAAACAAAAATTAAATACGTAATGTTAAGAACTTAAAAAAATCTTACATAGTTTCTTACTAAACTATTTAGAGTACATTATTAATTTTACATTAAGTGTAACATGTTAGAAAAATACGAATGTTTAATCGATGATAGAGCTTTAGTGAATATATCTGCTATATATTCTTTTGTAGGTACATACAATATTGATATAACCTCTTGTTGAACTAAATCCCTTACATAATGATATTTAATAGCAATATGTTTTGTAGCTTTAAACACAAAGTGAAAAATGTGAAATCGAAAATAAAAAATACTTCCGACGGAAAATCGAAAATACTTCCGACGGATGGCGCAGGCGTCACCCAAAGACGTTAGGTGTGATGTGTTATCGAAATTAGCAGTCAAGAGCAATTGTCAGGATGGCTGAATTGGTAAAGCATCTGGACGGTATCCAGGAGATGCAGGTTCAAATCCTGCTCCTGACTGTTATTTTCGATTTCGCATTTTTCACTTTGTGTTTAATGTATAGTGCTAAGGATGTCAAATGCTAAAAATATATATAAAAATATCTAAATATGTTTTGTAGCCTTTGAGTTTGTTTGATTTTGAATTAATTTAATAGTACTCTGAATATCTATAAGCAAACAAGCTGACACATCTCCTGTATTTTATAAATCTGTTAATAATCCTTTGATATGAATTAAGGTACTTACAGTTAAAGCTCCAGCGACTAATTCCGCTTCAGCTGTCGAAAATGCAGTGCAAGTTTGTTTTCTAGAAAACCAAGTAATAAGATTTTCACCTTGGTAAATAGCGCATCCACTTGTACTTTTACACTCGTGGCGTAGTCGGTAGTGTAACCGACTTCCGTGCACGAGGTCGTGGGTTCGATTCCCACTCAGGACAATTATTTGTGTGATGAACACAGATATTTGTACTGCGTCTGGGTGTTTTCTATGTATTATATGTATGTATTTACAAAAAAAGGTAGTATATGTAATATATCCGTAATCTGGTACCCATAGCACAAGCGTTAAGCTTAGTTTGGGACCAGAGGACGTTGTGTGAAAAATGTCCGCGAATATTTGTTTATTTATTTTATTATGTGGTCAGACGCCCAATCAGCATCAGAGTAAGCCTTAAGTTTTGTAGGATCACCATGTTTTGTATAAGATAAGCCATATAGTATAGTGTCTTTAAGATATCTCAAAACTCTTTTAGCTGCCGTCCACAAAGTTTTTGTTGGTCTTTCTAAAAATCTACTTAGATATGCTACTGCGTAACATATATCTGGTCGACTATTTGTTGCGATGTACCACAATGAACATATTAACTCTCTTTATGGTACTTCAACTATATCTGAATCGTCCGATGTATAAAAATTTACTTCCATAGGTGTTTTACTTCCTTTGCAGTTCTGCATATTAAACCTTTTAAGTAATTTTTCGATCATTTTGGTTTGTCTTATCTCTAATTTATCTTCTACTCTTGTAACTTCTAGTCCTAGATAATTAGTCACTTCTCCTAACAATTTTACTTGAAATTCTTTCTGTAATTCGTTAATGTCTTCATTATGATCTAAATTAAAATATCATCTACGTATAGTAATAACTACTTAATTCCTCTACCATATAAACATGAATCATGTTTTGATTGTTTGAAGCCTTTTTCAGTAATAAAATTTTGAAATCTTAAGTTCCAACACTTAGGTGCTTCTTTCAACCCGTATATTGTCTTTCGAAGTTTCAATACTTTTCCTTTACTAATATTTAAGCCTTTTGGACATTTGATATATGCCTCACTATTCAGAGTTCCATTTAGAAACGCTTGTAGTTGGTACATCTAATTGGTAAAGTGGCATTCCTTGTTGTATTGCTAAACTCATTAATAATCTTACCGTTGATAATTTAGCCACGGGAGAGTAATGATCATCACTACTTTCTTGTTGAAAACCTCTAACTATAAGTCTTGCTTTCTTTGTACCGTCTTGCTTGGTTCTAAAAATCCATTTTGTGTCAATAGCTTTTATCCCATTTCTCCATGTAGCTTCTTCCCATGTTTTCATATTCATCTGTGAATCTAACTCTTTCTGTATTGCATTTTTCTATTCATCATCTCCAATTGCTTCCTCATAACTCTGCGGATCTCCTGATAACAAACAATATGCTGCGTAAACTTCGTAATCATCTAATCTTTTTGGTGCATTTGTGACTCTACCTGCTCTAGTTATAGTATTAGGTTTTATGTCTTGTCTTATATTTTTATATTCACATTCTTCGTATTCCTCATCACTTTTTCTTTCCTCATTCTCTTTTTCTCGTTCTTTGCTACGATCTCTTTGTACCTGAGTGTTCAACTCTTCTTTTTCATTCATATCTTCTTCATAATATTGGTAGACCTGTTCGTTACCCGTTTCAAACTTATTTTCGTAAACATAATCATCTTCATAGAATCTTACGTCTCTTGATACAACAATTACATGCCTTTCTGGATCCCATAGTCTATAACCATTTGGAACATAACCAACCATTCGTATCTCAGCAGCTCTATTATCAAATTTATGTCTTCATGGTACGTTAACTTTCCATGATTTGCTTCCAAATGTTCTCAATTTTGACAAATCTAATTTACCTTTCATTATCTCCTCTGGAATTTGAAAAATCAACAACGTTCGTGCTCTTTCGTAAATTGTACGATTCATTCTTTCGGCAACTCCATTCGATTGTGGAGAGAATGGTTGCGTATACTGAATTATAATACCTCTGAAACGACAAAAATGTTCTATTTTTCGGTTTTTAAATTCACCCCCGTTGTCACATCTAATATATTTTATCTTTGTATATTTTTCTGTTTCTAACCTTCTTATATAATCTAATAAATTATCTGTAGCTTGGCTTTTATTTTTAAGTAAATACGCAACACAAAAATGTGAATAATCAGCTATGATTAATTGGTAATACAGCTCACCATTTATCCCTACAGTAGACATTGGTCCTGCAATGCCTGTATGTAAAAGCTCACCAATATATGTAGATATTGGCTTTTCAGTTTTTTTAAAAGGTAATCGAGTAGCCTTACCTTCTTAATATGGTCCACAAACATCTTGATTACTTGGAAGATTCATCAATTTAAGATATTTGTCATGCAGATGTCCCAGACGCCTATGCCATGAGAAATTACAAAAATTTCTACATATTTTAGTTAGTAAAATAAAAAGATTGCCGCAACTGGTACCTACTAGAGCTTGCTTATTAATTTTATTTAATATTTTAACATAATCTCTACTAAAAGTGACATAATAGTTATTTTCAATAACACGTTTTATTGACATTAGATTAAATTTCAAATAATCAACAATGATTGCCTGCATTATTATATTATAGCCACAACAATTTAATTTAATTTTACCTTTCTTATTGGCTGTAATAAAATCTCCATTCGCTAAATATATTTTCATTTCATTAATAACGGTAACGTCAGTCATATATTTTTCAAATTTTCTTTGTATAAGATGCTCAGTACATCCTGAATCTATAACCCACTTTATATCTAGGTACATCATTAAAAATATTATTACAATTTTCCTGGATACCTGTAAGGAATATAACATTTTCTACGTCTTCCTCTTCTATAGTTACTGTTACCTGAGCCCGATTTTGTCCTTGTCCTCTCCGTCCTGCAAATCCTATACGACCATGACTGTTCGGTGTTCGTCCGCTTCGACTTTGTGCGCAGCTAGGAACGCGTGAAGTTCTTCCTCTAATACTTTGCCCTCTTTGATGATTCCAACATTGATATGACTGGTGACCTTCTCGTCCACACTTGAAGTATGAAAGAAAGCTTGTTTCCGTAATATTCGACTTATCTCCCTTTAGTTTTATTTCTGCATCTAACAATATTGTTTTCACGAAGTCTATGTCTAAGTCTCCTTCATCGGTCATTGTCTCAAGAGCAGTTATCACGTTCTCATAGTCTTTTGGCATTGCAAGTAATAGGTAGCAAACCTTGTCACTCTCTTCTAACTTTGTACTCGTAGCTTCTAATTCAGTCACTAGTTCATCAAATTTAATAAAAAAATCTTGAAAATAACCAGTGCCATCATATCGTAGTGCTAATAATCTTTTCTTCAAAAATAGTTCGTTAAATATGCTTTTTCTTCAAAAATTTTCTCTAGTTTTGGAAACATGACAGTCGCAGTCGCACATTTTTTTTATAACTTCTAAATACTTATCCGCTATACATTGTACTACTATTGGGCGTGCCTTTGCATCTTTCTCTCTCCATTTTTCCTCTTCGTTTCTATCCTCAGATAGTACCCCTGACAGACCCCTTTCTTCTAACAACAATCTTACTCTAAATTTCCAATTCGCGAAACCGGCTGCATCTTGTAATTTAGGTAAACTAACCAAACCAGACCCAGGCGCCGACATTTTACTTTCAGGTCTTAACCACGCTCTGCTGATAAAAATTTACTAAGGACATGAATAAAATACATCTTCATTGAGCTACCATTTTATTGTTATTCTTTGACATAAGTAATGTACAATCACATTAAGTATAGGAGGCGCTTCAATCAGTTTATTCTAAATACAAATCTTCAACGAATATTATGTGAGTTGAAATAAACTAACCAAAAATTTGTAAAATCATATTAGTGTGGGTAGATGAAATCGTTGAAACAACATATCAGCTTTGAAACGTCGGGATAGTATAAAAATCAAGTAAACGCGATAGATTCCGTAAACCTAGTTTTATTTAAAAATGTGTAAAATTCGCGTAATTGTTAGAAAGTATTAGTAATGCAATATGTCAAATTGTCATTAAGGCAAAGGACATGTGTTTCATACAGCCACGATATATATTGACTCGCATATATTATTTTAATTAGATTTACGGTACATATAAGTTGAATTATATTAAAATAATGATAAATGTGGACTAATTCTATCCTACTCCAAAAAACAATAAGAATGAGATTATGCTCGCTGTAAAATTGTCTGAAAGGATAATAATAAGTTAAGTTGAAGGTTTATTGTAGGGCCAGCTGAAAATCAGTGTTTTGCAATTAGCACAACAATAACTGAGCTGGCTACCTTTGTTACACTATTGATATTTTATAGTTGTTCCTTTTTATTTTGTTTTTCTTATCTCGTGTAACAAAAGTATTTACTTGCTTTGAATGTGTAAAACAGGCACCTGGCTCCTGCTGGAGAGCGCCCTGCAAACTCAGATGAAGCAGAAGCTAATAGTGAGGATGATTTCATTTGTTGTAATAAGAACTTGTGCTCTCCATGGCGACAAACTGGGTTCTATTATTCCATCGGCTAGAAGTTTCTTTATCTCAGTCCTTATAAAAGACAAATCACTTTCTGAGAACGTTCATGACTTAATAGCTATTACAGTTTGGCAGAATATTTGGAAATAAGGACACAGGCTGTATATTGACTAGGGACAGCGCACATAATTTTAATGGAGCCTTTGGTCCACCAAAAGACATTTCCAGAGTTGTGCGTTTTGTAAGAACGTCGTGTCCAAATATTACATCCGTGCATAAATTTTCAATAACAAGTAAGTCTGCCATAAATCTGTAACCTTGTAAATCAATGTTAACAGAACATAAAGTGTCTACTTTTGTCTTTAAATTTGAAGCTGCCATACTGACATGTTGATTACATGACACCAAATAAAGATTGTGCTGATAAGCTAAGCGTTTGTCTATGAAACTTGAGGTACTTCTAGTATCGATCAACGCTCTGGCTGTAAATGATTTATTTATGGTGACCGAAACTATAGCTTTGTTGAGTTCAGATGTTGCAGCAACAATACATGATAAACTCTGCTTTGACTCTTCTTACTCTTTGTTTTTGGGAGGCTCTGTTTGAGTAGCGAATACATTATGTTGATATGCCGTACCTTTGCAGTCGTCAGCAAAATGTCCTCTTTTTCCACATTTAAAACACTGAACTGGCTTCAGGACAATATCGTCGTGCGTGTTTCTTATTGCCACAGTATTGGCATAAATCTTTATTGATTTCTTTCTGACTCTTAGTAGAGACGAATAAGATAATTAAATCGCTGCTCCAAGGAGTATGTAATATTATGACAGAATGCTAATAATAATACAATTCAAATGATTGATCAATTCGATAAATTAATAAAAATTAATTTATTTAATGGTATGCTGCTAAGCCACTGCTCACCACTTCATTCCGAGCACACAAAATTAATAAATGGTCGGCTTCTTCCCACTATATGAAAATTTGTGACGAATAAAAATCACAAATTATTAGTGGTGGATGCTAGGCTGGAACCTAAATAGCGCAAATTAAATATTTTAAAATAAAGAATATTTAATATATCAATATTTTTTGAAACATCGATATATCGATAATTGTTGGTTCTTCCTGCATCCCTAATTGACAGCTGACATACAACAGATAAAGGCCTTGTTCCGATATACACTGCGAGCACTGTAATATCACGTGATCATCAGCTTTACTATGGAATATTATTATTATTATTGAATATTTTATATCAAAGATACCCGAACATGGCAAAAGTAAAGAAATTGTGTTTATTGCAGTGTAAAACCAATACTTTGTATGAAATGAAAGTAATGACAGATCAGTATACTGGACTGCATTCCGTTAAAAACAGTAACCATTATAGCTAACTATAAAGGAACGACTTTACAGTATACTAAATTGACATCACACCTTACAGTGCTCGCAGTGTATATCGGAACACACCCAAATTACGCTGTCATCGTAACTATTAAGATGGCGGACGACAGCCAAAGTAAGTCACTTTTACTAGGTATATGCTCAGACTAAGAACTAGACGGAGCCACAGCGTGGCCGCACTTGAAACAGCAATATATTTTTTAAATGTTGCCAGGTTGACAAATAATTAACCATATTTGGGCAAAATAAACGATAGTTAGAATGAGGTCTGTAACTTGATCGTAAATAAGAAACTCTTCGTAACAAATATTTAATTGAAAATGACAACGTTTATCAAAATGATTATTTAAAAGTAAATCTACCACCCCTTCTATTCATACAACCATCAGTCTTTAAACGTCCACTGCTGGACATTGGTCTCTCCAAGAGAGCACCAGAACTAGTGGGCTTAAGCTGACTGCATCCAACGGCTCCCTGCAGCTTTGACCATATATTTGGTCCATCTGGTGGGCGACCATACTACGCTGCGCTGTCCGATACGTGGTCGCAATTCGAAAACCTTTTTCCCCAACGGTTGTTAGTTCGTGGAGCGGTATGGCCTGCCCATTGCCACTTCAGCATGCAAACCTGGCAGGCTATGTCGGATATTCACGTTCTACGGATCTCCGTAATAAGAATTCGATCACGTAGGAAAATACCAAGACTTTGAGCCTTGATGCAAGGTAAGTATTGCTGCTCCATAAATTGCCGTTCTATTCGATATCTCATCTGTTAAATAATAATAAGTTATATTAAATAAAATAATAGTACACAAGAATATAATTAAATTATATTTTCTTTCTTTTCTGGGTCAAATAAGAAAAGAATTATCTTCCTTCCAGCGCTGATTTAATTAATTGAATAAGAACTTTTTTTATTGCATTTAGTGGCAGACGAGCCACGGCCCATCTGATGGTAAATGTCAACCGTCGCTCATGGACTCAACTATACGGAGAGTATTATCAAGCCGCTGCTCACCATTTCATTTCACTGATATGAAATGAAAGAATAAACGGCTATCTCCTGGTACGACCAAAACGCAACGATGTGCTTCATGACCAGTCCCACGGGAGAGTACTACAAGTGGTGAAGTTAGCTATAGGACGAATACCACGACCTTATAAATTTGTGTTGCCACCTACCATTTGGGGTGTGAATATATCTTATTTGATTTTGTTTTACTCCTGGAATTAATTTTGAAACCCTTAAACCCCAGGCAGGTGTCACAAGAGAGAGAGCAAATCAGTTTCTCTGAATTCTAGATTATGACTACAACGGTAGTCATAATCTAGAATTGAGATTTACTTACAAAGTTGAAGTACAAAGACTTTAAAAGCTATACTTACATGAACATATTCACTGGCAATGACTTTGCTCCCAACGTTACTATTTTCTTATTATGTATAATGTAACATCAACAAAATATCGTGAAACATATCGTGGGTTGCCTCGTTTTCCCGTAGCATCCACCCATTTCGATCTCGCATCTGGATTAGAGGAAAACCTAAAATGGTAATTTTTTATTATCATCTCATAAATTACATATAAATTTATTAGTAAAGTGAAAACTGGGCAAATTAAATTCGCAATAAGGCAATACCGAAACAATTCTCAGTAATAGAAATTTAGCCAGAAAACGTGTTTTGCGAGTGTATCTTAGTAGCAATTATTAATTACGAATAAAACTGCCCATTTTATATCACTTTATAGCATTCAATCATTAAATTATTTCATTTTCGACTATATATGAATGAAATGTTATACCTGTATTTTTTCGCTCGCTGTAGCTTTTGTAGCATAGTAAACTATTTTACAAGCACTATTATCATGTAGTCTTTTTCTCAAAACACTGATTTAATACGTAAATATAATTTAAAACCCGAATTTTTATACAAATGTTGATGATTGATTATGTCAGTTGAATCGTGACAGACGAGGCATTTTGACATCGTGACAATACCAAAAACTGGCTACGGCGACAAAGACAAAAATCTATGACTTTGTCTGTTTTTTGCACCAGTAAATTGTATCTTGTTGATGTTGCTCGTACTTGTCAAAGAATTTTCTTCGCTCTGTCTAGATCATGGACCTATAATACAAACAGGACTGTGCGCTTTGTATTTCTGTGTATACAAAAATACACCTTATGCTCAATAGAGAAGGTTTATATTTCCAATGGAAAGGTCAGCGATCCAGATGAGAGAGAGTTAGTACGGAGTGACGGTGTGCCTTTCCTTTACACACGAATTCTTAGGCTTAGCACACACTGTAAATTTTATTGCCGCGATTTATCCACAAAATTCTTTGACATTCATGGAAATTGTATGAAGCTGCACGCACTTGCGAAAATAAAATTGTACGTGAATAATTTAAAAATAAATCTGTGTTTCGCGGTAATGTTTTGTGGAATGAAAGTGTATACCTCTGATCGCACTGCGGAAAAAAATCGCGTTGGTTGGCTGCTCAGTCGCGTTCTGTGGCATCCCACTATTGAGATAGCGAAAGGCAGGAAAAATATATATTAAGGAGTTTGTATGAGTTACTCAATATACGAATTGAGATGTTCCACGATGTGTTATAATGTATCATGATACCATCTGGTGGCTCATTTGTGCTTCGTACCTTATTATAATACACGAGGTTGTATACTCAGATATGAGGTGAACGTATCAATTCTTCACGAAACAGGCACATTGTTTTGATTGTATATGCGCAAGTTGAGATAGGAATCAGGAAATAACTTTACAAAAATAATTTAATGTGTCTTCTTTTCGATTGTGCTTTTATTTCTGACTTCTTTTTTTAATGCAATGTAAAACGTTGTAATGTAAAATATATTTTTTTTAATCGTGTTATTTATTTACATCGATTTTTAAAAAAATCGCGCGGGAGGTTTCGCATTGCGTTCTAAGCCTTACTATAGAACAATTAGGGTGACAATAAATTTCCTTTTCCGGTTCATTCAAATCTAAGTCTTAAGGTTTTTAAACTCAGAAAGGCTAATCAGTTAACGAAAACAAAATTAACATAAAACTGTCAGTTACAATAAAGTAAACTTCCTCAAATGTAATATTATTTTTATTATTTTCTTACTTCTAACTATAGTTCAGTTGGTAGGTTATTGTTTGTTTGCATAAGCTAAGAAATGCGTCTTATCGGCATCTTTGAATGTAGGGGAGGCCTATGTTCTAGTCATGCTTATATATTAGTATTTTTTTAAAGTTTAGCTTCCCTAAAAATTGATTAAAATTCATCAAAATCGGTTAACTACATGAAGCATGATAGCAAAACCAACAAAAAATAGTTTAACCGATAATAACAATAAAAAAAATGAAAATTTCTATTTGTTTTCAAACATGGTCATGGTCATAGCCTCCCCTACATTCAAAGATGCCGATTAGACGTATTTCTTAGCTCATGCAAACAAAAAAAACTTACCAACTGAACTATAGTTAGAAGTCTGAAAATAATAAAAATATTACATTTGAGGAAGTTTACTTTATTGTAACTGACAGTTTTTTTTTTTTTGTTAATTTTGTTTACATGAACTGATTAGCCCTTCTGAGTTTAAAAACCTTAAGGCTTAGATTTGAATGAACCGGAAAAGGAAATTTATTGTCGCCCTAATTGTTCTATAGTAAGGCTTAGCACGCACTGCGAAATCTCGCCGCGCGACTTATTTAAAAATCGATGTAAATAAAGTAACATGATTAAAAAATATATATTTACATGTTTTACATTACAACGTTTTACATTACATTAAAAAAAAGCTAGACGTCGTGGGACGTCTACAAGATCTGAAACATCGAAATTATTTTGTAGAAATAAAATGATCATAACTTGACAAAGTACTCCTCAAGACGAATCAAACGAGTATAAACCCGATAAGGTTGCGTTGTTTTATTACAGAGTTACTGTGGCCACCTTCCAGCTCCATCATCAGACCTTGGATACCATTTAGAGACAAAGTACTCGTCAAGACGAATCAAACGATCCCAAACTCGATGGGGTTGCGTCTTTTCATTACAGAGTTACTGTGGCCACCTTCCAGCTCCATCATCAGACCACCACCACCTAGAACTGGAGTACTAGTCAAGACATTTCACATGAGCCCTAACTCGATGGAGTTGCGCCATTTAATTACAGAGTTTCGCATGGCCACCTTCCAACTTGCGCATATGCACAATGTACCTATTTCGTGAAGAATTTACACGTTCACCTCATATCTAAGCATACAACCATCAGATGGTTTCATGAGACATTGTCACACATCTCAAATGAGGTGGAACGCCTCAATTCGTACATTGGCTAACTCGTACAAACTCCTCAATGCCTGTATATTTTTCCTGTCCTTCGATATCTCGATAGTGGGACGCGACAGAACTCGACTGAGCGGCCAACCAACGCGCGTCCACAAAACATTACCGCGAATTTTTTTTTTTTTTCACAGATTTATTTTGAAATTATTCTTGCACAATTTTAGCCACAGAATTTTGTGGATAAATCGCGTCAATAAAATTTGTAGTGTGTGCTAAGCCTAAGAATTCGTGTGCCAAAGGAAAGGGACACCGTCACTCCGTACTAACGGTCTCATCTTGTATTATAGGTCCATGAAAATTACATAGGAGTTTTCATAGATATAGTATATACGTTACTATATCTATGGGAGTTTTAGTGGGAACACGAAGATCATGTCGTCGCTCTGCATTGTTTTCCTAAACTTGTGTTATTTCAAGTATTAATGTGTAAAAATGGTAGCCTTTTGCTTATTAACTGTTACTATTTGTGTATGAGCATAAGCGTTGGCAAGTGATGTAATGCGACATAACGTGTTTGTTCCTGTTGTTTCCAAAACTCCATAGAAGCTTCAGTAATCAGTAAGGTCGCCATCGTTTAGATGATAGATCGATAGTAAATGGTAGCCGTCACCTCACCCATGGACTCGACTGTACCAAAAGTATTGTCAAGCCGCTGTTCACCAATTTATTTCACAGATATGAAATGAAATATAAACGGCTATCTCCTGCTATAGCCAAAACGCAACGATGTCGCTAGTTTAATAATAAACCGTAATAATTTAAAAAACCAAGATTTCGAGATTTATTCATAAAACGAATTATGTCCACGTTAACAATAGGAACAATTCAACTCCGGCTACATTTTGGACGCGAGGAGCAAAATAGAACATCTTGCTTCTCTTTTTGTTTGGCGAATTGGCCCGATCAGTATTGAATAAACGGCTTCATTTCATTTAGTGTTGCGCCGGCAGTGGTTAGAACGTGACGTGTTAATGTGTGTCCTAATACTCAATAGTTCGTTTTATTACAAATAGGTATGTTATGAATTTCCTTTTATTTGAGTCTAAAACTGAACTATTAAGAATTGTTTCGTTTTAATTTTAAACGTTTTCTGTTTTCTATAACGAGATTTAGACTTAATTCATTTTATGTGCAAACCCGATGAAAATGAATACAAACTTTTACTAGTTAATACGTTTTATTTTTAAAAGATTTTTTTATACATACGAAATGATTCGTAAATAGTTCTGTTTCTTTAAGTCCATGTTTCTAAATATTTAACATTCCGAGTTTACCATTATGAATTGGTGCAATTTATTTATAAATCAAATAGCTAAGTTTGTTCCATTATTTTAAGTTATTTCATTTTTGGTTGAACAGGATATCAAAAGGTTGTTATTATGTCACATAGAAGCCATAGAATTTTGAGCATGGCTTTACAGCTTGGAGCTTATCGTGCAGATCAAACGCCTTTAAGCTCATCAGAATTTGTAAAACAGCACAACGATGACATTGTAAGTACATTATCTATGTGTGTATTATTATCATCATTGTATTATTATTATAACTATCATCACGGCCCGTTGTCTAATACCTACGGTGTACGTGTCGCTGTCGTTAGTACCTATTATATCGCGCGAGTCAGCGCAAGTCCGTGCTAAGCTAGGGTTGCCAACCGCTAATTTCAAAAACAAGGATTTCAAGGTGGAAAAACCAGGACAATTCACTTAAAATCAGGACGCAGTAATTTTTTTTTATTGCATGTAATGGCAGACGAGCCACGGCCCATCTGATGGTAAATGGTAACCGTCACTCATGGACTCGACTATATCGAGAGTATTGTCAAAGCCGCTGCTCACCATTTCATTTCACCGATATGAAACGAAAGAATAAACGGCTATCTTCTGCTACAGCCAAAACGCAACGATGTGCTTCATGGCCGGTCACACGGGAGATGGTGGTACCAACCCGCTCCGGCCCGATACCAAGTGAGTACTCCCACTTGATACCCAGCCTTACCACCAGTCATGCAATGGATGATAAATGCTTACTTCCCTTAGTCGCCTCATACGACACCCGTGGGAAAGAATGGAGTGGTGACACTTGTATTCTTAGTCCGTCACTACACGGACAACAATACGAATAATATAATATATATAATAATAACGGATAGCAATAATCTATACAAATAAATAAAATTGAAGTGTCTGTTTGTAAACAACTTTTTACTAAATGTCTCCCGTATGGAGTATATTACGCTACCTATAACAAATTACCAATTATTAAAGATTTTATCTCTCAGTCAGTCTGTCTGTTTGTTCCGGCTAATCTCGGGAGCAACTGAACCGATTTGGACGGGACTATCACTAGCAGATAGCTGTTGTTACAAGTAGTAACTTAGGCTACTTTTATTTTGGAAAAATAATTAGGGTACCGCATAAAAAATAAAACCCATGAAATTGTGAATGAATACGGATTCAAATAGATATAAATAAGTACATCGGATCGAATATACGCTGGACCGCAAAGAAAAGGGATCGGTTAAAAAATCTTCAATATCTTCAAAAGTACCTGACCTAGCTTTATGAAATAAACACTAAATTAAAGAATATTTAATGTCACATAAAATCTATACTAATAAATGGAGAGCTGTTTTTTTTTGTTCGGTTATACTGCGAAAACTAATCTGACTTAACCGATCGGAATAATACTTATACCATAAGATGCAGCGTGTTTCGGAGAAGGTTTTAGTATAAATATATATTTTTGATGTAAAACATCTAATGCGGAGGGAGGGTAAAACCAGCTATTAGCATGGCGACGTTCATATCGAATAATAGGAATCCTATCCGAATTTGATTTCTCATCGACAATGCTATGATGCGAGCGAAGCCGCGGGGAATGTGCTAGTAATATATAAAACTTATTTATTTATTTTCGATAATTGTATAAAAACTGAAAATGTAAAATCATGGTCGTTTTTTAATTTAGTACCAAAAAAATCAAAACAATTGTTTCGCGTTTGTTTTAGTTTTGCAATAAAAAAGTTATAAATATGGTGTCTCTGCCTTATAAATTTTATTATTCTGAAGTCATCATGTTAAACCCTGAAGAATGTACAAGAATCCTCCTGACAATGATTGAAGATAAGCACAGTCAGCGAAAACTGTTGAGGTGACTCTTTCTACAGTTTAGCGAGTACTCCATCGTTTCCATGAAACTGGATCCAATAAAATAAAAAATCGCTTTCTTACGGCTGTTAAAGTAAAGAATCACCATTACGAGCTGGTGGAAATAATCTGAGTACGGATACAGTAAAGCAAATTTAAAGCCATTAAGACCTGCAAATGGGCCAAAACTAGAAAGACACCACAGAAACTCAAGGTTGAGTTATGGTAGAGAACACAAAAATTGGACTCTGAATGACTGGTCAAGAGTTATGTTTTCAGACGAGTCTAGATTCTGTTTATAAAAGCACGACGGGAAGAAAAGAGTGTACAGAAGACCGAGAGAGCGCTACCAAGCCTGTATAGAAGAAAAAGTACCATACAGCGGAGGCTCTGTTCACGTGTGTGCTGGGATTTCTTCACACAGGAATGGCAGAATATTCCGCAGCATCGCCTCAAAAACCTAGTAGAAAGTAAGTAAAATCGGATAACAGCAGTACCTATTACGAGCCTCCACAAAGGCAAATAAAGTACTAAAATGCGTGAAAACGGCACATTTGTAACCAAAATACAAAAAATACTGGAAATTTTTATTTATTTTAAATTTATTAAAAATAAAAAACTTGAATTCATTTTTTTTATTTTCATTTAAGCACATTAAAATATTCTTTTATGTAGTCTTTATTTCATAAAGCTAGGTCAAATACTTTTGAAGATATTGAAGATTTTCTAATCGACCCTTTTCTTTGCGGTCCTGTGTGCTTCCACGGCTAATCTCCTGAACGGCTGCACTGATTTGGACGGGACTCACGGGACGGGGTTGCTATTTTTATTTTGGAAAAATAAATAGGATTCTGCACTAAAAAATAAAATAAAGAAATTCCCCGCGGGCGAAGTTGCGGGGCAACATCAGCTAGTTAAATAATATGTTCTGAAATCCTTTCGCCGTGAGAGCAGCCCCGTGCCCAATAGTGGGACAGAAAAAGGGTGTTAAAAAAAAAAGTTCTGAAAACACGTTAAATGAAATTTAAGTAAGATTTTTAATAAAAATATCCGAAATTTTTCGAAAAATATAGAAAATTAAATATTTTTAAAAGTTACAAAAATATAAAAGAAACACTAGTTCTTACCAAATTCTTTAAACTTAGGTACATTCTAATATTACAAACTTAATTATTTTTATTATATTTTTAACCCCACCAATGTATAATTGGCCTTATCCGAACATTTTAAAAACCCAGGACGCTGCTTAATAACTATCCAGCACACCCCAGGACACTCAAAATACCAGGGAATGTCCTGGGAAAACAGGACGGTTGGCGACCCTATGCTAAGCAGAACATTAGTTATTGTATAGGTATGTACTTCTATCTTAGTTATTTATTGTATATATGCATAGTTGTTCTTTTTTCTGTAGCCAATGTTACAGCAATGCATACGAGATAATTTAGAAGAAGAAAACATTTTTAATCCATCTGTTGAGGAAGCTACATTCTTAGTGAGTACTTAGCTATTTTGTTTTGATAATTCTCTATGTGGATAATACTGCGTATGAAGTTTGTGTTTAATGTAGTACAGTATAACTTTATTTTGTGTTTTGTTCCAGGAACTACATAATGTTACTGAAAACGACCTGTTTTTAGACAAAGATATCGCTCAAGATTCAAGTGGATTACGTGTTGACGTATGCTTTTATTAGTAATTTAATTTGCTAAATTATTTCATTATTGACTATTACTTAATTTATTGCCATTAATTACCTATTCAACATTTTCAGATACTTGCAGAAATAAAACTAACTGAGTGTCTCAACGAAACGGATTCCTTTTCGCCTGTCACTGAAACCAAAATAAAACTTGTGGCGGACTATGAAAGTGACAATAGTACGATCATGCGACGATCATCTTCAAGCTCGTCAAGCTCTTCTTCTAATTCGTCTGCGCCAGATACCTTATCCTCTTCAAACATTACTGAGCATCAAGCTCAGGAACTAAATATAAATCCATCAATATCTAGATTGGACGAGTGTGAGAAAAATATTGATCAACGTGAAAAAGTATATTATATAAATTTATGTTGTTAGCAACATAAATTACATAACATACTTTGTCATTATGTTATAGTTGCAATTGCATAATCTAAGTTTGCAGTAATTAATTACACGTATTTATTTTCAGATACCAATTGAAAGTCAAGCGTACGCATCTAATTCGCGAGAACCAAGACTGACTAGAAATGAGCCAATCATAATTTCCCCTAGATTTACCGATGAAAGTGACGCAGATGATGATGTTTTTGACCCTAGCTACGACATTGAAGACCAACACGCCAGTGTATCTGGTAACAATGGAATGGGAATTACTTATTTTCGTCAAACTCGAATATTTCTAGTTCTGATAGTGATTCTGTTGATCATGGCAACCAACGTGGCAGAAAGAGGGTAAGGAATCCTACAAAATGGAAACAAAACTGGGCTAAGAGATTGCGTAACGAAGGTCAAAGATATAAATCAATGTCTAAGCCACAAAAGACCATCCCACCTCGGTGTTTGAAAGTTCCGTGCTCAAATTGTAGGCTGCAATGTAGTCAACGCATTAATGATGAAAATAGATACGAAATTTTCAATAATTTTTGGAAATTAGGTTACTTATACATGCAGAGGATTTTTATTACTTCTTGCATGTTGGATGTTCAACCCAGGTACAAGTACACGAATGCCGAAAATCCACGTCGTCCTAATAAGGATTTTTACTTTATTGTCGATAATGAAAGGGTAAGGGTTTGTAAAACTTTTTTCAAAAATACTTTAGATATAACGGACAGAATGATATTTACTATGAGGTCAAATACTAAAGAAAACGGGTTTGTGTTGGAAGAAAGACGTGGAAAACATGGCAATAATAAAAAAATAAGTGCTGAATTGGTGGCGGATATAAAAACTCATATTGATTCTAAACCCCGCATGGAATCCCATTACACCAGATCTCGAACTAGTAAATAATATATGGGTGGTAAGACGATTAAAGACCTATACACAGATTTTGCAAACGCCCAGAAAGAAAAGAATAGTGAGACCGGCAATTACATAACCTATTACAAGATTTTCAACACTGAATATAACCTAAGTTTCCATCAACCAAAAAAAGATCAATGCGATCTGTGTGTCAGTTACGAAAATTCCGATGATAGCCAAAAAATGCTCATAGAAGATAAGTATAGAAAATTTTGAAGGAGAAAGATTTAAGTAGGAAAGAAAAATTGAACGATAGAATAAATGCAGACACCGTTAATAAAGTTTTAGTTTACGACTTTGAAGCTGTTTTGCCTTGTCCTAGAGGAGAAACATCGGCGTTTTACTACAAATCAAAGTTAAAAAGTTATAATCTGACTTTGATTATTTCTTTCATTTTTTTATTAAACTGTTTTATTATAATCCTATAAAGTTTTTTTTTTTCGAATTCCTCTAATATTAAACAAGGTCATTATGAAATAGCTCTAACATTTTAACTTCTTAAAAAGTAAAAAAGCATTATTCCATAATAAATTAAATTTGCCAAATTATTGGTTAATGATAAAATGCATTAATAGGTTTTATGTTGTAGGATATTTTAAATTCTATGTTGCATTTTAATCATAAAACGAACTAAGTCACTAGAGTCTTTTTATAAATACTGTATCTTTTAATTTATAATGAATACTAATTATAATATATATATATATCATTTGAAAGATTCGTTCATAGACAATATATAAGATTTAACAATATATATAGATTGGGTCTAATATTAAAGAAATAAAAGTTTTTTATGACCGAGTCAGCGTTGCGAAACTTTAAACGCGATTTCCCAAAAAACAAGTTTTTTGAATTATTGCAGTTTATTATTCAAATAAGTATGAATGTGTTATCGAGATTAGCAGTCAGGAGCAAGGGTCACGATGGCTGAATTGGCAAAGCATCTGGACGGTATCCAGGAGATGCAGGTTCGAATCCGGCACGTGGCTGTTATTTTCGATTTCACATTTTTCACTTTGTGTTTAATGTATGTTGCTAAGCATGTCAAATGCTAAAAATATATATAAAAATATCTAAATATAAGAACATCAATATGTATACATGGAGAAGGAATGAACAGAGAAAGAAAAATAAATAATACACGTGCTATCTCACTACAAGTGTGATGTTTAGTGATTTTTCCGAAACATTTTTCCTCCCTCAGTGTCAAGCCTGACGTGATTTTTGGACGATCCCTAAACAGCCAAGGGAATAGATGACATGGACCAAGTATTCATGTACGTTACGTAGATACGTAATCGTTAGTTCATTGGGGTAATTTGAAATCATAATCTGACAGCACTTGTGCTTTATGTCACTTCCTTGATAACATAAAATGTTGAAGTTTTGTGTTCCAAGAAAAGCAAAAACAAGTTAGTGTTTATTAAAGACATTTTACTAGTTGGCATGGTTTTATCTGGATTGTTTGTAATGCTCCGTCTATATTTTTCTAATTAGTCCATCCATCCATCCATCAGCCTTTCGACGTCCACTGCTGGACATAGACCTCCCCAAGAGAACGCTCATATTTGGGGGTATAGTGCCGTAATCGCCACGCTTGGCAGACGGGTTGGCGATTGCAGTGGATGTTATTAATACTCGAGTAAGTGCTGTTGCCCACTCCCCCGTTACTAATCCAAAAATTTTGCGACTTTTCAGGTAGGTACCTATAATATTCCTGTAGTAGTAGATAATTGCGGGCAGTGGCCTAAGATGTCGTGTGTGTACCACGGCAGTATTTTTTACCACCGATAATTCTAAACCTTGATCATCAAACTATACTTTCAACAGCTTTAGTGCATGCAGTATAAGAGCAAATCATCTGCCTATTACAATCTCATACTAATTAGAAACTTGCCGTGTGGGGGCCAGCTTTAGAATTGTCCCACCCCTCTCCACCCATGGGAGTCGTAAGAGCCAACTGGAGGATTAAGAGCCCTTTTACAAAATTGCATCCTTCTAAATTATGTATTAAAAAAGTAGCTTAATTTTTTAGTTAGCAATTTATTTTTTTATTGCTCCGTGAGTGTAATATATTAACGGAGTTACCTACCGAGTCTTATCAAGATTGCTCAATACAATTAATTCTATTAACCCTTAATTGGGCGCGCCTTAAAAGTAGCATAAGTGGTCGCGTGGGATGTGTAGCATCCTACAACTAGTTTATTAAAATAAAATCAGAAATCAATGCAAAATTAGACTTCAATTAATGAAAATATTTGAATTGCATATTAATCAACATTTAAACCCCTTTTTAATATAATTAATATATTTTTAAATAATAAAGAATATTTTTTATAAATACTGGTTTAGATTAATTCTAGTTAACGTAAAACGTTAAAATTTTGGCAGACTACGATCATATGATCATTACACACGTTTTTAGACACTGAGCATTCAATTTTAAAGACATCTAAAACAAAAGTGAAGTGGAGATTGGGTGTCACTTTTAGGTGACTGTGATAGCTTAGCGGTTCAGAGTACTTACCCGGATTGGTTGGAACGCAGGTTTGGATTCTGCTCGCTCAGCTCTATTTTTCCACTTTCACAAATAATTTGTCCATCCAGTCTTTGTTTTAGACCATAAATAACAAAGTTATCAATTATTCACCTACCGGGAAATTTAGTCTACACAAATAATCACCGGGGGTGTCATGCACCCCAAACATGCTCTCTAAGCCCAACCGTTCACGATCTAACACCGTTCGCGACTAAATTGTAAACGTCAAACGTGCTACCTAGAAGACCAGCGCCCTAAATTAAGATTTTAAGAAGTTATTAGCCTAGAAACTTGCGTTAGGGTGTATGACTTTGGATGGATAATTTTTTTCTATTTTCTGGAATTAAAGAAATTTAATTAATTAGGTAGTATTTTTTTTTAATTGAAAAAAATCGGACTTATTTTTTGCATTATTCAAAACTAATCAATCAATGAATTTTAAAAGAATGTTGATGAATAATAAAATATATAAACTATAAGTAAAATTCCAGTATTGGAGCGGATTTTTTTCCGGTGCCCAGGAGCGGCATTAAGTTTAAATCCGGCCCTGTCCTACCTTTTTTAATTTATTACCTCAAACCAAGAAAAAACTTTACTGATCACTACGAACAATCCAGTGAAGCCATATAAAACAATGCTAAAATGAAGTATAAACCACGAGTGTTACCAGAGTATATAAATTAATTTTTAACATAAACCACGAGTGTTACTAGAGTATATATTAATTTAAATTTATCCCAAATGACTCGACGATTTCGTACCTACGTACTTTTATACAGGATACAGTAAAACGGTATTTTAAAAAAGTAATATTTTTTTTAGCATAAAATAGTTTTAATTAATATGCAGTTATTTTTACAGCACAATATTTTATTATAAAATGGTAGACGTTATACGAACGTTGGGACGTGGAAGGCTAACTGGTCTGGTGTGTGGAAGAGAAGGGCCTGGAAAAGCTGACAGAGCAGAAAAGCGGTAGAAAAGGTAGCTACTCCTTCTGATACTCTATGCATCTGGTGTTGCTAGCATCCATAGGCTACGATAACCGCTTACCATCGGGGAGCTGTGTGCTTGTTTGCCAGTCTCGTAGTAAAAAAACTACCCGATTATTACAGTTGCCACTATTTCCTTGCTTTGCTTTGCTTGTTCCAGCATGAATAGGCCGGCTCGACGAAAGTACCATTCTCTCACAGAAGATCAGCGTGAAACAATTGTAGCTTGTGTAGCTACTCTTTGTAAATCTATGCCTCTGGTGTTGCTAGCATCCATAGGCTACGGTAACCGCTTACCATCGCGGAGCCGTGTGCTTGTTTGCCAGTCTCGTAGTAAGAAAAAACTACCCGATTATTACAGTCAGTGCCTTTATTTCCTTGCTTATTCCAGCATGAATAGGCCGGCTTGACGAAAGTACCATTCTCTCACAGATGATCAGCGTGAAACAATTGTAGCATAAGTAGCTATGCTTTGTAAATCTATGGTGTTGCTAAACATCCATAGGCTACGGTTACCACTTACTAACGGGTGGGCCGTGTGCTTGTTTGCCAGCCTCGTAGTATAAAAAGACTACTCGATTATTGCAGTTGCCTTGTACATTATTTAAATCTCCTAATTTATTGTTATGGTCGCAGACAAGCCAAGGCCCATCTGACGGTAAGTGATAACCGCCACTCTGGGGGATACAAAAATATTAAGAATACTGTCAAGACGCTGCTCTCTCTATTTCATTTCGCGGATGGTAAACGGATGAATGGACGGCTATTTCCCGCTACAAACAAAACACACTGAGGTGCCTCATGGTTAGTCACACGGCTAAGGGTGGTACTTACCAAAACTCAACATGACTACGACTGATAATGCACCAATGACAAACCGAATATATACATAGTGAACTTTCAATATCCACCGTCACAGTTTCTAGTGACCGTTTCTACGGTCTCACATTTCCATAAATAGGTAGGTACCTATAAAACTCTTCGTATTTCTAATACTCTATAGGTTTTAAAGTTGTGGTTTACATACAACGAACAATCCAAAGGTCTTATGGACACTCATTACTACTAGGTACCATGTGATACTACTAGGTACCATGTGATACTACTAGATACCACGTGATTTTTTAAGTTCAAGTAATAAAAAAAACTAGACGTCGCGGGACGTTTAGCAGATGTGAAAACATCGAAATTATTTTGTAGAAATAAAAAATGATCTTAATTTGACAAAGTACTCCTCAAGACGAATCAAACGAGTATAAACTCGATAAGGTTGCGTCGTTTCATTACAGAGTTCCTATGGCCACATTCTAGCTCCATCATCAGACCCTGGATACCATCTAAAGACAAAGTACTCGTCAAGACGAATCAAATGATTCCAAATTCGATGGGGTTGCGTCGCTTCATTACAGAGTTACTGTGGTCACCTTCCAGCTCCATGATCAGACCCTGGATATCATCTAGGACTGAAGTTCTAGTCAAGACATTTCAAACGAGTCCTAACTCGATGTTGTTGCGCCATTTAATTTTAGAGTTTTGCATGGCCACCTTCCAGCTCCATCATCAGACCCTGGATATCATCTAAAGAAAAATGTACTCATCAAGACGAATCAAACATAGCATCACGCCTGTATTCCCCGAAGGGGTAGGCAGAGGTGTATTACACACCCACGACTCGCCAGCTATGTTTAAGTCCCACGTAATAGGGGGCGAGCCTATTGACGTCTACCCGGCGCATTTCCAAACTCCGGGCTGCTACTAAGAATTTTTCATATTTTTTTTTTACGAAAAATCTCAATAATACTGACCGACCCGGGGATCGAACCCGAGACCTCATGATCAGCAGTCGCTTACACTACCGCTGCACCACAGAGGCAGTTAAACGAAAAAAAAACGTGTCCAAACTAGACGGGGTTGAGTCGTTTCATTATAGAGTTACCGTGGCCACGTTCCAGCTTCATCATCAGCCCATGGATACCATCTAGACACAAAGTACTCGGCAAGACAAATCATACGAGCCCAAACTCGATGGGGTTGCGCCGTTACATTATAGAGTTCCTATGTTCACCTTCCAGGTCCATCATCAGATCAGCTCATGTCATCATAATATTGCATTGTCACGTGATATACACGCGTGTAAAATTTCAGCTTAATCGGAAACCGGGAAGTGTATCAAATTTAACTCGCAAGATTTGAACGGGACAAGTACAATAAAAGCGTCGCCACGCTAACAGCCGATTTTACCCTCCCTCCGCATTAGATGTTTCACATCAATAATCAATTATCACCTATAATGGATTATACTTACGCAGGTAAACTTCGTGAAATAATTCGCAAAAATAAATCTCGACCCAGCAATGTACCTCATCGTAACACTAACAAGCCCGTATTCATACATCAAGACTTAAGCAAAGACAGGCACGTGTTCATGAGAATTGATACAGTCAGGAAGCCATTACAAGCCTCGTATGAATGTCTTTACCGTGTATTACACCGTACAAGTAAGGCGTTCTTCACCATTCAGTTACCTAACCGTCAAGAAAACGTATCAATCGACAGATTGGAAGCAGCTAATTTGAAGATGATGATACCATACCTCATAACCAAGATACCTCAAGCAACACCTGTACCAAACCCTTACCAGTACCAGCCACAGCAGTGACAAACGCCACCTATTCACAGTCCATAGCAAGCAAACTCGCTCCGGTCGCCATATCAAGCTGCCGATACGTTTCACTGGAAGGGGAGCTTTGTGGCGTACATACAACGAACAATCCAGAAAGTTCTAGTAAAGTACACAACAGATTCGAACAGACGCGGAACACCAGTAAGTTCTGGAAGTACGCGCGTCGCGGTCAGGCTGCGGTGTAATTGGTCCAACGCAATTCACCGCGCTATACCTATATAAACCAATCCGTGGGTGCCAACTACCATCAAAACAATTTATGAAACGGTGTTCCCGTAGTTTCTTTGACTCCGCCATTACTCACGTCAACCCTCTAGTGGTTGAGTCAGCTAGGTACAATCCATCTAATATATCGCGCGTACGCAGATCGCGAAATAGCCTCGACGAAATAACTCACGCTCAAAACAGATCATACACAGCTCGCGCAGCTGCTACTACAAGTAATTATCCACGGTTTCGTCCCCCTCGACGGGGGCGAAAGACGTGTCGCGGTCAAAACATAAACGTGGGAACTCCCACCTTGCCAGCAACGGCCCGAACCGAGGCTCGCGAGCTTAACCCACAGGGGGTGCCCTTGGGTACCGTTGTTTAAATATTGGGTTGAGAGCCCTCTGCGCTCACCAATTGTCCGGGTAAGGTAACTAGTAACTATTCCAATATATGACGGCCACCTCTAGTCCACGTGTTTTTTAATTCAACTGCTAGGTATTAGCTGCTCGTGCAACAAAATAATTATTGATAGGTAGGTACAGGAATAATTTCCGCCGTTGCTAGTCTAAATATGGCAGTAATTTCTTGTGATGACTGATGATTCTTTTTGTTAAGAATTTCATAGACTAATTTTTCAGATGAATTTTAATTTCTTTCAACGAGAAATAAGTAAAGATCTTATAAAGCTGGGTGCCATTTCTCAATAGGCTCAACTCCTCAGAAACCACAACCGAGTGTAGGGATTAGTCCATAAAATTTATACGTTCATGACGTATTTTAATAAATTGTATTCTAGGAGAAAGCTATTTTTTTCTCTACATAACAACACACAGTTGCATATCTGGAAGTGGCCGCAAATAAGTTGCCAACTGATGACATCACAAGCTCTTTAAGAATAATAACTCCTCTGAAAAATAAGTCAAGGAAATTAAAAAATGAAACGTAAAATTACAAAAAAACAATTACAAGAACTTGCGACTATATTTGAACTGGCAATCTAGCATAAACATATTCGTCTATTAACTATAGGTAAAAACTGCATTTTAATTGAAATTCATTGCTGGAAGCGAGAGTTGGTTATGCAAAAAAGAGCATGAGAGTAAAATCAGTGTGGTGTCGAAATACGATCTCTGCCGAAAATCTGTGGAGTGAGGCTGACCAACCGAATTCGTAACGATGACGTAAGAGCATAATGGAGCGAGTAGGTATGAAAGAGAGTATTGGTGTAAAGATGCGAAAGGGAATGCTTCGATGGTTTAGACATATTATGGAAAGAATGCCGGACCAGCGACTGGTTAAGAAGATATACAATGCGTAAGTGGAAGTATGTAGGTACAGAGGGAGACCGAGATCTGGAATGAATAGGTTAGGTATGTTCTACTATAAAACATTTAAACATGTTTAACGGTAATAACAACATTTATACTAAAATATTATAATTCAATTTTACCTAAGTTAATGTACCTATACTATCTTTGAAAGGAGATTGCCCACAAAAGTGTTTCATATTGTGTAATGTTGTACATTTACGAAACTTACCTTAATTTATAGCGTTTTATGTGTACATATAATTACCAATAATACAAATATCTCTAGTTCGCCGGATTTTCGTGAAAAAAAATAAGAAGTTTATCAAATTAGGTTATTTTTGAAATAAAACTACGTTTACAACTCCTCAGAAACCACAACCGAGACACAACCGACAAATAATTATCACTTTAAAGTACCTACCCAGTAGATGGTAATTGGCTCGCCCCTTACTCGAATTATCAAAATAGGTACCTAATTAAATTACTTTTTAATTAGCAGATTTTTAGCCGTCGAAGTTATGACTTGGTATTTGAGAAGGTATTGTAAATTTTAAAAACTTAATTATTTGAAACCAATTTTGTTTGTGTATCGGGTCTCAATATAAAACGAAACCATGTATGGGCACTCTCCTTTATTGGTTAACTACAAAATAAACTCCAAACTGCACTAGCTAAAGTTGCCAAACTATTCATACATTTATTTTTATTTTTTGACCATAGTTTCGACTTTTAATTGATCCAAGATGGTATAAATGCTAAAGATGGCGAACAAATATTCACCTTCATGAAGCTCTGTGTAGGAGCAATTGTCTTTTTATTTGATAATCTTCGAGTTTCTTGATTCATTTACTTCTTCACAGTATACATTTGTAGAACTATTGTGCCAATGACATACTGTAAATGATTATTATATAATCTTATAACCATTACTAGACCAAGAAGCAATGACCATCAAAAGTTTAAATAAATTAAAAAAAAAATATTTTTTATTAATACCTCGTTAGGGACTGGTAACTTCATGGGTATAAAAACCATTGACTACTGTGATCTTATTAAAGATTTTAATTTTTTCCTTCAACTTCTGTTCTCTTTAGCTCTTTTAATTTCTCTTCAAAGAATTGTTTTCTATGCATTAAAGCCAGTCTAGGCTGTCTTATATTGAAGTTTTCATTGCCCAATTTACTGTATCTTTGTTCTCCTTCTTTGCCCATCAATTCACGAAGAGCTTGATTTCTATTCAAAATTTTTTCATAAAATATCTTTCCACTTTCCACATACTCAGGTCCTAGCTCAGATAATTTCTTATCAGTCTCAGATTCATAATAAACCTCAGTCATATCTTTGAAAAGGAAATATAATCCTGCACCAAACGTACTCAAGATCATGTATAGAGTAACTCTCAAAAGGACTGGTCTGCTGTAGAAATCCATTCTTTTATTAAGGTTTTGTGCAAGATTGTACACAAAAAATAAGGTAGCAAAAGGATAAATAGATTCATAAATGATCTTGTTATTCTGTGTCATTAATATTTCTCTACATATTGCAAACTCTTGAACTTTTTCAGGCAATATAAGGGCATCCGCTAATTTTTTTCCAATTTCTGAAGTCCAGTCTACCTGTTTTTGGTTAACCTGAAACAAATTAACTCTTTTTTACTTTGGTACACAGGATATAATTTATAAAAAGGTTTTTTGTATGCACCACCTACTAACTTAGAGGTTCACTCAACCGATACGAACATGGCTTTTTTCAGTACTCATAGAAAAACAACTATTAATAACTGCGCTAATCTGTGGCTTATTAGGAGGAATAATAGAATTACTTTTTACTAGTATTTGCCTATTTATCCACAGGCAAAAGAAAGTTTTTAAATTATAGCTTTGGTTCGTGACGCCGTGTGGGGCCGGCTTTAGAATTGTCCCATCCCTCTCTACCCACGGGAGTCGAAAGAGCCGACTGAGGGAATACCGGGAGAGTGGGCAGCAGCACTCCTTCGAGTATTAACAACATCCACTGCGATCGCCAACCCGCCTGCCAAGCGTGGCGATTACGGCATTATCCCCCATAATGAGCACACAGTTCTCTTGGGGAGGCCTATGTCCAGCAGTGGACGTCTAAGGGCTGATGGATGGATGGATGGATTGGTTCGTGAAACAATACTGATATGATAAAATATATACACGCACCAATTTTAAATTCCAATCAGGAACTATCAAACAAAAAATCTATGAAATTCGGTTCAGTAGTTTTTCTGTGATGCGCGAACAAACAGACAATAAAATTATTCTTAAAGTAAAGTTTAAGAGTTTAGACGCGCCTATAGCTTAATTAGTACAGTTATTTATTGCTCATATATCTTTTATAATAGGGGAGCCGACGGTGCTAAATGGGGAGTTACTCAAGCGTCATAGAGACCTATTGGGTTGCAAAGCTTAGATGATAAGAAAAAAAATGTTATATAATGAATCCTTTTCATAGATTTTCAAATATGTAAAAAAATACTGTTGCATGGACATACCTACTCGAGTGCATCAGATATTGATAGCATCAATGTCCTACGTATTTTTAATAATGTAAGTATGTTTGTTTATCTGATCGTTTGCATGATGCGGGTGGTGGAGGTAAGGATGAAAATTAAAAAAAAATTAATCGAGCGCCTCAGATTTTCTAAGGGGATGTTAACTGAACTCAAGGCCAGTCGGGTCAATACAACTCATAAGCTCTCGGACCATACTCTCCAACTCATCGAAAGGAGAAAAGAAATGACCGATTGGTCATCACCCTCAGCCGATTTGTCCTGTCTAAGGCGGTTAAACAGACAGATCTCCAAGGCTGTGCGACAGGATATTCGCCAATTTAATACAACCCTTATTATATAGGCGATAGAGCGGAACCATAGCTTGAAGTGTTCGCAAGAGATCTGTCTGTCAGCCAAAGCGATTTGACTAAGCTGAAGACAAACGACGGCACTGTCATTTCATCCCGAGCTGATATCTTAAGAGGGGTCCACCGGTTCTATGGACCGTTGTACAGATCCCAGAGTCCTGTTGTCGGCTTGGTCCAAGATCCCAGATCCAAGCTAACTCGGCACTTTATTGAAGATATCCCGGACATCAGCTTGTACGATAGCAGAATGGATCTCAAACAACTAAAGAACGGAAAGGCACTGGGAGACGACGGAATTACCACAGAACTTCTGAGAGCAGTCGGAAAGCCGGTCCTAAAAGCTCTTCAGAAGCTGTTAAATTTCGTCTTTCTCGGGGACACGTTCCAGAGTCGTGGATCAGGTGGTGATGCTAGTTTTTAAGAAAGGTGACAGAACCCTCTTGAAGAATTTTTGACGAACCCCGCTTTTTTTTCCCTTTAGCCACGTCTATAAGTTGTTTTTAAGGGGCCATTACAAATCGACTTACGCGCAGTTTTTAGTGACTTCCAGCCTGCCGAACAAGCTGGTTTCCGAAAAGGCTACAGTACCGGAAAGCACCTCCATACGCTACGCCAGCATACACAGAAAACCGAGGTATATAATCGGCCTCTGTGTCAAGCGTTTATGGACTACTTTGATTCGATCGAAAGTTGAGCGGGGCTCCCTTCAGCGGTACCAAATTGACTATCAGGAAAATCGAAGTGCTGAAGTGCTTGTATAGAAACTCCAACAAAACCCATGTCAGTCCAAGTTCAGGACAAGAGTACGAACCGGATTCAACTGCAGAGAGGTGTTAGACAGGAAGACGTTATGTCACCGAAACTCTTCACCACTGCACTGGAAGATGTCATCAAGGTCTTGGACTGGACCGGATTCGGCATCAACATCAATGGCGAATACATCACTCACCTTCGATATGCTAACGATATCGTAGTCGTGGCAGAATCTCTGGAGGACCTTGGACCTCAATGTTCTCAGCAGAGTTTCCCGACTAGTAGGTCTCAAAATAAACATGGACAAGGCGAAAGTAATGTCAAATGTCCATGTCATTTTAGCACCGGTCCCAATCGGGCGTGCGCTTCTTGAAGTTGTTGACTATACCACTATATTTAGCTGTGACAAACCAGTAGTAGTCCAGTTAAGTAGGGGCACGACTTCGAGAAAGAGGTCAATCGACGAATCCAACTCGGCATGGCAGCGTTTGGGAAGCTAAGGAAGGTCTTCTCGTACAATATTCAGCAGTGCCTGAAAACGAAGGTCTACGACCAGTGTTTTACCAGTAATGACATAAGGAAACAGAGACGTGGTCTCTAAATGTTGGCCTTGTAATAAGGTTCAAAGTTGTTCAGAGCTCAGCGTGCCATGGAGCGGGCTATGCTCGGTATTTGCCTACGTGATCAAATTCGTAATACGGAGATCCGTAGGAGAACAGGAGTGACCAACATAGCCCGCCGGGTTGGCATGCTTAAGTGGCAATGGGCAGGCCACATCGCTCGACGAACCGACAACCGTTGGGGAAAAAAGGTTCTCGAGTGGCGACCACGTATCGGACGTGACGCACCGTAGGAAGGCGGCCCACCAGATGGACCAACGATCTGATCAAAACCGTAGGGAGCCGTTAGATGCGGTCGCTGCAGGACCGCTCCTTGTGGCGCTCACTTGGGGAGGCTTATACCCAGCAGTGGACGTTGACAGGTTGATGGATGTAAGGCTGATGTATGGAAGGTTGATGGATAGAAAGAGTGGGCAATTAAAAGTAGCATTTGTTTATTCGAATAACTCGAATATTTTTCAAAAATGAAACGAATATTAAATTACTAAAATTTTCGTATATTTGCAAGCCCTATTTGTAACCCTCGCACTCCCTTTCATCACGCTCAAATAGTCAGATTTTCAAAACATATTCTTATTAGCTCGTAATCAACCCACCTTACCTTAATCTGACGCGCTTTAATATTTCTGACCATCGATTTTTTTTATCTGATGAGCTGCCCTAGACGCACGTTACTATATAGAGGGCTTATATATGGTACAGATACTCAGCAGGATGCAAGATATCCTCCCTTATGTTATTTTGCCGTGCTCGGGTAAATCCCAAAATCCCTTCTGCGGCTCCCCTACTATGAACAGACAGAGCTGTACAGACACAGCTCTGTCTCTGTTACAGCTTAATATCATTGATGTATATGTATATAAGACCCAATGCTTAATATACATAATTTTGGAAAGGGACTGATGAACGGTTGTCCTTAGAGAAATAGAATAGAGAGTTTATCTATTAAACTTATTTACAATAAATTGTAATATACGGATCTTAGGAAAAACATATTCAACAATAGCTTATATGGAAGCCAAGTTAATGCCATGCTCATAGATCCGTTTTCGCAAGAAGCAAAAAAGCGGTATAGATTTTGCCAGATATGTATGATAACACGACAGCGCTTCCATGCATATACCTCTGCATTAACCCATGAGGCTGGCATAGTCGCCTAGTGGTGCCTGAAGCCTCGATCAAAATATTTTATTTATTAGGATTTCCAAAGACAAGTAGGTACTCTGTTTAAATAAAAATCTTAGATTAATGATATATCTAGATAGACTCGGCATTGTAAACGCGTCCAAAAAAATTGGGGTGAGCTTGTCATCCCAATCCTAACAGTCAATCGTGACGTCACTTGACAAGGTCATATCCAGGAGCAATTATGTGTCATTTAAAATGTCAATGTGCGTAATTAAAGTGTGCCGAAACTACAAAAATCGGAAAATTAGCACTAAAGATGTATCTTATCATCGGTTAGTAACATTATTTCATACAATAAGTGGGTAAATAAGTCATTTAAATATTCCGAAAATAAATTAATTTTAGTTCGTATTTTTTATGTGATACCAGTTTATGAACTTAAATTTCCCGCATAATCTTGCAAAGTCGATGATATTTTAACGATAGAGAGTAATAGAAACATTACCTAACATAATTATTAGCGTTTTTAATGGATCCATAAAGCTGTACAGTGTTCATTTTCGGAATTAACTACAATATTACTATTTGTAATATTATTATTTATTTTAATGATGAAGATTGTTTACATTTTTAAATTTATAATTATCGTGGGTTATAGTAGTATTCTCAGTAAAGAAGAGGTTATATACAGTATATATTTATATATACTGTATATATATATATAATAATTGACTATATACCTACGAAACACCCCATAATTTAATGGAACTACCACTGAAACTGGTTTCATTACGCACGCACACAAACACAAATTGCACAAGCGTAATGACAGCTGTCACGCACACTAGCATAATAATTCCCGCCCGATTTTTATGACGTTTATAAGAGTGACACTCCATCTAGATAAAGATTAATCTAAGATAAAAATAATCATGAACATTTAATTAGACCCAACTGCCTTGTTACTTAAAGGAAATTACAGCATACTCCTTTAAAGTGAAAAGTGACACCATTTGATAAGATGATCTGAATATAAGTTCTTTTACAACATCACAACACATTTAGCAATTTGAAATAGGAACTACGAGAGCAGTAATATTAGTACCATACCGTTTTTATGAATTAAATAAATTAATTTTAAACAAATTACCTTTATGTCATCTTTCTCTATGTCTTCTAAGCTCTTGTAATTAAAATTAACTGGTATACCTACTGCTGCACCAAATCTTGAATAAACGCTGCCTGAAATTATTTGAATAGATAGGTAGGTAACTTTATTAAAGTACACATTGTACAATATTAACATTAATTTACATTATATATAAGACTTAGTAGTGAACTACTTGCTACAAAAAGCAGTACCTGTTCGGGTAGAACAGACAGATTGGCAGACAAATAAGTTTAAATTGATATTTGAGTATATTATTACACAATAGCACCTACGATATGATATTGTAGGTACAATAGTAAGAGATCCGAATGCAGAATTAGTATGTTTATCAAGTAGATGCTAAAAACCTATTTTTTTACATAAATTTATGAATGGCCGCTAGTATTTTTACATAAATTTATGAATGGCCGCTAGTATTTTTAATTAAAATAACATTATATGATTTTTGAAAAAATAATTCACTTGTTTTTTAAATAAAATATTCACTTGACAGCAATATAATTATGTAAAGACTTCAAAAAATCACATTTGCCATTGGGCACTTGGCCTCACCTCTTGGCAGCCAGGTGTAAATAGGTATGATGTTATATTTTTACGTTCATAATGTACATTCATTATTTTTATATCAAATTAGCTATAAAATAAAGCTATTTTTTCTGTGCATGATGATATACGGTTGCTTAAGTAAATCTAGCCGAAAATAACGATTACTGGCAGTTAAAGATTATTAGATATTAAGTCCATCCATCCATCAATCAGCCTTTCATCGTCCACTGTTGGACATAGGCCTCCCCAAAATGGAGGGCTTTACCATAATCGCCACGCTTGGCATGCGGGTTGGCGATTGCAGTGGATGTTTTAGTACACAGGGGAACGCTGCTGCCCGGTCCCCCGGTAATCCTTTAGTCAGCTTTTACGACTCCCATAGGAAGAGACGGGGTGGAGCTATTCTTGGTGCCGGCCCCACACGGCATATTAAGTATGAGGTGATAATAAATAAAAAATTTCACGGACATTTCACACAACATCCTCTGGTCCCAAACTAAGCTGAACGCTTGTGCTATGGGTCTGGTACCCAAAGGTCAAAGGTAAATAAAGAATATTATTTGAGCGTTATGCGGCGTTTAAGAGAGCAAATTCGACGAAAAAGGCCAGACTTGTGGAAAGAAAATTCTTGGATTTTGCACCAAGATAATGCGCCTTCGCACAAGGCCATCTTTGTGAATGAATTTTTGTCCAAACACTCAACAAATACCATCGAGCAACCACCATATTCACCAGATATGGCTCCAGCCGACTTCTTTCTTTTTCCTAAACTCAAATTACCACTTCGTGGCACCCGTTTTCAATCGGTAGAAGACATAAAAGGAGAATGAGAACTGAACTCCATTCCGGAAATAGCGTTTAAAAAATGTTTTGATGATTGGATTATTCGTTCGCGTAAGTCTATCGTTTCTGAAGGAGCATACTTTGAAGGTGATAAAATAAATTTGGATGAATAACAAAATTTTTGTATATTATTGATCTCTTCTCGGTACTTTCTTGACAGAGTAGTATTATGACGGGCCACGTGGTGTAGTAGTAGGGTAGTGTAACCTGTCACATAGCAACGTGCTACAAATACGGGTTGCATACAAATTCGAATATTACAAAAAAATCCCGTCCCGGATCACGGTCGCTTTCCCGCGGCTCCCGCCTCTGTGTGACGAGGCCTTAAGTAAAATCATGCAAATGCGCGAAGTCCGACAAGATGACATAAATCACTTGATAGAGTTTGCGGCAGCGGTACAGAACATCACGGCCGTTATGACGATGACTAGAGAAGACGGCCATCTAACCAATCCCTGTTTGATACGCGGCATTGTTAACAAATTACCGTCTGTACTCAAATATCAATGGGCAATGCACGCTTCTAGCTTAAGAGTCAACACTATTACCCTAGTCGCACGTCTCAGACTGGCTTATGACAATTAGTCATGCCGCCACCTGCATCGCTCCATTGTCAGATAAGACCGCTGATAATGTAAAATCGGCTATCAAGCAAGACTTTAGATCACTTAAACCTGTGATGACCACGACACGACCATCGCCGGACCGACAGATACCCATGTGCGTGCTCTGCAACCGCGAACATCACGTAAGTAACTGCGATGACTTCAAGCGCATGATGACGGAGGACAGATGGAAGCTTGTTACTGAGAAAAGGCTTTGTTTCTCTAGTTTGTCCAACAGACATCAGCTAAAGACGTCCAAGAGAAAAGTGAAATGCTCTGTTCCTGACTGCCTGCTGTTTCATAATACTCTACTGCATGCTGCACCACGCACTGTAACGAGTGATAGCGACGCCGTTGCGAACAATACCGACAGAATGGTTACTACTTACACCGACATAAATTCGCATGTACTATTGAAAGTCGTACCAGTTGTAGTGTCGGAGACGAAAGGCGACGTCAACACATACGCACTTTTGGATGAAGGAGCTGCCCTGACCCTGGTGAACACCTCGCTGCTAGAGAGAGCTGGCATCACCGGACCGACAGCTAGTCTACGTATCTGCGGCGCGTATGGCATGACAACAACAGAGCCGAACTCGAAAATTGTTTCATTTAATATTCGTGGACTTAGATAACAAAAAGTGTACGGTGTAAATAATGCTCGTTCTGTAAATCATTTGAACATATGTGTAGATAGTTTTTGTTATAAAAAAGTTTTAAATAAATATCCATATCTGACTGACTATGTGACTGACTACGACGTACGACCTTGAGAGAATTGAACTGTTAATAGGACAAGACAATATTGATTTGATTATTACTCGACACATAATACAGACGTAAGACTGAACTTCTTATATTTAAGACTGACTTAGGTTATGTAAGTTCATGGCAAAGTAGGACACGGTAACACACCGGACGACACGACAGTTCTACATGTCTGCCCCTGTGAAGAGCTACATGACATAGTCAAGCGATCTTTCTCCACAGAATCCTTCGGCGTGAAGCAGACCGGTGACATTCCTCTCTCAAAAGAGGACAAACTTGCGCTCGATATTATGGAACGGACCACCAAACTTTTGCCTGAGGGAAGGTGGGAGACTCGTCTTCTCTGGAAGTCTGATGAGGTTAAGCTCCCCAGCCTGCCCCCGGCAAAGAGCCGACTGACTGGTATTCAGAAAAGGATGAAAAGGTACCCAGAGTTTGCAGCACAATATAGGGCGAACTTCGAAGAAAACGTGGTTAAGGGGTATGTTACAAAAATTCTACCGCAGGACGCCGTGACCGAGACTCGCGTCTGGTACCTACCACACTTTGCAGCTTTTAATCTCAATAAACCTAGCAAGCTGCGAATTGTTTTGGACTGCGCAGCCAAATCGGAGGGCAAATCTTTAAATGACTTCCTATTACGCGGCCTGGATTTCTTGACATCGTTACCTGCAGTTTTGTTAGGATTTCGCATTGGAAGGTTGGCAGTAATAGCAGATTTACAGGAGATGTTTCACAGAGTCATTATCAGACAAGAAGACCAGCACGCCCAGCGAATGCTGTGGGATGAAGACACCTACGTTATGAATGTAATGACCTTTGGTGCTGTGCGCTCACCCCATCAGCACAATTTATTAAAAATTAAAATGCCCGCAGATACATGACGACGAAACCGGAGGCATTCAAGGCGATTGTCGAGCATCACTACGTTGATGATTATATTCATTCATTTGATGACGAAGACGATCTAATCAAAGTGGTAGATGACATAGTGCACATACACGCTTCGGGCGGTTTTTAACTTACGGAACTTGATATCAAACTCCAAGCGACTTCTGACTCATTTACCCACACACAAGCTCGCACCGAGTAGCCTGAAGATTATTTCAGACATTAAAGATTACCAGGTTAAACGGGTTCTTGGTATACGCTGGGACCAAGAGACAGACAACTTAATTTTTCATTTAAAGTTCACAAAGATAAGCGAGAATCTCAAAATGGGTGAGAAGAGACCTACCTAGCGCGAGGTATTAAGACTTGTCATGTCCATCTTTGACCCTCTAGGACTCCTGCTGTATGTAACAGTGAAAGGACGTATTTTAATGCAGAACGTGTGGAAATCACAAATAGCCTGGGATGATGAAATTGATTCTAGTCATTTTGAGAAATGGAAGTCCTGGCTTAATCAATTACGGAAGATTAGAGAGTAGTCAGACTGCGGCGCTGGCTGTTCACTGTCGCGTGTGACAAACGGAACCCTCCGGACCTGCACGTGTTCTGTGACGCGAGCAATCAGCTTGCATACTTACGCGTTAAGACGACTGACGGCAGGTGGTATCAGAGATGCGCAAACTAAATCACCAATGAGATCAGGGATTTATAAATCTTTTTCTTCGAAAGATTTAAATCACTCTTTTAAATCTTTAACTCTTTTAAATCTTTGGTTACGAATGACGTTATTCATTCAGTTGATCATAAGTGATGCAAATATCTATTGATTCATGTAGTTATTCTCTCATTCGCTCAAGTTGCAACCGGTTTTGAGCTTTTTACTAAAACGACAGAGAGTCTAAGTTTCTGTGTACCTATCGTCATTGTATTTCAAAAGAGTGCGTTTGTGCGTGCCTACAACTTATGTTATCTCTTTTCAATTTACAATATCCTTTATCTATTGTCTCATTCTAAATCTACGTCCATCTTTCCACTTCATCTATTCAATCCTAACGTAGTGAGCTAGTGAGTTAAAGATGTATTTTCGAAACCAAAGATTTAAAGAGTGATTACGCATTTTGAAAGATTATACATCTTTTGTATCAATCACTCCTGAGTTACACATCTCTAGGTGGTATGTGTCTTTTGTCATGGCACGTGCGCGTGTCGCACCGCTTAAAGCAATGAATATCCCTCGGCTCGAACTGCAGGCGGCGTTATTAGATGCGAGGCTAGCTCATAATTTAAAGAAACATATCAACATTACTGTGACTTTTTGGTCTGACTCTAAAATTGTGCTCAGCTGGATTCGTTCTGACAGTAGTCACTTTAAACCCTTTGTTGATCACCGTGTTAGCGAGATCACCGAGATAACTAATGTCCTTGACTCCAGTCCACCTCCAGGTGGGTGCCATCAGCCCTGAACGCCGCTGATGACGCCACACGGGAGATCATTATTGAAGATAACACACGGTGGCTATAGGGACCACCCTTTCTTCAAGAATTGGAACAATAATGGCCAATAGAAAATGACAACGTTATTCTCGATCCTGACGACCTTGAGGTAAAAATCTGTGCTCTAAATATAGTGACCATCGAGCTACCTGATGTCCGTTGGTTCTCGAAGTACTGGAGACTTATTAGAAGTACTGCTTGGTTCCTTCGTGCAGTTAATAATTGGACATATAAAGGAGCCATGTGTCGATGCGAATTGGAAGCCGGTGAAATTAAAGCAGCTGAAACAGTCTGTATCCGAGAGAGCCAACGACAAATGTTCTCTGATGATATAGAGAGCGTAAAGAAAATGGGATACGTCAACCCTAATAGTATGATTAATCTTTAGTAATATTAATATCTACCATAAAATTTAAAGAAGTTTGACCTCAACCGCGCGTAAAGGTTACACACACTCGTTTATTTTGCACAACACACAAAACTTCTAGACAGATTTTGATGCAACTTGTTTTGGTTGATAGCTCGTACTGAGATCTTACAATTGGTATATGTTTATCCTACTAATATCTCAACAACCTAGGTTATAACCCAAGCATTGGCTTTTGTGTACAGCGGAGCTACCGGCAAATGCTAGTAAGGATTAAAATAAATATACTTTTCAGATAAAATTCCTCATTTGGAAATAGATACCTGAAGCAGAACTGAGCGAGTCTTTCGCCATAGAACATTGATACAGATAATATAACATAAAATGTGCCAAACTGCACAGCCTTATATTGACTAAGCAAGATTCTTATAAATCTATTTTTTTAAACTACCAAAATAATTTGATGTTTTGCAATTATCTGAAGCAAGATTAGAAACATATACATGATAATAATAACATATAAAAAAACTAAACTCACCAGCATGGAATAAATCATATCCAAAGACACTAAAGGGTTTAATCAGTTTCCTATGTAAGTCATCTGTTTTAAGGGCATCAAAGCATTTAGAAACTCTATTTTGGATTTCTTTATCTAATTCAACTGGCTTACCATTGCTAGAAATAAAAAAAAAATTTTCAATGTGCAGAAATTATAAATAAAAGTATTTATCAATAAAAGTCATCTATTAATTGTAATGCAATTAAAACAGTACTCACTTGTAGTAGTGGACAAAATCTTTATATTTTTCCAAAAGAAAGGTATTGGGTGCATATCTCATAACAGTACATGTAATTCCAGTAGCTGTAATAACAACGAAAGAAAAACGGCGGCCCGTCTCAGTTAAAAACCAAGATATTGCCGATCGGCTCTTCATATTTTAATAGTAATACGGTAATATATTTATTGCGGTATTCAATTCAATATTTTAGAAATTTCAGACAATGAACACAAGGTGAACCACAGAACAATATTACTTTTAGTATGATTACTTTACTCTTTACTCTATGAATATTACTCAAGAGAGGTGAACACAGTGCTGAGTGCTGCTATCATTAGTTATGGAAATGATTGCTACTATTATTTCATTTTCATTGGATGAAATTAAAAAATAAAATCATATGATTTCACATGTGAAATTTCATTGACAATGATTTTTCATCCCACGTCACACGTTCCGTATGCTAGTATAAAATGAAGTAGGAAGTTTTGTATGAATACTCCTAACCAAGGTTTATTTTATCTATCTATTGATCTCATTTACACTAATCTAACATATGTACATTAACGCTATACATATACCTATACTGACTTACTAAATAAAAAATAATAATCTATATCTATATAATTACAATAAACTATGTACTGACTGATGTACAATGAAAGTAAGTAAATCGCAAACAATCATCGAAGACACACTCGACCGACTGAGCTGTGGTCTGCGATAACAATAAAATGTCATTTCATTTCATTCATGTAAACAAACACGTGATTTTCAGATCTACGACAAATGATTCCAAGGAAATTAATATTTTACGGCACTTAATTTAAAGTCTAATTTTAAAATACTCTTTTAGGGTAATCAAGATCAAAACTAAGGCATATAGTACTAAAACGCATGCGTGGTGCTACGCTCCGGCGACAAATCATCTAAATATAGTTTGTTCTTTCTATCACGCCAACAGTGAGCGTGATAGAACGAACAAACTATATACCTACCTAGTGGGCGCGATTCATCGCTCGCTAAGTCGCTACTCGCTCGATCCCGCGATTTCATTGGGTGTGACGTTTCACAGGCCAAATGAAGAGTGGTAGCAGATGCGAAGTATGAAAATTCATTTCATATGAACTTTCACATGCTACTTGTGAAATGTTTCAAGCTTAGCTATCATAGATAATTCACTTATATACCTGGCTGCTATGCTAGCAGAGGTCGGTAACTTCCCCACATCGACCTATCAAAAATATAATGCGCAGAAATGGTGCCATCTGTGTTAAAAGGAACTATAAGTTTTGCAATTGTTTTACATATCTGTTAATAGATGGAGATAGCTATAAAAACAATATTATTATAACATAAAACTATTTGGTAGAATAACAATTTATATTTACATATATTAATATTTATGCTGTGAATTTAAATTTTTAATAAAATAAAAAAATATTTTCGTTAACATTTTATAAATATTTTTTTTCACTGGTAACGTAAATGATGGCCAACACGACACTGACACTTGAAGCACGTTAAGTTTAAAACTTTTCTGTAATTCTGTTCATGTTCGTAGTTCTCTGTTCTCTCTAATAATCTGATTTGCGCTCTTTTACGACTTTTGGACTGTGCTTAATTCTTAATATCTGCTATAAACGATTGACCCTGCTTCTCCCTTGGACCCCATGATAAGATACGATAACGATTGACCCTACGCTGACCCTATACTGGACCTTGCTTGCTTTTGAGATTTGGTTTTGACGACAGTTTTTAAAATGCCAAGAAAGACTGCCTTTAAGTGCTATTTTGGATGTATTCCGTTCAAAGGTATGGTTTGTATAATTTACATTTTACAACATTATTTAAAGCGTAATGAATTTTCTGTTCAAGCCAACTGCTAATACTTTGCTTAAAAATAGCTATAAGTTTGTGCCAACCTTTCAGAAAAAGTCCATCACTTTCCTCCACCTGAATATTTAGAAAAATTTTGCCAATGGAAAATGGTGTTGAGTGAGGCAGACAAAGAAAAGGGTGATAATTACATATACATTCGTATATGTGATTACCATTTTGAAGAGTTTTATCAAACAACCACCGGATGTCTCACTAAAAATGCTGTTGCAACATTGAATATTGGTAAGTAGCTTCTATGTTGTACCATTGAACTTCATAGGATACTCTAATAATAAATTATAGTCTCAGTTAAAACTTGAATAAAGACTACCCCACTAACTAAATCATCATACGTTAAGTACCTGGGTGTAATGCTAAATAATAGACTGTCTTGGTTTACTCACTTGGAACTGGTATTAACTAGACTAAGAAAATTAATGTGGACTTATAAGATACTTAGACATTCAGATATATCTGGCCCTAGTCTAGTCAGTAATTGAACCTATATTTAATTCCGATATGGGGTGGCGCTGTGAAAACGAGAATTAGAGAGGGCTCGAAGAACCTACACAAATGTGGATGTATTTTCTACCCCACTACTTTACTCTGCGTCTATTAACAATTACAAAACTGTATATTCTGAACACTATCCTTAAAATTCACAAACAAAACAAACTCGTGGAAGTTATGCTGTAGAAAGATATGCGTAAATACAATTTATGTGCAAGCAAGTCAACATTATAATAATGCTAACAAGGTCTTAGGTATTTATAATTTTACACTTAAAAATGGTAAGAGTACACTCATAAAATGGCTCATGACCCTAGACTAAACAAGTTGAATCGCTAGTGAAATACACTGATATGTCCAAAACCCGCTGGCCTTAGAAATTTGGCAGGTGTGTTATTTGCTTAGTGTAAGTATCCACTAAGAAAGAGTTTTTCGAAATTCGTCCTTTATGAGGGTGAAATGGAGGATTAAATTTTCTATGATTCTTATTAGCTCGTCAATTAACGCACGCATTAAGGTTAGGTAGCTTAGTAAGTAGGTAACTAACATATAATGTTTGTTTCTGAGAAAAATATGTCATTTGTTGCCTGCAGGCGTCGCAGGTGAAGCCGCGCCCATAAGCTAGTTGGAATATAATTATATGTATATTCGATGTATAATTATACTTATCTATTTGAATCGGTATTCATTCACAATGTCAAATCTCCTGGCCTTATTTTGTTTTGTGTGGAACCCATATTATTTTGCCAAAATTAAACTCATTTAAGTTACTCCTTATAACAATAGCTATCTGCTAGTGAAAGTCTCGTCCAAATCGGTCTAGCCATTTCGGAAATTGGACAGAACAAATAGACAGACAAACAGACAAAAACTTAAAAAAAATGTAGTGAATATACTCTCATATATATTTAGTAAAAAGCTGTTATTTAGACATTACAAACGAAACATCAATTTTATTAAAAAAAAAAGTATTATTTGTATAGATAAATCTATATTTCATTTCAGCATCTTCATCAGCAACTTTGGAATCTTCTGACATGAATTCAGAAGCCACTCATAGTGAAGGTAAAGATATAAAAGATATATAGTTATTACTAGCTGACACGGCGAACTTCGTACCACCATATATTTTTTCATGAATAAATATTGCAATTATAAATTGAGATATAAAGTATTCTAATCTCTTAAGTTGGAACAAAACACACATTTTAAAAGAAAAAAAGTTAAAATCCATTCAGTAATTTCGGAGTTCATCCCGTACAAACACCGTGAAACTGGAATTATATATAATAGATATTATTTTATGAGAGTCCATGTCAATTCCGTTTGACACCCTTTTTTACAGAAGAATCATATTCACCATCTTCTTTTTAGTCATCGTTTACCTTTGTTGAAATGTAAAAGATTCATGTAATAATCATCGATGCAGCTTCAACATCCATTTTGAAAATAGTATTGTTTTACCACCTAGTCCATTATCATATATCTAGGTAAATCCTAGTGTAGCCACACCAATTCACGTGGTAATTTAAGTGGTAATACAATGCCATAATTATTGAGGTAAGAGGCGGTAGATGGTAAGGTAGTGTACTCGTAGTCCGTGTGGTGACGGACTGAGAATACAAGTGTCACCACCCCATTCTTTCCCACGGATGTCGTATGAGGCGACTAAGAGAAGTAAGCGATTATCATCCATTGCATGACTGGTGGTAGGGCTGGATACCAAGTGGGTGTACTCACTTGGTATCAGGCCCAAGCGGATTGGTAGCACCATCTCCCGTGTGACTGGCCATGAAGCACATCGTTGCATTTTGGCTGTAGCAGAAGATGGCCGCTTATTCTTTCATAAAGCCGCACCATTACAAAATATTGTATGTATTCTATGCTTGTAAGTACTAACCACATGATATTTTCCTTAAAGGGTCAATAAAAATGTGTGTGGCATTAGCATTTCATATATCGCCGCATAAGTGTGACACGTAAAGTTCTGTTGCAATAAACGTCTTGAACGAGACAATCAGCATATCATTACACCTTTACCTCATTTAATGTATGAACAGACGAGTGCCCCAACAAAGATAAATCACTAGGATACAAAAAGTAGAATTTTCTGCATTTTGTGAAAAAAAATATAATTATATCGATTATGTTTATGTAAGTCAGTTCCAGTGGTCTGCCAATACAGGTGGTGTGACGGCACACGGCGGGTATATTTAGGGGACTGAGGGCCCCTCACACCCCGTCGTTCGTTGCCCCAAAACATGTTTACCCGCTTTTACAAAAAAAGCCTATGAATAAAAAAAAAGTAATAAGCAAAACTGGGTTTCGCGCTAGTATACATATATCGCTGTGCGTGTGTGTGCATGACATATAGCCATATACATGAGTGTGTATGCAAGTAGTTTCCGGAATGGCTGAGAGATGTCGCTAGCATTCAATTTAAGGTAACAAAAATTTTCGCGAGCTGGCTCTCTTTTTCTGGTTATACGTATTACTCTTTGTATGCTAGCCACAGAACAGTTAGAGATACTGATGCTGGCCTTGACGTTGACAAATCTGTGATACCAACTCAAAAAATCTGTATCAATTAATTAGAAAGAAGAAGGATGCTCACGTTCCATACATTTGATGACCTGTCATTTTGTTTTTTTGTTAGGTGATGTACAATGATGTTTCGTGCATTATATTATCTATTGGCATTTCTTAAAATCACTGTGTGAGTATTTCATTATTTCGTAATCTGGAAACAATGTTATAGTGAAAACAATTTCCGATTTATAATTTACTTACTGTCAAACTCGTAGTCTCTCAAATTCTGAATTAGGGTTTCTAATCTATGACAAAAACTGATTTTTCGAATCGATTCGAAACTTAGCCTCTAAGATCGATGTATAATTGGATTCATGAGATCGATCTGTTGAAAATTGGTCGATTCTCATAGTCTAGTATGTTTATTTTTATAAGAATAAAACTAAAGCGTACAAAAACTTTCTCATATCGAAATATTCGGATATTATCGTACAATTTCAATGAAGATTATAAAACGGTAGAAAATAAAAACAGTTAAGTACTTATTTTATTATTTTAATTCAATAAAAATTGCACAACGTAGTTTTCGGGTGAATTATATATATTCCAATCATAGATTTAATATGATTTCAATCCTCTCGATATTTCAAAAAAGCTAAAACGATTCAGGCATTATCCACATAATTATTATTGAAAATGATAAAAAATTGTTGGTTAATGAAATATCGAATAAATGTATGGAATAAATAAGAGGTGATCCATTTCGAGGTTCCCTACTTTTTTAAAGAAAAAAACAGAAAATTCAGCTTTAATGGAGAATGTTTATTATCATTTGAAAGAACATTCTTTGGCATTTATTTTTTGAAGATTATGTCTATCAAATGTTAGCCGTTGCTACGTCGCAGATGGTCCATCCGTTGAGTCCAATTTTCGATGACTCGTTCGAGCATTTCGACTGGTAACAACAAAGTAATTAGGCCCATTTCTGGCTCAATGGGTATGTAAAACAAACAAAATTGCCGCATTTCGGACGAAGAGCAACCTGAAGAGATTCAAGAACTGCCACTTCATCCAGAAAAAACAACGGTTTGGTGTGGTTTGTGGGCCAGTGGAATCATCGGTCCTGCGACGTAGCAACGGCCAACATTTGATAGACATAATCTTCAAAAAATAAATGCCAAAGAATGCTCTTCTTCTTTCTTCGAATGATAATAAACATTCTCCATTAAATTTGAATTTTCTGTTTTTTTCTTTAAAAAAGTAGGGAACCTTGAAATGGATCACCTCTTACTTCACAGGAAATATATTTTTCTGTCGCTATCTAAGGCTAAAATCAAGCTAACTAGATATAGCCAAGCAGTAACACACAGTAGTTCATTATACGCACAGTATTAGTTTTTAGAAAAAGGACCAGTAAACCTACTGTTTTCAACACCGTGACACACATCCCGTCGTTCGGGGCAACGAACAGGGTAGTATAGGCCCCTCACCCACTAAATAAATCCGCTGTGTTGTCGCTTTGACCAGATCGGCAGTCCATCTGGTGGGGGGTCTTACATTGCGCCGTCCGATACGTGGTCGCCACTCGAGAACCTTTCTTCCCCAACGGTTGTTGGTTCGTCGAGCGATGTGGTCTACCCATTGCTACTTCAGCATGCCAATCCGGCGGGATATGTCGGTCACTCCCGTTCTCCTACGGATCTCCGTATTACGGATTCGATCACGTAGGGAAATACCAAGCATAGCCCGCTCCATGCCCCGCTGAGCGACCTTGAGCCTTGATACGAGACCAACATTCAGAGAACACGTCTCTGTTCCATATGTCATAACAACTTGTACCTACACAAATCTAATAGAAAAGAAGTGAAATTGTAATACATATTTATTTCATACATTTTAGTTCATAAGAAATCTTCCCCAACTACAGTATTGTTCCAAAATGCTACTGGAGCAGATATATTATTTTGATACCTCACCCATCCAAGGTACCACACCAGAGTCATGACGTGCGCGCAGCAACCCACAGTGTGAAGTCTCACTAGGGAGCTGCAGCAATATTCGCTTATGCCTTCTCTACCGTTAACACCATTATTGTTTAAAATATAGACATAATATTGCCAACTGCCGATGTGCCTTGATTTAATTTTTCCCCTCTAATCAATGTATTTTCCCCACTTGAATCATAACAATCCATAATCTCGTTTAATATAGCCATTGACCACCTGTACCACCATATGCATATTGTGACACATCTTCTGCTGTTTACCTGGGCAGTAGTTAATTGGTGTTCACCTTTACCAAGTGTATCTGTAAATATATATACATAAATCTTGTAATTACAGCCAAAAGGCAACAATGTGCTTCATAGTCGGTCACACGGGAGATGGTGGTACCAACCCGCTCGGGCCAAAGTGTGTACTTCCACTTGGTACCCAACCCTACCACCAGTCGTGCAATGGATAATAATTGCTGACTTCCCTTAGTCGCCTCATACGACACCCGTGGGAAAGAATGAGGTGGTGACACTTGTATTCTTAATCCGTCACCACACGGATAAATGTATGTTCCAATACAGATGATGATAGTATTATGTGTAAGTTCTATGCATTATATATGTCCCATTAGGAATATTTAAATTATGCTGAAGTAATTCTTCCCTTGGTTTATGATCTAATCCCAAGTTTCTTGGTTGACGTGGTGCTGTTATGTTTTCATCGATCTGAATATTCTCTACAGTAAAAGTTGAAGTCTGGTTCATTATAAAATGATTTCGTTTGTTGGCCAATGATCGTCCACACAACAAGCAGACTTCCATGTGACCACAATGAGATGAGACTGCGCACTAGTTTTGGATCTTCATGTAGCTATTTGCAGCTTGCATAGCTGTGTGAAAACAAGCCTCACAAAAATCCTCTTTAGAAATCAAAAAAAAAAAATATGTGTAAATGACAATAGAAATAAATAACAGAAGGAAGATTGCTTTAAGACAGGGTGCGAATTTGAAGTGACTTACTCACTTACTTATCATCTTGCCAAGTCCTTTGTGGGCCAGGCAGAGAAAACAGAGTGGCTCTATTCCTGCATACATCTCTAGCTTCCTTAGCATTAATAATTCTGACACTACCTTCCTTCAATACATGACCGATTTAGTTTAGGTAAGTGAGTCTCGGTCCCCCCTGTACCCACATCCTTCCACTTTCGTATTGTGTTTCTTCTTACACCAGTCGCTCGTCCTACATTCTTGCCATATGTCTGAATCATTGGAGTATCCCTTCCACATATTTACACTAATACCCTCTTTTATACCGACTCGCTTTTAAGTCACTTACTTACTATACCAAAGTTGCACAGTTCAAGTATTATGTAGGTACAAATTCATGTACATACAAAGATGTATTAATATTATTTTCATTTCTCTTTCCATTCAAGGTTTGCAGTACCTATGCAGCTAATAGAAGTTTTAATAAGCCATTGCCCAGTTATTATGAACTTGATTGTTGTAACAGTCATTAATGTTTCGTTTAGTTATGTACTATGTTTCTGAATTCAATAGGCTTTTAGGCATAAAATATAACAATCTTTTGGTCAAAAGACAATAAAATTTCGGTAGAAAGCAGTTTTAATTATTGTAAAAACATTAAACTTACTATGACAGGAGATATCCAGTTGCTGATTTAATTAAGCTGCTATCTTATATTTTGGTCAAGGACGAGACGGCGGCTTTGTGTATTCGATGAATTCACACATATATTGCAATTTATGCATTGTATCCGCATTATCAAAATCCGTGTCACACAAGCCGAGGTTATCGTAAGAGCAGGGTATCGGAGTCCGTTGTGAAACCAAAAGTCGTCGGTGGGAAGAAACCAATCAGAACGCTCAATAAATATCGGAGCAAAGATAAACGAAGGACTACAAATACAAACTGCAATGTAATATTATGGCATAAAAAGATTTCACTTTTTAAATAACTACCTTTGCCGGCTTGGCCTAGTCTTTTGATATTAACCGCTGTCATAGAAAAAAACATTTCATTTCACACTACTGTCCTTGAACGCCTTGATTGATAAGCTATAAAATCTTGTTAATTAGGGTAAAAAACATGTCAAAATAATCAACTAAAGCTAAGATTTTTCCGAGTGTCAGTCTTAGTGCAACTGGAAACGGAACGTTATTAATATGCGTTTATAGGCTGCGTTCATTCTAGTCAAAATTACTGTAACTTGGTGACATTTTTGAATAGTTATTATTTTTTTTCCAGATTGCCAATTTTGATAAAAGTATGTGTGTTATAATACGAAAAAAATAACCTTTTTTTGAGATATATATCATCTCTGTACACCTTTTCTCCTGTCAAAAATTTTTCAGTTCAAATATAAGCATTGTTCTTTATGAAATTACAGTTTTTAAGTTTGTTTGAAGATTACATAAATTGGTTTCTGTGAATCGTTGGTGTGCTTTGTTCTGTTATTGCGGTGAAAAGTCCCAAAATACATTACAAAAGGTGTGAATATTGTGTTTATCGATCTGGCTGAAAGATGGGTGATAAAGATGAAGTGATTAGATGGATTTCAAGATCTTTGTAATGAGGGTAGTCGATCTGAAAACAGAAAACCATGTTTTGGTTTTTATGTTTCAGGGTATTCAAAAAAAATATATTCTGGCCTGATAACTTATATTCAAAGACAGTTTACTTTTCCGAGTCACTTATAATTAGTGCTTAGCTTGAGAAACAGCCGTTTTATATATTTTTAATTGTCTGCTATTTTATATGTTTGATATTTTATATATTTTTTGAAATATTAAAGCAAACCCAGTCATTATTGTTTTTAATTACAATTTAATTAGTAATTTGAAACTCCCACTAGTTTTTCCATTAGATGAATCCATGATTCGTTGTTATCAGATTTTGGATAAATTTAATATTTAAACAAAGTACAATAATTATACAATCTTAATAGTGCGTATTTACGCCTTCGCTTCAACGGTATGACCCAGATGGCGCAGGTCGGTAAGAAAAAATGTATGGAGCCGTCATTCTTCTCGAGTAAAAATGTTCTGTGGACCATACTGAGATGCTGCACCAGGATGGATGTGTTGGGGTTGGACTACTACATCAAAATTATAATATTTTCCAGAAAATAAAATGTCCCCCTGAAACTTCAGTTTTCCTTGGAGAATGTAGGGGTGTATCATGGAAGCTATAAATTATATACTTTTATTTAAATTAAATAAGTCTGTAATCTTTTGTGATTCACTAAGTGCACTACAAACCTTAATAGGTAGGCAACCCTTTTAAATCTTGCCTCAGAAATTGGCTGATTCTCAATTCCAAACAGTTACTACTGAAATGTTTTCTTCTAAATTACACTGTCCACTTAGCTTGGGTTCTAGGTCATAGTGGAATACTTGGCAATGACAGGGTAGATAGAATTGCTAAAGACTCTGTAATCTGTGGTGACAAAGTTCCTTTTAAAAATTATGCTCAAGATCTCCTTCTTCTTCCGTGTCGTGACTTACAAGCTAAATGGACAAAAAGATGGTAGTTAAGCCATGGTTTTCTAAATTCAAATGTAACAGAAGAATAGCTTCGCCTATATCACACATGAGATTTGGACATTGCTGTTCTCCTGTCCACCTTAACAAGATCAGGGTAAATGACTCTTCCCTTTGTGAATGTGGGATTGACATAGGAGACTTGAACCACATCTTTTTTGCCTGACCAAACTTCGAACTTGGCCCATTGTTTAAAACACTCATCGACCATAATTTCTCACTCGCTGTACATATAGACAATATCCTATGTAACTTAAACAATACCACTATAAATATCATATCATCTTTTTTAAACTTAAATAATATAAAACTTTAGTTTTTAATTACTTTATATTTCATGTACACACCCATTGTTAACTTGTTCCTCATTGTGTTTACAGTAAATATAGTTAAGATTTTATATTAGCTAGTAGTTAGATAATTAACTTTTTGTTTCAGAAACGTTTAACATCCAAATTCTAAAAGGCATCGATTGTGTTGTATAGTAACAAAATAACGTAAAGCTGGCAATAATGTTCTAAAACATTTGCCAAAAAACAAAAAGAAAAAAATACTTGTTCCTTGGTTCGTTTCATGACCAGAGTTCATTCATGATATGACAGTATGACTTCATGACAATCATGACCATAGACTAAGTGATCATGACACTGCTTCATGATACTCTTCGTGTGAGCTCTTTGTGGACATATAACTATATAATCGAAAAAAGCGCGGGAAACATCTATCTGGTTGAACGTGATTTTTGGCTTTAAAATTATAAATAGTGAATTTTAAACTATTTTAATAATTTGATCAGTAGGAAGTTATAAATATTTGTTAATATTGTTCTTTATTTATGTAAATTTGATTATTTAAGTTTTAGCAAGAGGGTTACTAGTTGTATTATTCGTATGCGACTAGGACATGTTTGTACACCTGCCCAACTTGCCAGATTTCAGATAATTAACTGTGATAGTTGTGAATGTGGCCTTGATAGTGCTGATTTAAATCACATTTTCCTCGCCTGTCCTCATCGTGATAACAATATAATTTATGAGACTTTAAAAATTTTAAAAGTTTCTTTGCCATCCTCTGTTCCTATCTTATTAGCATCTAATAATTACGAAATATATAATGCATTAAGTATATTTATTACTAGTAATGACGTCAAAGTATAATAATAAGTAAGTATAAAAAATAACCCGTTATATATAATGTATATAATATAATATATAATAAGTACATAGAACTCATTCCTACTGATCTTTTCCCAAAATGAAATCCTCGATCCCAAAATCCTTTTACTATCCTATTGTTTCCTTACCTTTTGTTCGTGGCTAATACGCAAACCGCGTTAGCCAAAAGAGAAAAAAAAAACTATATAATCTGTGCTCTTTCTTTGACTTCATGTCATGCCTTCATGTTTAATGTCAAAGAGCAATAAGAGTATTATCTTATCTTATCTTCTTGTTTAATGGCTCTTGTTGTGGCAGTGTGAAAGAGTATTATAACACTACCACTAGAGAAGTTTTTTGACATGAGAAGGGTCAAGGAGTCATCGTTACGTTTGAAAATAAGAATTGAATAAATATCTTATATTTTTTCAAGTGGAGGTTGATGGTTGGTGGAGTGAAGGACGCATGTCTTTTGGATTATTGGTGAAATAATTTACATAATTACTGTTGAGTTATCAATATACCAAATATTATTGTTTTGATAGTTTGATATTCCGTAAGCCTTTATTGCGTTTCAACGCAATGGACGCTGAACCGCCGGATCCCCGAGGCGGAGTATCGGAGATATATTCCCACGCTAGGTCTCCCCGTGTTATTCCCCATTCGATGTCCGACTCTAATAGCATGGAATTTGAGGATGCGCTTAATTCTAGCCTAGCTAGTAGAAAACGTAGTAAATCGAATAAAGACCTGTCGACTCACCCTCCAACTAAAAAAAATATTTCCGATCCATCACAAGCTACTCCATCTTTACAAGATACATACTCCGTCCCGGAATATGAGAAAAACAAATTAGTTTATTCGGATTCTGACGAAGTACCCTTTTTAGTACACGTTAGCAGATTCTCAGACGATCCTTCATCTGGTATTTCCCTTCATCCAATCAAATTCGGTCATTTTCTATTCCAAAATAATATTAAAAATGTGGTTCTTGGTGGAGTTAAACGCATCGGTAGAAACAGAGTTTCAATTGAGTTTTTAAGTTACCTCGATGCCAATGGATTTTTAGCTCACCCTGCTCTTCATGTTGCAAAATATGAAGCAGTAATCCCATCATTTAACGTCACTCGCATGGGTATTGTTAGAGAGGTCCCTGTAGATTGGCCTCTTGAGAAATTTGTATCTTCCATAGAGGTTCCCTCTGGTTTTGGTAGTGTAGTGAGAGCTCGCAGACTTAATAGACGAGTTATGAACGAAGGTATCTCTAACTGGACCCCTACTCAAACAATAGTGTTAACGTTTCAAGGTCAAAAGCTTCCAGCTCATATATACAGTTTTGACACATCTATGCCTGTAAAGATTTACGTACTTCCATCCATCCAGTGTTCTAAATATTATCGATTCGGTAATGTTACCACCCAATGTAGATCCAATCCTCGCTGTTTCGTTTGTGCACAGAATCACGAAGGTACAACATGCTCCAAGAGCTTACCCACTTGCCTCTTTTGTTCTGGTGATCACCAGGCAAAAGACCCTCGCTGCCCCAAACACGCTCGTCAAAAGTCTATTAAGCTTGTAATGTCACAGGAAAACCTCTCTTATTGGGAAGCCTCTGCTAGGTTCCCGCAAGTCAGAAAGACTTTTGCAGATACTACTAGAGCTTCTTTATCACCCTCATCTAATAACCGCCATTACCAAGTATCATCCTAACCTAATACTAGATCATCTACATTACTTGGCTCTCCTAATATTTCTCTTAGAAAAACTATTTTAATTCCCCAGCATTCCCCCTCCCCAGCGTCAAGCCCAGGTTTTGACAGATCTGACCATCAGGCGATTGTTAGATCTCCAACTTTCTCTCTCCCTAATGGAAACGCTATTCCAGATACACCTAAAGAAAACTTGTTTGAGCTGCTCTTAGCCACTATAAGAAATATAATTTTAAAATTTAATGACTCTGAATTACCAACTAGTGCTCGCGAGAAACTTACTCAGCTAATGTCTATTGTTAATAATGTTCCCAGTAATCCTTCTATGGAATTGCCAGAGCATTCGGAATAAAAAATCGGATCTCATATATATGATAAATAAATATAAACCAGTTATTTTTGCCATTCAGGAGACATGGCTTAGACCTGGTTCCCATTTTAGGGTCCCGGGTTTCTCATGTTTGCGGGATGACAGGAGTGACGGTCACGCTGGCTCTTCTATTTTTGTATCAAGGGGTATAATATTTTCCCAAATCTCTCTTCCTTCCCATTCTGACACTTTTCATATTGTTGCTATTAGAGCCTTCAACATCTCATTCATATCAATATATATTCCTATACCAGATATTCACGTATTAAATAACTTGTTTAGTATATTTTCTTCTATTCCCCCTCCAGTAGTGATCCTGGGAGATTTCAACATACATCCCCATCTTGGGGATCACATTATTGTGATACACTCTCCCATACCTTCCTAAACACTATTGATAGTTTCAATCTTTGTATTTTAAATGATGGATCTCCTACTCGACGAACTTCACCCTCTCAGAATCTCAACAGTGCGGTGGACCTGACTATCTCTTCCCCTGACATTTCGCTTTCCATATCCTGGGAGATATTAAATAATTCATATGGGAGTGACCACTTCCCCATTTATATTTCGATCATAACATCCCCTGACTCTGTTAATATTGTGACTCCATTTAGCCCTCGGCTAAAATATAGTGTTACCAAGGCTGATTGGTTTCGTTTCGAAGCATTAACAGATGAATATAATGCTCACCTCCCAACGGTTGATCACTCTAACATTCATTATATGTTCATGGAGATGAGAAAAGCCCTCACCTTATCTGCAGATAACTCTGTTCCTTTAAAGAGACCACCTAAAAAGAATATACCTTCTCCAGCTTGGTGGGACACAGATTGCTCCTTAGCAGTTAAAAAACGAAAGTCTGCTGAGCAAAATTACTCTACCAATATGTCCATGGAAAACTATCTGAATTACAAGAAAGTCGCCGCAGAAACTGTTAAGTTACTCTCAGATAAGAAGAGAGACGGGATACCATACTCGTTTATACGCAAAAGTTGACCAAAAATGAAAGTTTTAATTCTTCAAATTCTCAACTATATTTTTAATTCTGGTATTGCCCTGGAATAAGACTGGAAAACATATATTGTTATCCCAATTTTAAAACCAGGCAAACAAAGCTCTGATCCTACAAGTTACCGCCCTATAGCCTTATCTTGCACCCTTGCAAAAATATAAGAACATCTTATTAAGAATCGTTCGGAATGGTTTCTAGAAAACAGGAATATACTACCAAGAAGCCAGTTTGGTTTTAGAAGGGGACTAAGTACTATGGATAGCCTAGGCACACTTACTACAGATATCCGTATAGCTTTTTCTAAAAATGAATATTTGGTTGGAGTGTTCCTTGATATTGCATCAGCTTATGATAATGTCCTCCTTCCTATTCTTAGACAGAAAATGCTTCAGCTGAGTATCCCTATGAAGATCGTCAATTTTATATCAAATTATTTTTCGGCAAGGTCTATTATAATTAATTTTCAAAATTCATCACTTCCTCCAAGAACAGTTTTTAAAGGTCTACCACAAGGCTCCGTGCTTAGTCCTCTTCTATACAACATATATACTTATGATTTAGAATTATCCGTGAACTGCTTTTGCAATATTCTCCAATATGTCGATGACTTTGCTTTGTATGTTGCATCGGCTGATATAACAGAGGCTTCCTTCCGCCTTAACACTGCTATTTCATATTTATAAGGATGGTTATCTGATCATGGATTATCTATATCTGTCCCCAAAAGTAACATGGTAATCTTCACGCGGAACAGGTTGGTCCCCAATGTCACAATCAAATATGAAAATCAAATTTTTCCAACCAAAAACTATGTTAAATTTTTAGGCATAATCCTTGATTCTAAATTAACTGGTACTCATCATGTTAACCATATTATTAAGAAATGTGAAAAATATATTCATATCCTTCACGCTTTATCTGTTGCATGGTGGGGTTCGCACCCATACTCCCAGAAACTTTTATATAATGCTCTTATCCGTAGTCACTTGGATTATGGATCATTCCTCCTGGAGCCATGTAACAAATCTACTTTGGTTACTTTTGACAAATTGCAATCTAAATGCCTTCGCATCATTATTGGCGCTATGAAGTCTTCACCTATCAATGCCCTACAAGTGGAATGCGTGTATCCTCCACTAAAATTAAGAAGACAGTATCTCTCTGATCGCTTTTTTTCAAAGTTTTTCAATGCTCTTCCCAGCCTCTCATCTCCAAATCACATCTGCTTTCAGATTTTATATTATCTAAAGATTATTGGGCTCTCAAAGATCCTCCTTGTTTATACACCAGCCTAATCTCACTTCGCCGTCTTCCCAGTCTTGTCTTCCAATGCAGGCTGAGCCCCCTTTTCAACACAGCTTATGAGGCCCTAATCTATAAGCCGAATATTATGCTTGATTTGGGCATCAGCAAAGATACTCCTGGTTCAGATATGCTTTTGAAATCAACAATTAACAACAAGTGGAAGGACTGGCTTGTTATGTACAGTGACGCTTCTAAGTCAATTGGTCAAAGCTATGTTGGTGCTGCAGTTTGGATTCCAAAGTTCAAAATTATCCTCAGGTTCAAGTGCCCTCCTCAATGCTCAGTCTTCACTGGCAAATGCGTTGCCATTCTAAGACAATTGCTCCTGACTGCTAATTTCGATAACACATTCATACTTAACGTATGTATGAAAATACTTCCGACAGATGGCGCAGGCGTCACCCAAAGACGTTAAGTATGAATGTGTTATCGAAATTAGCAGTCAGGTGCAATTGTCAGGATGGCTGAATTGGTAAAGCATCTGGACGGTATCCAGGAGATGCAGGTTCAAATCCTGCTCCTGACTGTTATTTTCGATTTCACATTTTTCACTTTGTGTTTAATGTATAGTGCTAAGCATGTCAAATGCTAAAAATATATATAAATATTTATAGGGTTTGCGTTATTATTAGGTAAAAATCTTAATTGTAAAATTAAGTTTACCTGGTCGGTATAATGTATGAAAATACTTCCGACAGATGGCGCAGGCGTCACCCAAAGACGTTAAGTATGAATGTGTTATCGAAATTAGCAGTCAGGAGCAATTGTCAGGATGGCTGAATTGGTTAAGCATCTGGACGGTATCCAGAAGATGCAGGTTCAAATCCTGCTCCTGACTGTTATTTTCGATTTCACATTTTTCACTTTGTGTTTAACGATGTTTGTTACTGTTAGGCTGATGGTTCTTCCAATGCCTTAAACAAACAAAAAAAAAATCACAGACTACTATACTCTCTTGAGCAGAGATGAGCGTTTAAACGAATAGCATATAATTTAATAGGCTTTTTTATATAAGCATTCTAACACGTTATTAAATTTATGGGCTTATCAATATTAGCTTATTTTGAATATGTATGGTCAATTCGGTCAAGATCATACACTAAAACCAGTGCTATCTATCTTATTTAATGATAATTGCTTCTATAAAACCAATTTACATAGTTCTAAAAATTAGCGCCATCTATGTGATTTATTGAAAACTGCGTAGTAAGACCAATACATTATTAGTTACTTATTAAGAGCTTAAAGTACATACACTCAATAACTGCTCTACATTAGATAATGTTGAGGGACTTAAATAGAAATTTTAAATATATCACCTTAAGGTTTAAAATCAGTTATGTACTTTCTTACTAAGCTAGTTAGCTTTTGTGTTTCAATAAATATACCAAATTGAATATACCTCAATGATATACAAATGATTTTACGCTAACAAATACGTAATTTGATCGGGCGTCACAACGATTTATTTGCATTTTTTTTAGCAATGAATTATGAATTTGATTTATTATTATAAATACTAATTTGTTATTTAAATTTAAACCAGTAAACGTGTGCCCGTGTCGGAGAGAGTATAATATTTACTATTTACAATCTAAATTTACTCGCATTTTTGTTCTGTGTAAATATTTTTGATCATTAGATTATTGTCTGTTTAGTTTTATTAATTAGTGTAAATGTGTAAATTATTAAAGTTCTTGTAGACTTACAAGGATACCTGACGGAGGCCTTTGGGTAAATAGATTGTGATATAATAGTGCAGTTACATGTGAGTGTCTTAGATCATTTACACTAGTAGTGTAAATGATCTAAGGTGAGTGTATTAATTGTTAAAAATTAAAATAAATAGACGTTTTTTTTAAAAATAAGGTTATCTATACTATTAAAAAGCTGTAACAGAGCTATGTCTGTACATTTAAGACGTTTTTTTTTCATGTGCCTGTGCTCGTTCGCGTGTCACGCAAAAACTACTGAACGGATTTTGATGCAACTTTTTTATTTGATCTCTTAATTAGACTTAAAAATTAGTAGGTAGCTATATATTTTATCCCGCTACTATATCGGGAACCTGAGATATAACCTAAAATCTAGACTTTGACTGCGGCGGGGCCGCCTGCAAAAAAAAACACCCAGACGCAGTAAAAAATATCTGTGTTCATCACAAAAATAATTGTCCTGAGTGGGAATCGAACCCACGACCTCGTGCACGGAAGTCGGTTACAGTATCGACTACGCCACGAGGCTCGTCATATATTTATTTCGTTTCGAAATTTTATTAATAATTTCTATAAAGAACCTTTAAATATTTACGACTCTTTCGAATCTGTTAATTTATATTTTTATTTTAAAAAAGCTTGAGTATTAGTTTTTGAGTATTCCAAATTAAATAAAAAAGAAATTATGAAATGTCTTTGTAATTTAAATAAAATAAAAAACAAAATAAATGCAAAAAGAAAAACAAAATAAAAGCAAAAAGAAAAAAACAAAAATAAATTCAAAAAGAAAAAATCAAAAATAAATTCAAAAAGAACTCCCCAAGAGGTGATCCGATTCTGAATACGATCGATCTGAAGCACGCTAGTTGTTAGATCAGCCGCAAATACATTTTGAAGTTTTCTGAAATAGGTACTTGTATATTTTTAAAGCAAAAGAACTACTTAGTAAGACAATTACTATTATTATTACGCTTACGTGTACCTAAAAATAACGGAGCTGAAAATAATCAATTTGCTATAAATTAAACATCGTTGAGGGAACTAAATAGAAATTCTATATCCATTACTTTAAGGTTTACAATCAATTAGGTATTTTTTTAAGCTTAGTAGCTTTTGTATTTCTATAAATCTACCAAATTGAATATTCCAATAATGTAATGCAACTGAATTTAGACAGTAAACATTTAATTTGTACGGGTGTTAACTACAGTTTTTGTAGCAATTTTGAAGTAAAATTATAATTTAAAATCAGTAAAGCTGATTCTGGCTGATTCAGTGTCAGTACGAGTATGTGTTTTATGCTTGCCGTTTGCTTGTGATTTATAGGCTTTTTCGCGCGTTATATATGTATTATGCGATAATCATGTAGGTAACCATTGACTTATGTAGTGAGTAGTGTGCGTAGTACATTCACATTAATGCATGTAACTATGTACCTATTTGGAAAAAAAAATATGTGTTGTAAAAAATTGTATCTTTGTTTTTTAGATAATTTTTGGAAAGTAGTAATCATGTGAGTGACGTTCGTATACGTGTATAGGTACAAGAAAAAATTAAGTAGGTACCAAAATTTCGGACCTTTTATCACGTTTGCATATTATTTATAAAGCTATAACAGAGATAGCAATTGCTGAGCGCCCTCTCGCTATCCTTTAAGGTATTATAACTGTTATTGGTATATTGATTGACGCCATGCTTCCTTGGTACGCCCAGAGGGCAATAGATGTCGTTAAAAATAATCAATAATTTGTATGAATTTAAATAAGATAATTGCTTCCTGCAAGTGCCTAATGTTTTAGAAATATATCACCGGCAATAACTCACGTTGAGGATCGATTTAGTCGACCCGGGTTTCGAACATATTCGATGCTCATCATCAGGGCGAGCGCGCAGCGGTGTCAAAATCGATCCTCAACGTGAGTTATTGCCGGTGATATATTTCTAATATGTATCAATCTCACGATAGTTTCAATACGAAAAATGCCTAATGTTTATCAGAACTCAGAAGACAACCTACCTACTACTACCCACCCCATTGAGGATGATTCTTTGCTAGATACATTTTGTGTTAGGCGTAGTGGAGGGGGGGTTGGGGTTTGTGGTAGGTGAAGGGGGAGGGGGGGGGGGGGTGGTTGTAAGCATTTAAGCAATTAATAAAAGTAACTTTAAAGAAAAAATATAACGATAACTTCATTTAATTTTTTAAGCCGTTATGCACACCTTAACTCTTGAGTAATATTGTTCTGTGACTATACTACTTCTACGTTTATTCCAGTTTTTTCAATGTTCATATATCTTCTTATATTCATATGATTCACAGCTTATATTATATTGAATACAAGAGCCACAAGAAGATATACTATTGCCATAATTGGCATAATAATACCTTAAAACAAGAAGAAGAAGATATTATATATTATATTGAATGCTTAGACAAAGATTGAATGTGATATTGAATGTACTCTGTGATGTTCATATTTTGTTTGTTCAATGTTTGTTCAGATTTAGAAGATTATAAAATATTAACAATATTAACAAAAAGTTAGAAAAAATCTCTAAGAGTGAATATGTCTGAAATAGTGACTGAGCTGAATAATTTGGGTTTGGAGTGCCTCAACTACCGGTGGGTTCAGGCTATCTATGACGCGGAGTTTCTAGAGTTTGGTGAATTGCCGCCTGATTATGAAAATATCGTTGAAACGCTACATTTACGATCCGTATTCACCGATATAATTAAGGCAATTGATGCCTGGCTTCGCCATGAAGCAGATTCTACTGAGGAGAAGTCGTGGGCCATCCTTTCTCAACAAATTGACCATACGAGGGTCCTGGCTCTACTGGCATATTACATCGACAATGGCTGTAATAATATACAAAATAGTGATTACAGAAGCTATGCTTTGTTGGCATCTAGAGTTTATTACAAATTATTATCTATACCAGGATACAAAGCATACCATATTTACCACTCACAACTATTTGTTCACTCTTTGGTATGTCTAAGTTTTCCTAAAACTATGTGTGATGATCAAAATTATTGTAATAATAAGGAGCTGACTTACGAGGTAAATGCTGTTATTAAAGAACTAAGCCGCTTTGTGTTGGATTTGAGAGTGGTCATACAGAACTTACAACTTACTCCCAGTGATATGAACTTTGAAGAGATTTTGTGCAATCTGCTTGATATAACAGGTGGTGCAATTGTGAACAAATTGCAAGTTGGTATGTACAAATTAGTTACATGAAAGTGTTTATTTTTTATTAGGTTTCCCCATGTGAATGTGAAGTGAGTATAACCATGGTCTTTGAAAGAGAAGCCTGAACAGACGTTAGAGTATCAATAGGCTAATAGTAGTGTGCTAGAATAAGTGGATAAATATGTACATCTTGAATGTGTTATGAATCAATAAACCAAATAATTTGAAATGTTTCACCCTTACACTGACTGTTTTTTTATTGTTTCTTACAAAACACACAGACTTGTTGCTCCTGAGAAGGCACACATTGAAGTTCGGCCGAATTTTATAATAATATATTTACCAAATGTTCAGCCAATGTTTGTAAATGGTTAAAATCACATTCGGCTCATCTCTAGTAATATTATAAATGTAAACGTCAATTTGTTATTTAAGCTTTCAAACTAGCTACTGAACCAATATTTATTAAATTTTTAGTCTGGAGCCCAGAAGCATAGGCTACATTTTATCCCAGAAAACGGGTAGATCCTATGGGATAGCTATTTTTATATATAGATAATTAAAGTGCTATAGAGTGACATGTTTCTGATCTTATATTCTGACGTCCACACAGATGAAGTTGTCGGCAGAGTTCAGATTTTTATAATCAATACACAAATACTACTATCCAGATCTTAAATCGCGTATATACTTATATTGAGGTTAAATACCTCAAAAAATATACTTCAAATAATATGTGTGTACAAGTCACCTTTTTATGTTTTCAGATAAAATAGAACTAACAAAATTGTCTGGAGTTATATATGAAATAATAGATAAGTTGATAAATCACACTAACAATGAGCCTGACACCGTGGCTCTTAAGCTCTTGTTTAAATGTCTTCTTCCTAAGCTAGTAGCATCATCGTTAGATCCAAGAAATGCCAATGTAAGTAATTTATATTTATTAATTCAAGAACATTAATTCTGAATGCGTACTTGTGGTATTTGCCGTGTGGGGCCGGCTTTAGAATTGTCCTACCCCTCTCCACCCATGGGAGTCGTGAGAGCCGACTGAGGGAATACCGGGGGAATGGGCAGCAGCACTCCCTCGAGTATTAATAACATCTACTGCGATCGCCAACCCGCCTGCCAAGAGTGGCAATTATGGCAATATCCCCCAAAAAAAATGAGCACCCAACAAAAAACGGCCCCCAGTCACGGCAGCTCCGCTATTCCATGGCCTAATAGTAGCGGGCCCGGTAGCGGCGGAGCAGGGGGTGCGAAGAATCTCCGGTCGCGGCAAGGCTACCAAAAACAACGACCTCTGGCCCTGGTAACGCACAACGTTCGAACACTTCGGACCAACAAGAGAATCACCGAGCTCGAAGAGGAATTGAGCAAGATCCACTGGGACATTATAGGGTTGTCAGAAGTCCGAAGAAAGGGTGAGGGCACGACAATCCTCCAGTCCGGGAACTTGCTCTTCCACCGAGTGGGCGACCACCAGTCCCAAGGGGGTGTCGGGTTTATCGTTCGCAGGTCTCGTAGCCAGCGTGGAGAGGATTGAAAGTGTGTCAAGTAGGGTAGCGTACCTTATACTCAGAATAACCAACCGGTATTCGTTGAAGGTCATACAGGTTTACGCACCGACCTCGACACACTCCGATGACGAGGTGGAGGCCCTATATGAGGATATCTCGAAGGCCATCCACTTGTCTAAAACCTATTTCACGGTGGTTATGGGAGACTTTAACGCGAAACTGGGCAAAAGGACAGACGATGAGCTGAAGGTGGGGCACTATGGATTTGGGCAGAGGAACCACAGGGGCCAGATGCTGGCTGATTTTCTGGAGAAGGAAGGCCTCTTTATGATGAATTCCTTCTTCAGGAAGCAGCCCAAGCGAAAATGGACCTGGATTAGCCCTGATGGTTCAGTGAAAAACGAGATTGACTTCATCCTGTCGGACAAACGACACATATTCGTTCGTACGTGATCAGCAGGATTAAAACTGGGAGTGATCACCGACTAGTCAGGGGCATCTTGAATATTAAAATAAAAGTCGAGAGGTCGCGTTTGATGAAGTCTACGCTCCGACCAACACCTGCCCAATACCAGAACCCCGAGAGCTTTCAGCTCTAACTACAAAATCGCTTCCATTCTCTAGATGAGTGTGAATCAGCGAGCGATATGAACAGCAGGTTCGTGCAAACTGTCCACGCGGTCGGGTCGACTTACTTCAAGGCCCGTCGCGTCAGTAGGAACCGTAAACTCTCGGACCATACTCTCAAACTCATGGAGAGGAGAAAAGAAATGATAGTCCAGTCCTCAGCCGATTGGTCCTGCCTAAGGCGGTTAAACAGACAGATCTCCAAGGCTGTGCGGCACGGTATTCGCCAATTTAATACTACCCGTATTAAAGAGGCGATAGAGCGGAACCAAGGCTCGAAAGTGTTCGCAAGAGATCTGTCTGTTGGCCAAAGTCAGTTGGCTAAACTGAGGACCAACAACGGCACTATCATTTCTTCTCGAGATGAGATCTTGGGAGAGGTCCAGCAGTTCTATGGACAGTTGTACAGATCCCAGAGAACTGCTGTTGGCTTGGTCCAAGACCCCAGATCCAAGCTAACTCGGCACTTTACCGAAGATATCCCGGACGTCAGCCTGTACGAGATCAGAATGGCTCTCAAACAACTAAAGAACGGAAAGGCACCGGGAGACGACGGAATCAACACAGAGCTTCTGAGAGCAGGCGGAAAGCCCGTCTTAAAAGCTCTTCAGAGGCTGTTCAATTCCGTCGTTCTCAGGGGCGACGTTCCAGAGTCGTGGACTGGAAGCGTGGTGGTGCTGTTCTTCAAGAAAGGTGACAGAACCCTCTTGAAGAACTATAAACCCATCTCGCTCTTGAACCACGTCTATAAGTTGTTTTCGAGGGTCATTACAAATCAACTCACGCGCAGGCTTGACGACTTCCAGCCTCCCGAACAAGCCGGTTTCCGAAAAGCCACCATGTCAGTCCGTGTTCAGGACAGGAGTACGAAACCGATCCAACTGCAGAGAGGTGGAGACAGGGAGACGTTATGTCCCCGAAACTCTTCATCGCTGCATTGGAAGATGTCTTCAAGCTCTTGGACTGGACTAGATTCGGCATCAACATCAATGGCGAATACATCACTCACCTTCGATATGCCGACGACATCGTAGTCATGGCAGAATCGCTGGAGGACCTTGGCACCATGCTCGATGATCTCAGCAGGGTTTCCCGACTAGTGGGTCTCAAAATGAACATGGACAAGACGAAAGTCATGTCTAATGTCCATGTCATTTCAGCACCGGTCCTAGTCGGGAGTGCGCTTCTCGAAGTTGTCGACCATTATGTCTACCTGGGACCTTTGTTCTTCTCGAAGTTGTGCCTACCTAACTGTACTAAAGAGTCCAGTTAGGTAGGCACAACTTCGAGAAAGAGGTCAATCGACGAATCCAACTCGGCTGGGCAGCGTTCGGGAAGCTAAGGAAGATCTTCTCGTCCAATATTCCGCAGTGTCTGAAAACGAAGGTCTACGACCAGTGTGTGCTACCAGTGATGACGTACGGAACAGAGACGTGGTCTCTGAATGTTGGCCTCATATCAAGGCTCAAAGTCGCTCAGCGGGCCATGGAGCGGGCTATGCTTGGTATTTCCCTACGTGATCGAATCCGCAATACGGAGATCCGTAGGAGAACGAGGATCTTTTTGTTTCGCAACCCTTTTTCTGTCGCACTAATAGGAACGGGTCGCCTCTCAAGCTGAGAGGGATTAGGCTATAGTCCACCATACTGCCCCAGTGCAGATTGACAGACTTCACAAGCTGCCGAGAAAATCTGTCAAGCAAGCAGGTTTCCTCACAATGATTCCTTCACTGAGCTATGATAAATTGTTAATAATAAATGTGTGTATTACACATGGTTTCGAAAAATCTTGAAAAGTCAGAGGTGTGTGACCTTATGAGGTGTGAACTTTGGACTAGCATAGGAACTCATACCACCATATTGAGGTATTTATTAATTTACTGTAACAATAAAAACTTGAAAATTTGACAGATACATAATTTATGTATGTTATATAATTATAATCATTATGTATAAGTTATATTTTATCAGGTCATAGTAAGTCGTGGTCAGAATCTACTAATAATATAATTATGGTTTTAATTACACTTTAAATTCCAGAACATTGTCAGAGCTTCATATGTAACTTATTCAGGGCTGTTATTGAGTAAGTATGGCAAAGAAGCACTAAATGGTTACTTGTTGCTGTTACAACATCTCTGTTACTCACCAGATGGGCTGGTGAGTATAAATTTTCTTGCTTCTGTCTAGATTACTGTCACAATATTGTAAAACCTTAATAAAGAAAAAATTTAGATATATATCTTTAATTTAGAGATTTTGCACTGATGTTGTATAAAATAAATCAATATGTATAATATATATTTTTTTGTAGAAGCATACATACTTTAAATAACTACTAGGCATCTTTGCCTGACTTATCTAATATAGCCTTATATATTAAACTTAAAAAATATTTGCAGGAACGTTATGATGTAAGGAATGCAAGAGTGAGTCTTGTCTCTGGTTTGATGAGTCTATTACCACGTAAATCATATCGCAAAACAGTGAAATGGCTATTAAAATTGTCAACAACATCAAAAATCCCGCATCGACAAGTTGCTATTGTAAGTAATGTCAATTTTAATTCAAATAAATATAGTTAAATTCTGTCTCATTTTGAAGTAATTAACGAGAAAAGGAAAAGCAACTAAAATATCTGTAATTCTATATTGTTTTAAGAAACATTTAAATCTTAAGTGTTGGCCTTAATTTCATTCAAATTGGATGCCAAGAAAAATGTTATTATCATGTAGGTGTCCACACAGACAAAATCGCGGGTGTCAGCTAGTATAAAATAAATATGGTGTAATATTTGCTCTGTACTATGTGTGAGATATAGGTAATTAAATAACAACTTTTGACCTGATATTGTTAGTTTGATTCTCACATAAAACAAATATGTATTTACAAAGTACACAAGTAATTAATTAATTGTGCTGAGTGTCCTAAAATTAATTTATCTTAGATACACTGGAATCTTAATTGTTTATTCTTTGTATAACATGGTGTATTCTTACCAATATTTTTACAGGAATTATTAGCTAAACTACTACACAATGAACCAGAACAGCCGAAACCGCTCGAAATTGCAAATAATGAAACTGGCGATTCAGGTTTGTGTCCAGTTGTTTTTACCACCTATAAATCCTTTTGTATCACCAGACTGACATTAGGTTTTTTTCATTTGAATTTAGCTTTTCATTTTTGATATGTACTTTTTATTAACATATAGCGCCTTAATACCTTTTTATTCCCGACGTTAGGACTGGGTTTTACCAGCCGTGCTCACGGGTCGACTCAAACCAAACTAGCCTCATGGCACAAATCTGCAGCAACAACTTTTTTGTTATTTGAAATTCACAAACCACCAGATTGCGGCCTAAAATAACTAACACAGTTGTATTTTGTAATGATGCGAAAATGGAGAGAACTCTACAACCAGTGCAAAGTTTTTTTTAGGTATTGTATCGGATGCACAACATACGAGTAATAGGAATGAAGAATGTGATGACGAGAGTCAATCACGAAATAAAACTCCCCAGTCCAATATCACAGAAGATGAAAGCAGTCAAGACAGCCAGCTGATACCTCCCGATAAAGATGTGAGTTCATTATTAAATTGCATTATTTTTAGAATTAGATTCTAAGAATATAAAAGTTGTTATGCGACTGTGAACAGCCGATGGTCTGGAATGAACTTAATATGCCGTGCAGTCTTTCATTATACTATCAGATCGGTTGACTTTTAGAGCGTTCCAAACGTGGTGAATGGGATTGAAGCTCGGACTATCTTGACGAGGTATAAGTGTGCGCTCTACAATGTGCGAACACAAAACGTGCAAGTGTGAAATGGAAAATGATAGCTACGAGCGGCGAAAGAAAATTATAGCTACGCGCCGCCGGGAACACAGCTTCAAACTCTCGATGAATTGTAATAATTAGATATGTTTACTGCTTTGTATTATCTATATAGATACATCTGACGGATGGCGTGTGCGTCACTCGTGACGATAAGAAATAATATGATATATACGATTGTGTCGCTAAGGTTGTGAAAGTTGTTATTTTAGCAAATGGGGATCCCGCTAGACGCCTACAACCACAATACACCGAGGTGTTTCAAGGTCGATCACACGGTAGATGGTGATACCGACCCACACGGGCCCGATAACAAGTTACTACTTCCACTTGGTAGCAAATCCTACCACCAGTAATGCAATGGCTGATAACTGGCCTTAGTCGCCTTGTACGACATCCGTGGGAAAGAATGGGGGGGGGGGGGATTCTTGTATTCTTAAGCCGTCAGCACACGCATGATTAACAATATAATATATATTATAGTTGTAAAATAATAATAACTATTCTTGTCGCAGGATGCAGAGATAATGGAGGATATAATGGCGGGCCTGCACCGTCAGCGTCCTCATACTGTATCTCATGCTGAGATTATCTTCGCCATTTACGACCGAGTGCACGACATTTCTAGTACGCTGCGAGCGCGAGCAATCACCGTACTAACAGAATGTCTGGACAGTACACGACCCGCCATTGTGGAAGCTCTTAAGGTACCCATTTAAGATAAGTCTATGGGCTATTTAACATTACAGTGTAACCCTGCAGATGAGCCGAGGAGGGTCAAAGCGTGTTAAATATACGAATAAAACGGCAATTTAGTTGACAACGCACTGTCATATATATTTTATAAATTACATAAGGCTATCGCTCTCATAGACAATATACAACAATTCTCCCCCTTATATGAGAACAACCCATTAAAATAATCAAATATTCATACAAAAAAAAGGCTTGTAATTAACTCTGAAGTGGCCGTAATAATCTGCCCGAAGGCTCTGAATTTTCATCAGTTGCCGGATCGTGCTCTAAACCAGCTGCTGCTCCTTCGGATTCATGGCTCGATGAAGCGTCAAAGAATTCTTCAGGAACTGGTTCTGTTTCCTGAGCTGCGGCAAGTGCAGTAGCTGGTCGCATTCACCTTCGCCCTCACAAGTCTGTGGTTCGTCAATATCAGATAAATCAACATCGACAGGGTTACTACGTGATTGTTTATAGATATCATATGTCCCTTTGCAGAGAAACAATTGGTTTTTATGTTTCTTAAGTTGCACTGAACAGTCTCTTATCAAGTATATTATTTTACCCATGGGTTTGATTATAACGCCTTTTTTCCAAATGTAGTCCTTATTATTTTTATACTGCTTATACATAATAGTATCGCCGGGCTTAAAGCGTTGTTTATTATTACCCCCGTAAGCGTTAATCTGAGAGCACTGATTACGTTTGACAGTTTGAGTGAGATTGTTAGGCGATAACGGCAGTGACACATTTGGATCTAACAAATCTAAACGAGAACGAAGCTTTCGACCCAACACTAGTTGTGCCGGTGAAGTGCCAGTCACTGAGTGTACAGAGTTCCTATAATCATAGAGGTATTTCAATATATTTTCATTATTTTGTTTTGGAGTATGACTTATCATTAAACAAGACCTTATACCTTTTTTTTACTACCTTTACATAACTTTCCGCCTGGCCATTGCTAGCGGGATGATAGGCAGGGGACGTTAAATGCAAAATATTATTGGAGTTACAAAACTTATTAAACTCCTCTGATATAAAACAAGTAGTATTGTCACTGACCAGAGTGAGAACAAGACCGAACCTTGACATGAAATCATATAATTTTTCTATAACTATAGACGAAGTGGTACAATTTGTTTTATATACTTCAATCCACTTGGAATACGCATCGACCTCGTATAACTAAATACGATTGATTATTTATTGGGCCGAGAAAATCAATATGTACCCTAAAAAATGGCTGTTGAGGGTACGGCCACACAGCAAGCGGAGCGAGCACAGGAGAAGGTCTAAGCTGCATACAGATGTCGCAGCCTCCAATCAACCCTTCTATAGCTTTATCTATACCAGGAAACCAAAACCTGCTTCGTGCATCAGCTTTACACTTCACAATACCTAAGTGCGATTTGTGAAGCTCTGATAGAATTCGGTTCTGTAGTTTTTCCGGTATAACGACCCTGTGGCCTCTCATAACTATGCCACTTTCTACAGAAAGTTCATTTTTGCATAAAAAAAATAGGGAAATATTGCTTGGTTTGTGTGATTTATTTTCGGCCAACCATTTAAAATATACTCGACAACTTAACTTAGCTTATAATCGTTAGATGTCTCTTCGCGTAAGGAAGTAAGCGTAATAGGTAGACTGCCATCAACTACAAAATTCACATAAGATGCTATATCCTCTGTGTCAGGTAACTCACTAATAACTTCCTTGTTAAGACTAGCTCGCGACAAATAGTCTGCACAGTTATTTGCGCTGCGAATGTATTCTATTTTAAAGTTATAACCGCTTAAAAACATCGCGTATCTTTGCAACCTGTTAGCGGATACTTCAGGAATACCACGGTGAGGACCAAATATCGAAATTAACGGCTTGTGATCTGTTCTAAGCGTAAATGGAACAGATCGACCGTAGAGATACTGATGAAAACGTCGAACACCAAAAATTATTGCTGCAGCTTCTTTTTGAATCTGTGAATACCGTCGTTCCGCTGCATTTAACGTACGTGTGGCAAAAGATACGGGACGTTCAAGACCTGCGGCATCGATTTGCGAGAGTATCGCACCCAAGCTATTCGGTGATGCGTCAACTGTTAGTTTAGTATCAAAGTGAGCTAGAACATTATCTGAAACAAGCAACCTTTTAATAGTATTAAATGCATCGTTGTGTGTTATATTCCAACACCATTTACTATTTTTCTTTAATAACTCGTATAACGGACTAAGGATTGATGACTTATTAGGTATGAAATTACGATAATAATTAACGAGACCTAAGAAAGATTGAAGAGAAATAGTTCATGAGCAGTGGGCAGCGGATATTTATCGACTAACAATTGTTTGTTAATGGAAACAGAATAATCCGCACACAATCGAATTGAACCGTCGCGTTTTAGCACAGGAACTATCGGCGAAGCATACCCTGAGTACTCCACAGGTTTTAGTATTCCTATGCGAACAAGTCTATCCAATTCCTTATCGATTTTATCCCGTAAAGCAAAAGCGAACGGTCGCGGTTTGAAAAATAACGGCTTAGCGTCTTGCTTTAAATTTAATTTAACTTTATATTTATTAAAAGTTCATCAGAAAAGACACTAGGATATTGAGCGCGAAGTTCATCAACAATATTCGATGCGTTTTCGCAATAATTTAAAGGCAATAAATGTAGATTATAAGATGAAATAAAATCTCTGCCTAAGAGTGGTGGTCCACCGCCGCGAATAACATATACTAATAATGTGCAAGTTTTATCTTATAAGTGAAAAGCAAACGAACTACTCCTTTGCATTCGATGTTCGTGCCCGTGTAACTCAGTAAACGCTTACTCGACTTGGCCAGTGACACATCCCTAAAAAGCTCTAAATATGTTTTTTCTGAAATAGCTGTGACAGCTGACCCACTGTCGACTTGAAACTTCACCTGCACTCCTCATATATTAACTACCACGGTCATAGGTTGGCCCTCGATCGAACGAATATTGTAAAACTCACCGACCGCCCTTCGCTTGATGCCCGTGGGATCACTAATATCGCTTATATCATATGCGATAAAAATCAAACGACCCTTGTACTCCTGCCAGGTTTGTAGATTATGATCAAACCTTGTCAACAAACCGAAAAGCGCCATTTTATGCTAATCGTACACTGGTATAGCAATAAAATATAATTTTTTCGCCGCCAATGTTAAATATACGAATATAGCGACAATTTAGTTGACAACGCACTGTCATATATATTTTGTAAATTACATAAGGCTATCGCTCTCATAGACAATATACAACAAAGCGTAAATTATTGTTTTCTACCAGTAATTAAAATTTAAAATATCATGAGCAAAATAAAAACTGCAGCGTCGCAGTATGCTTAAAAATTCTAAAATAATTTAACTAGGCAGATGAGTTGCGCTCATTTCTTTCAATTCCGTTTCATTAACTTAATCGGTCATGATGACGATCTCTACTATCCCTACTGTTATTATCAATGCGAAGGTGAGTTTGATTGTTTGTTACGCTTTCACGCTGTAACTAATGAACCAATTATGATGAAATTAACTGATATAGTCTGGAGCGCAGAAAAGGACGTAGGCTACTTTCTATTCCGGAAACATGGATAATTCCACTGGTATAATTATTTTTGCAAAGATAATTAGTGTAAGTATTTATGTACTGAAGTCCACGTGGCCGGAGTTGCGGACAGAATCTAGTGATGAATAAACTGAATGCAAAAAGAAATCGTAATGATTTAGAAAAAATATCAGTAGGTATTAGACACAGCCCAGGGAATGCATTCGGACGACTACTTCTTACAGCTTATGATGTCAGGAGACTGGGATTGCTTCTTAAAACTTAATTTCATAATAAGTATAGACTTGCGCCTGTTACTTTATTCAATTAATGGAATAGTGAGGAATAGCAAGGTCGTCATATGATATTGTTACGGTTGCCAGTGTGCTTTTTTTTTTTTTTTCACAATGTGTTATTATTTTATATAATACTAGCCATTGTCTGCGCCTCCGCGGCAGCCAAAAGCTAGTTTTTAGGTAATATCTCAGGTTCCCGAGATAGTAGCGGGATAAAATGTCCAGTTGTTAAGTCTAATCAAGAGCTATCAAACGAAAAAAGTTGCATCAAAATCCATTCAGTATTTTTGCGTGATGCGCGAACAAACAAACAGACAAAAAATCTAAAAAAAATCGTTTTGTGTTTAGACATGCCTATATAGCCTAATTCAGTCATTTTTTCTCAAATATCTTAAATGTACAGACATAGCTCTGTTACAGCTTTATAATAGTATAGACTAGCTATTTCCCGCGGCTTCGCTTGCGCAAATAAATGAATATTGCTACTCTGTGTACTTATAGATGGTTTTGTTGATAATTAATTACTGCAGCTCTAGTGAACTCCTTTTTATATTTACGAGTAGTGTTAGTTTTTTTGGGCTGCTTCTTTCCAGTAGCATTTGTAAATCTTGGGCGTAGTTTGCTAGGATTCTCCTTAAAAATGTGCACTATATCAGAGATGTCTGATTGAAGAACGGATGTAACAGACCCATCCTAAGGAAAATATATATATAATATATATATATAATGAAAATGTCATTGGGATTGGTTTTGTATTGAACTAAACTGAAGCCTTTTTACGGGGTTCCCTACTATGCAAAATTTCTCATAATTGTGATAGACTTACAATATGATGTGTTTGTCCAGCTGCTACTAACTCATAAACCATCATAAATATAATTATATGAAATACTAACATTTCAACAAAGTATTCATTAGGTAGTTAATAAAACTGACTGATTTTTGTTAGGTTGCATTAAGATATATTTTTTTAGTTTAGTTTTTATGTTGTTAGTTGTCAGTTGGCTCTTTAATTTTAATGGAATATTATTAATTAACCTAGGTACAATAAAATCCGTTGTTTTCTCTCTGTAGAAATTTACTGCACTGACTGTTTGTAATTATTTGTTTATTATATTTCGTGTTGTTATTTTGTGGGTTATGTAATTAGTATGGTATTTAAAGTAATTTTCTTTAAGTATAATTCTGTTAAATGTATTATATCCAACACTTTACATTCGCTGAATCCATCCATCCATCAGCATTTCAACGTCCACTGCTGGACATAGGCCTCCCCAAGAGAACGCCACAACGAGCGGTCCCGTCATGGGGGATAATGCCGTAATCGCCACGCTTGGCAAGCGGGTTGGCGATCGCAGTGGATGTTGTTAATACTCGAGGGAGCGCTGCTGCCCACTCCCCCGGCATCCCTCAGTCGTCTCTTACGACTCCCGTGGGTAGAGAGGGGTGGGACAATTCTAAAGCCGGCCCCACACGGCCTAGCCGGCCCCACACGGCCTGCTATTCGCTGAATAGTTTATGATAATTGTTCTTATATTTGTTTTTTGTTTTTTTAGGAACTATTACTTTTAGAAATTGAAGTTTTATTTTATATATTTTTTATAAGTATGTTTTAAACGTTCTTCCGTAACTGCTAATACCATATGTAATAATACTTTCTGCAAGCGCTTTATATAAATTTTGTAATATGCGCCACGGTATTTTGTACTTTAAGATTGAGAATTTTGCCATTATTATACGTAGTTTGTTGCACACGTGATCCAATATGATTAATCCAATTAAATCTATGATCAATTATAAGTCCTAAATATGTGTGTTGAGTGACAAGTTCTATCGCCCCACAATTACAGCTCTTCCTTGTATTATGTAGATAGTCATGAGTGTGCGCTACTATATTCACATTGTAGTCATATATTGGCTTATTGTAGCTTGAACTAAAGTGCATTAATTTAGTTTTTTCGGCATTAAGAACCATACCCGCATCATGTGACCATTTAATTAATGACATAAAGTCTTGTTGTAGCCTAGTTCTAGCCAAATTTATGTCTTTTTCGGCAGAAATTAAGCATGTCTCATCTGCATATTGGTATACTTTGCAGTTTGATATAATGTTTGCCATATCATTGACATATGCTAGATAGTACAGTGGACCAAAAACAGAGCCTTGTGCCGTGCCTTCAGTGATGGGAATTTTGTCACTTAATTCAGTGCCAACCTTCACCTGATAGGACCTATTTCTTAAATACTCCGCACACCATGCTAGCTGAGTACCTCTTATCCCACAAGTCTCCAACTTTACTAATATGTTATCGTGTTGTAAAGTATCAAAGGCTTTGCTATAATCAATAAATATTATAAGAACATGATGATGTTTGACTGTTGGTTTCGGCTAATATCCATAACAGCTGGACCAATTTGGACGGGACTCTTAGAGATTCACTGGCGTATAGCAGATGTTACAAGGAGTAATTTATGATACTATTATTTTAAAAAAATAATTAGGTTACTGCAAAAAAATTAAAAACTAAATTCCACGTGAACGAAGTCGCGCGTAGCACTTAGTTAATAAAGTTTGTTACTTAAACTTTATATAAGATGCTTCAATATTAAATTTCATGCTTTTTCTTTTAAAATTAACAAACATTTTATGCAAACTTTCGACCCCTAATTCACCCTCTTAGGGGTAAAAATGATAAAATCGCCGATATACGTGTTCATTTATTTTTAAACAAAAACAGGTATATAAAATTTGGTGCTTCTTACTATAAAAATGACGAACTTCCCATACAAACTTTCAACCCCTAAATAACCATCTTGGTAGTATTTTTTTTTTAAATTCAATAAAAAAAAATCAGCAATAAATGTACATGACATTTATTGCTGATCAGAAACAGATATTCGTGCTTCTTATTTTCAAGCTGACAGAGTTCCATACAACCGTTTATACCTTATCTTAGGGTTGAAATTTTCAAAAATCCTTAGTGGATCTCTACTACAAAAAAGGCATCGACTACCAAAATTTCAAGTTTGCAGCCCCAGTGGTTTAGGCTGTGCGTTGATCGTCAGTCAGTCGGTACAAGCAATTATATGTATATAGATAGATAGACTAGCGCATTACTCGCGGCCTTACTTTAGTTATAATTATGATGATGAGATGAACATTTTTGGATAGGATCCTATCCTATAGGACCGCCGCAAGCGCGGCCGTCCTAATGGTATGCAAGACGTCACATTTGCCTTAAATGCATTCCGATAGATGGGGTTGGTCGTTAAGACAAATGTGATAAGGGGATTGGGTATTTCTAACAAATAGTACGGTATCTCAGTGGATTAGAGCACTTCCCCGGATGCAGGGACGCAGGTTCGATTCCCGCTCGTACTAAAATACTCTTTTTTCCTTATTCACAAATTATAATTTGTACTTTAAGAGTAGCGGAGCATGTCAAGTGCTAAACTATAGATCAAAAAGAGAGAGGGAGTTATGTTTCGTATATTACTGTAGGGGCAAGAGAGAGAGGTACGAGTACACATTTTCGTTCTCTCTTTCCCATTATTTGTTATATATTATTATATTTATTTTTATGCTTTCAATATTAAATTTTGCCGAAAAAACATTACATTAAATGTTGATTAAATATTTCATAAAATAAATATTTGTCAAAAAGTCAACTGGCGCAACTCGGGATCGATCTTGATGTTAGTGAACTGAAATGAGATGTTTATGCCACAAGACCAACAATTTTTCATTAGTCGTATGTCGATTGTCATATGTGCGTAAATTTAATGCTGCTTCCATGTCCAACAAGGGGGCTATTGCCGAAGCCAAGGCAGAACACGTTGCCAGAATTGGCGAGCGACTTGCAAGCTATCCCACTGGGAGTCGAGCTTTCTGGTCGCTCGCCAAGGTAGTGCAGGGCAACTTCTGCCAGTCTAGTCTTCCACCACTGCGGAAACTGTACGACATTTGGCCCATAGTGTAAAAGAGAAAGCCGATCTTTTGGGCCAACTCTTTGCCTCAAACTCGACTTTGGACGCTGGAGCGGCCACACCATCCACCATCCCTTAGTGTGAAAGCTCCATGCCTGAAATACGCATTACGCAACGTGCGGTCAGGCGGGAGCTGCTGCTGCTGGACGTCCATAAGTCGAGTGGGCCGGGTGGCATCCCTGCGGTGGTTCTTCGAACGTGCGCCCCTGAGTTGACCCCCGTCCTTACGCGCCTGTTCCGCCTTTCATACAGTACCGGCCGGATTCCTACTTCGTGGAAGGTAGCCCATATTCACTCGATTCCCAAAAGGGGTGATCGGTCGGACCTGTCGAATTACAGGCCAATCGCGATAACATCCCTGCTCTCCAGGGTACTAGAGAGGGTTATTAACCGCCGACCTCTGCAGTACCTTGAGGATCACCAGCTGATCAGTGATCGCCAATACGGCTTTCGTCAAGTTTTATCTGCTGGTGATCTTCTCATGTACCTCACTCATCGCTGGGCAGAGGCCTTGTAGGGTGGGGGTGAAACTTTGGCGTTCAGCCTGGACATCGCGAAGGCGTTCGACAGGGTCTGGCATAGGGGCCTTCTATCGAAGCATCCATCGTATGGAATCCCCGAGGGGCTCTGCAAGTGGATCGCCGGCTTCCTCCTTGGTCGCAGCATCAAAGTCGTTGTAGACGGATGCTGCTCTGATACCATGGAGATTAATACTGGCGTTCCTCGGCTCCTCGGCCGTCCAAGGCTCGGTGCTCTCCCCAACGCTGTTCATCCTGCATATCAATGACTTGCTCTCAACAGAGAGTATACATTGCTATGCGGATGACAGTACGGGTGACGCGCGATATACCGGCCATCAGAAAGTCCCTCGGAACATGCTGGAGGAGAGGCGGACCCAACTTGTGTCTGAAGTCGAGCGCTCTCTAGGGCGGGCCTCGGAATGGAGAGAAAAGAACTTGGTTCAATTTAACCCTACGAAGACACAGGTTTGCGCGTTCACTGCAAAGAAGGACGCATTTGTCGTGACGCCCCAGTTCGAAGGGGTAACTCTCCCGGTCTCCGAGAGTATTGGGATCCTCGCCATCGACACATCTTGTAAAGTCCACTTCGGGAGTCATTTGGAGGACAAAGCCAAATTGGCGAGCAAGAAACTGGGTGTTCTGAACAGAGCTAAGAGGTACTTTACACCGAGGCAGCGACTTGTGCTGTATAAAGCACAAGTTCGCCCTCACGTGGAGTACTGCTCATATCTCTGGGCAGGCGCACCAAAATACCAGCTCGACCCACTTGACTCCCTGCAAAGACGAGCTGTTCGGATTGTCGATGATCCCAATCTCACGGATCAGCTGGAGTCGTTGGGGCGGCGGAGAGACTTTGGGGCTCTCTGTGTGCTCTATCGACTTTTCAACGTAGAGTGCTCTGAGGAACTGTTTGAGGTGGTACCAACATCGCCGTTTTACCACCGGACCACGAGACGCCGTACTAGGGTGAACCCTATATGGATGAATCCATACCACCTGGAAACGATCTCGTCCAAGACGGTTCGTTTTCAGGGTTCTTTTCTACCACGTACGTATAAGATCTGAAATGAACTTCCTGGTACGGTGTTTCCCCAGCGTTACGACTTGTCCCTCTTTAAACGAGGTTTGAGAAGAGCACTTTACTCACGGTAGGCGGCGACTGGGCTGTGCCCCTGGTGTTGCCATAGTCCATGGGCGGCGGTTACTACTTACCATCAGGTGGACCGTCTGCTCGTACCCACCGTTTGCAATAAAAAAAAAAAACAAGTTTAAATAAAATTAACGAAATAGCTTTTTCACATAACTGTATTTATTTGATAATAGGCATTAACATTATTAATAATATATATGTATATTTATTGTTAAGTTTTACTTCAGTCGTGTGGTCTTAAGCACACTCGTTTTTTTATTATTTATGACGTGGGTGTGACCCAGGAGCTGAACGGCGAAGGCCAAGTGTCGCGGCTGATGGTGGTGGGCGCGCGCAGCGTGTGCGACGAGCGCGCCGTGGTGAGGCGCGCCGGCGCCGCGCTCGTGCAGCGCCTGCTGGCTGCGCCCGGCTACTCGCCGCAGCCCACCGACCTCGCCGTCAGTACCCGCCTTCCTGTACACTCACTCGAACCGACTGTAGCTCCATGTACCTAGCGCAGCGTGTGCGACGAGCGCGCCGTGGTGAGGCGCGCCGGCGCCGCGCTCGTGCAGCGCCTGCTGGCTGCGCCCGGCTACTCGCCGCAGCCCACCGACCTCGCCGTCAGTACCCGCCTTCCTGTACACTCACTCGAACCGACTGTAGCTCCATGTACCTAGCGCAGCGTGTGCGACGAGCGCGCCGTGGTGAGGCGCGCCGGCGCCGCGCTCGTGCAGCGCCTGCTGGCTGCGCCCGGCTACTCGCCGCAGCCCGCCGACCTCGCCGTCAGTACCCGCCTTCCTGTACACTCACTCGAACCGACTGTAGCTCCATGTGCCTGGGGGTAAGAAGTACCATCCTCTCTCATCTTAGTATCCTTCCTATCCTCTCTTATCCCTTTCCTTGGAGATGGCGACGCGCTAATAATGGCTCTGGTATTGCTATCTATGGACTACGGTAACCGTTTACCATCAGGTGGCCATCTTATGCCAATTGTCGTGTGTAACATTTTTTTTAATTGCAACCTGTCATTCACGCGAAGATAAAATAGCTGTTAAGTTTTCTGAAAATTTCCAAATTTTTTTTTTGCGCAATTTTCTTAATTTTTATTTCCGTAAGAACCTACTACAAAGTATTAAAATAAGATGAATGAAATCGGTAAAGTTGTTCTCAAGTTATGGCGTGATCAAGGGAAATTGGGATCCATTTTTAATTAGATAGCTTAATACTACTATAATTATAGGATTCGTTAAACATATGTTTTTGTTAATTCACAACAGTTAAAACTCTGCTATACTTGTACTTTGAGATATTTGTGGAATTTCAGATTTTAGTAAGCCAGTGTCGTGATGCAAGTTTATTAGTGCGGCAGTCAGCCATCAGCGCCCTGGCTGAATTAGTTGAAAAGCGACCCATTGATGCTGTAATCGACGCTTTTCTTACTGGACCTATTGGACAACTATCCGATAACGAAAGCAAGGCGAGATATATACTGTTTTATACACACTTAGGGTAAACTGGCCTTTGCCTGCGGTAGCGCGCAGGTTAGCTTATATATCAGGTTCCCGATATAGTGGCAACTTAAAAGTGTACCAGATTTTAAACCTAATTAAGACCTACCAAACAAAGAAAGGTATTATCAAAATCCGTTCAGTAGTCTGCGCGATGTGTGAACTAATAACAGACAGACAGTTCTTTTTTCAAATAATATTTTTTCTCAATATCTTAACAGTACACGCTCTAGCTCTTCTATTACAGCTTTAAAATAGTATTATACTATTTTGATCTGTATTTTAGCACGCCATGCTCAGCTATTTTTTGTGAGTGTAGCTGAGCATGTCAAGTGCTAAAATACAGATCAAAATGTTTATTTTGATTTGGATTTTAATTGCAAAATAAAACTTACTAATATTGGATTAGTGCATGTAAATGCATCCGATAGTTGGCGTGGGTCGTAAAGATAAGTGTGATGTGGAGCTTGGGTATGGCCGAAGGTCAGTGTGATAGCTCAGCGGCTTAGAGAACTTCGCCACGGATTGGAAGGTACGCAGGTTCGATTCCCGCTCGCACTAAAGTTCTCTTTTTCCACATTCATAAATAATTTGTGCTTTATAGTATTATACTACTATAATAGATATACAGATTTAATTACTGTATTTAATTATTGTCCAATAACTAGCGAATGCTGTCCTAAAACAGAAATAGTCTCCTTAAATTTAGCCTATTGTTATAAAAAATGTGGTAATTGGTAGTTTACCCTATTTGCGATATTAGAATATAAGTAACGTAGAAGATTGAAATATTATTAATGTATTCTATATTCTTTAAACAGTCGCCAAAACTTGAGTATATGCCAAGTGGTAGAGCCTTGTTTATCCCAGCATAAATGGACCGTCTCGATCGAAGAAGTACCAACATCTCACAGAAGATCGGCGTGAAACAATGGTAGTTACTCCTGCTGCTGTTCCTTTCCTTAGAGATGGCAATGCGCTAATGTAACCGCTTACCATCAGGTTATCCTTGGCACCCGAATAGTATAAAAAAAATAGAAAATTTATGTTTTACACGTGTTTTTTATGTTGTTCCAACTTTATACATCCATATAACATAGGTGCGGCTGCTAAATTACTTAAGAGGTATCTTATTTTTGTAAAAAGAAGCTATGTGTGATCTGAGCAACAGCTTATATGGTGTCTTAAATGTTCTTTTTATGGTTGCGTGCGGAATTTAAAGCTTTTTTCTCTTTCTCCAGGTAAAAGATCAAATCATAATCTATATTAGGAATTTCCTTATAGAACGTTTCAAAGTGTTCTCGGGACGCGAATTTGAAGATCCAATTCCCTGGATGTTTCTTTCTGGAATTATTCGACGTAATATGAAAAAGCATTTACAAAAAATATGTATGCTGATCTCTAAGGAAGGAGGAAGTCATTTAAGGTAAGGTACAATATCATTAATCTCACTTTTGATAAATTTATGGGTTGGTACATTTTGACATAACAGTCCATTTGAGGCTTCGATCCCCGCTTGTAGCCATTATTTTCTATTTCACAATATCCCACTTTTGTGTTTTAGCAAATGGCCGAGCACGTCAAGTGCTTTAAATATATCTACCCTCACCTTAATATTATTTATTATTGCTGCTCTGAGCTAACATATGATAGCGGACGTAAGTTAGATATATGAATAATGATTTGCCCATTCATGCAATGCCGATGCCAACTCTTTACTATATTAAAGCGAGATTGTGTTTTAGCGTCCACACTAATAGTAGTTTATTAAAATGTAAAGCTACCTTTGACCAGCAATGTTTTCGTGATTATATTACAGTGTTCATTTATTTGTTGTATAGCCACCGTCTAGTGGATATCCTGAGTACTCACCTGGATTCTTCAGATGACGAACGAGACTTGCACTGTCTGCTGTTGTTGACGTGTGTCGCACGCTACGTCGATTATTCTAACTTGGGCTTCATTTTAAACTACTACTACAAGCTGACCGATAATGAAAAGGTAAGGAACCTGGTCCACCTTATGTCTTGGTTCTTACATACCGTATTCCTAATATATATATATATATATATATGGTATAATGTTCTACAGAACATTCCAAACCTTTTACGCGTAATCAGAAAGTAATATACGCATAGAAGAGTAACTAGCGATAAAAATATCACTCACCAAAACTTGCATTAATGTTTTTTTCCTTACAAGTAGCCTATAAAACATTGTTCCTTGAAATCCATCTAATCCAATTTTTAATACATGTATGTCGGAGCCCCGGTACCCTGGGGCCCCGTATATACAGCTGTAGCTACGCCATATCATGAAATAAAATTTCTATTGATAGGAACGTGATTCCCGCCTTATGCCACTGACCCTAGAATTAATTACGACATGGTGTCGTTTTGCACACATCACTGAGTGCAACGTTCTACGTGAACATTTGGTACGTCGACTTGCAGACTCCACAGATGACGGTAATTTTATAACTATATTATTATAATATACATATAAATGGACACTGCATCATGCAACATTTAATTAATACCTCCACGCTTTTTGCAAATGTTGAGATTATTTTAAACTACGAGGGTGGCAAACAAGCATACGAGGTCACCTGATGGTAAACGGTTACCGCGTAGCATATAGAATCTATAGTATGGACGCTAGCAAAACCGCCAGGCATCACTCGCGTGTCGCCAACTCCAAGAAAAGTGATAGGATAGGGAAAGAGTGGATAACAAGGAGACGTCTTCTGTGAGAGGGTGGTACCTAAATATAAATAAACAACAACAAACACAAAGTATTTCTTATTCCAGTAAGTTTTTCCTACGGGAGGCCCCCTAATAATTAATATAATTATGTTTTCAAATCTTAAAGGCCACGCAGACGAAGTCTCGGTTAGTAGCTAATTTTAAATATAAATACAGTGCTTATATATTTTGCCATGTAAATCACTGCTGCTCAAATTAAGTCAGTCTGCTTAAACATCTGCCCAACTTGATAATGTAATACCAATTCCAAAGTTTTTGTAAAAATAGCATCTTAATCAATAGTGGGACTTATGTATATTATTATTGTGCGTATATATACATAGTAACTGCGGTTATTTGTAGGATGCCGCATAGCATGCGCCACCTTAGCCGCTGGTCTTGATCCTGATAACCTTACTTGGGCTACGGAGCTTATGAGGCAATGTAAGTTTATTTTTTTATTTCTATGATATTTTGTTATGAATTTTTGCACATGATTGGACTTGCATTTGCCATTCTGTAAGCCTAATTTTCAAATTTTGTTTTCGCGCCATTTGATTTTTCTTTGACATCGTTCTGTTCACAATCGAACCGAAGCGGATCCATCGCAAACTACGTCAGAGTTAGCGGCAGGCTTCGGTGTGAGTGATAAAATAATTTTAATTTAAAGCTCGAAAAATTGGTACCGCAAGAATTGAGTGAATCAAACCAACAAACACGAGTCGATTGCTGCGTTACATTACTCACCACCGTCACAATAACGAGGGGATTTTGAATCGTAAGGCTATTTGTGATGAAAAATGGATCCTGTACGATAATTGGCAACGGTCGCTAAATTAGAGGAGCTGCGATTGGAATGTCTCTTGTTTCAGAGACGCCTGACTCCACCTTCCAGGATTAATGACGTGTATGGGGAAGCTACCGTAAAAGAAAACAAGCTACGTTTTTGGTTCCAACGATTTCGTTCTGGAAATTTCTACCTACAGAACAAACCCTGTGGACAGCCGGAGACCCTAGTTGACAATGAAGAATTAAAAGTAGTCTTGGAAGCGGACAACGTTATTATATATGGAAGCGAGAGTTGGGTATTCAAAAAGGAGCATTAGAGTAAAATCAATGTGGACGGAGAATATGGAGTGAGGCTGACTAACCGCATTCGTAACTACGACGTAAGAGAGCGAGTAGGTATGAAAGAGAGTATTGGTGTAAAGATGCGAATACCGGAATGCTCCGATGGTTCGGACATGAGGAAAGAGTGCCGGACGAGCGACTGGTTAAGAAGATATACAATGCGAAAGTGGAAGGACTTAGGTACAGGGGGAGACCGAGGCTCACCTACCTAGACCAAATCGGTCATGTATTGAAGAAAGGTGGAGTCGGGAGTCTCTGAAACCGGCGAGCGTGTATGAAGAGAATTATGAATGTCGAGGAAGCGAGGGATGTATGCAAGATTATTGCCTCTTGACACTCTGTTCTCGCTGCCTACCCCGCAAGGGAAATGGCGTGAATATAAGAAGAAGAAGAACAGAACGATGTCAAAGAAAAATCAAATGGCGTGAAAACAAATGAATCGCTAAATTAGAAACACAAATACACAAGCCTAATTTTGAAATAAAAATATGATTGTCTGTAAAGTCGGTTTACGGACGATAATTTTACGTGACAACGTCATATAATGTTTTCTGAGTGTCACAAAAGTAATACTGATAGAAATTGAATGGTACATATAAAAAGGTACGATCGCGCGTGCTGCTGTACAATAATTGAGATACGCGTGTTGCCCAGGACGGGTTCGGGTGAAGAATGTGATGTCGGTCGCTCGGTCGGCAGAGACGTTTTCATGCGTGCTGCCGGCGTTCATCGACTTATAAGACGCTATCACGTCAAAAATTGAATTTGGAATTCATAAACAAACGCTAGATATTTAAGATCAAAGTGGCCAGTTTGAAAAACCCCCAATTTCATATGTAAGGACCTAATATATGCTGGCAAGTCATAAAAATCATGATAAAAAACTCGAATGAAACATTGAAATTCGATGCCATTTAAACTATTTTGCTATAATTATATATATTTTTAAGCATTTGACATGCTTAACTACATTTACGAGTAATTAACTCAAACACACTCTTCATGACTATTATTTTCGATTATATTCCGATTCCCACTTTGTATTCATATATTTATACTAGTTTGCATATATAAATAAAAATCTAATAGTTTGTTGCATTTCTTTTTGTGCAGCAGAACGTTCTGCTATCCAGTCGAACGACATAGACGAAGCAATCCGCGCAGCCGACCTGTCGTTGATCGCACCAGAACCGCCCTCCCCGGAATTACTCAACTTGTTTCTTAACACACTCGCCTGTCCGCCTCCTGGTAAACAATTTCAATTCTGTTTAGCATAAAGGTGACATTAATGGACATTAAATCGTTGCTAAGCTTACCGGATTGTCAGAACAAAGCGTACGACGTACTGCGTGAGTTTGGTGGCATTAGAAAGTTACTCAGTGTGTGTGAGAAATACGCTTATTTCCACAGTTTATGTTATAATGAGACCAAATCAATTACGAAGATTATGAAACTATTGAATCACACGTCTTCGTGCGCAAAATATTAACTACTTCATTTTAGCCAAAGCTACAAATAAAACAGCTATACAACAACAACGATAACGTATGGGACAAAAATTTAAACGTGTTCACAATCCTGGCACCGATCTGTGGCGTCTCGTCAAGTCACTGCTGTCAGATGCCTCAACCCATTGATGTATATGTACTACGTACTAGATAGGGCGTTCCGAACATTATCTTTGTTCGACTAAACTGAACTGCAATCCGTACACCTTACGGTAGAACGGCTTCGACATTCTAGCAGTGCAGACGAGCACGAGCGCTGATAATAATAAAAACAAAGTGTAAACGGGGACTAATTACCTACCGAATGAGTCAAATAACCAAAATTATATGTTGTTTTAGTGAATAAATAGGTAATAATATCGTAATACCGCTATAGAAAATATTTCTTCATTTAAATGACATGGCATGTCATTTCATATATTTTTATTTCGCTGCTATCTACAATTATAGACTGAATAGATTTTATGTGGTGTTTTTATCAAGTGCTTTATTATGTTTGAGTGTTTTGTAAATATAACTAGTTTGATATTATTATTGCCGTGTGGGGCCGGCTTTAGAATTGTCCCACCCCTCTCCAGCCATGGGAGTCGTAAGAGACGACTGAGGGAGGATCCAACCGGAGATATCCCGGACGTCAGCCTGTACGAGATTAGAATGGCGCTCAAACAACTAAAGAACGGAAAGGCACTGGGTGACGGCGAAATCACTACAGAACTTCTGAGAGCAGGCGGATAGCCGGTCCTAAAAGCTCTTCAGAGACTGTTCAATTCTGTCGTTTTTGGGGGCGATGATCCAGAGTCGTGGACCAGAAGCGTGGTGGTGCTGTTCTTCAAGAAAGGTGACAGAACCCTCTTGAAGATTTATAGACCCATTTCGCTCTTCAGCCACGTCTATAAGTTGTTTTCGAGAGTCATTACAAATCGACTCACGCACAGGCTTGACGACTTCCAGCCTCCCGAACAAGCCGGTTTTCGAAAAGGCTATAGAACCATAGACCACATGCACACGCTACGCTAGATTATACAGAAAACTGAGGAATATCATCGGCCTCTGTGTTTGGCGTTTGTGGACTAAAAAAGCCAAGCCAGCTGAGAAAGCCTTCGATTCGATCGAAACTTGGGCGGTGCTGCAGTCCCTTCAGCGGTGCCAAATTGACTATCGGTACACCGAAGTGCTGAAGTGCTTGTATAGAAACGCTACCATGTCAGTCCGTGTTTAGGACAGGAGTACGAAACCGATACAACTGCAGAGAGGTGTTAGACAGGAAGACGTTATATCCCCGAAACTCTTCAGCTCTTAAGCTCTCGGACTGGACTGGATTCGACATCAACGTCAATGGCGAATACATTACTCACCTTCGATATGCCGACGACATCGTAGTCATGGCAGAATCGCTGGAGGACCTTGGCACCATGCTCAATTATCTCAGAAGGGTTTCCCGACTAGTGGGTCTCAAAATGAACATGGAAAAGACGAAAGTCATTTCTAATGCCCATGTCATTTCAGCACCGGTCCTAGTCGGGAGTCCAATTAGGTAGGCACAACTTCGAGAAAGAGGTCAATCGACGAATCCAACCCGGCTGGGCAGCGTTCGGGAAGCTAAGGAAGATGTTCTCGTACAATATTCCGCAGTGTTTGAAAATGAAAGTCTACGAAAAGTGTGTTACCAGTAATAACATATGGAACAGAGACGTGGTCTTTGAATGTTGGCCTCGTATCAAGGCTCAAAGTCGCACAGCGGGCCATGGAGCGGGCTATGCTTGGTATTTCCCTACGTGATCGAATCCGTAATACGGAGATCCGTAGGAGAACGGGAGTGACCGACATAGCCCGCCGGGTTGGCATGCCTAAGTGGCAATGGGCAGGCCACATCACTCGACGAACCGATAACCGTTGGGGAAGAAAGGTTCTCGAGTGGCGACCACGTATCGGACGGCGCAGCGTAGGACGTCCCCCACCAGATGAATCGACGATCTGGTCAAAGCCGCGGGGAGCAGGACCGCTCGTTGTGGCGTTCTCTTGGGGAGGCCCATGTCCTGCAGTGGACTTTGAAAGGCTGATGTATGTATGGATGGATGATGATATTATTAAATATTTACTTCCTTTCTTTCAGTAATTATTAATATGAGCTAATATATGACAAAGCAAATATGACGACATTCGAAATGAACTTAAATGAGAAGAATGCATTTCTATCTGGATAAGGTCACAGGACTCTATATTTATATTGTTTACAGAAGCCAGGAACGCTAAACCACAGAACACATTTAATCTGAGCAATGTTCGAAAAATACGCCATATTATGATCACACCACGACTTGGTCGTGAGAAAACTACTTTATAAGCACTCTAGCATTGTATGTTTTAAGATCGATTTAGTTTGATTAGACGTTATGCGATTATAACTAATGCTTTAGCGCTGTAAAAGCTAAGTCCACTGCGTGCTCGGCCTGCGCAAACAAGTTGCGACACGTTTTTTGTTTGGAATAGCTTCTTTAGTTAACATATAACTCAATGCCTCAACCACGATTCCCAACTTTAAAAATCGATAAAAAAACGCTGACGTCTTCGGAACATGAGTAATGTCCAGTGTTAGCCAAAACTTTTCTCAACAATATGCTTTTGACTGATGCCTGGACTAGCGTTGAATCATTAAATATATAACAAATTATTTGTGACCGCTCGCGGTAAGGTTCTCTTTTGTTACTTTCACAAATAATTTGTTCATTAAAGTAGCTGCGCATGTCAAGTGCTAAAACACAGATCAAAATATCATCAAATACAATGGAATCTATATCCGCGTTAGAGGATCAAAGTTCGTATCCTGCTAATGCCTCTTTGGTGCTTATATAACGGAGACGTGGTCTTTGAATGTTGGCCTTGTATCATGGCTGAAAGTCGCTCAGCGCGTCGTGGAACGGGCCATGTTCGGTGTTTCTCTATGTGATCGAATCGGTAGTACGGAGATCCATAGGAGAACGGTAGTGATTGACATTGCTCATAGGGTTGGTTGCTGATGACATTAGGCAGGCCGCAATGTTCGACAAACCGACAACCGTTACGGCAAAAAAGGTTCTCGAGTGGCAACCACGTATCGGACAGCGCAGCGTTGGACGGCCTCCCTTCAAATAAACTGAAAATCTGGTCAAAGCCGCAGGGAGCGTTCTGGCGCTCTCTTGGGGAAGCCTATGTCCAGCAGTGGTTGTCGAAAGGCTGATAAATGGATGGATATATATAAAAACTGTAAAGGTCTCAATAACTGGGGGGTGTCAGGTAAGGGTAGTTCATTCTAAATAAGCTTCGACCGTATCACCAATATACGTTTCTCAATGTTTAGTGTAATCTCGTTTAACGTAATGTCATCATTGTTCTTCAGTCATGTAACGAAAATTGGGATAATAGGAGTATATTACAGGATGGCCGGACGCTCGTCACGGTGCGTGCGTAGCGGGCGCGGGGCGGCTGTGCCTGCGGAAACACGAGTCGGCGACAGTGGCGACGCCCGTGCTGGCGTCGCTTCTGCCGGCCGCCGCCGCGCCCATGCAGGCGCGCGTCAACGCGCTGCTCGCACTCACCGACCTCTCCATCAGGTACGACCTCACTCACACACGACCTCGTCCGTGCTGGCGTCGCTGCTGCGAGCCGCCGCCGCGCCCATGCAGGTGCGCGTCATCGCGCTGCTCGCGCTCCGTCAGGTGCGGGCACTCACTCACACGCGACTTCGGTCCGTGCTGGCGACACCCTGTCACCCGTATAACATCGAGCTTTCTGTATTCATTTCGAAAAATTGAAACCTTGTTTACTTAAAGTGTAACAAAACTCTGTCTTTCCCTTAGAATGAAACACGAAACGTTAGGCGAACTTTCGTTTCGCTTTATTGTGATTGGTCACCTGGAATCTCGACAAATTAGGAATCACGCGTCAGACTGTTGATCAATCATAATGACTCAAAACGAAAGTAGGGGGGGCTGTACATTGAGGATATTTGAAGAATGACTGTGCCAGGCTATGTGTGAGGCATCCTTGATCGCAAAACATTTTTGTAGAATTTTGTCTGTTTGTGCGCACATCACTGAAAAACGCAATTTTGATGATACTTTAATGGACTTATAAACTGTTACCTATATATTTTTACTTGCTACTATGTCGTAAACTGAGTAACAAGCAAATCTAGCATTTGCTTGCAGCAGAGCCGCGGTCAAAGGCTATTATTGTTGTACAAAAATATCACGCTTGCAGTAACTTTATGATATATTTGTTACTGAATGTGTAAATTGTTTAAAGACAAACGTATTGTATATAGGTACGCGTCGATAATGGATCCGCTGGTAGGACCAGTGTGTGCCTGTTTGTCAATGGAATCTCCACCAGAGTTGCGGAGAGCGTCATCTCGTTCTCTCACTAGACTCTTACTGGGAGGATATTTGCGTCTGCGTGCACCACTTTACTTCAGGTACGTATTACAAATGAAATGAGGGATCTACTAATATTTACTATAACGAGTTACACGAATAAATTCATGTAAAACTACTACTACATTTCATGGTGTTCTAGAAGTTGGGAAAAGAAGTAAAGTAAACCAGAAAACAGACATAAGAGTAAGTAAACTCGCAGCAAAACTTAATAGGTGGTATATAAGCTTACCCTTCCTTATGGTAAGTGGTTACCATAGCATATCGACGCTAACACCAAGGCGCACTACCAACTCCAAGGAAAGGGATTAGTGGAGAAAAGGAAGAATAATAAGGAGAGGATAAGAAGGGGGCTTGAGCCTTCGGCGCTCTAAATCCGATGGATGTCATTTTATAAGGTCATAAAATGCACTTATGTCTTGATAGAAGAGAATTTTCTCCGTTTCCAGTAAAGTACAAATTATTTGTGAATAAGGAAAAGAGATTGTATGGTGCAACCATACATATTTGTCAATTTATCATTTCTACGCGACACGCACGACCTAATTGATCTGCCAAATTAACAGCAGATTTTGTACGAGCGGGAAACGAACCCGCGTCTTTTCCAATCCGGGGAAGTGCTCTAAGCCACTGAACTATCGTACAGATCTTTTGATCATCCCAATCTCCTTATCACAGTCTTTACGACCAACGCCATCTATCGGAATGCATTTACATGCATTAAACCGATATAGTAAGTTGAATTTTGCAATTAAAACTCATACTATTGAATGGTGCGATTTTTTAAACATTTTTGATCTATATCTTTGATGATAGATTTTTTCCAAAAATTTTTCTTTTTTTTTTAAAAAATCTCTTTCCTTATTCACGAATAATTTGTACTTTAAAAAGTGGCGGAGCATGTCAAATGCTAAAAGATATAGATCAAAAATTCTTAAAGCTCCTAACTAACTAATACAAATTATTTGAAGGTACTGCGCATTACTTACGGACGAAGACCATGAGGTCCGGGAGCCGGCCGAGTACTACGTAGCATCTTGTATCGGGCCAGAGATTATCTACAATCACTTTGTTGAAACCCTTAAATATTACAACACACACAACACAGGTATTTGCCTCATTTGTTGAACAGGCGTTTAGACTAATTTTGTGATCAACGTCCGACCTGTTTGACATTTTTGGATAGGTATTTAAGGAAAACTGAAAACTTCAATACTTCTCTTATAATACTTAAGTATAGAACTGCAGACCTTGCGAAAAGGTAACGGCAATATAATTTTGCAAGAATCTGGCAAAGTTAAACCCGACTAATTCTGATTGTGGCTTGTTTAAGTTTTCATTCTTTAAATATTAAATTTAAAAGTATGAAAATTACAGAGTGCCTCAAGAACATTATTTGCAAAAATTTCTCAGAATTTAACGTTTGATTTAGCCCCGCTATCTTTCAGCAAGGCCTTTTTTCTCGTTAATAAATGAAAAAATATCCTAACCACACACCCCGTCGTTCCGGGCAACGAAGGGTAGGTGGGGCCCTCATCCACTAAATAAACCCGGCGTGTGTCGTCTCTCCGCCTGTACTGGCGCACCAATGGAACTGTGTTCCTTCACTTCAGTGGTCCACCGGCGCCTTATCCTTTCGGGTAGCCACCACTGAGCGCACACTCACTCAGTAGTTGCACCTTCGCAGAGGCCTTGTGGGTGGCGAACGCTCCCCGGTCCATGTTTTGTTCGCAACATTTCGTTGCGGACCCGGCTTTATAATGACATTCCCATTTACAGATAGCATGAAAATGTCGTTTGATTCACGGCAACTGATCTACGACCTGATGTTACAGCGTCTGGCCATAGTACAAAGACTAAACATACAGTGTCGCTTAGCGCGAGATGTGTTGAAACATGCTGCGGATTTGGCTGAAGAAAGCGATGACGACTTACCACCAGAACTTAATGCTATGTTATTGGATACTATTACTGTATTATGTGGACCCTGGATGAAGTTACCAAGTTAGTTTCCTTTATGTTCCTTCTTTTACCTATTTATTGCATTGACCTAATAAAAATGGACTTTGGGTCTACACACATAGAATATTTTCGGAAAAAGTATCTCTAGTCAATAAACTACAGTCAATAGACAGTCTATATTAATACATCCAAATTTCAATATACTAATTTGAAACCTTGTACAATTTTTTTTTTGTTTTGAGTTTTCTTTGCAATAATTTATTATACTATCGGCACGCTATGATGGCCATTTTGACGTTTGTCCACTCATGAAGTTTCGTATTCATTAATAATTACATTTGAAGGAGCAAATTGCTGTTCTTTATTGTCAATAGTGACGTGCAGTTAGTCATGAAATTTATCGAATGTTTAGGACACAAAATTTATTTATTACATTTCTAAACTATATATGTATATTAGGGTCACGCGAACATTTATTTTTTATTTTTATAAGATTATAATTATTGGTGTACTTATTTACCACACAACTCGGCATTTGTTTTTCGAAATTCAAATTTTAAAAAAATTAAATCTAATATGATCGTTACTAGGATCGCTGGCCAGCACAAATACTACCTCCGGCAAACTCGCGTCAATGCTCAATGCAAAACAAAGCAGTTTTGTCTTGACGTTGCTTCGAAAAGTACAAACTGTGAGTGCACTGCGATTGTGATATAGTTTTGACCTGGCTTTGGATTTCGGATATTGATACTGCATTACTTTCTATATTTTTTTTATTAAACCTTTTTAATCAGGCACTACTTGCAATAAAAACTTATAGATTTGATTATATTTTTTTCGATAATAAATTGACATTTCACATCACTATTGTAATATGTCAAAACGGCCATCATAGCGTGCCGTAACTTTAGCTTATAAAGTTTCTACCAATAGATCGCACCATAGTCTATTTATGCGGCTTCTAGTGAATATTACGTGTTGATGATTTTTTTTTACAAATATTCAAAATTTAAAATAAATTCCATGTTTTTACGCAAAAAAAAAAATATTTGCAAATGATAAAATAATAGTCTACTTACTGAAAATATTCTTACGTTTTCACAATACAGTACGGCATATTGAACGCATAGTCAACCCGGTCGACCAACTGAAACTGGCGCGCGATTGTTTCTTCTTTTGGCGTGTTCTTTCTCTTTTGGTTCGGACAATGAGCACAGACGCGAGGTCCATTTATTGGTTGGTCAATGATTTATTGCCTCGTTGGAAGTGTGTAGTGGCAAAATTTATAACCGATTGGCCACCGGATCAAATCATGGGTCTATCTAAAGATTGTTAGGTTATAGGTGCATATGACTGCACTGATGGCTGATTGGCTTAGATACCGGCCTCCCACCCGATTGTGGGTCAAATTCCCACACAGGACAACTCTTTGTGTGATCCACAAATGGTTGTTCTAAATCTAGGTGTACTCTGTGTCCGTGAAATAGTATGTTTTTAAAGTCCCACCCATAGTGCACGGTGTTGTCATTTAAAAATAAAAAGGAAGGTGAAGGTCCAAAAACTCACGAGAACACTCCACTTGCTTGTTGTTTTTTGGAAATCCTTTGATTATTAAGAATTCTCAGCATTAAATTTTATTTTTTAGAAAAACCACATACTGTCGAGGTAGCTGACATGGAAGACTTACAGGAGCGCGTGACCAAAAACATTGTGTCACATGTAAGCAAACTATAATTGTTTAGATATTTTTAGCATTTGACATGCTTAGCCATATACATTAAACACAGTGTGAAAATGTGAAATCGAAAACTGCTCGTGACTGTTATTTACGATTTTACATTTTTACACTTCGTGTTTAAAATAAACTATAGTTGATCCTTTTTTAAATTTAGATTACTAGTTGTTAACCCATTCGTCTTTTTCGGTTACTCTGTTTCGGTACATACTTCTGTAGTTGTATCTCGAATAAACTCTTATAAACCAACATAATATCATTGAAAACATAGATTTAATATATAAGCTGTATATTTAAAGCCTCGCCTAATGGGCACACATAATGCTAAAAGTCTTAATTTGATAAGTGAATAATAAATGGTTAAAGAACTATATGCTTCGTCAGTAAGGAAATGTTGAGATAAGTTGTTAGTGCTAAAACCAGAATTGACGCCGAGAATTCACAGAATAGGGACGCTACTCGCCTGTAAATGCCTACACACAGACGCTCACAGTTCAGTCACCTTGTGCTCTCAGCTGTAAGTTTTGGCGCGAAATACCATAAAATCACGTAGATATTCTCGGTATCGGTAAATCCCATCGATTAAGTTTATTTAAATTAAACTAGACAGGTACCACTAGGTAGGTTAGGCCATGATCCGCCGGAGGAATGTGACATAGTTTCAGTGGCCCGCCGAGAGAAAAATATAAAGGCGGAGAGACTGGCACACGGCGGGTTTCTTTATTGGGTGAAGGCCCCACACTACCCTGTTCGTTGCCCCGAACGACGGGGTGTGCGGTTAGGAACATTTCTTCCCGCCTTAACAAAAAATAGTTTGAGCAGGTATACTTCCTACCTACTTAGTTAATTTGTTTAAATAAGTGTAGGTAATTTATTGTAATGGCTCGTTTGTTTACTAGGTTTTGACATCTGGAGTTACTCGGAGATACTCTTCAAAAATTAAATTCTGAAAATGACCGCCTCGTTCTAGATTCAAAACTGCACAGCACAAAATGTTTCCTCTTAACCTCTTGCGTGTCCCGCGAGCGTACATACGCTCGTGTCAAAAATAGTCCCGAACTGTCCCACGCGCGTACACACGCTCGTAGCGCTAAGTGGCATTTGTTTATTGTTCATTCTCTATCGCTAAGGACGCAGAGTAACTTATCGTTTCACTAATCGATTGTCAATGCCACAGTCTCTATTTCTATCGAAATATTTATGAACTGTGTCAAAGTGTGTCACGTGACAAAAAAAAAACAAAATCACTACGCATCAAATTGTCGCGCGCTTCCCGCCATTTTGAAATATCGATGATGACTAGTGTGTCTACTCAAATAAATTTGTTTTACTAAAAATGTTATGGAACCAAGAGCGGTAAGTAAATAGTTATAATCTTTTGAATAATATGTGTAGAATGTGCTAAAAGTGTTATATTATGTGTTCGTTGACTATTTTTGAAAATAAAACTAAAAGTTTGAAGACCTTCCGAGTCTGTTTACATTGAGAATAGTATATGTATATAATAATTCGAAAAGTGCCGATTGAAACGACAAATTGCATGTAATGTTGTTATTTATATATATAACAACGTTTTCAGCATAATATTTTACCATTTTAGTGCGATAAAGTGATAATAAAAAGCAATTTCTAAACAACTTCCATTTTTCTCAACCATAGTAAAAATGGCTGACCAAAAAGTACTAACTGCAGATTCAACACGAAGAGACATTCGAATGAATAATTATTAAAATGTTTATTTATACGAGTAGAGTCAAATAATAATTTTAATGTCTTTTTAATATTATATTAATGATAATTAATATTAAGTAAATGATTTTTGATGATTTTAAAAATTAGGAATTTTCATATACTTACTACCTATGTGTCTAACATTACATTTAATATTTTTGAGATACTTCATCATAATTATGATGAAGTAGACATTATTGGGCACGTGTTCCATCTCATAGCGAGAGGAAGGTCATAGTCCACCACGCACGCTGGCCCAGTGCCCAACCTGCAACCTTGCCGTGTGGGGCCGGCTTTAGAATTGTCCCACCCCTCTCTACCCATGAGAGTCATAAGAGCCGACTGAGGGAATACCGGGGGAGTGGGCAGCAGCACTCCTTCGAGTATTAACAACATCCACTGCGATCGCCAACCCGCCTGCCAAGCGTACCGATTACGGCACTATCCCCCATTCTTGGGGAGGCCTATGTCCAGCAGTGGACGTTAAAAAGCTGATGGATGGATAAGTAAGCAAGTCACATATCACACCAACTCCCTTGCAGGGTAAGCAGAGAGAACATATTGCCAAAAGGCTCTATTCTTGCATACATCCCTGGCTCCCTCAACATTCATAATTCTCTTCATACACGCTCGCTGGTTTCGGAGACTGCTAACTCCACTTTCCTCTAATACATTACTGATTTGGTCTAAGTAGGTCTTGGTCTTCCCCTGTACCTACACCCTTCAACTTTTGATTTGTATATTATTAAAATATTAAAAAAATATATTAAAAAGATTTAGAAAAGAATGTTTAGGTGATTTTGGCACGATACAATACGAGAGAAGGATGAAAATAAATAATATATATATATATATATATATATATATATATATATATATATATATCAAGCATGAATCTTTTTTCTCGTTGAACCTTCTCTGACCAAATCAGAGACGTTCTCAAGAAAGGTCAGATCAGGAGTAGGTACCCCTAATCAACGTGCCTGTATGAGGAATATAATGAGAGTGAATGAGTTACAAGAGGAGAGCAAGGATTGCGGCAAGTGGAAATTCGTTGTCTCTGCCTACCGCTCTGGCACTCTATATAATAATATGATTTTTAGGAACTCTTTTTGTATCTATATTCTTACTATTGGGCTCGGGTCTCATCTCATGGTGAGAAGGGATTAGGCCGTAGTCCACTACGCTGGCCCAATGCGGGTTGGCGAGACTTCACAAGCCGTCGAGAAAATCGAATTTTACCGCGAAGCAGTCGCTGTGTATATGTACAATATTTTTTTATGTTATAATATTTGATTGTGTCATACGAGTAAGACCGAGGACTGCCGAGATATTGGTAACGAGTTTAATCTCAAGTCCGATGTCGTAATATCTCTTGTCGAAATTGTGTGTATTTATACTAACTATAAATATGAAAGGAAGCTTAGGATAAGATTTTTTTTCGATGACTCGTAAAACCTGTCTACCCGCACTGGTCCAGCTTGATGATTTATAGTCAAAGCTGCTCTCATTCTGACAGGACCCTTTATTGTTAAGGCTGTAGAAAATGCACTTAAATCCGCACACCCCGTCGTTCGGGTCAGATAATTTGTATCCACAACAATATTATTTAATAATCCATAAAAATAAATAGTTATTGTATACGCTCAATACGCTAAGACCATATTCAATATCATAAACATAACATATATGTATCTTAGTAATCATTTTCACAATAAAACTATCTCATGCTTCCTACCTATCCACAAAATATCTAGTAAATAAGATACCTTTTTTTTTGTTTAGGCGGGAAAAGATGTACCTAACCGCACACCCCGTCGTTCGGGGGAACGAACAGGGTAGTGTGGGGCCTGCACCCACTAAAGAAACCCGCCATGTGCCGTCTCTCCGCCTGTGTTGACGGACCACTGGTACCGTGTTGAATTACTTCAGTGGCCCGCCGGCGGCTTACCCTTTCGGGTACCCTCTAATAAATAAGATATCTACCCATTCATTATTCTCAATCTTTCAACCGAATTCATATAACTATATACTACTAACTATATATATCTCAACATTATATCTGATAAACATAAAGCATACAAATTATAAAATTCATCCATGATTATTATTTATTGCATCATAAATTTTCACAAGGATTTTAGAAATAATATGTTTTTTATGCAGACGCTATAGGTACGTAACTCAGTGCAGCTGCGGTTGTGACCTGGCTTGACCCTAGATCCTAGTTCGCGGCGTGTACGCTTGCTAAAATGGCGGCTTATAAAATTCATTTGCGCAAATATGTGATTTTATATTCGATATTGTGTGATGTGTTGATAAACGTATACTAAAAAGATTGCATAAATATGTGATACAAATAGTGAAAGTATTAAAAGTGCGAAATTCCAATTGGAATTTACGAAGTTTTGAAAATAGTGCCACTGATTTGGAGAAATTATGTAAGTGCTCATTTATATATTATAAATTATAATGTATTTAATTTAATCACATACTATACATATATAAAGCTAGTACATTTACCTAGGACTCTTGTGATATATAAAACATAGTATATAATTATAACAATATCGAGATATAACCGTTTTAACAAATGTATGTTTTTACAAAAAAAATAGATAAAACGTGGGACGTTCCCGGGAATCTCGCGATTTTTTTATGTCCACGTCACGAGTTAATCCATTGCCCACCGCTATAATCCAGCAGGCTGACATAATGTTTTGTCTCAATAGCGCTACCATGGTGATTTCATGGGCAACGTACAGGTGAACTATTTCTACTAATTATACGTTGGAATACCGTTCCGTCATTATGAAAGTCTACAAGGGGCCTGAGCACTATATATTTCACACACTAACCACAAGACTACTACGAAGTACCGCGGTGTACGTGCGAGTCGCCACTGTGATTTGACGACGTTCCAATAAGACGAGCGGTGGTTAACTGAAGTTCGGGACGGGATGCGGACGGGGTGTGATTGTCGGCAAGTTGCGCGCGCGGCCTGCTGTTTTACCTACCTACCTACATTTACGATCGCGTGCGGAATAGTCATACGGGGTCATTTTGTAAAATAATTTCGAGTACGGGTGGATTACTTATTTCATCAAACATTAAAAAAAATATTTTTTTTCGGATACTTTTTTTATTGATTCGTGACCTAAACAAAGAGTACATGACGCTGTATGAACATGGCGACTGTCTAGATAAACACGGTATATATTACCGTATAGATCGGCTGTGAAGTAATATGTATGGCGAGACAAAAAATAAGCCGAAATACCGATAGTTTCAAACTCTATAAAAGAAAGGTTTTAAATAACTTCGATCAACAATACCACTAGAAATCGGGTCGGCTCAAAAATCAGTCTCTTTAAATAACAGCGCAGTTGAGAAGTGAGTTATCTTGTTTAGTTCGCTGGAAACACAGCCAGTACTAATACGTTTCAGAATGCCGCAGTGTATATTCAAAAGTTGTAAATATAGTGTAAAATTAAGCAATTTAACGGCTGGAGTGTCTTATTTTCGGTAACTACATGTAATACAAGTTATATTTTAAGCTTTAAATAATTTTAAATAAAATTACTGATTTCAAACCCACAATTACAAATGCCAAGAGTGGCCAACACATACGCAAGCCTTTGCTTTAACAGAATAGTAAATTTATGGATTAGATTTGTATTGTACAAATTTTTTATAATTTTTTACTAAGAAGTTTGTAATTAGTTATGCTACCTTTGTGTTTGTTTGTTGAATAATCTCATTAGATACTTTGCTTCCCTTTTTTTATTTTAGCTTATCTAGCAATCCGTTTAAGTGTGGAATGGGTCGATTGTCAAAGATGGCTTGTATAAGACAGCTAAGAGTTAGGTATATAACCTAACTCTTAGCTGTCTTACACAAGGTTCGGATCACTTTGATATATAAGATATATACGGTAATAATATATATAACGAAATAATACTCCAAAACTGTCATTATTATCAGACGTGTTATGTATTGCTCTCGCAAAAAAATATATTTCGTGGTTAAGGTGCATCTTAACGTTGTGCAGTGATTTGTGACTCTTGTGTAAACCCTGAAAATCACCACTTTAAGTATCGTAAGTGACCTCAATAAGGATTTGTACATAAATGCAGTGAGAGTTACTTACTTTTATATTTAAAGCTACCTACTAAGACATTTTTTAATACGCCTGTGAAATTGTAGTAAGCTATAATTATCTAACGCCTAAAGGAAACCACATAGTAAATCGCTTTCTTACAAATTTACTGGCGTTATGGCTTTCTCATTGAAGCGTACACCACCGAAAAACTCCCCAATTAAGGAACCTCCAATTCATCATATGTAATAAAGCAACAATTTATCCGGGTAAACGTAAACATGACCAGGAACATACCACTGATATTAATTCGCTACGTGATGAGATTATGCTTTCACTCGCGACTTTAAAACGTGAACAAAGTGAAAGATTTCATAAACTACAATCTAATTTAGACCAAATTAAATCTCAAACCTCGGAATTAAAATCTTCTGTGCAGTATATAAGTGATAAGTACGACGACTTGTTGGCTAAGGAAAACTGCTTAGATGAAGAGAAGAAGAATGGCATGGAGTACATAAAATTGCTGGAGGACAAAATTGAGAACATGGAAAGAAATATGCTGTCATCTAGTTTAGAAATAAGAAATGTACCTCAAAAGTCTGGAGAAACTAAGGCTGACCTAATTGAGATTGTCAAAACGATTGGTGTATCTGTGAATAACCCAATTCAAAATAACGAAATAAAGAACATATACAGGTTAAGCAGCAAGAAAGGGTCAGGAAAGAGTGGTCCGATTACCGCAGATTTCACGAGTATTATTACAAAAGACTACTCAGCAATATAAGAAATTACAATAAAAAAACCACATCTAATAGGTTGAACACTTCGCACGTTAATATTGAAGGCAATATATATTTCAGAAAGGCTTACTACTAAATCAAAAAAACTATTTTACCAAGCGCGTGAATTTGCTAAGGCGAATAACTATGCATACAAATGGATTTCTCGTGGCCACATATGCATTAAAAAAGAAGAAGGAGCGCCTGCGAAAAGAATTGTATATGCATCGGATCTTGAAGATACAAAAAATGAAGTGGAATGACTATTAGTACTAAAGTATATTTATGTCAATAATAATTGCAATCGAAATGCAAAATCGAAAGTTATATTATAATATTACTCAGTTGTTTACTAAACAAGTTAAAAAAAGTTTTTTTTAAAGTTGTTTTTTTACTTTGTTTTTGTTTACTTTGTTTTTATCACCCTGGTTTGATATCAGTATCGGCGTTAAACAGGGCTGCGTTCTATCAGCCAGACTGTTTATCATATATCTGGATAAATGTCTACAAAGGTTGAATGAAATGAATGTGGGAGTTCAGATGGGCGACTCAGTGGTTAGGTCTCTGCTATAGCTATGCAGACAATGCGGTTTTATTAGCGCAGTCCGCGGCTGACCTTCAAACCCTAGTCGACGTAATGGCAGAAGATTGTAAGAAAAGGGACCTACCTGTGAATGTGAGCAAAACCAAAATAATGGTTTTTGAAAGAGAAGAAGCCAGAACAGATGTTAGAGTAGCAATAGGAAATGGTGTGCTAGAACAAGTGGATGAATTTGTATCTCTTGGATGTGGATTCAGTCGGGATGAAAGGTACACCACTGACTGATGTAGAGAGAAGAGTGAATGCGGGAAATAGAGGGAACGGAGCATTGGGACAACTTCTCGGCAGTCATCACCTCAGCCAGAAGGCACGTGTCGCAATACACAACGCAGTGCTTGTCCCAACGTTATTGTATGGAAGCGAGAGTTGGGTATGCAAAAAGGAGCATGAGAGTAAAATCAATGCGGTCGAAATGCGATCTCTGCAGAGAATCTGTGGAGTGAGGCTGACTGACCGCATTCGTAACGATGACGTAAGAGAGCGAGTAGGTATGAAAGAGAGTATTGGTGTGAAGATGCGAAAGGGAATGCTCCGACGGTTCGGACATGTGGAAAGAATGCCGGACGAGCGACTGGTTAAGAAGATATACAATGCGAAAGTGGAAGGATGTAGGTACATGGGGAGACCGAGACTCACCTACCTAGACCAAATCGGTCATGTATTGAAGGAAGGTGGAGTCAGGAGTCTCCGAAACCGGCGAGCGTGTATGAAGAGAGTTATGAATGTTGAGGAAGCGAGAGATGTATGCAAGAATAGAACCTCTTGGCACTCTGTTCTCTCTGCCTACCCCGCAAGCGAAATGGCGTGATGATAAGTAAGTAAGTAAGTAAGTTGTTTACTAATCACAAAAACAAGCTTATATATACACAAAAACTCACTCTCTTACACAAACAAAATTATTGTTTATATGTACACATATTATATACTCGTATGCACATTATACATGCAGTGTCTCAATTATAGTCTTATTCAGCTTTTGGCACAGCAAAAGTTTTTTGCGAATAATGACGAAAACTATAGCAATGATTTACGTAAATACTTATACATATATACACATATACATATATACACCACATAACTATAAGCATCTAAAATTGAAATACATATATGTACAATATACATACACCGCTTTAGTAGTAATATTACATATACTCGATTGTTATAATAAACTATGGTGCATAACTACTCACTCATATGTACACTCAAAACCTGTTATATATTTTTATAAATTCAACTTTTATATAATTACATACGCGATATACACACTTATTCCGAACTCCTACAGCATCTTAGCTATAATCTTACACATATTTTATTATAACTGTACTAAATCACTTTCTATAATTATTTCGGCACATGCACTCGTACACACTCATTGTTACGAGACCATATACAGGCTTACACACTGCACTCCTTTTAACGTAAACCCCGTTGGAAAATTTAGGGATAGATATGTAATCCTATAAGTGTCTTATATATGTAATTATAATACAAATAAAATAAAATGGTAGCCAGTTACAGTTGACAATCAAATTTTTTATAAAACCGCCACAAGCAAAGAATGTTATTAGGTCCTACATTTACAAGTACTTGTCGATCCATAAATAGATATAATTTATGCCGGCAGTCTTTGAAAAATTAAAAATAAGAAATCGGGAAAATATTCAACGATGCCGCCCGCCTTTCGCACGCGCCGCTTTTGTACCTATTCCTTTTATAAGCCGCCCCTTGCCCCTTAGTTTCCCGCGCAGATTTCTTTCGAACGGACGTCTGTATTTTCACGTAATATCTACAGTGAGTGACTTGTGTTTTATGAGATGTCGTATTCAAACGAGGAGTATTTTAATATGCTGATGTATCTTGGAAAATGTGACTGCAATTATGCAGAGGCGTGCAGAATTTACGAGGAACTCTTCAGTGTTCTACGGAACATTGCATTGCCATCAGCGATGGCATTTCAGCGTTTACATGTACGCATGTACAATACTGACAGTGTGCACGGTCATGATCAACAGCGTATTGACGCAGGAAGGCCAAGACTGCATGACAATGTCGAAGAACAAATCTTGGATATGTTTGGGGAATATCCTACGCGAAGCACGCGTTCAGTAGGACGCCAGCTCGGTGTAAACCATATGCGCGTTTGGCGAGCACTCAAAGATGATGGCCAGCACCCATATCGCTATCTTCGAGTTCAGTCTCTACTTCCTACCGACTACGAGCCTAGAATGGAGTACAGCAGATGGGTCTTAGATAAAGTTCAAGAAGATAGAGATTTTTTGAACCACATACTGTTCACTGATGAGTGCTCCTTCGTTAAAACAGGAATCTTTAATGCACACAATGAACACGTATGGTCTACCATTAACCCTCATTGCATAAAACCAGTCACTTCCAATATCGATGGAAGATAAATGTTTGGGCGGGAATTATGGGTAATAAGGTTATCGGCCCTTATTTTCTAGAAAGGACCATGAGTGGTAGCAACTACCTTCGTTTCTTGCGAGAAGAACTCAGTGAAGAACTTGATGAGTTAAATCTCGATCTTGTGCGTCGTATGTGTTTTCAATACGACGGCGCGCCACCGCACTTTTTCCGGACTGTGAGAGATTATTTAAATACAGAATATGGGGAAAGGTGGATTGGCCGTGGTGGACCAGTTAATTGGCCAGCACGGTCACCTGATCTCACTCTATTGGTTTTTTTTCTCTGGGGAACCATCAAGCAGTCTGTATTTAGAAAAGCATGCGATACCGAGGACGAAATGCGTTAACGGATAGTCTCGGCGTTTGACCAAATTAAATCCGATACATCAGTGCTACAATGTGTTTGTGAAAACATTCGTAAACGATGCGAAAAATGCGTAGACTTACTTGTAAGTCTACGCATTTTTCATATTGAACAACATCTCCGTAACCGTCAAGTTGATGTGATAATAAATTAGTATTATTGTGTGTGGTATTATCGGACAAACCAAATGAAAAGTTACAAACAATCGTCTAGTAAGGTGATGAAATTTAATAAATATACATTAAACACAAAGTGAAAAATGTGAAATCGAAAATAACAGTCACGAGCAGGATTCGAACCTGCATCTCCTGGATACCGTCCAGATGCTTTGCCAATTCAGGAGCAAGGGTCACGATGGCTGATGAAACAAATCATGCTTTTAATTTCATAACAACCAAATTAAAAAAAATATTATTACGGATTGTTCCACGACGCGCAAAACCTCAAATCGACACATACCAATAAAACCATGGATTACTAAAGGGATAGTCAGATGTATTCGGAAAAGAGATCGTTTACATAAAATAGCTGCTAAATCGAATAACATGGAACAACAATGCATTTATGTAAAATATAGAAATCAATGTAATTCCATTATAAAAAATCTAAAAGTCAATTATTATAAAGAAAAATTAAATGTTAATAAAGGAAATATGCGAAACACATGGAAAATCATAAAAGATATATGTTAAACACAAAGTGAAAAATGTGAAATCGAAAATAACAGTCAGGAGCAGGATTTGAACCTGCATCTCCTGGATACCGTCCAGCCATCCTGACAATTGCTCCTGACTGCTAATTTCGATAACACATCACACCTAACGTCTTTGGGTGACATCATTGACTATCATTGACAGATAAAGGAGAGAAGTGTCTAGGCGTCTATTTGGACCCCCAAAAAGCTTTTGATATAGTCTCTACAACAATTCTTTTAGCACGACTTGAGAGCGCTGGCATTAGGGGAGTGGTACATCAGTGGTTCACGGACTATCTCTCGAACAGTATACAGACAGTTAAAGTTGATGGTTTGGAAAGCGATTGTGCTGTTTCTAAATACGGTGTACCGCAAGGTAGCACACTTGGACCAACGATGTTCTTGGTATACATAAATGATTTATGCCATATAATGGCCCCGTTATGCTCAGATATGTTCGCCGATGACACTGTCTTATTGTTTCATGGGAAGAGCTGGAAAGCAGTGTTTAGGCAAGCAGAAATTGGTCTAGCCAAGGCAACAGGCTGGTTGGAGAGTAGCTTACTCACTCTAAATATTACTAAAACCAAATATGTGTTTCAGTAAGAAAGACTCGGATAAACCGTCTGTAGATATAAATGTCAGAGTACATACCTATCCGTGCAATAGAACAACGAAATATTTAAATTGTAATTGCGAGGTCCTTACTCGGGTTACTTCCTTGAGGTACTTAGGTGTTATTGTTGATGATAAGCTCAACTGGAATAACCACATAATGGCCATCGCTGCAAGAGTAAGACAGCAAATTTACATTTTTTTTAAATTACGAGTAATTGGGGATAACACTCTCTTAATTCAGACCTACAGAGTTCTGGGAGAATGCCTTATAAGGTATTGTATTTGTGCATGGGGAGGCGCTGGCAAGAACATTTTAATGTGTGCTGAGAGAGCACAAAGGGTGGTCTTAAAAGTGCTCATAAACTTACCATATAGGCATCCAACATCTGCGGTATATGAAAAGGCTGGCGTACTGTCTGTGAGGCAAATGTACGTTTATGAAGTCCTACGTAGGTACCACAAAAAATAAGTGCCTCACTTCCCGGTAATAACAAGACGAGTAGAACGATGTCCGGTTCCACGATTAAAGACAACCTTTGGGCAGCAACATTTTTATTTTATTGCACCCTATATTTACAATATATTGAGCAAAAAACAAAAGGTAAGGCACCTCAATAATAATAAGTTTAAATTAATGATACTTACATGGCTGAGAGGACTTAGCTATAATGAAACTGAAAATCTTCTCAGGTTGATTACTTGACGAATACTTGTAAGGCACTTGGGTACACACAACACACACACTTATATACACAAACTTATAATACGCTCACATACACGCAACATACTTGAGTATATAAATATATATCACACACACACATATACACACACGCTACACACACACACACCACAAACACACACACACACACGATTTCGTATTTTTTTCCTTATATTTACTAATTTAACCATGTATAATGGGAGAGGACGCTGGCTCCTGCAACACAGTGTATAACTAGCGTAGGAGCCAGAGATTCATATGCTTTAGACTCAATTTTTTATGTTAATAAATAAATTATTATTATTATAATATAATTGTGGTATTCTGACACCTTTGATATGGCGTATTATTCCATTTCTATGTAGGTACCTATGATAGGTAGTTTGATGCCTGTCTGTCGAGCCGGCGATATAATAGGTATCTACATAAACCACAGTAAAATGCAAGATTTTTTTTACAAAATTATTGCAAGTATATATTGTATTTACACAATAAAACACTCCACTGGGTCAGTTATATGCGCGGCACCCTAAATCTAAGTAAGTACCTATCAACAAAAAGAAAAAAGAAACATTTATGTAACACAAATATACACGTTAGTCACTTGTAACTCATGTTTGAACATTCACAAAACGATATGTAACTACTGAAAGCGTGTAAGTACTTTCGTCGTGATTACTTGTAACTGGTCATAACGTCACTAAAAAGTAAAAAAAAATGTTTTAATAATTGAAATGAATATTCGAAAATAAACATGCACACTGCTCGCGCCCAAGTGGCGGCAATTGGTGACCACAGAATACTATAAGCTGTTCGCTCCGGACTCGGATCACTTTCACGTTGATCTCGATCGTTCATTTTAATTCGGTACCTAAATTTTATTGTGGGTGATTAGTTGCGAGATCGGATCTTTGCGCCGTTACTGATAGAATCAATCACGCGTGGTTCGCGATCTCATTCATATGACCCGATCGGTCATGATCGACACAATCCTAGTTTTAAGTAAATAACTAATTTTTACGTTCATTATAAATTAGTTTAAGTGTTCAACGTGACTACAACATTTTGGTTTCAAGAAATGTGTCAAATCACGATGATTTAGGCTCCTAATATGATTTTATTCAATAAGAATTCGCTATGTTATCACTAAATTGTCAATTTAACGTTTAACTGTGCCATGAGACTGTTTTATTTTCATAGTTATAAATTGCATGCGACTAGCAAGTATTAGAAAATTATTTCAAAATTTTCAATCAATACACTGGGTACCTATTCCAAATTCAAAAGGATACAACATCTAATATATAAAATTCTCGTGTCGCGGTGTTTGTAGTTCCTCCTCCGAAACGGCTTAACCGATTCTCATAAAATTTGTTTGCATATTGGGTAGGTCTGAGAATCGGACAACATCTATTTTTCATCCCTCTAAATGTTAAGGGTAGTCCAACCCTAAAATTTATATTTTTTAGGATTTTTTTTTATTTTTTTTATGATACAGCATTAAAAAATACATGCAACCCTAAATTTTCAACCCTCTACGATCAACCCCTATTTTGTATCTGTTAATTATAAAATATATTGGCAAGATTTTTATTTTTATTTTGTCTTGACTTAGAATAAAAAATATTATATTCAATTTTATATTACAGTAGAATCCGTTTATTATGACTCTGCCTATATTGACCAACCGCTTATTATGACGTAATTACACAGCGAAGTTTGGTTTTCATATAAAATTCTTTATAACTTAGTATAATGACTTCGCTTATACTGACATGTCGCTCATTGCGACCCATTTTTAATAAATAGCGTCCAGTTATGACCGGCATGATTCCTAACACCTTCGCCAGTGTTCGGGAGAGTCACGTGATACCCGACGACGTTCGGCGCGTGCATGGCTTTTTTTGTTTTGAACTTTTGAGTCTCGGTGGGTAATTGATTTTATTTGTCTCTAAAATAAATACATACTAACAAAAATAAGAGATTGTTTATTTTCTACAAAATGCTTTGTATAACGTCCGCTTAGTATGACGTGTTTGTTATGTCCCTGCGATGTCATTATAAACGGATTCCACTGTACTATAAATTTTTCACCCCTCTAGGATCAACCCCTATTTTTTATTTGTTAATTATAAACTTGAATGTTCTTAGCAAAATTTTATTAAACACAAAGTGAAAAATGTATAGTGCTAAAATACTAAAAATATATATAAAAATATTAAAAAAAAATATTCTTATTTTGTCATGACTTAGAATAAAAAAATTTATATTACTCTCGATTTTCCACCCCTCTACGATCAACTCCTATTTTTCCAACGTGATTTTTATTTTTTTATTTTTAATAATTTCCTTTAATTAGGATTTTTTCTCAATTCAATTTGATATACCGCCTTCACCGGTCGATAACTGATCAACTATCAATCGATCAGTTATCCCCGCTAGATGTCTACCGTTGTCACCTCTCATCCAGCAAACATCACGGAGTAAGGATGAAAACGAAGCCGGTCTGCTGTCTTACTCACTATACAGTTTTCGACCATTATTTTTTTGGTTTTATTTGTGTATCGATCATAGCAGTGACTGTTATACGTATTATTTTAATTTTTCTGTGCAACTCTCATGTTAATTTTACTCTCATCGTAAATTTATTATTAATTTCCAGTGCAATAATTATTTATTCGCAATTTATTAATAACTGATAAAAACAGTTTAAACTATTCGTTAATTAAGTAATCTCATGTAAATAAACACGTGTTGTGAGCTCCCGCCAACAACGGCCTTGTATTACCTGTATATATTGTACTTAACATTTTTTGGAAATAGTTTTAAATCAAAACGAAAACGTGTACGTGTTTAATAAATATACCTGGTTTATTACTGTGAAAACTAAGTCAAATAATAATAATATACGAATACAATATTAATTCACTGTTTTTCACCAATACACTGATAGAAGGATTTATTAATTATTAATTATTTAATTTATTTGAAGACAATTTTAATAAATATTTTTTTACATTCAATAAAAATGTATTTGGTAATAAAGTGCTTCCTAAATAAAGCATACTTTCATTGTCTACAACGCTTTCGATTATAAGTAAATCCCCGCATACTTATATTAGATAGATACTTTCATAGTAGTCTACAACGCTTTCGATTATAAGTAAATCCCCACACACTTATATTAGATAGTTATTTTTATTGAACAAAAAAAATGTTTCATAGAAATAATATACATGGCAAAACAACGTTTGCCCGGTCAGCTTGTAGTAATATAAAAATACTTTGGAAAATCCAAAACTGCCTCATAATCTTCATTTTTCACAATAAAATTGATTATTTGAAAAGTAACTAATAATGTATTTGTCTTACTAAGTAGTTTTCAATAAATCACATAGATAGCGCTTATTTCAAAAAGTACTAATGTGGGTTTCATGTCTTATACGCCATCTAGCGCTAATTTTAAGAAGTACTTCTATATTGGTCTACCTCTTAGTCATTTTGTAAGGCGCCATCTGGCAATTAGTAAGAACAACAATCCATGAGTTTACATATATACCCGCATAAGTGCATATATATAAATTATAAACATGTAAAATAAAAATTGAATAATTTATTAAACTGTAAACAAAAACAATTTAAGAAAACAAAAATACATCGCTAGTTTCCTTACAATAGACTTGTGTAGTTCACGAACTAAGAGCTATTAGGAACTAGTTCCTGACACTGAACTAGAACGAACTATTCCGTAAGCTAGTTCGTATTCGGTCTTAGTTCATCGATAGCGGTAAGGAATATAGTTCGTATCTCGACTCAAGAAACATTTGTAAAAGAAACGAACTAATAGCATAAAACTCTCTTCTAGAAGTAGGCGATACAAATCGTATATAGATACGAAATCTGATATTGGTACAATATCTAAAAATCGCTTACTGGCTCTTTCGAAATCTAAGTATTACAATATCAGATTTGCGATGTATTGAATACTCGCTCACTCGTCTGTACCTACGCGATACGATACTCATCGGCCGCATGCGTGCGACAAAACGCGTAAGATACAAATATTACACTAGTTAGAGCGGTACAGCAATATTACAATATCAGATTTGCGATGTATTGAATACTCGCTCACTCGTCTGTACCTACGCGATACCATAGGCATCGGCCACATGCGTGCGACAAAGCGCGTGAGATACAAATATTACACTAGTTAGAGCGGTACAGTAATATCACAATATCAGATCTTTGAACAGATTTTATATAAATATTATAAATAAAAAAGTAATTAAATTAAAAGTAAATTTTATATAAATATTATAAATAAAAAATAATAAAGTAATTTTAAATCTTAAGCCTATGCAAATAAAGCTTACTTTCTGTTAAGTACTAATCATGATATCAATGGTGTCTAAAATTTTAATTATTTAGCCTTGAACTTGAGCGAATTTTGGTACTTGGACCATTATGCATGTAATAGTTTTATTAGGTACTTATTGTTTAATTGTGTCCGAATAGTTGCGGAAGAAAGTTTCATTTCTTTTAATTTCCTTCGCGTTCTAAATTTAGAAAGATTTGTGTATTATGGGCGTTGGGGATTGTTTTAATGGATGTTTTAATTAATATGTAGGTAGGTCCACATCCTCACATACTTACAATAAGTTAGTTATTTTTTTCTACGCTAGAAATTCCCTAAAATACTCTAGATATAATTTATATGGCAAAACAACGTTTGCCTGGTCAGCTAGTGATAAATAAATACCGAATTAAACATCTATTATATAAGTACGAGTATATCTACAATACCGAATTGTATTTGAAATCTATGATATTGTCTTATCCTATTTAAAGATGCGCATCGGATTTGATTTCTGAAATCTGAATCTACTCGTATGATGGATACGCGAACGTAAAATATATATCTAGATATTAAAATATAAGGTTATGAAATCTGATATTGAAAATCGAAATCTGATTCAGATACGATTCTCAGAAAAAACGATACGACCCAGGCCTACTCTCTTTCTTTTCTAGCTGACCTACTTATCTGTTTTATAAATATAATGGTTTTAAAAAAGAGATAGGTATAATAAAGATCAGTGTAGGTAACTAAATACCTAATAGAACTAGATGACCTAATAGAACTAGAGAACTAGATGACCTAATGAAGGAACAGTAACTAGAGAACTAATTGAACTAGATGTCCGAACTAATTCATTTGGAAAAAAGAACTAGTTCGGAGCGCTCCTTTTAGTGACCTAGCAAAAACAAGTCTACCTTACAATAAAATCAATATTGTAGCTCTATATATAATACAACAGTAACTGAATACAATGATATCGACATCTAAAATTGCCACTAGCGACATCTAGGGCTGCATTTGTCAATATCTCTTTTACTTTAAAACAGCGACATCTATCAATAGAAAATTGCAACTTTGGACAATATTATACGACTTATTTAAAAATCAATGAGTTCAACAAGAAATCTCTAAACCATTTATCTTCCTAACTTGGTTGCCTTATAGTTTTATACTTTGTTCTATTCTAAGTGAAAACACGAAAACACCGTGACGCCAAGGCCACGCAAAAAAAATTGTGGAATGTAAAATATGTTTTTTTTCGTGTTTTATAACGTTGGTATGTTATTATTTACGTGTGTTTAGTGTTTTTAATTATTTTTATGGATAAAATAGTTATTATACTTGACAAATATCATCAGTTCGTCAAGCAAAGGTAAGAACGTTCTTTTAACAAAAAACAATGTACCGGTCGGGCGAACGGCGTTCTGTTGACGATAGTAAAACCACCGGTGGCTATGCGTACGTAAAAAGGTAGTTCTCATGAAAGGCGCTGGTTTTAGTGTCGCGTTGAGCGTAAATGCTGTAAATATTCAGTATTTTTTTGTTTATTTAATAACAATTAAACCACATCGAATCAGAACGTGAAAAGTAATAGGGCTCTATTCCTAGTCATAATAATTCGTAAACGAAAAAATAAGACTCGATTAGTAAAGTATTTTGGTCGTTATCGTGTTAACATACATTAGCTACAACTCACGGACGTCCAAGCCAGATTTTTTTCAAACAGTTTTTTAACTAGTTTAAATAACAAAAATGGCATCAAAAATATCATGAGTATTAAAAATAGTGTTTGTTCTTTATATGTGTGTGTAGATATTATTTTACAAGTGCAATATATGATAAATAGAGACATTTTAAGTTTGAAAAATCAGTTGTGCCGTGTAAACCGGGAGTAGAACACACCTCAACGCTTCGCTTATGAGGCGTGCAATAGACAAACACTACAACAAAGAGCCCTCAAGGGATACAACATAAAAATGAACAAACACGACAGCAAAAGGCCCTCTCTGCGAGTGAAAAGGACCATTGATGTCTGTTTTTACTTAGAAGAAGCGCACTGTCCATTTCACATTCCCCGACACACTAACCGTTCCAATCGATGACAAAAAAACGATAAAGATGAGCGTCAGGAGTATTCTTCATGTGTTTGTTCATTTTTATGTTGCATCCTTTGAGGGCCCTTTGTTATTGTTATTATGTTGTATCCTTTTGAATTTGGAATACCTAGTGTTTTGATTGAAAATTTTGAAATAATTTTCTAGTACTTGCTAGTCGCATGCAAATTATGACTATGAAAATAAAACAGTTCTGTGGCACAGTTAAACTTTAAATTGTCAATTTAGTGATAAAATAGCAAATTCTTATTGAATAAAATCATATTAGGAGCCTAAATCATCGTGATTTGACACATTTCTTGAAACCAAAATGTTGACCTTGCTAAGTTATTTCGCTTTTGTAACTAATATTGCTTATAAAGTACGCATGTATAATACCTTTTTAGAATCTACATAAACTAGGCATATTTTTAAGGTAATGGGCAGCTATAGCACCGTAAATTTTTTTCAGCCTGTTAAAATTTTGACATAAAGAAAAAAAATTACTTACAAAGTGCTTTAAATTTAAAATGTTACAGTATTTTACATTAATAATGTCTAACATAGTAATCTAATATAATAATACAAGTATCCAGGAGTCAGATACAAAAAAAAGTACATTATAATAAGTTACTTTGTTGAAATAGTGACCGAATGAATGACAATGACATTAGGGCTATCTCCGATTAACGGGCTATCCATTATTTACGACAGACCCTGTATATTCACACGGACAGTATTTAACTTTGATTGTGTATGTGATCGGGTATCTAGTGGTATTGTTGATCGAAGGTAAATAACACAAAATTCACGTATTTGTTATCTTTTTATATTGAATTCGTAGGCATTTCGGGCATGCATATGATTTAATGCAATAAAATCCCCCATCCGTGTATGCGCAAAACTTTTGTGGTAGTTCAGTTCATAAGCATTGCATATAAACAACAAATTACTCACATGCGAATTGACATTCTGTGAGTTTTCTTTTTGAGACGAGTTACATCCGGGCACTGCACACAACCATGATTAATCACGTCAAATTAATACAAAATTATACTATAATTTCTGCAATGTTGCTAAAAACAAACAAAATAATATACAAACAAATTTTTATCTTTCACGATTGATGTCAAGCTCATACAGAGCTATAGTGTGTATGATAGTGGTCTCGTCTATCTATCTCGTTCTAACATACACGTATAATATGTTCTTGCTATTTTGCATCGCCGATCTATTTAATATTAAATCTATGATTGAAAATGATCGAGAATGTGGAGCTAGAACCGAATAATTCTAAAAAAAAAGAATTTCCCTAAATTAAGAAATAAGCTCTTTTGAAAAGACAGCCCCTTAAATAAGGCATTCACGGCTCTTCACCAGAAAATGAAGAGCACGGTGGCGGAGGTGGTGGTGCCGGCCGTGCTGCGGCTGTACGCGCGCCTGCGCTCGCGCGGCGGTCAGCTCACCGCCTACCTTGTGCGCCTCGCCACCGACCTGCTGGCCGACTACCGCCTCGAGGTACTGCGTCCTACTCCTGCAGCCTACCTGACCGCACACTGCCGCACGCGCGCCTGCGCGCGCGCGGCGGTCAGCTCACCGCCTACCTTGTGCGCCCCGCCACCGACCTGCTGGCCGACTACCGCCTCGAGGTACTGCGTCCTACTCCTGCAGCCTACCTGACCGCACACTGCCGCACGCGCGCCTGCGCGCGCGCGGCGGTCAGCTCACCGCCTACCTTGTGCGCCTCGCCACCGACCTGCTGGCCGACTACCGCCTCGAGGTACTGCGTCCTACTCCTGCAGCCTACCTGACCGCACACTGCCGCACGCGCGCCTGCGCGCGCGCGGCGGTCAGCTCACCGCCTACCTTGTGCGCCCCGCCACCGACCTGCTGGCCGACTACCGCCTCGAGGTACTGCGTCCTACTCCTGCAGCCTACCTGACCGCACACTGCCGCACGCGCGCCTGCGCGCGCGCGGCGGTCAGCTCACCGCCTACCTTGTGCGCCCCGCCACCGACCTGCTGGCCGACTACCGCCTCGAGGTACTGCGTCCTACTCCTGCAGCCTACCTGACCGCACACTGCCGCACGCGCGCCTGCGCGCGCGCGGCGGTCAGCTCACCGCCTACCTTGTGCGCCTCGCCACCGACCTGCTGGCCGACTACCGCCTCGAGGTACTGCGTCCTACTCCTGCAGCCTACCTGACCGCACACTGCCGCACGCGCGCCTGCGCGCGCGCCGCGGTCAGCTCACCGCCTACCTTGTGCGCCTCGCCACCGACCTGCTGGCCGACTACCGCCTCGAGGTACTGCGTCCTACTCCTGCAGCCTACCTGACCGCACACTGCCGCACGCGCGCCTGCGCGCGCGCGGCGGTCAGCTCACCGCCTACCTTGTGCGCCTCGCCACCGACCTGCTGGCCGACTACCGCCTCGAGGTACTGCGTCCTACTCCTGCAGCCTACCTGACCGCACACTGCCGCACGCGCGCCTGCGCGCGCGCGGCGGTCAGCTCACCGCCTACCTTGTGCGCCTCGCCACCGACCTGCTGGCCGACTACCGCCTCGAGGTACTGCGTCCTACTCCTGCAGCCTACCTGACCGCACACTGCCGCACGCGCGCCTGCGTGCGCGCGGCGGTCAGCTCACCGCCTACCTTGTGCGCCTCGCCACCGACCTGCTGGCCGACTACCGCCTCGAGGTACTGCGTCCTACTCCTGCAGCCTACCTGACCGCACACTGTCGCACGCGCGCCTGCGCGCGCGCGGCGGTCAGCTCACCGCCTACCTTGTGCGCCTCGCCACCGACCTGCTGGCCGACTACCGCCTCGAGGTACTGCGTCCTACTCCTGCAGCCTACCTGACCGCACACTGCCGCACGCGCGCCTGCGCGCGCGCGGCGGTCAGCTCACCGCCTACCTTGTGCGCCTCGCCACCGACCTGCTGGCCGACTACCGCCTCGAGGTACTGCGTCCTACTCCTGCAGCCTACCTGACCGCACACTGTAGCACGCGCGCCTGCGCGCGCGCGGCGGTCAGCTCACCGCCTACCTTGTGCGCCTCGCCACCGACCTGCTGGCCGACTACCGCCTCGAGGTACTGCGTCCTACTCCTGCAGCCTACCTGACCGCACACTGCCGCACGCGCGCCTGCGCGCGCGCGGCGGTCAGCTCACCGCCTACCTTGTGCGCCCCGCCACCGACCTGCTGGCCGACTACCGCCTCGAGGTACTGCGTCCTACTCCTGCAGCCTACCTGACCGCACACTGCCGCACGCGCGCCTGCGCGCGCGCGGCGGTCAGCTCACCGCCTACCTTGTGCGCCTCGCCACCGACCTGCTGGCCGACTACCGCCTCGAGGTACTGCGTCCTACTCCTGCAGCCTACCTGACCGCACACTGCCGCACGCGCGCCTGCGCGCGCGCGGCGGTCAGCTCACCGCCTACCTTGTGCGCCTCGCCACCGACCTGCTGGCCGACTACCGCCTCGAGGTACTGCGTCCTACTCCTGCAACCTACCTGACCGCACACTGCCGCACGCGCGCCTGCGCGCGCTCGGCGGTCAGCTCACCGCCTACCTTGTGCGCCTCGCCACCGACCTGCTGGCCGACTACCGCCTCGAGGTACTGCGTCCTACTCCTGCAGCCTACCTGACCGCACACTGCCGCACGCGCGCCTGCGCGCGCGCGGCGGTCAGCTCACCGCCTACCTTGTGCGCCTCGCCACCGACCTGCTGGCCGACTACCGCCTCGAGGTACTGCGTCCTACTCCTGCAGCCTACCTGACCGCACACTGCCGCACGCGCGCCTGCGCGCGCTCGGCGGTCAGCTCACCGCCTACCTTGTGCGCCTCGCCACCGACCTGCTGGCCGACTACCGCCTCGAGGTACTGCGTCCTACTCCTGCAGCCTACCTGACCGCACCTTGCCGTACGCGCGCCTGCTCACGCGTGGCGAGCAGCTCGCCGCCTACCTCGTGCGCCTCGCCACCGACCTGCTGGCCGCTGCATACTGTCTATTTACGACATTTAGCCAGAATTTGGGTGCATGTATAAGTTCGTGCCAGGGCAGTATCCACTGATACACCCCTTCAAATTTAATTATCCTTTATTTATAAAATCTTGAGGTGCCCTTCTCTTCAGTCTTTTGAATGTTGTGTGGGGCAGGTTCGCCATCAGATTTCTTGCAAGAGGATTTGCGTGGTATATATCTGCTACTTCATCTCTTATAGTGTGTAATATGACTTTTAAGTCGCGATGTATACGGTAATTTTTGATGTACCATGGTGCGTTCGTAATCATACGAAGTACTTTTGATTGGAAGCGCTGCAGTATTTCTAAGTTTGATGTAGAAGCAGTGCCCCAGAGCTGTATACCATATGTCCATACAGGTTTGAGAGCGCATTTGTAGAGTAAAAGTTTGTTCTCTCGTGTTAACTGGGAATTACGTCCCATAATCCCATAATTTAATAATTACTTGCATTATTATTTTCTTAAAGAGAATTTCAAGAACTTTTGACGTGATTGGCAGCAGACTGATAGGACGGTAAAATTTAGCGTCGGTTGGGTCCTTCCTTGGTTTTGGAATTAATATCATTTCCACGACTTTCCATGGCGGTGGCACAAAGTTTTTCCATAGCACTACATTATAGAGCTGTGTCAGGAACTTCATAGCGATAAATGGAAGCCCTCTCAATACTTTAGCAGGTCGTATCCGGGGGCCTTATTAATATTAAGTTTTTTTATTACTGCTTCAACTTCTGTTTTTGAGAACTTTTGAATGGGCATATCTAGTTGGTGGGTCTGATTGAGTAGCTTGTTTATTTCATCGACTTTCAAAGATCGTCGTTTGCAACCAAGACCGTGGTTAAGCTTTCCAGAGTGAGTAGTCAGTGGCTTTTGTAGCATAAGTTTGGCTGCAAATCTTTAAATATTGTCTTGTGCTTTGGGTATCTTGTTAATTGCCATAGTTTTCTTGCCTGACGTTTTTCTCTCAATAGTTCCAAGATATATTTCGTGTAGATGTATATATCGAGATTCATTTCTGTTTGGCTTGGAGTGGCGGCCCATGTATAGAAGAGTTGAATTGTTCAATAGCCTGGGTGATATCTTCATCGGATACGAGTGGCACTTTACAATCTAGTGATTTCTCAACAAGGTTTCGAAAATGCAGCCAGTTGGTATTTTTAGTGTGCAATTTGGTTTTTTTACAACAACTTTACAATTTATCTGAATTATAATAGGGGAATGGTCCGAGGTTATCTCCAAGCATGAGCTGCATTTCTGGGAGTAATTCTCAAATCCCTTAGTGATTGCAAAGTCAACTAGGTCCGCTTTTTTCTTAACATCTGAGGGCCAATCAATAGGTTGGTTCCCCAGTAGAGATAACACTGAGTTAGAGATCTTAAATTGATTTTAAAAGCTCCCTTCCTTTTGGTGTGGTGAGTCTTGAACCCCCCACATTTCATGTTTTGCGTTATAATCACCCGCAGCTATAAAACGATGGCCAAGCGTTGTGAAAAATTTGCAATAGTCTTCTTTTTTCATGTTGTATTTAGGTGGTATATACAATGCCGTTACAAGGAATTCTCCTTTGATGTCTTCCATCATTACACTAGTGGCTTCGATTTTGTCTGTGCGATATTGATCCACTACTTGGAGTTTTATTTTATCTTTTATTAATATTCCTGACCCAGCATGAGCTTTGCCATCGGGATGATTGTGTGATACAGTTTATATTTGGGGACTTCAAAATAGCTTTTTGTTGTAAAGTGTGTTTCATATACTAGTAATATATCAACGTCATTTATTTCTAGAAAATGTTTTACTTCTAATAAGTGTTGTGACAGGCTATTTGCATTCCATTGAACTATTGTGAATTGGTCGAATTTTTACACTGACTGGACATTAGGTTTGTTAAAAGATTTGTCATGGTGCATAATTGGTTCATAATTTACTTAATCATTCATCATCATCACATATAAAGTCATTAGAATTTTAAGATAAGTATAGCGACGTTCATCACATTAATACTAGGAACATAGGCAATCTTATTGTACACAATACTCGCCTCCACAGAATTATTAGATATTTCATGAGGTGTATATGCTTCTACAATAAAATTTCTAAAAATGTCCGAAGCATACCATATAAGTTTCAGAAAACCATAAAAATTTTAATCCCTTTAATTCAAGTAGAATAATTTTTACACCTTCCAGATTGAGGAGCTAATAGAAAGTGATGAAGAATTAGTGGAGAGAATTCAATATTTCCAGCAGAACATTGGCTTACCGCCGAGTTTTGGTAATGCTCGTAACTTAGTGACGTCGTCGGCACCTCCAGAACCGGAAACGCCACGCGCCCCTCGTCGTCGACCCCGACCTAGTAATGCGCCAACCCCGCGTAAGCGCGCACTAAGGATTTGATCGACGCACAGGGGTGCCGCCCCAGCCGCCACGGTAATTAGTCCTAGTATTGGTACTCAGTCTAATGTCATAGTAGATGAGCCAAGGCCTAGTACTAGCACGAATACGGAATATAGCGACGTGAGCGCAGAACCTAGACCGAGCACTAGCACTGATACGGGATTTCTTGGCTTTAATACAAATAAGAAATGTAGTAGAAAACGGAAACTATCGAGGTCAAGCACTGGCGGTGAGGGATGTCGCAGTTCACCAAATACAGAACACAGTCCCAGTACTACTAGACAAAATAGGGAGACCAGCGGCACTAGTGCTGAACCTACCCCCAGCACTAGTTGGGGGCGTAGTGGCACTAGTGCTGAACCTACCGCTAGCACTAGTTGGGGGTATTGTGGTACTAGTGCTGAACCTACCCCCAGCACTAGTTGGGGGCATAGTGGCACTAGTAGTGAACCCACTCCCAGCACTAGTTGGGGGTATAGTGGCACTAGTACTGAACCTACTCCCAGCACTAGTTGGGGGTATAGTGGCACTAGTGGTGAACCTACCCCCAGCACTAGTTGGGGGTATACCGGAACTACAATAGAACAGAGAACTAGCACTAGTAGGGAACATAGTAGAGAGTAAAATGAAACTAAAACTTAACAGTATCGTGTAAATCAATATGTAAATCTTTAAATACTGCACCCACATACCATCTACTTTTGGAGACATAATAGAGTCTTTCTTTGCCAAAGCCATTTGAAATGCCTTGTAGTTGGTAATAATCTTGAAATGTTTTCCATAAAGGTAATGCTTAAATTTTTTTATGCCTTCAATGATGGCTAAGGCTTCTAAATTCTTATTGTTAAGTTGATACGGTTGTTATATCTTTTCTAAGTAAGTCTGTTAAAGGTTGTGCATAATTTTCAATAAATTTCCTTAAATATGAGCAGAAGCCTAGGAAACTATGCAATTGCTTCTCATTATCGGGCTCAGGGAAATTTATGACTGCCTCAGTATTTCCTACAGATGTAAGTATCGAACCTCCTTCGATGACATAACCTAGATATTCCACTCTTTTTACTAAAAGTTGTATTTTTGACCAATTAAATAATAATATACTCTGAGGCTATTTTAATGCTTGTACATCTAGAGGCTGAACCGCTTTAAGTCTGGAATTAATAAGTTATCAAAACTATTTCTCTTTTAAAGTACAAATTATCTATGAATAAGGAAAAAGAGATTTTTAGTACGAGCGGGAAACGAACCCGTGTCTTTTCCAATCCGGGGAAGTGTAAGCCACTGAGCTATCGTACTGACCTATTCGGCCATCCCAATCTCCTTATCACATTTGTCTTTACGACGAAAATCGACGATACGAAATCTCTTTTTCCTTATTCACAGATAATTTGTACTTTAAAAAGTAGTGGAGCATGTAATGCTAAAAAATATAGATCAAAAATATATCTCTTTTAATTAAATCTCTAAAAATTATTGAGATGTATCTGGTAAAAACCTTAGCCCAAAAGGTGCCTTCAGAAATTCATACCTGTCCTGTCATAGTAACAAAGGATGTGTATTTAATTGATTCCTCAAGAAACCATTAATTATTTTAGTATTGTGTTAGGTACTTGTGTGTTTAAATCAACAACGTAAAAGAAGATATAATCTTCTAATATATAAAATTCTCGTGTCACAGTGTTTATCGCCATTCTCCTCTGAAACGACTTGACCGATTCTTATGAAATTTTGTGTGTATATTCAGTAGGTCTGAGAATAGGATGTAAACTATTTTTCATACCCCTAAGTGATAAGAGTGGTCCGCCCCAAAAAGGACAATGCTCTGCGTCCATACATACTTTGCCCTGAAAAAACCTCAAAACTAAATCATGTGTTGTATTAAAACATATTACTGAATTCCCATAAAATTATCATTTAATAGCGGACTAGCTGGAAAATCATACTATTACAAATACTGTCTGATTTTTAGGTCATGAGCTGGGCGTTTTAAACTTATAATAATGAAGCTTGAGTGTAAATGGATCAGTTTACGTATGACAGTAGATTAGTTAACTTCTGATTTTTGTCTAGATTTATTATGACATGGAGTTAGTCCGTGTTAAATGGAAACATGCAATTTGTGTTATAAAAAATATTAATAATTATCATAACCCCGATGCTACTATCGTACAGGGCGAGAATTGGCACTGTCCTTTATATTTTATTTTTTTGATAAAACTAATTTTTTATGATTCGGCATTAAAAAATACATACAACCCTAAATTTTCACCCTTCTACTGCCAACCCCTATTTTTTAATAGCGATATTAGTATTGTTATTTTTATAATCCGTCATCGTTCACAGCGCTCCATGCCCCTTTCACTAATATACCACATCCTCACACACTTACAATAAGTTAGTTATTTTTTTGTTACGCTATAAATTCCCGAAAAATACTCCAGAAATAATTTATATGGCCAAACAATGTTTGCCGGGTCAGCTAGTAAGTAGCCTAAAAGATTTTCTTTTCCCATTCAAGACCATTGTATCTTGTGAGAATTGAATCAGGCTCGAAAACACATTAATTAAAGTGCATTATCTGATGATTTGCCATACTGTTGCACTTCAAATATAGTATATCAAACGTTCAAAATTATAATTACATTAGTATATAATTATTCCAAACAGTTTTATGGCTAACTATTGGCCAATTTAATGATGTGTTTTAAAATCAAAGCTTGCGTCGAATTTTCAACTTGTTCTTAACTAATCTTCAAAAAATATTGTAAACAATGCTTCTTCAATAGTTTCATAAAATTAACTATTTTAGAAATAAGATAACAGAAATCCGATAATATTTGAATACGCAAATGACACACACACATTTCCATTATAAATTGGCCTTCATGATCCTGGCAATTTAGACATAAGCATTTTTTCTTTATCAGGATAATTGTTTAAATTAGGCATTATGTGACTGGCCCATTACCTAGTTGTCAAAAAATACGTTATAGCTCACAACGGTCAGAATGACCCATCTAATGAGTTGTGACGAAGTGAGCATTAAGAAATAGGGCTCCATTTCGACAGATAATAATACTTTGTACAATTTGAAAAATAATATGTGGAAACTTCTCTAGGCATTTATCGGACATTGTTCGGTGATTTTATGAAATCTCTCGATTGATACTTAGTACTTTACACTACTCCTACGAGGAAAATTAAATACATTTTAATTGACAATGAGTAGTTTTTCAAATTTCAAACGCAAAAAAGCCAAAAGAAGTCCGCTCACTTGTGAGAGCACATTTTCTTTTTTAAATTAGTCAGTATACGACCGTACGTGCTATTAACGTCAAAAAAATCAAAAGAAAGCACATTCATAATTACGAACGCGCTTTCTTTTCGATTTTTTGACGACGATATATGCATATAGTTTTTCTTTTTCCACTGAGGTTTTTTCTACCTGCTCGGCGCGTAAGCAATGGAGTTTTATACGCTTTCATCAAGGATGAAAGCGTATATTATTGTTAATTATACGCTTTCATCAAGGATGAAAGCGTATAATTAACAATAATAATAATAATATTTGCAAATAAAAAGAAGAAAGGTAGAATAATTAAGGTATTTTTCGAGCAGATAAAGTATTTTATCGATTTTTATTTGACCTTAATTGTACGGACAATTAATAGACGCGACAAAATTATATAGGATGAACGAAAATTAAGAGAAGCCATCCCATAAGCTTGTATAGATTTAACTAATAAGTGTATATGTTATGACGACGACGACGTATACCAGCAAATGGTGCACTCCCAACTTGTAAAGATTTTTTTGTACGTTTTTAAGCTTAGTAATCATTAAATAAATAAATATTTAGGAAACAGGGTATAACATTTTATTATATATATATTTCTTATTTTCTACAGAAATTACGAAATATCTATATTTTCTGTTCCATTTTCTGACATATTCCAAGGTTTCCTTGGTTAAACACAAAGTGAAAAATGTGATACTTTCTAACATTTACGCGAATTTCACACATTTTGAAATAAAACTACGTTTACGGAATCTATCGCGTTTACTTGATTTTTATGCTATCCCGACGTTTCGAATACTTTACAGCATTCATGATCACGACTTAGATGGTAGATGTCCAAAGCTGATATGTTGTTTTAACGGTTTCATCTACCCACAGTAATTACTGTGGGTAGATGAAACCGGGATAGCATAAAAATCAAGTAAACGCGATAGATTCCGTAAACGTAGTTTTATTTCAAAATGTGAAAAATGTGAAATCGAAAATAACAGTCACGAGAAGGATTTGACTCTTCTCGTGTAAAAGAATTCTTCTCGTCTTCTGTTGTAAAATTAAGTTTACCTGGTCGGTATAATGTATGAAAATACTTCCGACAGATGGCGTAAGCGTCACCCAAAGACGTTAAGTATGAATGTGTTATCGAGATTAGCAGTCAGGAGCAATTGTCACGATGGCTGAATTAGCAAAGCATCTGGACGGTATCCAAGAGATGCAGGTTCAAATCCTACTCGTGACTGTTATTTTCGATTTCACATTTTTCACTTTGTGTTTAATGTATAGTGCTAAGCATATCAAATGCTAATATATAAATATTTCCTTGGTTAATACTTAATACAGCACTGTTGCAAACTAAGTCAAAGTCAAATTTGATATTTTCCTGGTAGTTCAGTTTGATTTAATCTCTCAAGTCAGAGCTTATTCAAGTGAGAAATTATTGATATAGAATAAAGGAGAATGCCCATACATGGTTTCGTTTTGTATCAGACTGAAATTGGTTTCAAAAATTTAATTTTTAATATCTTCAATACCTTCTCAAATATCAAGTCAAAATTTTAACGCATAAAAATCTGCTAATTAAAAAGTAATTTACCTACTTTGATCGTTCGAGTACTACCATGTAATAGTAGGCGAGCCTATTGCCATCTACCGGGCACGTCTAAAACTAGCAATAATTAAAATTTAATACATTCAAAAACATTGTAATTATACTGTTTTTCTTAAAAGTTATAACTATTTGTCACATCAAATATCTATAAGTAAAAACTTGATTAAAACGCGAAATATTTGTATGATTGGTAGGTACGTAAAATATAAACAACTTTGATGAACTGCAGTAGCCTTTTTCTAGAAAATCCAGCGAAGTAGGGATATTGTATTATTTGTAATTATATGTACACTTAAAACACTATAAATTAAGGTAAGTTTCATTTATGTACATCATGATACAATATGAAACTATAGCCCATACTTTCCTGGGCATTCTCCTTTAGTTACAAGAATTTACTCTATTTAGGAATAATATTTGTATGTATGATATGTGCTAAAGTATGTTTATTAGAAAGTAAGTTTAATATGTGGAATTCATAGGGAGTTGCCGTTTTTATTTGGAAGCTAATTATATGTGTGTATGTGTCTGTGTAATAAATAGTAAAAAACAATTCTTAATTTTCTCTTTTCCTTTTCTATCCACGTCAGCAAAATTGTTATGATCGTGGTTTTTCTGACTGTCTAGCAAATATTCACCCTACAATGGTTTACTACCTACACCAAACGGTAACCCATGCTGGTTTCCCAACGTAATTATTTGTTTAATCGCATAATTAAAACGATTTTTTTTATCTTCACAACTAAGCAGTGAAGTACTTATTACAATAATATAAATTACATTGACGTTTTCGTATTGAAATTATGGTGGGTGACACATTAGGTATATCTAATACATTAATTATACCTACTCGTGCTACGTCCTCGAATTAGTAATATAGGATGATTATTTAAAACAATGTAGTATCGCATAGATTTCAGCACTGCAGCACTATATTTGAAAGTTGTCACATTATATAATAGATAATGGCAACATTTAAAATTTTATATATACATAATAATATATATATATACGATGTTTATACAGGTACCTACCTTATTAGCTACCCAACTTGTTTAGTGATATTCGGCCACTCCTCATTAGCAATATAGTGCTCAACCACTTCACACAGTTCAGTGTCTCGCACAAAAATCATGTCTAAACGCACTAATAATAATAATTTTGATTATATAGTTAGGAAACTACGTAAATTAGAAGAAAAAGTCAAACGCTCGCGATTTGAAGATTGTATTTCAAACCTCTCATCATCATCATCATCCTCATCGGATTCATCGACGGATTCATCTACAGATGTATCCAGACCAGCTACCCCTCAAGAAATAGCCAATGGTGAGTAATCCTTGATATAATCAATAACAAAAATATGATTTTATTGGATGTATCTGAACTTTCTGCGGGAATGTTTCGCCACATTCATTACAATTTAAACCTTAATGCGCCAGAGTGATCAATAAGGATTATCTCGTCGCATTCATAATTTAAAAAAGTGCATCAGAATAATCTATAGGATTATGTCGCCGCACAAAAAGACATCTCGAGATACTACCCTCAAATTGCTCTGAGCAACCGCCATATTACCTAATCGTATGATTGTCGGGCTAGTTACAGAACTATTGTTACAATTGTAACCGTAATGCACCAGAGTAGTTAATAAGAACTATATCGCCGCATTGGTATCGTAACATGGAAAGAGTGAATATAAAGTACATCAGAGTAATCTATAGGATTATCTCACCGTACTGAAACAATAATGGTTGCAGAATAATTTAGAGAACTATCGACGCACTAATTAGTGCGTCAAGTGCTACCCTCAAATTACGTTAATTGACTAAGATAATGATCGTTTTTCAGATCAAGTAGCAAGCTTGGTAACTGACTACTAAAGTTGTACTGAACTACCGACACTGGCTGAGATCCCGGCAGCACCGTCTGAAATACCATGTGAAAAGTCAATTACTTTGAATTTACAAAATGAAACGAACACCGATCTTTTAGATATTTTGGGTGTAGATCCATCCGTAGTTGTCAAATATGGACCTGATATTAATAAAGACATGGCCTCTAGATTTTGTCACCTAGCAATCTACGGCTTAAATAAAAAAGTGCGCAAAGAACTTTTAAATAAGTTTCTAGTACCGCAAAACTGCACAACTATAGCTGCACCGCAGCTTAATGCCGAGATTAAAGCTACAGTTTCCGAACAAGTCAAAAAACGAGATAAGGCTATTGAGACAAGGCAGAAGCAAATAGCAGCTGGTATCTCGATACTCGGTAAAATTTTATCGGAACAATTGGAGGCTAATGTTAAAAACAACGATTTAATTAAAGATCTTAGGGATGTAAGCCGAATTTTCTGCGACATTCAACATGCCGAGTCTGAATCAAGGAAAGTTTGCTCTCTATTCAGTCAAAAAGCATTTAAGAGATCAGTTATCCTCCACCAGGGTTGACACATTTTTATTCGGTAGTGATCTAACAGAAACCATCAAAACGGCGAAGGCTGTTTCAAAATCTAGCTCAGACTTGAAAACTGAACCTCCTAAGAAACCAAAAGCCTCGACGTCAGCGAATACATCGGGCAAGAACTTAAACTGGAGGGCGAGGCCCAGGGCTCACAGGCAGCCGATGGGCCAGTTCTTCGCGGAAACTTGTCGCAGAGCTACACTCAGCGGACCAAACCGGCTCACCGCCTCTAAAACCGGTATGTTATGCTGGTCGTCTCTCACACTTTTATAAACAATGGTCACTTATAACTCATGATCGAACCGTCTTGTCATGGATAAACGGTTATCAAATAAAATTTGATAGCCCGATCCAACAATCCTGCTTACCCAGAACAAGTAATGTTACAGATTTTGAAAAGTCTCAGTTAATGTATGCTGCCCAAAACTTAATGACAATTGGAGCTATTTCTCAATGCGAGCCGTGTCCCGATCAGTTTGTTTCTCATGTGTTCTTAGTACCGAAACCCAATGGCAAAATGAGGCTGGTCCTAAACTTAAAGAATCTTAATAAATTCATCACAACACAACACTTCAAAATAGAAGACATTCGTACAGTCCTAAAAATTATATCTAAAGACAGTTAACGTGGCAACTATTGATTTAAAGGATGCGTATTTTTTAGTTAAAGTTCACCCGAAATCGCGGAAGTATTTACGCTTTCTAATCGATAACACTATGTACGAATTTAATGTTTTGCCATTTGGTATCTCCACGGCTCCGCATATTTTTACTAAATTAATGAAGCCGGTTGTGAAACTGTTACGATCATGTGGTTTTATATCCCGTCAACTGACAGGATTATTATTTACTATTATTTCAACAAGTTCTAAACGAGCGTTAGACTCCCGGGAGTCTTACACGTGCCGGCCAATAGCGCGCCAAGGCCACGCGGCGCCGCGAGAGGCCACGCGCCGCAACGGGTGGCCGTATTTTTCTAAAAAAAATCTAAAAAAAAACTACTTACCCATTGTTGAAAAATCCATGTTTATTGTCAAGTATAATAACTATTTTATGCACTAAAACACTTAAAAACACTATCCACTAATTATTATAATAACACTGACTTTATAAAACGAAAACTTTTCACAAACTTTAATTTTATTTCACTTTCGCGTTGAAATCTCGACTTTATTACCGTCTCGTTCGAGTCCATTGACGCAACTGGCTGACGTTTACGTTTGGGATTTATTTCTCGTTGATACAGTATATATAGGCTTAGGCAAAAATCATGAACAGCTTGTAGAATGAACAGTCTGTATCGGGCAAAAATTTTAGAGTAGATAGTATTGAAAGTTAAGGAGTAGGAAATAAATTTTTAGCGCCAAATTTTTTTGCGACCGCGCGCGGCTCGGCCCTTTTTTTTTTTTGCGATGTTGACTCTTATTGCAAGCTTTGGAGATTCTTTTGGACTTTTTTATCAATTGTCGAGGTCATTGATCCGAGACTCCCGGGAGTCTAACGCGTTTCAAGCGATAACTTCTATTTATTTAGGTGATCTGTTCCTAGTCGGTTATAGCTATAATGATTGTATGCAAAATATTGAGACCACTCAAAAGTTACTAAGGGCTTTAGGGTTCATAATCAATGAAGAAAAAAGTATGAATGTACTTATATATTCAATGTCTTGTACCTACTTAGGTTATACAATAGACACACATAAATGGCACCTAAGTCTGCCCTCACAAAAACGAGCCCGAATAAAAACAGAACTAAAAACTATTATGCAGTTAAAACGGTTCAAAATAAGAAAACTTGCTCAGTTATTAGGCTTGTTAGTTTCTGCATGTCCTGCTATAGAGTACGGATAGTTATACACAAAACAGTTAGAACGCTGTAAGTTCCTTAACTTGCAACGTAATCACGATGACTTCGAAGCATCTATGTCTCTTCCATAACGGGTGCTACCAGACATAGAGTGGTGGATCAACGCTATCGATCATATCGTACATAAAATAAGGGACGATAAATATATCCTTGAGATATTTTTTGACGCCTCAACAACCGGGTGGGATGCAGCTTGTAATGGCCTAACTGCTAGTGGTCGTTGGTCCAGTAGTGAAAAATTGTTACATATAAATTACCTTGAAATCTTAGCTGCTTACTTTGCACTCAAAGTATTTGCTAAACGTTATTATGACTGTCAAATATTACTGAGAATCGATAACACCACCGCGGTAAGTTATATCAACCGCATGGGCGGCGTTAAATTCCCTCATCTGAACAGGATAACAAAAGACTTATGGCAACGGTGTGAAACTCGACAAGATCGCTATTGTAGCTTCATACATTAAACCATCACATAACGTGATAGCCGATCGAGAATCTCGCCGAACACATCCTGATGTTGAATGGGAGTTGACAAACTCTGGTTACGAAAAATTTACTGATAAATTCTCAGTCCCACAAGTCGATCTTTGCTAACCGTTTAAATAAAAAATGTGACAAATATGTTTCTTGGCATAGAGATCCCGATGCCTTCGCAATTGATGCGTTTACAATAGACTGGTCTGGACAGTTCTTCTACGCCTTCCCTACCGCACCCTCGATACCTAGCATAAATAATCACTCGGCCTTGACATGTTCTCTCGTTCAAGAGCCGAACGCTATTGACTTATTAGTTAGGCGTTTCTGGGAGCTCGAGGAGCTTCCCACCACTTCCATTCCGCACCCAGCTGATGCTGAATGCGAAGATTTTTATATTTCATCTACTACTCGCGATCCTATTAGTGGCAGATACGTAGTCGGCCTGCCATTTAAGGAGGACGTTTATTCTTTAGGGAATTCTGTAGATGTCGCTCGTAGACGTTTCGTGTGCCTCGAAAGGAAACTCGAAGCTTGTCCTAAGTTGAGGTCGGCGTATGATGACGTCATACGCGATTATCTCGCGAAAGAGTATATATCTCGCGCTCCTCAGTACGATCCAAAGGACCCTGTTCCGATTTATGTGATTCCTCATCACAGAGTCGTACGCGAGGACAAAGCATCAACTAAACTCCGCATAGTTATGGATGCTAGTAGCCGTACCAGCTCTGGACGGTCACTCAATGATATTTTGCATACAGGCCCGAATTTACAGGGGGACATTATATTAAATTTCCGTCTACACGCCGTAGCAATGACCGCAGATTGCCGACAGCAATTCTTGCAAGTTGTTATGCGCGAAGCTGATCGTCGTTATCAATGCTTTTTCTATCGCTTCCAACCAAGCGACCCTCTGCTGCTATACCAGTTCCATCGAGTGTGCTTCGGTTTGTCGTCAAGTCCATGCCATGCGTTGCGTACTGTAAGACAACTGCTTGACAATGACGGTGCTAAGTATCCGCTTGCGAGTAGTATTGTACTACGTTCGCTGTATATGGATGACCTAGCCTTTTCGCTGCCTAGTGAGCGTGAGGCTGTTGTAGCGTCGGCAGCTTACGGTGCGGTGATCTATGTTCACATCAGCTCTACCGCAGGTAATACTGTGAAGAGTAAAGTCTCGCCTGCACTCAATTGCGCGTCTTGAACTATTGGGTGGCGTTTTACTGTAGAAATTGCTTCGAACAGTTCGAGATAATTATGCTGACATCATCCCAATTAAAGCAACGTATGCCTTTCTCGACTCTAAGGTCGCGTTATACTGGATAAAGGATTCGCCACACCGATGGCAGACTTTTGTTGCGAACAGAGTAGTTCAGATTACGGAAAACGTTCCGTCGGATAACTTTTACCATTGCCCATGAGTTGAAAACCCGGCCGACATTATATCCAGAGGTGTTACTCCTGAGAAGCTTGTCTCAAACCCTCTGTGGCTTCATGGACCCCTGTGGGCCTCGTTACATCCGTCTCAGTGGCCTTTGAGAAACTTAGACGGAGAGTCTATTACAGACATACCCGAACAAAGAGTTTTAACACACACCGTGTGCATACAAGTAGAGCAGTGCGCTTTGCTTGAGTTAGCTTTGCGTATCTCATCGTATAGCAGGCTACTACGTATCATTGCGTACATTTTAAAATTTGCTAGATTAATTCCCAGGCGCGGCACCACTGCAGTGACCGGCAGTGATTTTAATTTAGCTGAAACTAGATTACTACGTGCCTTGCAAAACCAGCATTTTGCAGAGGAATACTCTAATATTCTTAAGGATGGATCTTGTTCTCGTACACTAAATCGATTGAGACCTTTCATCGATAAGGACGACCTTATTCGTGTCGGAGGTCGTCTCGTAAACGCTGGACTTAATTTCGCAAATACGCATCCGGTTATATTACCCCGTAATGGCCACGTGGTCAATATGATAATCGATTATTACCACGTAAAAAACTTACACGCAGGACCTGAATTACTCCTGTCTTTACTTCGTCCGAAGTATTGGATCATGTCGGCGCGCCGCATTGTCAGGCAAAGGGTGTATTTGTGTAATATTTGTTTTCGTTATAAGCCACGCCCTTCCTTTCCGCTTATGGCCGATCTACCTGACATTCGTACGCGTCCGGCAGTCAAAGCGTTTACACACACGGGTTGCGATTATGCAGGTCCCATCGCTTACACTCCTGTGCGCCGCCGTGGTGTACACCGTGAGAAGGCGTATATTATTTTATTTACATGCCTTACAACGAGGGTAACGCACATAGAGATTGCTACTTCGCTCAGCACTCCGTGCTTCCTCGCTGCGTTTAAAAGATTCCTTTCTCGACGGGGACCAGTGCAAGTTATGCACAGTGATAATGCAACAAACTTCCAAGGCGCTGCTCCATACCTTCGAGATCTCTATAAGTTTCTTAGAGAAGAGTACTATCCGAAGCTTGAACAGGAATGCGCAGTAAGTCGCATTGCTTGGAAATTTATCTGTCCTAATTCTCCACATTTTGGAGGTACTTGGGAGAGTATGATAAAGGTAACAAAATCAATTTTGTTTAAGGTCATTGGACAGCAAATTCTTTCTTATGAAGACACTGTTCTGACTCAGGTTGAAGGTTTACTTAATTCCCGTCCATTGACAGTGCTCAGCTCTGATCCGGCGGAGCCTTCGGCTCTTACGCCCGAGTAGTTAGTCATTTTTTACATACTGCGCCTTTGCAGTCATTGCCTGCACCCGATATAGGCGCTGATAATATAAGTTTACTCGATAGGCATTCGTTAATGGATAAGATCGTCCAGTCCTTCTGGAACCGCTGGAGAGTAGAATATCTACACGGTTTACAGGTTAGGCAGAAATGGAATACACCCGCTGCTCCTATTTCTCCGGGAACTGTCGTGGTAGTAGTTCAGGACAACGTCGCGCTTTTGACTTGGCCTTTGGCAGTTGTAGAGAAGGTGCACCATTCGAAAGACGGTATAATACGTGTAGCGACTGAGAATCGCTGGGAGAAGTTACCTCCGTCCGGTTGTTCGTTTATGTCCTCTCCCAACACAATAAATACTTAAATATTGCTTCGTAATATTATATTTACATAAGTTATTTGTAAGTTTCTCATATATACATATTATATATTACTATGTTCGTATTATTATATATTTTTAAGTTCCCTGGCTCTACGGTTTTCTCGACATTTTATACGCATTGAGCGTACGAGTACTTATCTGCTAGAGTCAGAGTTTATGAGAGTTTCTTAAGGGCGGGTGGATGGTTACGCCAGATCGGCATTTATTTAATTATGTTTTATATTTCTGGTGCATGATCTTTTTCCAATTTCCCATGCCTTTAAAAAAGTACTCTCGTCGTTGCGTGCTGGCAACACTCAACACACAAGATGACCGATCGCCGGTCGAGCCGTTGAAAACGAACAGAAATAAATTCGCAATATTGGTGTCGCGCGATTCAAGTGTCGTGTAATCGCGTAATTACATCAAGGAACGGTAGCCCCGCTGAGATCAGTGTGAACTGTGTCTGAACTCATATAAATTTATAAACTATACACGCCAAAGATATAACCTGAGAGTGAAGTGACCTTCGTGTGCCGTGGTACGTGGAAGAAGCTACCTACATCAGACGGTGAGTACTTCCCTGCATCTTATCCTGTCCTCGTTACATGCACCAGGTTGTCAGGCTAACGAATTATCCAAAAAATACAGTCCACTCAAAGTTGGCACCCCTACTAATAGAAATAAAATCCAAAATCTGCTCATTCATTGCCCCTAAGGCGGAACAAAGTCCGCCGGGTCAGCTAGTTATTTATAAATCCTTTCTTCACGGCCTTCGGATGACTTTCCGAGACGCTGTGCTCTATTTCTTTCTCTATTGCGCTTTAGGCGCTCATCTTTGGCATTTTCAGACTCCTGTGCTAGACGCTTTCTCATGCTAGATGCACCCAAAGAAGGCCTCTCCATCATCAGAGATGCGACTTATTTAAGATACAAGTATCTGAAATACAGATACAAGATACAAATACGTATTTTCATCTGGTATCTAAAATACTTTATGTCTTGTATTTAAATACCTTTTGTTTGTTATCTTAGTATTTTGTAAATACTATGTTTACTAAAATACTTTTAATAAGTTATTTTTGCATTTATTCACAAAATGTGACAAGATTATATAGTGGCATTAATTTTAAATGTCACCATGATATAACAAAGTCAAAAGATGAATCATGACATGTTCTTCAGTTCAATTAGATACATGTTTTTAGAGGATTCCGATTTCTCTATTGCAATTGGCGAAAACACAGTCTGCTGGCAGCACCGCTGATTTAGAAACACTGTATACCTAAATATAATAAAGATACCAGCTTATGGAGCTTAATTACTTTACCCACAATAAAAAAATATTTTTCAATCTTTCTGACTCTTTTTCTTTTGATTATGATGCCTCATTGAAGAAAAATGAGTGATAAAATGATTTTACTTAAGTCTCAATTAAAACCAAAAGATAATATTATGTCTTCTCATTTCCGCGATATATTCGTAAATAATACATGTAAAAAAATCAGTAACATATTTTTTTCAAACAAAAGTATTTAAAAGACGTACGCATTTTGTATCTAATATTTCAGATTCTATTTCAGAAAGTATTTTGTATCTGGTATCTAAAATACTTAATTCAAAAGTATCTTGCATTTTGTATTCCAAATACTTTGTATAGGGTATCTTGTACATCTCTGCTCTCTGTTTAGGCGGGAAAAAATGTTCCTAACCGCACACCCTATCGTTCGGGGCAACGTCCAGGGTAGTGTGGGGCCTGCACCCACTAAAGAAACCCGCCGTGTGCCGTCTCTCCGCCTTTATTGGCGGGCCGACAGCACGTGCACCAGTCGGAAAGTAAGGACTCCGTGCCGTCGCCCTGCCCACTCTTCCAGCACTGGCTGGAGCGCCCCTACGGTCCGAAGACCGGCCCGGGGCACCTCCAGCCGCGCCCTCCAGCTGGCCATGGCCGCTCGGCGGGCGTCACCCTGCCATCTCGCCACCACGCTAAGTGGGGGACGTCCACCCCCTCCCGCTCTTGTGACGCCCGCCGATACACCTCGGCGAGCACCTCCGCCTTTAAGTCCCATGGAGGGGTTCCGGCTAACGCGCAAGCCGCCACCATCGACACCGTGCGGTATCCACGTATGACCCTGGATGCGACGACTCTCTGTGGCCTCCACAGAAGAGCCTTATTCAGTGCGTCCAGGGACTCCGCCCACACGAGTGCGCCGTACAGCGCCATCGACCGGACCACCCCCGTGTAAAGCCGTCGGCACGCATTGTTGGGTCCGCCCATATTCGGCATGAGCCGTGCAAGGGCGGACGCCGCACCGACGAGCCTCGGGGACAGTTGGCGGAAGTGCTCGCGAAAGCGCCACCGCCCGTCCAGCACCAATTTGGACCCCGTCCACAGTGATCGAGGCACCAGCAGGTGGCCGACGTCGGGGCCCATGGCAAAGCAGGGCCTCCGACTTGTCCAGGGCCACCCTAAGCCCCAGCGCCCCGATCCTCCTGACCACCTCCGAGGTCCCTAAGGTGGCCAGGAACGCCGCTTCCTCGAAGTTTTCACCCCGGGCCACGACCAGTGTGTCATCCGCATAGCAGATGACCGCAAGCCCGGGGGGGAGCCGACAGCGTAGCACCCAGACGTAACCGATGTCCCACAGGAGCGGCCCTAGAACCGAACCCTGTGGGACACCGCACGACATCGGTGTCCTCACAACGTCCCCTATTAGGCTCTCATAGAGAACGCTGCGGCCCTCAAGATAGTCTGCCACTAGCCGCCTCAGGTATGCAGGCACCCCGTGATACCGGAGCGCTTCCCTGATGCAGCTGAATGGCAGATCATGTACCACCTACTCTACCGCACCTATTTTATAAAAAACCACTAAAAAGCAAAAAATAAATTATTAAAAAAATGATTAAAATTGCGATTTCCGTGCTAGACACCTACTAATGTGTTGAAGTTAGTGCCAAAAAATTTAATGTTATTTATTACATAAGTATAAGTATGTATTGTTTTTGTTATTATATGAGCATAAGTATTTTTTTTTGCTATTTTTGGACTTGGCAACTTCAACTGATGTGCAGTAGGTGTCTTAGCACGGAAATCGTGTTCCTAAGTGTTTTTTGAAGGTGTTTTTGTTTTAATTAAAAATAATTTATTATACAATTAGAAAAGTAAATTACAGTTTTAAAACTTCCATATTATTTAATTAATTATGTGTACAAGAATAACAATATTATTTATTAATAATAAGGCATCAAACTTAATAAATTATATAACATTACTCAAATTAATCTTAGTCCCTAAGTCACTTTCATTATCTATTTTCATTTCTTTACCAAATGTCTTCTTTAATAACAGATCAATCGCTGCCTCTTCTAAAACAATAAATATATTAATAAGACAATAATACCACAGTCAATTTTTCAAAATATTGACAAGAAACGGGAATTGATCACTAAGGATTATTTTATTTTTAAACAAAATGCAGGGTAGGTATTCGGCCACTGTTAAGCATAGGCCTCAATAGAACAGCAGAAAAAGAAGTTTCGTGCCAGTTGTGTGCAAAGGCTCTCTGTGGCCTTATTTAATAAAATCAATCCACCTGATGAGCGTCCGTGTGGTCAGATGCTAGGCCGTCACTTAATACTTTCTTCCTCAACACGGTGCCCTATTGAGATTGCTGGACTTGGCTCCAGCGATTCTGTCATTACCAAAGTATCATCAATTATGTGGTCGTTGATATCTACCAGGTCTATTTTAAGAAATTGAAGACATGTTCGAAGTTATGTGAACAGTTTCATACAAAAAACGTTTCTTGCTTTTATGTGGGATATGTATTGTTTTAATAGTTTTTAAACAAACATTTCAACCGCCTTCTCCCTGTGTCTTACTGGTTTTATTTATTTGAACTCATTTTTACAGAATATTTTTAGTAGTGCCAAGTTCAATAGGTCCTACACCAACTCAACGACAGGGGTATGGCGTTGATAACACCGAGGTGATACTACTACCCACTTTACTGTATTCCCGCAGTTAACTCCTACGGCTCACAGGTAGATATGCCGAAGTGAATTACAATAACGCCCTACCCTCCTCCTCGTCCTTCATGACACATTAATAAAGAGCGAGTTGGTTATATTATATGTATTGCTGATTTACGGTGATTACTATATGTAGGCTGTTAGCTGTACTAGACTAATAAAGTACCTGATTAATACACATCTATACATCCATATTCATATTATTTATGCGAAAGTGAGTATGTTTGGATTATAATGAAATTTTGTTTACATATAGTCTAGAATAAATGCAAGGACATAGGCTCTTAATAAAGGAAACATTGAGGGTTTCTGTGAGATTGCTATTTATATATAGATAATATTTGTGTCAGATGATGACGTATTTATATTATAGGTGTGTACTAAGCCAATTAGTAGTGAGCACACGTAAGCTAGTTCATCACTTAATCCTAAAATTATTTTCAGCAATTACCCACCTGTCACATGTATAGCCAATAACTGGTGCACAATATGCCTAGCTGTTGTTTTAAAGAGATCTCGATTACTGATCTTTTTTTTCTTGTAGTACGGCATAAGCAACTTGACAACCATGCTGGCAAGATCAACTTTTTCAGATTTTTTCTTAACAACTTCCGGTTTTTTTCTTTCCGATTTACTTCTGTGCTTATTTTCTTTTTCCCCTTTACTTTCACTACTACTCCTGTCCTCCTCTACATTTTTACTGGAACTACTTTCTTTCGCATTTTTTATCGAACTGATTTTTACTTCAGATTCTTTACATAGAGTTTCTTCTGCTTTTTTACTTGTAGCTTCTTTAGGTTTTTTAACTGAAACACTAATGTCTTTATTCTTTTTACTCAAACTTAGTTTTTTATGCTTAGAAATGTCTTTTATGTGTTCTTGTACTTTGTCCCTAAGTTTAGAAGCTGAAGGAGAATCTGGTATAAAATCTGGTGGAGTAATTTCAACATCTAAGTCAAGAGCGTCCGTGTTAAGTGGGCCAGTACTGAAACATTTCAGCTTTTGCAAGATTTCGTCAGCCTCAAGACTCAGTTTCCGAGCTTTGTATATGTTAGGATCTTCTGTTGATAATTTCGTATTCACTGACATTTCTGATGATGCGTGTGACTGTTCGTTATTAGAATCATTAGATTTGTTTTCATGATTTTCAAGATATTTAAGATCACTGAGAATTACTGTTTTCTCTGCACTTTTACTCACATTATTAACTTCAGAACCATCGTCTATTACTAATTCTTTTTCAGACTCACTGTCACTCATATTGCCAAACAAAGAGGTTGGATTGACTGGCTCAGGACTGTGCTTTTTGGTTTTATCTGCTTCTTTATCATGCGATTTTCTCCTTTTATCTTTCTTATGTTCATGTGTATGATTTTTCGAATGTTTTGTTTTTTTATTTTGACTAGTTTCGCTTTCACTCTCAGATGATTCACCGAAAAGAGCTTTTATTTTACGTTTGGAAGGTTTTTTATCTGTTTCGTGTGACTTTGAAATAGTTTTATTTTTATTTTTATCTTTAATTTCTTTCTTTTCTGATTTCATACTCTTTTCAGATTCCTTTTTAATTACTGTGTCATCTTTATTTTCTGTGGGTATTCCCTTCAATGTTATATTTATTACGAAAGTTTTAACATTGTCAGCTTCCTCTTTATCGCATGTGTTTTTAACATCTTCATCATAATTTATTTTGAGTGTAGTGTCATTTGCGTTGCTTTTTCCTTCACTGGTTGCATTTCGGTCGCGGTCATCAATTATTAAACCATCATCATCGCTTTCTTCTGGAGAACATGTAGGAGAACCATGAGAAGCCTTTTTAAAAAAATTGCCCAGTTTTGTTTGAGTTAATGGATCTCGTTTAAAAGAATTTGCTTTCCTTTTTGTTTCTTTGTCTGCCTTAGATAGACTTTGTGCTTTATTTTTGTCTTCTAGACTCTCTAAAATGGTAAATTAATTAGTAAATTAATTTTATCATTTAATTAAAACCGCAGTTTATTATCTATACAACTATAGCAAAGTATTGTTTTCAATCAACTTTTGAAGTTTGTTTAGTTTATAGAATATTTGTGTAAGCTAATAATATTGACGGGCCTCGTGGCGTAGTCGGTAGTGTAACCGATTTCCGTGCACGAGGACGTGGGTTCGATTCCCACTCAGGACAATTATTTGTGTGCTGAACACAATCTATTATATGTATATCCGTAATCTGGTACCTATAGCACAAGCGTTGAGCTTAGTTTGGGACCAGCCCCCTTAGAATGAAAAACGAAACGTTAGACGAACTTTCGTTGTGATTATTTGTGATTGCGCCGTGTGGGGCCGGCTTTAGAATTGTCCCACCCCTCTCTACCCACGGGAGTTGTAAGAGCCGACTGAGGGAACATCGGGGGAGTAGGCAGCAGCACTCCCTCAAGTATTAACAAGATCCACTGCGATCGCCAACCCGCCTGCCAAGCGTGGCGATTACGGCACTATCCCCCATTTCTTGGGGAGGCCTATGTCCAACAGTGGACGTTGAAAGCTTGATGGATGGTTGGATGGTCACATGAATAACGCGTCGAAATCTCGACTAATCAGGAATAACGCGTCGGACTGTTGATCAATTACAATGACTCGAAACGAAAGTTCATCTAACGTTTCGTTTTTCATTCTAAGGGGGCAGAGGACGTTGTGTGAAATTTCCGTGAATATTTATTTATTTATTAATACAAACCTAATTGTGACGCTGTAACAAAATGATTAGTATGTTGTGATTTTTCTTTTCGTTGATGTTCAAAATCTTTTATGAATTCATTGAGTGTGTTGGACTTTTTGGGCTCAAAGACTCTGAGCTGTGGAAAAATACTATCACTACATGCTTTTATACTTGATATCTGAAAACAAATATTCTTCTTATTATATAATATTGAGTACATTATTCTTATTTAGATATTTTTATATATATATTTTAGCATTTGGCATGCTTAGCACTATACATTAAACACAAAGTGAAAAATGTGAAATCGAAAATAACAGTCACGAGCAGGATTTGAACCTGCATCTCCTGGAAACCGTCCAGATGCTTTGCCAATTCAGCCATTGTGACAATTGCTCGGTATAATGTATGAAAATACTTCCGACAGGTGGCGCAGGCGTCACCCAAAGACGTTAAGTATGAATGTGTTATCGAAATTAGCAGTCAGGAGCAATTGTCACAATGGCTGAATTGGCAAAGCATCTGGACGGTATCCAGGAGATGCAGGTTCAAATCCTGCTCGTGGCTGTTATTTTCGATATCACATTTTTCACTTTGTGTTTAATACATTATTCTTTATAAGATAATTCTACAAGAATATAATCAACTAGCTTACGCTGACAGCCCATAATCTATGTAAACCCTCAGCACAATAATAATCTCTATACAAAAAGAGCCATCCACAGAAGCCCTCCATTTTCAGGGTAACAGTAGTCTACGTCTTTCTCTGTATTCACGTACGCCAAGTTTCGTGAGGATGGGTTAAGTAGTTTTCGCGTCGAGAGATAAAAACAAACGAACAAAGGCATTTTCACGACCCTACCTACCTACACTTATACCTACCTTTTTCCTACTAATATTATCAATGTGAAGATGTTTAGATGTTAGTCCACCAATCAAGCCTAAACGACTAAGCAAATTTAGATAAAATTTGGTAGGGATATAGAAGACACTGGATTAACATAAATAAATAAATAAATATAGGATACTTTTTATCCCGAAATAAATATTTCCTGTAGCTATTTAATGCAAATAACCTAACAACTAAACCAATAAGAAGTAGATTAGTGATGAGCCGTTATCGACTCTACGAATCAAATTTAGTTATCCACGCAGGCGAAGTCGCGTGTGGATTCTAGTTTATAATATTAGTAGATAAATATGTCACGACGGCACAATAGTTATCTAAAAACAAAAATGGCTATCCCATAAGAATCATTCATTTACCCTGGATACAAATGAATGAATGAATGTATACTTTATTGTACACCAAAATACATGAAAAGAAACTTAGACTATGGAAATTACAAGTAAATGCACAATGGGCGGTCTTACTGCTAATAGCAATTTCTGCCAGACAACCTTTGGATGGAGTTCAAAGCAGGAGGTAGTAGTCAAGTTGTAGGTGTACTTGATAGACTACATATACATATATCTACATATATAAATAATAATTTAACATAAATATATACATATAAATACATACTTATACCATACGCAAACTTAATACTTAATAAATTGTTAGGCATAAAGCTACAGTGACAGGTAGTGATCTGTAACCATTTTCTTAAATTTGTCTAATGTTTGCGCACGCCTGCAAAGGTAACCCATTCCACAAAGAAACAGCCACCACTCTAAAAGATTTACCTAAGTATTTTGTGGAATGGACTGGTATTTTAAGCGTTAGATTTTGCGATGACCTCAAGGACCTCCCATGAGTGTCATGAAGGAATTCAAAATTTCCTTTGAGATAGGAAGGGTGTGATATCCTACCATTTCTTTGTGGAATGAGTTACCTTTGCAAATCAGGCGTGCGCAAACTTTAGACAAATTTAAGAAAATGGTTACAGATCACTACCTGTCACTGTAGCTTTATGCCTAACAATTTATTAAGTATTAAGTTTGCGTATGGTATGAGTATGTATTTATATGTATATATTTATGTTAAATTATTATTTATATATGTAGATATATGTATATGTAGTCTATCAAGTACACCTACAACTTGACTACTGCCCAGGAGGCTTTGAACTCCATCCAAAGGTTGTCTGGCAGAAATTGCTATTAGCAATAAGACCGCCCATTGTGCATTTACTTGTAATTTCCATAGTCTAAGTTTCTTTTCATGTATTTTGGTGTACAATAAAGTATACATTCATTCATTCATTTGTATCCAGGGTAAATGAATGATTCTTATAGGATAGCCATTTTTGAATTAAGGCTGTAACAGTACTATGGCAAGAACGAAAGCCCGATTGGAAAGGATTGAGGAAATTATTTTTAATAAGAAAGGAGCTAAGCTGGTTGTGAACAAGGCGCTCGAGCACTTTGGAGAGGAAGGGTAGTACGCATATGGGACGATAGTCAGAGTAGGAAAAAGGTTTTAGTTTCTTTGGAAGAAGAGTGAGATGAGCTTCCTTCCATTGCGTTGGAAAGATGCCACGGGAAACAGAAAAATTGAGGATAAAACAAATTGTAGGAAGGATTTGGTCTAGGATGGGAAGGATCATGTTGCGGCTCAAGAAGTCGCTACCAATTGCATTAGATGTCATGAATAGGATGCTTCTTTTAACATCCCAAGCAGTGAATTGGTTTAGAGCAAATGGTGGATAGGCGTTGGAACTGTTGAATGAGATTATATTGTATTTTCCTTAGTACAAAGTGACTTATATGTCCTTTTTTGGGTTTTAAATTATATGTATGCTAAATTACATGATGATGAGTCCAGTAGTTACGGCGTGAAAGCTTAACTAACAAATGAAAGTAAAAAAACAAACGTCCTTTCGCTTTTATAATATTATAGTAATGACTGGCTTTTGACTGCGGTTCCTCCGCAGCCAAAAGCTAGTTTTTAGGTTAAATCTCAAGTTCCCGATATAGTATTGGGATAAAATGTATACCACCTTTTAAGTCTAATCGAGAGCTATCAAATAAAAAGAACAAAAAAGTTACATCAAAATCCGTTCAGTAGTTTTGGCGTGATGTGCGGACGAATAAACAGATAAACAGACAAAAAATAAAAAAAATCGTTTTGTTTTAGACACGCCTATATAGTATATAACAATCACTTTTTCTCAAATTTCTTAAATGTACAGACACAGCTCTGTTATAGCTTTACAATAGTAAGGATAAGAATAATTACCAATTTCGTCACTGCTCTTCTATATAAACTTATAACAGTACTACTGGAAAATGCTTCATACTCCAATTCTACAGCGCATTGTTCCAGATCGTGTCTTGTAAATGCCTTGTCGAAATTATCTGCATCTTTCATACTGACGTAGTTGGTGCATAATGCATCAGTAAGAAGCGTGAGATAGCCCTCGCGGCTCGCTACTGTTAGCCCGTTTACCTGTAACATATTAATTTATATATACATTATACTATTAACATATATATAAACATATTCTATAAGTACAATATTTACGAGAAACACTACATGGGTCTGCTCCGCAAGGCGCGTTCAAAACTGTGCTGCGCTACAGTTGTATATAGTAATGGGTAACATTTGTATATAGTGTGTGCTGCAATGGAAACGTAGATCCACTTTGTCCCACGTTGTCAAACAAACGAACCCACGCAGCTAAAATGCGCCGTATGCCCGTGCACAGCATGCGCTGCAGTGGGTACCCGGCTTTAAGCTTTTTTCTTCATATATGGAGCTGAGATTACTTTACTTAAGCGCTAATGGATCGACGGATCACTTTTCATATGTATTTCGAAAGCACATTTTTTGATCCGCGCAATATGTACCTATCGTCATGGTACGCAGACATAACCATCATGCGTTTTAACGCAAACTCCACAATGAACTGGCTGTTTAAACAATAATACACCAAGACCGCCCGGCAGTGCTATCTGCTTTTTTTTTAGGGTAAGCTGTTACCGTAGCCTATACGTTTCTTATGATTCCATTCATTCTTTCTCTACATCTTAAATACTAATTGAGGTACGCGGTTCATTTTGGCTACACACTAGCTGAAATCAGCTCATTAATATTAATAATACTAATTGAGGTACGCGGTTTATTTTGGCTACACACTAGTTGAAATCAGCTCATTAATATTAATGATACTAATTGAAGTACACGGTTCATTTTGGCTACACACTAGCTGAAATCAGCTCATTAATAATAATAATACTAATTGAGGTACGCGGTTAATTGTGGCTACACACTAGTTGAAATCAGCTCATTAATATTAATAATAATAATTGAAGTACACGGTTCATTTTGGCTACACACTAGCTGAAATCAGCTCATTAATAATAATAATACTAATTGAGGTACGCGGTTCATTTTGGCTGCACACTAATTGAAATCAGCTCATTAATATTAACTAATTGAGGTACGCGGTTCATTTTGGCTACACACTAGCTGAAATCAGCTCATTAATATTAATAATACAAATTGAGGTACGCGGTTCACTTTGGCTACACACTAGCTGAAATCAGCTCATTAATATTAATAATACTAATTGAGGTACGCGGTTCATTTTGGCTACACACTAGATGAAATCAGCTCATTAATATTAATAATACTAATTGAGGTACGCGGTTCACTTTGGCTACACACTAGCTGAAATCAGCTCATTAATATTAATAATACTAATTGAGGTACGCGGTTCATTTTGGCTACACACTAGCTGAAATCAGCTCATTAATATTAATAATACTAATTGAGGTACGCGGTTCATTTTGGCTACACACTAGCTGAAATCAGCTCATTAATATTAATAATACTAATTGAGGTACGCGGTTCATTTTGGCTACACACTAGCTGAAATCAGCTCATTAATATTAATAATACTAATTGAGGTACGCGGTTCATTTTGCCTACACACTAGCTGAAATCAGCTCATTAATATTAATAATACTAATTGAGGTACGCGGTTCATTTTGGCTACACACTAGCTGAAATCAGCTCATTAATATTAATAATACTAATTGAGGTACGCGGTTCATTTTGGCTACACACTAGCTGAAATCAGCTCATTAATATTAATAATACTAATTGAGGTACGCGGTTCATTTTGGCTACACACTAGCTGATATTAGCTCATTAATATTAATAATACTAATTGAGGTACGCGGTTAATTGTGGCTACACACTAGTTGAAATCAGCTCATTAATATTAATAATACTAATTGAGGTACGCGGTTCATTTTGGCTACACACTAGCTGAAATCAGCTCATTAATAATACTAATTGAGGTACGCGGTTCATTTTGGCTACATACTAGCTGAAATCAGCTCATTAATAATACTAATTGAGGTACGCGGTTCATTTTGGCTACACACTAGCTGAAATCAGCTTATTAATATTAATAATACTAATTGAGGTACGCGGTTCATTTTGGCTACATACTAGCTTAAATGAGCTCATTAATTTGAGCCGCCCACTTAAATTGATTGAGTTGGAAAGAAGCTAGGTATGCACATTAAACTTGACTTTCAATATGCTTTTCAAATTAGAAGAATTTTATATGAAGCTTCAGTTTCGATTAGTAAAAGAATAACACATAGTGGTAGAGCCTTGCTTATCCTAGCACTAATTGGCCAGCTCGATCGGGGAAGTACCACCTTCTCACATAAGATCAGCGTGTAACAACGGTACCTACCGTTGTTTCATTTGGTGACTGAGAGCGCCGGAGGCCCAAACCATCTCCCTATCCTCTCCTTACTATCCATCCTATACTCTCTTTAGTATCCTACCTCTCCTCTCCTTATTATTCTTCCTATCCACCTCCTATTCCTTTCCTTAGAGATGGAGACGCGCGAATGATGTCTCTGGTGTTGCCAACGTCTATAGGCTTCGGTAACCGCTTACTATCGGGTGGGCCGTACGCTAATTCGCCACCCATGTAGTATAAAATAGAAAACTGTGCTGCATGTCACGTAACAATAGTTCAGATTGTCAGGACGTCATTTAAAAACTGATAGATATAGAAATCTGTTTATCTTACCTTAGTACCTGTGCTTTCAGCCGCTTTACATTTAGAATATTTAGCTGATTCTACATCATTGTTGCCTTTTTTGTCAGAATGTTTCTTCCTGTTAGCGAATTCTTTCATGATGAGCGATTTCGTCTCTTGTGCAATACGGCGACGACTACTTTCTCCATCAGATTGGTCGCTATCTCCCTCTACACCGTAGTATGACTCTGCTTCCCTGTGTTATGTAAAAGTTTTGATAAGATAGTATTATAGTATAAAGAGTATTTTATTTTCTTGATAGTCATGATGCTTAGTGCTACGCTACAAGTTACATTATCAAGCTGTTTAATTATTAATTAGCTTATGCCCTAACTATAATAATCTCTATAAATAACCCACCATTTTGCCGGGATCTATGCCTATGCCCTATGACCACTGCACAAATGGCAGAGTGGTTTAAATACCGGCCTCCTGCCCGAATGTTGTGGGTTCGATTCCCACACAGGACAATTCTTTGTGTGATCCACAGACGGTTGTTCCGGGTCTGAGTGTACATTGTGTCCGTGAAATCGTATATTTGTGAAGTCTCCCGCGATAGAAGGATTATTCCTTAGTGCAGGGTGTATGTAGCCTTATAAAAAAAATAATTTTAAACATTCTCATCCACTAAGAAACAAACATGGTTACAATTTTTGGTATCACATTTTTGGCTGGTCCGACCACAAACTTATGCTCGAACATACGTATAGGACAATCATCCCTGAAGTTAAATTAACTGTAGTAGTTGACATGCCTCTTCTGTCCGACGCGTCCTTCGCCGTACAGATCTGACGAGTCCTGCGTGACGACGAGTCCCCCGGACCGGAGCTGAGCGGAACTGGCACGCCTCTGGTGCTGGTCTAGGGCACGCCTTACGCTGCGCTCGTCCGCGCACACGTCGCAGCGGTCGATACACCGAGGTGGCTCTTCACCGAAGTACTCGGCAAACGTCTTGTGTCGACATCTAACATTAAGTTGTAAAGTAAATCTCGACATCTAACATTAAGTTGTAAAGTAAATCTATCAGTTATTAGCACCGCGCTCAATATCTTCTCAAAAAAACAAATTTTGATATATCTAACTATAAAATAAATCGATCAAATAATTCAAAAGATATACTATCTTAGATATCCGCTAACAATATAGGCTAATAGTGGCAGAGCCTAGCTTATCCCAGCATGAATGGGCCGGCTCAATCGGGGAAGTACCACCCTCTCAGAAAAGATCGGCCTAAAACAACGGTAGTTATCCCTAACGTTGTTTCGTATGGTAGGTAAGAGCACCGGAGGCGCAAACGTCCTCCCTATCCTTTTCTTAGTATCCTACCTATCCTCTCCTTATTAACCTTCCTATCCACCAATATCCCTTTTCTTGGAGATAGCGACGCACGAGTGATGCCTGCGTCATAGGCGAGGGTAACCGTTCACCATCAGGTAGGCCATATGCTTGTTTACCACCCACCTTGTATAAAAAGACTATATTAGGCCATTAAAGCGCCTATAAACAAAAACCAACTTGTAGAATTTCTGTCTGTTTGTTTGGGCATCAAGCAAAAACTACTGAACGGATTTTGATGAAACTTTTTTTGTTTGATAGCTCTTGATTGACTTAAAAACCGGTACATATTGGCTGTGGCGGAGGCGCGGGCAGACTAGTTTTATATAAAGATATATAAGGTTTGTAATCCCAAAGACGATTGAATAGAAACAGTTACCTACATAAGGCGGTCAATGGCATACGGCACTCTCTGCCAGTCAACCTTAACAATAATAAAGGAAAACAGACTATAACATAAAAGAACAAATAAACTTACTTGACCTCCTCGCAATATCTGACCATGATTTCAAAGCTCTTGTAAGCAACCTTAGTACGATTCTTCTGTTCAGGTGTTTTAGAGCGCCCTATTTCTGTTTTGAGCAAAAAGTCTACCGCATTGCGTTCGCTGCGGCAGTAATATATTCGACAAAACGCTGGCCTGCCATCGCGTCCGGCTCGGCCAGACTCCTGTGTTATAAAATCAAACATGGATGCAATTATATTTGTATTTAATATTTAACACATGATTCATAAAATTAGTCGTATTTTATTGACAAAACAGTATTTTAGGCAGTGCTATTATAGTATGAGTTTTTATGAATAAGAGGGTATATAGTATTATTTGGTTAGTGAAGAGATCACATTTGCATAGCCACTCTTAAAGCCAATACTTTTTTTTTCAACCCATTACCGTCCCACTATTGGGCACGAGTCTCCTCTCAGAATGAGAGGGATTCAGGCTATAGTCCACCACGCTGGCCCGTTGCGGGCTGGCAGACATTACAAGCCATTGAGAAAATCCCAGGCATAAAGGTTTCCTCACCACTGAAGTAATATCACACAGTTCCAGTGGTCTGCTAATACAGGCAGAGATACGGCACACAGCAGGTTTAATTAGTGGTTTAGGGCCCCACACTATTCTATTCGTTGCCCTGAACGACGGAGTGACATATTTTCCCACATTAAAACAAAAACAAAAAAAAAGGGCATACAGGTTTCGTCAGGATGTTTTCCTTCACCATGATAATTTGTAAACAAATAACACACAAATATTCTCTAAAAGTCAGAGGTGTGCGTCATGACCTTAGACTACAAACAAACTCGATACTATTGTCTTTGAAGTCCTTGGTTTTGATACTCGGGTATCATAGCTTTACATATTAAAAAAAAAAATATGCATGACAATTTCACACTTGTTTCGTGGGTGAAAAAACCCTAGTGTTTGTGATATAATCTAGACTTGAACAGCTTAACATAATAGCAGGCGAAATACTAGAGATGGGCGTTGGGCCAATGAACTAATTAATTCAATCGATGATCTACGTTTTTTGTTGTCGGGAAAAAATTACCTAACCGCACACCCCGTCGTTTGGGGCAACGAACAGTGTAGTGTGGGCCCCACTAAATACACCCGCCGTGTGCCGTCTCGCCGCCTGTCCTGAGGGGCCACAGGAACTGGAAGATATTACTCCAGTGGTAAGAAATCCTCCCTGGCACTCTCCGCCACCACCTTCCTTGAGATAAATTCTCCGCAGAAGGCAGCGACCGCGGCCCAATTTCTGTCTCCGCCGAGCATAGATCTGACGATGCCCCCTCTATTGCTGCTTGGCCCAAGACGGGCACGACTCAAGCACCGTGTCCTAGTCGTAGCAGAGGGCCGTTGACCTACCTGTTAATGTTAACAGTCTACCAATTGGCTAGTTGAATTCATCAACGATGTTTGCGAATCTAGGTTGTTTAATAATATTGTCTAACAAATAATTTTGATCTATATTTTTAGCACTTGCCATGCTCAGCTACATTTTAAAGTACAAATTATTATTTGTGAATGAGGAAAAAGAGAACATTAGTACGAGCGGGAATCGAACCTGCGTCCCTTCCTTTCCGGGGAAGTGCAGGAACAAATAATTGTTTTTTAAAGTAGCATAGATTTATTATATTAGCATTGATTGATTGGCATGAGCATGTCATGTGCTTAAATATAATTCATAGTTATCTTGTTTAAAAAAATTACCTCATTGTTTAGTATGAATCTTGATTGTAATAATTAGGCTTACTAGATTGGAATAAAAATGTATGAAAATACACCCGATAGGTGGCATGGGTCTTATAGACATCTAAAACAAATGTGAAGTAGTGATTAGGTAACTGATACCTTAGTGGTCCAAAACGCTTCCACAAATTGGTAGGGATGCAGGTTCGAATTCTTCTTGCAGAAAATCCCTCTTTTTCCACGTTCGCAAATAATTTGCTCATGTGATAAGGTTATGAAAACAACAAAAATATCCTAGATAAATACTAAACATTTGTGACTGAGGCCAGAAGGCATGCCAGCCGACCCATATATAATGCTGATGAAGACTATGTTTTCTTTACCCTTTTTTTGCCCCACTATTGGCTACGAGTATCCTCTCATGGTGAAAGGGATTAGGCCATAGTCCAACTCGTTGGCCCAGGGCGGGTTCGCATTGATAAAATATAGGTTGACATAATACTTTGGCAGGTAAGGGATCTAACCTGATAATAAGCAGCTACGTTTTGAGCAATACCCCAGTGCGCGACGGCGCGCACGCTGGCTTTGTCCACTCCCATGCCAAAGGAAACTGTTGCACACACACAAGGACATTCGCCACGAGACCATCTCTCCTGCACTGAGATACGATCTGCTGATTTTAGACCTGAGAATCAAGGTTATATTTTATTTGAGTGGAGAACTACCAAGAGAAGAAGTTACAATATTCATTCATATTTCACTATTTGATTAGGGTAAAGAACCCAAATAAAGCGACACAATTTGATAAACATATTTGTGCATCTACATACCCCCATGGTAAGCTAACGAAGTCAACCCTCTTTTGGTTAGCATATTTGCTAAATCTTCTGTGGCTTCCCTCGTACGACAGTACACAATGACAGCATTTTTATCTTTCTGAAATAGTAAGAATCATACTATATAAAATAAAAAAGTGAGGAATAGCAACATTAGTAAAGAAGCACAACTTACAGGTTTAATATTCTCATCTTCATTTAAACTTTTTTTTAAAAATGACATTAAATGTCCAATTTCATCATCTATGCAGTTTTGATACACCACATCATAAAATAAATTCCTTCTGAAACTTGGTGTTTTGTATTGAGCTACTGGTACCAGGAGTTTCAGGTTTGACAAAATATCTTTAGCCACTTCTGTGCTGGCCGTTGCTGTGAGAGCAACCCATGGTATGCTCTTATATTGTTCTCTCAAATCTCCCAATTTTAAATAATCAGGACGAAAATCATGACCCCATTCACTAACACAATGAGCTTCATCAACAACCACATATGAAACTTTTTTATATTTGACTAGATGTTCCATGAGAGATTTGAAAGTACCAGTTGCAGCTTGCTCAGGGGTAACATACAGAAACCTTGTGTTTGGTTTCATGCTTCTTAGATCATTCAGCACCCTTTCTCTGTCTTTTGTGGTCATTTTAGAATTGATTGATTCAGCTGTTATTTTAATTTTAGTGAGATGATCAATCTGATCCTTAATTAGAGCCAATAGTGGAGAGAATACAATAGCCACCTTGTTGTCCTGCAACATGGCTGGTAGTTGGAAGCACAAAGACTTCCCAGAGCCAGTAGGCATGGATACATATACATCATGCACACCTGTAAATTTACAATATAGAGTACATTTTAATGATGACATGGCCTAATTTATATTGTTCATCAATACAAGTATTGAAAACCTTAGTTGAAAAAAATCCATTTACACCTCTGTTATATTTTCTACCAGATGTGACAATATTTACAGATAAGCTTATCATACTACTACTACAACATAGTATCACTTGTATATTTATTATTTTCAAGAAGATAATATAATAATGTAACAATATACCAACGGATCGGATTGCATTTAAATTTTTCGCGCCAATGATGTACAGAACACCAGCTAAAGACTAAACTAAAGTACTAGTACTATATCCAAAATGCACTTTACAATACCATTTATGTAATAATAATAGATGTCCATTATGAGTTGTCCACTGGTACCTAATTTTATAACACTCAAAATATTTTACCTCTTGCTATAGCTCTAGTAGCACGTTCTTGAAGTTCACTTTTGAACTTTCGATGTCCAAAACATTGCAACAATTTCTCTGCTACGCTATCCATTTTGAAAATTTCAGAATCACTTTGTGTACTGCAGAATATTACGGCACATATAATGAAAAGACTTTAAACCACGTTAAATTTACTGGCATATTTATTTAAAAGATAATAAAGAACATAAATAAATAAAACAACCTCAAATTAATTTAGTATCCAAAACCCAAATAGAACTAAAGCAGTTAAGAATGACAGGCACAGACTAATTAGTGTGTCCCATGATGACAGGTAAGCTTGCAACATTTCACAAGTAGCATATGAAATGAATTTTCATACTTCGCATCTGCTACCACTCTTCATTTGGTCTGTGAAACGTCACACTCAATGAAATCACGGGAACGAGCGAGTAGCGACTTAGTGAGCGACGAATCGCGCCCACTAGGTAGGTATATAGTTTGTTCGTTCTATCACGCTCACTGTTGGCGTGATAGATAGAACAAACTATATTTAGATGATTCGTCGCCGGAGCGTAGCACCACGCATGCGACGTTTTAGTACTATATGCCTCAGTTTTGACCTTGAGTATCCTAAAAGTGTATTTTAAAAATAGACTTTAAATTAAGTAACGTAAAGTATTAATTTCCTTGGAATCATTTGTCGCAGATCTCAAAATCACGTGTTTGTTTACATGAATGAAATGAAATGAAATTTCATTATTATCACAGACCACAGCTCAGTCAGTCGAGTGTGTCTTCGATGATTGTTTACGATTTACTTACTTTCATTGTACATCAGTCAGTACATAGTTTATTGTAATTATATAGGTATAGATTATTATTTTTTATTTAGTAAATCAGTATATGTATAGCGTTAACATACATATGTTAGATTAGTGTAAATGAGACCAATAGATAGATAAAATAAACCTTAGGAGTATTCATACAAAACTTCCTACTTAATTTTATGCTAGCATACGAAACGTGTGACGTGGGATGAAAAATCATTGAAAATGAAATTTCACATGTGAAATCATATGATTTTTTTTAAAATTTCATCCAATGAAATTGAAATAAAAGTAGCAATCATTTCCATATCTAATGACAGGACAATGAGGACCACAGAGTACATTTTTATTGGTGGGGACCATAGACTAAGTATACTACTGGACGGAGCCATAGCGCTGTTGCCGTTCTGTATTCATTTGTCAAACACAGTATTGTTATTTCTGTCTATTGTTCGAAGTATCAATAGGAGTAAAATAGATAGCTTATATAACTTTGGCAATGACGTACGTATATGAAATCCGTGTCACACGCTGACCGACTAGTTTGGTCAAAACATTGCGATTTAGTGCATCATAAAAGTGAAATACTAGAAAGTCCTATTGAAGTTGCTAAATATCTTGTACGCTAGTGAAAATATATCGTGTGTGGCTATCTTTTGTTCATCCAGAACGACGCAAGGTGTAAAGAATCCAAATTTGTAATTTCACACGTAAGTCTATATCAGCTATTTTCACTTTATATAACTACGAAACCCAATAAAAAATCGATAGATATTGGAAGATTTAGATGTTATCAATATGATTACATTATTATACATTGATATAAAAACACGATTATTAGTTAAAATTATTAAAATAATATCTATTGTTTTCGGCGCCCTTTGTAGTGATGTAGACAATAGTCATTTACACTTTATCGATAGTTCAACCAAATGAACTGAACATTTGCTTTTTGATGGTTTTATAAAGTTTGTTCTCTTTTATAGGTTTCCAAAATATCCTGAAGTTAGAAAAGCGTGGATCAAGTCCATAAGAAGAAGACTGGGAGCCAAATAAATATTCCCGCCTATGCTAATGTTGTTTTATTTTTGGTTTAAAAATAATGAAAGTAAAATCTGATACAGTACCAAGTATATTTAAAGGATATCCTAAATATTATATCTAACAGAGTGCACGTTACACCATCCATCCATCAGCCTTTTAAAAGTCCACTGCTGGATATAGACCTCCCCAAGAATAGGGGATAACGCCGTAATCGCCACGCTTGGCAGGCGGGTTGGCGATCGCAATAGATGATGTTAATACTCAAAGGAGTACTGCTGCCCACTCCCCCTGATATTCCCTCAGTCGGCTCTTACGACTGCCATGGGTAGAGAGGGGTGGGACAATTCTAAAGCCGGCCTCACACGGCACGTTACACTAAGATCCTATACTATACATAAAGCTGTAGGCTATATAGGCGTCTGAACACAAAGCAATCTTTTTTAGTTTTTTGTCTGTTCGTTCGTGCATCACGCAAAAATTACTGAACGGATTTTGATGCACCTTTTTTTACTTGATAGCGCTTGCTCTTCTCTCTCAACTTTTTTTATTAGACTTAGAACTGGTATACATTTTATCCCGCTACTATATCGTGAACCTAAGATATAATTATATAGCTTTACCACTATGGAAATAAAATTAAAAATTATTGATTTAATCTAACCTTAACCAGGCAGTAAACGTACAGTAAAAGATAGTACTGGTAGTCTGGTTATCGATAATCGACATCGTGGCGTCAGTCTCCACAACACTAGATTACGCACACAATGACAAAACGTCAAACGCACACATAAAAAATTGATACGCATTTGAAGCTAAAGGCTCCGTCCAGTGTATTATTGGTCCGAGGTGAGGACAGAGTATTGAGCTGTAAACAACAAAAAAAAAGGAGAAGAAGTAACTACAAATTTACCGAGCCACTTTTAAGTCTTTGAATTGAAAATGGCGGAAAAATTATCGATATCGATACTTCAGTCGTTCAAGCGATCAATACATTTTTGGGTGGACAAAAAATGTTTAGTTGCGTAAATCTTTATCTAGCGTGTAATAGACAAAAAATAAACAAACACGCTTTTCTATAGGTATATTATACGATGTAAACTGAAATTTATCATAGTAACGAAAATTTAAGGATTTATGGTTAATTAATTTTAGATATAACAGTCAGGAGCAGGATCCTGCTCCTGACTGTTATTTTCGATTTCACATTTTTCACTGTGTGTTTAATTAATTTTATTTACGCTACGCAATGGATAGCTAACAATTTATCAAATATGATGACCGCGTGCGGCATATGCCGTCCCGCTGTGACTCGCGCGACGGTGAGCGCATGCACCTACATAGCTACATACACTGCTAAAGTATCTACCTACTGAAACTCGTGCCTCTGTGGCGTAGCGGGTAGCAGTTTGTGCATGCGACTGCTGATGACGAGGTCTGCGATTCGATTCCCGAGCCGGGCAAAGTGTTGTTGGGTTTTTTGGTAGAGAATTTCTCATTAGCAGCCCGGTGTTTGGTAATGTGCTCATTAGACGCCAATAGGCTCATCCCTATTACGATAGGTAGGTACTTAAACATTGGCAAATCGTGGGTTAGTAAAACACTTCTGCCTACCCCCTAGGGGGATACAGCCTGAAACTTAAGTTATGTAAACTCAAGCTGAGCAGAACCAACCTTCGGGTATTAACACTATTAACTTAACTGATCACTAAATTAGGTACAAATAAAATCATTTTAACTAACACCACAAGTTAAAACAAGCACATTTCTAACTGATCTACCCGCTAAGAATTACCTATTGAATATTTCGTTTGGTTATCTAAATAGCTATTTAGATCTAATTGTTGATTTGTTTCTTACCTACCTAAATTTTAACCTGCTTAGGACTTTGCTAGGACTCCAGAAGTGCACTGGAATCCATTATCAAGAGCCCTCACAAGGATAAATTCCTAAGTCCCATTGTAACAGACATAAGAAAAGCATTGTATTCTTGCTCACTTAAGCACACAGAGGTAGTACTGGTGGGGATACATAGCCACTCAGGCATAAAAGGGAATGAATGCGCTGTCCTAATGGCTAAAAACGCGACTACCAATCAAGCCGCAGACCGGAAACACTACTCCATACAAACGTATGACTTGATGCACACAGCAAAATCCAATTTGTAAGATTCCTGGCACTCTAATTGGATGGAAACTTCCAAGACAAAGGGCGCTCTATACGCGTCTATTCAGCAATCCGTACAAGTCAAGCCATGGTTCTCGAAATTTAAAAAAGCTAATAAAACCCTTATTTCGGTTCTCTGTAGGGTGCGTCTAGGTCATTGCTGCTCTCCGGTCTTTCTCCACAAAACTAGAATAAGAGATCATTCGTTGTGCGAATGTGGCCTGGATGACGGTACTATTGACCATATTTTCTTAAACTGTCCATTGAACAGTGCCTATTCGCTGGATCATCTTATAGATAAATTGAAAATACCTCGACCAGTTAATGTCCGACACTTACTTCAAACTATTCCCAGACCGCCGTGTTGTCAGTGCTTTTATAAAATTTATAGATATTAATAAAATAAAACTATAATTAATTCTAATACATGTATAATACAAATTTACGTAAGTATATTATATTGGTTTATGTAATAATAACTTACTAATATCTGTGTTTGTTGCAGGCCCCTTTACTACTGCCACAATCGGTCTTATGTTTGCATCTCAATCCAGTTTTTCTTGCCATAATTTTGGCTATAAATCACATGAGTAGCGATTACATGACACTGGCAGTAATTGCTGAGACAAACAACAGATTGCCATTCAATAAATAATAATAATAAGATTAGGGCGCCTCCTCCTTATTAGAGCTCAATGGTTTGTGGTTATGTTTATACAAAGAGTAATACGTATAACCAGAAATGTTTATATATATGGTTTATATTTTGAAGTTTGAACTTTGACTTGCTTTTTTAGTTGATTTTGCTTCAAGCAAAACCCAGGCACACGAAACTTCTACTAATATTGTGGTTATCGATCCGGCCGAAACATAAGTGAAAACGATGATTTTTGGCTGGATTTCCCCTGGAAGAAGATAGGTAAGTGTAAAAAACCGGCTGTTTATCAGGAAAATATCAAGGATCTTCGTTTCTATTGTCGTATAACTCGAAAAAAATTTTTCTTATATCGTTCTTGAGAAACTAGTGCTGTGCCCATGTTTCACAAATTTTTGAATATATTTTTTTTTTCATTGCATGTCATGGCAGATGAGCCGCGGCCCATCAGTAAATGGTAACCGTCGCTCATGGACTCAACTATACCGAGATATTTTTACCATCCGTAGCAATGTCCCACATCGCAATTGTCATCAAAATAAAAAATAAAAGCAAATTAATAGTAAATTCATTTGCCTTAATAAAATTTTTTATCTTTTCATAGATAGGAAGGATAATAAGAATAAAATAAGAGGAAGGTCGTGCCTGCAGCTCTCTTACTCATAAGAAACACAACAGTAGAAGTACCTACCATTGTTTCAAGCTAATTTTCTGTGAGCAGGGGGTACTTTAGGTGTTATTTTATTTGACGAAATGGCCCTAAAAGAGTCTAAATTAAAACATTACTATTGATAGAGTAGATGGATTCCAAGACCTTGGTAATGAGAGTGATCTGGAGGAGACCTGATAACAGCAAACCACGCTATGGCTTTTATGCTTCAAGGAATTCACAAAAAATATTTTCTGGCCTGATAACTCATATTCAAAAACATTCTAATTTTCTGAGTCACTTATAATTACAGTGCTTGAGAAACAGCCGTTTTATATATCTTTATATGTCTGATATTTAATGTGTTTGAGATTTTAAATATTAAAGCAATCCCAATCAACATTGTTTTTTATTACTATATAGAGCCAAAACGAAATTAACCAATTTTATTGGTTAATTTCGTTTAGGCTATTCTTTTAAGCTATCGATAAGATTTTTAAAAGTATCGATATCGACAATATATTCTACAAAGGACAGCACTACAAAGTATATCCCTTCTGTCAAGTGTCAAATAAATTGTAGTTTGACATGTTGACTGACATACAGAACGAATGTGAGTTTTTTCTTTTAGCAACATAAAAGCTAGCGCGATTATGCATTGGTAGAGGGTCGATGAGGTAGCTGTCACACGTGTTAGAGAATTTTGTTTCAAATTTTTTAAATATTTTGTGTTAAAAATATCAAAATTCTCATTTAAAGTAAATTAGCTTGATGTAATTAATAATTAGTGTGTAAATATTTAAAGTAAGTTGTAAAATAAACTCGGTTTGGTCACGTCAAGAACCAATGTCGATCAAAACCCAGATGCTTTCGTTGTGCTCAACCCCATGCAGGTGAATCATGCAATGTTACTGAGACTGATGCTTCTTGTCTGCATTGTTCTGGAAACCATTTTGCTAACAGCAAGGATTGTCCGGAGCAGGGTAGACAGAAGTCTATAAAACTCTTAATGACTAACGAAAACATATCATATCATGAAGCATCTCGTCGTCATCCTAAATCACTTAAACTTTTTAATGAAATTGCTCAAGGTGGTGAATTTAATAATTCACCTCATCTCATTAATTCATCTCATCATATTAATTCATCCCATTTAGCTAAACAGTCCAAAAATTCCCCTTCTAACATTTCATACAGGAAAACTGTTTTTTCTTCTCCACATACTCATGCTCCATTGGGCAAGACATATGATAAGTCCGCTCATCAGGCAATCATTTCAAATCCATCTTCGTCTATGTCCAATGGTTGTGCTTTTTCTTCTTCATCTTATTCCAATTCATCACCACTTTCTCAGGATGATAGTGTCCTGGAAATACTTCTTACAATGATCATTAATTTATTAAATTCTAAATCAAACTTACCGTCCCACGTTGCCCAAAAACTTTCCCAAATAATTTCTTTAACTTTGATTTTAATAGTTACAGACCCATAGCCCTTTCTTCTGTATTATCCAAAATCTCTGAACATATGGTCAAGCATCGTTTAGAATGGTTGGTAGAAAACAAAAAGTTATTAGCAAAATCACAATTTGGATTTAGGAAAGGTATGACTACAGTAGATAGTCTTAGTATACTATCTACTGATATTCATATATCATTTTTAAAAAAACAGTATTTAGTTGGAGTTTTTATTGACATTGCATCAGCATATGATAATGTATAATTGCCTGTGCTTAAAAATAAACTCCTACATTTGGATATTCCCACAAAGTTGACACGTTTTATATGTAATCTTTTTATGGAAAGATCCATTTCAATTAAACATCAAAATTCTTTCCTTCCACCCAGATATGTTTGGAAAGGTTTACCGCAAGGTTCTGTATTAAGTCCTTTATTATATAGTATTTACACCAGTGATTTAGAGTCTACAGTACTATCTTTTTGTCAAATTTTGCAATATGCGGACGATATAGCTCTTTATACTTCAGTTAAATCTATAGAAGAAGCAGAAATCCAATTAAACTCTGCTCTAAGGTACTTATCTGACTGGCTCCTAGAGCATGGTCTCTCTATATCAGCTTCTAAAAGTAAAGTAGTGATATTTACTAAAAAACGGATTATTCCTAATATCACAGTTAGAGTTAATGAGAATGTGATACCTCAAGAGACCAAAGTAAAATTTTTAGGATTATGGCTTGATTCAAAATTATCTGGTATTTCTCATTTTGATTATGTTATACAGAAATGTGAAAAGAACATTAATATCCTCCGTTCTCTTTCTGGGGTATGGTGGGGTGCTCATCCTTTTACTCAGAAATTATTATATAATGCCATAATCCGTAGCCATATGGATTATGCCTCTTTTATCTTAGACCCTTGTAATAAATCCGTTCTTAAGAGACTTGACAAAATTCAAGCCAAATGTTTACGTATAATATTAGGGGCTATGAAGTCTTCACCTATTAATGCGATGCAAGTAGAGTGTGTTGAACCTCCTCTTTCACTACGTAGGCAATACCTTGCCAACAGATTTTTTTTTAAATTAACTCAAAGGTCTGATCATCCCCTTATCCCTAAATTGAGACAGTTGTCTGAACTTTATAACTCTCATAACACACAATCATCTCACCTTTTCCTTGTATTCTCCGCAGTTATTGTTTATCTAACAATCTTGCCAATGCAGTTTATCAAAATCCTAGTCTACCATTATATTCTCTTGATTATGATACATTGATTTTCCAGCCCAACATTATTTTGAATTTTGGCATTGATAAAGATACAATTGAGGCCAATAAGGTTTTCCAACAAAAAATTCAAAGTGAATTTGAGAACTGGTACACTTTGTACACTGATGCATCTAAATTTTCAGATAATGCAGTAGGTGTAGCAGTTTGGATACCTTTCACAAGAATCATGCTAAAGTATAAATGTCCATCTGCTTCATCAGTATTTACTGGAGAGTCAATAGCAATTTTAGAAGCAATTAAATTTGTGAAATCACATAATTTAAATAATTCATTAAGATTTTCAGATTCTAAAAGTTGTTTACAAGCAATATTATCTAATCCTTTCAGGTCTAAATCAAAATTTCCAATTATTTTTCAAATAAAAGATGAATTGTTTCAATGTCGTAAACTTGGTATTAATATTATTTTGGCTTGGATTCCTGGTCATATGGGTATCCTAGGTAATGAGTCAGCTGATTGGTGTGCCAAGTCTGCAGCAGTTGTAGGTTCCCTTGATCATTTTCATGTATATTCATATGACATCTGTGCCTCCCTGAAATCAGTCCTATTTCAGGATTGGACTGAACAATGGCATATTTCTAAAAACGTTAAAGGGAAATTTTATGGTGATATTCAACCTGAGATTCCCCACAAACCTTGGTTTTCTAAATTCAAAAAGGCTGATAAGGCTACCACCTCTACCATCTGTCGGTTACGTTTAAACCATTCTTGCACTCCGGTATTCCTTGCTAAACTTAGGATTAGAGATAATTCCATTTGCGAATGTGGTCTGGCTCAAGGAAATATAAACCATATATTCTTTTGTTGCCCTAAATTAAACTGTTCTTTATATAATATTTTACCAACTGAAATCTCTCGTCCTACATCTTTTAAACTTCTTTTGTCTCTTGTATTTACTCCATTTATTAAAACACTTTGTAAATTCATAAAAGTTAATAAGATTAAATTGTAAATGTATGTACATATTATAGAGGTAAAGGGTATTTAGTTTAAAAAAAATAGTTTTGGTTTTGTTTATAATGTATTCCTATAAGTAGTTTTATGTCATGTAGTCACAGAACAATATTACTCAAGAGCATGTAGTTAGAGTTGTATTTTTTGTTTCAGTGTATCTCATGGTAATCCGTCGTGTTGGACTCATTTTTCACCGTTTATTTCTCTTTCACCGAACAAATTTCCTTCGTTTGACGGTCTACCTTAAATTAATACTCGATATTGGCGAAATTGTGCTCACACTGCCACAACAAGAGCCATTAAACAAGATGATAAGATAAAGCTAGCGCCACAGAGTACCTTATTATAAACAGGAACCAAGCAAATTGCTTGGTTTTGCTCGTGCTTCGGATTTTCCAGATTAAACGTAGTGGACTAGTGGATAAACATGTAGTGTTTGTTTACTTGAAATAAAAAGCAAGTGTCTTGTGATAATATAGTACTATAATATACCATAGCGCGACCATAAGTCTTCGACTACAACAAATACCAAAACAAAAAATTGTTAATTAAATAATTTATAGCCTAAAATACCTGTAAATAGAGCTTCTATAACTTAACTTGATTTATAATTCTTGCCCTGATACATTTTAGCAATACTTTTCCCTACTACTTAATTGTTTTCTTTTGATTCATGACTAAATGTTATAAAACCTAAGAAAGTGTTATTGTTTACCCAATTTCCTTAGTTTATTCAAAAGCAGCACAGATCCAAAGTTGTAACTTGTTGGTAATAGGAATATGCTCATTTTATATTTCAGCCATAATAAAAATAGTGAATATTTGTGTGTTACTCCAATGATCATATTTGTGCTTGAATTATAGAGTCCATTAACCTCTAAATCTAAAAGGATAGCACATGACTGCTATTACTTACTACTTACTTATCATCACGCCATCTCCCTTGTGGGGTAGGCAGACAGAACAGACTGCCAAAAGGCTCTATTCTTGCATACATCTCTCGCTTCCTCAACATTCATAATTATCTCCATACACTCGACGATTTCGGAGACTCTTGACTCCACCTTCCTTTAATACATGATTGATTTGGTCTAGGTAGGTGAGTTGGTGTCCCCCTGTACTTCCACTTTCGCATTGTATATCTTCCTAAGCAGTCGCTCGGCCGGCATTCTTTCCACATGGCCGAACCATCGGATTTTGCATCCATAATATAAATATTATGTTTCAGTACTTTCAGTATACAAATCCCATTTGAAAAGACAAATATACATAACTATGCGTAAATTTACTTTGCCTTTGGATGAAAAAAATTTGAATGGGGATTTTTGTACATGGCTCTTAGATTTAGCGCAATATGAAAAAAATGTAAGCCGCAATGTTCATAAATACAATGCATACAAAAAAGCGGCAGCAGTATTGGCTTCCCATAACAAGAGAATAGAATCGGGCGATGAAGCTAGAAAACTTAATGGAATTGGAGATAAAATATCAAAAAAAATTGATGAGTTTGTCCAAACGGGAAAATTGAAGAAACTTGAAAATATTAACCTCGATGAAAATGTAGTAGCCATAAATCTGCTATCACAAGTTTCTGGTATAGGGCCTGTGAAAGCTGCTGAATTGGTAAGAAGTGGTATAAAAACACTGAGAGATTTAAGGGAAAATGTGGATAAATTAAATCATCATCAAATTATTGGGTTGAAGTAAGTATCTCGTATCTTATCATCAAAAATGTAACAAGATTTTCATTAGTATCTATAACTGACTGAAAGTAAAAAAATAGAAGACATTCAAATTCTTTATTACATGCGTACTACATGGTATGTACATACGTGGTATGTACATACATGGTATGTACCTACATACAATAATAAATAGGTATAATATGTTTGTTTGGATCATGACGCCCATGATCGAGCGAATATCTCAGTTGGTGCAGCTTATATGCAGTTTATAGCTCAGTTGGTGCAGCGTCTGATGGTTATTTCAAGTGATACAGGTTAAAACTGTTTGTGGCTATCATTTTCTATTTCACGTTTTCTAATTTTGTATTCTGGAGAATAGAGAAATTAATTTATTAGCCCTGAAAGTTACATATGTCAGTGCTGCAGAAGTTGAATGGTTTGACCTTTATCTGTTTCTTACACGACAAATTAGTACGATATGAGTCTTACTGTAAACTGCATACCTACCTTCTAATGTTGCCTTGCTCGTCCCAGAACGAATGGAAAGTACCACCCTTTTACAGAAGGATCAGCGTGAAACAATGGTAGCTACTCGTACTGTTGTGTTTTATACGGTAGGAACGCCAAAGGCCTAAACTCTCCTCGTCGTCTCCTTTTTATCCTTTCCACTTACTATACTTTTCCTTGGAATTGGGGATTCGTGAGTGATGCCTCTGGTGTAGCTAGCTTCTATCAAGTACGGTTACCGCTTACCACCAGGTGGGCCCATGTGCTTAATTGCCACCCTCGTATAAAAATATAGGTAAAAACAATGATATAATAAGTAAAGACTTCTATCAACAATACTAACTTGTTCCCTTGAAACACAGCCGATGTTAATACCTACGTTTCTTTGTCGTAGTGTGTATCACTTAAAAACAGAATTTGAGGTCTCACATAGCGCTAAGTATTGAAAATGAGCGTTAAGAGATAAAAGTTCTTCTAAAAATCAATTTATACCATGATATAATTAGGTAGAAGGACATTAGGTAATACATTAATTAGAAAGTCCAGCACCATTGCCTACTTTCACTATTCCATTTTGAAATACTAAACAATTTAGTTAAATACTACCTCTTCGTATCCTGACTTTATACCTACTGCTGAATTTTACAGATATTTTGAAGATATACAAGAGAGAATTCCTAGAGCCGAAATACAAGAGATAGAAAATAAACTTACCATATTAATTAACGCGATAAGTAATAAATTTACCGTTACTATTTGCGGCAGTTACAGGTAAGACATGATCATCCATTATAGAAACATCAGCGGCCTCATCACATTTGATGGGGCAGGGGGAGCAGTAAGTTGTTCTCAAGCTCTGCTTTTCTAGACGTGGCAACAAAGACTCTGGAGATATAGACTGTTTGCTAACACATCCTGAGGTAACACTGACTAGAAAGAAAATTAAAGATGGAAAATATGCTTTAGAGAAAATTGTGGAGTTATTGGGAGACCTTGTCGTTGATACTATTTCTGTAGGCGAAACTAAGTTTATGGTATGTGCTTTATATGGAATATATTAGAGTATATTATATTTGGTTGTAAAGTGTTTTTGTGTTATAAAATATTTTTATGATCTCCAGAACTTCTGGAATCACTAAGTCATAGATGTCGTAATGGGGATCCACGGGCAAATCTAAGCGCAGACGGCGCTATCGGCGAGATGGCCACTGTTAAATTGTAGTTTTTTTGTTTGCCTGAGAATTACTAGCTGTTTTTAATTCGGTTAATCAGCGGTATTGTGTACCTAGAAGATTCTTATAAAGAATTGAAAGACGCTACGCTGATACGATATGTAGTCAAGATTTTTGCGATCTCTTTGAGAATTAAATGTACATCGGGGCATTATTACATTTTAGTATAGCACACAGGCATATTACGAGAAAATTTTAATTTACTAAATTAGAGTTTACAAATTGTATGGAAATGACGATTTTAATGGCCATGTCGATAATACACCATCTGCCATAAAACTATGGCAGTAAACATCCCCAATGTCAAATAAATAAAATGTCCATGTCGACATGACATTTTATTTATTTATTCATATTGATACGTAGCATCACGCCTGTATCCCCGAAAGGGTAGGCAGAAGTGTACACATCCATGGTTCACCTACCATAGTAAACATATTTAGGTCCCACGTAATAGGGGGCGATCCCATTGCCGTCTACCGGGCACATTTCCAAACTCCGGGCTGCTACTGAGAATTTCCCTTTTTATGCAAAAGCTCAATAACACTGTACAACCCGGGGGTTGAACCCGAGACCTCAGACGCTCACACTACTGCTGCACCACAGAGGCAGTTAGTTTAGAGGTACATATTGACTTTAAGGAATAAAAAAATTTAGTAAAACATTGGAATTATTTCAGGGTGTTTGTCGATTAAGAAAAGAGCTCCCAGTACGACGGCTGGACATGCGGCTTGTGCCCCACGAACAATTTTATTGCGCTGTTATGTATTTCACTGGCAGTGATGTGTTCAATAAACGTATAAGGGCGCATGCATTGGAAAAAGGATTCATGTTAAATGAATATTCGCTACGACATATCGGCGATACTGGTAAGGGTTTAGTAGGTACTTACCTATCATCATTTTACGAACCACGACGGAAGAAAGGTAGATAGATATCCCTTTTATAGAAAGTCCCAGTCAATTGCGTTCCAGACGCCTAGACATTTTTTAATTTTGGCATCCCTATTACACAGTTGCCTATAATAGTTACCTACTTACATTATTTGATAGCATAACTAGCTTACATAATACTTAATCATTTTTAGAATTAATAAATGGTTTATTCATTGTAATAAATGAAATAGAATGGTAAAATTGCCGCTATCTTTTTTACATAGTAGTTTTTTGAATCTTTGACCTAGTAACTATATCTACTAAAACCACCGCAGTTAATGGCAAAACGGTTAGTGTAAAGGTCATTTTTGACGTGATAACGACAACCATATATTTTTTTTCATTATGAAGTACCATCTGCCATGAGTTAAGAAAAATCTCACTAAAAAAAAAATATCTTTATTTCATAGGCCTATGATATCGCACTTAAAATCGTACATGAGCGTATTAAGTAAGTGATCTGCAATAACAATGTGGCAATTGCAATCGCCTCAAGTGGCCGGATTCCAAAGCCTTTCATTAGAAGAACCCCACAAGAAACTCGTAGGTCACTTTTTTAAATCGCCATTTTGTTATAGTATAATAAGGTTTCTTAAAACTAAAATGACATGAAAGATACTCCATCCAATATGACATACTACTAGTTATTATTAAAGTATGCCACATAATTAGCAAAGGCGTCCCAGGCTAGATACGGTACCCAACTAATTAAAGAACTATATAAGTATATTTGTGATAATTGAATATCCATGTGAGCAATAGGTACCCGAGTTGCGTAGTGGCGTGAGAGAGGAAGATTTTTTGCACTTTAATATTTTTTTAGGTGTTCCAGGAGAACCAGTGCCCATTAGCAACGAGGAAGATATATTTTTATATCTGGACTACCCTTACAAACGTCCGGATGAACGTAACTATTGAAAAACTTATACTTACTTGAACTAACTTTTAACTTAGAAAACAGATAAATTGGACTCGGTTATGCCAAAATGTCCCAACCCACAAATTGTTTGGAAAAAAAATATGGTACATCACCATACAGCGAAAACAGACAAACGCATTTGACATAAAAACGTATGTATCCACATGTACCTATAGCCCATACGTCCATCGGTTATGGACTATAGAAAGCTTAAACTTTACGTCATTGTCTCGAAATAAATTTTTGTTGTTGGTAACATTTTGGTGTAACTATGATCAATGAAACAAAGCAATCTCATCGCTGATCTGGAGTTGTACTTACTATTGAAGTGATAGGTATATTTTTTTCATAACATCTAAAATAGATTTTTTTAAGACGTATCTTATTAAATATTTGTTAATATTAAAACAAAATAAATACCTAAATCGCATTTTACTTTTTTATTACAAACCAATTACATACATAATGTTATCTAAAAAATAGGTAGGTATTTCAGCTCCGCCTACTCATAGTTTATTCTTTAATAAATAAAAACACTCACAGAATACACTCAGACACACTAAGGCATGGGTAACTATAATTACTAATTCAGTCCAAGAGGGCAATCGTACGTAAAGTACCTACTAGCTAAGATTTCACCGCCCGATTTCCACGTCAATTGATAAAAATAAATAGTAGTGATTTCCACTTCAGCAGTCTCAAGTAACATCAAACAGTTTCAGTAATCCGCCATTACAGGCGGAGACATTTAAAAAACAACGTTTCCACTTCTCACTTAGCCCCTCAGGGAAAGGGTTAAAACACCGAAATTTCTGGAAATATCAAACAACCGCCACTTGGTGTTGTTCTGACAATAAAAGCATTTACACGTTACTTATATTCAGTGGCACTGGCAATAGGTATCGGGAGACTTGTAAAGAACCTCGTAGATCGCTCCCTTGATCGTCTTAATTGTAATACAGGGTATTTTTTTAACCAGTGCGCAATTTGTTTTGGTGGTTCTATTATCAGTAATAGAACACATTTCCATTATTTTTTAAATCAGTTTATTTTTATTTTTTTATTCGACTTGAAATCAGTAAAATATGGATATCAATCTTACGAGCAGCTCGAAGCTTTATTTTCTGCATTTTGATTGTCCTAAGCCCATGAAAGTATGAAGGAAAAATTGGAACTACTCTTACAATTAACTTCAGATCACGACCTAAACTTTCGAACCTAATAAAATTAGCGGTCAGTAACCCACATAGATACCTACGCGTCGGTGCATTGGCACGAGCGTCGACTTAGGTATTGAAGAAGCGGGCGGGTCGCGTGACCATACAATCTATGTCAAAAGTAAGCACCTTTCGTTAGCGGTAACTTTATTTTTAAGTACTAAGACATATCAAAAAAAAAAGTGTACGTGTTTATTAAAATTTGCTTAAGTTTCATCCATCCATCCATCAGCCTTTCATCGTCCACTGCTGGACATAGGCCTCCCCAAAATGAGGGTTTTACCATAATCGCCACGCTTGGCAGGTGGGTTGGCGATCGCAGTGGATGTTTTTAGTACACAGGGGAACGCTGCTGCGCGGTCCCCCGGTGATTCCTTAGTCGGCTTTTACGACTCCCATAGGAAGAGACGGGGTGGAGCTATTCCTGGTGCCGGCCCCACACGGCAACAAACTTGCTTGCTTTTTTTAAGTATATTTTCTCAAAATTTGCGCTCTGGTTAAAAAATTACCCTGTATATCTACTTATTTGATAAAAAATATATTTTTTTAAATAAAGGAATCATCATTACATAAAAATACAGATGTACTTACTGCACAAAAACTATTATTATCCATCCATTATTAATATCTATGAATATGGTTATTAATGGATTAACATTAATTGTCAAAATAGCTATTTCTTACTAAACCTTTAGTTGGCTCCTAAGTTATGTCAACAGTATTTTACTCGTGAAAAAATTTTCTGTGGAAATCGCTCGGTTGTATTAAGATGGCAAGGAACGCAGAGCCCTTGCGTGCGTTTAGACCGCGGTGTACTGCGCGCACGTCTAGCGGACACGCTTGTCGCCGCGTGGCGCAGCGCGGCACAGGCGGCGGCGCGCGGCGTAGAGCGCGGCGGCGAGCGCGGCCAGTAGCAGCGCCGCCGCGCCGCAGCCCGCCGCCACGCCGCGCAGGCGCGCGTACTGCGGCACCACCACGCCCGCCGCGCCGCCCGCGCCGCTCGCGCACCACACGCGCGCCCAGTACCGCCCGCCCTCCACCGTGTCGCTCACTGCGCCAATAGATACTTCAACTTTAAGGCTTCGTTTACGGACACCGTTGCCCGGCACTTGTGGCGTTGCTTCGCACGGCGCTTAGTGCGTTTTCTACGTGTATGGACAAGGGAATAAAACAAAACGCGCTTGATGACGCTTGTACATGAACGCTCTCATACGCGCTACCTATGTCTAATTTAACCGCGCGACGCAATGCCACACGTGCCGCGCAACTCCCCGCGTGCCCATAGGTAAGGTAGGCCTACTAATTCTTCTAAAGCCTGCACTAGACTACTTGCAAAGTTAATTGTAATTAGGAGAACACGAGAACGTAGAGAAGCATTGTGCAACCTCGCCTAGCCCCGGGCGACTTCCGATGGTTAGGTATATGTTTTTGGCGCGAGTCGAAGGGCTCGAGGCGAAGTTCGCGAGAAAAAGCACTGCGTCACTTAGGACTGCGTTCACCACACAGAACAACTCTTTGTGTGACCCAAAAATGTTTGTTCTTAGTGAAATTATTTCTTAGTGAAGGGTGTCTTTTTAAAAAATAATTATGTAAATACCTGTACAATACAAGAAAAAAATCTTTTATTTGATTCCAGCTTGATGGTAAGACCCAGCCGTCTTCTCTATTGAAATTGGGATGTTTCTTAATTTCAATAGCCTCACATATTGTTCTAGGACGATATCGATGTTGTTTTGCGAGGACTTGAGGTTTGTCAAACCTGATGTAATGGTGGGTGTGGTCCTGTGTGTGCTCACAAATTGCAGACTTTGTATAGCGACGGTGCTTCACATCAGCTATGTGTTCTTTGATCCGAGTTAGCTGATAATCCTGTGATAGGCCTCACCAAACATAATACAAGAAGGCACACCACAAGATTGCAAGACACGGTTAGCGCTTATTGTGTAGATAAAACCCACAGTAGTGATTAGTTAGTATTTTCCGCAAAAATTTAATAATCCATAACAAGTTGTTGCCTACTGAGTTTTCTGGCTGGATCTTTCTCAGACAGGCCGCGTTCCGATCCGGTAGTAGCTTTTTAGTCTTAGCTTCTATTAAAATCAATATATTTAATAATAGAAACTAATAATCAATATTGACTTTCTTAATGGTAGTTTTTGATTACTTAAAAATTTTAATTGGTAGTTTATGGTAGAATTTTAAGCACTAAATATAAACAAAAATTTTAAAACTTAAAGGAGTATTATACTTATTTTATTATACAAGCTTAAAATCTACATAATACATTGTAAGCATAAAACTTAGAGTAGATATTTTTAATTGTGTTTCTAAACGAATATTATGTGGGTTGAAATAAATAAACCAAAAATTTGTAAAATCATATTACTGTGGGTAGATGAAACCGTTGAAACAACATATCAGCTTTGGACATCTACCATCTAAGTCCACCCGTGATCATGAATGCTGTAAAGTATTCGAAACGTCGGGATAGCATAAAAATCAAGTAAACGCGATAGATTCCGTAAACGTAGTTTTATTTCAAAATGTGTGAAATTCGCGTAAATGTTAGAAAGTATTAAATCTTTTATTTGAATTTGGAACCTGTCATTCTTATATGAATTCGAACATTATTTGAACATCCATTTCATTGTGTTTTGATGTGAAACATCTAATGCGGAGGGAGGGTAAAATCGGCTGTTAGCGTGGCGACGCTTTTATTGTACTTGTCCCGTTCAAATCTTGCGAGTTAAATTTGATACACTTCCCGGTTTCCGATTAAGCTGAAATTTTACACGCGTGTATATCACGTGACAATGCAATATTATGATGACATGGAGCTGATCTGATGATGGAGCTGGAAGGTGGACATAGGAACTCTATAATGAAACGGCGTAACCCCATCGAGTTTGGCTCGTATGATTCGTCTTGCCGAGTACTTTGTGTCTAGATGGAATCCAGGGTCTGATGATGAAGCTGGAAGGTGGCCACAGTAACTCTATAATGAAATGACCCAACCCCGTCGAGTTTGGACACGTTTGATTCGTCTTCATGAGTACTTTGTCTTTAGATGGTATCCAGGGTCTGATGATGGAGCTAGAAGGTGGCCATGCGAAACTGTAATTAAATGGTGCAACTCCATCGAGTTAGGGCTCGTTTGAAATGTCCTGACTAGAACTATGACCTTCAGTCATAGATGACATCCAGGGTCTGATGATGGAGCTGGAAGGTGACCACAGTAACTGTGTAATGAAACGACGCAACCCCGCTCGTTTGAAATGTCCTGACTAGAACTTCAGTCATAGATGACATCCAGGGTCCGATGATGGAGCTGGAAGGTGACCACAGTAACTCTGTAATGAAACGACGCAACCCCATCGAGTTTTGAATCATTTGATTCGTCTTAACGAGTACTTTGTCTTTAGATGGTATCCAGGGTCTGATGATGGAGCTAAAAGGTGGCCATAGGAACTCCGTTATAAAACGACATAACTCCATCGAGTTTGGGCTCGTATGATTTGTCTTGACGAGTACTTTGCCTCTAGATGGTATCCAGGGTTTGAAGATGAAGCTGGAAGGCCAGAGTAACTCTGTAATGAAACTACGCAACCCTATCGCGTTTATACTCGTTTGATTCGTCTTGAGGAGTACTTTGTCAAGTTATGATCATTTTATTTCTGCAAAATAAATTCGATATTTTCACATCTGCTAGACGTCCCACGACGTCTAGTGCTTTTTCTATTTTCGCGCGAATCTTTGTTAAAATATTCTTGTGATATTAGAATGGACTATGGAGTGGGGTGATAAAGAGAACCGAATTGCTGTTATAGCTTTAGACAAAGTAGGTATGGTATGGAGCCAGATGCATTTAGAAAACTCCAGACCGAGCTTATGTTCAAAGCTTCATAGAACTATAGCTTCGTCAGTAGAGTCCAACGTGGGCATTATCAGACTTCAGTGATGGTTTGGGCTAACAAGACTGCACCGGGTCGTAAAACTTGATCCACACAAGCGTGGTTGAAATCAAACGTTCCTGACTTCATCGGAGCTGATAGCTGGCCTCAACGTCTAAAGTATTGTATTACAGCCAATAATGGAGATCGTTTTGAATGAGCTGCATATTTTTTTAGCCAACGCATACCTACTACCTACAGCTGTAATAAATGATTGACTGATGAATGACTAATGTATTTTAAGATTAGAAGGCTTGTAATAAACATAGTCATAAGCTAATAGAATTTTTAATAAGTAGGTCCTTTGCCCTTTGGATTAATTCAAATATGGATTATTCACCGTTTTTAAGGAGAGAAGAGAGAGTAATGAGCACATGGCACAACAGAGACTGCAAATTAACTAGAAGATAGGTACGTCTAGTGCATTGTTCTTGCATTCCCTATTTAAATCAAACGTAGATATGTCCTAGAAATTAGAGGCACATTACAGCGTACCAAGCATATAGTCGTGGAGTGTATGTCCTGTAGTCAGCAAGCGCTCGCCGGGCGCGGCGCCCTCGTACCAGCGCACAGTACATCGCGACGTGTCGAGTGGATCGCGCTGCCACCGTACCAGAGCGCCTTCGTCAATGAGTCGCACCGTCACCTCCAGCTCCTCGCCAATCACCTCGTCTGTCGCTGCCGCTGTTGCCACTTCCGTGGTGAAGGCTGCGAAGGCGATCTGCTCTCCTATTATTTCCTTCTCTTCAGCAGAACCTATCACAGGGAGCATAGCCGTCACATATAGATAATGACCTTTTTTTATAGATACAAGTAGATAATGTGCGCGTAGACTCAGTAGCGTAGCGTGGGTATCTGCCGGTCGGGGCGGAGGCAAATTTTGTCGTCTTCTAGATATGTAGGTATTTAAATTCTAACCCTGAAAAACCATTTGGCTAGAATGAATTGCATCATCATGATCTACCCGAGTTGCAACGGTTGGAGCCAACGAGAGATGTCGTGTGGTGTTCTATAGGGTAAGTACTCGTAAGGTCCTAGACCCGCTTCTATGGAACATCGGTTAGGAGGAAAACAAACTGAAAGGTAATTTTATATTTGAAACCATAGAATATGGAAATATTACCTACCTACCTTTACATGTAGGACAGCTATAGTTAATACCTAAATATCTGCGTTGCCATCCAGAGATGCATTGACTTTCACCATTAGTTGCAAGGTCATAAAGCATTGGGTTTCCTTAGGGATAATAAATTCGCTGTAATAACAACTTCGCTGCGTATCTCGTGTTCCAAACACTGGACCTTACCAAGCGTTCTTGCAAACACGGGTTTGCTAAAAAGGCCGTCGCCGATGAGATCTTGCGACAGCACCCGTAGCTCGTACTCGGTACCAGGTCTCAAGCCAACCAGTGTGGCTTCGGTGACGCCTCTTGACAAAATTTTCATAGTGCGCCACTCTTTTACGTTCTTCTCGCGATACCAAACGTTGTAGTCTATCTCGAGACCATTGTGCCCTGCAGATGAGTATGTTCTTTAGTAATAATCACAGACCATTTCACCTTTTAGCAGTAGGTACCTAGATAGCTATCTTTATCTAGGTACCTATTAACTATCTTGATCGAACTATCGAGAAATTGTTTCCTAACGCTGGCTGCATATATGCGTTTTCCGTAAATATTCGTTCCTTAACCCTGCGACTGACGTGGTAGTCCAACAGACACCGCAAAATATAAAATCTGGTTTATTACCGTTAACTTCCAAATTTGAGCGCCGCCGCTCTTAGTACCTTACTGTAGTGAACTCGCACGCCGTTCAGTGTGCGGGGGTCATAGTGAGTGCAGGTGTGCGTAGCGGGAGGAAGGTGTCCACGAGACTACCACATCAGTGTTAAGGTAAGTGTCTACTATACTACCACCTCAGTAAAATGTTTATATTTTCATAGTGTCTCCTAAACAACCACATCGGTAATTAAGTTTAGAAAACTCCTTATTAAGGTATTTTTTTTGTATTATTTTGTGTTATTTTAGAATTAGATTTTATTTACATAATCTATACTTCTAACTAATATTATAAAGAGGATAGCTATGTATTTTTTTTTGGATTTATGGATTTTTGTTTGTAACAAATAAAATCCAAAATACAGGGGTGAATTTAAAAAATATTTGATTAATTGAACGCTATATTATCACTGAGCACCTAACATAGGCTATATGGTAAAATAGTATCTATAGGTCCACGCGGGTATAGTTGTGGCGGAATGCCAATTGTGCATAATTTACAAGGACATCTTGTTTTTATAGATGGCTGACTCAAGCAACAACCCTAACGATGACAAAATGAGGAGAGCAACTTTTTTATTGAATATGGCAAGAGTTTTGTGCTGAATCATATGAAAACCCGAGTATACAATGAAAAATTGCCAAGGGAGCTGCGCATGACTATTTCTAGTTTTTTAGGCAAGGATATCCCCCCTCCACCTCCAGTAGTTCGGTCTGTTCCACCAAATGGCAGAAAACTATGTTCTATTTGTCCAACAAAAATAAAAGGACAAACGAAATATACTTGCTGTGATTGTTCAAAGCCAATTTGCCTTCAGTGTTCTAAACCACTACTTATGTGATATTTGTCAAACAAAGCTGTGATTTTGAAACTGTCTAATTTTAAAGTCAACCAATGAATGTTTCTCATATTTTCTAGATTGATTACTGTAATTGTTAATTTTTAAAATGTCTAATGTTAAATTTAAAAATGATGATTTTTATTTTTTTATGTCAATAATGTATATGTAGATTTATAGACTGATTTTTGTGAAGTCAATAAAGACTGTTTAATTTGGAAAATACAAATTGATTTTTTATTTAAAGTTAATTTTATATTAAAAAATAGGCTAAAAATCTAATAAATATGAATAAAATAGCTGCATATTTTAATTCTATAAAAATATTTGTTGTTAAAATGGTGTCTCGTATACTACCATGTCAGTACAATAGTAAACATTGCGCCACGTCAGTCGCAGAGGGTTAATCTTAATTTGGAATTTCGTAAGGCTAGCGCAGACGTTCCTTTTTTTTTATTTGAAATTTATATTGCCAGTACCTAACTTCATTTAATGATAGAAAACAAGCATTCACATTTTCGCCTTTTCTCTGCCAGCAAGTACTTACTTGCGTAACGTAGATTAGCTACCTCTTACCTAATCGACTCGTACGTTACTCGCTAATAGCAGCTACGTTCCTAAAGGTATATGATGCTACAAAGCTACAGATTAGAAATGCGCAAACTAAATCACCAATGAGATCAGGGATTTATAAATCTTTTTCTTCGAAAGATTTAAATCACTCTTTTAAATCTTTAACTCTTTTAAATCTTTGGTTACGAATGACGTTATTCATTCAGTTGATCATAAGTGATGGAAATATCTATTGATTCATGTAGTTATTCTCTCATTCCCTCAAGTCGCAACTGGTTTTGAGCTTTTTACTAAAACGACAGAGTCTAAGTTTCTGTGTACCTATCGTCATTGTATTTCAAGAGTCCGTTTGCCTACAACTTTTGTTATCTCTTTTCAATTCACAATATCCTATATCTATTGTCTCATTCTAAATCTACATCCATCATTCTATTCATTGCATCTATTCAATCCTAACGTAGTGAGCTAGTGAGTTAAAGATGTATTTTCGAAACCAAAGATTTAAAGATTGATTACGCATTTTGAAAGATTATACATCTTTTGTATCAATCACTCCTGAGTTACACATCTCTACTACAGATAAAAAATACATAAATTCAACTATTGATCGTTACGTTTGCGCGACCAGATAGAACAAACAAATTCTACCGCTATGATACTAAGTATCTACTTAAATTCTACCACTATGATATCTCTTAACTAAAACGAATATATTTCTCACCGGGTACCCAGGATAGGTGCAACGAGTCTGTGAACGATCTCACGGTAAGATTGTATGGTGCGCGTGGTGGCATATTCTCAACGAGCAGCTCAGTCTCCACCTCGACACTGGCGGCTTCGTTACTGACAGTACACACGTACACGCCGCGGTCGTCTTCCGTGACCTCTATGATGGTAAGGTTACCGTTGTCCAGCGTATAACGGCCGCTAGGTAATTCACTGCCGTCTTTCTGCACATAAATATGCTAATATATCTAACTTTTTTAATGCATTTTTGATCTGTATTTTAGCACTCGACATGTTCAGATTATTTAATACTTTCTGATATTTACGCGAATGTTACACATTTTGAAATAAAACTACGTTTACGGAATCTATCGCGTTTAGGTACTTGATTTTACTACTATACCGACGTTTCGAATACTTTACATAAAATTTAAACTTTATTAGCTCTCAGTAATTCCGTACAAAATTTAATAATCCATAACAGTTGTTGCCTACTGAGTTTTCTGGCTGGATCTTTCTCAGTCAGGCCGCGTTCCGATCCGGTGGTAGCTTCTTAGTCTCAGCTTTTGGCAAAATCAATATATTTAAATATAAACTAATAACCAAGATTGTCTTCTTACTAGTAGTAATTGGTAGTTTGTGGTAGAATTTTTGAGCACTAAATAAAAACAAAATTTTACAGTTTAAAGAGGAGTATTATACTCATTTTAATATACTAACTTAAAGTCTCATACATTGTAAGCATAAAAAATTTGAAGTAGAAATTTTAACTGTGTTTCTAAACAAATATTAGTTGGGTTAAAATAAATAAACCAAAAATTTTGTAAAATCATATAGGTACTGTGGGTAGATAAAACCGTTGAAATAACATATCAGCCTTGGACGTCTATCATCTAAGTCCACCCGTGATCATGAATGCTGTAAAGTATTCGAAACGTCGGGATAGTAGTAAAATCAAGTAAACGCGATAGATTCCGTAAACGTAGTTTTATTTCAAAACAAATTATTTGTGAAAATGTGGAGAATTTTAGTGCGAGCGAGGAATCGAACCTGCGTTCCTTCCAATCCGGGGAAGTGCTCTATCATCATCATCATCGGGTCTTCCACTTGAACCTTTGGGGTTCCGGGGTAACTGTATTCTGGACTTTGGTCCATTTTAGTGAGATCAACGCCGCCTGCAACTACAGGCCTGCAATCCAGTGGGTTGGGACTAAATCTTGGCTCCTGTGGTGTCATGAAATGATGCGACCTACGCGCGATCTAGCCCAGGATGGGACCCTATTAAGGAAAATCCCCTGAGCGATCAGCAGCCGAAAGCGGTCTTGTATGTTCCGGAAGGGTTACAACCCGTCACTCAGCGAGGTCGAACTCACTGGGGGTAACTCCAGTGAGCGCCCATCAGCCAGCGGCGAGGAGCGGACAAATCAGGTTTGAGGAACGTCCCGGGAGACGAGATCTCGTGGTAGACCTTTCCTGTCCGGCGGACGCCGATGGTATGGCGCAATATCCCGCAGACTACGGGATCGCGCTCCGTCGGCCCGCTCGAACATTGAGGTGCTCAGGCGTCTGATGTGGTCGTCGAGGCTCTCCATAAGCAGCTCCCTGGAGATGACACGGTTCCGCACGAAGCGTGGGGCGTCGGCGATGGTGCGGAGCGTAAGCGATTGCTGAGCACGCAGCGGCACACGATTGGTTTCGTTAACCAATGCGTACCACGCTGGGGCCGCATACGTGAGTCGTGAGCGGATGTACGCCTTGTACACGCCGAGCTTCGCGCGGAGGGGCATGTGGGAAGCCAGGACAGGGCGTAAGAGAGCGCGCGATTGGGCAACCACATTTCTCACGTGGGGTTGCATTGTGAGGTTTCGGTCAATGGTCACACCGAGGTATTTAACCGTCGGGGACCAACTGACGGTCTCTCCAAGCAGCGTCAGCGGGGGCGGTAAGGCCCTGCCTCCCACGGAGATTGCCTGAGTCTTCGCCTTGTTGACCTTCAGTCTCCAGTCCTTCAGCCAAGAGGGAAGGGCATCCAGTGCTCGCTGCATCTTGACGGCCACATGCACGGTGTTCAGCGACGTGGTGATATGTGCGGCATCGTCGGCATACAGCGCCAGCATGGCGCCGCCAGCTACTGGGATGTCGTCTGTATACCTGCTATAGCAGACGGGGGACAGGCAGCTTCCCTGGGGCACACCGGCACGGATGGGGCGCTCCGTAGACAGGGCGTCTTCAACCGCCACTTGAAAACGCCTGTCTTGCAGGAAACTCGCCACAGTCTTCACTATTCGACGAGGAGTAGTAGACGTGGACCGCTTATAAAGCAGGCCGGCATGCCATACGCGATCAAACGCCTTCTCCATATCAAGCAGCACCATGACGGCGCGCTCGCGCTTGTTGCGGGCGATGGCTAGGTGGTGCATCATTCTCGTAACTTGAAGCGTGGTTTACATGCATTAATCCAATATAGTAAGTTTAATTTTGCAATTAAAATTCATACTATTTGATAGCACGATTTTTTAAACATTTGTGATCAGTATTTTAGCACGACATGCTCAGCTATTTTAAAGAACAAATTATTTGTTAAAATGTGGAAAAGGGGAACTTTAGTGCGAGCGGCAATCGAACCTGCGTCCCTTCCAATCCGGGGAAGTGCTCTAACCGCTAAGCTTTTTTAATGCCATGACATTCTGGTAGAATGATAGATATCATAAGTGTGGATGACTTGGACCACCACAAAAGAAATTTTAAATATCAAAATAATTCAATGGTGAAGGTCTACAGGTATTGCAGGTAGTGTACTCACCCGTGCCCAGTGTACGGTGGGCTCGTCATGGTGGGACCGCGCAGACGCAGCGCATGGCATCGTGAGCGTGGCCCCTAAGCGTGCCACGTATAGAGGTTGAGGTCGCGCAGATAGCGCAGGAGGACGTTGCACCCGTACGCGGACCCCCGGCGATGGACCCTCCGTCCCCAATGAGTTGTATGGAGTGCACGAGTATTCGCCCTCATGCGACTCGTCCACCTAAATATTTACAATTAGTTCGAGCATCAAAAAGTTTTTGATTTTGTTTTTTATCACTATCCAGACCCTCAAGAGCTGAGACATTAGCGGGTAGAGAAGTGCTGAACTGTGAATGCTCATGTTTTCTGCCAGTAAGTATTAGAAAATCATTTAGATCGATACTGTAACAATGAAACAAAAGTGAATAAGTATTCTTCCTTTGTTTAAAAAAAAATGTTGTTAAAAAAGGAACTAACTAGGTAGGTAGGTACCTTTATATCTATAGTAGGTATCTATAGTAGGTTCGGCTGAGTTGCACCAGCCAGTCAACTCGTGACCATAGAGTGACATAACTTTTATCTCGTGACCACGGCTGGTGCAACTCAGCCGAAACGTCGAAGTTAGTCAAAATAATAGTATTTTGATAAGTTTAATGCGCGTATAGACCCGTTAAATGTGTTCCATCCATCCATCCATCCATCCATCAGCATTTCATCGTCCACTGCTGGACATAGGCCTCCCCAAAATGGGGAGTTTTACCATAATCGCCACGCTTGGCAGGCGTGTTGGCGATCGCAGTGGATGTTTTTAGTACACAGGGGAACGCTGCTGCCCGGTCCCCCGGTAATCCTTTAGTTGGCTTTTACGACTCCCATAGGAAGAGACGGGGTGGAGTTATTCTTGGTGCCGGCCCCACACAGCAGGCACGTTAAATGTGTTATCATGAATATAAAACGCGAAAGTTTAAAAAGTACCACACTATAGTAGGTACCTATGTCCAGACTGAAAGTGTAAAATTTTTAGTTATTTTTAACATAAGTATTAGTATTTCCTATAGTCATCTAGCTGCTTTATTACCTAGCAAACCCTAAATATCAACTAAGGCGACAGTAGGTACTTATTAAAACAAATTATACGCCCTTTTATTTTATTAAGGTGGGAAAACATACTCGAGGGTACCTATATCGGTACTCGAGGAGGTTGCATTGTTTCGTTACAGTCATCGCGATCATCTTCCAGCTTCATTGTACGATCTTTGATATGATGTCAAGATAAATCAAACAAACCCGGACTCAATCTATTAGTTGCAGATTACTTAACTGGTTTAAAATTCAGTTGCAAGATTTTGTCCACTCATTTGATAAAACAGTTAAATAATAAGCTTATAGAAAAAAAAAACTGCAAAAAGCATTCTCGGGTTTATCGTGCTCGATCACATAGTCGAAAAGATTTAGGTACTTATACCCACGGACGTATAAAGGAACCTTTTTATTAAGTCCATGCTTATACCTACATTAAATGAAACAAACTTGCTTTCCTGATCCATGAAGACTGTTTGTTAGGTACCTACTGTAGCTATCAAATCATAGGCTTATTTAAAATTAATAACCTTTTACACCTGAATTAACAAGGCCAAAATGCAGGTGTACCTACAAGACCTACTATTCGTTTACATAGTATTCAAGGAGGATAATATTGTTAATGTGACTACCTATCTGACTAATAAGAAGATATTAAAGTTATAGGTACCATATTATCAATGCTCGGTAGTCTGACCTTATTAAAAAGTAAACTGCCGTTTCTACTGTAAAATACTCCGGGAACATTGTATGGGTCGAAGAGGAATCCGTCCTTCTCCCAGCGTAGATTGGTTAAGGGTGGGTTAGCACTGAAGTGACAGTCCAGGCTGGCGGGTTTACCGAACGGTAAGTAACGTTCCTTCGGCGCGTACACCACCTTCGCTTTGTCTGTAAAAAAGAATCAAGAATAAATTAAGCACAAATGCAGAAAATGCCAAATATACTCGTAAATGTGGAAATATTAAGTAGAGACCCTATTGGAGGAGTTTCCATGAGCGTTCACTTGCCTGCAGCGATCCTTGTGGGTTCAAGTCTTGGTAATCTGTCCTAAACGCTCTTCAAGCTGAGGTTCATTCGTGGTAATTGTTTTCTATCTCATGTCAAAGGTTAAAATGAAAAAGAAAACACTCGTGTCTTGAATGTGCTGGCGAGATAGGAATTCCTAGCCAATTACTGACTGATATAATTGAAATACACGTAGACTGATATACTTCATTGAAAAACAAGTAGCTAGATATAAGATTTAGTGAATTGTGTCCTCAAAGAATTATGGAGATTTCGTCCAGATAATCGTCTATTTTGCGCGGCTTTGAAAGAAATTTCTAATGTGTTTATTCTGATACAAGCGCCATTAAGTAATTAAGTCTTCAGAAACTCAGAAGAGACAGACACAGTTATTACCTAAATATTATATTCTGTAACGCATCTGTCACTGTTCGCAGAATAAAAAAAATACTTACACTGCACATCGAGGAAAGCAGCAGCACTCTGCGTTGTATCATCTGGCGCACGCACACGACATTCATACTGTCCGGGATCAGAAGAGGCAGCGCGGCGAAGAACTAAACTGCCATTCGGCGGCTGTTCGGAACGTAGTAACAACTCAGGCATCTCGTTCAATGGTGTGCCGTCTTTGTACCATGCCACCATCGATTCTGGGCTCTTCGGCAAGCACTCCAGTTCCGCGCGTTCGCCCTCCAATACTGTTACATTCATTGGTGGTGTGACTATCAAATTACCTCCTGAAACATAAGAGAGTGTGCTTAACTTATTAATAATAGTTGACATATTATTAATTGACGTATTAGGTAATAATTGACAGTCGTGCCATGTAATTAAATGCAATATTATTATAACATAAAGCTGATCTGATGATGGATTCATCAAACTTCGCGACTCATTAAGTTAGGGCTTGTTTGATTCATCTTGACAATTACTAAATCCTAAACTAGGGTCTGATAATAGATATGGAGAATGCCATGGGAATTTCATAATTAAAAGCCGCTACCCATCGAGTTGGTTAGTTTTCTAAGTAGTCCTAGATGATATCCAGGATCTGATGAATCAGCTGAAAGGTGTCAATGGGAACTATGTAACTAAACGTTGCCACCCACTGAGTTGGGACTCATTTTATTCATTCGATAAGTGTGCAAAGTTTCAATTTAATCCAACATTTCGAAGTGGGTCAAAATCATGTTTGAAAATTCCTTACTTACATAGATACAAACAGGCGAAACTAAAAAGGTCTCAAGTCTATAAAATCGTGTTACACTTCAAAAGTAAGAGAGAATAAAGTAGTACTTACAGGTACCTACTATTATAGTTAATACGATTTTAATTTCTTGCTAACAAATTTTTGTGAAAATGGAAAATGAAATTTTCTGCAAGCAGGACATGAACTTGTCTTTCCCTAAAACATCTCCACAGAATCTATGGTTAAGATTGGGAGTGTCAAGTATTTAGGTACCCACTTTTTTTTTTGACACTCTTTTTAGCACCCTCTTTCGGTTAGAATTTTGGTTGGCTATTAAGAACTATTAGGATGATGGTTATAAAAATCATAATATTTGGTACATACCATCAACATCAAGGTAGTAAAAGGTGCCATTATTGCGCGCGGGTGGAGTGCGGTTAGGAAAGGTAACTCGGCAGCGATAAAGTCCAGTGTCCGTCTCCCGCACGGCACTAACGTTGATGGAGCCGCGGCCAAGGCCGAGACGCCCGTCACCGAGCCGCTGCACCCGTCCTCCCCATCGGTCACCTAACCAAACGCGCCCTTCGCTGCTGTACCACGAGAAGATGGTTTCTCCCTGCAAACCCATAAATTAATATTTACGACCAACTCAGCAATATTGGATGAGTAACAGCTACGCGAGATGTTTAAAAATTTAGAGAAACATGGTTTCAGTATTTTAAGTTGTTTTTTATTAACTTTAAAAAAAGAAAAACAAAAATGAATAGCAAAAAATATTTGTCTATATGATACTCGAGTCAGTCACAGCAGAGTGCGGGTAGGTACATGTGGAGTCCTACATTAGCTCTAGAATTAGATATTACGTATTATAGTGGAACGTGGTTAGATAATAAATCAATAATACTTTAGCTACAACTAAAATGTTGGGTAGAACCACGTGCGTTCGTAATGTGACGAGAAGCGTCCCCATGCCGCGCTGCCGCGCCGCCCGCACCGGTCACATTATGAGTGTTATGTGCGTGACGATACAAGAATTACAAGAGCGTGAGGTCTGTCGCTCACTAATGCATATACGGGAGTCAAACGCGAATAGACAATTACACCTCCCACGCAAATCTCACAGTACTTCACTCCTACAGGCGATAAATAAGAACACAAGTAGGTACAATGTGTACGCGCAACCGCATACACGCACAAATATTAAACAGTAATCCAATATTAAACTGGATGCCGCTTTTAGTATTCACAAAAAAGAGAGAAATACTTACAATATTATAACTTATTTTTTTGCAAAAGTTAAACTTACTAGACTTATAGACTACTAAAGGTAACGCCAGTAACCACATAGCCAATCGTAATTGCACATAGCTAACATAAACTACTGCCTATTATTCAAATACAACACTAGAACTCACTAAGAAGCGCGGATAGGCTACATTTGCCTGTAGGTAACATACCGAGTAACGGCAAGTTTTCCTACCACTAGGTTTCATTCGGTGAGTGAGAGGAAACTTCAAAACAATGCCCTATGCCAAACCATCTGCATATTTAAACATAGTATTATGACTGTAGTGTTTATTAAGAACTCTACTCCCACGTTCTCGCTTCTATGACAAGTTGATAACCTACTTCACGCCACTCTAAGAATTTATCCTTTATTCTGGATAAACATGTTTACCCGTCCAGTTAAAGTCTTAAATGTGACGCGCGGCCTTAGCCAACGTGAACTAATGCACGTTTAGTGTACATATTACGAGTACTGTTGTCTATTAAAAGGTAATGACCCATATCGTCGAGCCTCGACTTGCCTTGCATGAAGCATATCTCATTTATCCCAATTGTAGACGAGAATAAGTAGGCAGCGTTAACTAGCCTATGTTGGTTAGTTAATCTTACAGTATCCACGAATGGAACACTCAGCGAGAACAAGAACGATGAGATTAAAATAAGACTTTGAAACGTGTAAATACTATTATTATATATTAAGAATTTTCCTGCATTAATATTTCATCCATCCATCCACCAGCCTTTCATCGTCCACTGCTGGACATAGGCCTGGGTTTTACCATAATCGCCACGCTTGGTAGGCGATCGCAGTGGGTGTTTTTAGTACACAGGGGAACGCTGCTGCCCGGTCCCCCAGTAATCCCTTAGTCGGCTTTTACGACTCCCATAGGAAGAGACGGGTAGAAGCTATTCTTGGTGCCGGCCCCACACGGCATAATATGTATAATGCATTAATATTGCATTATACATATTATTATAGATATAGATATAGGTACAGGACCTATAGTAACATTAAAAGAGGGGCAATAAAATACACCACGATATTTACTTTTGCGTCTGTCTGTTCGTTTCTTAGAACACATCTTTGAAATTACTGAACCGGTTTTAATGCAGTTTTTTGAGGTAGATAGAAATTGCTTTATTTTCAACCGACTTCCGAAAAGGAGGAAGTTCTCAATTCGGCTGTATGTTTTTTTTTTGTGTGTTTGTTACGTGGTTATTCCGCCAATTATGAATCGATTTCAATGATTCTTTTTTGTTTGGTAGGTTCTATATCAGAGGTGGTCTCATTTAAATTTTATCAAAATCGGTCCAGCGATTTTTAAAAAAAACAACACAAATCTAAAACATTGCATCTGGACATACATCGATGATATTTTCAACCGACTCTGGCTCATTGTAGCAGTGCGTTTAGTAGGCATAGCATCGCGCCTGTATGCCCGAAGGGGTAGGCAGAGGTGTATTACACACCCACGGTTCGCCAGCTATGTTTAAGTCCCACGTAATAGGGTGAGCCTATTGCAGTACACTACCTAGAATTTTCATTTAACGAAAAAGCTCAATAACACTGCCCGACCCGGGGATCGAAGCCAAGACCACATGGTCAGCAGTCGCACACACTACCGCTGCACCACCGAGGCAGCATATCATTTTCAGACTCCTGTCCTGTGTCCTGTCCGAGGAAGGCCTCCCCATCATGTATCATCTACTCTAACCTACGCACCTATTTTATAAATAACCACTAAAAAGCAAAAAATAATTTAGTATTTACATACGATTTCCGTGCTAGACACCTACTGATGTGTTTGAAGTCGGTGCCTGGTCTAAGAATATCAAAACAATACTTATACTCATATAATAACAAAAACAATAGGTAGGTATATATACCTACCTACTTATAATATAATAACTTAGGGTTGCCAACCGCTAATTTCAAAAACAAGGATTTTAAGGTGGAAAAACCAGGACAATTCACTTAAAATCAGGACGCAGTAATAAAGTAGCAATAATCTATACAAATAAATAAAATTGAAGTGTCTATTCGTAAACAACTTTTTACTAAATGTATACGAGAGTATATTACGCTATCTATAACATATTACCAATTTTTAAAGATTTTATCTCTCAGTCTGTTTGTTCCGGCTAATCTCGGGAACGGCTGAACCGATTTGGACCGAACTGTCACTAGTAGACAGTTCTGTCCAAATCGGCTATAGCTGTTACAAGGAGTAACTTAGGCTACTTTTATTTTGGAAAAATATTTAGGGTACCGCATAAAAAATAAAACCCGTGAAATTGCGAATGAATACCACTCCAGAATGCCTAGACCGATTTGGACAGGACTTTTACTAGCAAATAGGTGTTGTTATAAGGAGTAACTTAGCCTATTTTAATTTTCGAAAAACAATAATTAGAGTACCGAGCAAAAAAAATAAAATCCTAGTAATTTTGAATGAATACGGATTCAAATATATATAATAAGTACTTACATTGAATATACGCTGGACCGCAAAGAAAAAGGGTCGGTTAAAAAATCTTCAATATCCTCAAAAGTTACTTGACCTAGCTTTATGAAATAAAGACTAAATTAAAGAATATTTAATGCCACATAAAATCTATACCCTAAATCCATCCATCAGACTTTTAAAGTCCACTGCTGGACATAAGCCTCCCCAAGAATGGGGGATAGTGCCGTAATCGCCACGCTTGGCAGGCGGGTTGGCGATCGCAGTGGATGTTGTTAATTCGAAGGAGTGCTGCTGCCCACTCCCCCGGTATTCCCTCAGTCGGATCTTACGACTCCCATGGGTGGAGAAGGGTGGGACAATTCTAAACCCGGCCCCACACGGCCCATATATAATAAATATTAATACTAATAAATGGAGAGCCAGTTTTTTGTTCGGTTTTACTGCGAAAACTACTGAACCGATCGGAATATACTTATACCATAAGATGCAGCTTGTTTCGGAGAAGGTTTTAGTATAATATGATATTTTGGTGATTACTTATTCGGAACTTATATTTTTGATGTGAAACATCTAATGCGGAGGGAGTGTAAAACCGGCTGTTAGCGTGGCGACGTTTATACCTAATAATAGGAATCCTATCCGAAATTGATTTTTCATCGACAATACTATGAGCTAAGCCGCGGGGGATGTACTAGTAATATATAAAACCTTTTTATTTGTTTTTGATAATTGTATAAAAACTGAAAATGTAAAATCGTGGTCGTTTTTGAATATACCAATGATGTAATGAAATTACCAAAAAATTCAAAACAATTGTTTCGCGTTTGTTTTAGTTTTGCAATAAAAAAGTTATAAATATGTTGTCTCTGCCTTATAAATTTTATTATGCTGAAGTCATCATGTCGTTAACCCCTGAAGAATGTACCAGGATCCTGACAATGCTTAAAGATGAGCACAGTCAGCGAAATCCAGCGAGAACTGTTGGTGTGACTCTTTCTACAGTTCAGCGAGTACTCCATCGTTTCCATGAAACTGGATCCAATCATCGAAGACTAGGAACAGGTTAAACAAGGTGCACGGCGGCGCGGGGGGATCGCTATATGGTGTCAACAATTTTGAGAAATCGCTTTCTTATGGCTGTTAAAGTAAAGAATCAACATTACGAGCTGTTGGAAACAATCTGAGTACGTATACAGTAAGGCTGCGTCTGGTTGAAGCAAATTTAAAGCCATTAAGACCTGCAAATGGTACAAAACTAGAAAGACACCACAGAAACTCAAGGTTGAGTTATGGTAGAGAACACGAGAATTGGACTCTGAATGGCTGGTTAAGAGTTATGTTTTCAGACGGGTCTAGATTCAGTTTATACAAGCACAACGGGAGGAAAAGAGTGTACAGAAGACTAGGAGAGCACTATAATAAAACCTGTATAGAAGAAAAAGTACCATATAGCGGAGGCTCTGTTCACGTGTGTGTTGGGATTTCTTCACACATATGGAGTGGCCAGCACGCAGCCCCGACTTAAACCCCATTGAGCATGCTTGGGGCGAACTGGGACGACGTGTACATCAGTGGAATCAGCCGCCAATCACGCTACGAGAAATGAAAGAAGTTCTATTAGAGGAATGGCAGAATATTCTGCAGCATCGCCTCAAAAACCAAGTAGAAAGTAAGCAAAATCGGATAACAGCGGTATTACGAGCTCGTGGAGGTAAACAAAGTACTAAAATGCGTGAAAACGGCACATTTGTAATCAATTTACATTTACGAAAATACTGGAAAAACTATGCATTTTATTTATTTTAAATTTATTAATAATAAAAAGCTTGAATTTACTTTTTTTTTATTTTCATTTAAGCACATTAAAATATTCTTTAATTTAGTGTTAATTTCATGAAGCTAGGTCAAATACTTTTGAAGATATTGAAGATTTTCTAACCAACCCTTTTTCTTTGCGGTCCTGTGTAAATCCACGGTTAATCTCCTGAATGGCTGCACTGATTTGAACGGGATTCACGGGACGGGGATTGCTACTTTTATTTTGGAAAAATAAATAGGATTCTGCACAAAAAAAAAGAAAATAAAGTAATTCCACGCAGGCGAAGTTGCGGTATCAGCTAGTTAAATAATATGTTCTGAAAGCGTCTCACCATTAGAGCAGACACGTGCCCAATAGTGGGACAGAAAAAGGTTTGCAAAAAAATATTCTGAAAACACGTTTTTTAATCATAATATCCGAAATTTTTGAAAAAATATATAAAAATTAAATATGTTTAAAAGTTACAAAAATATAAAAGAAACACTAGTTTTTAACAAATTCTTTAAACTTAGGTACATTCTAATAATATAACAAACTTAATTATTTTTATGATATTTTTCAACCCCACCATACATGACCTTATCAGAACGTTTTAAAAACCCAGGACGCTGCTTAAAAACTATCCAGGACACCCCAGGACACTCAAAATACCAGGACATGTCCTGGGAAAACAGGACGGTTGGCAACCCTATAATAACTGAGCTCCTAAAAGCAGGCGGGACTCCAATCCTGAAAGAGCTAGCGAGCCTCTTTAATTCCGTCATCCACCAGGGCTTAACACCTCAAGCGTGGAGCGGGAGTGCGGTGGTCCTGTTCTTCAAAAAGGTGATAAACCCTTGCTGAAGAACTACAGACCCATCTTACTCCTGAGCCACGTTTACAAGTTGTTCTCGAGGGTACTCACAAACCGCCTCGCCAGAAGACTTGACGAGTTCTAGCCTCCGGAACAAGCCGGGTTTCGAAAAGGCTACAGCACCGTAGACCATATCCATACTGTTCGGCAGATTGTACAGAAGACCGAAGAGTATAATCAGCCGCTGTGTATGGCTTACGTGGACTACGAAAAAGCCTTCGACTCCATCGAAACCTTTTTTGAATGCTCTGCAGCGGTGTCGCATCGATTAGCGCTGTATCGAGGTGTTGAGATGTCTGTATGACCGCCACAATGACCGTCCAGCTCGAGCTATGGAGCGGGCTATGCTCGGCATCTCTTTGAAGGATAGAATTCTTAATGAGGTAATCTGACAAAGAACCAAAGTTACCGACATAGCTCGCAGACTCAGTACGCTAAAGTAGCAATGGGCTGGTCACATCTGCAGAAGAACCGACGGCCGATGGAGCAAGCGTGTCTAGGACAGCCCCGCCACTTAAGGAATGTAACTATTTCCAGTGGCCCGCCCACACAGGCGGAGAGACGGCATACGGCGGGTTTCGTTAGTGGGTGAGGGCCCCACACTACCCTATGCGTTGCCCCAAATGACGGGGTGTGCGGTTAGGTAAATATTTTCCCGCCTTAAAAAATAAAAAGAAGGGATAAGGTAGGCGGCCCCCACCTAGCTGGGCCGACGACCTGAGTAAGGTCGCTGGGACAGACTCGATGCCGAAGGCGGAGGACCGTGTGCAATGGCGCGTGTTAGAAGAGGCCTATGTCCAGCAGTGGATTGCAATAGGCTGATTGATTGATTGAATTTAATAACATTAACATCATTTTGGCACCGACTTCAAACACATCAGTAGGTGTCTAGCACGGAAATCGTGTGTAAATACTAAATTATTTTTTGGTTTTTAGTTCAAGGTGTGTTTTGAAGGCGGTTTATTTTTATTTAAAAATATTTTTTCGTAGAAATATAGGTATATCAGATCTTTTTTTATTTCTGCGGTTGACGTGTATTTTAAGCTGATCTAAATTTGATAGGTATGAAATCTTTCTTGATATCTCCCGGGATACCCGTAATCACATCCAGACCGAATAATTATTACAGGTAGTAACAGTGAGTCAGTGATAAATCTATGGTGATAACATATTTTTTGCACACTACGGAACTTAATTACAACTAGACTATGAGGTACAAACATTATTATTATACAAATCATAACCACTGCTAGCATAAAAATAAGATCTTATCAGTCTATTTATCGTTTAGTAAGGCTGTCAGGGCAACCAGAAGTTATCGACGTGCGTCATGCAATAGGTAATTAAAATTGATATCGCCATGTAGGTACTCGTATACTACTCTGTCAAGAAAGTACCGGGAAAAGATCAATACACAAAATTTTTGTTATTCATCCAAATTTATTTTATCACCTTCAAAGTATGCTCCAGAAACGATAGACTTACGCCAACGAATAATCCAATCATCAAAACATTTTTTAAACGCTGTTTCCGGAATTGAGTACAGTTCTCGCCGCTAATTCTCCTTTATGTCTTCTAACGATTGAAAACGGGTGCCACGAAGTGGTAATTTGAGTTTAGGAAAAAGAAAGAAGTCGGCTGCAGCCATATCTGGCGAATATTGTGGTTGCTCGATGGTATTTGAGTGTTTGGACAAAAATTCATTCACAATGATGACCTTGTGCGAAGGCGCATTATCGTGGTGCAAAATCCAAGAATTTTCTTTCCACAAATCTGGCTTTTTGCGTCGAATTTTCTCTCTTAAACACCGCATAATGCTCAAATAATATTTACCGTTTGACCTTCTGGCAAGAATTCCAAGTGCACAACACCGCGATAGTCAAAGAAAACAGTCAACATAACTTTGACTTTTGATCGACTTTGGCGTGATTTTTTCGGTTTCGGTTCAGTTGGAAGTCGCCACTCCGAAGCTTGTTGACTAGTTTGCATGTCAAACTCGTAAACCCACGTCTCGTCACCAGTAACAATGCGTTTCATGAATGTTGGGTCGGAATTGACTCGTTCTAGCATGTCCTCAGTGAGTCTCATGCGATTGAGTGTTTGCAGAAAATTCAGGTCTTTTGGGACTAGCCGAGCGGAAACATGTTTCATACCCAAGTGATTATTTAAAATGATACGGATCGACTCGTGAGATACAGAAAGTTCGGCGGCTATCTCTCTCAAAGTTGTATGAGGATTTTCAGTCACTATTTCCTTCACTTTTGCAATGTTAACTTCAGTTGCAGACGTAGATGGCCTACCAGAGCGAGGCAAATCTTCCATCACATCTCGACCGCTTTTAAACGCTTTGTACCACTCATAAGCACGTGTTTTTGATAAAGTCGATTCACCGTAAGCCTTCTGTAACATTTTCAGTGACTCCGAACACGAAATTCCATTGGCGATGCAAAATTTAAGACAAACTCTTTGTTCGATGTTTTTGTCCATTATGAAATTCGCAATACACACTAGATATGATATAACTAAAACTGTATTTAATATAAATAACAGATGCAACTCAAACTCCGCGCCAAAATGGATAACAGTTGTGCCAATATAACAACAAAAAAAAAATTTGACTTTGGAACCATAAACAAATCATGGCCGTGTGGGGCTGGCTTTTGAATTGTCCCACCCCTCTCCACCCATGGGAGTCGAAAGAGCTGACTGAGGGAATACCGGGGGAGTGGGCAGCAGCACTCCCTTATTATTAATAACATCCACTGCGATCGCCAACCCGCCTGCCAAGCGTGGCGATTTCGGTACTATCCCTCCATATGAGCGCACAAGGACCGCTCGTTGTGGCGTTCTCTTGGGGAGGCCTATAGTGGACGTCGAAAGGCTGATGGATGGATAGATGGGTGAAACAAATCATCCATTCCCAATATTTTCTTGAATGAATGTATAATATGCACAATATGATTTTAAGTCATTAAAGAGTACTGAAGATACTGGTTTATTATTTCATACTGATAGGTCCATCCTCACCACCATCTATATACATATAATTGCTTGTACCGACTGACTGACGATCAATGCAGCGCCTAGACCGATGGGGCTGCAAACTTAAAATTTTCGTAGTTGATGCCTTTTTTGTTGTAAAGATCCACTAAGAAAGGATTTTTGAAAATTTCACCTCTAAGAGGGTAAAATAAGGTATAAACGGTTGTAGGGAACTTTGTCATATTCAAAGTAAAAATCATGAAATTTCAAATAAAAGGTAGGTACCTGTTTCTGGTTAGAAATAAATGTACATGTACAGTGGGAAAAAAAATACGCCTAAAATGGTAAATGAGGAGTTGAAAGTTTATATGAGAAGTTCGTCACTTTTGAAGTAAGAAGCACCAAATTTCAAATACCAATTTCTGGTTAAAAATAAATGAACACGTATATCAGCGATTTTATAATTTTTACCCCTAAGAGGGTGAATTAGGGGCCAAAAGTTTGCATAAAGTTTGTTATTTTAAAAAGAAAAAGCATGAAATTCAATATTGAAGTATCTTATATAAAGTTTAAATATTTAACAAACTTTATTAACTAAGTCCAACCCGCGACTTCGTTCACGGGGAATTTAGTTTTTAATTTTTTTGCAGTAACCTAATTATTTTTCTAAACTAATAGTATCTTAAGTTACTCCTTGTAACATCTGCTATACGCCAGTGAAAGTCCCGTCCAAATTCGTCCAGCCGTTATGGATATTAGCCGAAACAAACAGTCCGACAAAAAATTTGAAAAATTTATTTTGTTACTCTCATAATTGCTTTTAGTAAAAAACTGTTATTTAAACATTACAAACAGACATTTCAAATTTATTTATTTGTATAAATAAGATTTTTATTGCTTAAATTCATAGTTTGCATTATATTTATAAATGAGTTTATGCTCGATCCATCTGGCATTATACACGTTTTCTGATTCGGGCTATTGTTTCGTTATGCCGCTTATAAATATATATGATGAGATAATGTAAACACACCGTAGGTTATACGTAAGCGACCACTGAAGGAATGTCACACAGTTCCAGTGGTCTGCCAATGCAGACGGAGAGACGGCACATGGCGGGTTTATTTAGTGGATGAGGGCCCACACTACCCTGTTCGTTGCCCCGAACGACGGGGCGTGCGGTTAGATACCCGCCTTTACAAAAAAAAAGTATTGTACGTGTGTACTTCCTTCGGCCAACTATTGAAATGCTAAATATAAATCTTTTCCTTCATTGGTGACGGAGCTTGCCAGTAAAGGGCAGTAGGTACTATCTTTTATATGACGCTCAAGTCTTGACAGGTGCGGGAAGAGATGGTTGCTCATGTAGCCACTCACTGGGACAATTTTTCTATCATGTCCCATGATGCTGATGGTTGTAACCATAATAGTTCCGATGAATACTTTGTGGATATGTCAGTATTTCATATATGTATATGGAGGTTTATGTGAGTTAGTAGCAGCCGGACAAACACATCCGATATTGTAAGTATATCACATTCATGAGAAATTTTTTCATAGAAGGGAACCCCGTAAATAGGCTTCGGTTTAGTTCAATACAAAACCAATCCCAATGAAATGTAATAACCACCTGGATGTTCACAAAGCAGCCGTTTGTAGGTACGAAGAGAATTATTCCGTAAGACGATCGAAAAGGCGATGGCTTGCGTGAAAGGATACAGCATTTTCTGGTATGAAGTATGATTCTAGGATATCTACTTTACGAAACGTATAGATATCTAAAAGTAATTGGGAGGTGGAGATTGGGAGTTGCCGTCGGTGTCTGCGACGGCTTAGCGCACTAGATCACTTCCCCAGATTGGAAGGGACGCAGGTACGAATCCCGCTGCAGTAAAGTTCTGTTTTTCCATTTTCACTAATAATTTGTTATTTAAAGTACCTAGCTGATCATGTCAAATGCTAAAATATAGATCAAAATACTTTACGGAAAGAGATTAAGTCTGTTTTGCAGAGCACAATGAGTTAGGAATATGTAAATTGTAACGCCCTTTAATTTAAAAAAAAGAAGCACTTGGTATGTAGTTAGTGACTGTGTTTCTCACTGGAAATTCACTCTTAAATTTGGATTACCAGTAATGTTATTAAGAAATCTTCATCACCTAAATTGTGCAATGGAACAAAGTTACAAATCAAACAAAGTTACTAATCAAAGCTCTTTATAAAAACGTCGTAGGAGCCACAGTAATTACTGAACGTGGTGAAGGAAATGTTTTTATTCCATGAATACCATTAATTCCACCAGAGTATCCTGAATAAATTAAAATAATATAAAATAATACAGATCCTTCTTAACGTGTGCTTTTCCATAACAATTAACAAGTCCCTAGGCCAGTCACTGAAAATTACTGGCATCGATTTGAGTAAGGACGGCTTTCCACACAGAGAGATTTATGTTGCATGCCCCAGAGAGTTTTAGACGCAAAAGGAAACACTGCAAACGTCGTTTACAAAGAAGTAGTTACTATAGTAATTAAACCTAATATTTTGATGAATACTAATACTTTAATTTCATATACAGTGGTAGAAAATAACAAAATCGTTCCCATTTCACTATTCATTTATTTGCGCGAGCGAAGCCGCGGGAAACAGCTAGTATAATATATAGCTAAACTTCACGCAATGTAAAAAAGTTTTCTCAATCTGGCCTTAACATTTTTATAACGTATCGGTCTATCTCACTATCTAATAGAATATAAATTCGCAGAAACACTTCAAATCTCTATAAAATTGTCACCTACGTGCACCTCCCAAACTCTTGTTTCTGAATTGGCTGCATCGCGCGTGATTTACACTAGCAGACCCGGCTACACGTTACTGTTGCGCACATAATTCGTTAGTTAATTTTGTAATAGGTAAACACAGGAAAACTCGGGATAAAAATTGTCCTATCTTTCAATTTGGACCCATCTGTACACAGTGCGCAAAATTTAATTAAAATCGCTTTATTAATATAGAAATTGATCGCAGACAACGTGACACGAAATTTTATATACGAGTATAAAGATTCAGAAATAGTCCAAAGATTGCTGTTGAAAGGGATGCTCTTCATATTTTACAGGTTTTCCAACGGTTCCAACACTATACAAATACTTATGTATAAATCTTTATTGTCATTATTATGTGTAGGAGAGTATGGACGCGGGCAGTGAAGATACGCTGGTAGCAGCCGATGGTGCCTCACTTTCTGACCGATGGCCACACCGCCTTACACAGGCGCAGCCGCAGCCACTTCGATACAACGGTATTGTACTTTTTCAGTGACAAGTCATTTTGATCCATGGGGTGGCAGATTAAAACAATACCATCATACCACGCAGGTGTCGTGCAAAGTGGTTCAACTACGTGTAGTACGTAGTGTGTGGAAGTTTTACGCTGCGTGTTAAGCTACCACACGCTTAATAAATGCTTTGTAAACTTATAACATAACTAGGTAAGGCTTTGCCGAAAGAAAAGCTAGTTTTTGAGTTATATCTCAGGTTCCCGGTATATTAGCGGGATAAAATGTATACAAATTTTTAAGTCTAATCGAGAGCTATAAAATAAATAAAGTTGCATCAAAATCCGTTCAGTAGTTTTTGCGCGAACAAACAAATAGACAAAGAGATAAACAGACAATCTAAAAAAATCTTTTTGTGTTTAGACATGCCTTTATTATATAGCCTATTATATAAAATCGGATGCCAGAGAAAAGCTATCCTACTTTCTATTAACATTATAAATGTCTGAACATGTAATAATCGCAAGCAGGATTTGAGAACCTGTGGCTCCTAACCCTTCCAGTCTTTGCCAACTAAGCTATCATAATATCTTGTAGGGGCTATCAATTTGTATTTCTTAACATATTCCTTCTGAATGTCTTGGGTGACGCCTCGGCTATCCAGGGGACGCAAGTTTAAATCCTACTCGCGGGACCATTATTTTTGATTTCACATTTAGATGTTTGTTCTTAAAGTCACAAGTCCGAGATCAGACGCAGGCCGCAATGTCGCCTGCGGCTGTATTCAAACGCACTGTTGCCTGCGGTCGCCACAGGGAATATATAACCACCAAGTTTAGCGGTCGCGGCCTTTTTTATTCCGAGACGTACTGCAAACCGAACATGTGGTGGCTGTAGGCCTCAGTAGTCGACATTCTTAGGAGACGCGACACGTGTAAGAGCTCTACAGTCCGCATAACCACTGGTGCCACAGGAGAACCGAACTCTGTGGGACGCCGCACGACATGGCCCTCCTGACAACGCCCCCTTCCCGGTTCACGAAGAGGACGCTGTGGCCATCGAGGTAGTCACCAGCCGCCCTGAGGGAGAGGGAGAGAGGCACTCCATTGTACCGGAGTGCCTCCTTGATGCAGCCGAATGGCAGACAATTGAAGGCGTTGGCGATGTCCAGCGACACCGCCAATAGCGCTTCTCTCGAGGTGACGGCCTTCAAGCACAGAATAGCGTCAACCGTAGACCGACCTGCCCGAAACCCAAACTGGGCGTTTGACAGGACGGGGCTCGGTGCCAACCGGCCCTAGGTGCCGGACGATGCGGGCAGCGACTACCCTCTTGAGCAATTTTCCCGCCTCGTCCAGTAGCACGATGGGCCTGAAGGCCGCGACTGTATTCGGAGACCGTCCCGGCTTCGGCCGGAGCACGAGCTTCTCCTCTTTCCAGCAGTCAGGAACCATCCGGACTCACGCGTCACATATTCCAAGGAACCTACCGTTGTTTATGCTAATCTACTGTGAAAGGGTGGTACTGCCCCCACCAAGCTGGCCGCAGGCCCTTCGTCCTAGGACAGGCAGGGCCACTAGAAATGATGATGATGCGCTAGACTTACGTTTTAGAATACTTAACATTCCGAAAAATTAATAGTTCTCCTAGGATGAAACTGGAACTGTTTTTGGCGTAGGTATGTATACCTATGTATAAATTAACACAGCCAACAACAGTGCGAAGTCCCGAACAATTGTTACGATTGCTGAATTGGCGAAGCATCTGGGACGGTATTCCTGGAGAGTATGCAGGTTAAAAATACTACTCGTGACTGTGATTTTCAATTTTACATTTACGCACTTTATGTTAATTTATATGGCTACGCATGCCAAATGCTTAAAAACTATATATCTAACTAACTTATCATCACGCCATTTCCCTTGCAGGGTAGGCATAGACAGAGAGAACAGAGTGCCAAGTGGCTCTATTCTTGCATACATCTCTCGCTTCCTCAACATTCATAACTCTCTTCATACACGCTCGCCGGTTTCGGAGACTCCTGACTCCACCTTCCTTCAATACATGACCGATTTGGTCTAGGTAGGTGAGTCTCGGTCTCCCCCTGTACCTTCATCCTTCCACTTTCGCATTGTATATCTTCTTAACCAGTCGCTCGTCCGGCATTCTTTCCACATGTCCGAACCATCGGAGCATTCCCTTTCGCATCTTTACATCAATACTCTCTTTCGCACCTACTCGCTCTCTTATGTCGTCGTTACGAATGCGGTCAGTCAGCCTCACTCCACAGATTCTCCGCAGAGATCGCATTTCGACCGCATTGATTTTACTCTCATGCTCCTTTTTGCATACCCAACTCTCGCTTCCATATAATAACGTTGGGACAAGCACTGCGTTTTGTATTGCGACACGTGCCCTCTGGCTGAGGTGATGACTGCCGAGAAGTTGTCCCAATGCTTCGTTCACTTTATTGCCCGCATTCACTCTTCTCTCTACATCAGTGGTGTACCTTCCATAGCGACTGAATCCACATCCAAGATATACAAATTCATCCACTTGTTCTAGCATGATGATATATAACAATATCAAAATATATATTATGTACTTATATTTAAAAACAAAACGGATTTGTATGAATTCTGAAATACAAATAAATGTTATACTCTGGAATATGCCTGAACGACTCTATAGACCAAATTTTGAAGTCGAAAACATAGCATCACGCCTGTATTCCTCGAAGGTGTAGGCAAAGGTCAGGGGACACATCCACGGTTCGCCAGCTATGTTTAAGTCCCACGTAATAGGGGGCGAGCTTATTACCGTCTACATTTCCAAACTCCGGGGAGCTACTGAGAATTTTTCTTTTACGAAAAAGCTATAATCATGACACTGCCCGACTCAGGGATTAAACCCGAGACCTTATGATCAGCAGTTGCTCACACTACCGCTGCACCACAGAGGCAGTAAGTCCACACAAGCAAAATCGCGAGCAATATCTAGTGCACGTACCTACCATTTTTGTGACATAGATACTAGATGGTCTGCTTACAAAGGCTCGATAAGGTGCGGCAGGTCGTAGCTATACATTATGTGCAAGTAAGCAGAGACCTATAGTAAAATATAGAATGACAACGCATCGCTTTATTGTCGAGTGTTGCTTGGTGATCAACCTCTACATTGAATAGCTAATTGCTAGCTCACTGAGGCTTTGTGTATAATTATTCAGATCCATAATATAGATCAACTCCGCCTAATGTATTTTTAAACAGTACAACATTATTGGCCGTGTGGGGCCGGCTTTAGAATTGTCCCACCCCTCTCTACCCACGGGAGTCGTAAGAGGCGACTGAGGGAATGCCGGGGAAGTGGGCAGAAGCACTCCCTTGAGTATTAACAACATCCACTGCGATCGCCAACCTGCCTGCCAAGCGTGGCGATTACGGCTTTATCCCCAATGACGGGACCGCTCGTTGTGGCGTTCTCTTGAGGAGGCCTATGTCCAGCAGTGGACTTTGAAAGGCTGATGGATGGATGGATGGGCAACATTATTGATGCATTTTGATTAAGTAGATGAAGATTCTTCTCGAGAAAACGACCTCATCCTTTTTCCTCTCCAGCACCAAGAGATCCTGTAGCTATCTTCGGTAATTTCTTAGCGGCCTGATAAATTACTTAGGGAAATCAAGAAATTTAAAGTACATAAATGATTTAGGACTGAGAGCAGAGCGCATGCTAGATTCGCTCTGCTCTCAGTCCTAAATACCAGTCAGGGAGGTAGGTAATCTTAACAGTCTGGAGAGAGTCATATATGACTTTCTCCTGCTCCAGCTGTAGTGAAACTCATAAATTCGACTACAATAGTAAATTAATTATTATAATAACATCATCTATACCTACCTATGTATATCATTTGCGTACCTATGTGTTTTATAAAGACTTTATTTCAGTACAAATTATTTGTGTATAAGGAAAAAGAGATTTTTTGTACTAGCGGGAATCGAACCCGCGTCTTTTCCAATCCGGGGAAGTGCTCTAAGCCACTGAGCTATAGTACAGATCTTTCGATCATCCCAATCTCCTTATCACATTTGTGCTTACTGTATTAGTTTAATGCATGACACATCCCCGGATTGGAAAAGACGCGGGTTCGATTCCCGCTAGTACAAAAAATCTCTTTTTCCTTATTCACAAACACTGGAAAGATAAAGATGGCTGCTACATCTACAAATGCTATTATTTATAGCTATGTGGATATACATATATCGTTGAAAAATTGGCATTTACCTTTTTTTATTGCTTATGATAGCAGACGAGCCACGGCCCACTTGATGGTAAGTCGTAACCGTCGCTCATGAACTCAACGATACCGAAAGTATTGTCAAACCACTGCTTACCATTTTACTTCTCAGATATGAAAAATGAAAGAATAAACAGCTATCTTCTGCTACAGCTAAAACACACTGACGTGCTTCACGACCGGTCACACACGAGACGGTGGTACCGACCCATTCGGACCCGCCCGATAGCAAGTGAGTACTCTCACTTGGTACCTAGTCCTACCACCAGTAATGCAATAGGTGATAATTGCTTACTTTCCTTAGTTGCCTTGTACGGCACCCGTGGAAAAGAATGGGATGATGACACTTGAATTCTTAGTCCGTCACCACCTACAATAGAAAAAACTAAAAACTATAAACTATTCTGACATTAGTTTTCTCAGTAGGTACGTTGAGTAGTTACTACACTAATATTCGTAATTGCAGCTGATGTAACTTGAAACTAACAGCTAGACTAATAAACGAAGTACTCCCTCTTGTAACGGCATTATTATTCGCAACTCCCACTAGGTACAAATAGCACGCCCGCATTTTGTAACTCCCACTAGGTACAAATAGCACGCCCGCATTTTGTATCATGGATATCCTACCTGCGTTTTATAGCTGACGATGAAATTTGCCAATTATAAGTAATTATCACAGACAGAACTCTCAATAATATGAGTTCTGTGGTAATAGTTTGTAATTCACAATTTCTAGGTAGGTACGTAACTTCTACTATTGTCGCAGATTTCCTTCGGAAAGGAATTCAGGTCGTGGTCCACCACACTGACTCAATCCTGGTCAGAATTCCAAGCGCAGAGCTCATTTTTAGTAAAAATTTCACGTAAAGACAACACTTTAATTGGTGCAGTACTTTTCGGTTATGGTCAGCACGTTTCCATCTCTGATCAGTGATTAGATATTCTTTTTTTATACTATGTGGGTGACAATAAACACAGGGAGGATAATAAGGAGAGCAAAGGAAGGATAATAAATAGAGGATAGGAAGGATAATAAGGAGAGGATAGGGAGGGGATTTGGGCATCTGGCGCTCTCATTCACCATACGAAACACAACAGTAGGAGTACCTACCGTTCTTTCACGATGATCTTCTGTGAGAAGTTGGTACTTCTTCGATCCAGCCGGCCTAAAAAAGGCACTCATACCTAATAATAAAAAAAATAGTGTAAATCTTTTATCGGAAATTTGTTGGAACGCTGCACTTTTGTTTATTATCTATATTGCACGCCTCATAAGCGAAGCGTTGAGGTGGGTACTAGTCTCGCTTCACGCAGAACAATGTCTCTATTTATCATATATTGCACTTGTAAAATAACATATACACATACATATCAAGAAAAACACTATTTTTAATACTCATTATATTTTTGATGCCATTTTTGTTATTTAAACTAGTTAAAAAACTGTTTAAAAAAGTTCTGTCTTGGACGTCCGTGTGTTGTAGGTATGTTTGTATAATGTATGTTAACACGACAACGACCGAAATACTTTACTAATCGAGTCTTTTTTTTCTCTTACGCTTCAGTATAATTACGAATAGAGCCCTATCACTTTTCACGGTCTAATTCGATGTGGTTTAATTGTTATTAAATAAACAAAAAAATAGTAAATATTTACGCTCGATTCGATGGTACATTAAATTCAGCGCTATACCTTATTTCGTGAGAACTACTTCTATAGACCTATATAGCAGTACTTCTTAAAATTAGCGCTAGATGGCGTATAAGACATGAGAACCACATTAGTACTTTTTGAAATTAGCGCTATCTATGTGATTTATTGAAAACCAATACATTATTAGTTACTTATCAAATGATCAATTTTATTTTGAAAAATGAAGATTATGACACTTGGATTTTCCAAAGTATTATTACATATTTTTTGAGCATTTGTCAATCGAAATCCTGCTCGTGACTGATATTTTCGATTTAATCATTGATGTATAAAAAAGAGAAGATACACAATCAGGCACGAAAAGTGTCCACTATAACTGAGTGCAGATTACGCTTTCCTGCACTCCTTTCGTTTAGTATTATATCGACGCGCGAGTAGACGAAGCGTGTCAAAATGTCTAATTGTTCGATGGATAAATGCCGAAATAGTGCATTAAAAGTACAAAAAAGGATGGCGTTTCTTATTTTCGGTAAGTATTAATAGACAGTATTTCTATTTCATACATATTTTATTGCTTTAGAGTCGCATTTTTTTATTTTTCAATATATTTTGTTTAAAATTATGGACGATGGCCCTGTATGAACCAGTCAAATAGAGTATGTATTAAAACAAAGGCAGTCTCGAACTATGCTCATACTTCAACGCATTTTGCTCACTTTGATCGCATATATACGACGTTCTCGGTTCTAAAAAAACGTTGTTGAATGTATTTTTTTATATATATTAAGTAATTAGTTGACATTGTTTTATTTACAAAGTTTTAATATCAATAACATTGTCATTTATGTGATGATTTTTATTTTAGTTTTCCTAGGGACCCAATCAGATGATAAAGCTTGCTCTAAATTATTTATAAATAAGTATTCTTTTTATAATAGAATTACTTAATATTAGAATTACTATATTAGGAATAAAAACTAAAATTTATATTTACGAGTTTTATTTTATTTATATATAAATAAATATTCTACCTAAAAGCATATTAATACAATCAGATAAAAGTATAAATATGAGTTTGGAACACATTTATAAATTGAACAAAGTTAATAAACTAAGTAAATTGAACAAATGTTCAATATAAATAAATATTTACATGAAAATTATAAAAAAATATTCGTCTCCACTCCGTCCTTGTCCTGCCCGCAAATTTCGGTCGTAAAATTTTATTGCTTTTTGCATAATGCTTTTTAAATACAACTTTAAACCATACGTGTAAGGTTAAATTTTGGAACGAATGCATTTATATCATAACTATAACTACTTATGTACAACTGGCAACAGTTTTGGACGTTTCTTTTCTTCGAAACTGTGCATCTAGGGTTTAATATCAATGGATTTAACATTTAATTTATTATTTTTAAAAAATCTGTTGTAATTGTTTGTAGTAGGTATCTATCCTTCCAGGAGCTTCCAGGGGTAATATATCATATCCTTAGTGTTGTCAAATTTGTAATGTACGACGACTCATAGTTTTGATAGCTTATTAATATTTCCTTATCACCACTTGATGGTAAGTGGTATCCGTTGTTCATAACCTACTCGTATTTTAGCACATGACGTGCTCTGCTCCTATAAAGAACAATTAATGATTTGTGAAAATGGAAAAAGAGAGCGGGGTTCGAACTTGCGTCCCTTCCAGTCTGGGGAAGTGCTCTAGACCGCTAAGCCATCGCAGTCACCGACGGCTACTCCCAATTGTGAATATGCCCAAATGCCTTTTTTTTTTGTTAAGGCGGGAAAAAATGTTCCTAACCGCACACCCCGTCGTTCGGGCCAATGAACAGGGTAGTGTGGGGCCCTCACCCACTAAATAAACCCGCCGTGTGCCGTCTCTCCACCTTTGTTAGCGGGCCACTGGAACCATATTACATTCCTTCAGTGGTATATACCTAAATGCCTGCCCACCGTGAAAGAGTGAATTTTTCTGCCTTTGTGGAGAAGACTAGCGCTCAACAGTAGAACATGAGCTGTAAAAAATCAAAAAAATTGCATCTGGACATACATCGATGATATATTCGGCCGATTCTCTGGCTGCCCGAAGGGGTAGGCAGAGGTGTATTACATACCCACGGTTCACCAGCTATGTTTAAGTCCCACGTAATAGGGGGCGAGACTATTGCCGCACATTGCCTAGAATTTTTCTTTTTACGAAAAAGCTCAATAACACTGCCCGACCCGGGGATCGAAGCCGAGACCTCATGATCAGCAGTCGCACACACTACCGCTGCACCACCGAGGCCGTTTTTTTTATTTTATTGCTTGTAGTGGCAGACGAACCACGGCCCATCTGATGGTAAATAGTAACCGTCGCTGATGGACTCAACTATACTGAGAGTATTGTCAAGCCGCTGCTCACCATTTCATTTCACCAATATGAAATGAAAGAATAAGCGGCTATCTCCTGCTACAGCCAAAACGCAACGATGTGCTTCATGGCCGGTCACACTGGAGATGGTGGTACCAACCCGCTCGGGCCCGATACCAAGGGAGTACTCCCACTTGGTACCCAGCCCTACCACCAGTCATGCAATGGATGATAATTGCTTACTTCCCTTAGTCGCCTCATACGACGCCCGTGGGAAATAATGGGGTGGTGACACTTGTATTCAAATCAAACACCGACTTCAAATCAAACACATCAGTAGGTGTCTGGCACGGAAATTGTATGTAAATACTAAATTATTTTTTGGTTTTTAGTTTAAGGTGTCTTTTGAAGGCGGTTTCTTTTTTATTTAAAAATAATTTATTTGTTAAACAACCAATTCCCGAACTATTACAGCTATTACAGCCTATTAAGTAGAAAAAATGTGTATGACCCTTAGAAGCACCTATTCCTAGCAATAATTATTTTTAATTTAAAAATAAGTGAATTAAAGTGTCTACAGAGTACCTGGCTAGTGTCTGGCAACTGCCTCTGCAAAATCTTATGAATTTTACGCAAAATCAGAAATTTTATTACACCTGAATGAACCCAACGACTAATACCTAACTTCTATACAGTGTACATTAAAAATATTTGTGAAAAAATTATGTATTAGGCTACTTATATAGGCATGTCTGAACACAAAACTTTTTTTTTAGATTTTTTGTCTGTTTGACCGTTAAGTTTGTTCGTTCACGCATCATGCAAAAACTACTGAACGGATTTTGATGCAATTTGTATAATTATATTTTATCCCGGTAGGTACTAGTATACCGGCAACCTAAGATATAACTTAAATACAAGAGTGCAAAGGCTAGTAGATAACTTAATATTTATAAACATTGGCGACTAAATTCCTTATTAAACATATTAGATTTGGATGAAAACGTCAACTTACATCTTTATCCCACTGTAGATGATAAGGTATCTCATTGCCGAATGGAAAATCGAGATGACAGTTCAAGACAGCGAAACCTCCGACGCTGGCATGCAGTCGCTCAGCGTCAAGCGGCAGCAGCGAGGCCAGAGCCGCCGCGCCCAGCATCAGTGCCCACGCGGCTATCCACACTGACACCGACATACCGCACGACTTCGCACACTTCACTAGCAGACTGTACGTAGAGCAAGCGAGTGAGCCGCCCAGGACCGCGGGACCTATTGACCGTTCCTCGCCGTAATGGTCTCAGCCTCAGTCGTGAGGCGGTGAGTAACGTCCGCGCGACGAGGTCACGCCCCGCTACCGCACCTGCTGGACAAGCGCGAACAAAGGCGCGCGCCACAAGCAGGAAGCAACGTTAATTCCCGCTCCACTACGTTTAACTTCTTTGACTAGGTACCCACTTGTTATTGTTCATAAATGATTCTTAAGTATAGCACTGTCTATATTCAGTGTCATATATGTTCATTTGTGCCTATTTATCTGTGCATCTGTATGTCTCTACTGACATTATTTTTTTATTTTATTTTTATTAAACGACGCGAAAACAAATTGCAATTGAAGAATATCTCTTGGATTTTTGGAGAACTACAACTCTCTTGTACATTTGTTTTGATAAAACTAGGTATCTATCTATCTATCTCTAAGGCTTAGCCAGCGTAAGTTATGAAAATCCTGTTTATCAGGATTCTATTGGAAGTTCTCCGCTTGTAAACAAGTTTTTACGAACCTTCCTAAAAAAATAATTGCCAGTGAAAATCGTATCAAAAGCAATTGCATGGTTTCAAACGCGGACAATGACTTTGTTATGTATTAAGTATGAGGAGGGATCGAAAAGTAGTGAGAATGAGATAGAATATAATGACTATTGATAACTTAATAATTATTTATTTTTCTACATAGTCTCTGAGTCTCTCTACACACCGACTCCAGCGATTTTCTAAGGCTTCAATCCCTTTCAAAAAAAAAGTTTTGTCTTGGTCCTGCAAAAAGCTCTCCACGGCATCCATCACCTCGTTATCGTCTTCGTACCTGTTTTCCCTTAAGAATTCTTTCAATATGGGGAACAGATAAAAATTGCTAGGCGCCAGATCTGGTGAACAAGGGGGGTGGTCAACCAATTTGAAGCCAGCTTGCTGAATGGCAGCCATCGCAACTGCCGACCTGTGCGCGGGTGCGTTGTCGTGATGAAACAGCACGCCCCTTCGAAGTTTCCCTCTCCTTTTCTCTTTGATGTCATTCCTCAACTTGGGAACTAAAGCTGCATAATATTGGCCTGTAATAGTGGTTCCACGCTCTAGGTAATCAATCAACAATATCCCTTCTGAGTCCCAAAATATTGAGGCCATAACCTTGCCAGCAGATGCCACGGCACGAAACTTCTTCGGGGTCGGTGATGATGGTCGTTTCCATGCGAAGATTGCTGTTTTGTCTCGGGATCAAAATGATGGAGCCATGTTTCGTCCATTGTTACGAAACGAGACATAAAGTTTTCAGAATCTTCTTGAAACTTGTCCACCAGTATCTTCAAAATGTCAAGTCGATTTTGTTTCTGACTGTCGGTTAACATTCTCGGCACCCATCTTGCGGAGACTTTTCTCATATTCAAAGATTGTTTCAATATGGATTGAATACTTCCATATGAAATGCCCGTTTCTTGAATTAAGTATCGGGTGGTAACTCTTCGATCGCTCAATACAATTTTCTCGACTTTCGCAACATTTTCTTGGGTGACTGAGGTCGATGGACGGCCGCAACGATGTTCGTCTTCCGTGCTCGTTCTCCATACTCGAAATTGAGAAGCCCACCTTGCAACAGTGGAATACGGCGGAGCAGACTCTCCTAATGTTGCCTCCAAATCGCAATTAATCTCTTGCATCGTTAACTTTTTTAAACAGAGGTATTTAATAACGGCTCGTACTTCATTTTTCTCCATTTTCGAGAATACGTTCCGACACGAAGCAGACAAATGACTACATTCAGAAAAAAACAAAAGAAAATCGAAGATTTTTTTCTTTAATATTATTACAAATATGTCTGAGCTATGCCTGCCAGTATTTATTTTTTTTCTTACCAAGGAGTATGTCGTTCTCACTACTTTTTGATCACTCCTCGTATTTAAGAGATACTTAGGAGTAGGGAACATAAGGTTTTTTCAATTCGTCAATTTCTTATTTAAAACGAAACATCTCACTATGTGCATTAAAGTTATTGTTAAAACTGGCAATTGTTCGTAAGTACTGCATCGTAAACAATAATTTTATGAATATAAAGCGTTCCATGTAGGTCCTTAAGCAGATCACATCCAATTTAAAATTTTGTTACCAAACAATAACAGGATCGGTCGCTTTTACTTGACCTAGAAAGTAGATGGAAGCTGCCCAGGATGGATTTAGAGCAGTGACGTTGCGTAGGGGGGTGGAGTCAAAGGAGGCGGTCCGCTTTTTCGGGATACAGGTTCTATTCCTCCTCCTTATGCCAACGATATAGGAACGCGAGGGATTTCATTTTCAGATACTAAGGCAGAATTTCAGTGACAAGTGGGCCTAGCCAATTTGTATTCTATGATCGCTAACGCTATAGAAAGCTATTCAAATGTATGGGAATTTGACATCTTTAACGATATCTATAACGCTAAGTCACGTGACTTAGCGTTAGAGATTTCAAATATCCATACATTTTAATAGTTTTCTATAGCGTTAGCGATCATTGAATGCAACTTTGCTAGGCCCCAAGGTTCACGTTATGCCACCATACACCATTTATGATCCTGGCGGTACTCACTCTTTGAGGTTGCTGCAACGTTTGAGCATTGCGGACGAACAGAGTACCTCCTGTCTCATAATTGCATCGATGCCGAAACGAACATCCCCTCTCTTGCGCCCAAGGAAACAGAAAGCCTCGGTTTTCAGTGAGGCAATCTCCAAGCTCAGTCACCGGTGGGCCTAGCCAAGTCGCATTCTGAGATGTCAAAAACCCATACATTTTAATAGTTTTCTATAGCGTTTAGCGATCATAGAATGCAACTTGGCTAGGCCCACAGATTCTCTGAATCTTCTGTGTGGTCCTTGCCGAATTTAAAGCAGTTCTATACATACGTTTGTCTTCCGCGTCGTGACCAGTATGTCGTTGGCATATCAAATCTCTGAACACAACGCATAGCATCGTAGCCTATATTCCAACATAAGCGGTCCTAGGATCGAATCCTGTGGAACACCGCAATCATGCTTGTGACTGTCATTTTCGATTTCACATTTTCTCACTTTATGTTAATTTATGTATAATTTATGGTTAAGCATGGCAAATGATTAAAAACAATTATTTATATAGAAATAGTAACGTAAACGTTTTTTTTTGGATGTTTGTTCGCACATCACACAAAAAGTACTGAACAGACTTTGATAAAATTATTTTTATAAACACAACACTGCACTAAGGAATAATCCTTGTTTCGTGGGGGACTTTACAAACATATAATTTCAGGGTCGCATTGTACCAGACTAAGGACAACCATTTGTGGATCACACAAAGAGTTGTCCCGTGTGGGAATCGAATCCACAACACTCGCGCCGGAGGCCGGTTTCTAAACCACTCCGCCATCTGTGCAGTCACTTTTTTGTTTGATAGCTCTTGATTAGACTTTAGTACATTGTTACCCTTTTTTTTGTTTTTGTTTAGGCGGGAAAAATGTTCCTAACCACACACCCCGTCGCTCGGGGCAACGAACAGGGTAGTGTGGGGCCCTCATCCACTAAAGAAACCCTCCGTGTGCCGTCTCTCCGCCTTTTTTGGCGGGCCACCGGAACCATATTACATTCCTTCAGTAGTCGTACATTGTTACCCTAGGGATGAAAGCAACAGCTAAATAAGTCTTTATCCCTAAGTGAACACTGTGCTTTTCATTACAAATACGGGGAAACTTCCAACAATCTACCCCGGACTGCCACTTAAGCTACGACGTTTGAAGAGGCCTCAGCTCCGACTCCTAATGGAAGTCACTACTGGACATGCTCCATGGCACAAACACTTACCTATTTACTCTAGGTGTTACAGACAGCCCTACGAGGTCACTCCCAGAAGTCATCGGCAGCGTCAAGGGTCTGCTAGTCTTTCTGGTAATGCTGAGTTGGCAAGAGTAGTGCCTGATGGGTATATCAGGCAAAAAAGCTGCACCTACGACGTCGAGTTGCGGAGAAATAAACCCGCGTTTACATACATACATAACTTTTTGCATTTGGATCTTTGTGTTTTATTAGTTATGTTGAATGGTATGCTAATAGCATTACTTACAATACCATAACTCTCCTCTGCTTACTTACAAGACTACCAGTTGAATCCTGACGAGTTCGCATTATTATGGGTCGATTTGAGTTAAGGGTGTTATTAAACAATCGTTTTGTAGTTTCTTAGTTTACATCATCCACATTGGATTGTAGACCACAACCCAATACATACCTAGTGTGGGCCAGTGTTTAACAGGGTCTATAGTAGCGTAGCAAGTTCATATATAGTAACGAATTTTCACTGTACTTACTTAGTGTTTGCAACTACTGAAACTACTAATCTGTTCTTCGTTCGAGGCATTTTACTTTCATAGAATGAAATATGTATGTGTGTCTATAGCATAAACTTTTACAATAGGTATATATAACATACTATGAATACAAGGAATTAAAGAGTCATATAGAATTATGGTCGGTCCTATCCATGTATGGGTTAGATGGTAACCTGATTCAGGGTCTAAAATCCCTTTACAGGGATTCCAGAGCTTGTGTAAGGATAAACGGGACATATACTGAATGGTTTAACATCGGAAAGGGTGTTAGACAGGGATGTGTAGTGTCTCCGTGGCTGTTTAATCTATTTATGGATTAAGAGTTAAAAGAAAGTCGGTATGGGTTAGAGATGAATGGGTTACTCATCAAATGTCTTCTCTACGCTGATGACCGAGTTATACTTGACTCACCGGCTGCTGAGTTACAGGAGATAGTAATATTAATGAATGAATCCTTGAAAAAGAAAGGAATGAAAGTAAATGTTGAGAAGACGAAAGTAATGGTTCTAGAAAGAGATGAATGCATAACCCCATGTGACATAGTGATTGAAGGAGTGAAGGTTCAACAAGTAAAAGAGTTTGTGTATCTGGGAACATTGTTTACGAGAGATGGGAAGTATGAAAAGGACATTGAAAGGAGAGTGAATGCAGGTAATCAGGTGAATGGGGCACTACACTCCTATACAAGTAGTCAGAAAGTGTCTGAAAAGGCACGACTTGCCGTGCACAATGGAGTGTTAATGCTAATTCTAATGTACGAAAGCGAAAGTTGGGTGTGGCAGAAGAAGAACGAGAATAGAATAAATACAGTGGAGATGAGAGCTCTAAGAAGTATGTGTGGTATAACTTTTTAAAGTACGAAACAGTGTAGTGAGAGAACGATGTGGTGTAAAAGAAGATATAGAGACAAAGATTGAGAAAGGAATGTTAAGATGGTTTGGACACGTAGAGGGGATGGATGAAAGCAGGATAACATAAAAGATACATATAGCGAGTGTAAATGGTGCAGTTGGGAGGGGTAGACCTCGTGAACGTTCTCTAATCAAATCAGAGAAGTTCTCGAGAAAGGCCAGGTAAGAAGTAGTAGGTACTTCCGACGAACATGTATGAGGAATATAATGACAGTGAATGAGGCAAAAAATGTGAGCAAGGATCGTGGCAAGTGGAAATCCGTTGTCTCTGCCTACCTCTCTGGGAAAAAGACGTGTCTATAAATAAATAAATAAAGAGTCATAATGATAATTACAAATACTTTATTATTCACATAAGAATGCACACAATATAAAATCGCTTAATACAATTTTGGAATACATTTGAATGGAAATACAAATACGAAATCGTAAATGTTGTTAACAGTCTGCACGTATAAAGAGCGGCGTTCACCTACTAAATGCGCCTGCGACAATGACGTCACACTTTCCCTTACATAAATAAGAATGATTAAAAAAACTAGTTTTATATTAGGTGTAATGTAGCACCCCTCTTAGCCCTGCATGATGAGGTGAACGAAGTTCTCATAATTAATATTGCCTTGCGAATCCTCTTGCCCCTGAAGTAACTGTTCCACCTATAACAAGATAACAGTGGGTTACCAACTAACTTTAACTATTGGTGATATAATCCGCCGATTTAACATGGTTAAGTGGCAATAGTTAGGCCACATTTCTCGATAAAGCTAATACTATTAGAGCTACTATTATAAAGCTAATACTATTAGAATAATCCTTAAGGAAGAAATGTGGTGACCATGCACCAGGTGGGCTAACAACCTGGCCAACACCAAGCTTATTATGGTGCTCACTTAGGCAGGCCTACAATTATCCAATAGTGAGCAAATGACAGCTAAGGGCTAGCTAGAGGATTAACAGCCAATGGAACATAAGGGTTCTCCAGTAAACAACCCTAAATTGACTAACTTTAGATGAAACTGACTAAATTTGCAAAAATAACTGCATCATACAAGGAATTAAATGTACTTACAAAGTTGTAATATTTATAAATAAATCCTATGTGTAATATCTTAACCTGTTTTATAATATGTATAGATTTACAATGGTTACACTTTCTCCCTGAGAATTTATTTGTCTTTGTTCTGTGATACTTAGGTGCATTTTCCAGTAGAAAACAATTAAAGAATGCATTTACATGCATCAATCCAATATAGAGACTTACCTACCTAGACCAAATTGGTCATGTATTGAATTGGTGGAGTCAGGAGTCTCCGAAACCGGCGAGCGTGTATGAAGAGAGTTATGAATGTTGAGGAAGCGAGAGATGTATGCAAGAATAGAGCCTCTTGGCACTCTGTTCTCTCTGCCTACCCAGCAAGGGAAATTGCGTGATGATAAGTTAGTTAGTTAATCCAATATAGTTAGTTAATCCAATATAGTAAGTTTAATTTTGCAATTAAAATTCATACTATTTGATGCCGCGATTTTTAAACATTTTTGGTCTATATTTTTTAGCATTTGACATGCTCCGCTACTTTTTAAAGTACAAATTATTTTTGAATAAGGAAAATAAGATTTTTGTTGTATATGCTAATGTCAAATTGTTACCTCATCATCACTAAGTTTCTCCCCTAGCGTGGAGAGCAAATGGCGCAGTTCTGCTGAAGAGATAAAGCCATTGCCATCTTTATCAAAATGCCTCAAACCTTCAATGAAGTCATTAGCAGTGTCACCACTGCGAGCTTTTGATATAGCCTGTGGAGAAACATTAGGCAAATGTTTAGAGGGTTTTTTTATGGATTTAGTTTAATATATAGCCAGATACTTACCTGCACAGAACATAAAACCGATTGGCATTAACACCTCTATAACAAAAACATGTAATTTACAAAGCCAGACAAGACAATATAAATTTATTAGAATAATTATTTACTAGCAGACCCAACACACATTATCCTGTCCGAACATTGGCATTTCGTTTGGATGGAGTCATTTATTTTAGGAACTAAGGATTATTTTCATAAAAAAAAAATTTGGGTTGTTGGCATTGATGTATAAAAAAGAGAAGATTAACAATTAGGCACTAAAGGTGTCCAGTATAAATGAGTGCAGATTACGAATTCCTGCACACATTTAGTTGTAGTCTTGTTGCGTCGCGCAAGCAGCCGCAACGTATTAACATGCCTAATAATACATAATTCTCTTTTCAAAAACTCATTGACTGAAATGAATCAAAGTTGTTACTATTTTATAAAACTAATGCGAAATGAATACTACACATTTAAGTAAGATTATATACAACTTTTGCCACGATTTCTAAATAACAATTGTGTATCCTTAATTTATAGATAAATCTTCTTTCAAAATTATAAAGTTTTAGGATGAAGATGAAAAAGACAAATTGCATTATATAGAATGTTAAGCATAAAAGTCATTGAATAAGTTTAAGATCACTGATAATTTGTTATTTTATAAGTAAAAGCTTAATTTTTATAATTTTTAATGGTGACATACCTGGTATATAGGCAAAAATACTTCAAATGATATTCTTTCGTCTGGTTTCAGATGCAGCGTGCATTTCTTAACATCAGACTCAGTGGGATTTTGGCCTAGAGCTCGAAGAGCATCACCAATCTGTGCAACGTGAATCTTTCCATCACCACGAGAATCAAATAACTGGAATGCCTCCTGGAATTCTGCAAAAATACATATTTCTAATGAAATATGCCAACATAAACTTGTTGGCTAATGGATTGTAAAGGGAATGGTATTTATGTGGAATATGGCAAAACAGTTAAGTGTACCATCAACAGATGTTAGCTTAAGTTTCGTGGGTGGCTCGTACATGAACATGTTGTTCTATAAACATATAATAGCGTACTGTGACGCAAAGTAATACAGTGCGAGTACAGCGCGAGGTTGACCCCCAGTCGCGACACCTGGATCGCTTAAAACACGAACCATATAAGGAAACTAGGGCGTATGTAACAGCCACCGCTTTCGGTAAAGAAGCTGATTGACATGACATGAGTCACACATTACGAGAACATTATAAGTGATTCCCTGCCAACAACCAACTCTTCGGTTAATACAATAAATTTGTTTGCCATATAAGTAATACGTGTAAAGTGTGTTCTTTTTAGACAAAAAATATGTGTAAAGTAAAAACTAGACTCACCTGCTAATTGATCTTCGGAATATCCAGCCTACAAATAAGTTCAAACATGATTATTAAGAAATTAAAATTTTAATTCATAATTATTTTATCTTTACCATTATTGTAATACCAGTAATTTCTGTTTTAATTTTAGTATATGTGTAAGTAATCCAACTTTTTGATTAGTCTAAGATTATGACTCATAAACAATCGACGTTTTAGCACAGAATAACATGTACTAACGTTTTAGTTTCAACTCAAACAAAATTCTTTCAAATCCTTCAATTCAATGAAGGATGACGCGTGTGACGTTAGTGTTCTTGCTTGTGAATTGGAACGTTCCAAATGGATGCCTGTTGTTCATCCAAAGAGACAAAGGTCACCAGTGACCATGAATACTGTCTGAATCTGTAGCGTTTCGAAAATTCAGGATAGCAGAAATCAAATTAATGCGAAAGTAGTATTATTTCTAAATATTTAGATATTTTTATATATATTTTTAGCATTTGACATGCTTAGCTTACCACTATACATTAAATACAAAGTTTATAGAGACTGCGTCATTATTAGGTAAAAATCCTGCTTGTAAAATTAAGTTTTATTGGTCGTTAATTAAGTTTACCTGGTCGGTATAATGTAAGAAAATACTTCCGACAGATGACGCAGGCGTCATCCAAAGACGTTAACTATGAATGTGTTATCGAAATTAGCAGTCAGGAGCAATTGTCACGATGGCTGAATTGGCAAAGCATCTGGACGGTATCCAGGAGATCCAGGTTCAAATCCTGCTCGTGACTGTTATTTTCGATTTCACATTTTTCACTTTGTGTTTATAGTGCTAAGCATGTCAAATGCTAAAAATATACATAAAAATATCTAAATTATCCATACGTCCCATTGTGCTGTGTGAAGCCAGCTTTAGAATTGTCCCACCCCTCTTCACCAAAGGGAGTCGTAAGAAACGATTGAGGGAATTCCGGGGGAGTGGGCACCAGCACTCCCTCAAGTATTAACAACATCCACTGCGATCGCCAACCCGCCTGCCAAGCGTGGCGATTACGGCACTATCGTCCATATGAGTGAAACACATAAAATAGTCACGACAGCTCCGCTATTGCATGGCCTAACGGTAACGGGCCCAGTAACGGCGGAGCAGGGGGTGCGAAGAATCTCTGGTCGCGGCAAGGCTATCACAAACAACGACCTCTGGCCCTGGTAACGCTCAATGTTCGGACACTTCGGACCGAGAGAGAATCACCGAGCTGGAAGAGGAATTGAATAAGATCGCTGGGACATTATAGGGTTGCCAGAAATCCGACAAGAGGGTGAGGGCACGACAAACCTCCAGTCCGGGAACTTGCTCTTCCACCGGGAGGGCGACTACCAGTCCCAAGGGGGTGTCAGGTTTATCGTCTCTCGTAGGTGTGGAGAGGATTGAAAGTGTATCGGATAGGGTAGCATACCTTATACTCAGAATAATCAAACGGTATATGTTGAAAATCATATATGTTTAAGCACCGACCTCGACACACTTCGACGACGAGGTGGGGGCCCTATATAAGGACATCTCGAAAGCCATCCACTCGTCTAAAACGTACTTCACGATGGTTTTGGGAGACTTTAACGCGAAACTAGGCAAAAGCATACGATGAGTTGAAAGTGGGGCTCTATGGATTTGGGCAGAGAAACCACAGGGGCCAGATGTTGGTTGATTTTCTGGAGAAGAAAGGCCTCTACATGATGGATTCCTTCTTCAGGAAGCAGCCCCAGCGGAGATGGACTTAAATTAGCCCTGATGGTTCAGTAAAAACGAGATTGACTACATCTTGTCGAATAAACGACATATATTCAATGATGTTGCAGTGATCAGCAGGAATAAAACTAGGAGTGATCACTGACTAGTCAGATACTGAATATTAGCACGAAAGTCGAGAGGACGAGCTTGATGAAGTCTACGCTCCGACCAACACTTGCTCAATACCAGAACCCCGAGAGCTTTTAGCTCGAACTACAAAATTGCTTCCAATGTCTAGATGAGTGCGAATCAGCGAGTGATATGAACAGCAGGTTCATACAAACAGTCCACGCAGTCGGGTCTACCCACTTCAAGGCCCGTCGCGTCAGTAGGACTTGTGAACTCTCGGACCATACTCTCAAACTCATGGAAAGGAGAAAAGAAATCACAGTCCAGTCCTCAGCCGATTGGTCCTGCCTAAGGCATTTAAACAGACAGATCACCAAGGCTGTGTGACACAATATTTGCAAATTTAATACTACCCGTATTAAAGAGACGATGGAGCGGGACCAAGGCTTGAAAGTGTTCGCAAGAGATCTGTCCGTCGGCCAAAGCCAGTTGACTAAACTGAGGACCAACGACACTGTAATTTCATCCCAAGATGAGATCTTGAGAGAGGTCCACCAGTTCTATGGACAGTTGTACAGATCCCAGAGTCCTGCTGTTGGCTTGGTCCAAGAACCCAGATCCAAGCTAACTCGGCACTTTATCGAAGATATCCCAGACGTCAGCCTGTACGAGATCAGAATGGCTCTCAAACAACTAAAGAACGGAAAGGCACCGGGAGACGACGGAATCACCACAGAGCTTCTGAGAGCAGGCGGAAAGCCGGTCCTAAAAGCTCTTCAGAGGCTGTTAAATTCCGTCATTTTCGGAGGCGACATTCCAGAGTCATGGACTAGAAGTGTGGTGGTGCTGTTCTTCAAGAAAGGTGACATATCCCTCTTGAGGAATTTTAGACCCATATCGCTCTTGAGCCACGTCTATAAGTTGTTTGTTGTTGTCTTGAAGCTCTTGGACTGGACCGGAATCGGCATCAACATCAATGGCGAATACATCACTCACTGTTAATATTCCGACGACATCGTAGTCATGGCATAATCGCTGGAGGACCTTGGCACCATGCTTAATGATCTAAGCAGGGTTTCCCGATTAGTGGGTATCAAAATAAACATGGACAAAACGAAATTCATGTCTAATGTCCATAATTATCATTTCAGCACCGGTCCTAGTCGGGTGGTCTAGTGCGCTTTTCGAAGTTGTCGACTACTATGTCAACATTTTTTTTTATTATTTTTTTATTTTAGGTGGGCAAAAATGTCCCACACACCCCGCTGCCCGGGGAGACAACGGGGTAGTGTGGGGCTCTCACCCACTAAAAACCCACCGTCACCCGCCCACCGACTATTGAAGGCGTTGGCGATGTCGAGCGACACCGCCAACAGCACTTCCCTCGGGTGACGGCCTCCGCAGCCACGGCCTTCAAGCGCAGAATGGCGTCGACCGTAGACCGACCCGCCCGAAATCCGAACTGGGCGTCGGACAGGTCGGGACCGACCGCTCCTAGGTGCCGGACGATGCGGGCAGCGACTACCCGCTCGAGGAGTTTGCCCGCCTCGTCCAGCAACACGATGGGCCTGAAGGCCGCGACTGTATTCGGAGACCGTCCCGGCTTCGGAAAGAGCACGAGCTTCCCCTCCTTTCAGACTACTATGTCTACTTGGGACAAACAGTGCAGTTAGGTAGGCACAACTTCGAGAAAGAAGTCAATCGACAAATCCAACTCGGCTGGGCAGCGTTTGGGAATCTAAGGAAGATCTTCTAGTCCAATATTCCGCAGTGTCTGAAAACGAAGGTCTACGACCAGTGTGTTTGAAAATTATTCCAGTGAGAGTACATAAGTAACTATCTCTTCCCGCACCTGTCTAGCTAAGACTTGAGCGTCATATACCTAACACAAAAGATAGTATTGCCTGTAGCAAGATCCGTCAACCACAGAGGTAATGTCACAAGGTTCCAGTGGTCGGCTAGTACAGGTGGAGAGACGACACATGGCGGGTTTATTTAGTGGGTGAGAGCCCCACACGACCCCATTCATTGCCCCGAAGGACGGGGTGTGTGGTTAGGTGCATTTGTTCCCGCCTTAACAAAAAAAAAAGAAAGGCAAGGTCCGTCACCAATGAAGGAAAAGATTTATATTTAGCATTTCAATCGGAGGCCGAAGCAGGACGATTACGTACAAACCTATTTTTGTTAAGGCGGGTATCTAACCGCACACAACACACCGCAACGAACAGAGTTGGGTGGGGCCCTCATCTGCTAAATAAACAGGCCATGTGCCGTCCCTCCGCCTATATTGGCAGACCACTGGAACTGCGTGAAATTCTTTCAGTGGTCGCTTACGTACAACCTACGGTGTGTTTAACATTATCTCGTCATATAATAATAATAAGCGGCATAACGCAACAATAGCCCGATTCAGAAAAAGTACATCGTTTTGACGGACCTCGTGGCATAGTCGGTATTGTAACAGACTTCCGTGCACGAGGTCGTGGATTCGATTTCCACTCAGGACAAGTATTTGTGTGATGAACACAGATATTTGTACTGCGTCTGTGTGTTTTCTATCTATTATATGTATGTATTTACAAAAAAAAGTAATATAATGTATTATATCCGTAATCTGGTACCCATAGCACAAGCATTACGCTTAGTTTGGGACCAGACGACGTTGTGTGAAAATGTTCGTGAATATTTATTATTATTATTTATTATGATGCCATCTATCGAGCATAACTTATTTACAATGCAAACTATAAATTTAAGCAATAAAATACTTATCTATACAAATAATTGAAATTGAAATGTCTGCTTTTTACTAAATGCATATCAGAGAAAAAAAAAATTTTTTTTAAAGTTTTTGTGTGACTATTTGTTTCGACTAATATCTATAACGGCTGGAACGATTTGGACGGGACTTCCACTGGCGTATAGCAGCTATTACAAGTAGTAGCTTTGGATATTATTAATTTAGAAAAATAATTAGGTTACCGCAAAAAAATTAAACTAAATTCCACGCGAACGAAGCCGCGGGTTGCACCTAGTTTTTGTTTGTTACTTAAACGTTATATAAGATGCCCCAATATTGAATTTCATGTTGATTTCTAAAAAATAACAAACTTTTTATAAAACTTTCAACCCCTAATTCACCCTCTTAAGGGTAAAAATTACAAAATCGCTGATATACGTATTTACTTATTTTTTACCAGAAACAGGTATATGAAATTTCGTGCTTCTTAATTCAAAAGTGAAGAGCCTACCATATAAACTTTCAACCTCTCATTTACCATCTTAGTCGTAATTTTTTTGAATATCCCACTATACAGGTACATTTATTTCTAACCAGAAACAGGTATTTGAAATTTCGTGCTTCTTACTTTGAATATGACAGAGTTCCATACAACCGTTTCTACTTTATGTTACCCTCTTAGGGGTAAGCAAAATTTCTAGTTTGCAGCCCCAGCGGTTTAGGCTCTGCGTTGATCGTCAGTCAGTCGGTACAAGCAATTATATGTTTATAGATTTATGAGATGATGATAAAAAATTACCATTTTAGGTTTTCCTCTAATCCAGATATGTAACCACCCCTTACTTGCCCGCGGCTGTCGTAAAAACCGACTAAGGAAGCATCAGGGGAATGGGCAGCAGCATACTCCTGGGAAACGTTTAACACCATTCTGCGATCGCCAACCCGTCTGCCAAGCGTAGCGATTATGACATTTCCCCCTGGGAAGGCCCATGTCCAGCAGTGGACGTTTATGGGCTGATGGATGGACGGATGGAACAAATGAAATCAATACGTAATAAGAGAATATATATTATATATATATAGAATATGTAGATAGGCTAGTAATATAAAGTTAATGTTTACAAGTATAAAAAAATAAATAAAAATAGTTTACAATGGAATATTATTATGTAATTGATGCGTATGTCAATCAGTTTTTAATCGACGAAAAAGGTAGGTTCTCAATTTGACACCTCCTTACATATTTTTTTATGTTTAACAACTTTTTATTAGATCCCATTTAAATTTCATCAATATTGGTACAGTAGTTTGTATTTTTTAGTGGTTTTTTGTTTCCTCAACATTCATAACTCTCTTCATACACGCTCGCCCTTTTTGGAGACTCCTGACTCCACCTTCCTTCGATATATGACTGATTTGGTCCAGGTAGGTGAGTCTCGGTATCCCCTTGTACCTACATCCTGCCACTTTTGTATTTTATATATTTTAACCAGTCGCTCGTTCGGTTTTCTTTTCCATTCTTTCCACATATTCAAATCGGAGCATTCCCTTTCGCATATTTCTACCAATACTCTTTTTCATACCTACTCACTCTCTTACGTCGTCGTTACGAATGCGGTCAGTCAGCCTCACTCCACAGATTTTCCGCAGAGACCGCATTTCGACTGCATTAATTTTACTGACATGCTCCTTTTTTATATAACCAACTGTCACTTCCATATAATAACTTTGGGAAAAGCACAGCGTTGCATTTTGCGACACATGCCTTCTGGCTGAAGTGATGGCTGCCGAGAATTTGTTCCAATGCTCCGTTCACTCTATTTCCCGCTCTTCTCTCTATATCAGTGGTGTACCTTCTATCCCGACTATATCCACATCCAAAATATACGAATCATTCACTTGTTCTAGAACACCACTGCATATTGATAGTCTAACATCAGTTCTGGCTTCTCCTCTTTCAAAAACCATTATTTTGGTTTTGCTCACATTAGCCCGTTTATCTTGATCTTCGTGGTTTTTGATTTATCTTGATATTTTTTAATGTTACGTTTTTAAAACAACATTATCTTAAAGATACCCGTTAATTTATTAATCACTAGATATGTAGCAATATGTAGCTTATCCACTAAAAATAAAAAAAACTACTGCTGTTGTAGACGGAAGCCAGCCATTTTTTTTTTCGTAAACGCCTTATACCACTTTATATACCTTTTTATCCACTCCTCCTTGGCTTTTGATCTTTTGGTACTCTGGAAAATATATAGGAATTCATTGTACATACTACTGGCCCTACTTCTGACTATTGTACTATGATTATTACACATTATAATGAAAATAACATAAATTACTTATAATACATTAAACACAAAGTGAAAAATGTGAAATCGAAAATAACAGTCAGGAGCAGGATTTGAACCTGCATCTTCTGGATACCGTCCAGATGCTTTACCAATTCAGCCATCCTGACAATTGCTCCAGACTGCTAATTTCGATAACAAATCATAATTAACGTCTTTGGGTGACGCCTGCGCCATCAGTCGGAAGTATTTTCATACATTATACCGACCAGGTAAACTTAATTTTACAATTAAGATTTTACCTAATAATGACGCAAACCCTTTAAATATTTAGATATTTATATATATTTTAGCATTTGACATAAATTAAACACAAAGTGAAAAATGTGAAATCGAAAATAACAGTCAGGAGCATAAAAACAAAAAAAAAATGGTCACAAAGTCATAAAAAATGGACATGGCGATCACCAAATGGACAAAAAACTAATGAGATAGACTATATTCTAACTAACAAACCACATTGCATTTATAGTTTCGACATTATTAATCAATTCAATTTTGAAACTGATCACAGAATGGTACGATGTAAGTTGTATATGACGAGTAAGCTCAAAAGGAGATATATTAGACCAGCTAACTACCTTAGAGAAATACAAATTCTTACAGAAGAAAGTGCACTTTACTGGGAAAATAAGTTTATAGATACTCTAAATGCATCTGAAGGAGTACAAAATAATAAAATTGTGGGAGCTTTAAAAGCCTTTTTAAATCAGTTACCAACCAAAAAGAAACAAAGAAAGAACTATATTAATCAGGAAACAAAAGAACTACTATCTGAACGAAAACTTCTTTACAAAGAGAAAAAAAACAAGAGATGTATTATCTAAAATAAGAAAAATAAGTAAAAAAATTTATAAAAATATAGCATATGAAAAAAAATATATAAGAAGAGTTACGTTTGAACGCTTTTTAAGTAGCACCGGAGCTCTACGAAAAGCATATAAAGAGCTACGTAACAAATCAGAATAGGCAATTAATCTGAAAAATAAAAAGGGAAATATACTATCTAGACGCCCAGACATACTCAAGGAAGCAACTAGGTTTTTTAAAGAACTTTATGAACATCCTAATACATCTCTACAATACAAAGCAGACCTATACAATAATTCTATAAGCCTAGATACAATTCCTCATAGCACTTTATTATCTGAAATTGATTTTGCCATAAGAACACAAAAGAACGACAAAGCCCCAGGCAACGATGGCGCAACAAACGAAGTACTAAAATGCCTGAATAGCACATTACAGAAACCTCTACAAATTTTATTTAATAATATAATGGAAACAGAAATAACACCAGAACAGTGGTCTAAGTCAACGATTATACTATTACATAAGAAAGGTGATCAAAGCGAGCTTTCAAAATATCGACCTATAAGTCTTATTACAAATTTATATAAGATATTTTCAAAAATTATATTAAGTAGACTAACTAAATCTCTAGACGAAAATCAACCAAGTGAACAAGCTGGATTTCGTAAAAGTTACTCAACTATGGATCATATACAGGAGGTAACTCAAATAATTGAAAAAGCTAACGAGTATGGGATAACTGTATACATGTGCTTTATTGATTATAAAAAAGCATTCGATTCTATATATCATAATGCAATATGGGCTGCACTCGCGCAACAAGATATAAGTCCTAAGTATATACATTTGATACAGAGCCTTTATAGCAAGTGTAGAGCTAATGTACGACTTGAAAGAGAAGGGTTAGACTTCCCTATTCAAAAAGGAGCCAGGCAAGGAGATCCGATCTCTCCGAAAATCTTCTCTTCAGTTCTTAAGGAAGTCTTTAGATATTTAGAGTGCGCTGTAAAGGAGTGAAAATCAATGGAGAATACCTAAGCCATCTTCGTTTTGCTGACGACATTATAATATTCGCCGAAAATGCAACAAACTTAACAACCATGGTTAACGAGTTGTCATTAAAAAGTAATCGGGTGGGACTATCAATAAATCCATGCAAAACTAAGATACTGACAAACGGAAAGATTGTCGACATTATAATAGAAGGAAATAAAATAGAATACGTTAAGGATTACATATATTTAGGACAACTGGTATCTTTTGATAATTGTACACGGAAGGATATGCATAGAAGAATAGCATTGGCTTGGAACAAATTCTGGGGATTAAAAGAAATTATGAAAAACAGGGATATAAATATATATTATAAGAAAAAAGTTTTTGATTTAGCAATACTACCTTGTTTAACGTACGGTTGCCAAACATGGTCGTTAAGGAAATATGACGAGGAAAAACTTGCCATATGTCAGCGAAAAATGGAGAGGAGCATGTTAGGAATCTCAGCTACAGACAGAATAAGCAATAAAAGTATAAGAAGCAAAACAAAAGTAAAAGACGTTAAAGAAACGATAAGGCATCTTAAATGGAATTGGGCAGGACACATATGTAGATTACAGGATAATAGATGGACAAAGAAGGTAACGGAATGAATGTTCTCTTGGTACCCAAGAGAACAAAAAAGGAAACGAGGGAGACAAAGGAAGAGATGGCGAGACGTATTTACGGATGTATGTGGACCAGAATGGATGAGGAAAGCAAGACTAAGAGATGAGTGGAGGGCTTTAGGGGAGGCCTACGCTGCACAGGCGACTACTACGGATTAGAATATTTATTATACACAATATTATAATCTTTCTTATGAAAATTTTAGTAGTAGAAAATAAAGGCTTTTTTATTTTTTATTTATTTTATTATACTCAGTCTTTAACGGAATGATGTTTCTTCCCCCCACCAAAAAAATACCTACCGAAGTGTTTTACATAACACTTTCCAAAATTATTTATTATTAAAACAAGACCCTCCTAGTTTACGAGTAAAAAATAAATAAAGATACTACATGCTACACCGTCGATATCACTAGAAATACTTCGAATTTCGTACTTTTTCCATGGTGGAAAAATTGCATCCTACTCGAAATTAACTGCAATATTATTAGAATTTCATAAAATGAGTTTTTTTTTTGTTTTGAATAATCTCAATAACACTGCCCGACCCGGGGATCGAACCCGAGACCTCATGATCAGCAGTCGCTTACACTACCACTGCACCACAGAGGCAGTTGTAACATCATCTTTGTAAGTAAATCGCAATTCTAGATTATGACTACCACTGTAGTCATAATCTAGAATTCAAGGAACTGATTTGCTCTAAGTTCTTATTCAATTAGTTAAATCAGCGCTGGAAGGAAGATAATTCTTTTCTTATTTGACCCAGAAAAGATAATTTAATTATATTCTTGTGTAATATTATTTTATTAAATATAACTTATTATTATTTACCAGATGAGATATCGAACAGAACGGCAATTTATGGAGCAGCAATACTTACCTTGCATCAAGGCTCAAAGTCTTGGTATTTCCCTACGTGATCGAATTCTTATTACGGAGATCCGTAGACCGTGAATATCCGGCAAACTCTGCCAGGTTTGCATGCTGAAGTGGCAATGGGTAGGCCATATCGCTCGACGAACTGACAATCGTTGGGGAAAAAGGTTTTCGAGTTACGACCACTTTTGGGACAGTGCAGCGTAATATGGCCTTCCACCAGATGGACCAAATATATGGTAAAAGCCGCAGGGAGCCGTTGGATGCAGTCAGCACAAGCTCGCTAGTTCTGGTGCTCTCTTGGGGAGGCCAATGTCCAGCAGTGGACGTTTAAAGACTGATTGTTGGATGAATAGAACGGGTGGTAGATTTACTTTTAAATAGGTGTAGCGGTAGTGTATGCGACTGCTAATCATGAGGTCTCGGGTTCGATCCCCGGGTCGGGCAATGTTATTGAGCTTTTTCCTAAAAAGAAAAATTGTCAATAGTAGCCCGGAGTTTGGAAATGTGCCCGGTAGACGTCAATAGGCTCGCCCCCTATTACGTGGGACTTAAACATAGCTGACGAGTCCTGGGTGTGTAATACACCTCTGCCTACCCCTTCGGGAAATACAGGCGTGATGCTATGTTTTGTATAAACGTTGTGATTTTCAATTAAATATTTGTTACGAAGAGTTTCTTATTTACGATCAAGTTACAGACCTCATTCTAACTATCGTTTATTTTGCCCAAATATGGTTAAATATTTGTCAACCTGGCAACATTAAAAAAAAATATTGCTGTTTCAAGTGCGGCCACGCCGTGGCTCCGTCTAGTTCTTAGTCTGAGCCATGGCATACAGGCCTGCTCAAATCGTTGACAGATTGCCGCAACTACGTCATAATGACGTCACATTTTCCTTGCCGTTTTTCAAATAAAATTATTTAGGGTAAATAATAACAGATGACAGCATTTTAAAAATAATAATACCAATCATTTACTCATCAAAAATGAATGTTTTATTGTTTACAGTAATTATAATTTCAGAATTTCTAGTCTAAATTGGTTTATTTTTATAAAAAGGAATCTAAGTTATTAATATGAGCAGAATCGTAGTTATTAGTCTGGCAGCATAGCGTGGTTGTTCTGTATGACAGCTACATGACAACTATCACTTTTAGCCGTATCTCTATTAAACCAACGAGAAAACTAGCTCGTACTCTTTCTGTTAACATTGAATCTCAAAGTTTTTCCAACCATGGTGATATGTTACATGAAAAATATACAAACTAATAAGTAAAACAATTGTAGGTACTCTTACTATTGTTTCGTCTGGTGAGTGAGAGCGCTGAGGCCCTCCTTATACTCTCCATATAAAAAAAAATAATGGTGGTTAGAATGGAGAATAGAACGTTTAAATAGAAAATTTGAAAACAGGCTAGAGGCTAATTTATAAAGTGCCTTTTCAGAGAGGTATTATAATATCCAACCAGCTCATGGCGATAAATTGGAGTATATTTAAATATTTTTTTATAAGTTTGTACGCCGAATAAAATTTCCACCATTTTTCTAATCCAAGTCACGTTTATAACTCGCGACTCACCTTCAAATTTTTAATCCTTACTATAATTTAAATGTGTAAGTGACTTTATTTGTTAGTTTTTTTTGTTACGCTTTCACGGCGTAACTACTGAACCCCAGAGTACTAGAGCTCAAAAAAGTCAAAGGACACAGGGTACATTTCATCCCGGAAAAATTATTGATTTGTTCGGGTTAGCTATTTTTGCATAAAGCTAATTAAAGTGCAGTAGTGCGACATATTTACATTCTGAAACCAGCCGGACGGAGTTGTGGGTAGAGTCTAGTTTAATATATTTTAGCTTTTATAGACAGTAATACTTTTTTATTTCAGACTTCTAACCTTTAAAGGGTTTTGTGGGTAAATTGCGGGGAAAAAAATTTGAGAGCCAATGCTGCCTTGTTGATTACGTATGCACGGCAAAATTTTGTATGTCACTTCACGATTTGAGCAGGCCTGTATTATTGGGCCATGACCTAATCTATCCAAGTCGGAACTGCGACCCTGCGCTTGTCAAACCAGGTGACGTCTCGCTAAAACACGAGGGGTAGGACAGACTCGTCCCAGGTGGAGTCGGGGTCAATCAATTCGGTTCTGTGACACAAGTTGAACCTAACCTATTTTATTTTTTAGATATCTGCCCTAATAGGTACTTCGGCAATTGACTGATTACGTTTTATTTGTTTATTACAATAAGTATTGCATTTTATGAAATTCTAATGATAGTGCAGTTAGTTTCGAGTACGGTGCAGTTATTCCACCGTGGAAAAAATACGAAAATCGAAATATTTCAGGTGTTATCGACGGTGTAGCATGTATCTTTATTTATTTTTTACTCAAAAACTACGAAAGTGCGGTTTTAATAATAAATAATTTTGGAAAGTGCTATTTAAAATACGTCGATTGGTATTTTATTTTTTTATATCTTAAATTTACAGGCTGAGGTGGGTATTGATTTTTCTCCAGTAAGAACACAGCCATTTTTTTTACATTTGTCAAATGTAAAAATATGGCTGTCTGTCACTTGCAAATGATAGTTGCTGTTTTGTAGTGTCAGGTCAGTAGTAGTTGTTTCAAAGCAAAGAGTAGCATTTTCAAAGAGTAGAATTGTTTCGAGGTGGAATGAAGGAAAATCAGAGAAAACGTTTAAGTGTTTTAATCTAAAGAAAATATACAGTTCAAAATGTGAAATCGAAAATAACAGTCACGAGCAGAATTTGAACCTGCATCTCCTGGATACCGTCCAGATGATTTGCCAATTCAGCCATCGTGACAATTGCTCCTGACTGCTAATTTCGATAACACATTCATATTTAACGTCTTTGGGTGACGTCTGCGCCATCTGTCGGAAGTATTTTCATACATTATACCGACCAGGTAAACTTAATTTTACAATTAAGGTTTTACCTAATAATGACGCAAACCCTATAAATATTTAGATATTTTTATATATATTTTTAGCATTTGATATGCTTAACACTATACATTAAACACAAAGTGAAAAATGATGGCTGAATTGGCAAAGCATCTGGACGGTATCCAGGAGATGCGGGTTCAAATCCTGCTCAAGACTGTTATTTTCGATTTCACATTTTTCACTTTGTGTTTAATGTATAGTGTTAAGCATGTAAAATGCTAAAAATATATATAAAAATATCGAAATATATACAGTTCAAGATACTTTTCACAATAGCTAGTCATAGTGATCAAAGTTAGTTGCGATTATAGTGTTCTGTGATTGTAATATTTTATATTTTTTGTTAAATAAAAGTTTATTTTAATCTTTTTTAATTTTCAATCATTTAAAATAAGAATCCTAACAAAACTACAGTTAATAGTGGTCGTATTAAAATTCCCTCTCTATATCAATTAAAGTGGGTGTTCACTACCTGCCGACAAACTATTGTACAGTTTAGCAGCATAAATAGTACTAAGATAATTTTGTGTTACTAATTTGAAGTTCTAAATAAATAAATAAATAGGTTCCGTATCGGCGTATGTATCTGTCAGAATCTGTCTCATTTTTTTTGTTCGAACTTTATTAGAGCTCAATGTCGAAGTCTTAGACTAAGAATATTATAGACAAGCTATCAGCTTATGCTTCGGACCTATAATACCTCAGACTAAGAACTACTAGACGGAGCCACGGCATGGCCGCACTTGAAATAGCAATATTTTTTTTAAATGTTGCCAGGTTGACAAATTTTTAACCATACTTGGGCAAATTAAACGATAGCTAGAATGAGGTCTGTAACTAGGTCGTAAATAAGAAACTCTTCGTAACAAATATTTTATTGAAAATCGCAACGTTTATCAAAATCTATTCATCCAACCATCAGTCTTTAAACGTCCACTGCTGGACATTGGCCTCCCCAAAGATAATACCAGAACTAGCGGGCTTGTGCTGACTGCATCCAACGGCTCCCTGCCGCTTTGACCATATATTTGGTCCATCTGGTGGGACGCTGCGCTGTCCAATACGTGGTCGCCACTCGAGAACCTTTTTCCCCAACGATTGTCAGTTCGTCGAGCGATATGGCCTGCCCATTGCCACTTCAGCATGCAAACTCGGCCGGCTATGTCAGATATTCACGTTCTACCTCCGTAATAAGAATTCGATCACGTAGTGAAATACCAAGACTGTGAGCCTTGATGCAAGATAAGTATTGCTTCTCCATAAATTGCCGTTCTGTTCGATATCTCATCTGGTAAATAATAATAAGTTATATTTAATAAAATAATAGCACACAAGAATACAATTAAATTATCTTTTCTTTCTTTTCTGGGTCAAATAAGTAAAGAATTATCATCTTTCCAGCGCTGATTTAATTAATTGAATAAGAACTTTTTTTTAATTGCATTTAGTGGCAGGTGAGCCACGGCCCATCTGATGGTAAATGTCAACCGACGCTCATGGACGCAACTATACTGAGAGTATTGTCAAGCCACTGCTCACCATTTCATTTCACCGATATATAATTGAGATTTACTTACAAAGTTGAAGTACGAAGACTTTAAAAGCTATACTTACATGAACATATTCACTGGCAATGATTTTGCTCCTAACGTTACTATTTTCTTATTATGTATAATGAAACATCAACAAAATATCGTGAAGCATATTTTGGGTATTTCGTGGGTTGCCTCGTTTTCCCGTAGCATCCACCCATTTCGATCTCACATCTGGATTAGAGGAAAACCTAAAATATTATTTTTTTATCATCATCTCATAAATGACATAAATTTATTAGTAAAATGAAAACTGGGCAAAAATAAATTCGCAATAAGGCAACACCGAAACAATTCGCAGTAATAGAAATTTTGCTAGAAAACGTGTTTTGCGAGTGTACCTTAGTAGCAATTATGAATTTCGAGTAAAAAAAGCCCATTTTATATCACTTTATAGCATTCAACCATTAAATTATTTAATTTTCGACTACATATGAATAAAATGTTATACCTGTATTTTTTCGCTCGCTGTAGCATTTGTAGCATAGTACACTATTTTACAAGCACTATTATCACGTAGTCTTTTATCAAAACACTGATTTAACACGTAAATATAATGTAATAGCCGAATTTTTATATAAATGTTCGATTATGTCAGTTGAATCGTGACAGAAAAAGCATTTTGACATCGTGACAATACCGAAAACTGGCCACGGCGACAAAGACAAAAATCTATGGCTTTGTCTGTTTTTTGCACAAGTAAATAGTATCTTGTGTTCTCGCTCATACATGTCAAAGAATTTTCTTCGCTCTGTCTATATAGTCTGAGTATAATACACTACTTAGTCTATGGCGTATGCAGTGTCGAGATAGCAATAGTTTGACATATGATAACCGGAAGAATTTTAAAAGATAATTGTTGAATAATGTTTATAACTTTGGTGACTAAAAATGTACTACCTGTTTTAGCCGGATACAAGAATGACAGGACAAAAGAAATTGCAGTTATGCTTATATTTTGCTTAAAATGTATTAGAACATGTAATAACATTGGCGTATATAACGTGATTAATGAAGGTTTTTTTTTTACGTCAATACAAAAACAAGCTTACATACTGATTATGGGGACGATTGGCCACCTTACTGTTGGGACCCAGTTGATTGGGTCCAAATACAAATAACGCATACGCGAAAAGGATAAAATACTTATACATGTGTCTCTCTCACTCTTGCTAACACCTAATATGTGTATCCTTTTCTGTATACTTAGTGTCAAAATAGTAGCGAGTCTAGAATATTCTTTGTCTCATCGAGCTCTAATAAGGTCTTTGTCTAAGCTTGGCATATATGAAATACCATAGCGAAATACCTAAGAAAATTGAGGCAAAGTATCGTATCTAGCTGTCTAATATGAAGTGCAGGTTTTTTTATTTAAAAGTAAATCTACCACCCCTTTTATTCATCCAACCATCAGTCTTTAAACGTCCACTGCTGGACATTGGCCTCCCCAAGAGAGCACCAGAACTAGCGGGCTTGTGCTGACTGCATCCAACGGCTCCCTGCAGCTTTGACCATATATTTGGTCCATCTGGTGGGAGGCCATATTACGATACGCTCCAACTCTAAAATCTTTTTCCCCAACGCTTGTCAGTTTGTCGAGCGATATGGCCTGGCCATTGCCACTTCAGCATGCAGACCCGGCGGGCTATGTCGGATATTCACGTTCTACGGATCTCCGTAATAAGAATTCGATCACGTAGAAAAATACCAAGACTTTGAGCCTTGGTGCAAGGTAAGTATTGCTGCTCCATAAATTGCCATTCTGTTCGATATCTTATCTGGTAAATAATAAAAAGTTATACTTAATAAAATAATAGTACACAAGAATACAATTAAATTATCTTTTCTTTCTTTTCTGGGTCAAATAAGAAAAGAATTATCATCCTTCCAGCGCTGATTTAATTAATTGAATAAGAACTTAGAGCAAATAAGTTTCTCTGAATTCTAGATTATGACTACAGCGGTAGTCATAATCTATAATTGAGATTTACTTACAAAGATGAAGTTATAACTGCCTCTGTGGTGCAGTGGTAGTGTAAGCGGCTGCTGATCATGAGGTCTCGGGTTCGATCCCCGGGTCGTGCATTGTTATTGAGATGTTTCGCAACAAAAAAAAATTCTCAGTAGCAGCCCGGAGTTTGGAAATGTGCCCGGTAGACGTCAATAGGCTTGCCCCTATTACGGGATGCTATGGTTTTTAAAGTTACAAAGACTTTAAAAGCTCTACTTACATGAACATATTTACTGGCAATGATTTTGCTCCCAACGTTACTCTTTTCTTAATATTTATAATGAAACGCCAACAAAATGTCGTGGAACATATTTTGGGTATTTTGTGGGTTGCCTCGTTTTCCCGTAGCATAGACCCATTTCAATCTCGCATCTGAATTAGAGGGAAACCTAAAATAGTAAATATTTATCATCACCTCATAAATTACATATAAATTTATTAGTGAAGTGAAAACTGGGCAAATTAAATTCGCAATAAGGCCACACCGAAACAATTCTCAGTATTAGAAATTTAGCTAGAAAACGTGTTTTGCGAGTGTATCTTAGTAAAAATTATTAATTTCGACCATTTTATATCACTTTATAGCATTCAATCATTGAATTATTTCATTTTCGACTACTTACGCATGAAATGTTATACCGGTTCTTTTTTCGCTTGCTGTAGCTTTTGTAGCCTAGTACACTATTTTACAAGCACTATTATCACGTATTCGTTGTCTCAAAACACTGAATAACACGTAATGACACTGAATAATATGCAAAAACCCGTATTTTTATACAAATGTTCGATTATGTCAGTTGAATCGTGACAGACAAAGCATTTTGGCATCGTGACATATACCAAAAACTGGCCACGGCGACAAAGACAAAAATCTATGACTTTCTCTGTTTTTTGCACCATTAAATTGTATCTTGTGTTCTCGCTCATACATGTCAAAGAATTTTCTTTGCTCTGTCTAGATGTAATTAGTCTGAGTTCGCCATATAACTGCATCACCATGACTACCAGGGATGCGATTAAAAGGAAAATTAGGTGCTGTGTTTTGGGGGTGCAAAAATGTCGTGTCTGGAACAAATTTATTCAAAAAGCAGATTATTGCACCTGATTATAATAATAATAATTATATATTGTTTCTATAGTTACAGTGATTAAAAAGAAGGTTTTCGTACAAAATCTATAAAAATATTATGTCAGATAAACAAACTTTATTTGAATTTCACTTAATTCGTCCCGCGGGAAAGGATTGGATGTTGACACTTGTATTCTTACATTGAAAGAAAAATATAATGGTTGGCAAATAATATTTATTGATGGGTCAAAGAGTACTAAGTAGTAGTAATGGTCTAGGAGCTGCATTTTTTTTATTATATTTCCTCATTACAGCGAAGTAATCCCTAGATACAAAAGGAAATGCTGAGATATATGGCAGGAATATTTTAAGATCAAGAGAAAAGGGTATTTGGTATAAAACCATCCATCCATCCATCAGCCTTTCGAAATCCACTGCTGGACAAAGGCCTCCCCAAGAGAACGCCGCAACATGTGTTTCGCTCATATGGGGGATAGTGCCGTAATCGCCACACTTGGCATTCGGGTTGGCGATCGCAGTGGATGTTGTTAATACTCGAGGGAATGCTCTGCCCACTCCCCCGGTATTCCCTCAGTCGGCTCTTGCGACTCCCATGGGTGGACAGGGGTGGGACCATTCTAACACCGGCCCCACACGGCGAATGGTAAAAACCATACAGTGCTCAATCTTTTGTAGCCCCTGGTCCGGAGATGTCATAATTAACAGGCAATATTTAAAAATTGCTTTCAGACTCGGTTCTGGTCACTATCCAAAGGGAAAGTATTCATTTCTGTTAAAAAAAATGCACTTCACCCAAATGTGAGATATGTGATGTGGTGGAAGACGTGCATCATTTGTTAGTGTGGTGGAAGACGTGCATCATTTATTTGCCACATTTAGGGCGAATAGACGTAGCCGTAGCGTAATAGCCGCACTGAAGTGTAATATTGCTGTCTCATGAGTGGCCACGCGATGGCTACATCTATAGGTTCTTTATCTAAATTTTACTGGGTCAAGTTGCAGCGTAGATTTGGAGTGTGTTTGACGTACGTGTATTTTTTGGTGAGAAAGATCGATGTCATGAAATTATGGGAGTGGAATAATGAAAAACTGTTAGAGATTTTTGATCTATATTTTTTAGCATTTGACATGCTCAGCTACTTTTAAAGTACAAATTATTTGTGAATGAGGAAAAAGAGATTTTTAGTACGAGCGGGAATCGAACCCACGTTTCTTCCAATCCGGGAAAGTGCTCTAAGCCACTGTGCTACCGTACCGATCTTTCGATAATCCCAATCTCCTCATCACATATGTCTTTACGACCAACGCCGTCTATCGGAACGCATTTACTTGCATTTATCTAATATAGTAAGTTTAATTTTGTAATTAAAATTCATACTATTTGATAGTGCATACTAAAAATCTCTTTTTCCTCATTCACAAATAATTTGTACTTTAAACTGTTAAAGTTTATTCTATGAATAGTAGTCATCCGCCACCTTATTTTTTATAATTATTTACCACCTTCATTGAAAATAAATAATGGTTATCCACGGTCAAAGCTGGCTACAAATGGCGCTATCTATGAGATGGCCTCTGTCAAATTGTAGTTACTTTGTTTGCCTGAGAATGCTTTGCTATTTTTCATATTGTTAAAATGTCCCTGTAGTACCTGGAATTTAAATAATTGAAAGATGCTATGTTGTGTAGCTATCAACATTTTTGCGAATGTTCCCACTTTTTTTAATTAACCGACTTCAAAAAAAGGAGGAGGTTATCAATTCGGATATTTATATATTTTTTTATGTATGTTCATACATAACTCCATCATATATAAACGGATTTGCAAAATTATTTTTTTGTTCGAAAGGGGCTTATGCCGAAATGGTCCCATTTAAATTTTAACGATATCGTTAGTTAATAGTTTTTAAAAAATCAACAAAAATCTAAAAAATATTATAAATCGATGACACTTTTTCGTTTACGCTGAAACCGCGCTGTCTCAATGAAGCAGTGCGTTTAGTTGGCGTACTCATATTATATAGAGAGACTTTCTTCACGCTTTTTAGCAGACTCTCCAAGACGCTCTGCTCTATTTCTTTCTCTATTGTGCTTTATGCGCTCATCTTTCTTATTTTTAGACTTCTGTGCTTGACGCTATCTCATACGAGATGCATCCAAGAAAGGCCTCCCCATCGTGTACCACCTTTTTTTTAGGTAGGCAAAAATTTCCTAGCGCACACCCCGCTAGTCGGGGAGACAACAGGGTAGTGTGGGGCTCTCAGCCGCTAAAAACCCACCGTGCGCCCTCATCCGCCATTGTTACGGCGGATCACGGCTACCCTGTCGTATCGACCGCGATCCGCAAGCGGCAGCCCCTTCGGGCACCCTATCTTGTGCGACGCCCCGCGCACTTGGGCGTCACACCGTCGCGGTGGGCTTCCACGGACGGCAGGGTAATCCCCGACCACACCGTCCGCAGGCTTGGCTGGGGCGGCATCAGGCGCAGATAAGCGTGCCCACGCCACCCCGTGCCCCGGCGGCAAATCGGGTCCATGGAGGAGGATTCCTCCCTGCCCTCTCCGCCGCCTCCTTTTGCGAGATTACAGTCTCGCAGAAGGTGGTGACCACAACGGCTGGCAGCAACAGGTTCACGCCTATGACTGCTGCGAGTTCCCGGCACTGCTCATCCCAGGCCAGGCACGACGCGAGCGTGTGCTGCACCGAGTCCTCGCTGCAGTTGCAGTGGTGACAGCCTGAGGTCGTCTCCCTCCAAGCGATCGTGTGCAGGTATTTGCCGAAAAAACCATGCCCCGACAAAATCTGCACCAATCGTAAGGTGACGACCCTGTACTGCCACCCTGCCCATTCACCCAAGATCGGCCTGAGCGCCCCTATGGCCCAGAGACCAGCCCGGGGCATCTCCAGCCGAGACCTCCACTTTAAGATGGTGGCGCAGCGGGTATCTTCCCGCCATGAAGAGATCGCGCTCGGCAAGGGGCGATTGTCTCCCGCCCGCACCTTGGACGGACGCCGTGTCGACGAACTTTGGCGAAAGATGTCGAAAGTGCTCGTCGGAGTGCCACCGTCCATCCAATACCAGGCTCAGATATTTGATGTGGGCCTGGATTGGAAGACCCATACCATTGACTGTTATCGAGGCGCTGGTGAATGGGCCACGTCGGGGCCCGTGCAAGAGCAGGGCCTCCAACTTTTCAAGGGCCATGCTAAGCCCCAGCGTCTTGATCCACCTGACAACCTCCTCGGTACCTGAGGTGGCCAGCGTTGCCGCCTCCTCGAGATTTCCACCATGGGCTGTGACGAGAGTGTCGTTGGCGTTGCAGATTACGCCTAGCCCAGATGGGAGGCGGCCACGGAGGACACAGTCGTAGCCGAGGGTTCAGTGGTAAGGCCGCTCCTGTGGGACGCCGTGCGACATAGCCCTCCTGACAACGTCCCCTTCACGGTCCACGAAGATGACGCTGCGGCCGCTGAGGTATCGCGTACTACCTACCATAACCTACGCATCTATTTTATAAAGAACCACTAAAAAGTAATAAATAAACTAAATGTTGTTAAAAAAAAAGTAAACCGCCGTCAGAGGACACCCAGGAACTAATAATAATAATATAATAATAATAATAATATAATTTGTATTTACATACGATTTCCATGCTAGACACCTACTGATGTGTTTGAAGCCGGTGCCAAAATGTTTTTATTGTTATATAAGTATGTAAATATATTGTTTTAGTTACTTTTGGACTTGGCACCGGCTTCAAACAGATCAGTAGGTGTCTAGCACGGAAATTGTATCTAAATACAAATTATTTATTGCTTTTTAGCTCATGAGTGTCTTCTGAAGGTGGTTTACTTTTTTTTATGATGTGAAACATCTAATGCGGAGGGACGGTTAAATCGGCGTAGTTGTTAGCGTGGCGACGCTTTTATTGTACTTGTTCCGTTCAAATCTTGCGAGTTTAAATTTGACTCACTTCCCGGTTTTCGATTGAGCTGAAATTTTACACGCATATGTACCTATATCGCGTGACAATGCAATATTTTGATGACATGGAGCTGATCTGATGATGGAGCTGGAAGGTGGACATAAGAAATCTATAATGAAACGGCGCAACCCCATCGAGTTTCGGCTCGTATAATTCGTCTTGCCGAGTACTTTGTGTCTAGATGGTTTCCAGGGGCTGATGATGAAGCTGGAAGGTGGCCACAGTAACTCTATAAGGAAATGACAAACCCTGTCGAGTTTTGACACGTTTGATTCATCTTGATGAGTACTTTGTCTTTAGATGGTATCCAGGATCTGACGATAGAGCTGGAAGGTGGCCATGCGAAACTCTGTAATTAAAAGGCGCAAATCCATCGAGTTAAGGCTCGTTTGAAATGTCCTGCCTAGAACTTCAGTCATAGATGATGTCCAGGGTCTGATGATAGAGCTGGAAGGTGGCCACAGTAACTCTGTAATGAAACGACGCAACCCCATCGAGTTTGGAATCATTTGATTCGTCTTGACGAGTATTTGGTCTTTAGATGCTATCCAAGGTCTGATGATGGAGCTAAAAGGTGGCCATAGGAACTCTGTAATGAAACTAAGCAACCCTATCTAGTATACTCGTTTGATTCGTCTTGAGGAGTAATTTATCATACTATTATTTTACATCTTGGTACAGCACACAGAGGCATATTACGAGAAAATTACTTCTACCTTGGAGAAAAACATGGACGTTTGTTATATTGTGACTCTATTGTTTGCAGAAGCCGCCCGATCACAGAGTAAAGCTAAAGCTATATAAACTGGAACGCACGATAATGAATTGATTGGTTTGAAAAAAATATTTATTGGACTTTGTAATAGGATTTCAACCGCTCTGATCGATGCGTCCTGATTATACCCTAGACATTAAGGATTTTATGATCGATGCGTCCTGATTATACCCTTTTTTTTTGTTATGGCGGGATAAATATTCCTAACCGCGCACCCCCTCATTCGGGGCAACGAACAGGGTAGTGTGGGGCCTGCACCCACTAAAGAAACCCGTCGTGTGCCGTCTCTCCGCCTTTGTGGCGGGCCACTGGAACTACGTTACATTCCTTCGGTGGTGTCCTGATTATACCCTAGACATTAAGGATTTTATCAGTTCTGCCAATAAGTATTTAAAAAATCTGCCTAATTAGTTGTTTTATATTATTTGCGCTCCAAGCTCCAATGTATTTACAAGCTCAGTCGCCGATCCAGTTAATTATTAGAGGTCAGTGGTATCATGATGCAAAAAATCGGACAAAGTTGTAGTGGAACGCGGGAACGCGATGCTCGTGTGGTCGTTCGTACCTACTCTTTTCAGCGAATCGGCGAATTGTAATTCGTAAGCGGTTTGAAACGAATGGCGATTGGTGAACGGGCGTAGAAGAAAAGAAAATGGCAAAATGGTGTGATCCATTGATCTTCTTTACAAGGTTAGTGTATAGATTAATTATTTTCCAAAAGTTATATTGAAAATTGCCTACTTTAGGTCATCAGAATTTAGTGCTAATTTTGCAATTTTAGGAGAATAATTACCGTTATCGTATTGTGTGGCGAGTCGTCGGCAGACAGACGGCGCCGTCCAGCTTTCGCTTTGTTCACTCATCTCCACGTGCCTTCCGCCATTTAGAACAGTTTTATTGGCAAATTTTTGATAGATTCATTATTTTTTATTGTCGAATACAGTAAGATCTCGGGATGCGCTCGCAGGAATGTATATTTTCAGGTATTAGCATTAATCAATGGGGGAAAAAAATACACCGCAAGCCGGCGGCGTGGTCGTTTGAAGTGGCAACGTTTCGTGTATCTTTTAAAAGGTGCAAACCATTTATTGTTGTAAATTCTTTGCATCTGACACTGATCATAGAAGGCAGACGTGTCTTGTGGCGAATTGCTGACAGCGCTTTGGATCTTCCAGGTGACAGCGCGAGGCGGGGCTATGGCGGCCGGCGGCGAATTTGTTGAGGGCTGGCTGGTGGCTCAAGTTCTGGGAGAAGGAGCTTATGGAGAGTGAGTATCCTCTTGATGGGTTTTTATCAACAGTCCAATATATTCCACATGTTCTAGCAGCTTGACTTCTATATAAGCAAAAAGTGTGTATTGGTAATATTTATAATGACTTTTATTAAAAATGTATTCTTATGCAAACAAAAGGGGTTTATCTCAATATTTGAGTAGGGGTAAAAGAGCTTGTATGAAGCGGTCAATATGAAATTCACCTTGGCAATTCAACTATCAGGATCTCATAAACATGGCAAGTTTGTCTTCACCATACTGGTGGGGGTGGGTCTTAACTAGAAGAAATTGGCATGTTTTGACTAATTTATTCAATTGAAATAGCAGATTTGCATTCAAAAGTGTGTTCTGAACCAGAAGAAATTGGCAGTGTGACATGATTATTGCAAGTGATGTGCATGGTGTCTTCTTTTTTAAAGGCTTAGGGGCTTACGTACAATTTAATATTGTAACATAAACAAGTAATTAATGTGTGTCCAAATTGTATAGGCATGTATGAAAGTGAAAATACAATCACCTTGAATGTATTTGAATAAAAATTTAATAATTCACATAGTTCAATGCTCGATGTATTGTGGTGTATTGATGAGTGCATATTGTTGACGAAACACTCTATAGTATTTTTTACACTCGAGAAGTTTGTATTGTAGGTATGACCTATGGTATTTGGAAAACTTGTAGATGTTCTCTTAGCTTAGCTTATTTAAATATTCAACTTGTTAAGCTCACTCAATATCAGATGCAGACAATTATCTTTTTGTTTCAACATTATTTTTATTTCCTAAATAAATTATATGCTGGAACTTTAAATCACACATCTATGGATATAGATATGAATCTTGAAATCTCCAGATACAGAATATGGACCTTGATGGTTTGTTTAACTCTAGGATAACTAACATGATGACAATCTCCTTAGCCTCATCCCAAACTTAGTTGGAGTCAGCTTCAGATTTGTTTAGTTTTAACTGATCTACCAGTATTTACATGGAGCAACTGTATATTTGACCACCACAACCCACTGGTGAGCTTAGAATAAGATCAGACTCCAGATTAATTCAGGACTAACAACCTGTTACGACTGCCAGAATGCTATTTGGCAGCTGGGACTCATTGCTTAATGTGCCTTCCAAAGCACAGAGAAGGTCAGGTTTCCACAAAGAGGTGTAGATCACCCATCTGATTACCTGCCCACCGAAAGTTACTTACCCATCCAATCGCTCAAACTGCAAGTGTACAACTAGCTAGCCTATGACCTATTTATTTTTAAAATTTTGATCAAAGTAACATTACTTCCAGTTATTAACAGCTGTTTGATAACTGCGTGGATGGTTTCATGCAAAACTTATGTTGATCAAATAAATATATTAGTCAAATACTGTTATGTATAAAATATTTATTTATCTGTTTAATATGTTACATTCGTTTTCTTTACTGATTAAGGTTCTTACTGATTAGATATTAGTATACTTGATCTCAAAAGTTCTACACAATCGCTTACTAAATAAAAAAAGTAACATTCATAGATAGAGGTATTTTCAATAGTTTTTAAAATTTATGTAGTAGCATTTTAAATAATATGCATATTCATTAGGAATAATGTTACAAAATCATATTTAAAAAATATTGTTGAATATTGGCGTTATTTTTCAACTGAAAGCTTCTAGATAGTTTATGGTTCCATTGTGCAGTACAAACAAAATAACTTTTTTAGTGAATTAAAATTAGGCTAGCCAAAAAAAAAACTAATTTGAATTTACTATATTTTAGCCGTGTGGGGCCGGCACCAAGAATAGCTCCACCCCGTCTTGGGGAACCCCCATTTTGGGGAGGTCTATGTCCAGCAGTGGACGATGAAAGGCTGATGGATGGATGGATGGATATTTTAGTAACACAATATATAATTATTATTATTATAACTAGATATTGGGCTTTCATTACAGCAAATGTGAAATTTATTATTGCAAAATTTTCAGGATTGAAAAAAGAACATTACATCTAAATAACTAATATACAGATAAGGTAACTTTGACTTGACCCTAATAATGTGGAGGTTCATTTCAGTTTAAGAAAATCATTTCATAAAACAATTTTAGTTTGTTCTTGTTAAAGATTTTTTTCTCTGTTTTAATATTATGTCTAAAATTGTCCAACACAAATAATTTGTGATCGTATTCGGTATTCGTCACTGATTTCTCCGACCGACTGTAACTGAAGTATCTAGGCGTGTTTCGTTTGTAGCTTGAGGCAGCCGTCCATTCATCCATTTCCATTTCCTGTACTCAAAATGTGGCGGTTTAGCAATATTCTTGGTACTGTTGGGTCAGGGAGCGACAGTTACTGCATACCATAAAATGGGCCGTGGCTCCTTTGCCACCATTACTAATATCCATTAGCAGTAAAAAATAAAACTTAAACAATATTATACTATTGTTTGAAAAGCGCTTTTTTATGTACTCCAATTTTTACAAAATATAAAACAGCATAGCATCACGCCTTGTATTCCCCGAAGGGGTAGGCAGAGGTATTACACACCCACGACTCGCCAACTATGTTTAAGACCCACATAATAGGGGGCGAGCCTATTGACGTCTACCGGGCACAATTCCAAACTCCGGGCTGCTACTGAGAATTTTTCTTATTTTTTTTACAAAAAATCGCAATAACTGGCCGACCCGGGGATAGAATCCGAGACCTCATGATCAGCAGTCGCTTACACTACCGCTGCACCACAGAGGCAGTTAAATAAAATATATTTAGTCATAATGGCGATTATTGGAATATCAAAAAAGAAAAACTTGTATTTTGAACTCAGTTAAATTTGATTGAATAGTATTGATTAATTTGCCGAATCGATTATTTCTATGAATCAAATACTTATCTGTTATGATCGTTACTAAAGTAGCTTTCGTCGGGTTGAATGACCTTTTTGTTTATTTATTGTTATTAAGATTCGGAAATGATTATGCGTATGTTCGCGAACGTTGGAGATGACACATTTAAAACAATATAATAACTATAAATACTATATATTCAACAGTATTCATTTAAATAATCTAATACAGCACTTTTATTATTTATTTCATTATTAGAATGTACATATCCCTATTTGTGTAGCTATTCTTAATTTCAGTTCGAAAGTCGAAACCAATTCGTAAGCAACCCAAAAATTTCGTAGGTTTATATAAATTATTTGATATCGTTTATCTTACATTACACCATCCCTTCATTGTACAGTGTACATAAAAAGTGTGGGGTGCTTGACATCTTATTGATTATTAATTGCCGGTTGTTACAAACGATTGATTATCGTAACATACGTACGTCAAAAAATAACGATTACGAACGATATTTAACGTACGTTAAATACAAAGCGTTGTTTCATTGCCTAAAAAACCAGTCGTCAAAGTTATTAGAGATGCCAGCACATAGCATCTTATTTTCGTAATAAAAATAGATGGGAGAATTTTCTAGTATGCTAACATTTGCCTGTATACGTCAGTTTATCTTTTTTTATCATAGAAAGAGGATGTTATAGTCTATGGTTTTTTGGTTTTTGTCATGGAAGTAATATGTAATGTATATAAGTAGGTATATATAGTTGTGAATTGTGACAATATTATTAGGTAATATAAAGAAAAATAAGCTATTCATGCAGAATTCAATGCCGGTGGAGAACAACCGAGGACTTCACGTCTGTTAAACTTTGATTTGAAATCTAGCTATATTATAGAAGTCAGTTGCAACAGCCAATTTTTCTTCTTCGTTAGATGGAATGTTTATGTAATGAGGACGTAATTTATTGATAACCCGAGTCACTCGATGAATACCCACTGTTGATTTCTGTAAACCTGACACATGCCCAACACATATCATAAGCGATCCTGAACCATAACATTGTGGAGTAGCAAGTACCTGATCTATTGGTAGGCTAGGTTTTAATGCCAAGTTTCTGAAATATTGTAGACAAATAAATTTTAAAACGAAGTATTCTTATGAAAAATTCTACTTTTCTGTAACAAATTTTATATCGTCTCGATACGACGTGTCAACAATAGAGCTACTTCCTTTATTAGGTACACGATAGTCTCACGATACCTTGCAATGAATGAATTCCAACATGAATTTCTGCTCATCCCAAAAATTTAGGTTGTTAACAGGTGTTTTAAAGACATTTTTCTTCCTTTCTACATTGTTTGTATTATCGCCAGATGAACAACTATCGTAGAATAAAGACGAATACAAAAGAATCTCCACAATGTTGTAGGTACCACTGTTTGTTAGACGCATCCATATACGAGCCCCGATGCAAAATAGTTCGTCTAGTATGGAAAGTAGTGCAAAGCGTAAAATATAGAAAGTAAATATTGGTAAAATAATTAAGAACGTTTAATAAAAGGTAAACTACAATTTGAGGAACATTTTAAGGTTTATTTTAACATAACTGAAATTATTTCATGACTTTACATAACATAAAAAATTTAAAAAAATATTCTAAAAAACATAACGCAGGAGTATTCGTCTACCCTTGTCACTCACGCAAAATAGTTCGTCTACCACTTAATTGTGTCGCCTTTGCTCTCAATGACAGCTTTAATGCGAAGAGGCATGATTGCAACTAGCGCTGCACACTCCTCAGGCGTAATTGACTCCCAGACAGCCAAGAGTTTAGCCTTTAAGTGCGACTTCGATCTTGATGGATTTTTACGGAGAACTTTTCATTTTCCACCATAGGGTTTCGATCGGTGACAAGTCCGGGCTGTTAGATGGCCATTCGATTGTAGGGATGCTTTTCGCCAGTAGCCACGTCTTTGTTGTCCTTGCAGTATGGCAGGAAGCACCATCCTGTTGAAAAATGAAGGAATCTTGATGCTTAAGTGACGGAATAGAGGGCAGTAAATTCTCTTCCAAAAGGTTTTGATACCTTGCAGCATTGATAGAACCATTCACAAACTGCATACCACCAACACTTTGTGCAGACATGCAGCCTCATATCATAAGAGACGCTAAGAGACGCTGGAAACTTCACTTTGCGTTTGAGACAATTAGTATGAAATGCCTCATTTTTGTTCCGAATCACTTTTTTCCTTTCATCGCCGACTATCACTTCAAATTTGGACTCGACGGTCTTGGTCGACCAGTTTTCTTCAAACAAGAAGGCGTTCTATTCTTTTTATAGTGCTGAATGATAGATTGGACTGTAGACCTGGGAAGTATCAAGTCTTTAGATATTTGGTAACTTGATTTGCCAGCATCGACCCCACAAACTATTCGCTTTTGAAGCTCTTCACACAAGGGTTTGCCACGACCCATTGTTATTTGAAAACTAATGAAAAAAACTGAAATTTTCAGAATTTATACTGTCTCACTTGACAAATGACACAGAATTACTTTTACAAATTTAAATTATGCAACATAATTGTACAAAGAAGGAATAATCTTATTTAACTCTGCGATAGACGAACTCTTTTGCATCGATTTACAATTGGACGAACTATTTTGCTTATAACTTCTTCGAATTTAAAACAGGATATGTATAAATTTAAAGAGCTAAAATAGTTTATTGGTTCATAATAAAAAAATGGCATAAGTAACGCGACATGTGATAGTAGAACAGCTTAATATTTTATATAGATATACAAAAATAATGAAGTTAGAAAAAATCTCACAGAGAAAATGTCACACTAGACGAACTATTTTGCATCGGGGCTTGTAGTACCTATATGCTGACAGATTATACATCTATGGCTAGACGCACCGAAAGTGACGTTAACCAGTGGGCGGGACATCTGTTACCGTAATCGTTATTATTTAACGTACGTTAAAGGACCTCATTTCGTGAAACAACGCTTTTTATGGTTTGACGATGGTTAACTCCATTTTTAACGTTTACGTGTACGTCAAATATAGCTGAAACAACCGGCCCTAAGATTATAGTAATAAGCACCTCACGCTTTTTTACAATCATTATTAATAATGATGACATTATTTTCTATATTTTAGTTTGTAGTAAACGTGTTTTTTTTACTCTTAAAATAAAATGTATTTTTTGTGTAGGTATGATGATAGTACCCATTTGTAATAAAAAAAGACAAAAAAAGCGTTAAATTTTCTTAAATAAATATTGTATCGCCATCGGCGCAAAGCTTCAATTTAATACGACGTTATGTTTCAAAGATACCCTTTTTACATTGATAGGTCATAGCCGAAACCAATAAAAACCTGTAAAAAATGGAAATGTATGATGATATTCCAATATTAGTATTCTGTCGGTTCTCTCAAAATAAGAGATTTTTAATTAAATAGCCATGTGGTCATTTTCTGCGTATTTTCATAAACACCTCACGGTGTTAAGACGCTTTAGATAAAATCAAATAGATCTGAGGCTGATAAATGTCCGCCAATTTCAAATTGTTAAATAAGATGCTGCATATCCCTTAAAGAATAAATTATATCAAAATGAATTATATCTTCACCGTTATCATGGCATATCCCTTTCATTGGAGTTGGCGACGCGCAAGTGATGCCCCTGGTGTAGCTAGCGTCTCATGTCTATAGGCTACGGTAACCTCTATCAGGTGGGCCGTATGCTTGTTTGTGCCATCCAAAAAAATCAATATATGTTCGAATATCATACTCACTTGTCGTGATGAGATCTTCAAAACAATACCGGATTTAAATGAAATAAAAATTCCAGTAAATCTTTTCTCAACTTAGACATCAGAACTGATTTAGCAAATCTTATGCAAAACGTTAATTTTTTTTCCCGCATTTACTCTTGTCTTTAGTGGTTCCACCGACTAAATCCACATCCAAGATTACATATTCATGTACTTGTTCTAGAAACACCATTGCCTATTTTTACTAACTTCTGTTCTGGCTTCTTCTCTTTATAATACCATTATTTTGCGTGTGGTGACATTCACAGCCTTTTTTTAGAATCTTCTATCATTACGTCGACTAGGGTATGAACAGGTCGACCACTGAAGGAATGTAACATAGTTCCAGTGGCCCGCCAATAAAGGCGGAGAGACGGCAAACGGCGGGTTTATTTAGTGGGTGAAGGCCCCACACTATCCTGTTCGTAGCCCCAACCGTCGGGATGTGCGGTTAGGAAATTTTCTTCCCGCCTTTACAAAAAAAAAGGGTATGCATAGTTCAGTCGCTTGACTGTGCTAATAATACCGCATCATTTGCATATAGCAATGAGTTGTTTTACTGCATATTTTTTTTACACCATACACATACATTTTGACAACCACTGCACAAAGGTTATGGTCGTTAATTTTTTCCGTTGGTAAAGGAATTTATAAAATTGAGTTATAGAGTTTGTCATTATAAACTGACATACAAATAAATAATATAGATATTCTCTTTTTGTAATATAATACTAGTATGAATAATGTGTACCTTTAGACAAAATATCAAGTCTGATATTATATACTTAACTAACGGCCACACAACACTATGTCATGGCCGTTAGTAAACATGTATTGTCTTTGAATTAACACTTTTTCTAACTTACCGGTGGACATCAGACTAGTTTACAAATATTTCATTTACTACTACCTTATTTACTACGCTAATTGGTATTTTGAAAATAAATGTCTATAACCGTAATTTTTTCTTGCTTTTTTCCACGCGTAGGCTAATTTTATCCTAAAGAAACGACACTATTTGTGTGTTGAAGTCAATAAAATAAATAAATAAAATATGCACCCGATTTTAACCTTAAAATGTAAAAATGTCACCACGATATAAGTGCATGCACTTATAACCTACACTATGAAGCGTCTCGTTGTGTATAATGGTTACCATTTAACCGATTTTGATAAAATCTTATAGAGACCGGATTTTAAGAGTTTAGACCGGACTGCGTCCGGATGATACGACCGGTCTTTTTGTCATGCCATCACACAGCAGAGTGTTGTGGTTTTGATACCTAAACGGGATAACACGTGTGTGACCCACAAAATAATGGTTGTTCTGAGTAGGGAGTACTTTGTGTCTCTGAAATTGTATATCTGTAGTTACCCCCGATATAGGGATTTACAGTGCTAAAAAAGCAAATAGATAGTGTCTAGTGTTAATTTTATAAAGATAGAAAGATATTTTAGGAGGAGAATCCACCACACCCGCTTATTGTCAATTCCGGCTATCTTAACGTACACACAATAGCCAAAGATAGTCAATCCGCACTTCTCACAGATAGAGGGGAACGAGTTATTCCCCGAAATTCTATTATTAGCAAGGTAGCAAACACAATATAATAAATATCTGAGAAAATACATAATAATCTAACTAAAAAACTGCAGGAGGTGAAATGAGCGATGAAATAGCGTGGTACCTCTGGTAGGTTCTTAATTTAGGCATAAAAACATTCACATCTAGAATTAAGAATCTTAATTTCATTTTGTCTTTAATTTAGAATCGCTTGTTTCAGTGATTTTTACATAACCTTGCCTCATAGGAGTAAAATAGCTAGTCTATATAATATATATTTGGGGCTTACTTAGAATAAGTAGGTAAATAATATTAGGTTAGGTGTCGCGGCTCTTGCTTTTCGGCACGGGCTATGCTAGACAAACGCGGAACTGAATTGACATTGTAAAAAAACGAACCGAGCGAGTCACGGCGGCGGCTGGCGCATCCTTGAAAGTTTATCCACCCCGCGCGCGGTCAGCGCCGCCTCTCGTCAGCGCAGCCGCAGCTCGTGTGTCGCGCGTGGTGAGAATATTCTGTGATTATGCAGGGTCCGACTATTGGTGCATGCACGCACGGGAGCTGCTGTGGCGTTGAAGGTGGTTCGCGGCGCTGACGGTGCCCAGGGCCCGGCCGAGGCCGCAGCGGCCCGAGAGGCAGCGCTACACCGCGCACTGCGACATGCGAATGTCTTACGATGTCTTGGCGAGCGCGTGCACGCGGGACAACACTACATGTTCCTGGAATACGCTCAAGGTGGTGAACTCTTCGATCGCATAGAACCCGATGTGGGCATGCGCCCGGCCGCTGCTCGCCGTTACTGGCGACAACTCCTCGCTGGTTTGCAATACCTGCATTCACGCGGCGTAGCGCATCGCGATATAAAACCGGAGAATTTACTGCTTGACCACCACAACAACATCAAGATATCAGATTTCGGCATGGCTACGCTCTTCAGGTGAGGTACGTTTATCTTACACTGTGTTGTATACATTTATGATTAAGTGACGTCATGAATTGTTCAGTTTGACGACCGTGCGCGCTCTTTGGGTTCGCATACTGTTAAATATCGGGTAATTCTTTTTTAAGTATAATATAATTTGAAAATTTGAAGTGTTGTTTTATATTGAGAAAAACAGGTAATATTATAGTAGAATAAATTTAATTTTTATAAATACAAAAGATGAGTTTGTCTGTTTTACTACCTAAGATGATACAGGATCGTGGCTAGGATGATAATATTGTTGATGGAATGTTGTCAGGTATTGGCTTTTTAGAATCCTTAAAAAGGTATTTTACAGACATGGAAGCCGCGAGCGACTGCTATCGCGCGTATGCGGCACCGTGCCGTACGCCGCCCCGGAGGTGCTGACGGCGTCCGAGCGGCCGTACCGCGCTCCGCCCGCTGATTTATGGGCTGCAGCGCTTGTACTACTTGCTATGCTCGCTGGCGGTAAGTCAGTTTTTTTTTACTTTGTCACGCTCGTTCGGGTATAGTCGAAAACTATGTTTTCCTTAAAAATGTTTCCTCAAGTCTTTAAAATAGTCAAATGTCTGAAATTGTCTGAACATCAACATGTAAGGCTATCTCTTATATTTATTTTGTATATAATTTGCTCTACATTCGAAATAAGCCCGGGAATCAGTTACCAAAAGGGGAAATTTTAATACTTTGCGGTATTTATGATCATCCAAAAATAATTTTATTTATTCCTCTTATTGTTTTATAATAATATAGTATGTTTAATGACATTTGCAAGTTTAAAAAAATTACTGACCATAAACTGAGCTCTTCAAGATTTCGTGTTAAAATTTACCACCTGAATATATAAGGTCACCAACCTCGAGCAGTCATAATCACCGTCGCGTCAGCTCCTCAGAACGTGCGTCACCAACGCTTCGCAGTCACGGTAGTGCGGCTCGTCTCTTTGGTATCCTAGCTGTAGGCGTGCTTGCAGACCCTAAAGTTATGGTACCGAAGTTACGAGTCGTGCCGCAAACTTCAGTCATCGTCGTCTGGTAAGAGTTCTTGCTCAGCAACGCTTGCCTCAGAATAATACTTATTATAATCGTTTTAATGTTTAGAATTGCCGTGGGAACGTGCAAATGATAGAGACGAGCGATACAGCGAATGGAGTGGTTGGATTGGCGGGATTGCGGCGAGTGAATGTCCCGCACGAGGCCCTTGGCGCAAGTTGTCGGCGCCCGCGCTGGGCCTGCTCAGGCGCGCGCTGGCACACGACGCCACGCGGCGGCCCACTCTGTCGGCGCTGCTGGAACATGCCTGGCTCAGTGACTGCAGCGGTTAGTTTATATTTGCATTGTTTTGAGAGCTAGATAAATAAAAAAAGGTGATTGAATTGTTTTGGAACTAGCAGTTGCGCTCGAATTCGTCAGTGTGTAGTTTATCTTAATATTGACTGTTTTTTTTTTCTGCAGAAATCTACTAATGAAATAAAGCCTATATATACTCGTATATCGTGGGCTAAGCCAAGCTCAAACCACAAAATCTGTTCAGTAATTTTAGAGATGTGCAGTCACATAGAAGAAATATTAAAAATCGGTGTTCTTTCTCTTTCTGCCATATCTCCATTTTGATACTGCACGTATCAATTGTTTATTCTTACTTGTGCCATATAGCGTGTTTCTAGCACAGGAGTCAGCGGCGTGGTCGTGTCAGGTACTAGGTGACTCTGAGTGGACCAGTCTCGGAGCCGCCTCGTACCTCAACACGTCTGCGTCGCCCACGTCGGGGGACTGGCCAGTATCATCACAGCTTGTCATAACAGAGACGCGCTTCGCGGCGCTTTGGCGATTTAGCTCCATGACGTGTGATTGCTCATAAAGCTAGATTACCAAAGCACTGCGTCGTCGTGTTATCCACGTTGGAACTCACCAGCTTCGACCTCGTGATCAGCTTTGTATTTTTTATACAGTTTATAAACATTGTTGTCTACAATATTTTATTCTTTCTATTTAGTCTTTTATTTTATTCGTCCTCTAAATATTTCCCCAATGATAGTATTTCTGTTAAATATTGAATCACTTACATAACTAAAGTTTTTGCATTTTGGTTCTAATTCCATGATACATAGTTGTTGAACAGTTAATGTTTAAATATTTAAAATATTAAAGACGCTTTATATTAGATATTTCGGATTATTAACTATAGGAGAGCTATAACCAGAAAATAATAGTGAGTTTCTCATCTCCGTGTCATAGATTCTGCAACGGCACGAATATGGCGTTCACAACCAGCAGTTGGCGACGTCTCGGACACACTCGCACCGGCTGACACATTATCCGCCGCTGATATGGACGCGCTCATCAGCTACTCTCAACCTGCCGTCGCCGACGACATGCTGCTTAATACACCCACGTCTGGCGCTCTCCCTCCGCTAGTTCGGCGCATGACGCGCCTTTGGTTACGTGTTGACGAGGCCACGGTGCTTCGTACGCTTGGCGAAGTATTACATCAACGAGGCTACGTGTGGCGTCGCCTGCATCCGCGACTAGTAAGTTAGCGTCTGTATAACCCAGTAAAATAATTAGCAAATAATTATGTAGTTTGAATAATAATAACAATAGATAAAAGACAAAGGAATTAAATAATTATACAGAACATAAATAAATAGGAAAACAAACTTCTAAGTATAGTTTGATATTATATGGCAATTATTAGTTCACCATCAATGTGAGCCAGCAGTATGGTTTTATTGTTAATATTACTCAATTGTCTACCTATAGAATGTAACAGACTAAGGACAATAAATAAAAAATCAAAAGCATATTCGTGTGGCTAGTTTTCGTTCAGCAGGCCAATGTCATTCTACTTTTATGCCCCGCATATTAATTGTATTAGTTTTTAGTAAAGTATAATAGCCATTATTGTTTGTCAACAGCTAGCAATCGAGTGTGGTGCAGAGCTCAAGATCCGCGCATGGGCGACTCGGTGTGGAACTTCCGTTGACTCGGCGCGTACTATGTTAGAATTCCGACGATCTCGCGGCTGCGGCCTGCAGTTCAAGCGTCGCTACCTCGAACTACGAGACGCTCTGCGTCATTTGGAGGCACCTCCGCCTAACTCACATTATGAATTCTGTGAAGGCGATGTTGACATGGACTCATGACGAATGTAAACATTTTTCCCATTTGACCTTGAGGGATCTGCCATTACTGAGGACGCACACCCTGTGTGTAAAAAAACTCGATAGTGAAAAAATAGATCTGATTTTGATAATCTGGTAGATATGGAATTGGGTTATTCTAACCAGAGCGCTATTCATCTTCGGTGTACTACCGCAGTTTTAACATGGACAAACCATAAATAGGAAATCTGAAATGATTGTGATGAAAGAGACTAACTTATAACCTGTCATTATCATAGGCAGTGGGACCACATCTGCATACCCATTGGAGCTGCTTTGATACATACGTACTTCATATGGGTTTTGCTCAAGAAAAGACTTATAGTTATGTAGATATTTTTATTAAGTTTTTTCGTTACTTCTTGTTTTGAATAAAATTTAAAATTTTTGTGATCAACATTTTATTAATTAAATAAATTTGGTTTCTTACTATCTAATGGATTTATTTCATAGATGTTTCCAGTCCCTCTTCCTTTCGTTTTTTGTGCATTTTGTGATTTAGTAATATGAGCAATTTGTGGTTAATGACTTTAATATGGATATACCAGAATTTTGAAATTGTCAAAAGTTAAGGTTGATATTTAAAATTTTTGTTATTGCCAGTTTGTGCTTTTTGCTTCGGAGATTGAATACATGTTATAACTTATTTCTATATAGACTTTTCTAATAATCTAAAATAAATGCACTTGGTATGTTATGGTTAAACTATATTCATCAAGCAACGGGACATAGATGTACCAAAATGATCTAACTTTGCAACTGTTAAAAAGATTAAGTTAATTAATTTGATTATTAAGTTTTCCGATTCCAAAAAAAAAGCAGGAAAGTGATCTTTGTTGCTACTATAACGCAACAACGATGTGAAAAACTATTTATTGTTACAGTCTTATTCCTGATTTCGATATTAATAATGAGATGTGACAAAAAAAGAAACTTGCCACTAAAAGATTTATCTATATGATGTTTTTATAGACCTCTTCTGTTGTATTTTATTTTAAAACTCATAGGAATCTGCTGGTATATACCAAAGAGAATATGACCACTACGTCTAGTATATCTTTAAAATAATATTAGCGAGGGTTGAACACAAATGTAATTTACGTCGGATTCTTGGAAGAGGAAGTATTTTGTCCATGTTGAAGGTGGGGCGGGGCATTCCATATTTCGTATCGCTTTTCATGATAAAATTCCTTTCGCCAACTGTAAATGCTCTACGTTTGTATAAGTAGGTATATAGGTATATATATATATGATAATATTTCAATTTTGATCTGGGCTGTTAACAGTGATTGTATAAAATTGTTTCGTGTATTCATTTTGTTCTATTAATCGGAAAGGACAATGTCATTTTTCGCACTGTACGATAGAAGCATCGGGGACATTCATGATAATTATTAGTATTTTTTTAAAATATAAATTGCATATACTAGCTGCGTGACATGCAATGTAACGGCGGAGCAGGGGGGGCTAAGAATCCTTGGTCGCGATCCGGCTACCATAAACGACTTCTGGCCCTGGAAACGGTATCCAGGAGATGCAGGTTCAAATCCTGCTCCTGACTTATTTTCGATTTCACATTTTTCACTTTATGTTTAATGTAAACTATAACAGTTTATAATAATCTATATCATTTCATAAGATGACATCCTCTATTTACAAGACTAAGAATATTTACCTACGCTAATAATTACCTTATGAATATTTACCCTCAATACACCCCACTACTACTCATTTTGATTTTTAAGATTTTGTTAGGCTAGTGGTTTTGCCAAAGCCTTATATAAATTAAAAAAAAAGTGACGAATGCTTCTCCGTCCCGAGTGGTTACGAGTCGCGGCGAAAACGCACGAGTCGAACGACACACCAACTAAATACTAATATTAGTAACTAATTATAAATACTAATGTCAGACCTTTTTGTATAAGTTTCGACTTTAAAGTAATGAATTATGAATATAGTCTTGCTTGCATCGTTTGATAAATGATTCTCAAGGCGAATAGTAGCGAAACTCACTGTTCATGTTCACGATATAGTGAATATGGCATATTAGCAATACGCCCGTATTAGCATATCAGATTGAGTCGGATTACTGATACATGAATACATCCAATATCACTAATATCTTAAATGCATATGAATATATCGGTTACATCTTTAGTAGCGAACGGTTAGTAGGCAAAATTAGTATTAGTCATTAGTAGTAAGTAGTTGTTTGAGGCTATTCCTTACATTAGTAAGTAGCAAATTAGTTACTACTAATCTTAATGTATATTCGAATTATTCGAATGGTTACCAAAGTCGAATGATTAGTAATAGTATCATTCATAATCGCGCATCTTTAGTCTCGAGCTGTCATCAGCTGTCAGCGATGCATATGAGTAAGTTCGGTAAGTTCACGTTGCTTAAATCGAGACTTGGCACGAAAGTTGCTCTACTTAATAAAAAAAAATGTCATGAAAATTTAAATGTACCATTCGATTTCTATCAGTATTACATTTTGTGAAACTCTCAGAAAACATATATGACGTTATTTAGATATTTTTATATATATTTTTAGCATTTGATATGCTTAACACTATACATTAAACACAAAGTGAAAAATTATGGCTGAATTGGCAAAGCATCTGGACGGTATCCAGGAGATGCGGGTTCAAATCCTGCTCAAGACTGTTATTTTCGATTTCACATTTTTCACTTTGTGTTTAATGTATAGTGTTAAGCATATCAAATGCTAAAAATATCTAATTATTTACAGGGTTTGCGTCATTATTAGGTAAAAATATTATTATTATATTTTTATTGCCAACGGTGGCAGACGAGCAAACGGCCCACCTGATGGTAAGTGGTAACCGTCGCTCATGGACTTTGGCAATACCAGGGGTACAGCCAAGCCGCCGCCTACCGTGAGTAAAGTGCTCTTCTCAAACCTCGTTTAAAGAAGGACATGTCGTAGCGCTGGGGGAACACCGCAGCAGGAAGATCATTCCAGAGCATACACGCACGTGGTAGAAAAGAGCGCTGGAAACGAACCGTCTTGGATGAGTTCGTTTCCAGGCGGTGTGGATGAACCCTACTACGACGTCTCGTGGTCCGGTGGTAAAAAGGGGATGTTGGTACCACCTCAAACAGTTCCTCAGAGCACTCTCCATTGAAGAGTCGATAGAGCACACAAAGAGACCCAAAGTCTCTCCGCCGCCCCAACGACTCCAGTTCATCCGTGAGATTGGGATCGTCGACAATTCGAACAGCACGCCTTTGCAGGGAGTCAAGTGGGTCGAGTTGGTATTTTGGTGTGCCTGCCCAGAGATGTGAGCAGTACTCCACGTGCGGCCGGACTTGTGCCTTATAAAGTGCAAGTCTCTGCCTCGGTGTGAAGTACCGCTTGGCTCTGTTCAGGACGCCCAGTTTTTTGCTTGCCAATTCGGCTTGGTCCTCCAAATGACTCCTGAATTAGACTTTGCTTGAAATATCGATGCCGAGGATCTCAATACTATCGGAGATTGGGAGAGTTACTCCTTGGAACTGTGGCGCCACGACAAATGCGTCCTTCTTTGCAGTGAACGCGCAAACCTGTGTCATCGTAGGGTTGAATTGAACCAAGTTGTTATCTCCCCATTCCAAGGCCCGCCCTAGAGAGCTCTCGACTTCGGACACAAGTTGTGCCGTCTCTCCTCCAGCATGTTCCGAGGAACTTTCTGATGGCCGGCATATCACCCGTACTGTCATCCGCATAGCAACGCATATTCTCTATCGAGAGCATGTCATTGATGTGCAGGATGAACAGCGTCGGGGAGAGCACCGAGCATTGTGGTACGCCAGCATTAACCTCCATGGTATCGGAGCAGCAGCCGTCTACTACGACTTTGATGCTCCGACCCCGCAGCTGGCGATCCATTTGCAGAGTCCCTCGGGGATTCCATAAGATGGTAGCTTCGACAGAAGGGCCCTATGCCAGACCCTATCGAACACCTTCGCGATGTCCAGGCTAACTGCTAGCGCCTCACCCCCACTCTCCAAGGCCTCAGACCAACGCTGTGTAAGATATACAAGAAGATCACCAGCGGACCGACCGTGACGAAAGCCACTGATCAGCTGGTGATCCTCTAAGTACTGCAGGAGCCGGTGGTTAATAACCTTCTCCAAGACCTTACAAGGGCATACGTTCGAAGAACCACCGCAGGGATGCCATCCGGCCCACTCGACTTATGGACGTCCAGCAGCCGCAGCTCCCGCCTGACCGCACGCTGCGTGATGCGGATTTCAGGCAGTGAGCTTTCACACCGTGTGATGGTAGGTGGTGCGGCCGCTCCGGCGTCCAAAGTTAAATTGTAGGCAAAGAGTTGGCCCAGTAGGTCGGCTTTCTCCTTTACGCTATGGGCCATATTGCCATCCTGTTTCTGCAGTGGAGGAAAATTAGACTGGCAGAAGTTGCCCTGTGCTGCCTTGGCAAGCGACCAGAAATTACGACTCCCAGTGGGATATCTCACAAGCCGCTCGCCAATTCTGGCAACGTGTTCTGCCTTGGCTTCGGCAATGGCCCTCTTGTTGGACCTGGAAGCAGCAATAAATTATCGCTTCTCCTCTTTGGTGTTCGGATTCCGACTATTCCTGGCCCTATTCCAGGCCAGGTATGCGGACTGCTTCTGGCGTGCAGCCTCCCTACAGGCTTTGTTGAACCAGGAGCGGCTGCGACCGCCGACCGGTATTTTGGTGTTGGGGATGAATGATTTCATCCCCATGAGCACCGCTTCCGTGACGCAGTCCGCATAGATGTCAGGGTCCTTAGAGGAGAAGCATAGCTGCTTCCAAGGGTAGGATGCGAAGAACTCGCGAAGTCCATCCCAATCTGCTGACTTGTATTGCTAGACTCGGCGAGAACCAGAGGCAAAAAAGCGACTAGGGCTCGCAACGGGGGCTGTGCTACGAACCAGGCAGTGGTCAGATGATCCCAGAGGAGCATCAACCACCACCCGGTATCCGTGTGCATTTGTGATCAGCAGAAGGTCTAACAAGGAGGACTCATGACTCTCAATATCTGGGGCACGGGTAGGTTGTGTGAGCAGTTGTGAGAGACCATAGGCCGATGCCATATTGAAGAGTTGCCGACCCGGGAGGTCAGTGGTCCGGGACCCCAACCACTCTTAGTGGTGAGCATTAAAGTCACCTAGAACCACCACCTCCGCAGATGGATACTGCTCCAATATTTTGTCAATCCCCCTTTCGACGTTCTCAAAGATGTGAGTTGACCCCAAATCACTGCCATGGGACCTGTACAGGCACGCATAGATGCGGATAGTCCACCTAAATTCTACGCGTAACCACAGAATGGACAGGTCACCAAGTTCGAGGCCCCGCACGCACACCCCGGCTTTACGATGGAATGAGTGCTCCAATTCGTAACTGGGGTATTTGAGGTACGATATGTCATCCGGGGCGCCTATCTGCGTCTCCGTCAAAAAGAGCAGGGCAGGCCGCGCCGTCTCAAGATGATGGTCGAGATTACTGTGTAAGCCCTTGATGTTGCAAAACTCCACATTGAGTGTGGATAAGGAGCTGACACGAAGCGCGGAAGGGCCCCCGGTGCACCCCCGCGAGCAACTGTTGAATCCACACCGGTCTCCCACTCCGGCACGACAGCTACTCAACGGGATTTTCGCCGGTTGGCGGGACAGCCTCCCAGCGTAGGATGTCCCCGGGTTCGGGTCCCCTACTGGCTGGCAGGTGGCCGACGAACCATTCCCACCGGGTCGCCCTGAACCCCATGCCAGCCCCTCACGCCCAACCTCCCAACTACGACCCTATCAACGCCCGAGTTCCAAGCATTGCCAAGACCCACCACGCACTCAGGAGAGGGAAATGGGAAAGGGACGGCAATCTCCCGCTACAACCAAAACACACCGAAGCGTTTCACGGTCGGTCACACGGAAGACGGTGGTACAGACCCGCTCGGGCCTGATAACAAGTGAGTAATCCCACCTGGTAACAGAACCCTACCACCAGTAATGCAATAGGTGAAAATTTGCTTACTACCCTTAGTCGCCTCTTACGACACCCGTGGGCAAGGATTGGGGTGGTGACACTTGTATTCTTAGACCGTCACCACACGGAAATAAAAAAAAAATTGTAAAATTAAGAAATTAAGTTTACCTGGTCGGTATAATGTATGAAAATACTTCCGACAGATGGCGCTGCCGTCACCTAAAGACGTTAAGTATGAATGTGTTATCGAAATTAGCAGTCAGGAGCAATTGTCACGATGGCTGAATTGGCAAAGCATCTGGACGGTATCAAGGAGATGCGGGTTCAAATCCTGCTCGTGACTGTTATTTTCGATTTCACATTTTTCACTTCGTGTTTAATGTATAGTTTTGAGCATATCAAATGCTAAAAATATATATAAAAATATCTAAATATTTATAGGGTTTGCGTCATTATAAGGTAAAAAATCTTAATTGTAAAATTGCCTCGGTGGTGTAGCGGTAGTGTATGCGACTGCTAATCATGAGGTCTTGGGTTCGATCCCCGGGTCGGGCAACGTTATTGAGCTTTTTCCTAAAAAGAAAAATTCTTAGTAACAGCCCGGAGTTTGGAAATGTGCCCGGTAGACGTCAATAGGCTCGCCCGCTATTACGTGGGACTTAAACATAGCTGGCGAGTCGTGGATGTGTAATACACCTCTGCCTACCCCTTTGGGAATACAGGCGTGATGCTATGTAAAATTAAGTTTACCTGGTCGGTATAATGTATGAAAATACTTCCGACAGATGGCGCAGGCGTCACCTAAAGAGGTTAAGTATGAATGTGTTGTTAAAATTAGCAGTCAGGAGCAATTGTCACGATGGCTGAATTGGCAAAGCATCTGGACGGTATCCAGGAGATGCGGGTTCAAATCCTGCTCGTGACTGTTATTTACGATTTTACATTTTTCATGTTGTGTTTAATATATATCGTTATCACGTAAAATTATCGTCCGTAAACCGACTTTACCGACAACCATATAGTTTTTTTATTATACTATTAATATTTGTAATTGCTCCCTTAACATGGTAATATTACACTGTATTAACTAATAATAACATACAATACCCACATTGAACGACAACAAAAAATATGAATTATTTTTAAATAAAAAAAATCCGCCTACAAAAGACACCCAGCAAATAAAACGGAAAAAATAATTGGTAGACTTCAAACACATCAGTAGGTGTCTAACACAGATATCGTATGTAATTTATTGTTTGCTTTTTAGTGTCTTTCTATAAAATAGGCCAGAGTAGGTGGTACACGATGGGGAGGCATTCCTTGGGTGCATCTCGTATGAGAAAGCATCGAGCGCAGGAGCGCAGTAGAGAGAGAAATAAAGCATAGTAAAAAAACATACAGTCGAATTGAGAGCCTCCTCCTTTTTGAAGTCGGTTAATAATATTAAAGTAGAACATCTTCCTAGTTAATCGTATCTCTCTGTCATGATTTTATTTATTCGATGTGTGCGTGCGTAATAGGCAATTGGGTGAAACGGAGTAGTTCTTAGTCTGAGAACGGAGGTGAAACGATATAAACTTGCATTGAAAAGAGAGTGGGGCGCGTCTTCGTGGATGGCACTATCTATAAATGTTACAGACTTAGATAAAAAACCTATACATGTAGCCATCGCGTGGCCACTCATGAGACAGCAATATTACACTTCAGTGTGGCTATTACGTACAATTCGCAAAATAAATGTGGCAAAAATTAAATGAAGATCACGTTATACTTTAACCACTATCTGAATAAATCACTAATTGATTAATACATTAATATCGATCACTTATTATCCTAATTAATATTGTGAATGCAAAATTATGTGAGAGTTTAGAGATAATAAACTCTCACAAAATTTTGACGTAACTATTAAAAAAAAATCATAGCATCATGCCTGTATTCCCCGAAGGGGTAGGCAGGGGTGTATTATACACCTACGACTCGCCAGCTATGTTTAAGTCCCACGTAATAGGGGGCGAGCCTATTGACGTCTACCGGGCACATTTCCAAACTCCGGGCTGCTACTGAGAATTTTTCTTATTTTTTTTTTACGAAAAATCTCAATAGCACTGGCCGACTCGGGGATCGAACCCGAGACCTCATGATCAGCAGTCGCTTACACAGAGTCGAGAGTCGCTTACAGAGGCAGTTAAAAAAAGGTTTTATTTTATATGTTCAACACTAATTCTGCAATATCACGTAGTTATTAGTAAATGTATTATAGCGATTTCACATCAGATATTGTAATAAATAAAATTTATATTTTTTTTATTCTTTATTTAGTTTCAGGACTTTTATCGAACATGGATATGCCAGTCCCATTGTACTCTTCTTGACTAATAACAATCTTAACCTAATCTAATCTAAGCAGCAGGGAGGAGCTGCTGAGAAGCAACCTCCATCTCATATACCCTTCTTGCAGCAACTGAGGCGGGTTCTGCCAGAATGGATTGGAAAATACCCACATTGCTTCTAATCAGCCCAAACTCTCTAAGCAACGCTTCCCTATGACTCCGGTTCCTATCACATTCCACTAACAAACGATGCACGTCCTCCACCGCATCACATATCTCACATTTGGGTGAGGTGTATTTTTTTAACAGAAACGCCATACTTTGCCGATGGATAGTGACCGGAACGGAGTCTGAAAGCAATTTTGAAATATTGCCTGTTAATTATGAAATCTCCGGACGATGGGCTACGAAAGATTGAGCACTGTATGGTTTTATACCAAATAGCCTTTTCTCTTGATCTTAAATCAAAATATTCCTGCCATATATCCCAGAATTTCCTTTTGTATCTAGGGATTACTTCGCTGTAATGAGGAAATATTTCATAGTATGTCCCACTCGAAGATGCTGATTTAGCAAGTTGGTCTGCCTTTGGGTTACCCCTAATTCCGATATATCCTGGGATCCATTGCAGTCTCAAAGACACTCCCCTCGATTGCAAGTCGTAGATCTTTTTCAATACTTCATAGGCTATCGGTAAAATTTCCGCCATTTGTAAGAAAAGGATTATAAAATAAATGCAGCTCGACCATTGGTACTCTTTGACTCATCAATAAATATTGTGTGCCAACCATTATATTTTTCTTGCAACATCCGTCTGGTGACGGACTAATAATACAAGTGTCACATCCTTTCCCGCGGGACGAATTTAGTGAAATTCAAATAAAGTTTGTTTATCTGACATATTTTTATAGATTTTGTACGGTAACCTTTTTTAGTCACTGTAACTATAGGAACAATGTGTAATTATTATTATTATTTATTATTATAATCAGGGGTGAAAGTCTGCATTTTAATAAATTTATTTGAAACGGCATTTTTTCAAGCACAAAACACGAAACCTAATTTTCCTTTTAATGGTATCCCTGTAGTCATGGTGATTAAGTTGTATGGCGAACTTTTTGAAAATTCGCCAGTTGAAAAACCTGCATGTCATATGAGACAGGAAGATACGATACTTCTCTCAATTTTCTTAGCGTATTTCGTATATGCCCGTCTCAATTCTACACTTCCTTCCTTTTTTTTTATGTATCATGGCTACATCTATAGGTTATTTATCTAAGGTTACAGAGTTTCTGAATACGTAATTGACGTTTCAATAACCATGATTTATTATTGTTAATTTGTTTAAGGTATTGGCAGAACCATCAGCCTAACAGTAACTTATAAACATCGTTATTCTCTAATCACACGTAAGTTTAATTCATAAAACAAGTCGTAGTCGAAGTCAGTCATATAAAAATAATCAGTCAAGTCAAAGTCCCGCTCCAATAAGACGATGGCGACCTTACTGAAGCTTCTATGCAGTTTTGGAGACAACAGGAAAAAACGTTGTGCTGCACTACATCACTTGCCAACACTTATGCACATACACAAATAGTTAATAAGCAAAAGGCCACCACTTTTACACATTAATACTTGAAATAACACAAGTTTAGGAAAATAATGCAGAGCGACGACATGATTTTCTTCGTGTTCCCGCCAAAACTTCAATAACTATGAAATAGATAAGCAGTTTCGCTATTTGCCGTTTTTACGTCTGTATTTTCGATTTATTCATGATCTTTCACAAAGCCAAAGTTTAAACAAAAAAATATATTTATCAATTCATTAAAATTAAAAAAAAACTTGACATAGGCGAAATCATCGGGACCGCCAGAATGAAGAATTGAATTGAACCACAAAACATAATAATTTTTTTTTCTTACATTTCTCTTCAGATATATCCTGTGAGTTTATTCCATTTTTTTCGTAACAATTTCCAAGAACCCATCATTCGTCAAACGTTTTATTAAGGTTAAATATTATTACTTAAAAGTGAAAAATGAATAAAAAAATAAATAAATCCTTAGTGAAGTGAATAATTATAACCGTCCTAAAACAAATTTCGTTAGCGCGACATCAATCCACATAGAGATAAGAAAGGAATTCATAACATAAACAAACGCCGGACAACGCAGCTTCCTAGCGTATTCTTAGAATTATTTTATTATACTAACCAATATTGTACCCCAGCGTACTAACATACATTTATATTAATTTTAAACTTGTTGTATTTAATATGTCTCTTTAGCTACTTTTTTATAAAATAAAATATGTCAAAACCAAATTCCAAGGATATTACAGAGGAAATTCCTCTAGCCGTTGTATTAAAATGTATAAAACCCTTCGATGGGAATAGAGAAAATTTAACAGCATTTCTAAGAAATTGTGATAGCGCAATATCACTAGCATCCCAGTTGCAAGAGCATGTTGTGTTTAAATTCATCCTTAGCCAATTAGAAGGCAAAGCAGAAACGGCATGTTTAATCAAAGATTTCGATAGTTGGCTTTCTCTAAAAGATTTCCTTAAAACTCAATTTGGAGAACGGTATAAAGACCGAAACTCGAGGTCATCATACTCTGAGAGTCAAGCAACAGGGTAACCAGCCCCAAACACTAGACTCGCCATCGCCAATATCTCCAAAACCTGTAAAAGAAAACATAGAGTATAAAATATATGAATTCACTTCAAACACATCAAACAAATACTTACCATATATTAAAGTGAATTCCCCAGTATCTTCCAATGAATTATCTCTTCTTGTTGACACCGGTGCATCTATTAGTTTAATAAAAAAATCCGCTATTACCGATATGCCTCTAATCAACGAATCAATTAAATTTAAAATTAAAGGCATAGACTCACCTAAATATAGTCCTACTTTTACATTGGGACAGATCCCCATTTCTATTTTAACCCATAACGAAAATCATGATGACTGTAAGCATGAGTGCTTGGGGTTGAGACCCATATATTTAATTTAATTGATAAAATTAACCTACCTTATGAAGATATTATAGGTAATGATATTTTTAATAATATGAACAGCCAAATAAATTATGATAAAGGCCTATTAAATCTTAAAGATATGAGATTTACAATGCACTTTAACGATCCAATTTACACCATTGCACCACGCAGTGAAACTGTAATTAAATGTACAGTCTTAAACCCTGAAATTATAGAAGGGTTAATATTTGATCAACATATATCCGAAAGTTTACTAGTAGCAAACTGCATTGCCCAAGTAAAAATTAATAATCGAGTAAATATATCCGTCGTTAACGCGTCTGAAAATTTCGTGACAATTAATTCTAATCTTAAATTGAGACTTGAACCATTCGTAACTAATTCTTCAGTCCCAGTAGGAACCATACCTGAACTTCATACAAGAGCGCACAGAAGCAGTGTAAAACTTCTCCGCACATCCCATCTTAACTCAGAGGAAACTGACGCTCTCTATTCTATTTCTTCCTAATATTCAGATATTTTCCACTCCATACCATCTTGTACCGAAGCTCTTCAACATGAAATTAAAACTACCTTGGATACTCCAATTCACGTAAAAACGTACAGAATTCCTGAGTGTCATAAAAAAGAGGTAGAATCTCAAATAGACAAAATGCTTAAACAAGGTATCGTAAAACCTTCAACATCTCCCTGGTTTTCACCAATTTGGGTAGTGCCAAAGAAGCTTGACGCCTCTGGTGAATAGAAATGGCGTGTAGTTATAGACTACTGCAAATTAAATGACATAACCGTTGGTGACTCCTATCCTATCCCCAATATATCGGAAATCTTAGACCAATTAGGTAAATTTAAATATTTTAGTACACTAGATTTAGCATCCGGTTTTCATCAAATTAAAATGTCCATTAATGATTCTCCCAAAACCGCATTCTCAGTCCCCACAGGACACTACAAATCCACTCGCATGCCATTTGGATTGAAAAATGCTCCATCTACATTTCAAAGCTTAATGAACTCTGCACTATCTGGTCTTCAAGGTATACAATGCTTTGTTTACCTAGATGACATTGTAATTCACTCATTTGATATTGCTACACACGTTAATAACCTATGTAGCGTATTCCGTAAACTCCGCCAGTTTGGATTAAAATTACAACCTGACAAGTGTGATTTTTTAAGAAAAGAAGTGTCCTATCTTGGACACTTAATAACAGATAAAGATGTAAAGCCAAACCCCGACAAGTTAAAAGCAGTTCACGAATTTCCTATTCCAAAATCACCCAGAGATATTAAATCATTTCTAGGTTTTGTTTCTTATTATAGAAGATTCATCCCCGATTTCTCTAACATAGCTAAACCCTTAACTAATCTATTAAAGAAAAATGTAGAATTCGCGTGGCTTAACGAGCACCAACTATCCTTTAAAACTCTCAAAAGCAAACTAACTTGAGCTCCTTTACTAGCGTATCCCGACTTCTCCAGGCCATTGCTTTTAACCTCTGATGCATCTAATTATGCTATTAGTGCTATCCTATCTCAAGGCGAAATAGGCAAAGCATATGCCTCTCGTACGCTCGATAAAAATGTATGTAATTACAGCACAAGCGAAAAAGAACTATTGGCAATTATCTTTGGTTGTAAAACTTTACGTCCATACCTTTATGGTAAAAAATTCACCATAATTACTGACCATCGCCCCTTACGAAGGCTCTTTAATCACTCTGATCCTAGTAGCAAACTCCAGAGATGGAGATTAAAATTAGAAGAATATGAATATGAAATAGTGTATCGTAAAGGAAAATTAAACAGTGCTGCAGATGAATTATCCCGCTATCCTCCTATAAAACATGTGAATCCTATAGAACCTATCCCTAGCGCACATCCACATAAGATCCATACTTACCTGAATCTAATGAGTCATCTAACCTAAATAACCGCACAAATGTCTCTCCCGATGACTTGATTCAACTCGAAGATCTCATAGATCCTGCCAATATACTGCAAGGTTTACCTGAACCAGGAAACCTAGACAATCTAGATGACATAGTAAACCAAAACTTACCTTTACCTCCCACTAACAGATCTAATCTTCCATCCCCGTTGGTCATCCCAGATCCTATAACCTCTAATATCTTAGATGGTAATTATTCAGATTTCCTTAAGACTTCTTCAAGAAATTTTAATAGTAACACAGTCATAATATACCATAATGAGTTTGATTAAAACTACCCAGAAACATATCCTCGTCCCCACATCTATAGATATGGACGAATCTATCCCGTACATACAAGAAATAACGTCAAACATCCCCAACCAAAATGAGTTCGCATTACTAGAGAGATCCCTCCATTCTTTCCTTAAGCACGAAATTGAAAATAAAACTTATTACTTCCTTTTTACTAAACTTAACCATTTTGATACGTGCACTTACGAAGTTATCTATAAATGCGTTAAATCTATTAGAAATGAACTAAAACTTACCTTCCTAGGCGAAAGTAGTCCTGAAGTAGCAATATCCGACTTTAGTAATCCGTTTGATACACATCAATATATTAAATTATATAACATAATCCTATATTTATTCCACAATTCAAACATAACTGTACACATATTATATAAAAACACCATAATATACCCATCATTAAGCGAAATACCCAAAACCATGAAAGAAAATCATGACATACCCATAGCTGGTCATCTTGGATCTTCCAGAATGTTTAAACGCATTCAAGAAAAATACTTCTGGAAAAATATGCGCACTGACATTCAAAATTACCTAAATAAATTCACACAATGCCAAACAAATAAAGCGCTTAGAAAAATCAACCGTACTCCTACGCAAATTACATCACTCTCCACACGTCCATTTGAACGAATAGCTCTTGACGTGGTAGGACCATTACCAGAAGCGGGTGAACAAAAGTTTAGATTCATATTAATACTCCTAGACGACCTTACCAAGTTTTTAGTAGCCTATTCCATAATCAATGTCTCAGCAGAAAACACATGCGATAGCCTGGTACACTTCATCACACTATTCGGTATACCTAAAACAATCCTAACTGATCAAGGTAGCAATTTTACCGCCGAGCTGTTCAAACAAACCTGCAATATGCTAAAAATCAAACAGTTATGGTCTACTCCATACCACCCCCAGACTCAAGGTGCTCTCGAAAGAAGCCACTCCACCTTGAAAGAATATTTAAAATCTTACGTAAATGAAGAACAGAATAACTGGTCCCAATTTGTATATACAGCTATGCTAGCCTACAACACAGCTATCCACACGACAACGCAATACTCCCCTTATGACTATCTGTTTGGACTCAAACCCTATATACCTAATTCAATTTACGACGAAACATCAGGTGCTACTTACCCTGAATATGTCCGTACACTCCAGAACAGACTCAAATACACACGCTCAAAAGCAATGGAACACATACAAAGATCTAAACTAAATTCTAAGAGTCACTATGATCAACGTACTTGTCCAATAACGTATAAAATAGGTGACCTAGTTTACTTGAAAATTCCAGGGGTGGAGGACAATTCACTTAAAACCAGGACGCAGTAATATTTTTAAAGTGAAAACTTCTTTTAGCGCGGTACGCATATTTTTAGATGAGATAAAATCTCTGGACTCGCGACGCCATTACGAGACGCAGCTACAAAGTGTGCATTGGAAATTAATTATTAGAGTACTAATGAAACGACCCGAACCCATCAAGTTTATTTTCGTCTTAAGGAGTACTTTGTCAAGTTATGATCATTTTATTTTTGTTAATGCCTGAATGAAGAATTTTGATTTACAAGTTTTAATTTAAGATCGAACAATTAATTTGGATACCTAAAAATAACAACTGTTTGTTTATAATTTTAAGTTTTCACTTCTGTCGGCAGTCCTTAGACTGCTTTGATTTTTTTTTATTGCATGGGGTGGCAGACGAGCCACGGCCCATCTGATGGTAAATAGTAACCGTCACTCATGGACTCGACTATACCGACAGTATTGTCAAAGCCGCTGCTCACCATTTCATTTCACCGATATGAAATGAAAGAATAAACGGCTATCTCCTGCTACAGCCAAAACGCAACGATGTGCTTTATGGCCGGTCACACGGGAGATGGTGGTACCAAGTACCACCCGCTCAGGCCCGATACCAAGTGAGTACTCTCACTTGGTACCCAGCCCTACCACCAGTCATGCAATGGATGATAAATGCTTAATTCTCTTAGTCGTCTCATACGACACCCGTGGGAAAGAATGGGGTGGTGACACTTGTTATCTTAGTCCGTCATCACACGGACAAGAATACGAATAATATAATATACATAGATAGCATCACGCCTGTATTCCCCGAAGGCGTAGGCAGAGGTGTATTACACACCCACGAGTCGCCAGCTATGTTTAAGTCCCACGTAATAGGGGGCGAGCCTATTGACGTCTACCGGGCACTTTTCCAAACTCCGGGCTGCTACTGAGAATTTTTCTTTTTAGGAATAAGCTCAATAACATTTTGCCCAACTTTACTTACTTAATAATAAAGGATAGCAATAATCTATACAAATAAATAAAATTGAAGTGTCTGTTTGCAAACAACTTTTTATTAAATATATACGAGAGTATATTACGCTACCTATAACACATTACCAATTTTTTAAGATTTTATTTCTCAGTCCGTCTGTCTGAAGCAATTTGATGACGGGACTGTCACTAGCAGATAGCTGTTGTTACAAGGAGTAACTTAGGATACTATTATTTTGGAAAAATAATTAGGGTACCGCCATGGACGTATTAAAGGAACGGACAGCGCCTCGCTAAGACAAAATTGAGGATACGTAATGGCGGCGGCTATCTATGTGTGAATGAATTTAGGGTTGCCATGTTGGCCAAATTTACCCTTTTTATTATACATATTAAAAAAAAACAGGTTGCCAGATAAATTTATTGGAAATGTATATGAAATATACCTTACTATTTCAAAAGTTTAATAGTGCAAAAAAACACAATTTTACTGTATTTATTAAAAATTTAAAATAAATCTTCGGCAGATAATGGGTAATAAAGGATAACATAATTATGTCGATAAAACGGGATTAACTTGCATGTTTGTCGGAACTACAGTGGCCAAGGTGTCTTTACTGCTTTGACAATTAATGTGTTTCCGAGGAATCCGACGCAGTTGTAATCGGTAGAGTTATTGTTCTAGCGCAGATGGGGTTCACAGAATTAAAACTGGAAACTATTGCTCTTTTTTGAGGTGAGCGGAATACACAAAGCTTATTGTTTTAAACAGTTTTATGTTATCTATATGGGCCGCTACAGTTTCTTATTGTAAGCAGATATATTATATTATTATTAAAATAGAATATTTTGAAGCGTGGCTAAAGGTAATTTTGATGATTTTGTTTTGGTATTAGATAACGCTTCTTACCAGTCCCATAAGGTAGAATAAAACTGCCACTACAGGGTAGCGTAAGGCCCAGTTCAAAAGTGGCTAAACTCAAAGAATGTAAACAATTAATAAATTAATACACTGATTAAAGCAGAATTACTGTAAATCTTTACAAAAGTAAAGACTTATTATCAAAATATGTAGTTGAGGAGTTCACTGTCGAGTATGGTGTCAACATCTCAAAAGACTTCCTTAGCACTGTAAATCAAATCCCATATAACTAGCATGGGCACAGGTAAAGGGGCGTGGCGCAAGAAATAACAAATATTTTAAAATGGATGAAATTAAAGAATTATTTACTGAGGGCTATAGTTGTTGACTCTGCAATGGTAGTTGAGATATATCGAGTATGTTATTATACTTAAAGTAACGTAATAAAATGATGCTACTCATTCCCCTTATTGATAATGTAACAGAAAGATTCTTAGTAAATGTAGATTCTGAAAGTAATATTTCAGAAATAAATTGTGTTTAAGAAAGTTCGGCTTTTATTTTTTTCCATTTTGACTAAAATTATAATAAGCAGACAAATAGGCATTTACGGTGGGCATCTATCACCTTATTTTAAGTCGCTTTCGTTAAATGCGATTTTCTTATGAACATAAATAACACTCGCAAATGCAATTTTATTACGTTACTGGCCTTTCCTCGCAGCTCCGGCGCAGCCAAAAGTTAGTTTTTGGGTTATATCTCAGCTTCCCGATAAAGTAGCGTATAAAATGTATACCAGTTGTTAAGTGTAATCAAGAGCTATCAAATAAAAAGTTGCATCAAAATCTGTTCAGCAGTTTTTACGTGATGCGCGAACAAACAAACAGATAAACAGACAAAAAATTAAAAAAAATCGTTTTGTGTTTAGATACGCTTATATAGTCTATTACAGTCATTTTTTCTAAAATATCTCAAATGTACAGACAGCTATGTTACAGCTTCATAATAGTATAGAAAACATATTAAAATAGATATGATTACTTTAATTTAGATTTTGTAAATGCTACAATAATAAATTCATGCTACTTATACTACTGACCAACGCAAATACAAATTAATAAACCATCAGAAAATTTATTATAATAAAAAAAAATATTAATTATGTGTTTTCGATAACTCAGACTACAGCAACACTATTAATGATACGTGGCAATCAAATATCATTTTAGTTTACAAAATAAAAAATCAAAGTATAGTAATTTAACCTAAACAAATAGTACCTCATAAATATAAACTATAAAATTCCCTTATTTCGGGTAATTTCCACTAGCGAATATGAGCAATACTGGACTCACCAGAACAAAATAATTCATTGTGATGAATTATTTTGTTCTGGTGAATTAATATAAATTTTAATGTATAAAATCGGAAACTAAGTGATTAAATTATTCGTTTATATATGAAACGTGACTCCTGGATTTTTTTTCTTTTGGTCACTACGGTTTTTACACCATTTCACTACACAAGACATGCTGTATTTTAATATTTTTTTGCAGCGTAGACGTACCGGCTATGTTAACAGTTGCCCGCGCAATGGCCGATTAACGTGTGAATGTGTGCGTGTCGGCATGTACGTACAGCGAACTGGCCGACTCTGAGTGACACAATCCTTTGTTAGCAAGACTCAGTCCATTCTTTTTATTAAGTCCATGGGTACCGCATAAAAAATAAAACTCATGAAATTGTGAATGAATACCACTCCAAAATGCCTGGACCGATTTGGACGGGACTTTTACTAGCAGATAGTTGTTGTTATAAGGAGTAACTTAGCCTATTTTAATTTTCGAAAAACAATAATTAGAGTACTGAGCGAAAAAATAAAACCCTAGAAATTGTGAATGAATACCGATTAAAATAGATATATAAGTACATCGAATATACGCTGGACCGCAAAGAAAAAGGGCCAGTTAAAAAATCTTCAATACTTATCTTCAAAAGTACGTGACCCACCTTTATCAAATAAAGACTAAATTAAAGAATATTTAATGTCACATAAAATCTATACTAATAAATGGAGAGCTGTTTTTTTGTTCGATTATACTGTGAAAACTACTGCACCGATCGGAATAATACTTATACCATAAGATGCAGCGTGTTTCGGAGAAGGTTTTAGTATATGATATGTTGGTGATTACTTATCCGGAACTTATATTTTTGATGTGAAACATCTAATGAGGGTAAAACCGGCTGTTAGCATAGCGACGTTTATACCTAATAATAGGAATCCTATCCGAAATTGATTTTTCATCGACAATACTATGACGCGAGCGAAACCGCGGGGAATGTACTAATAATATATAAAACCTTTTTATTAATTTTTGATAATTGTATAAAAACTGAAAATGTAAAATCATGGACGTTTTTGAATTTAGTACCAAAAAATTCAAAACAATTGTTTCGTGTTTGTTTTAGTTTTGCAATAAAAAAGTTATAAATATGGTGTCCCTGCCTTATAAATTTTATTATTCTGAAGTCATCATGTCGTTAACCCCTGAAGAATGTACCAGGATCCTGACAATGCTTGAAGATGAGTTCAGTCAGCGAAATACAGCGAAAACTGTTGGTGTGGCTCTTTCTACAGTTCAGCGAGTACTCCATCGTTTCCATGAAACTGGATCTAATCTTCGAAGACTAGGAACGGGTCAAAGATCGCTATATGGTGTCAACAATTTTGTGAAATCGCTTTCTTACGGCTGTTAAAGTAAAGAATCATCATGACGAGCTGGTGGAAACAATCTGAGTACGGATACAGTAAGGCCGCGTTTGGTTGAAGCAAATTTAAAGCCATTAAGACCTGCAAATGGCCCAAAACTAGAAAGACACCACAGAAACTCAAGGTTGAGTTATGGTAGAGAACACGAGAATTGGACTCTGAATGACTGGTCAAGAGTTAGGTTTTCAGATGAGTCTGGATTCTGTTTATAAAAGCACAACGGGAGGAAAAGAGTGTACAGAAGACCGAGAGAGCGCTACCAAGCCTGTATAGAAGAAAAAGTACCATACAGCGGAGGCTCTGTTCACGTGTGTGCTGGGATTTCTTCATACAGGAATGGCAGAATATTCCGCATCATCGCCTCAAAAACCTACTAGAAAGTAAGCAAAATCGGATAACAGCTCAGTTACGAGCTCGTGGAGGCAAATAAAGTACTAAAATGCGTGAAAACGGCACATTTGTAATCAATCTATATACGAAAATACTGGAAAAACTGCGCATTTTTATTTATTTTAAATTTATTAAAAATAAAAAGTTTGAATTAATTTTTTTATTTTCGTTTAAGCACATTAAAATATTCTTTAATTTAGTCTTTATTTCATAAATCTAGGTCAAATACTTTTGAAGATATTGAAGATTTTCTAACCGACCCTTATTCTTTCCGGTCCCGTGTACGTCTACGGCTAATCTCCTGAACGGCTGCACTGATTTGGACGGGACTCACAGGACGGAGATCGCTATTTTTATTTTGGAAAAATAAATAGGATTCTGCACTAAAAAAGAAAATAAGGAAATTCCACGCGGACGAAGTTGCGGGTATCAGCTAGTTAAATAATATGTTCTGAAATCCTCTCGCCATGAGAGCAGCCCGTGCCCAATAGTGGGACAGAAACAGTGTTTCAAAAAAAAAAAATCTGAAAGCGCGTTAAATAAAATTTAAGTAAGTTTTTTAATAAAAATATCTGAAACTTCGAAAAATATATAAAAATTCAAAATGTTTAAAAGTTACAAAAATATAAAACAAAGAAACACTTTAGTTTTAACAAATTCTTTAAACTTAGGTAGCATTCTAATATTACAAACTTAATTATTTTTATTATATTTTTCAACCCCAGCAATTATACATCACCTTATCAGAACATTTTAAAAACCCAGGACGCTGCTTAAAAACTATCCAGGACACCCCAGGACACTCAAAATACCAGGACATGTCCTGGGAAAACGGGACGGTTGGCAACCCTATCTTAACCAAGGTATATCGAAATATATAACTTTAAGAAAACCATTTGATTGTAAAACAGTCTTAAGTAATACATAGGTAACCTAACCACAATATTTAGTGTCCACGACAACCCTATTTGTGAAACAGATAATAACTAAGTAATAAACTCTCCCCGATCCCCGAAAGAATCCGTCGATCGATCCGTATCCCGAAAGAATGTAAAACCCAATTTGTGTATGGCCACATAGATATATGGCTACCCCTAGATAATAATAGATGGTTGTTTACGCAATCACAACCAACTAAATTATGTGTCGAATGTGAACACGAAGTAACTGAATACACTATTTTAGATACAGGTATACTCACCCTGAAACCTAATTGCTTTTGTAAACTGAGGCTTTTGTAAGAATATTAAATTAGTTAGTAAAAGAACCCCTAATTTTGTTTTACATTATATTCATTCAGATTTTAATTATATTAATGACTCTTGTTGTAACCTAACTAGATTTAATGATTTAGAACATAATAAGGAATTATCAAAATTGTCAAATTTAAACAGAAAATTTACATATGTTATATGACAGAGCGAATGATGCTTTAAATACCGCAAAGAAACTAAATGTGGATATACCAAATTCACCTTCTGTTCATTCAATAATGTTTTATGTTTTTGTATTCCAATTTGCCATTTTTATCGTATATTATTCTTGTAAAGAGAAATGTGTGGTTCTACGCCGTAAATATAGATCTAGATCTGGTGATGAAAATACTGAGCTATAGAGCTTAATGATTTAAATAATGAAAATAGAACTCAGTCCATTCCACAACCACGTTTAAGACTAGATTAGATCCAGTTTTTAACCTGTAGGAAACTTCGCTTTTTAGAAGCGTAACTTTCCTCTAAAGCGGGGTTGTTATACCCACGGAGTACAGAAAAATAGCGGAGATGCCACAAGCGACTAGGTCATGTCGCCTTCAAGTAGGTCAGTGACGTCACAGTGGGCGGGGCCTCAAACCGCAGTTTCGAGTGAACCGTCACTGCGTTCGGTTCGGACGCATCTTACGTTTAAATAAGTATTCAATTCTTTTAACCATGAAGTGCGCTGTTGATGGGTGTAGAAATGGCTCAGGATCAAACTTAAAACAAAATGGCATAACATTTTATGTATAAGTAGTGTAAATTTATAAATATATGCATTTTCTTGTTTCATTACCAAGAGATATCTGTCGTCGAAAAGTGGCGTTCTGCCCTCAACTAACCGATATCGTCATTTTAATATTATAAAAGCATATTAAAATTATTTTCGGCACAAATAAGTAAATTTTGTTTAATTTCTTTATTAAAATATTAATTATTTCAAAGATTTATTACTTAGTTACACGATATTTGAGAAAATAATAATTTTAAAATGACGTGTCATCTGTTGGTGAGTATTCGAAAATAATTGATAACAAAAGAGTTTACGTCGTACCACCCACTAAGTACCTATCGAATATATTAGTCATGTTATTTATTAAATTGCTGTTTGCCCTTCGGGCACCCTCTCTTGAGCGACGCCTCGCGCACTTGGGCGTCGCACCCTCGCGGTAGGCTTCCGCGGACGGCAGGGTACTCCCCGACCCCACCGTCGCAGCCTCGGCTCCGTCTCCAGATCCCACGGGGGGGTTCCGGCCAACGTGCAGGCTACATCGGTCGAGACCGTGCGGTACCCGCGTATTGCCCTGACCACTACGACCCTCTGTTGACGCCACAGAAGGGCCCTTTTGCGAGCGGCCAGGGACTCCGCCCACACGGACGCGCCGTACAGTGCCATCGACCGTACTACCCCCGCGTAGAGTCGTCGACACGCGAGACTCGGTCCGCCCAAGGTCCAGCCATCCTAACGCAAATAGAATGTTCTGGAACAAACTGTTTTGCTTGTAACGCCGTAATGGTGAAAATACAAACTAAATTAATAAAAAAATTGCTCTATAACAAATAACCCAAAACATTCTAGTAAAATGCACAACAGATATGATAACATGTAATACTCGTAATACGGTACTTTATTATATAATCCTTCTTTTAAAAAAAGATTTCATAAAAAGACAAGCCTCAAAGAAAATAAAATATTAATTTTATTATATATATTAATTTGGATCATTTGTTGCCGAGCGTTCCTGAGGATGCCTCGTTTAGAGGTGAAATACGGTTCGAATTTGTGTTCGGATTTTAGCGGAATATTGCAACGTTGTGGTTCTGAGAGTCCTACCATATCGCATGGTTTCATTCAGACGACTAAAAAGTCGTCTTCTAGCTCTGAACCTGTATACTCGCGCGCGATCTTAATTGTATCTTTAATCCAAATTATATTTTATTTAAGAGTCTCCTTGTATTTCTTTTTTTAAAAAGTCTTCCGAGGGACCCGTCATAACAGTACGACGCTCGCGGTGTGAGCCCTAATATTGTCGTGCATGAATATGAAACCGTTGGTCATAAAATGTGCATAGGGCATCATGTGAGGCTCAAGACACTGTTCGATGTACCGATGACTGTTTAGTGCAGGCAGACGTGGCCCAGACACAAATACAAGCTCTGTCTTACCGTCGGCGCTGATTCCTCCCCAAACCGTCCACGAACCGCCACCATAGCTGACCTTTTCTTCAATACAGCTTTGTGCAAAGCGTTCTCCATCTCTTATGTAGACCTTGTTCCTTCCGTCGTTACCAGACAGCATAATTTTACACTCATCAGAAAAGAGGACTTTGTTCCACTGGAGGTATGTCCAATTTAGGTGCTCACTCACGTGCAAAGTTAAGGTGCGCTCTTTGATGTTCTGCAGTTAATTTCGGCCCATTTGCTGGCTTGTGCGGTACCAGTCCATGTTCCTTCAACCTTCTTCTAATTGTAGAGTCACTTACAGCCACAAGGCTCAAATTTGCTTAGCGTGCCATAGAGCGGGCTATGCTTGGGATCTTTCTACGTATTAGAATCCGTAGCAGATCTGGAGTAACTAACACACACACACACACACAAAACAGCCAAACGCATTTTAGCATTTATGATAATAGTTTGCTGTTCAACATAAAACTCAGTCCTGATCCTGACTGGCAGGGTCACTGTTCTTTGTGAACCGTAGGATATCTACCCTAAAAACCCTTTCTGAAGTGGATACTTAGAAAGGGTTTTTCCCAATTCCACCCCTAAGAGAATAAAATGTGGGGTTGAATATTTTGTGAAACTATATTCTCTGGGTTGATTGACACGAGAATCACAGTTTTTCCATAATCATCCCCTAATAGAGTCAAAAAAGACTTTGAAAATATAAGTCATTAGATAAATCATCTCCCGTTGAGACCGCAGTAGTCTTGGCGTCCAGGATCATACGCGGGATACCCGTACGTGCGTGCATTACACTAAATTGAAAGAGGTGTATGCTGGAGCATTAGATTGGGACCAACTTTAAAACTGATTTACCCCTGATATTTTCTAGTTCATGAGCTTCTGTATATAGGTACTTAACTATCTCTAATAGGAACCAATAAAACGAAGGTGTTCATTAAAATTATTTATTACAAGTGCTTCGATCTGTATACCATGAACACGCTGGAGATCTTCACAGTACAAATTAACATATTGTTGTGTCCTTCTCGCCATTATTTACCTGCCACGTCAGATAGTTTATAGCATCGGACATCACGGTTCTGACAAGCTCAGCCTAGCTTTTAGGCCGCAACATTATACAGTCTCACTTACCTATTTATAAATGTTACAAAATTGGACGTACAATAGGTACACCATTATCTACAGTCACTAATACAGTATTCGTAATTATGATTTATTCATGTACTTCTAGGAGAGTGTATTTAATTTATGAGAAATGCAGACATAGTTTTAATCGTTTTTGTTGAGTCTAAAGTTGTTATGTGACAGACAGTAGGCGAGATGCAGTTGTAATGCTACATTCAGAGTCTTATAATAAAAGGCACTCTATAGTATGGATTCACTGCAGTAAATCCATACTAACGAGTGAGCATTACACTATTCTGAGTGCGACAGTTATTGACAAAGTAGGTAACAAGTTATTTGGACATTGAAGCTATTATTACTGAATCTGAATGCATGTATCTACTCGTATGTACATAATTGCACCTGCATAATCTTATTTAACTGAATCTAAAAGTTCCACACAAAATTAGTAGAGAGAATTAGCTATAGGTACGTAATAACTGTTGGCTGACTGACGACTCCGTCACTCAGCCGGTGGCCGGTGTTCTTGTTTGCACCATAATGTTAACGCATAAAATGTATGATTACTTAAATATGCTAACTTTACAGTAATACTAATGTAATATCTTCGAATATCACGTGTGGCAAGTTTATACACACAGATGCGGTATCTTTCTACGAGCATTTCCATTAATGACACATTGGCTACGACTTACAATACAAAACTGCGGCGAATCTCGCACAGATCTTGGCTAGAGCCGCCGTTAATAAAGGCAGTACCACAGTACTACTACAACTCTACTGCATACATAGGTACTCGTATTTAAACAGAGATAATATCCCTACATGTTGTGTTCACAATAAACTATAGGATTAGGTAATTAAAACTTGGGCAAATGAGCATGATTTACTTTGTATTACATAAAGTAGGTACTGTACCTAACTAAATTATTAAAGGACAATGTCGATCCCTCTCCTTGCTTAGGTATGATGATATGTGTATTGCAGCCCGGCTCGACGCGATTCGCGAGCACAGACTGCGTATACAAGCACCTAAGAACCCTTATTACGCGCGATGTGTGCGTAAGTATAATACTGATGCATGGAAGTACGCCCCGATCACCATACCACTCTCAACACAGCACTACCTACTAGCTAAAGACTTCGACTATTATAAATTATAACTAAGAGGAGTAACACACTTCGGCTATGACTCCTCTCTTTCGATCCATGAGATTTAGTTCCATAACCTACAGAGTTTTCGCTTTCTCTAACAAGTCGTTGATGAATTTCTGTAACAAAAAGTTTTCCATGAGAAGGTTTAATTAATTATGGATAACTAATATTAAACACAACAAGGAAATTCTATTTTTTTTAAACGACCACCCTTTTTTTTTTGTTTAGGCGGGAAAAAATGTTCCTAACCGCACACCCCGTCGCTCGGGGCAACGAACAGGGTAGTGTGGGGCCTTCACCCACTAAAGAAACTCGCCGTGTACCGTCTCTCCGCCTTTATTGGCGGGCCACTGGAACTATGTTACATTCCTTCGGTGGTCCGCCGGCGGCTTACCCTTTCGGGTACTCTCATCTGAGCAACGCATCCGTACATGGCCTTGCGGGTGGCGGACGTTCCCCGGTCCATCCACCCGCAGCCCCAGCTAGGGCGGCATTAGGCGCAAATATTCACGCCTGCGCCGCCCCAGTCGCTGGCGGCGGTTTGGGTCTGCGGAAGGATCAGCCTCCCTGGCCCTCTCCGCCGCTTCCTTCCGCGAGATGACCTCCTCGCAGAAGGCAGCGACCGCGGCCCAATTCCTGTCGCTGCCAAGCATTGCTCTGACGACGCTCGGCAGCGAAAGGTCCCCCCCTATTGCTGCGACAAGTTCACGACGCTGCTCGGCCCAAACCGGGCACGACTCGAGCGTGTGCTGCGCCGTGTCCTCGTCGCAGCCGCAATGGTGACAGCCCGGAGTCGCTTCCCTCCTTGCGACAATGTGCAGATATCTGCCGAAGTAACCGTGCCCCGACAGCACCTGCACCAGTCGGAAGGTAAGGACTCCGTGCCGTCGCCCTGCCCACTCTTCCAGCACTGGCTGGAGCGCCCCTACGGTCCAAAGACCGGCCCGGGGCGCCTCCAGCCACGCCCTCCAGTTGGCCATCGCAGCTCGGCGGGCGTCGCCCTGCCATCTGGCCACCACGCTGGGTGGGGGACGTCCACCACCACCCTGCACTAATCAATAATCCGGGGGAATCGCAGGGGACTTTACAAACGTACAATTTCACGGACACAGTACACCCAGACTCAGAACAACCATTTGTGGATCCCACAAAGAGTTGTCCTGTGTGGGAATCAAACCCACAACACTCGGGCGGGAGGCCAGTATCTAAACCACTCCACTATCTGTGGAAAGTTATGTATGTATGTAATACGAAGTAGATAATAATGGAGAGAAAAATTTAAATTAATTTAGCGCAATTGTTTCGCCAGCGTGGCAGAGCAGATCCATCAGGTCTTAATCAATAATGGGATATTAAATGAGCTGCATTTGAAGTCCAGAAGATTACGAAATTAGCAGACAACCATATTCTATTGTGTGCATGCCATATTTAGTTCATCATATCATTATTACTAGGTTAGGCACTATATATTTAACGTAAAATTCTTGTAGGTACGGTCACTGACACGCATACACATCTGGATGATTGTTTTACAGATAGAAATTGATGGTTACTTACATGTACATCTTTCTGTGGTTTTTTGGCATCTGCTAATAAAGTCTGCAAATAAAAACAGAAAGAACATTAAAAATATTATGTCAATTTTGCAAATACTATCCTTTGATACTAATTAGAGCTTGTAAAAAGGGATTGCACTGCTGTGCTAGAAACTATCTTTTTTAATCTTAATATATGTTTTCTCAATTAAAGTCTTTTTAAGCCCCTGGACGTAGGTCGTACATATATGTCCTAAAACATCGTATTGTTCCTATAGACGGATCGCTATCGAGACGGAATGCTTGATGATGTCTACTTGAGCATGCTTCTGCCAGATTAACAGACTGCCCTAGGCTGGTTACATTCAAACAAGTGCATATCGCTTCTGTTATCCTCTTCCCAAATTGAAAAAAAAAAGTGTCTAATATATAATAGATAAGATTATTGGGGACCGCCCCGAAATTCGTGCCCATTTCACAAACAGACTCTCGTTCAAATAAGTTAGTGCGATGCGATCGCGAGGCGATAGAGGGCTTTTACTAGTGTTATGATTTACGACCTAGATGCCTTTATTGACATCTGCTGGAATCCTATAGGCATTAGGCACGTAGGTACCTACCTATTGCTTTATAAAAAGAAAAATAAATAATCGTAATTTTGACTGTCCTTAATCTTATTTTTATATTTTTTACCCCGTTACGAGCACATCTACCCACATATGACGCTCGGGAGTAGGCCTATGCCTATGTAGCAGCATTGGACAATAAAAGACTGGTGGATGGTCGTTACAGCAAAAAAAATCAGTCACATACCGCAAGGTGTTTGCGACGGTGCTCGTCGTTATCCATGTCGAGGAGCTCGTCGATGTCCACCTCTACCTCCTGCGAGTTGCTTCCACCACCGCCATCTTTCTGTAACATTATACACACGTAAGTAGGTAATAAATACACTAAATATCATTCCTAAATAGCACAGATGATAAGCCGTTACGTTTTTAGATTACATAATCGTATACAATGTAGCTAGTTCAGGAAAGAAGAGAACTTTATCCTGTTAATTTATGTGTTTATAAATAACTTGTTTTCTTTTTCGACCATCCAAATAGCTTGCCTATTTGAAATAAATATAAAGTTGCGATGATGTCGGTCGTTATTTGTGCAAAGTTTATTAATAAATTTTGATATTCTATTGGTAGGTTGAGTTGTATCATAATCTATCGTTATCATAAATGTTTATTTAAGTTTTTATTGTGCTTAGATACACAATCGAAGATCAGAAATAAAAGATATTTGATCATAGAAATAGAAAGGCGGATATTAATATAAGCATCTACTCACGTCTCCGTCGCATGCAAAGTTTTATGGGATATACATATATGTCTATTTCCTTAAATAGTAGTTCGATAATACATTACAGTTATTAATTAAGTCAAAATCTGTTTCTTCAAAATCGTTATTTTTTGCCTAATGCGTGAACCAACAGACTAGTTTGATATTTTTATATATTTTTTAAGAATTTGACAGCCTAGCCTCCACCCAAGACATTAGCAATTGTCGCGATGTGATATCAAAAAAATCTGGGATGGTATTCCAGGAGACACTGGTTCAAATTCTGCTCGTGATTCTTATTTTCGATTCCATATATTCGCACTTTGCGTTTTTAAGGTCGGTCGCCTTATTCTCACAAATAGACAAGAATTAAAAAATACATTACGCTTATTACGAACAAAGAGCATTACCCACTACGTATTACGAAGCCTGACCGACAAGATTCAAGCATGTTTTTTTAAATTTTCGTGTAAAAAGTTGATTTGGAAAGATGCCGAAAGGATTGCCTGAAGATTTACGAGCAAGAATTTTATTGTTATTTTGGCGGAAGAAGGTTATTCTATGAGAGAAATAGCTCGCCGAGTTGCTGTATTTACGTTGCGGAGGTATCACGGCATGCAATCTTTGCTGATCAACTTCGCAGTGGTCGCTTAACTGTTCTTACTGCTGCCCAGAAACGTAACATCAGACTGCTGACTGCCCGCGACCAAACAATCAATGCCACTTAAATAAGAGCTGAGTTGCGGGTTTCCACCGGACTAGAAGTAAGCACTCAGACCATCAGGAATTGCTTACACCAGGCTGGATTACGAGCAAGGAGATCCTGACGAGCACCTCTGAACTCACGGCAACGACAGCAACGCAAATTGCAGTGGGCTAGGCTCCGTCAAAATGAAGATGATGACGAGGAAAACATTTGGCAAAAATGGTTTCTTTGTTGACGAAACAAGAATAAGCACTCATCCAGACAACCGACGTGTCCGTGTCTGGAGAAGACATGGGAATGCAGAGAGACAAAGAACTGTCACTGGTACTGTTCAACAAGGCGGGAAATCGGTGTCCTTTTGGAGCGGAATAATCATTGGAGCTAGAGCGCCGTTAATGCCGTATCGGGGCTTGATGACTGCAGCTTTGTACCAAAATGTTGTTATTGAAGGAATCGTCAGACCATTTAGAATAAATCATCAATTCGTATTGGTTGATGATAGTGCACCCGCACATCAAGCTCAACTAGACAATGCTGCTCTCCGTGATCACAAATTTGCCAGGTTAGACTGGCCTCCCGGTTCACCTGACTTGAACCCGATTGAGCACGCTTGGAATGCTCTAAAGCGAGCTGTTTGGAACCGTCACCCATTGCTAGAGACCAGGGAAGCTGCTATTGAAGAATGGGACAAGTTATCGCAAGAAATCCTGAATAACTTGATTCTCAGCATGCCCAGGAGGATTGCTGCTTGTGTTCGAGCTAGGGAAGGAGTTATCTTGTGTAAATAAAAATTCCGTAATAAATTCTTAATAATGTTTCTTATTTCGCCGTTTTCTTTCATTTATTTCTTAGTCACAATTGCATTAAAATTTTCAAATCAAATTTTTATTTTAGATATATATTTTTAGCATTTGACATGCTCCGCTACGTTTTAAAGTACAAATTATTTGTGAATAAGGAAAAAGAGATTTTTAATGTGTATATGTTATGTGTATATATGTTTCCCGCTCGTACTAAAAATCTCTTTTTCCTTATTCACAAATAATTTGTACTTCAAATTTTTATTTGTAAAATAATTTAAAATAGTTAATATTTTAGTCTCAATAAAGTTATTTTCTTATTGAAAAAGATATCACGTACCTAAGCACTTTTCTTTTATAAAACACATAGCATCACGCATGTATTCCCCGAAGGGGTAGGCAGAGGTGTATTACACACCCACGACTCGCCAGCTATGTTAAGTCCCATGTAACAGGGGGCGAGCCTATTGACGTCTACCGGGCACATTTCCAAACTCCGGGCTGTTACTAAGAATTTTTCTTATTTTTTTTTAAGAAAAATCTCAATAACTCTGGCCGACCCGAGGATTGAACCCGAGACCTCATGATCAGCAGTCGCTTACACTACCGCTCCACCACAGAGGCAGTTTCTGTTGTAGGGTGAAATTTAAAAAATACAGCATTTTTTGCTAGTAATCTCACACGTTTTTTGATGTGTAGGTATACTTATGTTTTCTGTAGAGACGCCTAAATAGCCTAATAAGTAGGTACAGTAATTTTATCTCAAATATTATAATTATCTAATGTATAGAAACATTTTTGTTACAGTTTTATAATCATTACCAAAATATAAATATCCTACTTATGCAATAGTTAGTGTAAGTAAAGTACAAATTCTTACCGGAGTTTCATATAACTTCTGTAACTCGTCATAGAGCCACATCTCTACGGCGAGTCGTTTACGGATTAACGCCATCTGGTGGCTGCCATACTTGGCTGTGAGGAACTTCTCACGACGCTCTTTCACCTGAAAGTAAGAAGAATCTATGTGTCCTATGATCTTAAAATGCAACAGTACTAAATACCAAGACAATACAGATAATTTGGGTAAATCGACTTTGGTAGAGAAGTTATAGAAAAAAAATTAAACTTGGACTTAGAAAAACGAAATAGCCAGATTTAAAATGAGATATAAATAAAGTCGCGAATATCCTGTTAACACCTATATATACGTATTATACGTAGAATACATACGGAAAAAATGTACCTACTTATTAAACTCACATTACTTAAATTTTTTTGATTGAAGAGGATGTAGCCTCTATGCCGTATACGTAGCGATCGATGTAGTTCGAACAGTCGTCAAAGTTAAGCAACTTTCGTGCGCCTGGCAATCAGATGTGTGACCAAAAAGTGACACCTATTTGTGGACACCTGACCTTCTCCGTCTTTCAGAAAGTAAGTTTAGCAGTAAGTCTGTCAAATAACATCAATAACATCCTGGCAGTTGTTACAGGTTGTCTCCTCTGAATAAAAAATCTGACTCCGGTCTTTGTCGTCAGCCAGTTGTCGACTTAGTTAGGTCGTGAAGGTCAGATGGTCAGTCGCTCCTTGTAAATACTGGTGGATCAGCTAAAATCGAACAGATCGGAAGCTGAGCCTCACCAAAGTTTGGATAAGTTTAGGGAGATGATGAGATGATTCCTTTAATTTTCTTGTGTAAGGATATACCTATATGTATAATAAGGTTAAAAATGCTGTATGAACTGTATTATCTCGCTATTTAGTAGGGTAAGAAAAAATTTTGCATGTACCTCTCCTTTGTCGCTGAAGTTGACATGTAAACCTGACTTAGCTGGTGAGCGCTCTGTAGGGGAGAGTGCGGGGTGGGGTGGATGCGCGTGCGCGGGGGGTGCGGGGTACCCGCTTGCCGCCGCCACGCCGCACTCCATGCCGCACGCCGCTGCGCCTGCGCTGCCGCGGCTCTGCAATGGGCATATTGTCATATTTAAACTTGTTTCTTATTCTTCTCCTTATAATGTTATACCTAATATATCTATAATTTTTTAGCACAAGCTTCCTTCACAATTGCAGGTCTATCTAATAGAATGACCTGACATGCCTATCGCTAAACAGCGACGACTTAAATATGAAGCGCATCAATAGGATCACTTTTAATGTCATAGTTCAACTCGAATGAAAAGAGATGAGGCAATTCACTGCAAGGAAGCGTCCTTCTTTTCTTCTTTTGTCGTGGCACCCCAGTTTCAAGGTCTAACTCTCCTGGTATCCGAGAGCATTTGGATCCTCGGCATCGCCATATCCAGCAAAGTCCAATTCGGGAGACATTTGAGGCACAAAGCCAAATTGGCGAGCAAAAAACTGGGCGTCTTGAACAGAGCCAAGCGGTACCTAATTCATACCGAGGCAGCGACTTGTGCTGTAGAAAGAAGAAGTCAGCCCTCACAGTGAGTACTGCTCACATCTCTGAGCAGGCGCATCAAAATACCAGCTTGACTCCCTGCAAAGGCATGCTGTTCGAATTGTCGATGATCCCAATCTCACGAATGGACTGGAGTCGTTGGGACGGCGGAGAAACTTTAGGTCTCTCTGTGTGCTCTATCGACTCTTTAATGGGGAGTGCTCTGAGCTCTCTGTTTGAGGTGGTCCCCTGGTCCCAACATCGCCGTTTTACCACCCGATAATGACACCGAAGTAGTTCTTTTTTAAAAAAATAATAATAAAGTATTTATTGTCGCTAAAAATTACCTACAGTTCACAGGGTTCACAGGGTGACTTATAACTAGACATAAGTGATTTATTGTACTTTAGGTACTGATACTGTCTCCCAAACTAAGCGTTAATTCATCCATATCACCTGGATACGATCTCGTCCAAGACGGTTCAGTTTCAGCATTCCTTTCTACCACGTGCGTGTAAGACCTGGATTGACGGTATGACGGGCCTCGTGGCGTGGTCGGTAGTGTAACCGACTTCCGTGCACGAGGTCTTGGGTTCGATTCCCACTCAGGATAATTATTTGTATGACGAACACAGATATTTGTAAGGCGTCTGGGTGTTTTCTATTTATTATATATATGTATTTACATAAAAAAAGTAATATATGTATTATATCCGTAATCTGGTACCCATAGCCCAAGCGTTAAGCTTAGTTTGAGACCAGAGGACGTTGTGTGAAATGTCCGTGAATATTTATTTATTTATTGCACGCCTCATAAGCGAAGCGTTGAGGTGTGTTCTACTCCCGGTTAACACGGCACAGCTGATTTTTCAAACTTAAAATGTCTCTATTTATCATATATTACACTTGTAAAATAATATCTACACACACATATAAAGAACAAACACTATTTTTAACACTCATGATATTTTTGATGCCATTTTTGTTACTTAAACTAGTTAAAAATTTGTTTGAAAAAAATCTGGCTTGGACGTCCGTGAGTTGTAGGTAATGTATGTTAACACGATAACGACCAAAATACTTTACTAATCGAGTCTTTTTTTTTCGTTTACGAATTATTATGACTAGGAATAGAGCCCTATTACTTTTCACGTTCTGATTCGATGTGGTTTAATTGTTATTAAATAAACAAAAAAATACTGAATATTTACGGCATTTACGCTCGACGCGACACTAACTAAAACCAGCGCCTTTCATGAGAACTACCTACCTTTTTATGTACGCATAGCCACCGGTGGTTTTACTATCGTCAACAGAACGCCGTTCACCCGGCCGGTACATTATTTTTTGTTAAAAGAAAGTTTTACCTTTGCTTGACGAACTGATGATATTTGTCGAGTATAATAACTATCCATAACAATAATTAAAAACACTAAACACACGTAAATAATAACACACCAACGTTATAAAACACGAAAAAAACATATTATACATTCCACAATTTTTATTGCGTCTAGATGTCGCAAGTGGCAATTTTAGATGTATTCAGTTGCTGTTGTATATATAGAACCACAATATTGCTTATTTTGTAAGGAAACTAGTGATGTTTTTGTTTTCTTAAAATTGTTTTTGTTTACAGTTTAATAAATTATTCAATTTTACATGTTTATATATATTATATGCACTTATGCAGGTATATATGTAAACTCATGGATTGTTGTTCTTACTAATTGCCAGATGGCGCCTTGCAAAATGACAGAGGTAGACCAATATAGAAGTACTTCTTAAAATTAGCGCTAGATGGCGTATAAGACTAATGTCTTATACGCCATCTAGCTAAAGTACTAATGTAAATATGTAAATATGCTAAAGTACTAATGTACTTTTTGAAATTAGCGCTATCTATGTGATTTATTGAAAACTACTTAGTGAAACCAATACATTATTAGTTACTATCAAATAATCAATTTTATTGTGAAAAATGAAGATTAAGAGGCGTGCAGTTTTAGATTTTTCCAAAGTATATTTATTTTATTGAGCTTCCTGCTTCGTTGTTTCCCCAGCGTTACGACTTGTCCCTCTTTAAACGAGGTTTGAGAAGAGCACTTTACTCACAGTAGGAGGAGGCTCGCCTGTGCCCCTGGTGTTGTCAAAGCCCATGAGCGGCGGTTACCTACTACTTACCATCAGGTGGGCAGCAATAAAAAAAGACAATTTAAATTAAGAAAACAACGTTATCTAGAGGTTTTACACTAAGCGGTTGTAAGTTGTAAGATAGTAACTACCTAGGTAGGTAGGGTTTTAGTTGACTAATACAAATAATACATCTCTGGAGAAAACGTAGACTAATTACCTACTCGTATATGTAATATGTAGCTTATTTCCCCGTCGAGACGAAACTTGTTATATAGAATTTTCTATGCGTGAAAATGGGATCTAAAGTTGAAGAACTATGATATTGTTCGCGGGCTTTTATAATATTGTTATCGCTTTGGTTTGCGGAACGACTGCAACTTGCGACGGTCAGATGGAAGTTCTCCACATCACAATTGTCTTTACGACCCACGCCACCTATCGGATGCGTATTTTGACTAGATCGGAGACGTTCTTAAGGAAGGCCAGGTTAAGAGTACTCAAAACCAACGAGCATGCATGAAAGCGCTGATGAAAGTAGATGAAGCGAAAGATGTGTGTCAGGATCGTAGTAAGTGGAGAGAAGTGGTCTCTGCCTACCCCTACGGGAAAAAGGCGTGACAAATATGTTTGTATGATTTTATGAAAAAACTACTCTTACTCTTGCTCACCGAACTACGTACGTGCGAACTTCGTATCGCCATATTTTTTTTTCGTGAATATTTTTCAATGAAAATTATTAAAGTACTAATATCGCTATTAAAAAATAGGGGTTGGCAGTAGAAGGGTGAAAATTAAGGGTTGTATGTATTTACTAATGCCGAATCAAAAAAAAATTAAAATTTTTGTCCAAAACTAAAAAAATATTTTTTTTAGGGTGGACCACCCTCAGACCTATTGAATATACATACAAAATTTCATAAGAATCGGTTAAGCCGTTTCGGAGGAGTATGGCGACAAACATTGTGACACGAGAATTTTATATAATAAACTAGCTGACCAAGCGAACGTTGTTTTGCCATAATTATTTCAACATCGGCAGTAGAAGGGTGAATTAGGGTAGGTAAAATAAAACTAAAAATTTTGACCATAAATTTAAAAAAAAAATTTAGGGGTGGGTCACCCTTATCATTTAGGGGTACGAAAAATAAATGTTGGCCGATTCTTAGACCTTTCTTAGACACGATATGCACATAAAATTTCATACAAATCGGTCCAGCCGTTTCGGAGGAGTTTGGTAACAAACACCGCGACAAGAGAATGTTATATACTAAATAACAACTTTTAACTGCATGCATGAGCTTAATGTCACTATTCAGAAAGAACGAGAGAAAAAGAGACAGGCAATGAATTTTTCAAAATAGATTTTGGTATTATTAGGCACATTGATACGTTGCGGAAAACAATCTTAAACGAAATGAGTGCAGGAAAGCGTAATCTGCTCTCATCTATAATGAACACTTTTAGTGCCTAATTGTGGATCTTCTCTATTTTATACATCAACTGCCTCTGTGGTGCAGCGGTAGTGTAAGTGACTGCTGATCATGAGGTGTCGGGTTCGATGCCTGGGTAGGGCAGCGTCATTGAGCTTTTCGTAAAAAGAAAAATTCTCAGTAGCCGCCCAGAGTTCGAAATGTGCTCGCCCCCTATTACGTCATACGTGGGACTTAAACATAGCTGGTGAATCGTGGGTCTGTAATACAACTCTGCCTACCTCTTCGGGGAACACAGGCGTGATGCTATGTTTTTGTTTATACATCAATGTTTATAACACATAATTATACTAGGCTGTACGGCTTCATGGTGAGTAAGACGGTAAGTTTGCCACGCCCTGAGTGGTTGGCGTGGTAGCCTATAAACCAAAGGCAAACTTTGCGAGTAATCGACCCCAAGAAAAGCTATTTCCTATGGCTTTTAAGAATGAGGAATGGTGAAGAGAAATGATGACATAGAGGAGATGAGGTAGTGGTCAGTTAAAATAATAGGAAGGGAAAGAGGGGGCGGTTTGGTAGGTTTCTAATTTAGAGATAGAAATACACATATTTAGACATTTTTGAATTAAGAATGTTAAATTTAATTTTATATAATACATTTCAATGGTTTTATAAAATCGCGGGCAATATAGGGGTCGAATTTAGAAATTAAATCTTTAACGCTGACGAAGTCGCGGGCATCAGCTAGTAATATATATGCCTAGCACGTAGCGCCCGCTATTGAATCTACTATTACTACTGAGTTCATGGAAACTACGAGTTTGATCTAACAGCCTCACGACTTTCATAATTCGTGTTTAAAAAAAATTTAATAATTTAGTAGCTATTAGGTTAGAAAACCCGCGTCTTGATGACATTATGTAACAGTCCGGGCTTTGAAAAATAAACTGCCTAAGACGAAATGCCGCTAAATTATAAATTGTGTCCGATAACATCAGTTAACGTAGAGAGATCGTTATCGGCTTATATGTATATAATATTAGATAATAGACATTATTTGCACCAGAAATTTTATAAAAGAATAGCATTTGCCATGTGGTCAAAATTGCGGCATATTGTAATCATTATCGATTTGAAGAAAACTTGCACATTTCCAACATTGTTTCTGCTTTATGCAATTTTTTATTGAACACTAAAGCTCATCAATAACTATTTCACAAAACAAAAAATAAAGAAAATTAGTTTATGGAAAACGAGTAAGGGGCCGAAATGTTACGTAAGTAAGTCAGCATGCCAGCAGCTCCTCTCTACCGGCGTCGATGTTATGTTTATTATATTATAAAATTATTGGTCTCCGCGGAAAAAAAAAAACTTTAGCGGGACAGTATGTCTATGAGGAATGAAGAGTACTTCACTTTCTAAATATTAGTAAAACAATTTTTGAAATCAGATGAGGTGTTCCAGAGACGAAGAAGAGAACCTCTGACATCAAAACTTGGAAACATTACCTCTTTATAGTATTAGTAGTAAGTACTATATAGATGGGGACAAAAATTTAAGATTATTTCGCTATACTTACATATCTGTAACATTTGTATTGTTAAACTATGTCAAAATAAAAACTAACTTATTTTGATTGTGGATATTTCGGCCTTTTTATGCATATTTTGGTTCGTTGTTAGTGCTTATAATGTGATCTACCTCTAGCAATAATAATTTTCAGCGTATATTAATCCTGTTCTAAAAATAACAAAAGCTATATATTTTTCTGTAAAATAAAGGCACTGTATGTAACTAACAATTATTTACCGTCCATCTAAGCATTTAACTCGCCAGCTGGCTAATTTTCACAACATACATTTGCACTTCTCGGCAATGTTAAAACAAAACGTGATAGTGGTTAGCGAAAAAAAATAAGTAACTAGCAAGAGCAGTACCAGCCTAGAAAGAGGATGAAATTAAATCAAATAACAAGATTAACTAAACAACAAAAGTAATATAAAATCATTGTCTATTATTTTAAATTATACGATACTGCTATTCGTTTTGTTATACAAAACAAATTTATTAAAACCTCAAACATAACATACACGCGTCGTAATAAATTAAACTTCCTGTAATTAAACAACTAGAGAAAAATATGCGTCATCTCTACGTAGCACCAAGGTTTACGTCTTCATTGCGAAATGGGTAAGCAGAGGTGTAATACCACATGAGCATTAAAATTCCGCTAATCGTGTTGCAATAGATGTGCATTTTGCCACAACCATGCAATGCGGTGTTGGGCGTGATGTGATAACTAGCGGCTGGTTACGCCTGGTTTGCGCTGTCTAGTTGCCGTTCCAAGTTGCATAGGCCTTTTTTTGTTAAGGTGGGAAAAAAATTACCTAACCGTACACCCTCGAGGCAACGAACAGGGTAGTATGTGCCCACACCCACTAAATAAGTCCGCTGGGCACCGTCTGTCGACGATACGATATCTGCGTAGGACCCTGGACGCCACGACTCATTGTGATCTCCACAAGAGAGCCCTGTTGGGGGCGTCCAGGGATTCCGCTTACACGTTTAAGTTGCGTATGCGTGATGATCATGCGTCGACTTATGTTATCGCAGCCGACTGGATAGGATTAGGTACTTTTTGACTTCAGCCAATAGCATCGGAGAAAAGTGAAAGGAATCAATATTGGGCTGAGGCAGCTGAGCCAAATTATTTATACCGCGACACTTGGTTTGGTGATCAAAAGGAACAGTAGTGGAGACATATATATTTATATTATCCAAATCAACAGTCACACCAGAACCTAACTGACGCTACCTACAAATACACAAACTAAGTACCTAGAAATTTCCAAATTGTGGAAGCAGACGACTAAGTTATATTTTCAAGAATATGGCGGCGTTTGGTATTGCGTATCTTATGATTGCACTTATTTCTTGTGATCTTGAAACCAAACCAATTCTCATCTCTACGTGCTTTTTTTTACAGGAAGTAAATCTAACTTTCTAAGTAAGTTTACTTCTACACACTGTTGGTCTAACTAACATGAGTAATCAGATAACGTGTAGGTGGTGTCTGCGTGGAAGTCGTCTAAAATTGTATTCACTATGCAAAGTATCAAGTTTCATAACGCGGCTAGGTCAGTTTTGAAGCTGTTCTAAACTGTCAATCTAACGTGTTTCATGCTAGCGCGTTTGTAGTTACGTTTACCATTGTTATTATACTTTCGTGGGTGAAATGACTACAAGTTTCTGTAACTGGTAAAATAAGCTAAAGTTCAGAAACCCAGTGATTTTAATGGTTTATAATACCATTAAAATCGCTACCCGCTAATACTTTACCTGCTTATTATTTTCTTTTTACGCATACGTTTTCAGAATCACTAAGATAATGTTTAGGTATTAAAAGGTCATTTGTTATTTATTACGAGAACAAGAGTAAATTCTGTCTTCTTCTTAGTATTACAACTTACAATTTTATTATAGGTACATTGTATATATAATATCAATAACTTTACAATGCACATACTTATTGATAAAATAGTGCTCGTTATGTTATTTGGGAGAAACAGTAACTACGACTCATGCCTTAGATATAAACCGAACATTGTTACAAACTCTTACAAAATTATCAAGTAATATAATATTTAATAAACTATTCCATGTACCTATGACATTATAAAATCTGTATTAAGATCATGCATTAGACGTATGTTTAATAGTAGGAAAACTCCTCTTGTGTTCTTATAAATAAAATTGATGAAATAAAGTACGCAGAAAAGTAATAATCGTTTATTTATTTGTTTAAATAAGGATAACATTAGTACCAATGAATTCTCATAAACAAAAGTTAAGCAAGTCACTGATTGGAAACATCACACAGGCAAGAAGGCACTAATACGTTCACAACAACATCTCACAACAAGTCTACTAAAATTATATCCATTTTATGAAATGAAGTCCTTGTATTATGCAATAGCTGCCGCAATTTTGCCGTTGATATCGATAAAGTATAGTATAATATGTGAATTTTGCTTTTACATTTGTTATTATATATAATGTGATAATTCAGTTCTTGATTAATAGTTATGATAGCCTTCTTAAAACTATATTGCCAATGCCCCGTACATAATTCAAATAGATTATCAAAGGAAGGAGCAATGTGTATTATTGTTATAACAATAAATTCTTCTGTGGCGATCTTATTGATTCCGACAATGAACAGGTTTCTGAATTTTTCTTCTGTTGATTGTTTGTAGTGTTGAGCTTATTATTTTACTTATTACTTTCTTTTTTCTTGTTAGTTTGTGAAAGTAACTTACTTATATTCAATAAACTTACTTATATTCAAAAAAATGTTTATTTACATTTTTATTGATGGGTTATTATAAAGTAAAATTCACAACAATGTGCACAGACTACTAAGAAATACTACTTATTTATACACTGTGACATAATTATGACGTGACATTAAAACAATGACAGATAGATTTTAGTTTTAGAACTATCTCCTCGTACCTAGAGATAGTACATAATTATCATATATTTATATCAAAACAAAAACAAATTAATATTAATTGTCTACAATAGTAATTTCGATGCATAAATATCAACTAATAATGAAGTTTAGAAACAAATAAATGTAATTTAAAAAACCGGTTATTTTTCGATTGAAGCGATTGTTTGGTTTCTAGACATACTGTGTGAAATCGAAATTTGGCATAGACAACGTATCGTGCGGTATACAGAATAATTTTTTTTGTAAAATATGTCGTGGTACGTTGCTCTCTCACGTTTGAGTTACGCGCTCGGTATGACGTCACTGGTTTTCGGCAAGTAATTTTACGTCTCATAGAGAATCAAGGCCCTGAAGGCGGCAGTGGTGCGTTGGAGGTTACCGGAAAGTAAATGTTTATAATGACGGTTTTTGGCATGCATAAGATTATCGCTTGTATGTACTAACTAGTATTATTTATTCTTATACTTATCTCTAATAAATTGGAATGGAAGTCAGAAAACCTGAAAAAATATTACAGAATTAAACAATTCACTGAAAGGTTTGCATTGTCGGTACTTAATAATCTGGTAGTATTAAAATGCATTCTCTTTGAGAATTGTATCTTATTTAGGTTTAATTGCACGTCAACTACATATATCAAAGAAGATAAATATGTAATTTATAATTTAATACAAATGAAGAAATTAATTTAGATTCAAATTCATTTTCTACATATCAAAGAACATATGTAATTTATAATTTAATGCAAATGAAGAAATTCATTTAGATTCAAATTAATTTAAAAAAAAAACGTAGTTCTGCTATTAATACCTACTATTACATTCTTCAGTCTCTTTGTATTGTTTGTTTTCAATAATAAAAATTATTTATAAAATTACCCTTTTCATGGTTTGTTTCATGGTTTCTCGATTTCATCTAGGTATAGGTAGATACTGTTATAAAGCTGTAATAGAGCTGTGTCTGTACATTCAAGATATTTGAGAAAATAAATCTGTAATAGGCCATATAGGCACAGTAAATATATAGTTTATATATTTACTGTGATATAGGCGTGTCTAAACACAACACATTTTTTTTACAATTTTTTCTGTTTGTCTTTTTATCTGTTTGTTTGTTTGCCCATCACGCAAAAACTACTGAATGGATTTTGATGAAACTTTTTATATTTGAAGGCCTTCATTAGACTTAAAAACTGGTATACATTTTATCCCGTTTTATAGTAAATATCGGGAACCTGAGATAATCTAGCTTTAAGGCTAGTTCTCTATAATTTTACATAAACAATTAAGTTTAACATATTTTTGGCCACATAATGTTATACATTATAGTCCCCTAGAGTGCCCATCCATTGAAAAATTGATGTATCTAAAGAATTTGCAACGCATCACATGCCAGTTTGTTTACAAGACTACGACTTAGTAGAAGCGTATGAATGCTAATGACTTGTGTTATTAGCATAATCTCGCAAAATAATATTAAGCATTAAAAAGAAAACCCGTGGGGTGGCACAGCTAATTCAAAATAGTTTAGATTTAATCTAACCATAGCTTACTTCACGACCAATAGCCAGCGCTATATCGTATGTGCTGATCGTTAATATTACTAAGCGTCACGACACTGTTATGAGTAAAGTACCTAAACAACTGTGTTGTTAGTGAGTACAATATTTTAGTCATCACTGGCCACAGCAACATTATTTTACTTACTAGATAATTTTTGTTCCACTTTACAAGACTAGGTATTAGATCTTATCAAGCCAAATTGAGGAAGGTAACTCTACCTACTACTCGTAAATTAAGCGCAAGCAGACGGCATCTGCGTTCGTATTATTTATACGGTTGTTGCGCTTCAGTGCAAAATGAGGAACGAATTAAAATATATATATATTTTGTATGTTATTAGATAAATAATAGTCCGTTGTTAGCGTATGTTTAAAACAAAGTAAATTATTTCTAGAATTATATACCTACGTTTTGAGGTTTACAAACCTATTTTTACTTTTGCTATAAAAAAAAATTAAGGAAAACTAAGTGCTAAATTACATAAATTAAGAGAAACACATTTTTTGGTTTGTGACCTTTGACTATCTCAATCTTTCAGTTTGGTTGCACAGATAGGTTTAGATACAGTCCTCCGATGCCCATGTAGTCGGTTCGATTCCCACGCAGGGCAATTATTTATGTAACCTACAAATGGTTATTCCTAGTCTGGGTGTATTTCATGTCAGCTAAATTGTATGTTTGTAGTCCCTCGGCATACAGGGATAATAACTGAGACCAGTGTAATCTTTAAAAAAAAACAGATATTTTGGCACGTATCATTTAGATATTGAAACCACAACAACACTTATGTCCAACATAAAACGAGCGGAAAACCGTAAAGAAAGATAGTAAACATTCCGCGCTGGTAAAGAATATTATAAACTATATTCTGGCTGCGATTGGTGCGTGAATTTCAGGTTAAGTTAATCAAACATATGATTGATAATAAGAGAACTGAGCCCAATAAACCTTACGTCGAAACTATGGAAGAATGACGCATGATAACTTTTAAGTTAAAAATAAAACAGAAAGGGCATAATGGTAAACTCATAGATATATGCGTTACTATATCTATGGGTAAACTTATTCGTCTGAAGCTGAATATAAAGTAGCTGAAACTTGTGGTAGAGCTTTCCTTCTCCCAGCATAAATGGGCCGGGAAAGTACCACTCTTTTGAGAAGATTGGCGTGACGCAACAGTAGTTATTTCTACTGTTTGTACTTTATGTGATGGGTGAAAGCGCCGAAAGCCCAATATTATTATATTACGATGAATTTATTCAGATAATTATTGAAGAAATTAAAATATTCGATCGATCTTTATGACCCGGTGCTGAGTTTTGCTGAAAGTAGGTAGTGGTACCATTAGTTGTTTTGATTTTACCATCATATTCATTTTTAAATTAATAGGAAACCATATTTAGATATTTTTATATATATTTTTAGCATTTGACATGCTTAGCACTATACATTAAACACAAAGTGAAAAATGTGAAATCGAAAATAACAGTCAGGAGCAGGATTTGAACCTGCATCTCCTGGATACCGTCCAGATGCTTTACCAATTCAGCCATCCTGACAATTGCTCCTGACTGCTAATTTCGATAACGGTTAGTAACATTATTTCATACAATAACTGACTAAATAAGTCATTTATATATATTCATTTTAGTTCGTATTTTTTGTGTGATACCAGTTTATGAACTTAAATTTCCCGCGTAATCTTGCAAAGTTGGTGATATTTTAACAATAGAGAGTAATAGAAATATTACCTAACATAATGATTAGCGCTTTTAATGGATTCATAAAGCTGCACAGTCGTCATTTTCGGAATTAGTTACAATATTACTATTTGTAATATTATTATTTATTTAATGATGAAGATTGTTTATATTTTTAAATTTATAATTATCGTGGGTTGTAGTAGTATCTCATTAAAGAAGAGGTTATATATAGTATACATATTTTATATATATATTGAGATTATGAGAAAGAGATAATTAACTAATATACCTACGAAACATTTTGTAGTATAAGAATGTCTTGAATCTATGATAATATAATTTTCCCATAATTTAATACCACCATTGAAACTGGTGTCATTACGCACGCACACAAACACAAATTGCACAAGCGTAATGACAGCTGTCACGCACACTAGCATAATAATTCCCGCCCGATTTTTATGACGTTTATAAGAGTGATACTCCATCTGGATAAAAAAATATTTAATCTAAGAATAGCCCGGGTACACAAACATTCGACTACTTAATACCATGGACGTATAATAAGTCCATGCTTAATACGAAGCGGATGGAAAGTTTCAAAAATAGCATTTGGCTCCATACCTACTCGTACTTTGTGTGAAGCTATAACAGCAATCCGGTTCACTTTATCACCAATTCACCATCATACTCCATCTTAATATCACATAATCACAAGAATACACAGATTGGCGCGAACATAAGAAAACACAAAGGTTCCAAACTCAAATGTTATACTTATTAGTGTTTTTTTTATTGTAATACTTAGTATTTATGGACAGACTTGTACCGTAAAATATTTGATCCTGTGGAGATCGACGATCGAATAAGTGTCTACTAAATAATTAATATTTAGCAGACAACTGCCTCGATGGTGCAGCGGTAATGTGGGCGACTGCTGATCATGAGGTCTCGGGTTCGGTCCCAGGGCCGGGCAATGTTATTGAGCTTTTTCATAAAAAGAAAAATTCTCAGTAGCAGCCCGGAGTTTGGAAATAGGCCCGGTAGACGGCAATAGGCTCGCCCCCTATTACGTGGCTTACGCATAACTGGCGAACCGTGGGTGTGCCTCTGCCTACCCCTTTGGGGATAAAGGCGTGATATATGATCTATGTTTTAGCAGAGAATAGGTACCACTATACGAAAATGGAAACACGAAATATGTATAACCCCAATTTAGATACGACCCTCTCGTGCCGAGTGTTGTGTTCGGTTACCACAAAGGACAATTCCTTTTGTGATCCCCGGTAGCTCTGAGTTTAGGTGTTTTGTACCTATCTCATATGTTTAAGTCACCGCGGTACAATTTAGTTATTAATAAATAAGCAAGAGAGGAACATGCCTATAATATGGGTCATGACTTGAGCGTTATGCTGATTGTTATATGTCGTTCGTATACTAAGCCTTACACGTAATGGTTAATGTGTTGCATTAACCATTACGTGTAAGGTAGCTATGAGGCCATGATTTAAAAAACACACATAAAAATACTACTGAGGCCACCGAATGTTGTTTGTGTGCGTATCGTTTTTTGATATATAAAAGTAAACATTTTTATTATTTCCATATTACATCGGGGTTCATTAGGCTCAAATTTTCTTTTTGAGATCAAGATTATCATACCATAAATTACATTAAGTTCAGTGACCCCACAACGAAGATGAAAGGTCGTTGTCATCACTCTACGTCCCCGGGTCGTCGAGTGGCTAGGAGCTAGCCCGTACGGTGCGACGGCGCGTTGCCCGCGAAGCGATCGATTCGTGGCGCGACGCGTGGTATGTTAAACCGTGCCCTATACAGCTGTTCTTTGTGTCTTTTACAGTACGTTGGTACTTCCATTGACGATAAGTCGCTCACATGCGTTACCTAAAATCTCGTCATTATTATCAATTAAACAACCAAATACATTCATACTACATCATATGTTTATGTGTAGGTATTTTTGAAATTGATTGAGGTATCAGGTATCTCAATAATTATCGGTATTTTTATGTTATTACTAGCAAAGGCTGGGTTGGCGCAGGCAAAGTTTCGCGTCTCCAATGCAGTAAATAGCGAGTTTTTAGGTTATAATATAACCATATTATGAATATCATGTTACCGGTATAGTAGTAGGACAAAATGTATACAAGTAGGTACGAGTTTTAAGTGTAATCAAGACCTATCAAATATAAAGAATTTTCATTAAAATCTGTTCAGTCGTTTTTGCGTGATGTGCGAACAAACACAGTTTTTTTAAAAAGTAAAAATATATTACATATAAGTAAAATTTTATTTATGTATAATTATAAGTAAAATTATATTTGTGTTGTACTAGTTATGCTACAGTATTAGGGACGCCTGAATAGCCCAATACAGCATTTTTTTTCAAATATCATTAATGTACAGACAGTTATAGTAGTAGCAACGACTGCAAAGTAAGTAGTAAAAGTGGTATTGAGTTTTTTTTTTTTTGTGTGACGTTGGTTGTTAGCCTCAGATGGCTATGACAACCTTACCCGGACAATTGGTGAGCGCAGAGGGCTCTCAACCCGACATTTAAGCAACGCTACCCGGGGGCACCCTCTATGGGGTAAGGACCTCGGCTCGGGCTGTTGCTGGCAAAGTGGGATTTCCCACGTTTAAGATTTGACCGCGACACGTCTTTCGCCCCCGTCGGCGGGGACGAAACCGTGGGTAATTACTTGTATTAGCTGCGCGAGCTGTGTATGCTCTGATCTGAGCGTGAGTTAATATGTCGTCGTCGACTTCGTCGAGGCTATTTCGCGGTCTGCGTACGCGCGATATATTAGAGGGGTTGTCCCTAGCCGACTCAACCACTAGAGGGTTGGCGTGAGTAATGGCGGAGTCAAAGAAACTACGTGAACACCGTTTCATAAATTGCTTGATGGTAGGCAATTGCAAATCTATGTGAAGGTCGACATTGCGTATGAACCACAGTGCACCCGTAGCTCTGCGCATGAATCTATTCTGTAATGTTTGTAATCTATGGATCCTGTGTGTCTTGGCGTGTGAAAATACTACACTGGCGTACGTCATGACAGGACGTATGCAGGCAGTGTAGAGACCTTATTCCTAAGCGAGAGTTTTGACCTAGAGTTTAACAGATGCAGTGCAAACGTCCCATGACAAAGGCTGCACGCGAGCCTACCACCTGAATGTGACAGGCGAATGTGAGTCTGTTATCTAGAATTACACCAAATAATTGGTTCGCCTACTCCAAGGAATAGGTTTACCAAAGATGCTAATCTGTTTGATCGTGTCTACCTTCTTTAAATGTAGGTACTGGTAGCATTGAAACAATGAGCGGGGCGTAGTCTCGCCGCTTGGAACTTGGAACAATGCGGGCGAGAGAGCTATTAACCAGTCATAATAAACTAACACTAGTGAACCGTGAATAGCTTTTGAATAACAAAGCTTTGCGAGGTGCGGCGACGACCTGTGCATTCTGCACTACAGCACTCTTCCTCCGTCCCGTCTGTTACTTACAAATACAAGTACATACCTATATGTATTATGAGTGACTATACCTAGTTAGTATCAAGAATTTAATTTTTATTAATATATGCTGTGTCATGTTTAACTGCCTCGATGGTGTAGCGGTAGTGTATGCGACTGCTAATCATGAGGTCTCGGGTTCGATCCCCGGGTCGGGTAATGTTATTGAGCTTTTTCCTAAAAAGAAAAATTCTCAGTAGCAGCCCAAAGTTTGGAAATGTGCCCGGTAGACGTCAATAAGCTCGCCCCCTATTACGTGGGACTTAAACATAGCTGGCGAGTCGTGGGTGTGTAATACAGCTCTGCCTACCCCTTCGGGGAATACAGGCATGATGCTATGTCATTGTTAAGTTTTAGTTATAATGGCATCACTTTAGAATAGGTACCTACTTTTACGGAGTTTTTGGCGGGATGTCGCGTCGCGTCAGCAAGCGGCGAGCGGTTGAAATCCTGTCACATAGGTAGGTACCTACTACAGTAAATTTATTAATTTACTGAAAATAATAGAAATATATCGGGTAACCGAAGTATCCACTGAAATAGTTTACATGGTGATTAAAAAATCCGCTCCAGATACCCACCTTTTTTTGTTTTTTTTTGTCAAGGCGGGAAAGAATGTTCCTAACCGCACACCCCGTCGTTCGGGGCAACGAACAGGGTAGTGTGGGGCCTTCACCCACTAAAGAAACCCGCCGTGCGCCGTCCCTCCTTTATTGGCGGGCCACTGAAACTATGTTACTTTCCTTCAGGGGTAGGTACTTTTACCCCTAAGATTAAGGATAAGTAACCCTTTATCTTAGTTTTAGCCCCTTATTATCTGACAGATGTTTTGTCACTTTCTGACAAGTTATCATAACAGTTATAGCTTAGCGGTAAAACCTAGGACTGCAAAGACAGTGTTATCGTCGTAGTTTGATCGTAGTTCGATCCCGAGCCTAAGGTTCAGACATCGTACGGCACACACCTCTGTCTTTTCGAGGTTTGTGTGCCAACTGCCAACTCGCACTGAGCCAGCGTGGTGGACTACAGCCTAATCCCTTTCACCGTGAGTGGAGACCCATGCACAATAGTGGCATAAAACATAATGTTTATTTAATCCGATATGAAGTTCCTATAAGCTTAAATGACTCTATGGACCAAATTTTAAAGTCCACGCAGCCGAAGTGGTTGGCAGAAGCTAGTTTATAATAATAACTTGAAGAAAAAACATATTTCCTTTGGACGAAACGGGCTAGACTTGAACTGTGCCAAGAACGCAACATGAGGAAATAGGCATTTATGCCCGGTTCCTATATTCAACGAATCGTCATTGTTAACAGCTACCCATCCGTTAGTTGCAAAATGTCAGTCAATTCACGTACGACTCGTATTTTATAGGAACAGATTATACTTACGCCTGGTAGAATATTCTACCAATCGTAAGTAAAACGATCCGTTTTATTATTATAGGAACCGGGCATTACTCGATGCAGCGCTCACTAGTCATTTGCTTTGACAGCGTGTGTGTCACGCTCGAGAAATCATCATAGTTAGGTCCGTAGCGTGCTGGACTATTCTTTGTTGCATGCACTTGATACCTATCACCCTAGGACCTCCTAGGGTAATGTACTTTAAGAATAAAGATTAGTGTAGACGTGATAAAGTAGATAACACACTGCACTAAGGGATAATCTTTGTATCGCGGGGAACTTTACAAATATACAATTTCACGGCCACGTTTGTGGTCAATGTGAGTTATTATATTATTATATATATAGCTGTAACAAATCTATTTCTGTACATTTAAGATATTTTCTTTGGGCTTCACGCAAAAACTACTAAACAGATTTCATTTTTATAGATAGCTCTTGGTTAGTCTTAAAAACTGGTCTACATTTTATAGGGAACCTGATATTATAACCTAAAAGAACAGGCTAGTTTTCTATGTAAGACCTAATACACTATATGTACCCGTTACATAAGACGGACTCTTTAGGTAATATGCATAACAAGCGACAAGTATCACATTTTTTATACTAAGCTGGAGGCAAACAAGCATACGGCCTTTGACAGTAAGGGGTAATTGTAGTCGATAGACTCTAGCAACACCAGAGGCATCACTCGCGCGTCGCCCACTCCAAGGAGTCCACACCAAAGGAGGCTTTACTTGAATTGAACGAAGGTTGTCGACCTTAAGGTCGTTACAGAAAATGGCGCAGTAAACATAAATGTTAATGAGCGAGATGTAGCGAGGAACTCGGAGGGCGACCAGGCGTGATACCGCGATCACAATCACACACATGACTCTCGCACACTATACTATGTAGGTATTACCGAAATAGAGTTGCGAGTTTCTTCGACCAACGTACCTGTGATGAGGCTAAAATGTGTGTGCTCAATTCACTTGGTGACGCGACAACGCTCCAGCTGACATAATTATTTATTTAATATTAAATATCTATTTTTATCATTGGATAACTGACGGTTTCCTTCGCTGAATACACAGAGTGACACAGCAATCCGGGAAGCTGCTTATTCGTATTCACAACCATAAGTAGTATGCGTGTATTTTTACATTTTTAAAAAAGCTTGTAAAAGTCTGCGGCGCTCCTTTCTAAGAAATGTGAATCACAATATAAATTGCGTATTAAAACGCAAGTTGAAGTAAGTGTAAGACTTCTGGGTAGTATATTGTGAACAATTAGATCAGAATACTTATATTCATGTAACTTAATATTAGATTTGGTTAGTAGAATGAAATGTTGTTTTATCTATTTCTTTACATGATTAGGAAATTATCTACCAGGTTCGATAAGAACCTAATCTAAAAACATAAATATATTCTCGTTCTCGACAATATCTTAAAACAAAGAACGTACTGCTAGACCGAGTCAGAGAGAACAGTAATAATTTTGTAAACATGTCACCGGTGATTGTGCGTTATTTACTCCGTTAAGTGTATTTGGTAGTGTATATTACTCATGTCTCATGTCTGGAACTCAGGAATGAATGTTTACGTAAATATATATGACTCACTCAGAATGTGCACCAAGTATTTCTTAACTAAATTGTAACATAGATAACGTAGAGTCGATGAACATGCAAGACCTAGGTTACTGGCTCCTAATCTCAGGCAATCGTGAACTTGACAGGTACCAGTCGGAGCGTGGGAAGAAATTAGATGCAAATTGACTAGAACTGTTTTTAATGGAATGTAGATATGCCTTGTATGCTAAGTATAGGTATAATACCGGATTGTAAAAATGGTGTAATCGCATTTTATTCGTATTTTATAGAATAATCAAGAACCAAATGATAATTAAAATATTACAGTCACACAGGCGTTAAAATAAAAATAAATTTACAGAAAACAAAAATAATTTAACACTTTATATTGTTAGGTAATTTATCCTTTAAAGGGAACGTTAATCAAGGACTTGGGGAATACATTTTACAACTTCTTAGTGTCTAATCTTAGGATACATCTTAGGATACCACCGAAGGAATGTAACATAGTTCCAGTGGCCCGCCAATAAAGACGGTACACGACGGGTTTCTTTAGTGGGTGCAGGCCCCACACTACCCTGGTCGTTGCCCCGAACGATAGGGTGTGCGGTTAGGAACATTTTCTTGCCGCCTTAACAAAAAAAAAATAGGATACATGTTAGGATAAATGATGTGTGTGCTTCTTTGTTTAAGAAAATAATAGTCTAATATCGTAGTTAGCAACTTATAATTAAAAAGTAAGTACCTAACTACTTATAAAAAAAATTGCCGCCTGAGTTCGTACCTATCTATATTTCTCCGCTTACTTGCAAACAACGCAATGGTTTTTGAAACAGTTTGCAACGTTGAAATTCGTTTAGATATTAGATATTTATGTTTACTATATTTGTGAAGTGAATTTGACATTGATATTAACTACTTTGTTTACAAAAATATTTTTCTGGGTACATAATGTGAAGCTGGCGCGAGTCTTTAGTTGATATTAATTTATCTGATTAAGAAATGAAATATTAAATGGAATAATGAAAGTACGATACGATACGATATCAACCCTAATGTAATGCCTCAATGTAAGTAGCAGAATGTTAATATATTTTTCTGCAAATACCACGCCTACAGCGAAAACAGCTTTAACTAACTAAAACGCTAAAATGTGTCATTATTTAAAACATAAGATGTTGGCGCAACAGTGGTGTTCCGCTAGCATAACTTTATATTTAGGTGCTGCGTGCGCCGTGCGGGAATTCCACAACTGCATTGGTCCCTCAAATACATAATACAGGGGATAATGCGTCATGCACTAACATTTTATACCACGTAATAAGTATATCTACATACTGATACATCTATTAACATAGTACTTAGATACTGTAGTAGACTCGCACATCTCTGACATTTGTAAATGATGTGTATGCTTGATCACAATTAATGTGCCCGGAATGCCGCCGAAAACATTAAAGAGGAAAATTATATGCCAGTGAAGCTTACAAGTCAGGAGGGGACACTATTAAAGAAACAACTACATATAACTATGAAAGAAGACCCGTGTTAGACAGTGGAACTATGCTGTATCCGGCTCTAAATGTTTTAATGTGCTCGTAAGCTCGGTGTAAAGTACTTCTCTGCGAATCTAAAATTAAAAATTAAATCACTTTTAATTGATTTCGATAGGTAGAGAGCATTTAAGTATAACACTTGTCATTTTGTTTTATTATATGCTTATTTAGATCAATGAGGTATGTAGTTATACATATAGGGCTAAGACTATCCATTAAAAGCTATCGTGGCAAGCAGAATCTGTAGAATAAATAGCTCTTTGGTTCTGGTATTACGCAGGTATTGGTTGCATAGATTGTTTCAAACGTGATTGCTTGAATTTAGTGCAAAGATTAGTTGGAACGTGAGTTTTAATCCATATTCACATCCTTTGCGGCTGTTTCTTTAAGGAGAAATCATTATAAGAGAGAAGATTTGTCTTCTTTAGAAGATTTGTCAGCATGTACCTTCCATTACCTTTTCCCAAATCCTCACACTCATACCATCGTCTCCGTCTGTAAAGCACGTTTGGGTATTTTAATTAGGTTAAGGAACTCTGGATTTGTTAACAACTTTAATCTTCCCTGTGTTGTCCTACGCGTGTGTGTGGTGTACAAGACTAGAGTATTACTATCCCTATCTCTGTCGGACTTCAGCTATTATTAAAAAAATTAAAGGTACTTACAATAAGCATTCAATATAGGTATTATGATTCTCTTATATGTATATATCTGTTTTATATTTCTTTCAATTCCGAAATTCTCTTAAAGTTTAGGATAGAAAAGATATACCACCGAAGTAACGTAACATAGTTCCAGGGGCCTTATTTAGTAGGTGAGGGCCCCACACTACCCTGTTCGTTGCCCGAACAACGTGGTGTGCGGTTAGGTAAAAAAATAGATAAGATATTCTTTTCGTCTGGACATTCATAACTTGCTCAATGTAATCATCGTGTATTTCCTACTTTTTCTATTAAGTATTTTGTTGTTTAGTAATGACTTGGCATTGGTGATCACCTATTCAAAATGCACATGTTCATTGAGGAAGACAGTAAGTAACGTTTAACTCTATGAACGTGTTCGAAGTCTGGAACTAAAACGCAATCTCCGGTGCAATGATAGACTCTACAGCAGTCAGGTGCTATTTCATAAAAGTACCATCTTCAGAACTGCCATCTATCACCGTAATACGCTAAATAAAAATCCCCGTGTGATGGTCTGTTGTGTTTACGTTTAGACAAGCACTGGTATGTCTGATAAATACATTATCGCAATTAATTAAAGTTATCAGTGGCATGTAATTGATATGGTGGCCTCGGAAGAAGGACTGTAATGTTTCTATTTGATACAGAGTGAAAATGTGTCAAATTGAGCAAATGTCACGTGCAGCGACGAGCCCGGTGTTGTTTAATTAAATTAAGGACAGCTATATTTTAATTGGTTTACAAGTACAGCTTACTAATATGGCACACGGTGTCTCTAAGCTGATTTTATTAATTGTTATTCGTTGTTCCATACTGCTGTGAATGTTTAAATGATTAATTATAATAACGGTAGTGAGATGAATCACATCACTGAGTCGTGAGCACTTAAATATAAGTAGCACATTTTTACACCTACACATCAAAGTAAACAGCTAATTGTTAACATTTTCTAGTGAATTGTTATTTTAGTTTTTTTGTTAAAAATACAACACCCCGCACTAATCCTTGTATGGCGGGGGACTTTACATACATAGATTTTCACGGTCACAAAAAATATACAATTTTGAGTTTTATTTATAGTGTGCTATGAATTTCCGTGTTGTTGTCGTTTGGCCGTGTGGGGCCGGCTTTAGAATTGTCCCACCCCTCTCCACCCATGGGAGTCGTAAGAGCCGACTGAGGGAATACCGGGGGGAGTGGGCAGCAGCAATCCCTCGAGTATTAACAACATCCGCTGCGATCGCCAACCCGCCTGCCAAGCGTGGCGATTACGGCACTATACCCTCAATTTGGGGAGGCCTATGTCCAGCAGTGGACGTCAAAAGGCTGATGGATGGATGGATGGATGAATTTCCCAAACGAATAAAGATCTTTAATACGATAAAATGAGCCAATAAACAAATAAATAGGTGTACTTGAACACAATTGAGAGCTATATTGAGTTAGTTGATAGTTGATTATAACCAAATGGACGTCATGGATATGATTACGAGGCCGTTAATACATCCTTAATATGTATTTTATTTATAAAGTTACTAGCAGAGCTAGCTACGCGTTGCTGTGGCACACATAATTCGTTAGTTGATTTTGCAGAAAAGAAGAAAATAATAATCGGGATAAAAACTATCCTAACTAAATTTCAAATTGGAACTAATCACGCATTTTGAAAACAATAGGTACCTTGAGTTCGGATAAGTAGTGTCGGAGGTCGTCGCAGACAAATGCTGTGACAGGGATTTTTTTTATTTGATATAGATAAATTTTAGAGTAAGTATGTTTGTCCTGAAGAAGAAACCAGCCCCGTCAATGCTACTTTTTGTCCCGGAAAAATGGACGGTGGGTCACTGTCTATGTCCTTTTCTGGTCACGGGATTAAATGCATGCAAAATTTGGTGATTGGTTAAGCAGTTAAGTCGTGAAAGAATCACGAACAAATAAAAACCCTTTCACATTTATAATATTAGTAAGGACTCAGTTTTAACACACGTCCACGCAGCCGACGTCGTCGGCAGAAACTAGTTTTGTATAAAACGGTATTGAAATGCGCCTACGTAGGCGCCAAAAATAGTTTCATCTATCTTAGAATCAACATCTTAATTTTAGTCTAGTATAGATAAATACGTAAAAGAATGAATATATTATTAACATGTTATAAAGTGCTAATTACTATGTAAGTACAAAGGACTAAAAGAACGGTAAAATGTGTTATGTACAAGTGTACATAACGTGTTATGATTAAACATCTCCTAGTCCGTACCGAGATCTCGGTGTCGGTCACTGCCCCCAGCGAGGGCGGCGTCCGAGCCTGCTACTTCGCTACACACAAACACCGCTGAATACCCGCAGGGACGACACTTGCTGCTGTAGCCACTGTCATAAGCACTTGCTCACCCACAAACAACACTACACTACACTGTCTGTGTGCACTATAAAAATACGGAAAGACACGAGCGTGCAAAGACTCATGCGAACTCCAACTGCGTGTTTTAAGATGGATCGGTGGATCGCGTATCGCGAGACGCGTTAAGCGACGTCGCGGTCTGCGGTGGAGGTGAGGGAGGAGTGGCAGCTCAGTATGTAGACTGTGACTGGCCGTAGTCAGCTGATAGCGAGTCGGTTTAAGACCCGAATACTACATATAGAAGACACTGTATAATTACAAAAAAAAAATTTTTTGGCAATTGACAAATCAGCAGGTTTGAAAATGTGAAATCAAAAATAACAGTCATGAGCAGGATTTGAACCTGCATTTCCTGGAATACCGGCTGAATTGGCAAAGCATCTGGGACGGTATCCCAGCAGATGCAGGTTCAAATCCTGCTCGTGACTGTTACTTTCGATTTCACACTTTTCACACTTTGTGTTAAAAAAGAACTGCCAAAATTGGTCCACAATTGAAGATGAAGAAATTGGTGAACATAAATAAAAGGGAAAATGTAGCTGTACCTACATATTATACAACCAAACATAATACCCCTTCTACTTGTTTTTTTTTATTATTGCTTGTAGTGGCAGACGAGCCACGGCCCATCTGATGGTAAATGGTAACCGTAGCTCATGGACTCAACTATACTGAGAGTATTGTCAAGCCGCTGCTCACCATTTCATTACATCAATATGAAATGAAAGAATAAACGGCTATCTCATGCTACAGCCAAAACGCAACGATGTGCTTCATGGCCGGTCACACTGGAGATGGTGGTACCAACCCGCTCGGGCCCGATACCAAGTGAGTACTCCCACTCGGTACCCAGCCCTACCACCAGTCATGCAATGGATTATAATTGCTTACTTCCCTTAGTCGCCTCATAGGACACTCGTGGGAAAGAATGGGGTGGTGACACTTGTATTCTTAGTCCGTCACCACACGGAAAAGTTTCTCGATTAAATAATGCAATAAACCTGAAAATTAATACGATAGCCTTAATTTATCTTCTAGAATCTTTGGTAGACATTTAATTCTAGAATATTTGGAAGAAGTATAAATTACACAGAAGACAGAAATTACACCCAAAGGAAGAAATGGAATAATAAAACAAATAATGGAAAGGAGGGAGAACATTGTGCTGAGACGAGTACATATACATAACCGTGTGGAATCTACGCCACTAATAAAGACTATAAAGAGAAGTCGACAGTGACCGCGTCTGATCTTGAAATTATGTGGGTGGTGGTGGTGTGACGGCTATATAGAGAGCACAACGTGGAACTTGTTGATTATAACAGTTGAAAAGCGCTGTCGTATAATCATCGTTTATGTTAAATCTGAGATATACTAGTATATATTTTTTAAAAAGACAACACTCTGCACTAAGGAACAATCCTTGTATCGCGGGGGACTTTACAAACATACAATTTCACGGGCACAAAGTACACCTAGACTCAGAACAGCCATTTGTGGATCAAATCAAAGAGTTGTCTTTTGTGAGAATCGAACCCACAAAACTCAGGCGGGAAGCTGGTATCTAAACCACTCCGCCATCTGTGAAGTCGAATTAGGTTTAGTTAAAATATTGTACATATTTTAACTAATAATAGCCTATCGTATTATATAACTTCAAACTCTATTGGAACCTATGTTTAGGGCTATTAATAACGAGCCCTCATAAAAATCCATTTCACATTGAATTGTCGCATGTATGGATTGTTTTTTGGGGCTCGCAATAATAAGAACTACGAATAGTGAATGTATGTAATTGAGAACAATATTCCTTTATATCAAACTAATCGTTGACCGTGGCTTCGCTCGCAACGGTCTTAGCCCCAGGAGTTTGGGCTGTGCGTTGATATGTCAGTCAGTCATTCTTTTATATAAGTATAGATAAAATAGATAAATAAACAACGTTATATGTAGTACAAGCCGTGTGGGGCCGGCTTTAGAATTGTCCCACCCCTCTCTACCCACAGGAGTCGTAAGAGCCGACTGAGGGAATACCGGGGGAGTGGGCAGCAGCACTCCCTCGAGTATTAACAACATCAACTGCGATCGCCAATCCGCCTACCAAGCGTGGCGATTACGGCATTATCCCCCAACCGGGACCGCTCTTTGTGGCGTTCTCTTGGGGAGGCCTATGTCCAGCAGTGGACGTTGAAAGGCTGATGGATGGACGGATGGATATGTAGTACATATGTATAAATAATTAGGTAGGTAATTCATTACATTTATAGTGTATCTGTACTCTATACAATGTTGGCATCTGGATTTAATGTTATAACCACGGGATGGATTGTACATGGTATATTATTCACAACATCAATTAAGTATTGGTACTTATTTATTAACCGAGTAGGACTTTCTGGCAGTGTCCTAATCGTTAACGAATCCAGGTATACCTGCGTGAACTACCGCGCCCTTGCGCCTTTCTTTTAAGTCGCTATTACATACAGACACAAGAAGTATTTTATTAGTCTCACTGTTGTTGCTCATAATTGTAATATTATAATTAATAACCGTGCCAATTAGAGGTAATATTTGTGATGTTTTTTTCATAATTAAGCCTTATAAAAGATATTTGAAAACTATTGAAAATGTTATTCAACTTTATTTGCCTTCTCTGTTCAATATACTGTGGTGTTTTTGATGACTGAATGAATGCTTTGTATTTAATACATAAACTGGAAGGCCGTGCACAAATCAATGCTAATAGGAGGAGGAGTACAATCGAGGATGTATAGAGCAGCATTGCAATGTGGATATAAAAGGGAGCATGCAGGTGTACAGTGAGGTACTCACGCCGCTCCTGAACTTGAAGAATAGCGACATGAGGACGCGTGTTGTGGCGGCAGACGAAGCAGCGCCTGGCGACGGGTCGACACTGCCGCGCGTCTTCGCATCGCATTACCAACGGGACGCTCAAACGCGCAAGCGTGAACCCTACACCTCTCCTTCACGAGACTTTATCCATATCAATCACATGATGAGATCTGTAAGCCACCATAAACATTTTACACGACTGATGAAATTAGTAACGGGTTATTACTATTACATAAATGCCGACAAGGCTTTTTTATATAGGTATATAGTCGACCCGTGCGGCATTCTGCACCCATTTGACCTTTTAGATGATTTTAAATCTCAAACTTAAGAGAAGTGGTACATGTCTAGAAAGTGAGGTTTTCGTCATTACCCGGCACGGTAAGCTTTAAAATGAAAGGTAAAGGACATAGGAATTGGGCCGCGGACGCCACTTTCTGTTGGGGATGCTATCTCGCAGAAGGAAGCGGCGGAGAGGGCCAGGGAGGACGATCCTTCCGCTACTGCGAGTGAAAGGTGACACAAGGATTAATCTGAAGTTATCCTTTTCTCCCGGTGGAGCTGTCTCCTTAATTTAGCTTTCAGTCTGCGGTACAAACAGTCGTAGAATAGGATTGAAAGACACTGTTGTACTGTGACTTAAACCTAGATACAGTCCAGAGCCATATATATCTTTTGATTATCATCATTTCGAAACAATATCCTAATATACACAGTGCCGGATTAAGGTAACTTGATGCCCTAAGCAACCTTCCCCTGTGGGCCCCTATCCTTAAGTGAACTACAAAGAATTAATTAAAAAAATACTTATCGTAGGTAGAATATGTATGTGTTGTTCCTCTTGCCCTTATCCCATGCTAGGTGGGGTCGGCACAACTTGATTTCACCTAAGATATCCTAAGATTTGGCTACCTAAATTTATACCATCGGCCACCTAGCTTTTTTTTTTATGGCGGGATAAAAATTCATAACCGCATACCCTGTCGTTCGGGGCAACGACCAAAGTAGTGTGGGGCCTGCACCCACTAAAGAAACCCGCCGTGTACCGTCTCTCCGCCTTTGTTGGTGGGCCACTGGAACTATGCAACACGCGACGCATCCGCACACGGAGCATCGCTCCTTCGCGGGAGGCCTTGCAGGTGGCGGACGTTCCCCGGTCCATCCACCTGCAGCCTCAATACACACAGCACAGTCAAGTATCTGCGCCTGCGCCGCCCCGCTGGCGGCGGTTTGGGTCAGCGGAAGAATCTTCCTCCCTAGCCCTCTCCGCCCCTTCCTTCCGCGAGATAACCTCCTCGCGGCGACCACGGCCCAATTCCTGTCGCTGCCAAGCATCGCTCTGAAGACGCTCGGCAGCGAGAGGTCCTCCCCTAGTTCCGCAACGAGTTCACGGCGCTGCTCGGCTCAAGCCGGGCACGACTCGAGCGTGTGCCGCGCTGTGTCACAGCTGCAGTGGTGACAGCCCGGAGTCGCTTCCCTCCTTGCGATTATGTGCAGATATCTGCCGAAGCAACTGTGCCCCGACAGCACCTGCACCAGTCGGAAGGTAAGGACTCCGTACCGTCGCCCCGCCCACTCCTCCTGCACCGGCTGGAGCGCCCCTACGGTCCAAAGACTGGCCCGGGGCGCCTCCAACGATGCCTTCCATCTGGCTATGACAGTTCGGCGGGCGTCGCCCTGCCACCTGGCCACCTCCCTGGATAGGGGGCGTCCGCCCCTCTCCCGCTCTCGCGATGCCCGCCAATACACCTCGACGAGCACCTCCGCCTCCAAGTCCCACGGGGAGATTCCGGCCAACGTGCAGGCCGCCTCCGTCGACACCGTGCGGTATCCACGTATGACCCTAGACGCGACGACTCTCTGTGGCCTCCACAGAAGAGCCCTGTTCAGTGGGTCCAGAGACTCCGCCCACACAGGTGCGCCGTACAGCGCCATCGACCGGACCACCCCCGCATAAAGCCGTCGGCACCTACCTGACGTCTACTCATCTCGGGAACATCTTACTGTGGGTTGGCTGTGCCAAAATATGTGTTCGTCACATTTGACCATGGGTGGGAATCCAACACACGACCGCCGGCGTCGAGGGCAGAGTCACCACAGAATATTTTTACTCTACGAGGGGTCACGACTAACTACGCCAACGGACTCCCCAGAACTGACTAACTGTATGAGTATACAATTAATACAATACAGGTTCTGTCGCAAATAATGGATAACCCGTTAATTCGAGGGAGCCCTAATGTAAAAGTGCAATTCAGATTTAAAAATAACCTCCATCCATCCATCAGCCTTTCAACGTCCACTGCTGGACATTAAGTCTCCCCAAGAGAACGCCACAACGAGCGGTCCCATCATGGGGGATAATGCCATAATCACCACGCTTGGCAGGCGGGTTGGCGATCGCAGTGGATGTTGTTAATACTCGAGGGAGTGCTGCTGCTCACTCCTCCGGTATTCCCTCAGTCGGCTCTTACGACTCCCGTGGGTAGAGAGGGGTGGAACAATTCTAAAGCTGTTCCCACACTGCTACTATGTAATGCTTAACAGAACCAAATACCAGATCCGACAAGTTAATATTTATCTAATATATTGTGTAACAATATAAATTATGTTCTGGATATTTTGTTTTATGGAATATAGAGCGTTTTGGACTTAAATAAATTCAAATTATACCGTTTTAATAAAAAAAAATAAGATTTTTTTTCAAAATATTATTGTTGAACTTTGACAGACTTGCCTCTAAAACACCAAAAAAATAGAAATATCTATCCTTCTTTTTTGTTATGGCGGGAAAAAAGGTTCCTAACCGCACACCCCGTCGTTCGGGGTAACGAACAGAGTAGTGTGGGGCCTTCACCCACTATAGAAACCCGCCGTGTGCCGTCTCTCGGCCTTTATTGGCGGGCCACTGGAACTGTGTTACATTTCTTCGGTGGTTGTATAATCTATCCTTAGATTAATAATATGTATAGATGGAGTGTCATCTTATTAGCGTCATAAAAATCGGGCGGGAATTATTATAATAGTGTGCGTGACAGCTATCATTACGCTTGTGCAAATTGTGTTTGTGTGCGTGCTTAATGATACTAGTTTCAGTGGTAGTTCCATTAAATTATGGGAAAATTATATTATCATATATTCAATACATTCTTAAACTACAAAATGTTTCGTAGGTAAGTATAGTCAATTATCTCTTTCTATTTACTGTCATAATCTTAATATACACCGTGACTTTTTTCGCCGTCTTGAAAATTGGAGGGGATGATATATGTTTCTATATAATGATTTTATTTAAATAAAACTAGGTGGTAGGTAACCAATTCATTTTTTAGTTACCTAGTATTATACTCAATAATAAAGGCTATGTTTACACGATAAAGACATTATTTCATTAATGTTAACATTTTTTTTGTAGTACAAACTGATAAGATTTGCTGTAATTTTTAATTCATTAATCAAAGTTACAATTCTAATTAACTGCTATTAAATCTCAGCTTATAATGAATTTGTTACAGAAAAAGTTAATTTAACGACAATATTTAAAGTATGTTTTCCTATACCATTGCTACCGTGATACACGTGTTTCTATGTCCTTTGATACATAATACAACAACTGTATCTACAAAGTACAAATTATTTGTGAATGTGGAAAAACAGGGGTTTAGTGCGAGCGGGATTCGAACCTGCGACCCTTCCAATCCGGGGAAGTGCTCTAAGCCGCTGAGCTATCGCACTGACCTTCGGCCATACCACATTTCTACATCTATCTATCCATCCATCAGCCCTTCAACGTCCATTGCTGGACATAGGCCTCCGCAAATTGGGGGTATAGTGCCGTAATCGCCACGCTTGGCAGGCGGGTTGGCGATCACAGGGGATGTTGTTAATACTCGAGGAAGTGCTGCTGCCCACTCCCCCCGGTATTCCCTCAGTCGGCTCTTACTTTGGTGGAGAGGGGTGGGACAATTCTAAAGCCGGCCTCACACGGCATTTCTACATCACATTTGTCTTTATGACCCACGCCGCCTATCGGACGCAGGTTCAATTCCCGCTCGCACTAAAGTTCTCGATTTCCACATTCACAAATAATTTGTACTTCAAAGTAGCTGAGCATGCCAAGTGCTAAAATACAGATCTAAACTGTACCTACAGTTTGTGCGAGTGTTAGTGGGTTCGCGTTCGAATTTCACACAGGAAAACAAATTTGGTAAGGATTTGACGAAGAGTAAAAGACTTCTCTCGTCACATCAGCATCATCAGCTCTGGTTATCACTGATCACCAATAGGATTTATAGTTAAATTAAAGACGGTGAGAGAGATGATTATGTAATCTTAAGGTTTTGGTTTTTACCACCGATGGGTAAGTCATTAACAAAAATACTTATTAAATACGACTGCTAATCACGAGGTCTCGGGTTCGATCCCTGGGTCGGGCAATGTTATTGAGCTTTTTCCTAAACAAAAAAATCTCAGTGGCAGCCCGGAGTTTGGAAATGTGCCCGGTAGACGTCAATAGGCTCGCCCCCTATTACGTGGGACTTAAACATAGCTGGCGAGTCGTGGGTGTGTAATACACCTCTGCCTACCCCTTCGGGGAATACAGGCGTGATGCTATGTGTACTTATTAAATAATTGATTAAATAATTTACTGGCGGGAGACCAATAGACTCGACGAACGTCGCAGTGGCGCACGCGGCACGGACACGGACACATTTCGACCTGTTGTTTTACGCCCATAGGTACCTACCTAAATGTTTTGTAAAGCCAACGACCAGGTCAACGCTCTCTCTATAATGAATGGTAACTTATTTATAGTGCCTAGACATTACGTAGTAATCGGGATCGTAAACATTTGGCTAATAAAATGGATTTTTAAAATATAATTTTAAAGTTTCATAACTTTTTACTTATGTTGTATTTTCTTTTTCTAACACTAGTAATGGATTCCTTGTATGGATTTTAATATGCCTGAAATCGTTGGTAATACCTTAGAGTTACTCCCTGTATATATATATATATATATAAATATACTATACATAACCTCTTCTTTAATTTTCATCATTAAAATAAATACTAATATTACAAATAGTAATATTGTAATTCATTCCGAAAATGATGCCTGTGCAGCTTTATGGATCCATTAAAAACGCTAATAAATATGTTAGGTAATGTTTCTATTACTTTCTATTGTTAAAATATTATCAATATTGCAAAATTACGCGGGAAATTTAAGCCAGTTTATTTAGCCAGTTATGGTATGAAATAATGTTACTAAGCGATGATAAGATGGTTCGATTCCCACTCAGGACAATTATTTGTGTGATGAACACAGATAATTGTATTGCGTCTGGGTGTTTTCTATCTATGATATGTATGTATTTACAAAAAAAAGTAGTATATGTATTATATCCGTAATCTGGTACCCATAGCACAAGCGTTAACCTTAGTTTGGGACCAGAGGACGTTGTGTGAAAATGTCCGTGAATATTTATTTATTTATAAGAAATCTTTAGTGCTCATTTTTCGATTTTTGTAGTTTCGGCACACTTTAATTACACACGTAGACATTTTAAATGAAACACTATTGCTCCTGGATACAACCGTGTCAAGTGACGTCACGATTGACACTAACAGCATTGGGATGAAAAGTTCACCCCAATTTTTTTTGACGCGTTCACAACGCTGACTATCCATCTAGACATATTATTAATCTAAGAATATATCTATATTATTAATATTATATATTATACAAGTTTCCAGCTTATTATCTTCGTTTCTTGATGTTTTATTAACTTAACTGTAACTTACAGTCTGTAAGTGAAATCCATAGAAAAACTTAATATACGTATATAAGTTTCATAACTATACTAGCACTTGCCCGCGGCTCCACCGCAGCCAAAAGCTAGTTTTTTGGTTATATCTCAGGTTCCCGATATAGTAGCGGGATAAAATATATACCAGTTGTTAAGTCTAATTAAGAGCTAACAAACAAAAAAGTTGCATCAAAATCCATTCAGCAGTTTTTGCGTGATGCGCGAACAAACAAACAGACAAACAGACAAAAAATCTAAATAAATTGTTTTGTGTTCAGACACGCCTGTATAGCCTAATACTGTGATTTTTTCTCAAATATCTTAAATGTACAGACACAGCTCTGTTACAGCTTTATAGTACTTAACTATATTATGTACCAGTATAAACATACACCACATCCACAAATAACCAACTCAACTTTACACGCATTGCACTTGCGCACCAATATCGATCGTACGTTCACCGCAAGCTTGCCACGTTCGGGCCCGTGCTCGGATATTACAGATTTGTTAGTTGGTTCCTGTCTACATCAAAAAGTAGACCACGGAAGTGTAATATTAAGTTTAATTTGCATGGACAACGTAGGTTTATGACGCGTTAAAGTTATACGAAAAAAGAAATTTGGGCATTAGTTGTGTATTCAAAGAATGGGTGCTCGTGCATGGGCATGGTGGATGGCATTACTTGCAGGGGTTGCAGGTGCGAGAGAACTCGACCCTGCCGCGTGCGCCGCGCGCTTTGACGTGCAGCATGACAAGATCATCCGCACAGAGGAGTCACGTGAGATGGGTGCGCGCTACCTCTCTGAGCTAGACGTTGGCGCCAGGCAAGAGTGCCTAAGGCTCTGCTGTGAAACTGATACATGTGACGTTTTCGTTTATGAAGAAAAAGTAAGTAAGACTGGTTAAAATTTATGCGTCATACATATGTATATAGGTTACATATTACCTATGTGGGGATTAATGTTTAAGATATGTTAACACTTGTTGAATATAATATAGATATGTGTTTGATACAATACACGTTCATTATCAATAATATAGTGTAACGTTATTAAAATAAGTTGGCCATTCGAGAATGTTGAAAGAAACTTTCAGTGAATTATAGAGCGGCATTTTCCAGTTATTATAATGTAAGTATAAAAACCTTCATGATCAATTTATAGCTAATCGACCGCAGAAGCCTGCTAAAACTCCCAATTTCCACCTTCACATTATAGTCAGCTATAAGACCTTCTTTTGTTTCTAATTCATAACGTCGTTAATTATATTATCAACTCTACCTCAGGTCACACGTGCATAGCCTGTTTATTGTTATGTACCTATTGTGCATTGCGCCAGTAATCCCTAACCGAGTGTATTAGCGTCAGCCATAATTAGTGGGCTGTGAACTGTCAAAGACCAATAACAAAAAGATTAAACTTGTTACTGCACCAGGACCCAATTTTTTTATTTTTGAAATATGCGAATTATTTTTAATTTTTAGTTCAACTACCTATTAAATCGTGTTTTATTAATTTTTATAAACTATAATCTCTTGTATATGCGAAAATGAAAAAAAATTAGTACTTAGGTACCTTGCCATACACAATGTTTAAAGGTGATAAGACTAACTAAAGGATCAGCTGACCACTGTACTAAGCAGACTGGGTACTTAGTATCGTAGGTACCTACTCTTATTCATTTGAGTTACCATAACGATATCAAGTAAGTAGGTACCTAGATAGGTAGTAACATTTCGTATGTGACAGGGTCCAGGTAGTTGCTATCTGTTCAATTGCGGGCCACCGGAAGATTTTCGGTGCAAGTTCACAACGCATAGCAACTTTAGTAGTGGAGTGCTGGCGCTCAGCCGCCGACTTGCCGAGCTACAAGATCAAGAGCGCCTTGCTCATCACGAACAAGAACTTGCTAACCTTCGGTGAGAATACTTATGTAATTAGATTATTTTACACTAACTGAACCTACGACAAATATTTTTAGGTTATATCTCAGGCTTCCGATATAGCAGCAGGATAAAACGTATGCTAGTTTTTAAGTCAAGAGCTATCAAACAAAAACAAAACATCAAAATCCGTTCAGTACCTACTTTTATCACCAATCCCGAACAAATAAACATACAATGATTCTAAAAAAATGTTTTTTGTTTAGAGAAGTTAAAATGTACAAACATAGCTCTGTTCCAGCTTCATAATAGTACAGATAGAAGATTTTCCTATCACATTCCACAGAGGTCGTGGGAGTCAAAATCAAGCAGAGTAAACAGCGGCAGAGGAAACAAACTTCAAAATAAAATTGTATGTCAACAGATGGTATACAATTGGTGTAGGTAGATGTGTATTTCCTTCGCTGAAGCGGGGTATGGTTAACAAATATACAACCCTATGTAAGCCATGTAAATTATCAGGTAAATAAAACAATAACGTTGTACCAACCCGTGCCCCGTGTCATATTTTAATTATATTTTATATATATGTTGCCAGCACGACAACAAGCAGTACAGTGACCACCACAGCTGCAACGACACATGCTACAGCACCACCGCCACGGCCGACGCAACCCCTAGATGTAGACCGACCACCAAGTTAGTTTCGTATAAAATAAAACGTCGTCAATAACAAATAAACAACTGTATATTATAATTATTAAACGAAAATAAAGTATACAAATATACTCGTATATGTATAAAAGGACAGACTGACAAGGTTCCATAATGCGGGGTATTGTCTAAAAAATATAAACTAGCCGGTCCGTTGCATTAGGTATATTACTTTAGTTATTTGGGTACTTATATGATTTGTTTTGCTTACATACTTACTTACATATCGCTACGCCATCTTCCTTGCGCGGTAGGCAGAGAGAACAGAGTGCCAAGAGGCTATATTCTTGCATACATCTCTCGCTTCCTCAACATTCAAAATTCTCTACATACGCGCTCGCCGGTTTCGGAGACTCCTGACTCTTCTCCTGACTGATTTGTTTTGGTAATGATTTTTTGGACTGGTGGTATAGGTTAATGTTGAAAATGCAATAAAAAAATATTAAATAAAACTATTCATTGATTAACAATCGACGTACAATTATAAAATCAGTTTTAGATCGCAAGTGTATTATCTTCAAAATTTCTCTTCAATGCTTTGAGAGCAACGTTAGGTATTAAACACAAAGTGAAAAATGTGAAATCGAAAATAACAGTCAGGAGCAGGATTTGAACCTGCATCTTCTGGATACCGTCCAGATGCTTTACCAAATTCAGCATCCTGACAATTGCTCCTGACTGCTAATTTCGATAACACATCATACTTAACGTCTTTGGGTGACGCCTGCGCCATCTGCCGGACGTATTTTCATACATTATACCGACCAGGTAAACTTAATTTTACAATTAAGATTTTTACCTAATAATGACGCAAACCCTATAAATATTTATATATATTTGTAGCATTTGACATGCTTAGCACTATACATTAAACACAAAGTGAAAAATGTGAAATCGAAAATAACAGTCAGGAGCAGGATTTGAACCTGCATCTTCTGGATACCGTCCAGATGCTTTACCAAATTCAGCTCTGGACGGTATCCAGAAGATGCAGGTTCAAATCCTGCTCCTGACTGTTATTTTCGATTTCACATTTTTCACTTTGTGTTTAATGTATAGTGCTAAGCATGTCAAATGCTACAAATATATATAAATATTTATAGGGTTTGCGTCATTATTAGGTAAAAATCTTAATTGTAAAATTAAGTTTACCTGGTCGGTATAATGTATGAAAATACGTCCGGCAGATGGCGCAGGCGTCACCCAAAGACGTTAAGTATGATGTGTTATCGAAATTAGCAGTCAGGAGCAATTGTCAGGATTGCTGAATTTGGTAAAGCATCTGGACGGTATCCAGAAGATGCAGGTTCAAATCCTGCTCCTGACTGTTATTTTCGATTTCACATTTTTCACTTTGTGTTTAATGTATAGTGCTAAGCATGTCAAATGCTACAAATATATATAAATAACGTTAGGTATATCATTTATTTAGGACAACTCCACCACCTCTCTACTTATCCATTTTCACAGTAGCTAAACGATTGATTAGTTCCCCATTCAATGTAATCTTTGTGTTAGAGAAGATTGTTTATTGCATTGATGGTGTAAGATGATAGTACCTACCTATCTTTTTACGCAATCACCTATCATTCATTTATGTTGCTCGCATACACATAATAGCTAAACAAAAATACACGTTCTTCAAATTAACATTTATTTTAAGCAATTGATATTATAATTATGTATAATTAATATTAAAATGCCCTTGATGTTAGCTGTAGCTAATCGTATTTATTGTTCTTATGCAGCTGGTCGATGCAGTCGCTATCAGTTCGAGTGTCGTCACGGCGGGGAGTGTATCGCGGTGTATAATGCTTGTGACGGCGTGGCTCAATGTGCAGACGGTAGTGACGAGGCACCAGAACTGGGTTGTCCTGCCCTGCAGCCTCATGTACCAGTTCCTGCCGTACCACATGTACCATACCAACTAACCACAACATTATCCCCGCCGCTATTGAAGCCATTACAGGTCATTACATAGAGAGCAATCATAGCTGAGTAAAATATTACCTAATACCAAAATAAGTGTCACAAATCTATTTGCGTATTATTTAACTATGAAGAAAAAATAAATATATTGTATATGTTATAACTTAGATAAAGAAAGATTCTTTATCTAAGTGTTATAACTATGTTATATTGTTGACACCGTGTGAAGTCAACCTGCTCTTGTCTCTGGTATTTTCCATACAACGTAGGTGGCAAACAAGCATAAGGCCCACCTAAATGGTAAGCGGTTACCATAGGCATTAGTATTACTTTACTCTTTGACCATAGCCTATAGAGAGCAACACCAGAGGCATCACTCGCGCGTCACCAACTCGAAGGAACGGGATAAGAGGTTGAAAGGAAGGATAATAAAGACAGTATGGAGGATAAGGAGCGGATTTAGGCCTCCAGCGCTCTCACTCACCATACGAAACCCAACAGTAGGAGCCTACCATTGTTGGATGCAGATCTGTCAGAGTGTAGCACTTACCCGATCGCGGAAGGCGGCCCATTCTTATTGGGACAAGCAAGGCTCGTAACACTAATCGCCTTATTTCAGGAGACCAATTGTCCTTACGTGTTGACACCAAATCGTGAGGGCAGCTTAGGTTCATATTGATTTACCTGATTACTTGTATTGTCAATGTTAACTTAATATTCTAGTTAAATGCTAGAGTACAGATTTTTTTGGTAGGGTGACACAAATATTTGGGGGTTCTAAATTTTTCGTAGAAAAATAGGTATTTGAGAATCCTTTATTTTTTGTTAAGGCGGGAAAAAATGTTCCTAACCGCACACCCTATCGTTAGGGGCAACGACCAGGGTAGTGTGGGGCCTGCACCCACTAAAGAAACCCGCCGTGTGCCGTCTCTCCGCCTTTATTAACGGGCCACTGGAACCATGTTACATTCCTTCGGTGGTAGGTATTAGAGAACCTGCGGTTGACGTAAGCTAATCTAAATTTGCCGGGTGTAGAATAGCTGATAGGTATCAAATCTTTCTTGATATCTCTCGGGATACCGGTTATCACAATCCAGACCGAATAATTACTACAGGTACGGAGTCAGTGATAACATATTTTTTTGCACACTACGGAACTTAATTACAACCAGACTATGAGGTAGAATCATTATTATTATACAAATCATAACCACTGCAGGCAAAAATAAGATCTTATCAGTCTATTTATCGTTTAGTAAGGCTGTCAGGGCAACCAGAAATTATCGACGTGCGTCATGCAATAATTAAAATTGATATCGCCATGTAGGTACTCGTATATATGCACAATATGATTTTAAGGCATTAAAGAGTACTGAAGATACTGGTTTATTATTTCATACTCATAGGTAGACCATATATTATATAGCTAAACTTCACGCAATGTAAAAAGGTTTTCTCAATCTGGCCTTAACATTTTTATAACGTATCGGTCTATCTCACTATCTAATAGAATAGAAATTCGTGGAAACACTTCAAACCTCTATAAAAATTTCACTTACGAGCACCTTCAAACTCTGTTTCTGAATAGGCTGCATTGCGCGTGATTAAGGCAGTAAATTTATAAAGTAACACTAGCAGACCCGGCTACACGTTAATGTTGCACACATAATTCGTTAGTTAATTTTGTAATAGGTAAACAAAGGAAAACTCGGGATAAAAATTGTCCTATCTTTCAATTTGGACCTATCTGTACACAGTGCGCAAAATTTAATTAAAGACGGTTTATTACTATAGAATTTGATCGCAGGCAAACAACGTGACACGAAATTTTATATACGAGTATAAAGATTCAGAAATAGTCCAAAGATTGCTGTTAAAGTGATGATCTTTATATATTACAGGTCTTCCAACGGTTCCAACACTATACAATATGTATAAATCGTTATTGTCATTATTATGTGTAGGAGAGTATGGAGACGGGCAGTGGAGATACGCTGGTAGCAGCAGCCGATGGTGCCTCGCTTTCTGACCGATGGCCACACCGCCTTACACAGGCGCAGCCGCAGCCACATCGATACAACGGTATTGTACTTTTTCAGAGTGACAAGTCATTTTTATCCATGGGGTGGCAGATTAAAACAATACCATCATACCACGCAGGTGTCGTGCAAAGTGGTTAAACTACTCGAGTGTGTGGAAGTTTTACGCGCACGCTTAATAAATGCTTTAGTCATGGCAGAATCTCTGGAGGACCTTGGCACCATGCTCAATGATCTCAGCAGGGTTTCCCGACTAGTGGGTCTCAAAATGAACATGGACAAGACGAAAGTCATGTCTAATGTCCAAGTCATTTCAGCACCGGTCCTAGTCGGGAGTGCGCTTCTCGAAGTTGTCGACCATTATGTCTACCTGGGACAAACAGTCCAGTTAGGTAGGCACAACTTCGAGAAAGAGGTCAATCGACGAATCCAACTCGGCTGGGCAGCGTTCGGGAAGCTAAGGAAGATCTTCTCGTCCAATATTCCGCAGTGTCTGAAAACGAAGGTCTACGACCAGTGTGTGTTACCAGTGATGACATACGGAACAGAGACGTGGTCTCTGAATGTTGGCCTCATATCAAGGCTCAAAGTCGCTCAGCGGGCCATGGAGCGGGCTATGCTTGGTATTTCCCTACGTGATCGAATCCGTAATACGGAGATCCGTAGGAGAACGAGAGTGACCGACATAGCCCGCCGGGTTGCCATGCTGAAGTGGCAATGGGCAGGCCACATCGCTCGACGAACCGATAACCGTTGGGGACGAAAGGTTCTCGAGTGGCGACCACGTATCGGACGGCGCAGCGTAGGACGGCCCCCCACCAGATGGACCGATGATCTGGTCAAAGCTGCGGGGAGCCGTTGGATGCGGTCGGCACAGGACCGCTCGTTGTGGCGTTCTCTTGGGGAGGCCTATGTCCAGCAGTGGACGTTAAAAGGCTGATGGATGGATGGATGGAATGATACATACATAAATAATATATAATGCTAATATATATATTTAAAATGAACAATAAAGTTAATATTAACAAAAAATAATATAATAGCAATAAACAATACAAAGAATTACCAAACATACCTTTTACGTCTTCCTCTTTTTTCTTTTCGCTGTGCCCAACAGGGTCCATAATTGTTACCTTTTTATTTTTATGATACTATATACATTGTGGAATGCGAAAATAAATGAATATGAAATAAAAAAGAGATTCCAGATGGAGCTAGTTCCCACATCTTCAGCCACAAGGGTGGACTGCTGCAGGAACAAGACGCAGGCGCTCAGTTCCCTCCCTTTGAGGCACCATGGCCGCGACGTACCTGGTCAGCGCAACAGCCACCCCCTGGTAACGTACTATGTTCTAGAACCACATACTGGCTACGGAGAGTGCTGTTTTATTACTCTTGAGGCCTACGCTAACCGGTTGTACCATGTTATGATCTACTGGTAGCTATCGCGGTATCGAGAGCATCAAGCTGTAAACTGTGTGAATGCTGTAAGTTCGATTTCCATACCGAACAAATATTTGTGTATTAGTACCTACCTAATATGTTTAATTCGTGTTCCTTTATTGAAACTGTGTAATCACTCATGATACATTTGATTTAAATCCTATCAGATTGCAATTGCAACACATCGTTGCTAATGTTAACCAACCAAGTATACCAGATTCCAGAATACATTCTGGTAAACTTTTACATAAATAATAAATAAATATTCACGGACATTTCACACAACGTCCTCTGGTCGCAAACTAACTTTTTTTTGTAAATCCATACATATAATAGATAGATAACACCCAGACGCAGTACAAATATCTGTGTTCATCACACAAATAATTGTCCTGAGTGGGAATCGAACCCACGACCTCGTGCACGGAAGTCGGTTACAGTACCAACTACGCCACGAGGCAGTGCTATGCTTAAGCTCAATTCGGTCTTTTTACTAGGATATATGGCAATCATAAACAATCTTTATACTGATAAGTATCGCATTCGAGTAGATTATCACATGGGCCAGTATCCCCGAAGGGGTAGGCAGAGGTGTAATACACACCAATGGTTCGCCAACTATGTTTAACTCCTACATAATAGGGGGCAAGCCTATTGCCGTCTACCGGGCACATTTCCAAACTCCGGGCTGATACTGAGAATTTTTCTTTTAACGAAAAAGCTCAGTAGTACTGCCCGACACGAGGATCGAACACGAGACCTCATGATCAGCAGTCGCTCGCACTACCGCTGCACCACCGAGGCAGTAGTAGAAGTGGGTACTTATATAATGTGATATGATATGTAATGCGACAGAAGAAGCACGATTTCAGGCATGGAAAGCTTGTCTGGTGAGAGGCCTTGGTCGGGCAGCGCATATTCGCATGTTGAGTGGCCAGAACCCGACCCACGCCGCGCCTGGCCCGTGCCGCCGCCTCGCTCCGAACAGGTACCTATTGACATCTTTTAGTTTTAAACGACAGTATACTTTTTCAAATTCTAACAGAAATTACAATCAAGAAAGGACGAATAAAGTGACATTTTTGATCTATATTTTTTAGCATTTGACATGCTCCGCCACTTTTAAAGTATAAATTATTTGAGAATAAGGAAAAAGAGATTTTTTGTACTAGCGGGAATCGAACCCGCGTCTTTTCCAATCCGGGGAAGTGCTCTAAGCCACTGAGCTATAGTACAGGTACTTCGACCATCCCAATCTCCTTATTACATTTGTCTTTACGACCAGCGCCATCTATCGGAAGCATTTACATGCATTAAACCGATATAGTAAGTTTAATTTTGCAATTAAAATTCATACTATTTGATGGCGCGATTTTTTAAACATTTTTGATCTATATTTTTTAGCATTTGACATGCTCCGCCACTTTTAAAGTATAAATTATTTGAGAATAAGGAAAAAGAGATTTTTTGTACTAGCGGGAATCGAACCCGCGTCTTTTCCAATCCGGGGAAGTGCTCTAAGCCACTGAGCTATAGTACAGGTACTTCGACCATCCCAATCTCCTTATTACATTTGTCTTTACGACCAGCGCCATCTATCGGAAGCATTTACATGCATTAAACCGATATAGTAAGTTTAATTTTGCAATTAAAATCCATACCATTTGATGGCGCGATTTTTCAAACATTTTTGATCCATATTTTTTAGCATTTGACATGCTCCGCCACTTTTTAAAGTATAAATTATTTGAGAATAAGGAAAAAGAGATTTTTTGTACTAGCGGGAATCGAACCCGCGTCTTTTCCAATCCGGGGAAGTGCTCTAAGCCACTGAGCTATAGTACAGGTACTTCGACCATCCCAATCTCCTTATTACATTTGTCTTTACGACCAGCGCCATCTATCGGAAGCATTTACATGCATTAAACCGATATAGTAAGTTTAATTTTGCAATTAAAATCCATACCATTTGATGGCGCGATTTTTCAAACATTTTTGATCCATATTTTTTAGCATTTGACATGCTCCGCCACTTTTTAAAGTATAAATTATTTGAGAATAAGGAAAAAGAGATTTTTTGTACTAGCGGGAATCGAACCCGCGTCTTTTCCAATCCGGGGAAGTGCTCTAAGCCACTGAGCTATAGTACAGGTACTTCGACCATCCCAATCTCCTTATTACATTTGTCTTTACGACCAGCGCCATCTATCGGAAGCATTTACATGCATTAAACCGATATAGTAAGTTTAATTTTGCAATTAAAATTCATACTATTTGATGGCGCGATTTTTTAAACATTTTTGATCTATATTTTTTAGCATTTGACATGCTCCGCCACTTTTAAAGTATAAATTATTTGAGAATAAGGAAAAAGAGATTTTTTGTACTAGCGGGAATCGAACCCGCGTCTTTTCCAATCCGGGGAAGTGCTCTAAGCCACTGAGCTATAGTACAGGTACTTCGACCATCCCAATCTCCTTATTACATTTGTCTTTACGGCGCTGGTCGTCGCTGGAAAAGACGCGGGTTCGATTCCCGCTAGTACAAAAAATCTCTTTTTCCTTATTCTCAAATAATTTATACTTTAAAAGTGGCGGAGCATGTCAAATGCTAAAAAATATAGATCAAAAATGTTTAAAAAATCGCGCCATCAAATAGTATGAATTTTAATTGCAAAATTAAACTTACTATATCGGTTTAATGCATGTAAATGCTTCCGATAGATGGCGCTGGTCGTAAAGACAAATGTAATAAGGAGATTGGGATGGTCGAAGTACCTGTACTATAGCTCAGTGGCTTAGAGCACTTCCCCGGATTGGAAAAGACGCGGGTTCGATTCCCGTTAGTACAAAAAATCTCTTTTTCCTTATTCTCAAATAATTTATACTTTAAAAGTGGCGGAGCATGTCAAATGCTAAAAAATATAGATCAAAAATGTTTAAAAAATCGCGCCATCAAATAGTATGAATTTTAATTGCAAAATTAAACTTACTATATCGGTTTAATGCATGTAAATGCTTCCGATAGATGGCGCTGGTCGTAAAGACAAATGTAATAAGGAGATTGGGATGGTCGAAGTACCTGTACTATAGCTCAGTGGCTTAGAGCACTTCCCCGGATTGGAAAAGACGCGGGTTCGATTCCCGCTAGTACAAAAAATCTCTTTTTCCTTATTCTCAAATAATTTATACTTTAAAAGTGGCGGAGCATGTCAAATGCTAAAAAATATAGATCAAAAATGTTTAAAAAATCGCGCCATCAAATAGTATGAATTTTAATTGCAAAATTAAACTTACTATATCGGTTTAATGCATGTAAATGCTTCCGATAGATGGCGCTGGTCGTAAAGACAAATGTAATAAGGAGATTGGGATGGTCGAAGTACCTGTACTATAGCTCAGTGGCTTAGAGCACTTCCCCGGATTGGAAAAGACGCGGGTTCGATTCCCGCTAGTACAAAAAATCTCTTTTTCCTTATTCTCAAATAATTTATACTTTAAAAGTGACATTTTCTTAAATTTTCGAACTAGGTACTTTATCATCCGTATTTGTAAACAGGATATACCGGTCTATATTCCTCCGAAGACCATGCCAGAAGTCCCGATGGTATACTTAAATCAGCAACAGACTCTTAGAGACAGTCCCAAGAAAGGATTCGAGCTATTAAAAGTACATACCGAGCCGCCTCCGCTAAATCACAACAGTGAAGTTGACCAGCGGGAAGAGATCAAGCCATCACCAGTTGAAAGCACCACCAAAAAGAAAGTTGATGAAGACAAGGTGAGATTTTTTGACGATGCGTCACGCTAAGGGTGGCGGAGTAGCATACTACTAGAGGCATATCTAGGTGTCACTAGTGCGTTGCAAACTTTAGGAACAGAGATGAGTTACACAATAGTTGAGGAGAGGGTTTAGGCTTTTGGTGCTCTTATTCACACTTAACAAGAGGTTGATACCCTCCCAGTCGAGCTGGCCCCTGAAGCAGTAATCACCAACGGTTACCTCCAACAAAGATATATAAAAAAAAACTCATATAAATTATTTTACTTTCTTGGCGAATCGAAGAGTGTCTATTCTTTTTCTCATGACTCGCTTTGGGAAATCGATATCTTATAGGTATTACTTTGGATACTAACTTGATGACATATTGAAATCACCAGAAATGTTACGAGTAGTTGACCACAAGATCGTATCAAAAGGAACTGTTATAGCAACATCCTGCTAATCTTATACCATATATTATAATATGTTATATTATGTTGTTTGAATGTTTTAATCACGCTTAAATGGATTTGAATAAAATTTTGTGGTTAAATATGTACAGGATACTTAATATCCTGAAAACATAACAATTCCCGTAGGATTGCCTTTTTTTTGTCGTGCATTGTCCCACAGGGTTCGGTTCTAGGGCTGCTCCTGTGGGACATCGATTACGACTGGGTGCTACGCTGTCGGCTTCCCCCCGGGCTTGCGGTCATCTGCTATGCGGATGACACGCTGGTCGTGGCCCGGGGTGCAAAATTCGAGGAAGCGGCGTTCCTGGCCACCTTAGGGACCTCGGAGGTGGTCAGGAGGATCGGGGCGCTGGGGCTTAGGGTGGCCCTGGACAAGTCGGAGGCCCTGCTTTTCCATGGGCCTCGACGTCGGCCACATGCTGGCGCCTTGATCACTGTGGATGGGGTCCGAATTGGGGTGCAGGCCCAGATTAAGTATCTGGGCCTGGTGCTGGACGGGCGGTGGCACTTTCATGAGCACTTCCTGTCAACTGTCCCCGAGGCTCGTCAGTTCGACGTCCGCCCTTGCACGGCTCATGCTGAATATGGGCGCACCCAACAATGCGTGCCGATGGCTTTACGCGGGGGTGGTCCGGTCGATGGCGCTGTACGGCGCACCCGTGTGGGCGTGGTCCCTGGACGCACTGAATAGGGCTCGTCTGTGGAGACCACAGAGAGTCATTGCGTTCAGGGTCATACGTGGATACCGCACGGTGTCGACGGAGGCGGCCTGCGCGTTGACCGGAATCCCTCCGTGGGACTTGGAGGTCGCTCGCCGAGGTGTATCAGCCGGCGTCGCAAGAGCGGGAGGGGGATGGACGTCCCCCACCCAGCGTGGTGGCCAGATGGCAGGGCGACGCCCGCCGAGCTGCCATGGCCAGCTGGAGGGCGCGGCTGGAGGCGCCCCGGGCCTGTTTTTGAACCGTAGGGGCGCTCCAGCCAGTGCTGGAAGAGTGGGCAGGGCGACGGCACGGAGTCCTTACCTTCCGACTGGTGCAGGTGCTGTCGGGGCACGGTTGCTTCGGCAGATATCTGTACATAGTCGCAAGGAGGGAAGCGACTCCGGGCTGTTACCATTGCGGCTACGACGAGAACACGGCACAGCACACGCTTGAGTCGTGCCCGGCTTGGGCCGAGTAGGGCCGTGAACTCGTCGCGGCAATAGGGGGGGACCTCTCGCTGCCGAGCGTCGTCAGAGCGATGCTTGGCAGCGACAAGAATTGGGCTGCGGTCGCTGCCTTCTGCGAGGAGGTCATCTCGCAGAAGGAAGCGGCGGAAAGGACCAGGGAGGAGGATTCTTCCGCTGGCCCTAACCGCCGCCAGCGACCGGGGCGGCGCAGGCGCAGGTACTTGCGCCTCATGCCGCCCTAGCTGAGGCTGCGGGTGGATGGACCGGGGAACGTCCGCCACCCGCCAGGCCACCCGCGAAGGTGCGACGCTCGCTCAGTAGAGGGTACCCGAAAGGGTAAGCCGCCGGCGGACCACCGAAGGAATGTAACATAGTTCCAGTGGCCCGCCAATAAAGGCGGAGAGACGGCACACGGCGGGTTTCTTTAGTGGGTGCAAGCCCCACACTACCCTGGTCGTTGCCCCTAACGATAGGGTGTGCGGTTAGGAACATTTTTTCCCGCCTTAACAAAAAATAAAGGATTGCCTTTTTTGTATTATATAATTTCTGATTAAAATAATTTTAACGAAATTCATCATCAATCACACATTTTATGTTTTTATTTTACCATCCATTCATGTGCCACACAGACGAAGGCGCGGAAGCAGTTCATGTCATAAATATGAAAATTTGCAAAAACGGCTCAACAGTTCTTAAATTAAAGTAGGTAACAGTACAGCCTTTTTTGTTAAATTGGCGAAGAATATACCTAACTGCACACCCCATCGATTGACACAGTTTATAGCCTGGATAAAAAATATCCTATGTGTTAGCCTTATCTCACCTGTCTATCCAGCAATTTTACCTAAAACTGTCCCGTCGTTTAGCTGTGTACGGCGAACACTCTTCACATGTTCGCTAGTGTAGGTAATTAGGTATAAGATAGTTAATTCTTAGTTTTCTCTTTATAATTAATCGGTACCTATAAATGTTAAATCAATAAATACACAGAATTTGTCTCTTCATATTTTGAAGTCATATTATTTAGTAGGTAGGGTACCTATTATCTAATTTTCAGCTCAAATTAAAATGCCATTGTATTTTTGTAGACGGTAGTGAAAACCAAGTCTTCAGATCGTGTCGAGAAAAAACCAATGCAAGCAGCAACAGCTCACCAGCATTACTCCCCTGAAAATTTAGATGATCACGAAGGTCTAAGTGATCACCCACCAGCCACCCTCATGCTTCTTGTTATAGGTAATATACAATCCTTATCCAGATTACAATGATGCATTTATTTTTCATGTCCAAATTAGTGAGAGACAGCGGTTAAATTCATCGACGTAACAATAAGATATGGCTGTCTTTTTTGGTAATGCTTGCCCGGTGCTAATTGCCGATATGGCCTAGGTCTCTCTATTATGAGAAACAAAAAAAATAAGCATGTCGTTTCTTTCGGACTGACTCTGAAAGTGTACCAGAATGTATTCGGACTAATAATAATACTGTGCTAGTATAAACTGTATTACGGATACTGTATTAATGAACGTCTACAACGAATTCGTGAAAGGCCACCCCGCGTGTGGTGTCATCCAAAGTGAAAACGGATAGAGGAATCAAACCGTGCAGTACCTACCCGTGCAAAGTTTCCCATTGAACACTGAGGCGCACTCTCTGGGCCTGTGCTCAAAAACTGGAAGATGAACAAATCGCATATGTCCTACAGTGGGCGGTTGATTTATATGTTGTTGATATATAAGTAGTATGTACCTTTTCGAATATGATTGCAGGTATGGGGCTATCGATGTTACTGATGGGTGTGTTAGTATGTCGAGAACGCCAATCGCGACGACGCCTACGTCGTGGGAAGTCGTCTTTCGCTCATGATGCGGATTATCTAGTCAATGGCATGTACCTTTGAGACATGGCCAATGCGCGCGTGGATATACGTCAACGTGGACCTCGCGTAACATAAATGCTGTGGCGTATTTACATGAACACTTAATATACACACTTATAATTACTACTTAAGGTTATCTTTATATTATGAAATAAGTGAAATACCAATTCTAAAATAAGACATTGAGAATTGGGCTAAGGAGTCAATTCTAGACAAATTTGCTAGTAGCCATTACAGGAGCTGTATTTATACTAGCTAACGGTAGGACCCGTAGGGCTAGACCATGTTAAGTGCATAGAAGCTTTTTTTAAACAATCTAATAAGTCCGTTGATAGTTCGTTTCTCCCAATATAGTAGTGTTGTTTTTGTCTTTATCATTTGTGTAAATACCTAATCTCTAAATCAAACGGAAGCGCTAATTTACTGGTGCTAAAAAAATATATAAAATATTTTTGGGGAATTTTAAGTATTTTTTTAGCACTTGATATGCTTAGTTAGCCATATAGGTAAATTAACAAAAAGGTGTGGAAGTGTGAAATCGAAAATAACAGTCACAAGCAGGATTTGAACCTGCATCTCCCGGAATACCGTCCCAGATGCTTTGCCAATTCAGCCATCGTGACAATTGCTCGGGAATGCGAATTTTCGATAACACATTCATTCTTAATAGATTTTTCGTCTTGGGTGACGCGTAAATCCTGCTCTTGACACACACACACACACACACACACACACACACATTACCTATGTATCATGGAAAGTTAAAATTTTCGTCAGCGTGTGTTTGATATGATTTAATGACCCAACGGATTAAATGTTTTGATAGGTAATATTAAATATTTTATATGCATTGAGTAAGGGACTATAAAACAAAAATAAAATTCAAACAAGTCTATGAAAAATCATATCTGTAATAGCTTAGGTACTTATCTGTTACTCTTTCGATCCTATTCAAGTACCTATCTACAGAAAGTTTTTCGTAAAGTAAGTACTTACCTAATCTCAGGCCTCAGGGCTTCTTCTGCGGGACGGAAAAGAGATGGCCATCTTCCGTTCGCGCTAAAACTCGATACTTAGGTACCTAATGAAAACTTATTGTGTATTGCCGTTAACAAAACTTGTAATAAATATAAGAATGACAAATGATTGCAACAGATGTCTTTAATTGTTCTTGTTGAATTTGAATGAATTTGAACGTCGTGCTAGCCGCACTAACTTACCTCCTCGGTGGCGAAGTTGCGATAAAACACCTTCCAGGTGGAATGCAGAAGTGACATATTTTGTAGCCATAATTCAATATATTTAGGTTTAACAGTGCATGGAAATACTAAGTAACAAATTAGGCAAAGCTAGGTGCCTACTTACATTCATGTTTGGAAGTGTTTTTAGTTTTTACATTTTCACAGAAAATTGTAGGATATCAGGATATCAAATTTCAATACTTGTTTTATGTTTATATTACCTATCAAATATCAATAATAAACTTTAAATTGTTGTGACTTGTTTCAATAATTTTTACTTTTTACAAAATGTCCGAAAGCTTTTTTCTTTTACACGTCCTACAGGACCCGAGCCTCCATCCATCAGCCTTTCATCGTCCACTGCTGGACATAGGCCTCCCCAAAATGGGGGTTTTACCATAATTATTTTATTATTAATACCAGAGCCTCACCAATATTGATACGGGAAGTGCCCGTTGGCCTATGCCAACGACCCTATGGTCGTGTTTCGAGTTTCCTACCTCTCGCAGTGATAAGTCTGTTTATTAAGTTGGTGAGATTACGTACCTATTTTTAGTCCATCGCCACACGGATCGTACTTTAGCGTTAATTATTTTTAACACCATCCATCCATCAGCCATTTGACGTCCACTGTAGGACATATAGCTCCCCAAGAGAGCGCCACCGAGTCCAACTAGTCGGAGGCCGTCCTACACCGTGTCACTTAAGAACCTTATTTCTCCAACAGTTGTTGTGAAACACAGAGCAGAGCCCACTCCATGGCACGCTGAGCGACTGTGTGCTTTGATAAAGGCAAAATTGTGAAATACAGAGCATAGCCCACTCCAAGGCACGCTGAAATCTTAAAGCTACTCAGGTTAAGTTACCTACCATGAAAATCACCACCACTATGCTCAAAAGAGAAGAGAATTCCTTTATCTACTACCGAAACGATTTAGGAATATTTTACGTTTTTAAGTCAAAAAAGGCGGTAGGTGGGTAAATAGGTATCACTCTGAAGATACCTGTACATATTCGCAAGGAGGAAAGCGACTTGTCAGCATTGCGGCTGCGACGAATAAAAAACAGCGCAGCACACACACGAGTCATGTCGTGAAATCTTCACAGCAATAGGTGGGGACCTCTTTAGCAGCGACAGGAATTGAAACGCGGTCGCTGCCTTCTGCGAGGACGACATCTCGCAGAAGGAAGCGGCTAAGAGAGTCGGGGACGAAAATCCTTCCTTTGACCCGAACCGCCGCCAGCGACTGGGGCAGCGCAGACGCGAATACCTCTGGGTTTGATACTGGTTTAGCTGACGCCGTGGGGAACGTGCGGCACCAAATGCCTCCCGCGAGGGTGCGACTCTCTGAACTAACTGAAGAGATAAGGCACCGGCGGACCACTGAAGTTCCAGTGGTACACCAGTACAGGCGTAGAGAAGGCACACGGCAAGTTTATTTAGTGAGTGAAGCACCACACTACACTACGTCCTTGCCTCGGACGGCAGGGTAGGTATGCTGGATCAGCAGCTGTTCCACTGAGTCTAATGGATGTTTCAACAATTTCAATTACGATCAAATAAATTTGCAGGTAGGTAAAATAAAACACATTATACAATCAACATTTTCATAATCATTTATTTAAAATGCAAATTACCTATACACCTGACTTCGGTGCGATCTCACTAACAGTAAACATTGACAACGACAGAGTGGGAACTTTAAATGGATATTTGTAAAATATCATTAAATTATGTATAATTCTTCACATGATCGTCTAAAAAATAACTGCTTAACTTTAGAAGTCATCTGTTTTTACTGTAACAATTAACATACAATTTGATTTACACAGATTTTATTGATTGAAGTTTAACGAGTTTTATAGGCCACATAAATTTTACGTAACAATTCTCAGTCTTATTTGAATCTATTTCATTGCCTACGTATTCAAAGAAATACGCTAAGAATCAGTCCTCAGTACTTAAGCCTGAGCCTGAGGGTATAAGAGACGTCTCAATGACATTGGACGGCACATGGTGTTAGAATTAAAAAATAAGAACCCTTTCCAAGATATTAGATATTCTTTTGATTAAAATTCTTTTAACATTCAGATCTATCACAAAAAACTGTAGATATTGTGTGAACTACAATTTTTCAGCTAGCTACATTTATTCAAATCATATATACGAGTAAATACCGATAATAACATTCTGTTGCATATACAAACAAAATGCTATAACACAATTCTTAATAGGGGCAAGCATTGTGTAAAGTGACTGTTCCTGAGTCTAAGTGACTGATTTGTAACTAGCTAACACCATAGTAGAAAGAGTGGGGAAGTAGTAGCTATCCCCGGCCCGTCCGCGATATAATTGCCTACCATACTTGCCCGTTTCAGGGTTGTCACTTTTAGCTAAATTTTAATTCAGTGCCTAGAAATTGGCAAGGGCCGGGAAGTTGTATTTTTTACTTGTAATCGTTTAGGTAAAACGGACCTCACTAACCCTGAACCCATATGACACAACACAGATTATTTTAACTTACGATTATTAGTTAGTCACTATACCTACAATACTGAGAAATCGACATGACATGACATTTAGACAGCCAAACACACAGCAATAAGTTCTCCTGCGATTATCACACATTTTTCATTTATTTAGCGGTGCCGTGACGCGCGTTACCTTGTGCGGCGTTAGCCCCGACTGGCGTACTGAGAAACGGGTCGAGATTTTGTTAGTGTGCGTACGCACACATACAGCCGCGCTCGGTGCGTTTGTATGAAGATAACCTACTTCCCACTCTTTCTACTAGGCTAACACTATATAGTTTGACTTTGATAAGTTTCTCTAACATAATTATAGTGTTCTGGTGGCAGGTTAGTGATTAAACTATTATAAGATTAATTGCCGTTTGTCATAATGGTGAGACTCCGTTCGCCAAAATCGCAAATAAATACACACACTGCTACAAAAAGCGAAGCTAGTTTTGTCGCAAGGACATTTTACAGATTTTAAATAAACCGATCGTAAAGTATGAATAAGGGTGATCCACAGGCAAAGCTGAGCGCAGATGACGCTATCGGCGAGATGACCACTGCCAAATTCTAGTTGCTTTGTTTGCCTGAGAATTGTTTGCTATTTTTTGTGTTTAATCCGGTTGATCAGCGATATTGTTAAAATGGATATAATGTACCTACCTGGAAGATTAAAGTATTGAAAGACGCTATGCTGTGTAGCCACAAAAATTTAACGACTTTTCCCACTTTTTTAATCTTTGGGAAATAAACGTACAGCGGGGTTATTACATTTTGGTATAGCACACAGAGGCCTATTGCAAGAAAATAAAAATTTACCAAATTACAGAATTACAAATTGTATGGAAATAACAGTTCTCAATGGCCATGTCGATAATACGCCATCTGCCGTGAAATGCTGGCAGTAAAAATCCCCATTCCTAAGCAACATTACAATAAATCTAATAAATTTAGCACACGCTTGTGATCACATTCATTTAGGCACTTACATTAAACAATATCGAAAAATTTAAACTTAGAGTAAGTTGGAATGGATGACCAAAAAACTTAAATTATGCTGTAAAATATTCCGAATTACAATAAAAACCCATTACTTACATCCACTATTGGGCACGGCGCTCGTATTAGAGTTGGAAGGTTTTAGGATTTTTCACAAGCTATCAATAAATTAATAAAATCTCAGGCATGCAGGTATCGCACCACTTTTTTATTCACCGAGGAGTGACAATTTCTAAACTGTGTGAGGTCTGGTCTTCGGAATACGGTTTTATGGGCTAGGTACTATAGCCATTAGGTATACGAAAGGAATTCTACAGATAAAAAATCTGCACAAATTCTGGCATTTATTATATCTAACCAAGTTGTTGCAGCCTATGTACTGGAGTAATATAAATTTGATAATTAATTGAAGAACAACCAAATTATCACATGACCTGGATTTCATTTTATTAATTTATTTATCACTACACTGTCCTCCTTCGTTGAATATTTGTTTGACATTATGTACCTAGTTATACAGTGTTAAATATAGGTACTTATATTTTTTGCTACTAATTGTAAGTTTAATCATATATTTCCGGTAAAGTGTTATGTATGAGGTATTTTATTTTAAATAATTTATTACAATATATGACTTACTTAATATTTAATACAATAAGATGATATTCAACATTCAAATAAATTTCTGACTTAATTCGTTGCTTTTAAAAGACGACGCTGCGTAACTATACCTACAAATCAAGTTTTAGTACTGTAGGTACACCACATTGCTAAAACGTCAAATAATGGTAGACCTCAGAAATATATATCAGTAACTTTGATTATTATAATAATGATAGGCTTAAAAATTTCTGTAAATAACATTTCAACCCGTTAACAGCTCAAAAATTCATATTATACATTAGTTGCAATATTTATCTATCATTGCCTCGAAGTTTACCCTTTAAAGGCAAGTCACATAGCATTATCGTTACAAGGCGACATTACTGTATTACTTAATTATTTAAACATCATAACGTTAATCAATTGCTTCTTACCCCTTACTGTGTCAATGTAATTAATTAAGATATTTGCTAAATTTTTCGGGATTGTTATCTAGTCATTAAATCCCTTATCATCGTTGTACATATCTACGCCACAAGTAGGTATCTAACTAACATCTATGTTTTGGAAAAACAATGTAGGTACGTGACGTAAACTGCTTACACAATACAGGGTTAATATTGGTGATGAGATTGTATAGCCAAAATTGAAACTACCAGATAGAGAGACGTAATTACGCTAAATTTTAGGTAAATTTTTATAACCTTAGCTCAAGTCAATGATTTTTTTGTGCCTAAATGTTTATTATACAAGACTAAGGTTTTTTAAAGCATCAGGATTTTTTTATTTTCTGTCATTATTTACCTTACGTAAGATTTATTATATAATTATTTCATAATACTTGAAATACCGCTAGTTATTTTTATGTTCAAATATTAAATATTATTCTGAGCTTTTAAACTAAACTGTTGAAAAATTGCGTAGGTATTTACTTCCTTAAATATGTTTAGTAGGTAAGAAACTCTCTATCTTACTCCTAGTTTCAGATTTGGCTGCTGATTGTAGACTTAGTTAAAATAATGCTAACAAAACTACTGAATAATTCTATCTTTAATGTGCCTGAAGTAACATGTTACTTCAGGCACATTAAAGATAGAATTAGTATTTGATTTGATTAGAAGAGTATTTGATTTGATTTGAATGTCATAAACAATAAACAGGATAGGCTACAAGACAATGATTATGATTTATTTACTTACTTAACTTAATTTAATAAGATTCAATTACAAGTAATACACTTACATGTTTGTTAAACATATCCCCTGACTTTTGTATGTGTATTTTTTTTTTATTTTTTGATCCATTTCTACTACTTGCAAGTCTAGTGATTAATTTTCATGGTGGGCAACAGGTTGACAGAGCTCCTGGTATAGATTAGTCCAAAAAGGGCGATCACCACTTACCATAAGATAGGTCGTAGCTATTAACTCGTCTACCACCATAAGCAATGATAGAACTCATACAATACTCCAGAGCAAATAAAAATCCATACACAATATTTTACTAACGAATCTGGTTCCTATTTAACAGTGAGCTGCACTAAGATATGTCGTGTACAGCTAAAGCCAACTTAATTGTGCCAATAATTAAGATTGTGATGTCTGTACATACATGCAATGTTGTTATGATTCAGAAAAGGTGTAACTTTGACAGTTACATAGAATTAGTATGAAATTTTCAAATTAAAATTTTGTAAATCTATATGATGAATGAATTTGTCAAGACACATGATATCTATACACACAGCTGATAACTGATTGAATGAAATCTTTTATCGATTTAAATATCACTTGATATTCGTAATGTGGTTACAAAGACATATTATACCATGCCTAACTATGTAACTTATTATTTATAAAGATGCACGACTAAATATCTAGCTTAAATATCACTGGGTTGAGCCGATAAGTCTCTTTGCTCTAGGAATAGTCACTGTCACACTATTCATATTCTTGCATTATAATACTATATAATGATGATGAATGCGATTGACAACGTCGACAAAGAATAAATATATACAATAATATTTTAATGTCGCATAGGCAAGACAAAATTAAAAGTCGAAGGCACTTCAAATCACGTTTAAATCCCGCCAGTGATCGTTGATCCCTTAAAAAACAACAATGCCCTTTGATATGTAATTTGTTGGACTGGAGGGATATCGAAAAAAATATATTTCGTGAGTTTACCTGACTCTCGAGTAACACATGAAGCAAGTGACGTCACAGGGGACGGCGATGAGCTAATTGGCAATTTTCTACGTAGAGATCCTTGACGAGCATGTCAGCTGCTGCCAGCCGGGAGTGCAGACGTCGCACCGCCGTCTCGGCGCGGGCACAGCGGGCCCGCAGCTCGCGGACCTCGGCAGCGTGACGCACGCCCCCCTCCAGGAGAAAAACAAAATTTAATCAACACATAATAATGTTCTATCGTGTCTATTGTCGTCTCAGAATGCCATTGCTCTTCAGAGTAAGTAAGTGAGAAATAAATATACTAATATGTCTTGTATAGGTAGTTGTCTGTATTTATGTTGAGGATGACTGCCTAGATCGAAATATGGCCAAGGACATTATAATTGTTCATTTTAACACAACTTGTGTTACATGAGAAACCGCTTGTTCCCATTCCTGCGACGGAAGGCACTCACCATAGGCTCATGCTGTACATCTGGCATGTCACTAGATCGCGGCAGGCCGTATGTAGGATTATGGTAGTCTCGTGGACGTCGCCGCGGGCACGGCGAAGCCCGTTCCGTCTCAAGACTAGCGAGGCGCCGCTCTAGTATTTCAGTGCGCTCAATTAGTCGAGCGCATTCCGCAGCGCTGACTTGCAGTTCGGCTTCTTTTTCGCTACGGTAGCGCGCGAACTCGTCCTCAAGGTCAGTGAATTGCGCCTCAAGGCTATAGCGCTCGTCGATGGTTGGTAACGCAGCTGCTGTGGTAGCGAATTGTCGCTCGTACTCCCCGATCTTAGAAACCAATTCAGCTAGCCGCTCATCCCCAAGGCGTTGTTCCTCATTGTAGGCATCGCGTTCCTCCTCCAGTTTACCACTCCAGTACTCTTCGCATTTGTCGTATTCAGACTTCATTTGCTCTAAACTCATCTCCAACTCTCTGAAAAAATTAATCATATATAAATACCACAGCTGGACTGACTGGTGTGAGCTTTAGTATTTGTCTATTTTATAAGATCGCATCTCTGCTTTGCCAGCAGAAGATTTATAAGAGAACATTATAGTTCTAAAAATTTGCTTACATTACATTGCTCAACATATCGACAACCATTAGGGTAGAAATCTGACAACACTCCAGAGAGGAATGTTAGATGCTTACTACATAGAAATACAAATTCACTGTGGTATTATTCTATTGGGAAGGCCAAGTGTCAAACAGTAATCAACATCGGATGGATGAATAAGAGACTAGGCGTGAATCGTATCAAAGCATGAGTTTTTAAGGACCATACACATCATATTCTTACTTTCTGATATTTATTATTCACTTTCTTTAACATTCTCATATAGAGGTACTTCATCTTCACTCACAAACAGGGTACAAGTATGTAAAATACGAATAATATAATATGGATAAATAAATTGTGTTACAGCATGTATATGACGTTATAAAAATACTACGATTAGAAGTGTTCAAAAAGTAGTGTTACTAACTTTACAAGATTGGTGAGTTTTTGTTTCTCGTCTTCGTGTTTCCTTTCCTGTTCCAGCAAGTCACGTCGCAACGCTTCCGTGTTGTCAAGCCCATCAGTCTGCGAAACAGCATGCATGCGCGCAGAATCTGGTACAGGCAGCGTGTCACATAAGTCTCGAACGCGCTCTTGCAGTAGTCGTATTGACTCGCCGACCATATTACAGGAGGCGCAAGCAATTGTGTCGGTAAATGTAATTGTGTTAATGCTCTTGCATATTTGCCTAAGCTTCGTTATCGCTTCAATATGTCCCAGAATCCTTTGGTCTATACTCACGGGTGCGGAGTCGCATTCCTGTAACAAGGAGTAGATATTTATGTAGGTATGAATCGGTTTACAATGAGGCATCAACTGCAACAGGTATCGCAAGAAAAATATCTAAGTAGTGGACCTATGATAAAAAAGGTTTGTGTTACAACTCACCTCGGGGCTATCTTGCATTAAAAGCGAATTGAGTTCAGCAGAAAGATCTCCTCCACGCGCAGTAGTGGAGGGGCGAGGTGCGGCAGTACGCGTAGAAGCTTCGAGTGCAGCACACAACTCGTCATTTCGATCACGCAATTGCTCGTTCTCTGTGCGTAGTTCATGTATGCGTGCCGCCATCTCACTAGACTCACCGCGCTGTGCCTCTCTAGCCGCGTTATCATCCAGCGCTGTGTGCAGCTCCGCTAGTAAACGAACACGTTCACGTTCACTTTCATTAGCGCGCTCCTCCGCTGTGTTTGCGACAATGTCTAGCTGGTCTATACGTCTTCGCAGCATGTTTAACTCTCCCCTTAAGCGCGCTTCAACCTCCGAACGTCGTGTCAACTCTGCCTCAAGTTGGTTCCGAATGACAGCAGTGCGTTCGCGTTCTGCCGTTTGTTCGGCAGTAAGCTGACGAGCCGCTTCGGCCTGGCGTGCTTCAGCCCGCCTCACAGTTGCTTTAAGCTCAGCCTCGATGCGCGTCTGAGTTTCATCCATCTCCTGAGCAAGGAGCCGAGCGCGTCTGTTGGCTTCAGCAACGTCACTGCGAAGCTTGTCACGCTCTGCAGTTACAAGGTCAGCACGTCGCCGTGCCAGTTCCAGGCGTAAGCGACTTAGCGCGAATGCCGCCGCTAGTATTATGGAACGCGCATTACGGTTATCAGGCGGCGGTTCGTGCAACGCATGCAACTCGTCATCGAGCGCACGTTCTAGATCTGTTGGTCGCAACGCGGTCGCAGTAAAACCGAGCTCAATAAGTAAAAGACGAGGTTGCTGTACACCAGCACGTTCCCACGCCTCCAATACTAACTCAGTCGCGACGCCAGCAACTGCCTCATCATCACAGGATTCGGTTGCACTGTCAGTATTTGCTGGTGGTGGACGGGCCTCGTGGCTTGTCTCCTCTATTGTTGTGGTTAAAGATGCATTTAGACGGTCGAAAAACTCTCCAACTGTAGTGTCGACAGTGCCAGTATCTTCGAATATGCGCTCGACGAGGCGATGATCAATGCCATCCATGTTCAGACCGCGACACAACTCGAGAGCCTGATCCCTGTCAATGCGCCGGTCGTGCTCGAAGGGCTCCACCGCCATGTTCTCTTCAGCAGGATCATGGGCCCCTATTTCAAAGCGACTTTCCATCGCAGAGGTGCTTCTTCGGCTACGCATCTGCTGTCTCTCGGTTTTGTTTTCAGTGTCGAGACGCGAAGCAGACGAAGCACGCGGGCTCGATGGGTCAGTCCTAACATTAGGACGTGGCGGCCTGGAACGACGCCCATACTTTTTTGATCCGAACACAAATTTAGGGGCAACCTCACGGCCCGACGAATCGTCATCACTATGTTGAGGTGGCGGGTCTGGCTGCGGCGTTGGATCTGGTAACAGCGGTGTGGCAGGAGTAGTGGCAGTGGGTGCGGGGTCTCCACCTGCTCCACCCAGCACAGTAAGGAGCCCGTTTCGAAATTGTGTGAAGGTAACCCGGTCGGTCTGTCGCTCGAATAATGTGGTGACAAGGGCTGCACCGCGGTCTTCCAGCTGCAATGCGTCACAAAGCTCACGAACTGCCGATTTGTCTAAGGCTTCCTCGTTACCTACGTCGAACGTTTTGAACACTGTATACAGCTGTTTTTCATAGCGATTCATAGACTCGTCGTCCATGTCCACAAATTATATTCGTAGACAATATGGCCTAACAAGAGGTGTTATAATTCTATTTACATAATAAGTAATATCAATTTATTTAAAATAAACATCACATTCCCAAGTTTCTGATAAAAACTTAGTGATTTGTCACTGTCATTTTCATTATTTGTCAATGTCAATCACCAGTTTTTAGCTTGTTTACGAAGTAAGCACCGTAAAATATAACTCTGTCAGGGTTGTATAAAAACCTAGTTTGCTTTTGATTATCTATATATTATAATTAAATGAATTTTATTTTTTTTAGTCTCTATTCTCAAATAGTCCTTAAAGTTACACTCTTGGTATTGTATAATAACTGGCTAGCTATAAACACAAAGTGAAAAATGTGAAATCGAAAATAACACTTTGTGTTTAATGTATAGTGCTAAGCATGTCAAATGCTAAAAATATATAAATATGGCTAGCTATAATTTTAAATGCAGTCATAATGCTAGAGAATAACAACCAATTTCAATTTCATCTGATTATTATAGTTCTCTTTTTCTCTTATGTATAACTATATGCTCTTCTCTTTCATAACGCAATGCTCAGTAAGCCTTGTTCGTTATTGGTTGCAGTCGTTGTAGAGATGGTTAATGTTTAATGTTTGTACTTCGTGTTTGTAACCAACAGAAATGTTCTGGCCTTCTGGTAACCAATCAAAAATCAATGATTTGTGCACAGGGCCACAGATTGGTAGGAAATATAGGAATAGCCAATAGGAGGTAAGAGTAAGAGTGTATAGCATAGGAATAGAGAATAGAAGTGAATTTAGTGGATTCAGCAAAGAGTAATACGTATAACCAGAAAGGATTCAGTAAAGTTGTTGTTTGATAACAAAGACAAAGAGTAATGCGTATAACCAGAAATTTGATGATATCACATCATAAAATCAATTTACATAAAGTAAACACAATATACATACAATATCACAGAACAATATTACTCAAGAATACTCAAGATATCAATATACCTATTCATCAAATCTGAGGTAGGTAATAATAATAGGTAAGTGTGTCAGTGTCAGATTTTCGTGATTCCATTTCTGTTGATATTGATAAATTAATTGTACATTTTGTAGCTTCATACAATTTTCATTCATCTTTGTTTACTCAATTATTTACAGAAAGTACCTACGTTAACTATGTGGGAAAAAAAATTAAAAGAACAAGAAAATAATAAATTTCAACGTTTAACTGATAATTATCAACAAATTCATCTAGAATGTGTCGGAATTAATGCAAAGTCTAGAAAGGCCAACATAGGGCTATGTTCGTTTATATGGCGTTCTGGTCTGAGGAGTCTGTGCCTCGTTATTATATTGCTGACGATCGTTTGTATGAGTTTGCTTTTTTCTTCGTTTTCCATTTCTTGGCAAACATCAATACATATTCATATAGGCAGAGAAGAGGATACATCGAATCCTGACGTTACCATGGATTCATTTTTAGACTCGGATTTACAAATGGAATCAGATAAAGTAGTTTCCTGTTACTACAATTTGCCACGACAATCTGATCCTAATCAGCTGATGCCAGAAAATATACATCCAAATTTATGTACGCACTTAAATATTGCTTTTGCACGAATAGTAAACAAAGAGATCACATTAGACAATGACCAGTATGAAAGCTTACCACGTGTAGTAAGCCTGAAGAAAAATAATCCTGATCTTAAAATTTTACTTTCGGTTGGTGGATCAGGAAATGATAGAGGTTTTTCAGACATGGTAGTAAACCATGCCTCAAGAAAAATATTCATCAAGTCCATCAAATCAATATTGAGGAATTACACATTAGATGGTATAGATCTTGATTGGGAGTTCCCAGCCTTACAGAAAAACACAGTTGCAGGCCGTGAAAGACAGCATTTTTCACAATTGCTACATGAGATCAGAATGGAATTCATAAGAGAAAAAAGAGCTTATTTACTTACAATAGCAGCTGCTTCTCCAGAGACTATTGTTGGTATATCTTATGATATAGATCAAGTGAATCAGTATGTGGATTTTGTCAATATTATGACATATGACTATCACTTCTACTCTAAGTATACTCCTTTCACAGGACTCAACTCTCCATTGTATTCAAGGTCTACAGAGCAAATGTATTTAGCTACTTTAAACATTAACTATACTGTACATATGTACATAGACAAAGGTCTGGACCGTAGTAAAATTGTTGTTGGAATACCTACTTATGGGCATACATTTACTTTGGTAAATGCTAATAACACACATATAGGCAGCCCTGCCTCTGGTTATGGATCACTTGGTGCTTCAGGTTTTATCAACTATCCAGATATATGTACATACTTGAATAGTTCCTATGGCATACATTTAATGCAAGACAGTGAAGCTAAGGTCCCCTATTTGTGGAGGCACAATGAGTGGGTCTCATATGACAACCCTCAAAGTGTTACAGAGAAGGCTCAGTTCATCAAAGACCATAACCTGAGAGGTGCAATGATATACTCATTGAACGCTGATGATTATACTGGTATTTGCACCACTATTTTTGAAAGTAGCACAAAATTTCCACTGATAGAGTCAGTAAAAAAAACACTTATCCACCAAACAAGCTAGTGAAACTAAAGATTGAATAGCCCACCTATCTAAAGATTATATGATTCAATTAGAAAGTTACCTGCTTTTTCCTAGTCACGTATGTGATTTTGTACATGGCGCACTTTTTCATAGTTTGTGTTTTGAAGAAGCACAATCAGCAGCACACAGAAGTGTGGCAGGCGCTGCGCTAAAGCGCGACCATGGAGTCGCCCACGCCGCCGCGCCTGACGTCGTGAGCGCTCGCGTTTCGACTGCTCCGTTGTACTCATCCAAACAGAACCGCACGCGCCGCATGCATTATACTTTTTAATTAACTTTTACAGTTAGAAAAATTATAATTGTGTTAACTTACTGTTTCCAGCAAACCTTTCCACCTCAATGAGTTTGCCTGGCGCATATTCTTAGTCAGTACAGTGAACGGGTTTTTGAGAATCAGAATTATTAATGATTTAGATCTTTTAATACGTAAAAAAGAAAATTATGTATGTGGATGCATAAAAAAATAACCACACGGGTTACTGTGGCACATGACGAATTATATTATTGTCGATATTAGATTAGAAATCGAAGTTGTGATAGAAATTTAGATACTAGTATTTAGACTATCTTGGTACACCAGCTAAGCTCCTTTCTATAAAAAAAATACCAACAATTTAATAATTTAGAAATTTTTTACTTCAAAATATAAATTGAGAGATTCTTCTAACTATTACTTTCTATTTCGCACTTTATGTTCTAGTAAATGGCGAGTGTGTCGAATGCTTATAAAATATATAAAAACAACATTGTTTTAGTTTATCTAGTGTATCCACAAAATATTAAAAGGTATAGCCTATTTGGTGAAAATACTGCAGATTTGCATTTTATTTTTCATCAGTATTACTGATATCAGTATTTTGTTTAAGAATTTCAAAAATATGTATATAATTTTAAAGCACCATGCCATTAAGTGGCAGGGATATGTTATAAAATGTAATAATTTAAGAAATGTTAATTATCTAACCATATAAAGTTTATTTTATGTTAAAATGTTATGCTTACGGAGTTGTGTGGCAAAATAGATATAATATTTTAATTTTGTTGATCTCAGTAACTTATTTGCATTCCAACAAAAAATGCATTTGAAAATTGTATTATTATTTTTGATGTAGGTACAACTATTATAGTTATGCGCATAAGTTTGTAATTCGAACTGTAAGATTCCGAGTTCGTATTCTAGGTAGAGCACAATAAATTATGGAGCACTGTGACTTAAAGCGCTGGCTGGTTATTGTTTGTTTGGATAGATCGCATGGTCAAAAACATTAAGACGTAGTAATTCTCTTTAAACGCCGAACAGAAATCTGTTTTTGTAAATGATTTCTAAATAAAATATTATGTATTTATATCATAATATCGATAAAAAACCATAATAGCTTTGAAATTCATTTAGATAGTGCAGTTGGGATTAAATTACAACAAAGAAAAAAATGTCTAAAATGAGAAATAAGGCGTTTTTAAAACTGTTAAATGGTTTTGTCTTCAACAAATTGTCAGTAGCAGGAGGCAGCAGAATCTGTAACTGTGATGATAACTATTTAGTATTTGACTTTCCGACTTTCCTCTTGCCTCTGTAAGGCGAAGCGTGGTGTTGATGTCTAAAATCGTAGAATTGGTATATTTATAACTAAGTAGGTAGGTAGTTATCTATAATATGAACAGTTGTTTTATTGGATATTGTATTGACGTAACTAGTTGACATTGTATACCATATTGGTGCATATACCTAACGTGGGTGTAGTTGCCGAATAATCGAATATTACATTTGATATCACGGATTATTATTAATGTATTACAATATTATAGCATAATGATGCAATAGTTGTTTCTAGAGTTGTCTGTCTTGTATCTAGGTATGCGCCTACTCGTGATAATCAAATGTTCTTATGGGACATATCAGTCGGTACAACGCCTTTTGTTTCAAATCGCACTGTGTAAATTCAAAATCCTAGGAACCACCAATTTTAAAAGGAATTAAAGTAAATTGCTTGATGTTATGTTAGTTAGGAACCTATATTTATGTAGTTACCTATCATCAATCTCTGTAATATGAATGTTGATATAGACTCAACTACCTTTAAATGTTTAAGTTGAAGATCCCACACATTCACACATAGGACGATGGAATTGATAAATATTGGCACAAGAGACGCCTATGCCGACAACTACGTTCTCCAAGTTCTTGATGAATGTTTTACTACTAAGTACAGCTAAGTATAGTTACTTGGCCTAGCCACATTCTTAAAACAACATTACCAAGGTAGGTAACCCAACAACGTATTGTATTAGAAGTACTTACCTGTTTAATATTGTTAAAACAAATGAGAACTATATTCCGAAATAATTTTCACCACATTACGTGTGTACTGTAATTGGTAGATTTTATGTCATATATTATTATAATATGAAATAAAACATTGTTTCAAAATAGACAGGAAGCTCTTTTAATATGGCACTACCTTACAATACGTTCTTATGAATTTAATATGTATATCTTCAAAGGCCTCGCCGGACATCATGCTGTGTTGAACATAAAAAAATAATGGCACTATGTGTAGTTTATTAAAACCTTCAAATGAACCTTTGCTCGTTACGTTACACTCAATATTGCCTACAGATCAAATTAGGTAACAAATGACTTCTAATTCTAAGATATTAACAGGCGATATTAAGGGGCCATTCATAAATTACGTCAAGATACATTTTTGGACCCCCGCTCGCCTATTACTTTTTGTCCTAATTTAAGCAACTGCCCCCATAAATATGACGTCTCAAAATCTATACCCCTATCTTACCCCTTGTCCTAGGGGAGCGACGCGACGTAATGAGACATACTTTACGCGACGTGTGCTATTTCGTAGTCATTCGTGAGCGACAAACGCTGCAATCTCAGTTAATTATTGTTTTAACCAATGGCATGTAATGTAAATACACGTCTTCATGTTGTCACTGCACACTGCGTCGCGTCTTGCCGCGTAAAAAAACAAGTCCGCACTTCGTCGCATTTATATTACGCGACAACGTAGGCGATAGGTACATACAACGTCTATTTGAAATTTTTGTGTCGCGTCGTTACCGCGTTTGTCGTTCGACCTAGGACAAAGGGTTAACTTTTACATGATTACTGGGATTAAAAATAATAATAATAAAACAAACTGCGAACATCACGTTTCCTTGATCTGATTTCTGTCCTAGATCTCTCCCCTTCACACCAACCCCTTTTCTTTTGATAACATATTCTTTTAACGGTGCCTAAGCAATATCCAAAGAATTTTAAACTAATGATTATTTTTACTTATAAAATTCGTACCATTTAAAACTGCCGGTTATCTAAAGACAAAGTATTTGCAAATAATTAATTTTAGATATTATCTAAAAATCTTGGCTAAGTAGGTTTAATTAATGTTACCTTTGTGACCATCCTAAAATGTAAGCTTTATCTAGGCCATAGTAGGCATAGTTTTTTTTCACCAGTATTATATATCTAGAAATCTGCATTTATATAGTACCTCACAATCTAGTCATGAGTAGCTTGTCTTTGACAAAGCAAAATAGCAGGTTTAAGTTAATTTACAAACTTAGAATATAGTTGTGTGATAGCTGTAAATAATTATTTGTTACATTCACTGTACGCCATTACTGTACTTTCTCTTAATTAATTTAATCATAATTTTCCAGACATGCAATGTCCATTCATATTTTTAAATTTATATAATAAAATAGAAGCCAGCAGTATGAGATACATAATATTCAAATTATTAACAAAGCAAGCAAAATAATACATTAATTACTAACTTATTTAAATAATGTGACCAGTGCAAACACCTCAGTTAATCATTATGTAATAATACAATAATAATTTTAAAACAGTAAACAAGGTTTTAAATGTTAAAGAAAGAGAGCCGAACTAAACAAATTAATATCAAGAGTATTATTTATAAATGCAAATGTAAAACATGAGTATCTATATCAAATCTTAAATATCATAATATCTGAAAAATTACAACCGATAACCATATAAAAATATACTTATTATAAATGATTTTAGCTAACATATAATAGGAATGTTGTATGACAACAATACTAATGAGAAAGCGTCACATACATTCCTGTAGAAACTGACATTTTTGCTTTAAAAACTTACACTACATACCTATTTGCTACTTTTAATATTGTAGATTACACACAAAATGTAAATTCATTTGTATCACAAACTATAGGTATATAATACTCTATACTTTTCTATGCATAATATGTAATAAAATTATGTATAATTATTGAGTATCTAAACATGATATGGCAACTTAATAACAATACTTATTGTCTAGTGGAATACACTACTTACTAATGTGGCAAGTGTCTGTATGCATATGTGAACAAGATCAGCACTGCCATATACCACCACCAAATTTTAGTATAATCAGCAAAACATTAAAATTACGTATCACAAAACCAGTGCACTTTTCATACAAGGTATGATATCTTGGGCTCTTACTAATGCTAAGCATTTATTGCAGCAGGACAATAACAATTGTCATTCAGTAAAAGCTTATTTGCAATTCACCTCCATCTAAAAAAATTGTGTTTGATAATATCACATTAAAATTATGTGTAACCAACGTCCTATGACTGACTAAATCATATACTACTAATGTATGGCAAAATATATCTTTACCAATTAAAAAGCCATATTTAAACTGTTGGCAAAATATTCCTAACATTAATCTGCTCATAGTGCAGTTTTATAAACCACCCTGAACCTCGATTATATCTACAATCAAAATACACCTACTATCTAATTATTCAGTAGTAAATCATAGCGGGACGGTTCTGTTAACATGTGATCAATTTATTATACAAGTGGCAACATTTTGATATGTTGTAGACTACCACACTCACAGTTGTTACAAAAGTTTTTTACTCTAATGATTCCCACATATAAATATATTGAAGGCTTTTGTGTACTTTATTGAAAGTCAAAATAATAAATTCCAATATACTCTACTTCTATAAATTTGTTTCTACCCTATTAAAGAAATCAATTTAAGATTTGTTTAGTTGATAGTGACATATATTAAAAATATAGCATAACTAATTTGAAATAATTGTATGTAGCACCAAAATCACTTTTAATAGGTTATTTATATTTACCATCTTTAATTTAGAGAAAGTAAATAAAAAGATAAATTTGATGGAATTGTAGTTAGTGTAGAGTAAAGAGTAGCATAATGTTACGTCTGCAACCAGTGGAACATGAGGCTGTGAACAGTGGGGTAGTCCAACTCAGCATTAGGTGAGCTAAGAAATTCTTTAAGACTAAGTGAGAAATCACCAGACATAACTGCTTCCTTCAACTCAGCTGCCGAGTGCGCAGAGTTGTCGTCGGAAGTGCAGTCAGATGAGGCAGTCTGCTCTCTCCACTTGTCGTCGTATGTGAGGTCACAGAGTGTAGGCGGCTCATCACCGTCGCTCAGTTCATCCTCAAGCGTGAGAGCGTGTGACTTAGAGCGCGTCACATCGCTGTCGTTGTCACGGCAGTTACCACCACCCTCGTGCTGTCGTCGAGCATTCTTAAGTGCTCGGTATCGGCGTGACCGCTCCCGCTGGAGTCTTCTTTTTCTTTCATCTGCTCTTTCGAGCTCTTCGGGGCTTTTCTTCAACGAGGTCTTACCGAAAAAATATCTCATGAATGATTCGTCACAGTTCCGTTTGGATAGATAGCTTGCCATTAGTTTGTAGTAGTACTGATTATCCATCTTAAATATATATATTCTCTAGTTATTTTGTTAAACAGCACAAAAAATAAACAATAAATTCATGCAAATACGCTTGAAATTGCGAAATAAAAATAATGAGAACGCGACAATCGCTGATGTGACGTCACTGTGTCACTGACATTTCAAAACGTTTTGTTTGTTGCTTTTTTAACTTCTTTGCCTGTTAATAGCCTGATTTAGAGTATTTTGTCTATAGGTTGGGTAGGACTAGAAGCTTATAGTTATAACCAATTAAATAGGTATTCTGTGGTTATAACTTAAGTAATAGAAGTTAGAAAAGAAATTCTGGTGGAAGTTTATGATAAAAATTTATAGTAAGATATAAATATTATGACATACTTTTATTGCAGAAAAACGGGGATAATAAAAAGCACTATAGGAATAGATAGGAATAAAAGTCTTATAATTATGTAGATTACATATCCAACTCAGTTGGGGCTCACACAGGCAGAAATAAATGTACAAGTACGAGCAGGAGTGTCGGTCAAGGATTCCAAGTATAGTTATTTATCTATGGTCAAGGACGTGTATGTCAAATGTTGCCGATGCTATTATTATTATTACACGTAAACACGCGTTTGTTGGGATTACAGCACTTGAAAAGTTACTAAGAATTTCCTCAGTTTCTAGGAATTTCCTAAAACTTTTATTTAATTCCACGTTTCTCAGAATATTTTTTCCAGAGCTGTCAATAGCAACAAAACTTCCCGCGTAAGGATTTAAACGAGTACTTCTTGAAAAGTGGCGCACTCTACCGGCAAAAGTTCTGTCCCCTAAATTGAGACCATTCGTTCAACATTACGTTCGGACTCCTTGTATCTATACTTCGTGAAAGTAGGTAGGTACTACTTTATATAGGTATATGGGTAGACACATAGGCGTATATTAGCAAGCAATTAATCAAATATTGGACTGGTGGTGTAAATAATAACTGTTCAACATATATGTAGGTACGCACCCACCGGTCAACTATCATAGCATCCTTTCTTTGTGTTTAATAAACGACAGTTATTAAATTTATAAAAACCTAGCCTTTGCCCTCAGCTCCGTAGCAAACAAAACTTTTAGAAGTAGGGTGATTTATAAAAAAATGTGTGTATTTTAATGTTTTTCATCATCTTCCTGACCCTTAATATTTCCAAAGGTATTGGAGTCAGCTAACTCGACATACAAGAAGAAGCACTTTGGTGTATCCATGTTATTCGTTGGCGATATTGTTCTTTTCGAAGATAATGCACTTGAAGTCCAGAGTAAGCTGACTAATTGATACGAAAAAAGAAAAATTGGTGAGTGTTGGACTGAAGATTAGCAGACCCAAAACTGAAGACTTTTTCTGCTACTTCCAAGCAACTTCGGTGGTCTATCCAGCTTTTCCAAATCTGGCTTATATTATATTGTATTCCTGTCAGACTTTCTTGATTAAAATGGCTACAGATTAACAACTTGCGATCAACAAATATCCTTGAACTAAAGGAGAAAATATGCAACAATTAAAGGCCTGTCGCAAGACTACCTTGACCATCACAGAACATTTTTACCATGCTAATGTAATGTGGTTTGGATGGATAGATGTTAAAGTACACATTATTTGTGAATAAGGAAAAAGAGATTTTTAGTACGAGCGAGAATCGAACCCGCGTCTTTTCCAATCCGTGGAAGTGCTCTAAGCCACTGAGCTATCGTACTGACCTATTCGGCCATCCCAACCTCCTTATCACATATTTGTCTTTACGACCAACGCCATCTATCGGAATGCATTAATTTACATGCATTAATCTAATATAGTAAGCAGTCACACACTATGCGCGGATAGTGTGTAGGTGTATAGGGACGAGCGTTATCGTGCATAAAGATGGCGTTTCCAGCCATGTGCCCTAATAATGGGCCCTAATACTTTTGATTTAAGATTTCATTCAAGTATATTTCTACAGTTAGTGTTAAGTATTTTCTATCACCACCAGTTTGATGCGACATCTGGAAGAAATTTCATGTGCATGATGAAGCCTCCGCCGTATGGCACATTCTCTTCAATTTAAGCTTGGTTATAGCGCTTTCCTGGTCTTCTGTAAACTCTTTTCCTCCTATCGTGCGTGTATAGCGTGAACCTCAACTCGTCCTAAAATATTAGGTACTCTTGATCAGTCACCTAGGGTCCATTTCATGTTTTTTCTAGCGTAACTCAGCCTTGAATTTCGATACTGCCTTTCCAGTTTTGTACCATTTGCATGTCTAGATAACTTCAAGTGTGCTTCAGCAAGACGCTGCCTCACTGTATTGTGCTCGGATTGTTAGCTTCAACATGTAGGTGAATTTTGACTTCAACAACCATATGATACCTATCAATTTCTCAATATTGTTGAAAATATCAATCCTTTCGCGATGTCGCGTACCTCGTTCAGCCTGTTCCTGGTCTGTGAATATTGGATCCAGACTTCAAATTGCTGGAGTACTTTATATACTGTTGATAGCTACACACCAATAGTTCTCGCTGTATGATGCTGACTACGCCCGTCTTTAAGCGGAATTCAGGTAGGTACCTACACTCTTCAGGGGTTAGTGGCATATTTATAATTGAATTTGATAGGAATAAATAAATATTTATGACAAAATAGAAACAAAAGTAAAGTAAATGGATTCAAAATTGTTCAAATTTTAATAGATGCCTAATCGCCTGTATTTTTATTTATGTTTTTCATTACAATCACTAAAACTAATAAAGGCTTTACTTCTTCCTAAATTTTAAATAAAATAAACTTTAATCTGATCTTTACTTTATTTCATAAAGCTAGCTCCAATATTCTGGGATACATTAAGGTTTTTGTCAGTGATCCGCTTTCGTTGTTAACCAAATAGATTAAACTAGATTCTGCCTGATCTTTATTGATTAACTATGATTGTATTGTCTATATAAAAGTTATTGAGGGCAGCATTGAATGATTTAGTTTTTTGAATGAACAAGAATTTTCATCCGTCCTTTCATCCACCCCTCCATCCATACATCAATCTTTGGTCGTCGAGGCTGGACTAAGGCCTCCCTAAGAGAACGCTACTATTTCTAGGACCATCATCACAACTAAAATTGGATGTGCTCGAACATTATAAGCTCCAACAGTTTCACTTTTGGCCTGCGTTTTCATAATAAACAATTTCTCCTATATCTTAATTGTAATAAATCCTATCTATTATCAATAAAATAAAAATTATATTTATTATCTAAAAATATACGATGATAGCGAGTTCAGCTGAATGACAGCAGAATGACTGAAACGTTTAGCCAGAAAACGCGGGCTCAAACTCCGTTCGTGGCAATAATTTTCTATTTGATATTTTCGCACTTTGTGTTGTGGTGTTTTCTGGTAAATTGTCATCCTTGAATTATATAGGTAGGTTTTGTTAGGTAAGGTTTCAGTCAATGGTGGTTGACCCACATAATGAAGTGGCCAATTCTGTGATCGGGCTACGATGTACCTATATAAAAATGAAGAGCGCATAACCCACGGCTCCGCTCGCATAATAGTGATACTGTTATATTTGGTTAGGATTCGTAAAATCCTTTATTAGTACTCATCTACAGTATCAAGAAAACCCGTATGTAAATTCTGGTCGTTGCCCCAGAAGTTTGGACTGTGAGTTGATATGTTAATGAGTCAGTTAGTTTCTTTGTCAGTTATTCTTGTTTATCTAAAAAGTCAGGTGTATATAAATTGGAATGTCAAATATGTAATAATGTTTATATAGGACAAACGGGCCGTAATTTTAAAACTCGTTATAAAGAACATATAGCTGCGTGTAGGCATAATTACCCTGAAAAATCACATTTTGCGAAACATCTAATTAGATTGTAACCCATTCATTAGATAATAGTGATACATTTGAGCCCTTGCATATTTGTGATAAAAATATTACTGTCCGTTTTAGAACAATTAGAAATAATTAAAGCCAATAGAAACGTGTTGCTGAATGAACAAACCAACTGTAATTCCCCACTACTAAACTTGTTTTCATATTGTTCGAGCGATTCGTCATAACTGTCGGGTAGTGGAAAGGGTATATAAGCAAAGTACACGATTAAGCTTCGCTTATTTGATGCCTCGTTTAGAGGCGAAACACGTGTCGAATTTGTATTTGGATTTTTGCGGAATATTACAATATTGTGTTTGATGAGTGCATCAGGAATGTGGCTAAAAGTGTGTTTGAGGTGTCAACGAGAAAGAAAATTAAAGATAAAGAGACCTGGTGGTAGAGCGATGAAGTACACAAAGCGCTTAAAGGAAAAAGACTTTCCAAAAGCTACAGAAAACAGATCCCCGAGACTTTGATTTGAAAGAAAGATTACAAACAGAATATAAAAGAAATAAGAAGGAAGTTAAAAATACTGTAGGTATTGCCAGGGCTAACGCACAAGATGCATTGTATGAGACATTAGAAAGCCCTGAAGGACAAAAACACGTGTATAGGTTAGCAAAAGCTAGAGAGAAGGATGGAAGAGATTTTAGCCATATTAAATGCGTGAAAGATAGTGCAGGGAGAGTGTTAACAAATGATGGGGAAATAAGAGAAAGATGGAAGAGTTATTTTAAAAGATTGATGAATGAAGAGAATGATTGGAGTGGTGAATTACAAAATGTTCCAATTAATACTGGTGTGGTAAAGGATGTAAGTATGGAAGAAGTAAGAAAGGCTGTACAGGGTATGAAGAATGGAAAATCTACTGGGCCAGATGGAATTCCAATAGACCTCTACAGTGTAAGTTTTTGAAAGCAGATGGATGGAGGTGGCCGACTTTGTTCTTCAATAAATTGTTGCAAGAAGAGGCTACACCTGACGAGTGGTGCAAGAGCTCACTTGTCCCTATTTTTAAGAACAAAGGTGATGTACAGGTATGCAACAGTTATAGAGGAATAAAGCTTATGTCGCATAGTATCAAAGTTTGGGAGAAAGTGATAGCGAGAAGAATGAGAGAGGAGAGTGAAATATCACAGAACCAGTTTGGGTTTATACCGGGACGCAGTACAACGGACGCCATTTTAGGGCTTCGCCAATTGTGTGAAAAATACCGCCATGCACATAACAACTTGCACATGGTATTCGTTGACTTGGAAAAAGCTTATGATAAGGTTCCTCGAGAGGTTCTGTGGTGGAGTATGAAAGTAAAAGGAGTGCCAGGAAAGTACCAGCAGCTTATTCGAGCTATGTACGGTCGAGTCAGTACTTATGTGCGCTCCGAAGCTGGCGATACCGACGAGTTCAATGTGGCTGTAGGCTTGCACCAGGGATCAGCTTTAAGCCCGTACCTGTTCATTCTAATAATGGATGCTCTAACATCGGACATACAGGAGGAGGCGCCCTGGTGTATGCTGTTCGCCGATGACATTGTTCTCGTTGGAGAGGAAGGGCCTGAGGTACAGATGAGACTGGCAAAATGGCAAGAAAGGTTGGAAAACGTGGGTCTGAAGGTCAGTCGAACAAAAACCGAGCACATGTTATGTGACTTTGGTGGTTCTTCAGATTTCACGCCAATCGCCTTAGATGGTGTATCCCTGCCAGTCTCCGACTTTAAATACCTCGGCTCTATGTTACAAAACGATGGCGACATAGACCATGACGTGGCGAGCCGAATAAACGCTGGTTGGATGAAATGTGGCAGATCTCCGCAACAACTTGCGATCGTAGAATGCCCCTTAAAATTAAGGGGAAAATTTATAAAACTATTATTAGACCTGTCGTACTGTATGGACCTGAATGTTGGGCGACGAAAGTAGCGCATGAAAGAAGAGTGCATGTGGCAGAGATGCGAATGTTGAGATGGATGTATGGAGCGACTAGAACGGACAAGATAAGGAATGAGTATATCAGAGGAAGTTTGAAAGTAGCCCCAGTGACTGATAAATTAAGGAGTGGACGGTTAGCGTGGTATGGACATGTGATGCGTCGAGAGGAGATGCATGTAACTAGAAGATGTATGGAAATGGCAGTGCAAGGTAAAAGGGGAAGAGGTCGACCGAAAAAAACATGGATGGAGTGTGTGAATGACGATATGGAAGAAAAAGGAGTGTGTGTTGAAATGACGGCTGATAGAGAAGAGTGGAAGAGAAAAATTCGCTGTGCCGACCCCACCTGAGTGGGATAAGGTGGAGACAAATATTACAATATTGTGTTTCTGAGAGTCCTGCCGTGTCGCATGGTTGTGTCGCGTTGGTGAGTTTTTTGTCATTATCGTGCATGCTACTTTGCTATTATCACATTCTCCTCTATCTGTGAGAGTGCGGATTGACAATCTTAGGTTATTCTGTCCAAAGATAACCGGGATTGACAATCCGTGGGTGAATGGTGGGCTCTCCTCCTAAAATATCCATTCTATATAGTTATTCTTGTATATACCCATATGGATATCTAATGATCTACAATCTCAATCATTTAAATCAGAGAAGCAAATTGATATTTATCCTCTACTCTCCGCGCTAAAAAAAAACCGATAGCTCGGTTGCACGAGCTAGTCATGTTTGACACCATTTGACACCCCACGGGGCCCCACGCCGTTCACATTTTTTTTTACATTTTAGATAAAAAAATAACTAGACCACTTATCTTAGTTCTGTAAAAAGTATCGGCTTTATGAATTGTTCCTTTATGTATAGACGTAAAGTGCAGACACTTAACGTCTATATAAAATAAACAATAAGACTACGTACGTACGACGTAAATACCCGTGCAATGACCTAGGTTACAAGAATTGTCAAAGCAATATTCTATAAATATTATATAGATATTATATAAAAAATTGGTTCAAATGCATAAGCAGACTCTATTTTCCCTATTTCAATATTAATCTTGTATATTATAATGAAAAAATAAAATAATTTCTTGAATTTGGCATTTTTTTTTTTTACGAAATCGGGTATTTGTTTAGTCACTAATTACGAATATAATGTATAGAAATATCCACATACAGCCATATTTCATATTTGTAATACAGTATGTGGGAATAACTATAACAGATTCTAATAAGAATATAATTATACATTACTTACAGAAATGTTGAATTGTTTGGTACATTGGACGAAAATGGCGCCAATCCTTGACAAATCACTTCACTTCACAACAACTAAAACTATAATCACAAATCCACTTATGTAAACACCTTTATCGTATCATTTATATTAAACAAAACACCATCACAATACAATCACAAAGCTTTTAGAAAGATAAACAAACCTTTTTACGGCACTTGACGCACGCGCATGCGCAAGAAATGACGCCTAAACTAAGAGGCAGAGCTCACTTTGTACAATTTTTTTATCTGTGTTTACATCGGAACCATAGAGGTGTAAGAGTTGCAATACCATAAACAATTGTTTTACTTTTTTAGGAAAAACCCTTGACCATGTAAGTTTCGCCAAAAAAATATGAAAAATAAAATAGAATATGGGTTTTGCGTGCCGATATAGGCACACTGGGAGCGAGGAGAATGGCTGAACTTACGACCGCCATCTTGAGCGTGCCGAGCTCGGTACGCAAGGGAGTCAAGGGGCTTCTTTAAGCCAGTAGGTATAAATAATATATTATCAGGTCAAATTAATTATAAAGTCCTCCTCCAGTTATTATAGATACTATGGTAAATTTTAACGTTGTACAAAAATCGAAAACACGTAGGTACAAGTTAGAGACGAAATCATGGTCAGTAATAACTGATCACACTAGAGAATTAATGGTGGTGTCGGAGTCACGGTTCTGGCGCAAGCGCACCCTATCTCAGGGGGGCGCTGCCTCGGAGTCCGACCTGAGCTCGGCAGAGATGCCTCCCCCAAAAATACCCGCAGCGGCTAGGAGTCGAGGTATCAGCCGACCCGGAACGCCGATACCACGAGCCGCCTCAGCGAAAGAGGCCGAGACGCGATTTCTGAAGCGGGCGGGGACGGTGCAACACGCAGAGTAGCGCTTGGCGCTCTTCTCTGAGAAGCTCCGTCTTCCCATAGACGACAATGGGCCGCCTACTGCGGCTATATTCGCCGAAAGAGCCGCGGACAGCGTGGCCATAATTTCGACGGTGGCCACGCCGCAGCGCCTCCACGTGCTGCTAAACCGCCACAAAAGGCCACACCCTCGCGAGCTGCGGTGGTTACGCCCCAGGATTCCGCTCCTGGCAATAAGGCTCCTACGTCCTCAGACGGGGGCTGGCAAGTGGTGAGGCCCCGGCGATCCCGGGCCAAGGGTCATGGTGCTGCCGCGGAACGCGAAGCGGCGCCAATGTCGCAAACGGGGGAGACCCCAAAGGCGCCTAAGAGGAAAAGATCGCGCAAGCTCAAAGTGCCGAAGGCAGCAGCGGTGGTCATCACCCTGCTGCCCGAGGCCAAGGAAAAGGGCCTGACTTACGAGGCCGTCTTGAAGCGTGCCCGGCGGGATATAAACGTCTCAGACCTCGGGGACGTTTCCACTCGATCCCGCCAAGCCCGGACAGGTGCTCGAATCTTCGAGTACCTGGGGCCAGAGGGCGCCAAGAAAGCTGACGCAATGGCCGCGAGGCTACTGGGCCTGTTCCCAGAAGAGATTGGTGTCCGGGTCGCCAGACCCGTGAAGTGCGCCGAACTGCGCATTTCCGGGCTGGATGATTTCGTGACGGTGGAAGAGATCCGGGAGGCGATCGTCTCGAAAACCGAGTCTCCCAGCAGCGCCGTCCGGGTGGGCACCATTCGCCCAGGTCCAGGTGGTGTGGGTGCCGTCTGGGTCTCGTGCCCTGTCGCGGCGGCCAAGGATTTGGTCGCCGCCGGTAGACTTCTGGTGGGCTGGAGCGCCGCGCGGGTAATCGCGTTGGAGCCCCGGCCTGCCAGGTGCTACAAGTGCATAGCGGTCGGTCACACCCGGCCGCTGTGCACAAACTACTTCGATTGCAGCGGGCTTTGTTTCCGCTGCGGTCAGGCAGGGCACCAGGCGGCTGCCTGTTCTGCCACCTCACACTGCCCCGCGTGCGCGGCGGGCAATCGCCCCGTCAACCACTGTATGGGGCAGGTAGGGTGCAGGCCTCCGGCCAAGTCAGGCCCTAAGAGGGGCCAATCGGCCAATCGGCCCCGGCTGCCCAACCCGGCGTGGCTGGACCACCGCAGCGCATGGAGGAGGATATCGTGGTCCAATAACGGATCACGACGCTATCCTCCTCCAAGGGAATCTCGGCCGTTCCGCCAGGGCGCAGGACCTCTTCCAGCAATCCATGGCGGAGCGGTCGATCGGTGTTGCCGTACCCGCGGAGCCCTACATAGTCCCGGATCGCCCCAATTGGGCGGGTAGCGGGGATGGCTCCGTGGCGGTCGTCGGTTCGGCGGCACCGCATTCCCCGCCCTTGTCACTCAAAGACCAGGGCACGGGATATGTGGCGGCTGAAAGGGGAGGGGTCACGCTGTATGGCGTGTACTTCTCCCCTATTCGTAGTCTGGCGGCTTTCGAGGTCCTCCTGCACAATCTGGAGACCTCGATACGGCGTATAGCACCGAGCCCTGTGCTCGTGCTGGGGGACTTCAATGCCAAATCAACGGCGTGGGGGTCCCCCGGGACGGACGCCCGAGGTGCGGCGGTCCAAGAGTGGGCGGCAGCGGCGGACCAGCTAGCCCCGGTGTCGCCGCACGCGTAAGGAGCTGGCGAGTCCTGGAGGAGGTCGAGACCCTATCTGACCACAGATACATTCAGATAGAGGTCTCCCGGACCCTTCAGGGCGCCAGCAGGGGTCACGCGGTGGATAGAACTCCCGCTTTTCCGCGATGGGCTGTGGGTAGGCTCGACCGGGACCTGCTAGTGGAGGCGGCCATTTTTCAATCTTGGCTGCCTCCCCCCCTGACGGAAGACGTAGACGCCGAGGCTGGCCGCATTCGCGGCATGCTTACGCAGATCTGCGATGCGGCCATGCCCCGCGTGCGGCGCCCGCCTCGTCGGAAGGGGGTCTACTGGTGGTCCCCGGAGCTGGCGGACCTCCGTGCGGCCTGTATTCGTGCCCGGAGGTCCTACACCCGCAGCCGACGTCGCCGAATCCGCGACGAAGAGCGGGAGGGCCAGCTGTATGCGGCGTACAGCAGTGCGCGCGCCGCGTTAAAGCTGGCCATCTGTCGCGCCAAAGACGTGAAAAGGCAGGAGATGCTGGAGGGTCTCGAGCGTGACCCCTGGGGACGCCCGTACCGCGCGGCGCTTAACAAGTGGGCTTCCCAATCCAGGCCCACATCAAATATCTGGGCCTGGTATTGGATGGACGGTGGCACTTTGACGAGCACTTCCGCCGTCTTGCGCCAAGGCTCGTTAACACGGCGTCCGCCCTCGGGCGACTGATGCCGAATTTGGGCGGACTGAGTCTTGCGTGTCGATGACTCTACGCGGGGGTAGTACGGTCGATGGCACTGTACGGCGCGCCCGTGTGGGCGGAGTCCCTGGCCGCTCGCAATAGGGCCCTTCTGTAGCGTCCACATAGGGTCGTAGCGGTCAGGGCAATACGCGGGTACCGCACGGTCTCGACCGATGCAGGCTGCGCGTTTGCCGGAACCCCCCATGGGATCTGGAGGCGGAGGTGCTCGCCGACGTCTATCAGCGGGCGTCGACGGCGCGGGCGGGGGGCAGCCGCCCCTCGCCGAGCGCAATGTCATCGTGGCGGATGGAAGATGCCCGCCGCGCCACCGTCCTAAAGTGGAAGTCTCGGCTGGAGACGCCCCGGGCCGGTCTCTGGACCGTGGGGGCGCTCCGGCCGATCTTGGAAGAATGGGCAGGGCGGCAGCACGGGGTCCTCACCTTCCGGTTGGTGCAGGTTTTGTCGGGGCATGGTTGCTTTGGCAAATACCTGCACATGATCGCATCATGATCCGCAGTCGCATACACTACCGCTAGACTACCGAGGCACTAACACACTCATTATGAATATATACAGGGTTTAAATTACAAACCGATGGGAACTTTTTTCTCGAGTGGCGACCACGTATCGGACGGCGCAGCGTAGGACGCCCCCCCCACCAGGTGGACCGATGATCTGGTCAAAGCCGCGGGGAGCCGTTGGATGCGGTCGGCGTAGGACCGCTCGTTGTGGCGTTCTCTTGGTGAGGCCTATGTCCAGCAGTGGACGTTAAAAGGCTGATGGATGGATGGATTAAATGACATCGTACCGATAATTGTTATCATGGGTCCAGTACTCGATTCTGAACACCAAGGTGGTGGAAATTTGCTTCGGTCTTTTGGTGAAAATTGCAATTTCTTTATCATTTTTTAAATTGAATATGAGATAAAATTATTATATTGTTTAATTTTATTCCAAAAACTACAATGGATTGACGGGCCTCGTGGCGTGGTCGGTAGTGTAATCGACTTTCGTGCACGAGGTCGTGGGTTCGATCCCCACTCAGGACAATTATTTGTGTGATGAACATATATTTGTACTGCGTCTGGGTGTTTTCTATCTATTATATGTATTTATTTACAAAAAAAAAGTAGTATATGTATTATATCCGTAATCTGGTACCCATAGCACAAGCGTTAAGCTTAGTTTGGGACCAGAGGACGTTGTGTGAAATGTCCGTGATTTTTTTTTTTTAATTATTTTTATTGAAACCTTTGTCATGTGTTTTTGGTCACATTGTTATTTATTCAATGGCGGCTAACTTTGCAACTCGTCGTTATCGACGAAAATGGTATGGGGCATATTATTAGTTATTTGGTGGCAACTTCGCTCGGGGTTATCAGTGTGATGTCATTTAGGTACACCCGGTATATAAAAGTAGCAACTTTTTAAGAAGTACTTACCTATTCGCAATTTTTAACTTCAAAGTTATCTTGAAAATGGCGTACCTACCTAATATTAATTTTGTTACAGTATTTAGGAAATATTTCAAATCATCACAAAAAAACATCTTTAAGAAAAAATTGTATTTAAAAAATAACATTTATTAAAGCTACATTAGCGCAGGTAGAGGGAGTGGTAGCAATTTTCCGTATAACATAATCGAAATGTGGTCAAAACAAACATTAATAATATATAATAATTTAAAACATAGCAATTATAAAATATCAGAAGACAGCAATTTCAGTACGCTTAACAGCCGCAAGGCCGTCATCCCATGTGAGCATCGCGTTAAAAGAAAAATAGAGAGCAACAGCAGACAGCATGTGCCACAAGTCGTGCGAGTCGTAGAACTGTAACACCCGGCACTCGTGATTTTTCTGACGAGAGAGCGCCGGTGTCGTAGACCAATCAGAACTACCTGATTGGAAAAAGTATAGTGCGGGGATCCAAGCCACTGTTGCAGCCGCCAGGTAGAACCACACGTACCATCTCGGCCGTTCACCATGTAACAGTTTCATGGTGAGGTAGAACAACATGTGCATGAGCGTGTTACACAGCAACACGCTGAGCAAGTGGCTGGCGAAGTCACCACCTTGAGTAAACAGTCCGTAGAGTGCAAACGCCCAGTTAACTGCATTAGCTATAACCAACATAACTAGTCGTGCTGTATACAAAGGTCGTACGCCACTTTGCGGCAGGGAACGCAGTCCGCGTGCTGCTACCTGCAGACTCTCCTTTTCTGTTTAAAAAAAAATCAATGCGTGAATATAAGGTCTAATACTCAATTTCTAAAGTGTGTGGAAGTTATAATAAGTTACTACTTATTTGATTTATTCTAAAACAAATTAGCTTTGCATTGCTATGCAATAATAATCTAGTATAAGACGTGATTTAAGTACATTCAACATTCAATTATATCGGATGACAAAATCTTCGTAAAAACAACTAGTGTAGAAGTATGGATTTATCTAAAGTTACATAATGATGAATTAAAATAAGCACCAAATCTGAACTGTCCGACATAGTAAATGCGCAGAGAAAGAAGGAGGAAGGTGAACACGTGCAGTACGGTGAACACACCCCAAAATAGAGGCCCGCCGCCCAGCACTCCCCATACCACTGAAATAATAATAGGATAATATTTAATATACAAAGGTAAGTATAACCACAGTAAAGGTAAAAACTTTCGTATAACCATTTCAAAAATAACATTTAGTCATATCTAATCCTTATACTTACTTCCTTACGAATATTATAAATGCGATAGCGAGTTTGTTTGTTATGCTTTCACGATATAACTAATAATTTTGAAATTTTGCATACTTTTTGATCTATGTTTTAGCACTTGACATGCTCAGCTACTCTTAAAGTACAAATTATAATTTGTGAATAAGGAAAAAGAGTATTTTAGTACGAGCGGGAATCGAACCTGCGTCCCTTCCTTTCCGGGGAAGTGCTCTAATCCATTGAGCTATCGTACCATTTCTAGAAATACTGAATTTCCTCATCACATTTGTATTAACGAACAACGCCATCTATCGGCAATGCATTTACATGCATTCATCCAATGTAGTAAGTTTAAGTAGTAGTATTTCTTTTAGCAATTGACATGCTCCGCTACTTTTTAAAGTACAAATTATTTGTGAATAAAGAAAAAGAGATTTTTAGTAGGGGCGGGAATCGAACCATGCATCTTTTCCAATCCGGGGAAGTGCTCTAAGCCACTGAGCTACCCTACTGACCTTTCGATCATCCCAAATTCATAATCACATTTGTCTTACGACTAACGCCATCTACCGGCAAGCATTACATGCATCCAATATAGTAAGTTTAATTTTGCAATTAAAATTCATACTATTTGATGGCGCGATTTTTTCAAACATTTTAGATCTATTTCTTTTAGCAATTGACATGCTCCGCTACTTTTTAAAGTACAAATTATTTGTGAATAAAGAAAAAGAGATTTTTAGCGCGCGCAATTAAATGAATATTAAAATAGGAACGATTTTGTTAATAAATAAACAATTAGTATTCATAAAAATTTTAGGTTTAATTAATATAGTAAGCACCTCTTCGTAAACGACGTTTGCAGTGTTTCCTTTTGCGTCTAAAACTCACTCTGGAGCATCCAACATTAATCTCTCCGTGTGAAAAGCAGTCCTTATTTACATCGATGCCAGTCATTTTCAGTGACTGGCCTAGGGACTTGATAATTATTATGGCAAAGCACACATTAAGAGGGATCTGTATTCTTTTATATTATTTTAATTTGTTCAGGATACTCTGATGGAATTAAACGGTATTCATGGAATGAAAACATTTCCTTCACCGCGTCCAGTAATAACTGTGCCTCCTACGACGTTTTTACAAAGAGCTTTGATTTGTAGATAACTTTGTTCCTTGGCACAATTTAGGTGATTAAGATTTCTTATTAACATTACTGATGATACAAATTTAAGAGTTTCTAGTGAGAAACACAGTCACTAACTATATAATTTCACTGATTAATCTAAATTCACTGTTGAAATGGTGTCAGGAAAATGGGATGCAATTAAGCCCAATAAAATGTCAATGTATAAAGTATAGCCGTAAACAATGAAATTGTATCAGACTATACGATAAATGGCATAAAGTTAAATCAAGTAGATTGTATAAGGAACTTAGGCGTGTTGTTAGACAAAAAGTTAACCTTCATTCCTCATTTAGAAATGATTGTCAAAAAGGCATCAAGATTAGGATTAGGTTTCATTATACGGAATGGTAAAGTTTTTCGCAAGGCGCGTCCTAGAATATTGTTATACAATACTTTTGCTAGAAGCGTTCTGGAATATTGCAGTGTGGTATGGCGACCGCACTATGCTGTTACATAATTTAAGAATAGAGCGGATACATAAGAGGTTTCTTTGGCATTTATCGCACTTAACAGCACCAAGCAAAAACAAAATTTCTTACAAAGATAAATTAAAATCCTACAATATGGATACACTTGAAAAAAAAAGACGTAAAGACGTCAATATTTAGACCTTATTTTTTTGTATAAGCTCCTCCGCAATAAAATATATTGTCCACAATTGTTGGCGAAAATTAATTTTAGAGTTCCACACAAATACCCTTGACAACATATCACCCCACTTTACCCGCCACTTCGCAGAACTGTTCTTGGTTCCACTTCTCCCATCCCCCGTCTGTACAAGCTGCTTAATCAGTGCAACAGTTCTATATTGATATATTTGCAGATTCCCTAACTTGTTTTCGTAAAACAATAAGGAGCCTTCTTTAACTAGTGTAAGCAATCCTCAAACTATCATGTAAATTAGTAGTAAGTAGTTTTAAGATAAAAATTGTAGATGCAGTAGACATAGTTATCATAATTGAATATGTTTGTAGTGTTTGCTTATTATTAAATGTAACTTTTTCGCTATATCTAATATGACCCAGCTGTAAGTAGGTACTTGATTTTTTGTTACATTTATTAGCGAACCAATAATAAATAAATAAATAAATATACCAGGTGCTTCTTTTTTGAAATTAAAGGGCGTTGCAATTTACGTATTCCTAACTCATTGTGCTCTACATAACGGATTTATCATTTTCGTAAAGTATTTTGATCTGTATGTTAGCCTTTGACATGCTCAGCTAGGTACTTATAATAACAGATTATTAATTGAAAGTGGAAAAAGAGAACTTTACTGTTAGCGGGATACGAACCTGCGTCCCTTCCAATCTAGGGAAGTGCTTTAGAGCGCTAAGCCATCGTAGTCACCAATGGCAACTCCCAATCTCCACCTCCTAATTGCTTTTAGATGTCAATACGTTTCGTAAAGTATCCTAGAATCGTAATTCATACCAGAAAATGCTATATCCTTCCACGCAAGCAATCGCCGTTTCGATCGCCTTTCAGGATAATTCTCTTCGTACCTTCAAACGGCTGCTTTGTGAACATCCGCGGGTGGTTATTCAGGTAATTATTTACAGCTATTCTGTGTACCCGTAGATAGTTTTATTGATAATTATTTACTGAAGCTCCTTTTTTATATTTAGTATTAGCTTTTTTTGAGCTGTATCTTTCCAGCAGCATTTGTTAATCTTGTGCGAAGTTTTGTAGGATTCTCCTTAAAAATATTAAAGATGTCTGGTTGATTGAAGATAGGATGGAACAGATCCATACTAAGGCAAAAAAATATACATCAAAATGTCATTGGGATTGGTTTTATATTGAACTAAATCGAAGCCTTTTTACGGGCAGGTACGGTCACTGAAAATGACTGGCATTGATTTCGACTGCTTTTCACAGGGAGAGATTTATGTTGCATGCTCCAGGGTGAGTTTTAGACGCAAAAGGAAACACTGCAAACGTCGTTTACGAAAAGGTACTTACTATAGTAATTAAACCTAAAATTTTGATGAATACTAATAGTTTATTTTCTAACAAAATCGTTCCTATTTCAATATTCATTTATTTTCGCGAGCGAAGCCGCGGGTAATAGGTAGTAATTAAATAAACAAAAAATCGTGTAAGCAAATCGAATTGTAATCGATTTGCAGTGAATAATAATGAATTAGCAGAGGAAAAAATCAGTATTCGCATGCGTGTCGCACAGTCGTCTGCCTTCACGTGTCTGCCCGTTGCGTTCATTCGGGTAAGTACACTTAGGCATATTTCCCCCCTACAACGCGCCGTACCACACCGCACTTCCAAAAAAATAAGTTTCAAGCTTCTAGTTCTAAAAATGACAATACTTCCATACAACTTTTCATCCCCCCCTTTCAACCCCTTTTAACCCTTTTTTCGCAATAAAAAGTAGCCTATGTCCTTTCTCAGGCTCTAGACTATCTGTGTACCAAATTTCATTTAAATCGGTTCAATAGTTTTGTAAGGATAGTATTAGTAAGGATAATGATGTAGGTAATATAATGTCAATGGGGCGTGTTTAAAGATACCCACCGAGTAGGATAAGCATAGCAAGCACGCCGAACGTTGAGTGTGCTCGCGCATTGATATCTGGATGGCGTGATTGGTAGATCTTGACCATGCTTAAGACAGCCAGCACGTACATGAACGCAGTATCTATTGGACACAAATCAGTATTTATTATTTTAAGCAATGTCAGAGTAAATATCGTCTGATAGATGGCAGGCACGGAAAACCGTTTCCTTCCGAGCAAGGAGATGTGTTATCGTGACAAGAATTTTCAATTTTTTTTATAAGAAAACTAAACGTATACGTTCATATCTAAGCATTTTAAATTCATAATAGAAAGCAATGAGAAACTCGTTATTCTGACTTAAGGTGGTTTCTAATGCAATTGCTATACTTAACAAATTAAGTGCGTTAGATTTTTATTAAAAAAAAAATACTCGTATATCAATAACTACAGCTCCATTCAAATGAATTATCCAAATGATGATTAAAATTTTAATAATATGGAGCTCTGCTCGATTGGCAAATATGTATATTTCATAAGAATATATAAATTATTATATATAAATTATATTAAGTTGGAAGCAACATCAGTGCCACATACAGTACCGAACTGGAAGTTAAGTCCATTGGGACAGATGTGGTATGTGGCAGAAAGTAGAGCTACCATCATCATAGCAGCCCCCAGCGAAGAGAGCAGGCCGTAGTGTGCGGGAATGCCGTATTCCTGTGAAAAAACATTTAAACTGACTGACGGCACAAGTTCAGATACCAACCCACAATACTCAGTGTTGTGGTTTCGATTCCCACGCAAGACAAATCTTCGTGTGACCCATAAATAGTTGTTCCGAGTCTGGGTATACTTTGTGTCCGCTACATTGTATGTCTGTAAAAACCTCTCACATCTCGTGCATCACGTGCAGAGATTATTAAATAGTCAAGACATTTGTCAATAAAAAACGCATTTTTTTATCCAAAACTGTTACGTTTCTTTACAACTCTTATAAACTTCCTTATGATGGTTACAAGACTCGTCTTCAACGAAATAAAAAATATAATACCCATATTATTCTAATATCCACTGGTCAGATGGATTGGCATAGGATCAGCGGTGGATTTATACTAGGAGCAGTCGGGGCAAGTGCCCAGGGCGGCAAATTTTTTATGGCGGCATAATTTTGAGTAAGGAATTGTTTTTAGTCTTATCAAGATTGCTCAATATAATTAATTAATTCTATTAATTAATAATTTTCTGTTTAATTGATAATTCAAGAAATTCAATTCATCCATTATTTGTGAATTATAATTTTGGCACTTTTGGTAAAAATTAATAATCAAAATGATTTAATCAATTGATTTCCTTGGAGATTTAAAATCGACTTTTCTATTTTCTGGAATTAAAGAAATTTAATTAGTATTTTTCTTTTGAAAAATTGAAAAAAAAAATCGGAATTATTTTTTGCATCTTTCTAAACTTTAATAAATGAATTTAAAAAAAATGTTGATGAAAAATAAAATATATAAACTATAAGTTTTAAGTAATTGTTTATTGGGCCGAATTTTTTCCGGTGCCCAGGAGCGGCATTAAGTTTAAGTATATTATATATACTTAAATTTAATGCCCGCTCCAGCTCCCGAACAAGCCGGTTTCCGAAAACGCTATAGTACCATAGACCACATCCACACGCTACGCCAGATTATACAGAAAGCCGAGGAATACAATCGGCCTCTGTCTCTGGCGTTTGTGGACTTTGAGAAAGCCTTCGATTCGATCGAAACTTGGGCGGTGCTGCAGTCCCTTCAGCGGTGCCAAATTGACTATCGGTACATCGAAGTGCTGAAGTGCTTGTATAGAAACACCACCATGTCAGTCCGTGTTCAGGACAGGAGTACAAAACCGATCCAACTGCAGAGAGGTGTTAGACAGGGAGACGTTATGTTCCCGAAACTCTTCACCGCTGCATTGGAAGATGTCTTCAAGCTCTTGGACTGGACCGGATTCGGAATCAACATCAATGGCAAATACATCACTCACCTTCGATATGCCGACGACATAGTAGTCATGGCAGAATCGCTGGAGGACCTTGGCACCATACTCAATGATCTCAGCAGGGTTTCCCGACTAGTGGGGCTCAAAATGAACATGGACAAGACGACGTCCTCTCCCCTCTGGATACCGTGGTGTACGGTCGTGTGCATAAGAATTTGCTATTAAATTTAATATTTTTTTACGCATAAATCAATTTAAATAGTTTCGGTAAATTTAAGCAACTACTAGGAGCGCAGACGCAGCGCGCAGGTCGTCAGCTAACAATAAATAGAACAGGACAACCATAAGCAGAATAAGACAGCCATACTTCTAACGACACTCCTACATAGCCCCTGACAACTATTAACGAAGGACGCGCCCTTAACGACTCGCAGTTTTTCATGTGCAAGCGAAACAACATCATTTCTTGGAAGCGATACGAGCATCATACCATTGTATCTAAGGAAACAAAAGCGTTCATTGGATCAACCCTTGTGGCGCATACGCAGCTCAAGCTAATCACAGTGAGTACTTAAGCGTATATTTTCTTGTCTTTGTTTATAAAACATGCCTCTTAAACGGACCCCGCCTATGTCGATATATCAGCAGAATCCGGTAATCACGCCGGTTACATCTTATGGATCTGATCCCCAATTGCATATATCATCGCAGGATAATGTACGAGACAAGATATCTGGCGCCTTTTTAAAGCGATGCCACCACATCCTAGACGTACATTTTAACCTCATGTTTAGTACAGGAGTATTTCCAAAGGAATTCAAACTAGCTGAGATAATTCCTATACATAAGAGTGGAGACAAAGCCCGTATCGATAACTATAGACCAATTTCCATTCTTCCCACCATCTCGAAAATAGTAGAAAAGCTTTTAACTTAAAAACTAATAAACTTTTATCAAAATCCCAATTTGGCTTCAGATCAGGTACCTCGACTAGTGATGCTGTACATGAGTTAATAGATCACATTGTGTATACACTTGACAAAAAGAAGAAAGTGATTGCAATATTCCTAGACTTGGCTAAGGCGTTTGATACGGTCTCTGTCTCAATCTTACTACATAAACTGGAAAAAAATGGTATTCGTGGCATTCAGCATAAGTTATTCGCAGAATATTTTAATGATAGATATCAAAGAGTAAGAATCGGTAAAGTTACTAGTACAGATCTACCGATTGTCTTTGGTGTGCCGCAGGGCAGTGTGATGGGTCCCACGCTCTTCCTAACCTATATTAACGATTTGTGTAATCTTAAATTAACCAACGGCAAAATTGTAACCTTTGCTGATGACACAGCGCTGGTCTTTCATGGGGACACTTGGGATGACACGTATGGCTTTGCTCAAGTCGGTTTCAATGCAGTGTCAACGTGGCTCAAAAATAATGGTCTGTCACTTAATGTTGATAAAACGAAATATATATCTTTCGCTTTCAAAAATATTCCCCCCAAATCACTTGACGATTACAATATCATAGCCCATTCCTGTTTAGGTAACCGATCATGTAATTCCACTACTTGTAATCATCTAGAACGCGCCTCTTACATAAAGTATCTTGGTGTTATGATTGATGGTACCCTTAGTTTCAACTATCATTTAGACCTTCTTTCATCGCGGATCCGCAAGTTAATATTTATCTTTAAAAACTTACGTCATATTGCCGATAAGGATGTTATTAAAATGGTTTACTTATCTCTAAGCCAACCAATATTATCTTACTGTGTATCTGTATGGGGCGGAGCCTGTAAAACTTATCTTATAAAAATGGAAAGAGCTCAAAGGGCGATTCTAAAAGTGAGTAACTTCCTGCCATTCTTATACCCTACAAAGGATCTATACCAGGTCTCAGATGTCCTAACAGTACGCCAAATGTATGTTATGCGTTGTTTTGAGACAACATTCGCTGCTTTCATATGATCCCTTAAGTAGCAACAAGCGACTGAGACATAAGGTTTGCTCAATGATGGAAAATCAGTGGTCCACAGCTTTTTCAGGAAGATTCTTTGGCTTTTTGGGGAAGTACTTATATAATAAAATAAATGAAAAATTGCATATTCATTCCTTGCCAAAATTTCAATGTAAGAAGACTATAACGTTATGGTTGAAGTCCCTTAGCTATGGGAAACTGAAAATTTACTAGCGCACACACACACACACCACACACACACACACCACACACACACACACACACACACACACACACACAAATACACAAACCACACGCACGCACGCATACACACACACACACACATATACACACACTCACATACCCACACACATCACGCGCATACACACACACGCCCATACAAAAACACATACTCTACAGCAGCACACAAGTGTACACATTTATTGCGCTCCTCACAATAAATTCACTTCAAATAAAATAAAATAATTTCACCTTAGCACCATAGTGTCTAGAGTCAGGGGAGGCTGGTAATCTGTAATACAGGTTCTCCTAGTGCAGATACCAGTCTCTCACACAGATTTCACCTTAAATATATATATATAAATATATTAAAAGTATCACATGTACCCAAGTTTAAGATTTGTAATTTATTGTTCTCTCTCACACAGAAACACTTAAGTGTTTCTGAAACACAACTGTTTGTGTTACAGAAACACTTGAGTGTTTCTGTGTGAGAGAGAACAATAAATATATATATGAAAGTCATGTCTAATGTCCATGTCATTTCAGCACCGGTCCTAGTCGGGAGTGCGCTTCTCGAAGTTGTCGACCACTATGTCTACCTGGGACAAACAGTCCAGTTAGGTAGGCACAACTTCGAGAAAGAGGTCAATCGACGAATCCAACTCGGCTGGGCAGCGTTCGGGAAGCTAAGGAAGGTCTTCTCGTCCAATATTCCGCAGTGTCTGAAAACGAAGGTCTACGACCAGTGTGTGTTACCAGTGATGACATATGGAACAGAGATGTGGTCTCTGAATGTTGGCCTCGTATCAAGGCTTAAAGTCGCTCAGCGGGCCATGGAGCGGGCTATGCTTGGTATTTCCGTACGTCATCGTATCCGTAATACGGAGATCCGTAGGAGAACGAGAGAGACCAACATAGCCCGCCGGGTTGCCATGCTGAAGTGGCAATGGGCAGGCCACATCGCTCGACGAACCGACAACCGTTGGGAAAGAAAGGTTCTTGAGTGGCGACCACGTATCGGACGGCGCAGCGTAGGACGGCCCAGACCAGATGGACCGACGATCTGGTCAAAGCTGCGGGGAGCCATTGGATGCGGTCGGTACAGGACCGCTCGTTGTGGCGTTCTCTTGGGGAGGCCTATGTCCAGCAGTGGACGTTGAAAGGCTGATGGATGGATGGATGATATTATATATAGTATATATTAAGTTTTTCGGGCCCTGCATAGAATTATTTTACATGGTAGGTACCTACTCTTTGTTTATTATTACTTGCTTCGTTAATTAATAGGTACTTTTGGGACCGAATGGATGAAATTCTTCGTTCGTTACTACGTGGATAATAAGCTCCAACTCAAATAATATAAGTATGGCTAAGATTATATATGTATATTGAAATACCTCATGCCTGGGTGACCGTTTTCTTCTCATTTTCCTACGCCGCACTTGCAACATAAAAAGTGCTCCCAGTAACAGATATCTGCAACAGAACAGTTCAGGTACTCATAATCTTACTTAGACGTCGAAGGATTAAACAGAGTTATGAGATAACTAACATTTTTACAGTTTTATAAACTCATACCTCGTTGCAATGCATGGTAGGTAGGTAAATAGTCAAATAGACAGGCTTCCATTACCATACTGTTAAATATACGCGACTCCATTAATCTCACTCTCAGCTTAAACAAAAAAAAATACGTACCCAATGTTACTGAAGACATGGTTAAAGTCAGAGACGGAACCGGCTGGGTGTGCGCATAAGAAGTTATAATAGCAGATGTCCAACGAACCGGATACATTCAATACCTGCATAATGAACAAAGAACTATAAAACGGTCGACTTGGAAACAAAAGTTCGAGATTCCATCGTAATAAAATGATGATGTAATTGGTTACAAGTATTTCAGATATGCAAGACTGTATTATTTTAGGAATTTGCTTGTTTAAATCCTATGTATACTGATTACTGACCAGTTGGAAGGCAGCGACGAACTGTACTACAGGTAGGGCGTAGAACAGGCCCACAGTATACAGCGTGTAGAGGTAGCGGTCAGATCGTGCGTGTAAGACACGCTCGCGTCGTCGCGCCAATGCCGCTACGTGCAAGCGTGCAGGGAGTCCGAACGGCCGGGTGGGTAGAGCTCCATCTATCTCTACTGATGGCGCAGTCGTATTTGAACTGACTGGTACCGCTTGTACATCCTAATTAGTTAAATTATTTAATAGAACTCTTGAATATTAAAAAGGGAGACAGCACTATCAGAACTGTTAATGAGAAGTTGCAATAAGTTTATAAAGAATATAACTAGTTTAAAACAGTGAATGAAGGAAAATTTCATGAGTAATCTACGTGTTAAGTGATTTTTCGAGAAATTTGCATCCCAATTCAAAGTTTGGAATTGTACTCGGAACATAATAAGTGGTAGAGCCTTGCTTATCCCAGCCTGAATGGGCCGGCTCGGTCAGGGAAGTACCACCCTCTCTCAGAAGATCAGCGCGAAACAACGGCAGATAGTTTTATCTTAGTGCTTTGGTTTGGTAAGTGAGAGCGCCGGAGGCCCATACCCCATCGTTATCCTTCCTATCCTTTCCTTATTATTCCTCCCACCCTTCTTATTATTTCTCCTCTCCACTTGCTATCTCTTTCCTTGGAGCTGGCAACATGCGAGTGAAACCGCCGTACCTATGGTAGCTGCATGCTTACCATCAGGTGGTATGCCTGTTCGTTACTCGCGAAGTATGAAAAAATAAACAAAAGCTTGTCTATTGAGTCTATTATTATTTTTACTCGTATGTTCTTTTTAAGTACTCTTACTGAGGCAAAAGTATATTACAACTAGGCTTCGCCGCAGCCAAAAGCTATTTTTGGGTTATATCTGAGGTTCCCAATATAGTAGCGGGATAAAATGTATACCAGTTTTTTAAGTCTAATCAAGATCTATCAAATAAAAAAGTTTCATCAAAATCCGTTCAGTAGTTTTTACGTGATGCTCGAACAAACAAACAAACAAACAGATACAAGACAAAAATTCTAAAAGAAATTGTTTTGTATTTAGACACGCCTATATAGCCTATTACAGTCATTTTTTCTCAAATATCTTTAATGTACAGACACAGCTCTGTTACAGCTTTATAATAGTACTAGCCTTTGCCAGCGGCTTCGCTGCAGCCAAAAGCTAGTTTTTCGATTATATCTCAGGTTCCTGATATAGTAGCGAGATAAAATGTCTACCAGTTTTTAAATCTAATCAAGGCCTTTCTAATAAAAAAAGTTGCATCGAAATCCGTTCAGTAGTTTTTGTGTGATGCGCGAACAAACAAACAAACAAACAGATACAAGACAAAAATTCTAAAAAAAATTGTTTTATGTTTAGACATGCCTATATAGCCTATTACAGTATTTTTTTCTCAAATATCTTAATGTACAGACAGCTCTGTTACAATTTTATAATAGTAATATTTCTAACCAGCAAATTATTACAATTTCTTTGAGTTAACTACTACTATTTTTTTTTGTTGAGACTGGAAATAGTAGATAGAATAAACTAATGTTTTTATTGCCCTGTCTTGTTTTTATACATATAGTGGTACTGTACTTCTGAGGGCATTAAGTAGGTAATTAGGATAAAAATGTCTATATACTTGTCGGAATCCTTGATCTACGACATAGATTCCGTTAACGTTTTCTCGCCTGTTAGCGGTATCATAGCCTGTAGCAGTCGTGACGACAGGAGTAGCATTGACTGTAACCGTTGTATTGGTTACTGTAGTTTCCGGGTCATTTTCGTCATCGGAATCACTATTGTCGCTACTATCAAATGTCGCATCTGAAACGTGAATAATAAAATAATAGTCTTCTTATTACATAGATTTAAAAGGATATCTAACTATTATATCTAAATAGTAGGTACTATTATGCCGGCACCTCCGTCCTCGTGGATTTCAAAATATTCTTTAACTGCACTCTACAGCAAACTAATTATCTCTATACTAAACGGAAACTTTTCATTTTTCCGTTACGAAACGTAGCCTGTGTCCTTTTTCTGGGCTCCAGACAGAATTTTGCTTATACAAGATTTCATAATGATTGGTATAGTACTTAAAGCATGAATAATAAACAAAAAAACTCACTTTCTCATTTATAATTAGTAACGATGGAATCTATATCCAATTTTTATTATACAATATTGTTGCTTTACTCTACAAATAGTTGTGGTTATTCTACACTATAGGGGTGTTTTTCTCTTTTTCTCTTTCAACAATTCTGTTCCATAGCGTTACGCACAGATATTACCTACGTAATTACATGAATAACTAACCAGAGCCGCGTCGTCGTCGTGCCGGTGTTGTTGACAACGTACTCTCGATTTCTGACCGAGTAACCTCCTCAGCTTCTGTAGAATTAGTTAAAAATCAAAATCATAGCTAATTATCATAAATAAGAACCTGATTTTAATATTACTTATTTGTTAGCCGACATTTTGAACAGTGACGCTATTTAAGGCGTTCTTCTGCGGGGGAAAGATATTCCCTAGCGATATGAAATAGGGTTTGTAAGCCTTCCGCCTGGTGGGAGTACTTTCCAAACTATGATATAACAAAGATTGTTCACCTATTCTCCGTCATGTGAAGATCCCATGTGTATCTCATATAAGGCTAGAAATAACAACTTACTAATGAAATCCATAGCTAGGTACCTACTTTGTTTATGACATCAATGTTTTTATTATTTTCAAATATTTAATAAATTAGTTTACTTTTGTCGTATTTAGGTAATAGTACTATGTATATATCACATATATGGGTCATTCTACCGAAGCTCTAAAATTATGTTCGCTTAAAATTTGTTAAATATGCTCAATTTTTATCTATTTCTAATACTTTTATTTATAACTTTAAGATATTATCTAACTGCTCACACAGACGTCTTATTAATAATTTAATAATTTTGCTTGTTTTTTAAAGGTACAGTACGTGATTACTCACGTCCTGTCGAATGTTCGTAACGCAGGTTATAGATTTAAGTGTCACTTAAAAATATTTAGAAATAAATTATGTAATTATTAAATTAATTTATTAATAAAGCAGAAGTAGTAAACAAGCATCCGCAATATTTAATAAATATTATTACGATATTATAAACTTTATTAAGTATTCTACAATGTTCGTAAAAAATAATCACTCGTGTAGAAATAAACTGCACAAATAGTAATTTTTTATTTTTTAAGTTGGCACCCTATTTTCTATCTCCGGGAAACCCTTTACCATATTGTGTCAGCGTTAGTGTCAGCCATATTTCACCAAGTACATGCAATTCGGAGAAAAATGATTATAAAACAGCGTTCTACAACGGTGTCAAAGTTGAATCGTCATTTCTGTACTTAATAAAACAAAATAAGTAAGTGATTTATAAATATAATTTCTTTATGGCGTGATTAATTAGCTGGTTTATTAGTAACGTCAAGTAAATTTAGTTCTCATAACCTCAAAATTTGTGCAGGTTTTGTGTTTTTATGTTAAAAGTCACTTCTGTAGAACTCACTTCTGTCGATATAGTTTTCTACGGGAGTGATGTTTTTCGACAAAAGTGATGGTATGCTGGCTATGCTTATTACATTTAACTTTTTATAAGATATGTACACTCACAATATAACCTAACTACATAAATTGCTGTTTATTATTATGATTTGATGGTTCTATGCACTATGTCGCATTTTAATTACCTATGTCGACAGATGTGACTTGTTGTCTACACAAGTGATTATTTGCAGGTATGGCGGGTAAAAATCGATTAGAAAAAGAAAAAAAGATCGATTAAGGGAGCAAAAGAAGGCATGAATACAGAAGATAAGAGAAAAAATGACTGAGGCTGAACTGGAAGTAAGACGTCAAAAAGACAGAGAGAGGTACAACAAAAGAAAGAAGCTGATAAATTAAAAACAATCAAAGAATATAGAGTGCATTTTCAAAGTGATGGTCCTTCATCGCAATATAGAGAAAAATATATGTTTTTATCCGTAGGGTGACGGACTAAGAATACAAGTGTCACCACCACACCTTTCCCGTTGGTGTTGCATAAAACGATTAAGGAAAGTAAGCAATTATCACCCATTGCATTACTAGTGGTAGGGCTGGGTACTAAGAGACAATACTCACTTGCTATCGGGCGCGAATGGGTCGGTACCACCATCTCCTGTGTGACCGGTCATGAAGCAAGTCATTGTGTTTCGGCTGTATCAGAAGACAGCCGTTTATTCTTTTATTTCATATCTGAGAAATGAAATGGTGCGCAGCAGCTAGACAATACTCTCCGTATAGTTGAGTACATGGGCGACGGTTACTACTTACCATCAGGTGGGTCGTGGCTCGTCTGCCATCATAAGAAATAAAAAAAAATCACAAAATATTATAAGCAGAGAACTTGGTGTTGTTAATATTATATGGCACTCTAGTGAAACCGTACATAGAAAGGGGGCTCCTGATGACATTGGATGATGCGTTAAAAGAACAGCTGATGCATTTTTGATAATCAGTGGAGATATCCTAGAAGAATTTGAAGCGTTGATAAATTGTTTACAAAATAAATGTAAGGATATTCTTATTTTGCCAATTGACGATACTCACGTTGATAATATCTCTAATATACTGAATAGGTACAAGTACTACAAGACCATTTAATGGCACTCTAGCAATTCATAAACTTACGTGGATTAAGATTAATCCTGATATCTTGCATGCCAGAAGATTAAGCTGCAATGTTTGTTGAAAGACACTAAATTTGCTCACATCATGAAATTGGGCTTATTTACTTGACTTACAAAGAACAACAAACTGATTCCATACCAGTTTTGAGGACATCAACTTATTTACAGCCGCAATCCCAACACTCAATGTATGAGATATACAAGTACCCAATACTAACAACCTCACGTAACTCTATCGATTTTTATAGAAAGCATGGATCGGATAGTTCATTTGACGACCTAGAGATTTTTAAGAGCAGGAAGCAGATACCGGAAAATCTAATTGATATTAAAAGTTTAGATACACAAAAAGACCATCAATAAGACCTCATCGGATGAAGAAAATATTTTTTAATGTTCAAAAGGTACATTTTTATTGGCTTATTACATTCGACAGGAATATTACGATAACGACACTTCTGTGAAAAAAATTGTTAACATTCTAAAAAAAGTTTTATTGTGTTTTACAATAGTAATGCAAATATGCATTAGACATAATTAAGAATTATTCACCAAAAGAAGTTTCTTCCGTTGATTACTTTTATTTGATTCTCTAAATTCATTAGTTTCCTGAAACTTTTTGTCACTTATGTTGAAATTAGAATCGCTCATGTCGACGTGGTAAAATCAAAAGGTGCAATTATTTCGTAAAATTGATATGACTGATCTCTGAATTTATTTTTTAGATACTTATGAGTTAATGTCTCTTTATAATAATACATTAAAAATCTGATTTTGTAAAATTTAAAACGTATTTTATTATTTTATCACTCGGTAGAATGACCCGTATATATCATAGTATATATCATAGTATATATCACACTTTACAGTTACAGTAAATATGTACACAATTATTATCATTAGGTTACTTCTGTGTCGTTTGGATAAGACGTTCAAAGAATGCGATGGAGATTCTGAACATAAGATAAAATTGTAATACTTACTAGGAGCTAGTACAGCCCGTGGTGCTACAAGCCGTTTCCATCGTGGAATGCGCTGGGCCAGTACATATGCGCCAAACACCACGTAAAATATTAAAAATAATGCAAGCGCTACGCCAGCACCCAGAAAGTATTGACCGCGAGACAACGCTGCCTGGAGAGAAAAACTTTGAGTAATTGTTAAAACTTATCTAATCATTTAATGATTTATTCACCAATAATAATCATAACTAATTTGAAATAAGCTAAATAAATTAAACTCTCGAAACTTTATTATGGATATTCTGACATTACACTGTTTTATTTAGATGGCAAGACGTTACATAATGGTGGGTTTCGGACAAAAAGATCTGGTAATATTTTGAAATACATACCTTGATATGCAGTGTTAGTTTTTTCTCTCGTATTTGCGGTTGGGTGAGATGTCCGCTCTCGACGGCGTTCAATATAGCAACTTCCCACAGCCAGTCGTCTGCATCAGATATGCTCTCGCGGCATGACTCGTCATTATCTTGTACCATGGAAATCACATAAAACCCTCGAGGGAAGGAACTCCGCTGTAACAAGTGTTGTTGTATTTTTATTCCCCACTTAATTTTTTTCTCAGAAACCAATGGCATTCGTTAATTATTAATAATGTTTTTTTTATTTTTTTATTTAACGCCGTTCACGTTCCTATTCAACCGATCAAATTTAGCTTATACATCCTCCAGCGCCCATAAAAAAATATAGGCTACTTATTTCCCGGAAAAACTGATGGTTCCTCGGTGTTTAAATGTGTTTTGTTACGACTTATAAGATTAGAATAGTTATTATCCCCATTATTTACTATTAAATGCAAAATTAACAAACACATTGGTGGTCATCTCATTTGCTAGTCGTTATAAAACAAAGCTAAACTATTAGGTAGTACCGAAAGTTGTACACCGCCTGAGTTGAGAACTGTCATCCTTACAGTAGATGACTGTATGAGGTCCATGGTTTCCGCTATCGGGCACTGAAATCAATAGACAGATATAATTAATACTACAATCATTTTGAATATATTTTTTATAACAATCTTATTTAATAAGCAATGGTCTATGGAGGAGACTGACTTTTCAAATTTATGTGCATATTTAGTTGTAAATTTTGGCTTGTTTCGTGCCTAGGAAAGACTGTTAAGCCCTGGATTCCAGATAGTGGTAGTTCTAAAATCCATACTTTATCTTACTTAAGAATATTCTACCATTCCTTGTTACTAGAATGCCCCGCAAAGACAATTATGAATAATAACAGCTAGGACTATAAGGTGGACAATAATGTGATAGAATGAATTACCGTGTAATTTTGTATAGCGATTATTGCGCAGACATTGTCTTCAGACTCTACAAATAGCCGCACACTATTCTGATTTGGCTGGAATTGATAGTAATGCACGCGAGGTGCGCCCTGAAATCAGAAAGATACAATATAAATCCACAATACAAAAAAAAAATGAAACCACAGTATTTTGACTGAATTGGCAAACCACCTGGGACGGTTCAAATCCTGCTCGTGAATACGTTTTTTTTTTTGTTAAGGCGGGAAAAAATGTTCCTAACCGCACACCCCGTCGTTCGGGGCAACGAACAGGGTAGTGTGGGGCCTGCACCCACTAAAGAAACCCGCCGTGTGCCGTCTCTCCGCCTTTATTGGCGGGCCACTGGAACTGTGTTACATTCCTTCGGTGGTGCTCGTGAATACCTACCATTTTCGATTTCTCATTTTCGCACTTTGTGTTCAAATCACAATTATGTTCCATGCAATCTGCATTATATTTCTGTATATCATCTTTCTTTAGTATATTATACGAGAAATGGGATAATAAGTTTCTACGCAAACGCACTTTCGCATTTATAGTAAGTATTAGTAAGGATAAGAATATAAATTACGATAAAATGCCCTTTTTAATTTTAAAGTATAATATTGATTCAAATAATACTTTCCTGTGTGGTACGCACTGGTACAGGTGAATCAAACGGTAGATGCCAGTCACGGTCTGGAGTCACACGGAGAGACAGTGACGTGGGGGTGACACAAGATGCTCCGACGTGCAATGACAACGAACCACTCGCTACGGGTTCTGGACTTTCTATAATATAACAATAACAAAATAAAAGTAGAAGTTGACATATTTTCAACGTGTTACACGCCATCATGACTTTCAATAACAAAAATACTTAAATCAAGGCAAAGCGAATGATCATGACTGATCACTAAGGCTTTACTTTCATATACTTATATAGGTAATTAAACATAGCATCACGCCAGTATACCCCGAAGGGGTAGGCAGAGGTGTACACACCCATGATTCGCCAGCTATGTTTAAGTCCCACGTAATAGGGGGCGAGGTTATTGAAGTCTACCGGGCACATGTCCAAACTCCAGGCTGCTTCTGAGAATTTTTTCTTTTTTTTTACGAAAGATCTCTACGGCACTGCCCGACTCGGGGATCAAACCCGAGACCTCATGATTAGCAGTCGCATACACTACCGCTGCACCACAGAAGCAGTCACAAGGTAAGGTACCTAATTCATATGGGGCTAAAATTAATATAAATTATAAACCAATATTAATATAGGAAATTACGTATAGTCATTGAAATTAAACACAGTAATTACATTAATTAGTACTAATACAATATAAAGATAAACCATTTTTCATTCTGTGATTTATATGGGACAATCTCTACTACTAGAATAACTACAACATTATGATATGTATACGATAGTATGTAAAGTTTGGCATTATGTGTTAGGGTGGTTTGGTGTACGCAGACGATACGCTCGTCACAGCCCGGGGCTGGACCCTCGATGAGGCGGCAACGCTGGCCGCCTCAGGTACCGCGGAGGTGGTCAGGCGGATCGAGGCGCTGGGGCTTAGGGTGGCCCTTGAAAAGTCGGAGGCCCTACTCTTTCATGGGCGCCGACGGGACCCGCCCTCCAGCGCCTCGATAACGGTCAACGGTGTGGGCTTGCCAATCCAGGCCCACATCAAATATCTGGGCAGCCGCCCCTCGCCGAGCGCAATGTCATCGTGGCGGGAAGATGCCCGCCGCGCCACCGTCCTAAAGTGGAAGTCTCGGCTGGAGACGCCCCAGGCTGGTCTCTGGACCGTGGGGGCGCTCCAGCCGATTTTGGAAAAATGGGCAGGGCGACATCACGGGATCCTCACCTTCCGGTTGGTGCAGGTTTTGTCGGGGCATGTTTGCTTCGGCAAATACCTGCACATGATCGCTAGGAGGGAGACGACCCCAGGCTGTCACCACTGTGGCTGCGACAAGGACTCGGCGCAGCACACGCTCGAGTCGTGCCCGGCCTGGGATGTGCAGCGCCGGGAACTCGTTGCAGTCATAGGCGTGGACCTGTCGCTGCCGGCCGTTGCGCGAGCGATGGTTGGCGGTGACAGGGCCTGGACCGCGGTCGCCGCCTTCTGCGAGGCTGTCATCTCGCGGAAGGAGGTGGCGGAGAGGGCCCGGGAGGAATCCTCCTTCGCGGACCCGATTCGCCGCCGGCGCGCGGGGCAGCGTGCGCGCGCTTACCTGCGCCTGATGCCGCCCTAGCCGAGGCCGCGGACGGTGGGGTCGGGGAGTACCCTGCCGTCCGCGGAAGCCTACCGCGAAGGTGCGACGCCCAAATGCGCGAGGCGTCGCTCAAAAGAGGGTGGGGCTGCCGCCTGCGGATCGCGGTCGAAACGACGCGGTACCCGTGATCCGCCGTAGTAAGGGCGGGTGGAGGCGCACGGTGGGTTTTTAGTGGGTGAGAGCCCCACACTACCCCGTTGTCTCCCCGGGCAGCGGGGTGTGCGGTAGGACATATTTGCCCACCTAAAAAGAAAAAAAAAAGGGTGGTTTGGTGTAGCTACTATAGTTTAGGGATATTAGGAAACGAATGGATTGAAGGTGGTGAAAAATAATAAATAAGTGTGATTTATTTAAAAAAAAGCAAGAAGGTTTTTAAAGAGATAAAAGCAGAATCCATCTCGAACGAATTTTTGATGTGAAACATCTAATGCGGAGGGAGGGAAAATCGGCTGTTAACCATTTCCGCTATTTTACACTTTGTTTTATGCAAGCACACATTGAAAATTGTTTTATGCAAGCACACATTGAAAAAGTTATGATCATTTTATTTCTACTCATTATTCCTACAAAATAATTTCGATGTTTCACATCTGGTAGACATCCCGCGACGTCTATTATTTTTTTTATATTACAATCGATATTTGGTGCGGAATATTTTTGTAATACTTATCTGTGCTAGCTTATTTGCGTAAATATTTATCAGTGGCTAGATTAACTAGATTTTCTTTATGTAATTAATGTGATCAATATATGTTTGCCAGCAAATTATAGGATCGAAATATGCATTTACGACTAAATTTTACTCGTTCTTGGGTCCTCTTCCATACAATAGAATAAATGCAATTTCTACCATTTATCCTTGCAATTATAACCAATGTAAAATTCTTGTCAAATATGCACTCCCAAAAATTTCGCACGAAGATACTGATAAATTACTATACATGTTTTTTTTATTGCATGTAGTGGCTGACTAGCCGCGGTCCATCTGATGGTAAATGGTAACCCGACGCGACTATACCGAGAGTATTGTCAAGCCGCTGCTCTCCAATTGACATCACATATATGAAATGAAATATAAACGGCTATCTCCTGCTACAACCAAAACGCAACGTGGTGCTTCATGGCCGGTCACACGGGATATGGTGGTACCAACCCGCTCGGGCCCGATACCAAGTGAGTACTCCCACTTGGTACCCAGCCCTACCACCAGTCATGCAATGGATGATAATTGCTTACTTCCCTTAGTCGCCTCATACGACACCCGTGGGCAAGAATGGGGTGGTGACACTTGTATTCTTAGCCCGTCACCACACGGACAAAATGTTCGTCAATAAACAGACAGAAAGCAATAAGATTTATGAGACTAGACAAAAAGGTGCAATAACTAAGTGCGGGTGATGCCACGGGCACGCCGGGCACGCCGGGTACACACACCTACTGGTCCAGGAGCCGCCGCCATTTTTTTAGTGATTAATAACAAGCTGAATATTTGTGAGTAGGTTCCGTTCTATGAGACACTCAAATTTTTCTCAGTGAAAAATCTTGAAAGAGAGGAGTACTTCCAAGCGTGAGACAGAGAAAACGTACCACTAAATTTGTAGGACTATATGACCATTTCATTAAAAAAATATTTACAAAGCTGCATTTAAAAAATCAGATGGTTAATAACTTGAATGACCTCTTTATTTATATTTGTCTCTTTATATTTGTAGTGGAGCACACTCCAGTCAAACTACCCATTTTGTAGGACAATTGTTATTCCGAGTTTATTATCTAATTATCTTAACATTTAAACTTACTGTTAATCAGACAATTTCGACACATTACCAAATCGAAATGTTTTATACCTGGGGGATAAAAAAGCGAAATCTCATATCTCACATGTGGATTGTATCGTGATCACTGTGATTGGTTGAGAGATCACCGTGATTGGCCAACGGATTATTGCGATATCACGCGTCGGTTTCTCTACCAATCACAAGCGAGTCGATACGATGTCAATTGTGAGATATGAGATTCCGTCTAACCCCCCAGCTCTCTTTATTAGCTACCACTATCGAGATTTTTCACAGAGAAAAACTTGGGCGTCTCGTCGAACGGAACCTACTCACACAGATTGAACCTGTTAATAATCACTTAAAAAATAGGCGGCGGCTCCTGTACTATACGTGTTCGAGTTATGAGACTACACAAAAGGTGCAATAACCAAGTGCGGGTAATGCCGCTGCACGTGCTGCAGCATCTTGGCGAGTGCGGAGTACTGCCATGGGCACGCCGCCGGGCACACACACCTACGCGTTCGAGTTATGAGACTACACATAAGGTGCAATAACCAAGTGCGGGTGGTGCCGCTGCACGTACTGCAGCATCTTGGTGCGTGCAGAGTACTGCCGGGGGCACGCCGGGCACGCCGCCGGGCACACACACCTACGTGTTCGAGTTATGAGACTAGACAAAAGGTGCAATAACCAAGTGCGGGTAATGCCGCCGCACGTGCTGCAGCATCTTGGCGCGTGCGGAGTACTGACGTGGGCACGCCGCCGGGCACACACACCTACGTGTTCGAGTTATGAGACTAGACAAAAGGTGCAATAAGCAAGTGCTTCACATATATGAAATTAAATATAAACGGCTATCTCCTGCTACAACCAAAACGCAACGATGTGCTTCATGGCCGGTCACACGGGAGATGGTGGTACCAACCCGCTCGGGCCTGATACCAAGTGAGTACTCCCACTTGGTACCCAGCCCTACCACCAGTCATGCAATAGATGATAATTGCTTACTTCCCTTAGTCGCCTCATACGACACCCGTGGGAAAGAATGGGGTGGTGACACTTGTATTCTTAGTCCGTTACCACACGGACAACAACACACACCATGTTAAAGTAATTATAATATACTATATGAATTACGTACTTTCAAATATTTAAATTATCAATTACTTAGCTATGGATGTATCATTATCGAGTTTTAATTTATATTTACACTGTTTTCATTCTCATTTATTTTGATTAAAATACTGTATATACCTATATATACCACTTATGCTAAGTAGACCTAGATACGTAACATTTTAAATCATTATATTATAATACTAGCCGTTCTTGCCTGAAACACAAGATCACCTAGTTCAGGTACAAGTCTGATTCTGTACTAATTTAAGAACGTCCCTCTAAGTACATATTGTAACAAAATAATGATTTAATAAAAAAATACCTAATTACCTACTTGTAATTGTGTTACTAACCACAATCATCTCTGAGCGTTTCCACGTTGACACTGTCTTCGGGGCACAGAGTACGCTCTTGCTGAAACAGCAGCTTATCGTTCGAGTAGAACGGTAACTGCCATGTTGTTGCACCTGCAATGCAATAATTGTTTTGTCTTATTATAATTTACTGCTCATTATAAGTCTTACTGACGACTGGTATCCTCACCAATCGGAGGATTGTAGTAGGTACTATTAGAAGCATCAGGCTAGATGAACTATTTTAGGGCTTCTCTCACAGTTAGATTGTCTGCTTCATTATTTTACTTAGGTGACACTGAAGGAAATGGGGTGGTGACGCTATGCATTCATAGCATGCACACAAACGCTATAATCAAAGGTTTTATTTATAATATCAATATTATGTTTATAATATAAATAATTATGTAAAGTGTGCATAATTTGGACGCCTTATTCACCATCATTCTAATGTCCCCTCTACACATCTGCAGATGCATCTGCCGACGTCGTCTGCGGATGCGTCCGTCGACGTGTACAGGTACTCCCTCTACACGTCGGCGTTTGAGCGTCTGTTGTAGGTATTTTACGTCCGCCTCGTATCCGATTGTTGTCGGTTTTTGTGCCACGGATCAAAGGGTTTTGGCGCGGACGTCCGATGTCTGCCCACACGTCTGACGACGCATCAGTTGGTATCAGTGTTCATCGGGAAGTGAATGAGAGTGCACGCGTGCTTGTTACATTTTATTTTTCTTGCTTTAGATACATAATTATTCGCTAAAATGACTAATATGAGCACTGATGAAACATTTAAATTCCTGGAGCTGTATCAAGCAGAAAACTGCCTGTGGAATCAAAAAAACAAGTACCATAAAAATAAAAATGTTGTAAGTAGGTACACAATAAATTCATTTGTTGAACTACCTACCAATATCAATCAATATACTCGTATTCAGTTGTGGATACTGTAAATTGGTTAGGTATAAACAATGATATTACAAAAAAAAACAACTAATACTTAAAAGTACTAAATAAATAAATAGCTGCAGCAGCTACGGTCTCAATATCCATTTTGCATGCGTATGTGTTGCGTCTTTCGAGAATCAACACAGAGTGATCGACCTACAGACGTGTGGTCGGTTCGTAGTGATATCCATCTGCGGATGCATCTGCCGACGTCTGCGGATGCATCTTCCGACGTGTAGAGGAGGCATAACCTATATGGGGTCAGTGCGGCTTGTCATTTCCTCTGCTCTCAAACTTTAGAGAATAAAATAAACAACGACTTCAGCGGTTACTTACATATTTAGTCGTTGACATTGTGTGATTTTAATCCAGGTCTGTATGTTTATTTCTCTATACAGTCCCCTTAGAATGAAAAATGAAACGTTAGATGAACTTTTGTTTCGCTTCGTTATGATTGGTCGCCTGAAACACGCGTCAAAACCTCAACTAATCAGGAATGCCGTGTTGGATTGCTGATCAATCACAATGACTCGAAACGAAAGTTCGTCTAACGTTTAGTTTTTCATTCTAAGGGGACTGTATAGAGAGATAAACATGAAAGACGTTTTGAGCGGTAGGATTCGTGATAACTATAGGTACCTAATTCACTTTTTATATATTGCCCCTAATTTCAGATTATTGTGCCTACAAAAGCAGTAGATCACGTTTAACTATAGTGGTGCACAGAAAAGAAACGTTTTACCTATTCTCCGGCGAGCGGTGATAAGTACAGGATGTGCAGTATCGCCACCATCGGTTTGCATCCATACTTTGCTCGGCCATATTCCTTGGTCACCAGTCTGAATATAATGTATAATTATGTAGAACACTACCTGATATCCTATGGAATAGTAGGTCTCATTCAAAGTTATAATGCTTTCCGTAAGATAATTAACGGAAAAACGTAAACTAAAAATGTTATTGCAAGAAAATGTCATTAACAGCCTGGAGTTAGGAAATTAGTGGTGTTCTACCCCCATGTCTCGAAAAGCACGTAAAGCCGTTGGTCCCGCACCTGTGGGTCTAGCCAAGTTGCATTCTATGATCGCTAACGCTAATAGAAAACTAGTAAAATGTATGGAAATTTGACATCTCTAACGTTAAGTCACGTGATTTAGCGTTATAGATATTGTTAAAGACTTCGATAAATATAGGTTCTTTATCTATGGTTAAAGATGTCAAATTCCCATATTATATTTAAGTAGTTTCCTATTAGCGTTAGCGATCATAGAATGCAACTTGGCTAGGCCCATATCTCTCTCCGGTCGTGTCAGAATGCCGTCCCATCGGACTATGAGAGTGAGAGAATAGAGAATGCACTTATGTTTGCCCACACACTCGTGCACTATAATATCTCCTGCGTACATGGCTATTGTCTGTTGACACTGGGCGCTGTGACCAAATTACGGCCTGAAGAACATTATTGTTATTATTACAGATTGTTGGAGAATGGTAACCAATTTTATACTCGACGAGATGGGTACACACACTGTACTATACATTTTACTATCTAGTAACCATCTATCATAGTACCTAAAAAGCAAAACACATAAAGCAAAAATTATTAAATAATTTTTTTCTATGGTGTTTGCAAACTAAAATTTAAACCTTTATTTTTAACTAACTGTAAACCACGGTTTCACCCACTTTTTAATTTAAAATAAATATTTGTAAATAATTCACACAATATTCTTCGAGATTAGTGCGTTTAATTAAAAAACAAACCTTTCAGCTGCAATTATTAGTACCTATATATAATTATTAATAATAGATAATAGGTTTGTTGTACATCCTTACCGGTTCAAAGTGTAGTATATATTCGAGATCGGCGTGCACAGTCAGCACATGGACCTCTTCGAAAGTCAGCCTGTCAAGAAACATTCAAATATCATCACCTCATATATCCATCTAGTGATATGTGAGACATTATAGGGAAGAGTTTGTACAGACAAAGAAGTTAAAAATAACCTAGATAATATTAAAATTATAAAATAAATGCTTCTGCAGTATATTAAAAACTCATAAGATAAATGGGAACACGTGAATAATAGTGAAACATCATGTCTCACCGTTGTCTGATGACCGTAAAGTTATCATACGCGACAGATGCACTGATTAAAAGAAAAAGAGACACTATGCTTACACACACACGCATCTTACACACACAACACAAACAAAATTATAAACACATGATATAATAATATAATATACTACTCGTACACATGAGACACAGGTTATATTTACTGTGTGTCCGGTAACACTGGGCGTCGTTTCTTTATCTATCTAGTTCTATCACCGAGCGTGTGATAAACAGATATGGATTTGTGATTCACTAAATAATTTAGCATCGTATTTAGGTCAATAAATCTACTAACTAAGGTCAACTTTTAAAATGATAAAGTGACCAAAAAAGCATTTTATAATTGTACACTGATAAAAACACACAAACATTGTAGTATCTCTAAACAGTACAAAATTAAGTCGTCATCGTCTGCTGCTTGTTTATGTCGCTTTATAGCTTCAAAATTTATTTTGATAGTTTTCATTGTCATTAAGATATTTTCAAGGAAGTTTTTATATGCTAAAACTTAACGAGACACATTAAAACAATGTAACTAGTGTTTTAGTACTTTAAATAATATCCAAGAGATTTTCTTCTTTAGAAAAGTGTATCGGGAGTGGTTTGCTAGTTGAGTATAAAAATTATAACACGTTGGGTCTATACGCGCATTAAACTTCTCAAAATACTATTATATTGACTAACCTCAACGTTTCGTAGTAGACTAAAAAAAATTAGTATATAAATGTCATAATATTGTTTTACAAAAGTGTCTGGTATAATATTTTGTATTTGGTTGTAAAAAAATAAGAATATTAAGCAGCGAATATAACTGTACATATCTATGATTTTGTGAGATCATATTATTAATCTCCACTTATTCAATCAAGAATTCGCCATGGTGATCGTGTATTAAAGTCTTACACGTTGTTATTACCATTTTCTAATTCACAATATAACCTAACAAAATTGGTGAAAAAATAAATCTATGCTGGCAAAAAGTTAAGGATATAGGTACATAGATGTAGCCTAGATGTAATAGGTACCTACCATTGTTAACTATTATAAGAGGTGATCCATTTTGAGGTTCCCTACTTTTTTAAAGAAAAAAACAGAAAATTCAAATTTAATGGAGAATGTTTATTATCATTTGAAAGAACATTCTTTGGCATTTATTTTTTGAAGATTATCAAATGTTGGCCGTTGCTACGTCGCCGATGGTCCATCCGTTGAGTCCAATTTTCGATGACTCGTTCGAGCATTTCGACTGGTAACAACAAAGTAATGAGGCCCATTTCTGGCTCAATGGGTATGTAAACAAACAAAATTGCCGCATTTGGGACGAAGAGCAACGTGAAGAGATTCAAGAACTGCCACTTCATCCAGAAAAAACAACGGTTTGGTGTGGTTTGTGGGCCGGTGGAATCATCGGTCCATATTTCTTTAAAAATGATGCCGGTGCGATCGTAACCGTCGATGGCGACCGTTATCGTGCCATGATAACCGACTATTTGATGCCTGAAATTGAAGCTCGTGATCTCGGCGACATTTGGTTTCAGCAAGACAGCGCCACTTCCCACACATCGCATCAATCAATGGATTTATTGAGAGAACATTTCGGTGAGCACATAATTTCACGTTTTGGGCCGATCGATTGGCCACCAAGATCGTGTGATAACACACCGTTAGACTTTTTCCTGTGGGGATATGTAAAGTCTAAAGTTTATGCGGACAAACCCGCTTTGATTCAGGCCTTGGAGGAAAACATCACGCGTGTCATTCGCTAGTTACCAGTCGAAATGCTCAAACGAGTCATCGAAAATTGGACTCAACGGATGGACCATCTGCGACGTAGCAACGGCCAACATTTGATAGACATAATCTACGAAAAATAAATGCCAAAGAATGTTCTTTCAAATGATAATAAACATTCTCCATTAAATTTGAATTTTCTATATTTTTCTTTAAAAAAGTAGGGAACCTCGAAATGGATCACCTCTTACTTATTTAACTATTGGAAGCGGAGAAAGAATAGCAGAATGTTTAAATCATCGTAGCAAATTTTAATCAACACGTAATATATACTCTCTGGTTGCAGACTAATACAAATATTATTAAAGAAGGTTTTGTGATACATTAAGGCTCTCTACTTTGTCGTCGCCTTCTCGCTATTTGTGGATTAGCGTGTTTGGTTATAAATGCTAAGCAGTTTCCTTATACCTCTCAAGTATAGATTTTGTACATACCATATTAAATATATCAATAACATACAAAGTACAAAGAAAAAAGATAAGATATGTTTTAACGTACAGATTAGATAGTGAACGTTAGTTTATTGATTTTGGGTATCTATCCTTATTTTTTTTTATACTACTCGAGGGGCAAACAGGTTTGAATTCTGATGGCAAGCGGTTACTGTTGCCTATAGACGTCACCAACACCAGAGGCAACACTTGTGCCTCGCCAACTCCAAGAAAAGGGATAGGAAGGGGAGAGAAGAAATAATAATAATAATAAGAAGATAGGAAGGATAATAAGGAGAGGATAGGGAGGGGCTTCCCTCACTACTACTGTACGAAACTCAACGATAAGATTACCTGTCATTGCTTACGCTGATCTTCTGTGAGAGGGGGATACTTCCCTGATTAAGCTTACCCATTTATGCTGGGATAAGCAAGGCTCTACAATTAGTATCGTTTTGACTAATTCTGTAAAGTACGGACGTACCATTTTCCTGGTATTGACTAATTCTGTAAATATTGATATGTATTTTTAGCACTTGACATGCTCAGTTACTTTAAATAGCAAAATATTTGTGAAAGTGGAAAAAGGGAACCTTACTGCAAGCAGTATTCAAACCTGCGTCCATCCAATCCGGGGAAGTGCTCTAGACCGCTAAGCTATTGCAGTCGCCCAATGAGGATTCCAAATCTCCACTTCACATTTATCTTTACGACCCACGCCACCTATCGCAAAATTCCCTTTTTTCCACTTTCACAAATAATTTATTATTAAATTATGTATAATTAGAGCCCTTTTTTTTTTTTTTTTTTTTTTTTTTTTTTTTTTTTTTTTTTTGTTTAGGCGGGAAAAAATGTACCTAACCGCACACCCCGTTGTTCGGGGCAACAAACAGGGTAGTGTGGGGCCCTCACCCACTAAATAAACCCGCCGTGTGCCGTCTCTCCGCCTTTATTGGCGGACCACTGGAACTATGTTACATTCCTTCGGTGGTCCGCCGGCGGCTTACCATTTCGGGTACCCGCTTCTGAGCGACGCACCCGCACACAGTGCGCCGCACCTTCGCGGGAGGCCTTGCGGGTGGCGGACGTTCCCCGGTCCATCCACCCGCAGCCTCAGCTAGGGCGGCATTAGGCGCAAATACTCACGCCTGCGCCGCCCCAGTCGCTGGCGGCGGTTCGGGTCTGCGGAAGGATCAGCCTCCCTGGCCCTCTCCGCCGCTTCCTTCCGCGAGATGACCTCGTCGCAGAAGGCAGCGACCGCGGCCCAGTTCCTGTCGCTGCCAAGCATCGCTCTAACGACGCTCGGCAGCGAGAGGTCCCCCCCTATTGCCGCGACGAGTTCACGGCGCTGCCCGCCCCAAGCCGGGCATGACTCGAGCGTGTGCTGCGCCGTGTCCTCGTCGCAGCCGCAATGGTGACAGCCCGGAGTCGCTTCCCTCCTTGCGACTATGTGCAGATATCTGCCGAAGCAACCGTGCCCCGACAGCACCTGCACCAGTCGGAAGGTAAGGACTCCGTGCCGTCGCCCCGCCCACTCCTCCAGCACAGGCTGGAGCGCCCCTACGGTCCAGAGACCGGCTCGGGGCGCTTCCAGCCGTGTCCTCCATCTGGCCATGGCAGCTCGGCGGGCATCGCCCTGCCACCTGGCCACCTCCCTGGGTGGAGGACGACCTCCCACCTCTCGCTCTTGCGATGCCCACCGATACACTTCGGCGAGCACCTCCGCCTCCAAGTCCCACGGGGGGGTTCCGGCCAGCACGCAGGCCGCTTCCGTCGACACCGTGCGGTATCCGCGTATGAGCCTGGACGCGACGACTCTTTGTGGTCTCCACAGAAGAGCCCTGTTCGGCGCGTCCAGGCACCCCGCCCACACAGGTGCACCGTACAGTGCCATCGACCGGACAACCCCCGCATAAAGCCGTCGGCACGCATTGTTGGGTCCGCCCATATTCGGCAAAAGCCGTGCAAGGGCGGACGCTGCGCCGACGAGCCTCGGGGACAGTTGGCGGAAGTGCTCGCGAAAGCGCCACCGCCCATCCAGCACCAGGCCCAGATACTTGATCTGAGCCTTCACCCCAATTTGGACCCCGTCCACCGTGATTGAGGCGCCAGCAGGTGGCCGACGTCGGGGCCCATGGAAAAGTAGGGCCTCCGACTTGTCCAGGGCCACCCTAAGCCCCAGCGCCCCGATCCTCCTAACCACCTCCGAGGTCCCTAAGGTGGCCAGGAACGCCGCTTCCTCGAAGTTTCCACCCCGGGCCACGACCAGCGTGTCATCCGCATAGCAGATGACCGCCAGCCCGGGGGGGAGCCGACAGCGTAGCACCCAGTCGTAACCAATGTCCCACAGGAGCGGCCCTAGAACCGAACCCTGCGGGACACCGCACGACATGGGTCTCCTCACAACGTCCCCTATGCGGCTCTCATAGAGAACGCTGCGGCCCTCAAGATAGTCCACCACCAGCCGCCTCAGGTATGCAGGCACCCCGTGATACTGGAGCGCCTCCCTGATGCAGCTGAATGGCAGACTATTGAATGCGTTGGCAATGTCGAGCGACACCGCCAACAGCACTCCACCGCCGGCGACGACCGCCGCGGCCGCGGCCCTCAGGCGCATAATCGCGCCGACCGTCGAACGACCAGCCCGAAAGCCAAACTGGGCATCCGACAAGTCGGGTCCGACGTCGCGCAGGTGTTGGACGATGCGGGCAGCGAGGATTCTCTCCAGCAGCTTACCCGCCTCGTCCAGCAGCACGATGGGCCTGAAGGCCCCGACCGAATCCGGCGTACGCCCCGGCTTCGGCAGGAGTACCAGCCTCCCCTCCTTCCAGCAGCCAGGAAACCGTCCGGACGCCAGGCACGCGTCGAACAGTCCCCTGAGGAGGGGCTCCAGGTGGTCCAGAGCCAGGGCAAGCACTCGGGCGGGTATCCCGTCCGGGCCGGGGGCGGTGTTCTTGGAACGAATCCGCGAAACAGCCGCCCCCATTTCCGACGCGGTGACGGGCGGTACACTGAGGTCGGCCTCCCGGTCGCTACCTGGCATTGCCATGACCGGGGGCGTGTGCTCCACCCGTCTAGGGAATAGGCCCTCGACCACCTCGGTGAGGAGGCCGGGCTGAAGGGTCTCTGTGAGGGGGGGGCCCTGAGTGCGGAGCTTGTTCAGCGCCGCACGATATGGGCGACCCCAGGGGTCACAGTTGAGACCATCCAGCATCTCCTGCCTTTTCTCTGTTTTGGCGCGGCAGATGGCCAGCTTAAACGCGGCCCGCGATGTGCGGTACGCCTCGTACAGCTGGCCCTCCCGTTCCCGATCGCCATAATATATATAATATAATATAAATGTATAATTAGAGCCCTAAGATAAATACTAAATAGCGGGTTAAAAATATTGTAATCCCGTAGCATTATAGTCTCAGCTAGTGCCCCAATCTAACAGCAATCATATCGGTATCCGCCCAACCCTAATCACCATAATGTAGTCCTAATGAAACTCGGTTTCTTTCTTTCTATACTATAAAACTAATCCCCGATTTGGCTCGCGTAGAATTAACTTATTTTTATTTTTCCAAAATATAAGTATGTAGATACACTCGTTCTCATGTGCCAAAGCTCTTGTACTGTCTCAAGATCTTTCAAGGTGTCACTACTGTTGAATTGGGTGGTAATTTAAATTGAATAAGTAACTACCAGCTCAACACTTCGCTTATGACGCCTGCAATACGAAACTTTGTGAAATTTTGTTATATTTCTAACATTAAATTTTAAACAGACCTAGGTATAGATATTTGCAAGTATACTCAAGAAAACTACATATTTATCAAACATTAACCAGCAAGAGACTGATATAGATTAGTTCTTTGCTACGAGTAGAAGGAAGAATGTATGGTACGACCAGACTAAACTGTAATAAATTGTAAGACGTAAGCAAGACAATTAGATTATCTTTGTTTAGTCGTTTAAATTTCTTGTAAGAACGAGTCACGTAGATCAGTATTTACAGTGGATAATCAGGTCAAGAGTTATCTTTAAAGCAGAAATTAATAAATCGATTTTATCGTTGTTGCTCTTGGAAAATTGTAATTATGCCTAATTTGATGACGCAGTCACCTCTGTATTAACCCAAAGGTCCAATGTTGCACGTTTTTGTAACTGCCTTCGTGATGCAGTGGTAGTGTGAGCGTGAATTCTAAGTAGCAGCCCTAAAATATAAATATAAAAAAGTGTGTGATTGATTGTTTAGGCATATATCACATGAACTCCCTGTCGGGATAAAAAAGCTTTATTCTGGTTTTAATTAATTGTACGTAATTTCTTTGAAATCCGTTTAGTTACTAGATATGCAAAAAAAATATCCTATGGTAATTTATATTTTTTTAGATATAAACAGTATCCTTAATCCAGTGTTTTTCCTTGTCATCAATGATATCGTGATCCTTGGACTAACATCCAAACATCTTTACAAAGTTGCGCATTTATTTATAATAGCGGAATCTACTCGTAATTTTACCAGCTTTTAATATAATAAGGGATTTTGTGTTTTATAAGTCGGTATATATATGAGTATATATTATATTAAATGTTTTTGTAATACTCGTATATCATTTTCTAGCGCTTTAGGTGAATACGGGAACCTTATTTAAGGGTGGAGGATGGCTCACCACATAGCCCTTGGTCGTACTCGCTGCTGAGTTGACACGTACATGTACATTTATTTTTATAATATGTTTAAATTCGAATTAAAAAATATCTTTATATTATACAACACTTAAAATCGTCAAGAATACACTAATAATTAACATGAGTGCCTGAGGCGAGTGCATCCGCAATAACAAAGTGGTGATTGCAATCGCCACAAGCGGCCGGATTCTGTAGATAAGGCTTTACCCTTTTAGGAGAAGAACCTGTAAAGAAACTCATGGGCCACTTTCTTAAATTGCCAATTTATTACAATTTAATATAATTCTTATAACTAAAATGACATTAAGATTATTGACATTAACATTATTTGAGATATACTCAAATACAATATTGAAAATTAATTAAATGAGCAGCAGCTCAAGCCCATTTTGTTTTATCCTCAAGATAATTCGAAACAGTGCTACAAAGTCAACCTTTGTTACAAAGTCAAATTTTTATGGCTTTCTTAAACTTATTTAGTGGCATGTTTCGGACATTTTCAGGAATTTTATTGTAGAAGCAAATAAATTGCCCTTTGAAAGATATTGTATATGTATATTGTATTTGCTTCTTTTGCTTAGTAAAACTAGTTTAATTTGCTGTCGTAGTAGCATCCATGTCGTCCTCACTTTTGTTAATATTAGTAAATAATTTATTATGTATATCATTTTCTAATATTTCCGTGGTTGTCCTTTGGTAGAAAGAACTTAGGTCGTTTATAATATTCACCAAAATCAACAATCTAGACATAGGTAGGTAATATTTAAGTTAATGTTCAACATTAAATAGAAAAAATAGTCAGATATTAATACTTTCTAAAACAAAAAAAAAATGAGAAAAGGTCATTTGCAAAGGCATTTTAAAGGCTCTTTTATAAAGTTTGAGAATTTACCTGACTATCGAGAGAATAAAACGCGGGTGACGCGCCGACGACACGATGCCCGTACACCTCTTGTATTCATTATCAAGTAGCATAGCATAGCATCACGCCTGTATTCCCCGAAGGGGTAGGCAGAGATGTATTACACACCCACGACTCGCCAGCTATGTTTAAGTCCCACGTAATAGGGGGCGAGCCTATTGACGTCTACTGGGCACATTTCCAAACTATTATTATCAAGTAATTTTGTTATATGGGGGATATTAAATTTCCGTTTGTTGCGAACTAGACAGGTTAATGTACATGCGGCGATGATGTTAATATTATTTTTCGAACAAAACAAACACCGCGTTTTACATGAAATTAAATAAAAATGCTAGCTGTAACAGAGCTGTGATTACATTTAATATATTTAAGAAAAATGACTATTTGGCTATACCTAAAAACTAACTTTAGTTCTTTCTCTTTCTATTAGCCATCCCTCTCGCCTTGACACGGTTGCACTGTTGCAATTAACTAGTGAAGAAAATCACAAGGATATCGGAAGATCTTAAACTGTATAATAGGTTATTTTGACAACTCACAGTTTTTCCAGCGTATGCTATAACAATATGCTTACAGAAGAATTTACTTAGGTATGTACACACAACCACTGAAGTAATGTCACACACTTCCAGTGGCCCGCCAGTACAGGCGGAGAAACGGCACACGGCGGGTTTATTAAGTGAATGAGGGCTCCATACTACCCTGTTCGTTGCCCCGAACGACTGGGTGTGGGGTTAGGTACATTTTCTCCACCATTTTTTCCGGGGTTAACGAATAAAAGTGTGTACATACACACACACCAATCATAAAAATATCTCAGAAATGACAGTGAAATTAGTATCATGATCTGTTGCGTTATTTAGAATAAGTAAACAGAAAAACAAACACACAGACAGTGACTTTATTTTATACTATTTAAGTAGAGAAAGTAGTATCTAATATCTTTACTAATATTATAAATGTGAAAGTACGGTTGTTACGCTTTGGCGCTATAAGTACCTACTTAATAGCCAATCGTCATGAAATTTGGCATACATATCTATAGCGTTTACTTGATTTTCTACTATCCCGACGTTTCAAATACTTTACAGCATTCATGATCACGGGTGGACTTAGATGGTAGACGTCCAAGGCTGAGGCGTAAACGTAGTTTTATTTCAAAATGTGTAACATTCGCGTAAATACCAGAAAGTATTACCTATTTGTCGTTCTTGCTTTCTTTCTTTCTTAGAGAGAAAAGAGTGACAACGGTATAATTCCCCAGGTAGTTGGGGTTTACCTATGGGGCATTCCAGTTCAAATCACGCGGTCATTGTCCTGACCCCTGGGATTTTGATGTCCAATGAATCGTGGGATTCGTTTGGCTCCAAATATTATTTAAAATTTTTAGAAATGCTTATTTTATTTTTATAGGGGTTGCCCGAGCTAAAAAAACAACATTAAATTGAGGAAAAACAAAAAGAGGAGCCTTTTTTAAATTAATGTTTTTTTTGCACAGAAAGTACATCCCAAACAGAAATTTCCCTAATAGTTTAAAATTTTTGCTTTTTATGTTTCTTTTTTTAAATTTTATTTAATTTCATAAAAGACAGAAGCAATAAACTACTACGTGAATTGTCAGTAATTACAATAATAAACCGTAATACCCGCTTTATCTTCCTTCCTGAAAAAAACTTTAAACAACTATACATAAAAAAATCAGCGACCTAGACGTCCGCCAACTTTTTTTCCTATTCTGGGAGTCCTAATGAACCGAATGGACGCAACAAGAATGATGAACAAATGATTAAGCATAGCTTATTTTTTTATATTTTTGCACCACGTCCCGTGATAAAACAGAGCCCTGCATGTCTGCCTCTTTGATGTTTATCATTTTAAGGATGATTTTGACCATCAGTCCAAGAGGCAGACGCGAACAAATGATTTATCATCTACATTTTTGAAGCCTTGTAGTTCTACAACGCAGGTACACATACGACCTTTATTTACAGGACCAAATCGATTTGTGTTGGCATAAACTTTCATCCCTATATATATATATATATAAAGACGAACAAATCATATGCCAAAATGGCACCCAGCTCCCTAACCATAGGACTGGGAATGAAACTCGATACTATTGTCTATTAATTATCATAATCTGTGCCATTGGGCTTTAACAGTTTACAAGTGAAATTTATACATCTTTTGTATAGATCTATAGATTTCACTACTAAATAAAATTTAAGTGTCTGTTTGTAATGTCTAATTAACAAATAAATTTTTTGCTGAATTGGCAAAGCATCTGGCCGGTATCCAGGAGATGCAGGTTCAAATCCTGCTCATGACTGTTATTTTCGATTTCACATATTCACACGTTGTGTTTAATTTCACACTTTGTGTTTAAATAATTTTTTAATAAATTCATAGCAAAGTATATAAGTTAAATAACAAAAACTAGATCAACACAAAGTGTGAAAATGTGAAATCGAAAATAACAGTCACGAGCAGGATTTGAACCTGCATCTCCTGAATGCCGTCCAGATGTTTTGCCACGATTTCACATTTATACACTTTGTGTTGATTTATATGGCTAAGCATGTCAAATGCTAAAAATATACATAAAAATATCCAAACAAAAACTAGTTTTAAAATTTTAGTCTTTCTGTTTATCTGGCTGTTTGTTCCAGATAATCTCCGAAACGGCTAGACGGATTTTGACGGGACTTTCACTGGCAGGTAGCTGATGTTATAAGGAGAAGTAACTTAGGCTACTTATATTTTGATAAAATAATTAGGGTTCCTGAAAATTATTTATTGGAACATTCTAGCATACTTTAATGCAGTGTGCCCCGCCCCACACAGCGTTGTTTCCTCGTTTGCAGCTAAATCTCTAAACTAACAATCGCCACTTGGCAGTAATGGGCGCCTTCCCACCCGTACGTGCCGCAACATTTTTAAAAGGACTTTTTCGCGAGCCGCCGTCGTTTTCTGTTTGCGTAACAACGTCGGCTGTGCTACGGATTTCACAATTGTCACGCTTTTAGCGAACAAATGAATTCCCACCAATGATCGGGATTTACTGTGTAAACCGTTTAGTATTTCATTGTTAAATTTAAATATAATTTATTTTTTGTGGTGCGTTCTATAGAATACAATTAGATGTGATTAGTTATTTATATTTATAACTAATTGCGCAACGATCATCTCGAAAACACTAGCTTTTTTATCCATTGTAACCATTGTAAGACTGAGTGTATGTGCTACAGTTTGTGTAGGTACTGCCGAATTAGTAAAATCACATACTTATATGATTATTTCATGAAATAACTACTAAACTAGAAATGGTACATATGTATCTAAGCTCGTAGTGTCGATCATTGCTAAAAGGAATGGGAAAATAAAATAAAAGATTTGTAAAAGGCAATCTTCGGAAAGTAATATTTTGCCCAGAAATCTGATCAAAACAGACAGAAAATTGGAAAATCTTAGAAAAAACGTTTTGTACATACATGCACTAGCAATAAAGGGGTATTGAATGTTATAACGTTATAAGATATATGATAATTAAATTCGCCTAAAAATGGAGATGTACCGTTGTACAATATAATTATTAATGTTACGTGACGCAGCAGACCGCTGCGGGCGTTACGAGCTTTAATTGAAATAAATTGTCGCGACTGGGTGTAGCTAGCGCGGTGCACATAAATCAGAACGCCTCGGGCGACCAGCTAAGTGCCTGCTACGCTTCTGCTACGACGTAGCAATAAGTAGACAGGACATTATTTATATGCTATCATAAATCAGTGTTCCCAAATTAGTTCAGTACTTGAAGACATTATTTTTTTAATTTGTTATTTTTTTGTTTGTATGCATCAAAACGTGTCTTAACGGGCTTATATATATATATATATATATATATATTAGTTATATAATTCAAACAAAGGAATATGTACAATAATAATATTTATAAAATAGGCTAATTCTAGGCATCGAAGAATTCCTCCGCGTCACCGTCATTGGGTAACGTGCCCAGAAGGCTGGCAGCATTGCCACGTTGTATAGCAATGCTTATTCTTTGTGCAAAGTAAAGGCCAGCCCTCTGGTCATGCGAAAAGTCGACTAGTTTTTTTTGATATTTCGCTATATAAAGAAAGTGCACTAGGACCCCATGACCCAAGCGTCTCAACACCAAACGGCTCAAAAACATAATCTTCAATAAGATTATGATATTTGCGCCGTTTGAGCGTCTCCGCTGAAGCAGCAAATAATATATATATATATATATGATGATGGTTGTTTTTTAACGTTAAATTATATAATATCCCTCTTACTAATAAACATTATTTAAGCTTCGAATAGTAATTCAGTGTTTTTTTCTGTTCTTTCAACGTCAAACTATCATATTAGTGACAAAGTCAAACCACTGAATAACTATTCAGATGTTATACGACGAAACGAACGATTTTTTTTACACCGATTTTTCTGATTTTATTTTGAATTATTCATATTCATCATATAACAACGGGAGGCAGGCAGTCAAACCATTAGTGAACCATCAGTGCAGAAAAAAATAAGAGCAATGTCTTATCTATCGTTATCTATTGTCAACATCAGTGAGTGACGTTGTAAGAGACATCGCGTAACGAATTAATTCCGCCCAATGCGGCAGCGAGACGCGATTTTTAACAGTAGTGCTCATTTGTCAACACTTAATGTGTTACAGGTGCGTATCGTCACACCGCTAAAAGCACTACACAGGGTTACATCAACACTTGAAATATGGACATGCGAAAAAAGCCGCCCAAGCCTTGCTAAATTTTTGAAACTAAAAAATTTAATTTACCTAGGTACGATGTGAACTAGCGGCAAACTATGTCGTTAGTTATTTGCTCTGAGTTATATAAATTTATTGTTTATATATTAATAAAAAAAATTTTAACCATTACTGTCCCACTATTGGGTAGGAGTCTCCTCTCAAGGTAAGAAGGATTTAAGCAGTAGCTCGCCATGCTGGCCCAGTACGGGTCAGTACGGCAGACTTTATAAGCCTTCAAGAAAATATATATTTTCTCACGATGTTTTCCTTCACAAAACAATGCTTCTACATAGATAAAAAAAAATCAAAATTTAAATACAGAACAAAATTCAGTTCAATTAAGGGAACATTATTTAACTATCTAAATACAGGCCAAATTTATAGAACCATATTAGAGAGTTATAGGTATTTTACTGTAATCTGTTGTACAGAGAGTTAACCACTTTTATTCGCGATTCGTGCCTCCTTGTATTCGCCTAACGGCGTCTAGTGAAGTGTAAAGCGTATCTTGATTTCAAATGAGTTGTCGTTTTACATCTGACGGATCATCTGCGAATTTCATACGTTTACGCGACTAGTAGAGTACTGGGGATTACTAATGAAGGCTTTGATGTTGTAACGTACATTTATTGTAGTAATAAGGTCTAATGATATATATCTGCAAAACGTGGGGTAGGTGCTACATTACACACACACATTTTAATTCCTAATCAGACATTTATTTTTCGTGAATGGTGTCACAGTGTTTATGCATAATTATTAGCTGACCTGGCGAACTTTGTACACTTCATACACACAGGACAACCCTTTGTGTGATCCACAAACGGTTGTTCTGAGTCTGGGTGTACTTACTGTCCGTGAAATTGCATGTTTGTAAACTCCCCCGCGATACAAGGATAATTCTTTAGTGCAGGGTTGTGATATTTAATAAAAATCAACGAAATCAGTGAACCCGTTCTCGAGATATCATCAAAAAAGCTGTCCTACACAAAAGGTGTAAGAAGATTATTTATTCAAATTATTTTTTTCCGTGGATATTTCAATTTTTAAATATCCACGAAAATAAATTATTAATAATAACCACTGCTATTTTCCTAACGCTAGTTAGGTTAGTATAATACATTGAGAATAATTATATTTCCTGTAATTCTATAACGGATATATATATTATTATAAAGATATTTTAAAAACTATAAATTATTTTACGTAGGTAAGTGATTTGATTCTAAAAATGAAGCAAATATTAAAATCATTAATATTTTTCTTGCTTATGTTGATTAAAATTTCAAAAGGGGTTCAATACAGAGAAGGTCACGCGTCCTTTATACTATTTAATTTTTTTTAAAGTACTTTGCTAATGTAAACTAGGTACTTGAAAAATATCACCCTTCAACCTTTTTAATAACGTCTGCATATGTTTTCTATTCTAAAATGAACAATCGTTATTGTATAAATGGAATTAGGTCTTTTAAACCTAAGTGTTTTGAGAACAAATTACGTTATAATTGTATGTGTATGTAGAGAATGACATGGTGTGAGAATTTGTCATTTATATGTTAGTGATTTTTTTGACCCCTTACTGTCTCACTAATGGGCACGGGTCTGCTCTCAGAGCGAGAGGGATTCAGGCCGTAGTCAAAGTCGAAGAATCCTTAGATTGTGCTGTAGTCCATGTCCCTCAGGCCCAGTGCGGGTTGGCATCTCCTTGGGCATACAGGTTTCGTCACGAGGTTTCCCTTCACAGAGCAGTGATAATTCGTATGCAAATAAAATAAACATATTCTCGAAAAATCTCGAACGGTCAGAGGTGTGTGCCGTGGTTTTGGACTGGGGATCGAACTAGACACCATTGTCTCTGCCCTCCTTGGTTTTACCCATTGGGGCCACCGTTCGGACATAACACGACATTGGGTGCACACGCTAATTAATAATTTTACATTGTCTTTATTATCCCAAGAAATCATAGATGAATGTACTAAGGTCTCAAGATATACGAGTACATTATTATTTATAAATATTATTGAGGAATCTGGGATTTCTTAGTAATTATCTATCTTCTTATAATTTAATCATACTAAAGCTTATCTCTCTTACCGAAGATTAGCGTGAGACGTTTCGTATGGTGAGTGAGAGCGCCGGAAGCCCAAAATCCCTCCCTATCCTCTCCATATTATCCTTCCTATCCTGACTTTATTAGGTATATATATAGGCCTTTCTATCCTCTCCTTACTATCCGTAGTATCCTTCCTATGATCTCCTTGCTATTCATCCTCTCCGCGTCCTATCTCCTTTCTTGAAGAGCCGATGCAGAAGGGATGCTCTAGTATTGCTAGCGTCTATAGGCTACCATCAGGTGGGCCCCGTATGCTAGTTTGTCACCCACTGAGTATAAAAAAAAACTGTTCCAATTGCAAATATTTTAAGCTTAGATACTTCTTTAGTGTGTGCCCATATTTGTTTAATTTTAGTAACATACATAATTTAAATTAAATAAATCGCATGTTTGGGATCGCTTTCTTTCTAATCTGATTTTTTTTTAAATTTTGTTTGGTTAATAATCTTTAATCTTTTCTTAAATTGTTTTCGTAGCGTAACAATTTAGTGGACCGTATAACAATGAGATATTTAGTTTGACAAAAAAAATGACGATATACCTACTAGTAATTGGTTTACTTGATTGTACAAAAATCACGATAGTAGATTATTTTATATCATAAAATATAAGTGGGTAAGTGTGAACAGGCAATGTGCAGGTCGCGTGTCTAGCTACAGGCCGGGCGTGCGGGATTACTGCCGACGGCCGCGCAAAAACAACATGCTTTCAATAATCGCCCGGATTTCAACTCAGACAAGATACAAGGGTCGAGAGAAATGTATGATCTATATTATCTATAGCTAACTTTAATGGTCAGTAAATATCAATTCGGTTTTTACCTTAAATAAATGATATGCCCTAGGAATATTATATATAAAGTAGATATTATATAGGTAAACTAAAGCATAAGGATATACTTTATATATTAACAAATATTTGACTGCACAGATGGCGGAGTGGTTTAGATACCGGCCTCCCCCCCCGAGCGTTGTGGGTTCCATTTCCCACACAGGACAACTTTTTGTGTAATCCACAATGATTGTTCTGAGTCTGAGTGTACTTTGTGTCTGTGAAATTGTATGTTTGTAAAAGTTTGCCGACTAGAAGGTCTAAATAAATGAACATGAACAAGTTGAAAATCATATAGGCACCTATTTATAATCTAGCTGAGTGAGGCAGGGTTCAGGAAGCTAAAGAAGATCTTCTCATCAAAAATTTCGCAGTATCTGAAAACGAAGATCTACGACCAGTGTGTTACAGACCAGTGGAACAAAGGTGGAGCGAGTTATACCTAGTCGGTAATTCTTAAAGTGATTGAATTCGTTAAATAAGCCCACCGGGTTGGAACGCTGAAGTGGCAGTGGCCAGACCACATCTCTCGACGAACCGCCCATCGTAACCAACAATCCATCCATCCATCCTAATTATACCTATTATGAAATTATCTATTTACACAAAAAGTATTTTATTGAAAAAGAACGTGTATTAAAATTTATAATATATCTATAATTATAATATATGTCTAAAATATTTCTGTTTTCCACTAAGTATTCCTTTGATATACAACTCTACTTAGCTTTTATTTTCCTTTCAACATACATACACATTTCATACACTTTTCGTTGTTTTAATACCATTTTTTGTTAAGGCGGTAAAAATTGTACCTAACCGCACACCCCGTCGTTCGAGGCAACGAACAAAGTAGTGTGGGGCCCTCACCCACTAAATAAACCCGCCGTGTGCCGTCTCTCCGTGTGTATTGAAGAACCACTGGAACTGCGTGTGTACTTCAGTGGTTGTTTTATTATTCCTTATAAGGGATTGAAATGGAACACAGAAACTAAACAAACTAAAGTTGACACGTTCCTTGACCAACAAGATCAGAATTAAAGATAAAGATGAGTAAGATGAATAAAAGAGTAGCGTGGGATACACTAAAAACAATTAGTAAAGCAGACCGTAGCAATTTCTATCTTATTATTTCACTACAGTACAGCATACTGTCTTGTTCTATTCAAATCGTGTAAGTGGCCAGTTCGCTTCGTAGCTCGGTTTCAAATTTCAAAAGCTATACGCGCCGCCCTCCTATCCAAGGAGTGCTGTGATTGGTTGACGATGCCGCCCAGCCAATTAAGCTGCCTCACTCACCCCGTAATCTAAGTTGACATTTTAATGTTTACTAAACTAATAGTCCGAAAGAATATTATTTACATTATTTTCTTCGAACATTTCTTCTCGATCGATTAAAAAAATAACTTTATCGAGATATTTATCCACTATAATAACTACTAGCACTAAGATTAAATTCCCTAAACTTGCTTTTATTCACATTTATTTCAAATTACATAAAACTGCTAACAAACTCTTAAATTACAGAACAATAAATAGCATATGTGAATGTAATAAGGTAAACGTCCGTGTGAAACATCCCCTTATCACGTAATGCACCCATTATGATTGTACGTAATTCGGTGGGATACGTAGCCACCGATGCCCTGACAATGTAGCCTGTAGACCGGAGCACAAGATGGGATCACATCCATCTCTTTCTAATACACATTATCTCAATACATTTGTCTCTCTCAGGGGGTGGGACTCGATGTAATCAGGGGATGATGTGACTCGCGATCTCCGCAGCGGCTTCAAAGATCACAATTATTGGAGCAGTCTGTCGAAAGCCGCGACTGGGTGGTGAAGTCACCTAGACAAGCCAGTTATAGTTGCGTACATAGGACTTTGTGACTGGATATATGAATTCATTTTGGGATAATTGTTTTTTAGTTTTATAAATGATAGTATTTATGTACCGACATATATCAATTCCAAAATTTAAAAGTGAAATTCGCATAATATGTTACTAGAAAAGAATTGTCGTGTACGTTTTATTTGAGTTTACAAGTAAACTGTCGAGCTGTCTGCCTTTTGGGAGAGACAACGGGCGCCAGCTGTGGCAGTCCGTAGAATGGGGACAGGTCAGCTGATTGGAGTTTTTATAACATTACATCCATACTTCTCATAAGTTAGATAGAAATTACCTACCTACTGAACTTTCTCTCTCTCTAAATCTAAATAAAAAAAAAGTACATCTAAAACAATGGTTTTTAGTAAGGTTTTAATGAAAAATAAAAAATCCAGTACTTTAAAAATATACTGATGAATTAATGAGTTATATTCCTTAACTTATATGTTGTTTCAATCATTAGGTACGAGCGTTATCTATAATTACACACAACTACAAATGCAAAGTATTTGATTGACTAAACAAACAATATAATGCGCGCAGCTCCGCCGCAGGCAAAAGCTGTGTTTTATACTTATATCTCAGGTTCCCGTAGTAGCGGTATAAAACATATACCAGTTTTTAAGTTAAATCAAGAGCTTTCAAACAAAAAAGTTACATCATAATCTGTTCAGTAGTATTTGTTTTGTGATCAAAGATGCCGAAATAGCTGTTTTGCCCCAAATATGTTAAATGTACCGTCTTAGTTCCGTTGCTGCTTTATAGCTAGCAGTTGCCCGCGCCTTTTTCAGCGATAGTTGTTTTTCGTTTTATAAAAATAAATTGCTGTTCGTTAGTATCGTTAAAACTCAGAAATGGCTTCACCGAGTTGAATAATTGTTTTTTTTTTTGTATTTTTCCTCTAATACAGGGGTGGTTTAAAAGATAAAATAAATAGGGAGAATCTATAAAAACAGTTGAAATTTTTTAAATCTATATTGGTAATGTTGTGTGGGAATCGCCTTTTTGGATTATGGGACTGACAACAGGTGACAAAACGTTATACAGTCACCTACAGTCATTCTTTCAAATTAATTTGAAGTTTTATTTAACCCCTTTCGTTTTTTTTTGTTAAGGCGGGAACAAATGTTTTAACCGCACACTCTGTCGTTCGGGGCAACGAACAGGGTAGTGTGGGGCCCTCATCCACTAAAGAAACCCGCCGTGTGCCGTCTCTCCGCCTTTATTGGCGGGCCACTGGAACCATGTTACATTCCTTCGGTGGTTCAGTGTAAACCCAGTTTTTAACACGCTTTATATTAATTTTGCCTATGTCTATCTGTCTATCTACGAAATATTTAAATATTAAATTATGTGTAAGCTTTTGACGATAGGAACATTCAAGCATAGGATTTTAAGTTTTAATTTTATCTTATCTTTATCTTACAACTAGATGCCCGGTGAACTTCGTATCACCTACAATTTATTTTATCAGCGATTTTCAATATCAATCATATTCAAGCTACTTTGTCTAACGTTTGAATTTAGATAACTTATTAAATGAAACTTCAAATTAATTTTCCCGCCAGCCCCGAAGGTCATGATCACACTCTTTTTGGCATTGTATACCAGACCATGTAGCCTGGCATACTCTTCACAAGTGACCACAAGTTTAGGAATTCCACATACTGATGTGCTAAGCAGCACCATGCCATCAGCGTAGCTGATGTTATTGATACATACGCCGTCAATATGACACCCGACATGCATGCTGCTGAGCATGCCAATAATCTTCTATAATTTATATACTTTACCTATCTACGTACCTATTGTACTAATTATTTTATTCTAAGTAGATACATTTTGTTTTAGAATCAAGCGCCAATAATTCTATTTGCGGCATGCTCTCTCACTAAAGAGTTGTCGTTCTTTAAAATTCTAAATATATATAGATAATTTTATAGATTCTAAATTTTATTGAATTGCATCCGTGCGAAGCTAAGGCAAGACGCTACTAATGTCTACCAGTTCCAGTGGCCCGTTAGAGAGACGGCACACGGCGGGTCTCCTTAGTGGGTGAAGGTCCCACACCACCCTGTTCGGTGCCCCGAAAGACGGGGTGTGCGGTTACGTACATTTTTCCCGCCTTAATAAAAAAAATGTCAATACGCTAGTAGGTATTTTATAATGTCATATTATTTTTCCAACATTTATTTGTGCCTCCATGTTTTTTTGTAACTCTACGGTATAATCACTGGAATGGAACGCATACGGTGGCGGATAAGCTACGGGTCACTTGAGGGTACCTAAGTGTTATCCATAGCACATGGACTCGGCAATAGATACCAGGAGCACAGCCAAGCCGCTGCCCGCCGTGTACATCCCCCACTACGCTTGAGAGAAGTGGGAACCACTAATCAAAATACATAGCTATATTTTAGATCTATTTCTTTTTAGCAATTGACATGCTCCGCTACTTTTTAAAGTACAAATTATTTGTGAATAAAGAAAAAGAGATTTTTAGTAGGAGCGGGAATCCAATATATGCATGCATCCTTAATTGCAAAATTAAACTTACTATATTGGATGCATGTAATGCTTGCCGATAGATGGCGTTGGTCGTAAGACAAATGTGGTTAAGAAATTGGGATGATCGAAAGATCAGTATGATAGCTTAGTGGTTTAGAGCACTTCCCCAGATTGGAAAAGATGCGGGTTCGATTCCCGCTCCTACTAAAAATCTCTTTTTCTTTATTCACAAATAATTTGTAAATAGTTATATTCTGCAATCGAAACACATCGAGATGTTTCGCCGCTGTTACAAAGGTGATGGTGGTACCTACCCTTTCGGGTCTAATAACAAATGATAGCTATTACTTGCTATCATATCATTCTACCAGTATCTGATCATAAGATTCTTATATCTGGGGGCACGGTAGTGCCCCCGCCAAGTTGAGCAAAAAAGTGACACGGCCGTACCGTATTTTCTCGAAGCATTAAAATAATTTACATCATTAATATCTATAATCTATATTATGGTCTCGTAAGCGTAGACGCGTGCAGACCTATACCATTATTTTTCTAGTTATTATCTTTAAAAGAGTATTATTGATGAGAAACATCTAATGTGGAGAGAGGGTAAAATCGTCTGTTATCGTAGCGACGCTTATATTTTACTTGTCCCGTTAAAACCTTGCAAGCTAAATTTGACACACTTCCCGGTTTCCGATTAAGCTGAAATTTTACACGCATAATTATATCACGTGAAAATGCAATATTATGATGACATGGAGCTGATATGATGATGGAGCTGGAAGATGGCCACAGTAACTCTTTAATGAAACGACGCAACCCCATCAAGTTTGGACTCGTTTGATTCGTCTTGATGAGTACTTTGTCTTTAGATGGTATCCAGGGTTTGATGATGGAGCTGGAAAGTGGCCAAAATGGCGCAACCCCATCGAGTTAGGGCTCGTTTGAAATGTCTTGACTAGTACTTCAGTCCTAGATAATATCCGGGATCTGATGTTGGAGCTGGAAGGTGATCACAGTAACTCTGCAATGAAATGACGCAACCCCATCAAGTTTGGAATCGTTTGATTCGTCTTGACGAGTACTTTGTCTTTAGATGGTATCTAGGGTCTAATGATGGAGCCAGAAGGTGGCAATAGAAACTCCGTTATAAAACGACATAACTCCATCGAGTTTGGGCTAGTATGATTCGTCTTGACGAATACTTTGTCTCTAGATGGTATCCAGCGTCTGATGATGGAACTGGAAGGTGGGCAAAGTAACTCTGTAATGAAATGACCCAAACCCATAAAGTTTATAATCGTTTGATTTGTCTTAAGGAATACTTTGTCAAGTTAAGATCATTTTATTTCTACAAAATAATTTCAATGGTTTCACATCTGGTAGAGGTCCCGCGACGTCTAGGTTTTTCCCTTTTAAGACTATTTTTAAAATAAGGTAGTGACGAGCATACTTGTCCTGAGTAAGCTAGCCACATTCTGAATAAAAATGTAGTGTAGTAATAATGTTTGATTCTTTGTGCGGGGTGTAGGTACTCGTGCATACCTACTAAGTAAAGATTGATAATTTAAATGTTAAGTATTACTGGCATACTTAATTTTTTAATATCTATACTCCGATCAATTAATTACCCACCGTAGATATCACTTACATACGCATCTATTATAACAGAACTACCATCCTGTAATTCATTACAGTGCCCACTGTATACACAAATAGCATTCATGCCCATTAAGTTTTAGTGGTCTATTGTTCCTCGCTAACACACAAATAAGATCTTGGGACATAGTGAAATCCGTCACTCCTCCCGTTCTCTAACTTGGGACGAGAGACCCAAAACTTGGTGTTGGCAGATCCCACCCTACCCAGATTCTTGTACAAAGGGTGCATGTAACTTAATCTAATCACTTAACGCATAACTTATTACCCTTGTTTGAGTTCATTAAGTATATCGTACCTATATGAAATGTAACAAACATTTCAAAAAGTGAAATTGTGTTGTTATTTAATTAGAGATGGTATTGACAGGTACAGGTTTTCGCTTTACAATATAAACTTTTCAAAGCATTGCCTTCAAGAAGTGTTTTACATTTTACCTTTAGGTGTAAAAGTACGCTTGACCACTAAAACAATGCAACATTGTGGTAGAAGTTTTGAGCACTAAATAAAAACAAAAAATTTACATTTTAAAGAGGAGTATTATACTCATTTTAATATACTAGCTTAAAGTCTCATACATTGTAAGCATTTATATTTAACATGTGTCTCTAAACGAATATCAGGTGGGTTAAAATAAATAAACCAAAAAAAAAATCATATACTGCGGGTAGATGAAACCGTCGAAACAACATAGCCTTGGACGTCTACCATCTAAGTCCAAACTTGATCATGAATGCTGTAAAGTATTCGAAACGTCGGGATAGTATAAAATCAAGTAAACGGGATAGAATCCGTAAACGTAGTTTTATTTCAAAATATGTCTGTACATTTAAGATATTTGAGAAAAAATTACTGTAATACTACATAGGCGTGTCTAAACACAAAGCGTCTTTTTTTAGATTTTTTGTCTGTTTGTTTGTTCGCGCATCACGCAAAAACTACTGAACGGAATTTGATGCAACTTTTTTTATTTGGTAGCTCTTGATTAGAGTTAACAACTGGTAAACATTTTATGTCACTACTATATCGGGAACCTGAGATTTAACGGCTAGTTACACATAAAATCTTTCTTTTAAATTCTGTACCAGGTTAAAGTTGATGTGCGACAATATTATCAGTAAATACTTAGGTATTTAATATTCAAATAATCGCCATAAAGAGTTATTAAGTTAGTTTCATAACAAATATAAACATTAGGAGTAGTTATTACTACAAAATTACTGCTTGATTCCCTCATAAACAGCACGAGGGTAAATATTAAGTATATTCATTTGATCGGCATTAGCAAGTGTGACATTTCACACGACTATCGCAATTTGTCGGGAGTTATAGCGAGTTCAGTGCGTGGCCACACGCATCAGCACACACGATGTGAATGTGCAGCTTTTCACTGCGACTAATCTATTGTAGGTAATAAAAATTTGATCATTCTGCCTAAGCCATCTCTTACATTATCAATATAGGCACTTTATAAGGCAGGTGGGATTCACTAGGGGTGCAGGTCGGGATACCTCTGCGTTGGTGCACCCCAGGCAACGTTGGCACTCTAGTGCCGGCGGCTGAATCCCGGCAGGGGACGGGTCTCCGCGTGTGCCTCTGATTAGCAGAGGGCACAGTGGATAGGCCGTACGTCCGCCGTGGGGACTGCGGGGTCACAGTGACCCCCCCGTCCCCGGAGGCGGGGCTTTCAGCCCAAATGGTGACGGGCCCACTGCAAGAACGTCTGCCGTGGGGGCCAGCGGGGCCATAGTGGCCCGCCCGGCCCTGGGAAGCGGAGATGGGGCTTTTAGCCTGAGGGGCGACGGGCTCACCGCTTGCTTTGCGAGCGGTGGGCACGGTCTGATGCAGTGCTCTGCCGCCCGGCCAGGGGATGCATGGCTGAGGGGAGCTCAGTCGCGAGGGTCGGCACGTCGGAGGACGTAAAACTTAACAAAAATGGTGAAGAATAAAAATACAAAATGTCCCCAGGAGGGTCCCGGGTGCAACGCACCTGGGGAATCCCTCACAGCGCCGAGTGTAAAAACCGGCTCTGTCAGCTACATATATATGGGGGGAGCAATCGACACCATGTCTGCAAAAAAGACGGAGAGAGGAAAGAAGAGGAGGACCCGTGGGAGGAAACCCACACCTGCGGGAAGTCCTACCGCAGGAAGCGGATCAGCTGTCACGTCAGGGACGGTGGTGGCGGTGGAATAACGGCCGCAAGCGTGCTCACCCCGAACCCATCGGGGTCTCAGCCAGGGATGGCTGGCTCGTTGGAGCGGCCCTCACGGCTCGTGGAGCACTCAATAGCACTAGAAAGGGATGCGACGGAGTCGGAGAGCAGCTCCACCGAGATGCCCCCACCAGAAAGGCCAGGAAGGCCGCCAAAAAGAGGCCGAGGTGCCAACAGGTGCACAGTGCCACGCGCCTTGTCCAAGGCGGACGAGGCGCTTATTAAGGATTTGGAAGCGGGGCTCTCGGTGGAGGAGCAGCTAACGTTCCTCACATCGAGGCTCCAAGAGGAGCCTCTGGAGAAGGACGATCTGCTGTCAGCGTATCAGATTGCCCAGAAGGTCTCCGATGCCCTGGCCATCGTCTTTACGGTGGCGGATGGGTCACGGGACCTTCGGGGCACCTTCTCCGAGGCCCTCAAGAAGGCCACCAATGTGGCCTTTGAAGCATTGGAGTCCCTCCGGTGCCATTCGGCGACTGAGGAGAATAGGAGGCTGGAGGCGCGCTGCAGGTGCCTCGAGGATGAGGTGGCAGAACTCCGCAAGGAGCGCAGCGGCCCGCGAGCCAAACCAGGGCTCGCCAAGGCCTCAGCCTCAACGGGGGGCGCGGGGCTCCGGCCCCTGAACTCCTCAGTGAGGAGAAGATGCGCCAGGTCATCGATCGCATTGGTGCGATCTATGACCCACGCATAGACTCCCTAAGCGCCAGAGTGGCGCCGGAGCCGCGACTCCGACCGCCGCTGGCTGCGGAGAAAAAGCAGGCCGCGCCGCCTTCAGGCCTAACGCCGCTGCCCTGTCAGGGTGGCCGCGTGGCCACTTACTCCGTGACCGTGGCCTAAGGCGAAAGGTGGCGCAGAAGGCTGGGCATCGCCCCAAGGGCCAGCCCAGAGAGGAGTTCCCTCGTCTTCCACGTGCTGGCCAACCCTCGCTGGCCCCGGTGACCAAGCTTCGGGATCCACGTGTCCCACTTTCCGCGCCATCCGCCCTGCACCCTCTGATGAGGGCTGGCATGAGGTGAGCGGGGAGAGGAAGAAATCCCGACGCAAGAGGGAAAAGGGAGCTGTGACTGGGGCTGCTGCCCGAGCTGCGAATCCCGCTGAGCAAGGGAGCAAGCCTGGCCCTAAGAAGCCACGCAAGCTTCAAGCGCCGAAAATGGCAGCTGTGGTAATCACCATGCTGCCGGAGGCGGAAGCGGGGCTGACGTATCAGGCCATCTTGAGGAAGGCCCGGGAGGAAATCGACGTCTCCGACATCGGAGTCGTCACCGCCCGGACCCGCCTAGCCTCCCGCCTAGGGGCTCGAATTCTCGAGTTCCCTGGGGCGGAGGGCCCCAGGGTGGCCGACACGGTGGCCGAAAGGCTGACGAGTCTGTTTGGTGAGGGGAGTGGAGTCCGTGTCACCAGACCGGTTAAGTGCGCTGAACTGCGCATTTCCGGTCTGGATGACTCAGTGACGGCGGACAACGTCCGGGAGGCTATTGCCTCGAAAACCGGATGCTCGAATGCCATCAGAGTGGGCTCCATTCGGACCGGTCCCGGCGGTGCCGTCTGGGCGAGTTGCCCTGTCGCGGCGGCCAAAACCTTGGCCGACGCAGGCAGGCTCCTCGTGGGCTGGAGTTCCGCGCGGGTCACCGTGCTGGAGCCTCGGCCCGCGAGGTGCTTTAAGTGCATGGCGGTCGGACACACCCGGCCAACGTGCAATAACTGCTTTGATTGCAGCGGTCTTTGTTTCCGTTGCGGTCAGGCAGGGCACCGGGCGGCATCCTGCACCGCCGCCCCTCACTGCCCCGCGTGCGCTGCAGGCTACAGGCCTGCCAAGCACTGCATGGGGCGGGAGGGATACAGACCCCCGACGACAGGCCCAAAAAAGGGAGGGACCAGCCAATCGGCCTAGGCTGGTCCCCCTAGCGTGGCTTCGCCACCGTCGCGGATGGAGGAGGATATGGTTATGGCTTAAAATTCAACCGTGACACTATCCTCCTTCAGGCGAATCTCAACCACGCCGCCGGGGCGCAGGATTTACTCCTGCAAACCATGGTGGAGTGGTTGATTGGTGTAGCCGTAGCCACGGAGCCTTACTGCGTTCCTGACCGCCCTCATTGGGTGGGCGGGGCCTTCAAGCCCATCGTGCTGCTGGACGAGGCGGGTAAGCTCCTGGAGAGAATCCTCGCTGCCCGCATCGTCCAGCACCTGCGCGACGTCGGACCCGACTTGTCGGACGCCCAGTTTGGTTTCCGAGCTGGGTGTTCGACGGTCGGAGCGATTATGCGCCTGAGGGCCACGGCCGCGGCGGTCGTCGCTGGCGGTGGAGTGCTGTTGGCGGTGTCGCTTGACATCGCCAACGCATTCAACAGTCTGCCATTCAGCTGCATCAGGGAGGCGCTCCGATATCATGGAGTGCCTGCATACCTGAGGCGGCTAGTGGCAGACTATCTTGAGGGCCGCAGCGTTCTCTATGAGAGTCGCATAGGGGACGTTGTGAGGAGACCCATGTCGTGCGGTGTCCCGCAGGGTTCGGTTCTAGGGCCGCTCCTGTGGGACATCGGTTACGACTGGGTGCTACGCTGTCGGCTTCTCCCCGGGTTTGCGGTCATCTACTATGCGGATGACACGCTGGTCATGGCCCGGGGTGGAAACTTCGAGGAGGAGGCATGGCCCGGGGTGGAAACTTCGAGGAGGAGGAAGACGCCCGCCGAGCTGCCATGGCCAGCTGGAGGGCACGGTGCCGGTCTTCGGACCGTAGGGGCGCTCCAGCCAGTGCTGGAAGAGTGGGCAGGGCGACGGCACGGAGTCCTTACCTTCCGGCTGGTGCAGGTGCTATCGGGACACGGTTGCTTCGGCAGATATCTGCACATAGCCGCAAGGAGGGAAGCGACTCCGGGCTGCCACCATTGCGGCTGCGACGAGTACACGGCGCAGCACACGCTCGAGTTGTGCCTGGCTTGCGCCGAGCAGCGCTGTGATCTCGACGCGGCAATAGGGGGGGACCTCTCGCTGCCGAGTGTCGTCAGAGCGATGCTTGGCAGCGACAGGAATTGGGCCGCGGTCGCTGCCTTCTGCGAGGAGGTCATCTCGCGGAAGGAAGTGGCGGAGAGAGCCAGGGAGGAAGATTCTTCCGCTGACCCTAACCGCCGCCAGCGACCGGAGCGGCGCAGGCGCAGGTACTTGCGCCTCATGCCGCCCTAGCTGAGGCTGCGGGTGGATGGACCGGGGAACGTCCGCCACCCGCAAGGCCTCCCGCGAAGATGCGACCCTCCGTGTGCGGATGCGTCGCTCAGTAGAGGGTACCCGAAAGGGTAAGGCGCCGGCAGACCACCGAAGGAATGTAATATAGTTCCAGTGGCCCGCCAATAAAGGCGGAGAGACGGCACGCGGCGGGTTTCTTTAGTGGGTGCAGGCCCCACACTACCCTGGTCGTTGCCCCGAACGATAGGGTGTGCGGTTAGGAACATTTTTTTCCGCAATAAAAAAAAAAAAAAAATGTGGGTTTCACTAATATTATAAATGCGAAAGTGTGTTTGTTTGTTTGCTTGTTCCACTTTCACGCTACATCTAGGTACTTAACCGATACCATGAAATTTAGCATGCATATAGTTCGGAACACAGAAAAGGTTATAAACTACTTTTCATACTGGAAAAATGGATGATTACTTAGGGATTAATGGATGATTACGTACATAAATTTTTATATAGAGATAATTAGTGTGCCATAGAGTCACGTATTTATTTTCTGCTGTCCGCGGACGTAGTCGCGCGTAAAACCTAGTAATAATCTACTAATTATCTTTTAAATATTGGTGGTGCCTTTGTAATACTTTAAGTAAATCTAACGTATTGAGATTGAAAAATTTAAAATAGTTTCAGTTAGGTGGGTACCGCAGTCAGCAATAAAATCCATCTGATCTTTAACAAATTAATTACTCAAAATACATAGTATTTATTAGGCTTTGATAAATTATTTTATAGGTCCCACCTATAAGATAATCACATTGTCAATTTTTAATTAAAGAAGAGTACTATGTGCTGAAGAGTAGTAGTGCCTATATAATATATATTTCATATAGGTTTATTTAATTCTATCGCTTAAAGACAACTTCGAAATGGACACAATTTTTCCTTAATAATATCTTGTAAAACTTTTATAAAAGGGAGATAATCACAACACTTCGCGGCTTCTTTTCGAGGCCCAAAAGACGAACAACAAAGTCGTCTAAGCCCATATCAAAAATAAAATGTATACCTATTCTTCAAAAGGATTCGAGGCATTAAGATGAGTCTTTTTTGTAACACCGAATAAGAAAAAAGCGCAAAATAATGTTACTGAATTTCAAATGAAGGATATTGGATATCTCAAAGATTATTCGCAATCTTGGATGTACAACTTCCTTTACCACGTAGATCTTCATGTGTACAATAATAAATTAGTCTGAATAATACCTTTAGAACTCCGTATATTTGATATTTCTGTTTTTTTAATTATGTTTTATCGGTATATAGATACAATCATTAAAACTCAATTTCGTTATAATATAATCTTATTGAAATTACAACAATGTTATATCTGTAATGTATTATGTCTTTTATATAGAAGACGAGACTTCAGAATACAAATGATCTGATGCCTCGTCGGTGTGACGGTAGGCTTTATGATAGCTAAGGAAAAGGGGCGAAGGGGAAGGTTTACTAAACCGAACAAAAACACCAACGTTATTAGCGAGATTGGTGTAATCTGACTAATCTATTTTAGGAAAGGGGAACTTAGAGTTTCTGAGAAGTGTCAGTTAACAAATAAACTCTTTCTTATTTTAAATAGCAAGCTACTTACATGAGTTAAAGCATGCATTCAATTCTGATATGATAATTGAATTTACTAAACTTAACGCATATGACTATTACTTATATTGTTGAGACTTATGCACAAGTAATCAGGGAACCAGAAATTAATACAATTAGAAGTAAACTATAAAATAATAACTATGAAAATATTATTGCGAATTATCGGTGTTTAATTCCATACCTCATCCATTATTTTACCAAGAGGCCATCTATTGCATTTACATTATATTTCAATGCATTGCATGCACGTCCATTTTTGTACTCATAGATACTACTTATGCTAGTATACGGCACATTATTTTCTTATGGAAGAAGACGAGTATAAGTACGTAATAAGGTCTAATTAAATCTTCTACCTTTTGAAGTAGGTACATCCTAATCCTAAGCTGTAACAAAGCTGCGTCTGTATATTTGAAATATTTGTGAAAAAAATACTATGGTTGAATTGGTAAAGCATCTGGACGGTATCCAGAAGATGCAGGTTCAAATCCTGCTCCTGACTGTTATTTTCGATTTCACATTTTTCACTTTGTGTTTAATGTATAGTGCTAAGCATGTCAAATGCTAAAAATATATATAAAAATATCTAAATATTTAAAGGGTTTGCGTCATTATTAGGTAAAATCTTAATTGTAAAATTAAGTTTACCTGGTCGGTATAATGTATGAAAATACTTCTGACAGATGGCGCAGGCGTCACCCAAAGACGTTAAGTATGATGTGTTATCGAAATTAGCAGTCAGGAGCAATTGTCAGGATGGTTGAATTGGTAAAGCATCTGGACGGTATCCAGAAGATGCAGGTTCAAATCCTGCTCCTGACTGTTATTTTCGATTTCACATTTTTCACTTTGTGGTTAATGTATAGTGCTAAGCATGTCAAATGCTAAAAATATATATAAAAATATCTAAATACCTAAAAACTAGTTTTTGGCTAGTAGTAGTAACTAGTATTAGATATATTGCTTGAGCGTCCATTGTTAATCGGTTGATAACTAACTTATCATCACGCCATTTCCCTTGCGGGGTAGGCAGAGAGAACAGAGTGCCAAGAGGCTCTATTCTTGCATACATCTCTCGCTTCCTCAACATTCATAACTCTCTTCATACACGCTCGCCGGTTTCGGAGACTCCTGACTCCACCTTCCTTCAACACATGACCAATTTGGTCTAGGTAGGTAAGTCTCGGTCTCCCCCTGTACCTACATCCTTCCACTTTCGCATTGTATTCTTCTTAGCCAGTCGCTCGTCCGGTATTCTTTCCACATGTCCGAACCATCGGAGCATTCCCTTTCGCATCTTTACACCAATACTCTCTTTCATACCTACTCGCTCTCTTACGTCGTCGTTACGAATGCGGTCAGTCAGCCTCACTCCATAGATTCTCCACAGAGATCGCATTTCGACCGCATTGATTTTACTCTCATGCTCCTTTTTGCATACTCAACTCTCGCTTCCATATAATAACGTTGGGACAAGCACTGCGTTGTGTATTGCGACACGTGCCCTCTGGCTGAGGTGATGACTGCCGAGAAGTTGTCCCAATACTCCGTTCACTCTATTTCTCGCGGTATCGGTTAATATCTATACTATTATAAAGCTATAACAGAGCTTTGTCTGTACATTTAAGGTATTTAAGAAAAAATGAATGTTTTAGGCATATAGCCGCGTGTCTAAACACAAAACGATTTTCTTCTAGATTTTTGTCTGTTTGTTCGCGCATCACTCAAAAACTGCCGAACGGATTTTGATGCAACTTTTTTTGTTTGATAGCTCTTAATTAGATTTAAAAAACTAGTATACATTTTATCTCGCTACTATATCGGGAACCTGAGATATAACCTAAAAACTAGCTTTGGGCTACGGCGGAGCCGCGGGAAAAGGCTACTAGCCTTAATAATAAGACCAATCACATCGGAGGGCTAGCATTCATGAATTTTATTATATACTGAAATTTTCTGATTTATCCGGGTTGGAGGTGTCGTTTGGCGGTCATGTAATGTTGTAATTCTCTTGACAGGAGATCGTCTCCTTGACATCCCGTGCAATGTGTGCGGAGACAGAAGTTCCGGCAAACATTACGGCATCTATAGTTGCGATGGTAGGTAATATCGCTAATTCTTTCATTTACTTTTTTTTTTAGTTTCAGTTGTATAAACTCGACTACAATGATAACAGAGCGATTCAGATACTGAACACCCGTGCCGAGTGTTGTGAGTTCGATTCTCATATAGGATAATTCTTTGTGTGATTCATAAATGGTTATTCTGAGTCTCGGTGTAGTTTATGTTGTAACTGTATGTTTATATAGTCGCCCACGAAACAGGGATTATTGTCTAGTGCATGGTGCTCTCATTTAACATATAAAATCGAGTGTACTGCTGTTTCTATTATTTAACAGATTTTTCATCTGGCAGGTTGTTCGGGTTTCTTCAAGCGGTCTATCCATAGAAACCGTGTTTATACCTGCAAGGCAGGAGGTGAGATGAAGGGACGCTGTCCTGTTGACAAGACACACAGAAACCAATGTCGTGCATGTCGACTCGCCAAGTGCTTCCAGGCTAATATGAACAAAGATGGTAAGCACTAGCTCTACTTTCCTATAAACAATCAATCTACCAAGTTGCAGGTTTCAATTACATTTAAAATTATTAATTACTTAAAAAAAAACCTAAGCATTTACAATTTGGCTCTTTTCTTAATGGCTTACACTTGCTAACCAAATTGCTACACTCCCAAGAATTTAACATGATCTTAGATCCTATCGAAGAAATGGCCATAAAATGTAAAATAATAGGCCATAAAATTTAAATCCGACCAGTAACCTATCCATCCATCCATCCATCAGCCTTTTAACGTCCACTGCTGGACATAGGCCTCCCCCAAGAATGAGGAATAGTGCCGTAATCGCCACGCTTGGCAGGCGGGTTGGCGATCGCAGTGGATGTTGTTAATACTCGAAGGAGTACTGATGCCCACTCCCCCGGCATTCCCTCAGTCGGCTCTTACGACTCCCATGGGTGGAGAGGGATGGGACAATTCTAAAGCCGGCCAATTCTAAAGGCAGTAACCTACCTCCAGAGATAAACTCAATGAAAATTCAAAAAGCAAAGGCTCTATTGCAGTAGTTTAAGTAATTAGAACTTTTGTATATTCAGCTTTAAACAAACTGGTACCATACTAGTACGGTTTGGGCCGCTCACGGTCATTAAAATGTATATTTATTGCTAAAAGCGATACTATAATGAACAATTACACAATTTTAATTTACAGATAATATTAAATATTCTCTCATTAAATATTCTCTTTATTGCTAATTTTATCTAAAACTATTTTGCATAGTATTGGAATTTAACTTAGCCTAAATTTTAATTCCTATGTTCTTTTCTGGGTTGTCATGATAATCGGGTCAGTAAGGCGTGAAAGTGTAACAAACAAATAACCAAACAAATGCACTTTCGTGCATTTATAATATTAGTAAGGATAAGAATATTTAAAACCCTTGACCTGCTTTGATCTTTAGTAAAATAAATAGGTACATATTATGAAAATATGAAACTACTTTGCCCGCGGCTCCGCCGCAGCTAAAAGCTAGTTTTTAGTTAAATCTCAGGTTCACGTTATAATAGAGGGATAAAATGTATACCAGTTTTTAAGTGTTATCAAGAGCTAATATCAAATAAAAAGCGTTTCATTTAAATATTTTCAGTTTTTTCGTGATGCGTGTACAAACAAACATATAAACAGACAAACAGACAAAATTCTAAAAAAAATGTTTTGTGTTCAAGTAAGCCTAAATACAGTTTTTTTTCTTTCTCAAATACCTTAAATGTAGAGATATAGCTCTATTACAGCTTTATAATAGTTAGGATAGATGTAGTGACTGTGAGCGGAACGCCCACACCTATGTCACCTTTGAGAGAAAGGATAGCTCGGTGGCAGAGGGTCTGGACGCAGGTAAAATTTTCACATTATTTAATCTAAACTAAATTTACTTGGTGATACAAAAGGAAATGTGTATTACAAAGTACCTTTTACCCGGTATCTAGGCATTCTAAGTATGATTAAAGTTACTTATATTTTTTTAGAACGTTTTTACTCTCAGAAATATATAATTCTCCTGAAGTAAATACATAATGTAACTCGTATAACAATGTATAGTTCCACTAATATCATTCAACACATAACCTCCATCTAGTTCACAGCAGGTTGTTTCGTCCATTGTCCACTCGCTCAAATATTGAGTGAAATATAGTGCTCGCTGGCGGCCTGTTCAATTTCCACTTGTGTTTCCAATCCTATCTGTCATTACGTCATTGCTCCTCTTCAATATTGGCTGTCAGTTTACCGATGTCGATCTTTGTATTTTATATTTATGAAGATCACCATACAGAAGTGATAAAATGACAAACTAAGCAATGTGAATGTATCCTAGTCGAATATTTTGTTGATGTTTATTTTGTCTGCCTCTGTGGTGCAGCGGTAGTGTGAGCGACTGCTGATCAAGAAGTTTCGGATTCGATCCCCGAGTCGGGCAAGGTTATTGAGCTTTTTTGTAAAAAGAAAAATTCTCAGTAACCCGAAGTGTATTACCCCTTCGGGGAATACAGGCGTGATGCTTTGTTTTAATTTATTGTTATAAAATATATTACATAAAACAATTATTAACCGGGTTTTAACGCGTATATACTCGTATGTATAGGTGGAACTCCTGACGTTTCGACGGAGTTGCAACAACTGTGGCCACGGGCAGACTGTGCGACCATATTATATCTAAACGCGATAATACCAACCAATGTTATTGCTTTAGGTATGTAGTAATGAAACGCGATAATTAAAAAAAAATCACATAAAACTACAGGCCCTCCTGTTGGTAAACGGTTAGTGTAGCCAATAGAGTGTGACACACCAGAGGCTTCACTCGCGCGTCGCCAACTCCAAGGAAAGGGATAGAATGAGAGGAAGGATAATAAAAGAGGATGAAAAGGGGATTTAGGCCTTCGGCATTCTCACTAACCTTACTAAACACAAAAGTAGGATGACCTATAAGTAGTTGTTTGACGCTGATCTTCTATGAGAGAGCTAGAAGCGTTACAGTAAACAGTTCATTTACTCGTATAGTTGTACAGTACCTGTAAATTCGGGTTATTGATAGACGTTTTCATTAATATAATAATTGCTACAGAAACAACATATTGCTTATATGATTTTTTAATTGCCAATAAATGGCGAAAAACAAGCTTATGATTCACCTGATAATGAATGATAATCGCAGCTTAGTTATAATTTAGTATCAAGAGCATACTTTTAAAGAACAAATTATTTGTGAATATGGAAAAAGAGAACTTTAGTGCGAGCGGGAATCGAACCTGCGTCCCTTCTAATACGGGGAAGTGCTCTGACGGGATGGCCATCGGTCAGTGCGATGGCTTAGCGGTTAGAGCATTTCCCACTTTAAAAATAGCTGAGCATGTCAAATGCTAAAATAGAGATCAAAATGTTTAAAAAATCTCGCTATAAAATACAAATCAAAACGATCAAGCAAGAGCATAGCCATGTCTGCTACAAACGAATCCATTTATGAGAACAATGAGGATAGTAGAAGCAGCTCTCTATCCTTTAAACTTGTAGTAGATGACCATATGGGATAAAATATTTATGTTTGAATTAGGAAAATGACCTTAGGTTGCAAAAAGTTTTAATAGTGCGCTGAAATCCAGGTATTGCACCTTAATTAGAGTCTAACTAACTCATTGATCTTCTTTTTGTTTCATTATTCTACTATGATATATGATAAATTTCATTCTCATTAAATAAAACCGTATCTATATTATATGTGTATAACATTATCTTCGAGCACACTGACGATCAAATAATATTTTATTAAGCAACGATGTAATTGTATGAGCACTTACGAGTACGTATTTATATCTATATATTTATATTATTACTCAATGGTGCTTTTTTGTGGCTACTAATTAAGAGGGGAAGGGATGCAGATTCGAAACCTGTTCGCAGTAAATCTCTCTTTTTCCACTTTCACTAAGAATTTGGTCTATTAAAGTAGCTGGACATGTCAAGTGCTAAAATATTAATCACAAAAATGATTAAGATATGTTTTATTTTTTATTCATCATTTAAGAATAAACGTTTATAAATTAATGTTTTACTTTTAAACTTTGGCGAACATAACTTTGCTAGATTACAGGATTTTTTTAGTTACCACGTTAATACTCTATTCTATTTCTATTTTACCTAATATAATTGGCGGAATACACCCTAATTATCGATTTTGGGAAAACTCATGTTTTAATTGCAAAATTAACTCTAGTATCCACAGTACCAACAGTGTATTTCTTCTAGCTTATCTATAATACATATATGACTCGATTAAAATCTCAACTCGCTAAGTAAAATCTTGTGAATAATTGAATATTCATGAAGTCCCATGTTGGCCGCAAGTCGGGCTCTAACTCCGCCTGTAACGAAGCCTTTTATGAAGGGCAGGATTTATAGATAAGCACATAATATTTTACAGGGCTGTCAATAATATTCTTTAATTTTTTAAGATGAAATTGATAACTTATTTGGAATAAAATTACCATTAAACTTTGATATAATTTCACGTAGCTGGATATTTTGTTTCTATTTAGGTTGAAGATCCCAATAAAATTGTTTTATCACCGTTTATCATTAATCGTAGGAATTAACAAGATAAGTTATTTTATTTTTTTATCTTGATCTCAGCTACTTTAAAGAACAATTTATTGTGGAAGAGGAAAAAGAGAGATTTACTGCGAGCGGGATTCGAACCTGCGTCCCTTCTAATCCGGGGAAGTGTTCTAGACCGCTAAGCCATCGCAGTAGCCGACAGATACCCCAACACGTGAGTCGTAAAGACATCTAAAAATCAATTGTGAAGTGGAGATTCGCATTTCGAATCCCGCTCGCTGTAAATCTCTCTTTTTCCACTTTCACAACAATTTGTTGTTTATGATAAGTTATTATATCTAAAAAACACATTCGGTCTGCGCTACGATAGATCCTACTTAATGAAACTTAGCTATACCAGTACATAATATATTTTATCGCATCGAATAGCTCAGTCGTAGCCCTGTAGGTGGTGCAAGGCTGCGGTACCGCCGCAGGTGCTCGGCGCTAATTTATTCACGAGCATCACTTTGTGCCGCGGCCCGGATTACCTTTATATGTTTACTCGCTCGCGTAATTATACGCCCTCACGAAACTTACCCACCGCTATTCCCTGCTAAACGTAGATACTTATACCTGGCGCCATATTATAGGTATGCTGTTGAGATATATCTTTTCATGGTAGGGTTTTGTCTTTAGAGATACATTTAAGTTATATTTTAAAAATACACATATCGTCTAAGGAGATGAGGCTGTTATTAGACGCTTGCTGTATTGGCTTACTCGTATCTATAATTGTAACTTAATTAATGCCCTCTTTTGGTTATCCTATTAATTTGAGTCTTACATACAAGTCATTATCTAGCTCCAAAAACAAAGTATCATGAAAAAGGAAACCCACTTAGGTATATCATCTTCCTGGCTCTTATTACTTTAAATATTCTGGAGATGGCTTTCGAGTCTAGCCAGCCAGATTAGAATACCAATCTTAACGGAAAGCCGGGATGGGTGTCCGTCTGCCAACATTAGCATTAAAAAGGTCTCAGTTTTACTATGCAACCTGGAAGTATAACAATTTCTTAACGACAACCACAAATTCATTTCAATCCAAAGGTGTAGATTAACTAAGCCTAGTACCCTTTCGGGGGAGGCTCGAGTTCAGTAGTGGAACTGATTATATGGGTTTTTGAAATAAAACTACGTTTACGGAATCTATCGCGTTTACTTGATTTTTATACTATCCCGACGTTTCGAATACTTTACAGCATTCATGATCACGGGTGGACTTAGATGATAGACGTCCAAGGCTAATATGTTATTTCAACGGTTTCATCTACCCACAGTATATGATTTTACAAAATTTTTGGTTTATTTATTTTAACCCACCTACTATTCGTTTAGAAACACAGTGAAATTATCTACTTCAAATTTTTTTATGCTTACAATGTATGAGACTTTAAGTTAGTATATTAAAATGAGTATAATACACCTCTTTAAACTATTAAATTTTGTTTTTATTTAGTGCTCAAAAATTCTACCACAAACTACTGATTGCTCTGGTAGCAAAAAAGTAAGAAGACAATCTTGGTTATTGGTTTATATTATTAAATATATTGATTTTGCCTAAAAGCTAAGACTAAAAAGTTACCACCGGATCGGAACGCGGCCTGACTGAGAAAGATCCAGCCAGAAAACTCAGTAGGCAACAACTGTTATGGATTATTAAATTTTGTACGGAATTACTTAGAGCTGAATTAAGTTTAAAATTTTTAAAGGTCAAAAAAAACTAATCACTACTGTGGGCTTTATCTACACAATAAGCGCTAACTGTGTCTTGCAATCTTGTGGTGTGCCTTCTTGTGTTCTGTTTGGTGAGGCCTATCACAGGATTCCAGCTTAATGGTAAGACCCAGCCGTCTTCTTTATTGAAATTGGGATGTTTCTTAATTTCAATAGCCTCACGTATCATTCTAGGGCGACATCGATGTTCTTTTGCGACGATTTGAGGTTTGTCAAACCTAATGTAATGGCGGGCGTGGTCCTGTGTGTGCTCACGAATTGCAGACTTTGTATAGCGACGGTGCTTCACATCAGCTATCTGTTCTTTGATTCGAGTTGTTATGGATCTCTTTGTTTGCCCAATGTAGGAGAGACCACAACCACAATCCAGCTTGTATACTCCTGCATCCTGTAAGGGTATATGGCACTTGACTGGTGGTAAAAATTGACTAATTCTTTTGCTTGGCTTATAGTAGGTTTTAATTGAAGCTTTTTTGAGAATGTAGCCAATCTTGTCAGTGACTCCTTTAACATAGGGCAGGACTGCAGGGAGGCGCTCAACTGTGGGTGGCTTCACTCGGTTTCTGTGACGGCGGCGTGGAACCTGCAGCTTATTTGCATGTAAAACTTTCTTTACATGCTGCATGCATGCAACTCTCCAGCCAGGTGTTCTTCATCACAGATTCCTTGTGCTCTCTGAAACAAAGATTTAGACACGGTAGCCAACTGTGAAGGATGGTGGTGAGACTCTCCATTCAGGTACTTATCAGTATGGGTTTTCTTTCGATAGACTGTATGACTCAAAGTGTTGTTGGGGTTACGGATTACCATAACATCTAAGAAAGCTAAAGAGTTATTTGACTCCAGTTTCATAGTGAATTGAATTTTAGGATTGATGGAGCTCAGATGGTTTAGAAATACGGTTACTTTATCAGATGGTAATATAGTGAAAGTGTCATCTACATACCGCTTGTAGAAACGGGGGACCACAGGTGAGGTTTTTAGGGCTTAGTCTCCTCGAAGTCTTCCATGAATATGTCAGCAACAACGGGAGAGACTGGTGAACCCATGGCCACTCCATCCACTTGCTTGTAGAAGCCCTCATTCCACATAATGTAGCCGTAGTACTTTAACAGTTCAGCGTATTCCATAGGTATGTTGTTCTCTGATAGTTTCTTAGATACAATTCTGATGCAGTCTTCCACAGGTAAGCAGGTAAAAAGTGACTGGACATCGTTAGAAAGTATAGTTATATGGATTATAAAAACACACTGAATAAATACTACATTTTAAAAAATCCTGTCAGTCAGCGATGAACTTCGAGTCTACTTATCGGACCTTTACGGTCGGTCTTATTATTCAAATTGTGCGATTTGTTCCCGCTTAAAAGAAGACAGGATAATTTTTATCCCGGTAATTTCCTGTTTTTATTTTCGTGGTCAGGTCAGCTAGGATCTTGGGTTAGATATAGTGCACAAGTGCACATTTTAGTTGTAAGTTGTAAGTTTGAAATAATTTATATTACATACTAAAATAAATACTAGATAAAGCTTTCCAAACACTCTATGGTATTCGGTTGGCAAAGTGCTCCCAGTTGGCAGACAGCTTTATTAACAATTCATCAGCGCTGAGTTCGACTGCGTCGCTTACCGGCCGCAACCACAGAATAATGAATTAATTTCATTAACCATTCATCAGCAGCTCATGAAGTATTGTCACACCTCGTGCTATTTGTACTATCCTACTTGATATTAATATGAAAGTTTATATGTTTGAATATTTGATGAACTCAATCACACAAAAACGGCTGAACAGATTAGTATAATATTTGGCCCAAAGGTAGGTGGTACAGGAGCCGCCGCCTATTTTTTTAAGTGATTAATAACAGGTTCAATATTTGTGAGTAGGTTCCATTCGATGAGACGCCCAAGTTTTTCTCTGTGAAAAATCTCGATAGACCTTTGTTTGGACCTGGATTACTTTTGATAATGGATTACATAGGGTACTTTTGATCCCGTAAAAATGTTAGGTTCCTGAGGGATAGCAATTATTGCATAAAGAGTGAAGTAGGTGCCTACTTTTATAATTGTGAGTATAGAAGAGTTAAAGAGTTCATATATACGTTATAGTTCATATCATGTTCATATTCTATATACCACATATAATAAAATTTAATTGCCTGTTTTGAATGTCAAAATAATAGTTTTGTACTAAATGTATTCCAAATTATAGTCGCTATCTATAACAAAATACCAATTTTTAATGTTTTTATCTGCCTTGTCTGTCCATTTGTTTGTCCCGGCCAATCACCTAATTAATTTTGGAAATATAATTAGAGTCCCGCGCAAAAAAAAATATCTATTTTATATATCTACCAATCAATCCATTGTAAAATGTAACAAATCATTGGTAAAAAATATTATTTCATGACATTAAAGGAGCTGTAGGAACTTATTTCAACTTATTCTTATAAAATATCATATATGGTACAAAATAAAAAAAAATACGCTATAGCAAAGCCTATACTTTAATAATTGGTTTCCGAGACCTCTTGAAATATGGCTACATAGTTCAAAAATAAGTTCTGGATTCATTCCACATCCATCCATCGTAGTAGTTATCTTATAGATTTTTTGGAAATTTATTATTACATGCATAAAAGTCATACCTACCAACCAAAATTTTGAAATAACACCACCATCCATCCATCCATGAGCCTTTCAACGTCCACTGCTGGGCATAGGCCTCCCCAAGAGAACGCCACAACGAGCGGTCCTGTCATAGGGGATAATAACGTAATCGCCACGCTTGGCAGGCGGGTTGGCGATCGCAGTGGATGTTGATACTCGAGCGAGTGCGGCTGCCCACTCCCCCGGTATTTCCTCAGTCGGCTCTAACGACTCCCGTGGGTAGAAAGGGGTGGGACAATTCTAAAGCCGGCCCCAAACGGCTAATAACACCAACATGCATTTTGATTATACATTACACATTATAGTCGCTATATATATGTATTAGCATAATCAACATTTTACAGAATCCAAAAAGGTCACGTTTCTGTGGAAGCAAATCATGAAGTTTGCCAAGTTCCGCAGCCACGGAGCCAATCAGTTAACTTCAATATCGTTGTGCAAACAGGACGAATCGATGTTAGCCAATGCGTCAACACACCCGGCTACCTCTAACTAGATAGAAATATTATACTAACTTTAAATATATTTACGAAATTCTCGCTTCAGCTTATTTTACTTCTGTCCTTTACTTCTGTAAAAGACGACTTACATAGAAACTGACTTTGTAAAATACTTTTATTCAACTGACAACAAAAAGTCTAAAAATCCTTAAGTCTACTATGATGGAAACCAAAGATTTCTTTTCAAATAAAGTATAAAGGACGAAAAATAGAAGTTATGAAAAAGGTGATCTAAGTTTTTTTTTATCTTGAAATATATCTCATGTTGCCCAAGATATTTTTCACCTCGGAGCCGAAAAAATAAGCAATTAACTTGACTGAACAGATGACGGAGTACTTAGATACTCCGACGGGCCTCGTGGCGATATAATAGATTAACACAAAGTGTGAAAATGTGAAATCGAAAATAAAAGTCACGAGCAGGATTTGAACCTGCGTGTGGCGACCGATGGGACTCGGTACTGATGGAGCGCTGGTTAGGCCTACAAGCTAACGCCTGATTAGAAACGTGTGCTTTTGCTTTTACCTTTATTAACACTAGACTAAGAACATTGTTACTAACAAATATATGGACAAGGACTGAAATAAATACAAATTATTATTATTATTATATCCTGGAATACCGTCCCAGATGCAGAATTGGCAAAGCAATTTTCATAATTTATATGGCTAAGCATGTCAAATGCTAAAAAAATAAATAAAAATATCAAAAAGGTTATAGTTTACGAGTAGGAGTGTGATCCTGAGGAACCCGATTATATTTAGGTAGGTGTGTATATTTTCACACTGATCTCGCCTTAACAGAACGTGCTGCACTGCGATATAATAAGAGATTCTGGATTCTGTCCATGACTCATCTGCGTGGTCTTCAAAACTGGGTCAAATAATATAAATACGTCACTCTATGAAACATTAGGTCCCTCATATCTATGTAATATTGAGTGAGTGGTCGATGATTTCATGATATCCAAAATACCTTCTGCCCACATCATGTTATGATCTGGCGAAATCAATGAATAATCAACATTTGACGATGGTAACAGCTAAACGCAAGTAGTCATTACTTTATGATAATAATATCGAACATTATGTTGACGTATACTTTTAAACGATACGGTATGGTTAGTTTTATGTGGCCATATCATGGAATACATGCATTTCATAAAATGTTTGGCCACATCATGAAGTGCTCGATTTTAAGATCTGGCCACGACCAAATATAAAAGGCATTTTACTAAATTTTGTTATTTAAAAAAAATATTATTTATAATAAATATTAACCCAAAAATGAGAATAATATTTTTTAACATAAATTAAGTACAGACCTTCCTATTAGTAGGTACTCAGCTACTGTTTTAACAAGGGAATTCAAGTACCTAAAGAACCTGCTGAAATAACTCAATGTCGAAACACATCCTATTTATTTAGGTCCCTAACAAAAAGTTTCACATCCAATAGGTGATCCCCATCTAACGATCAAATAAACATAATCCCCAATTTAACTTCATAAAATTAATTTAAAATCGTTCAGGGTGCGAGCAAGCCAGGCTTGAAGTTATCGATACTTTTTAAAATTCACTTGAAAAGTTAAAGGGTTGATTTCTAAAAGCACTCTCTTCCAGAGCAGCTTAAAAAAGTTAACTGGTTGCATTTAATTTAAATGGCTAATTGAAAAAAAAATACATAACTTCTAGTAAACTAGCCTTTGCCCGTGGCCCTGCCTCAAGCAAAAGCATGATTTTTGGGTATATCTCAGGCTTCTGTTATACCTATTCGTAGCAGCGAGATAAAATCTATCTAAGGTCGGTATTTGAACCACCCCGCCATCTGTCATCTATCACTATAAGTTTCCATTGATCAACTGGTGTAGTAGATTGAAAACTTTTACCCATCTTTCTCTCCGGAAAAATGTAGGTTGTTAATGTAGGATAGCTATTTTTGCATAGAGACAATTAGTGTATACCACGGAGTACGGTGTATACTTATATATTTAAAAAAAAGGTGGACGGAGTCGCAGGCAGAATCTAGTATGTAATATTTTGAATACCAATTACCATAAAAAAGCCGTTTTAAAACGTGAACTGTCGCGAAGATGCGATGCTGCTGCCGCCGGCATCGGCTCCGACAAGGGGCAAACTTTTCAATTATCGCCATGTCGTGTTACCCCGCAGCGGGTTAAATTAATTCTCTCCACTTCACAAAAAGATTCACCTTGCCCCCACGCCATCGCGCCACCCCTGCGAACCGACATCGGCTATCTAAAGGTTTTCGATTTTTCCCTGGATATATTCCTGAACCCAACCCGTAACATGCTGACGTTTCGCAATATTTATTTTTAATTTAACGGTTCGCACGCTAGATTTTGATTCACCGACGAGCTTACCTTTTTGAAGTCTTTTTGTATTAGAAAGAGAATTTAAAAGGTTGATAACGAATGGAAATGTTTCCATTTTGATACATATATCTTTACTTCATTTCTGACAAAATGAGACCACGATGTCCACTAGTGGGCAGCCCATCGTCCATGTCGGTGAAAGTAGTTTTGAAAATGAACGCGTGTTGAAATTGTATATTTCTGAGCCGTGTAAGGCGCTTTTATACTCGGAGCCCCGAGCCGTCGGGAAAGGAATGAAATTGAAAAAACATCGCAATGACTATAGTTACAACAGGAAATCATCATCATGTAATAAAATAGTATCTAAAATACTTATACTCGTATATAGTAGCTTTTTTTTATATTGCGTTGGGTGGCAAACAAGTATACGACCTACCTGGTGGTAAACGCTTGCAACACCAGAGGCATTACTCGCGCTTCGCTTTCTCCAAGGAAAGGGTTAGGAGATGGATAGGGGAGGATAATAAGGAGAGGATAGGTAGGATAATATTAATAAGGGGAGGATGGGGAGGTGGTTTGAGTTTTTAGGTTTGGAGGTTTACGCTACACAACGGTAGGATTACGTGCCATTGTTTCACGCTGTTCTTTTGTGAGAAGGTGGTATTTCCTCGATCGAGCCGGCCCATTCATGCTGGGATAAGTAAGGCTCTACCACTACAAATGGGTATAATTTTGTTCATAATGGGCTGACTTGATCGGTGAAGTACCATTTTCTCATAGAGTATCAGTAAAAAGCTACGATAGGTATTCCTCTAGTAAACCGTTCGGTGAATGGAAACGCCGGGAGTCTAAACTCCATTCTTATCCATCCTCTGCATTCCACTGTTATCTTTTTGCAAGGGATGGAAAACGCGTGAATGATGCCTATCGTACTATATCGACTTACCATCAGTAAAACTATACAAGTAACCATTATTTTAGGCAAACAATAGGTAACAAAAAATCACATCTTTTATCCCACGTATGACGTACCTATACTTACCTACCTACCTTTCTACTATAATCGCGCGCTTTAGGTTATTGCACGCCTCATAAGCGAAGCGTTGAGGTGTGTATTACTCGCTTTTTTCGAAGAACAACTGATTTTTCAAACTTAAATTGTCTCTATTTATCATATATTGCAATTTTAAAATAATATATACACACACATATCAAGAAAAAACACTATTTTTAACACTCGTGATATTTTTGATGCCATTTTTGTTATTTAAACTAGGTAAAAAACTGTTTAAAAAACTCTGCCTTTGACGTCCGTTTGTTGTAGGTAATGTATGTTAACACGATAACGACCGAAATACTTTACTAATCGAGTATTTTTTTTTTCTTTTATGATACAGTACAACTACGAATAGAGCCCTATCACTTTTCACGATCTGATTCGATGTGGTTTAATTGTTATTAAATAAACAAAAAATAGTGAATATTTACGTTCGACGCGACACTAACACCAGTGCTATCCTTATTTCGTGAGAACTATTTCTATAGACCAATTTAGAAGTACTTCTTAAAATTAGCGCTAGATAGCGTATAAGACATGAAACCCACAGTATTTTTTTAAATTAGCGCTATCTATGTGATTTATTGAAAACTACTTAGTAAGACCAATACATTATTAGTTATTTAACAAATAATCAATTTTATTGTGAAAAATGAAGATTATGAGGCGTGAACTTTTGGATTTTCCAAAGTATTTTTTTCTTTTCTAAGCATACCTACAAAAAATGTGACATGATACCTTAAAACAAAGCTTACCTATATAGGTATTTTAATACGAGTAGGGGTTCAATATCCACCACTGAAGGAATGTAATATGGTTTCGGTGGCCCGCCAGTGGGGGAGGAGAGACGGCACACGGCGGGATTCTTTAGTGAGTGAGGGCCCCACACTACCCTGTTCGTTGCCCCGAACGACGGGGTGTGCGGTTAGGAATATTTTTTCCCGCCTTACAAAAAAAAAGGTTGAATACCTATAAGTTTAATATAAAATTATTCCAAAATACTTTTTCATCGCAGACTTCTGTGTTAATGATCAGGTAAGTAATAGTTTTATTGCGCACTTAATATTCCACTCCTAATGAATATTTATAGATGTATTAGCCCCCTTTCGCATCGATAGCGTATCAAATCGAGTAGATCGGTCCTTTTTGTGCAGTGTTAAGGATCAGTAACACGTGTTCACGCTCAACACCTAGTGCACCGTGACCGCAGCCGAACGAGGGGAACGAACAAAGGGACGCCAATTGTATTATAATGGCTACTTCTGTTACATTTGTGGATGTTTATTACCTTAAACTTCAAATTAGTTTACCTATATGTTATTAGAAGGGGCAAGTTAATGTTTAGTAGAAACTTAAACACCATCTTGAGCTTTAAGTTTTTTTATAATAGTAATTAAACATTATGCTACAATTAAGAATACTACAGTATTCTTCAAATTACAATTCGTGTTTCAATTATTTTTTTTAAATTAGACAATACAATGTAAGCTGCAGGTCTTAGGTCCAAAGATTTTTGTCTCGTTCTATAGTTAGGGCGGGTCGCTAGTTATTATGCTATATAATAGATAGCAAGTATAAAATAAAGTCGCTGACCGCGTGTTCGTGGCTTTTCTTACTTCTTCAAAACCACGCAATAGGTTTAGAAACATTTTTCTTTATTGTTTAGATTAGTCTTCGATAAATTACCTAAACTATTTTCAGGTAGAGAAAATCTGTTTTATAATCTAGTCGCAAAAAAATTAGTAAGGGTCGAAACCCAAAACTTATTTAATATGTGAACAAAGAATTGTTTTAAGTACGAACAGCCCAATGCAGTCATTTTACTCTATATATTATTGTCTTTAATCTAGGTAAGTACAGTGTAGCTATTTATTGATAGATATACCTTTATAGTATAGTACAACATTTCGCCAAAGGTTGTACTATACTATAAAGGTCGGGAAGCTTTCGAGCCGATTATGTGATTTATTCACCGCTTCCGTGTTTATATGGTGTTCTCCCAACTAACTAAAATATTGTATATATTTTGACAGAACAAGTGATTCAACCCTCATCCGTGGGGGTAAAATCTCGCCCATCTAATTTCATTTTAATGTTGTGCGTGAACAAATTATTGCACTGTCATATCGAATGAACTAAAATAGTTTAATGGGATAATATGTTGCATCTGGTTTAGGGGCTACTTTTTGTGCACGTTTACGTGATTCTTAATTAATTTTGGGTGAGCTAATTGCATTACACACGAATGGATTAGTAGAGATTACTAATGATTGTTTTTGTTATGAGATTTAATTAGGTTTATCCTATAACAAATTAAATTCGATATAACATTTAATAAATATATTGCATCGAACATAATTTGTTTGCAACTTATATTTATTTTAACATTTTTGATCTGTACTTTATAGCACTTACATGCTCAACTAATTTAAAGAACAAATTATTTGTGAATATGTGGAATAAGAGAACATTAGCGCGAGCGGGAATCGAGCCTGCGTCCCTTCCAACCCGGGGAAGTGCTCTAACCACTAAGCCATCGCGCTGACCAACGGTCATTCCCAATCTCTACATCACATTTGTCTTTACGATCCACGCCACCTATCGGATGTATTTACATGTATTAACAACATTTTTCACATATTTTATATTTCACAAATAATTTGTTCTTTATGTAATAAGTAAGTACTTTCTGATATTTACGCGAATGTTACACATTTTGATATAAAACTACGTTTACGGAATCTATTGCGTTTAATTGTTTTTCTACTATCCCGACGTTTCGAATACTTTACAGCATTCATTATCACAGGTGGACTTAGATGGTAGACGTCAAAGAACACATAGCTGACGTGAAGCACCGTCGCTATACAAAGTCTGCAATTTGTGAGCACACACAGGACCACACCTGCCAATACATTAGGTTTAAATAACCCCAAATCCTCGCAAAAGAACATCGATATCGCCCTAGAATGATGCGTGAGGCTATTGAAATTAGGAAACATCCCAATTTCAATAGAGAAGACGGCTGGGTCTTACCATCAAGCTGGAATCCTGTGATAGGCCTCACCAAACATAATACAAGAAGGCACACCAAAAGATTGCAAGACACAGTTAGCGCTTACTGTGTAGATAAAAGCCACAGTAGTGATTAGCTTTTGCTTTTTAAAAAATTAAATTATTAAAAATTAAATATAATTAGCTTCCTGTATTTCCGCATAATATTTAATTATCCATAACAGTTGTTACCTACTGAGTTTTCTGGCCGGATCTCTCTCAGACAGGCCGCGTTCCGATCCGGTGGTAGCCTTTTTTAGTCTTAGTTTCTGGTAAAATCAATATATTTAATAATATAAACTAATAATCTATATTGTCTTCTTACTGGTAGTTATTTTGTTACTAAAATTTTAATTGGTAGTTTGTGGTAGAATTTTTGAGCACTAAATAAAAAAAATTACAATTTAAAGAGGAGTATTACACTTACTTACTCATTTTAACATACTAGCTTAAAATCTCATACATTGTAAGCATAAAATTTAAAGTAGATATTTTAATTGTGTTTCTAAACGAATATTAGGTCCATCCATCCATCCATCAGCCTTTCAAAGTCCACTGCTAGACATAGGCGTCCCCAAGAGAACGCCACAACGAGCGGTCCCGTCATGGGGGTTAATGCCGTAATCGCCACGCTTGGCAGTTGGCGGGTTGGCGATCGCAGTGGATGTTATTAATACTCGAGGGAGTGCTGCTGCCCACTCCCACGGTATTCCCTCAGTCGGCTCTTACGACTCCCGTGGGTAGAGGGGTGGGACAATTCTAAAGCCGGCCCCACACGGCAAAGTCCACCCGTGATCATGAATGCTGTTAAAGTAATCGAAACATCGGGATAGTAGAAAATCAAGTAAACGCGATAGATTCCGTAAACGTAGTTTTATTTCAAAATTGTTCCTAATGTTTATTTTAAATTACTTTTATTTGTAAAGTAATTTAATACTTTGATTGTTTAACATTATCAAATCGCTTTATTCAAGTAATATTTTATAAAGCGGTATGTAATTGAGAAACTTTCCATTATTTATTCCATCTGTAAACTTTATGGTATACAGAACAAAGTTATTTATCGCAATAAAATAGAACGATGTGGTGCACTTCCAACTTGTTCAGTTCTGAAACAGGCTCGATGTTCAACAACCGCGCAACTAACTTTGTATCAATATTTTGAAGGAAATGCCTACTATTTTATTTTTCTCTTTATTTTTTTACCATAGTGTTATATTTTTTATTCACAAACCATTATTCTTCCGTTATTGGACATGGGTCTCTCTTAGAATGAGAGGAATAGGCTATAGTTCCACCACGCTAGCTAAGTGTGAGTTGGCAGTCTTCCCAAGCTGCATAGTTTTACAAGTTTCTTCGCTATGATATTTTACACATATATAATTTCGGAAACTTCGAAAAATGAGGAGGTGCGCGGTCTTTGGTCGTCTCACAGAACGTTGTAAAACCACGTGCTGGCACTGAAATTATCAGTTCACGACTGGTCTCTGAAATTATCAGTTCACTTAAGACAGTATGTTTTAAAATTTAGCCCAGAAAAGAGTCATTATATATGATACCTACTAATTTTTTTCCAGAAAAATGGACGATTCCTGTGGAATAGCAAATTTTGTATAGGCTAATGTAGATTGGTTGAATCATTGCTAGTACTCAGGGATCCTTCTCATTAACGGGCCTCGTGGCGTAGTCGGTAGTGTAACCGACTTCCGTGCACGAGGTCGTGGGTTTGATTCCCACTCAGGACAATTATTTATGTAATGAAAAAAGATATTTGTACTGCGTCTGAGTGTTTTCAATCTACTATATGATGTAGGAGTAGGATGTATTTACAAAAAAAGTAATATATATATATATATTATATCCGTAATCTAGTACCCATAGCACAAGCGTTAAGCTTAGTTTGGGACCAGAGGATGTTGTGTGAAATTTCCGTGAATATTTATTTTATTTATTTTCATTAATATTTTACTGTGACAACGTCTTCGCGCTCATAATAACTCCACCCTCCACAATAAAATTGTATATGAGATCCACATGTCTTACATTTCTTTTCTTTTTTTCTTCCATTCCAAAATTCATATTTATCCTCTCACTCTAGCCTTCTGTTACTCACTCTCTTTATATTCTACACACCTACATGTTTTAAACAAGCATCCCAAAGAGTAGAATAAATAAAAAAAGAACGCATCCTACACTAATATGCCGTACAATGATGTTTTTAAATTACTTGACCCAATTCTAAGGTGCACACGGACGAAGACGCGGGAAGAAAATGTTAAGCTAAATACATAATATTTGCCTAGTGACAGTGAAGTGTAAAATTAGAAGTACTTATAAACTTATAACTAAAGGTAGGGTTTTTGGCGGGAACATGAAAGAATCATGTCGTCGCTCTACATTATTTTCCAGAACTTGTGTTATTTCAAGTATTAATGTTTAAAAGTTGTGGTATTTTACTAATTCACTATTTGTATAGGTATGGGTATAAGTATTGACAAGTCGTTACCTATTTTTTCGTGTTGCCTCCAAAACACCATAGAAGAAAGTCACCACCACTTTACTGAGGCATGACTTTTGACTTGATTATGACTAATTTTACCTATATGACTTTAAGTTCAACTGTGGCTTGTTAGATGAATTGAGCTTACCTGAGAAGAAGAAATATACCGTAAAAAGTCATTGGCAAATACTCAAACTGAGGTGTATTATTGGTCCGAGAAGTAGCCATTATTAAAAAAAAAGGTATAGAGAAAATCTTATTCTTTCTCGAAACAAAATAATATTTCTACGGAACAAACTAAAACTATTCCATATTACTTGTACGGTGTTATGTATTGACAGGTGTCATGGTAATAATAAAACAATAGGTACCTAATGCGTGTTTGAGAAAACCCGTTGTCATCTCGACATTGTAGGACTTCTATTATACGAGATGTATGTCCGCATCCGAGTGGACCCTGCCACCTTCCACCCATTGAATAAAAACCTTAATATTTCTCATATTTATGTCTGTGCACTCGAAAATATTCCCTGAGGTCGGTACTCGTAGCGTTATAGCTTTACACGGATAAGTTCTCTGAGGCGGTTGCGGTAAGGAGCAATTTTGCGCGCAGGTGTGACGGAGCGTGGGACATTGCCCACCTGACGTGCCCCCTCAGCCTCTTCGCTGCCCTCCGCCCTCTCTGGCTCGTTAATGATGATGTGCTCAGCCAGCAGACTATTTCACTTCTGAATACATCTTTCTCACTTTTGATACTCTGTCCCTGTCTGGCTGCAGGGCCGGCTCGCCCCATCCTCTTCATTTATCGTTCGCCTGGTCGCATCCACCTAGTCAATTCTGCAAACGCGTATCTACTTTGTGTCGGAAATGTAATGGAACAAATGCGGCTAGAATTAACGTCGGAACGAATGTCGGAACGCGGGGTCGTTCTCTACTCAGATATTTTCCACACGATGATTTTGATGCGCAGCTATGGAGCAAAGAACATTTGTGCAAATTTATTATTTTCATCAACATATATATATTTACTAAAGGACAAATGAGTCAAAATGTATACGAGTATAATACTTATCAACATGTATTTTTGAGTCTCCATAAATATAAAATACAATCTATTTAAGCAATCAATGATTAGACACACGATATATTATCGAGACAAGAAACAGTCCTATTTGTATATAAGTATATAATACATATATATATATGTAAGTACATGTAAAAATTAGTTTTAGATTTATTCAGGAAAATTTGGTTCGGTTCTTCTTTTTCGATGCACAGGTTTTACCTAAAAGAGCAGAGAACTTTCTTTACTGCAAGGCCGAAAGCTAAATCTTTTAATTAAATTTCGTGTCGGCGGCCTATCTCAACCCTCACTGAGAATGTAATCACTAACCAGACAGGTGAAACAGGACCTAGGATCCTACCAAGGTAAACTACGTAGGTTCTTAGTGAGATCTTATATATCCATGAATATTGGTAATAGGCACATTATCACTCATATACCATAATTATTTAATGAAGTAGCTACAAGAATTATTTGCAGCTTTCACCCCAAATTAAGAATTCTCTAAAAACGAACCTCAATCTATATTTCAGTACCTACTTAATATTATAAATACGGAAGTGAGTTTGTTATGCTTTCACGCAGTAGCTACAGAACCACAATCACATATTAGATCTCTTATCCCGAAAAAATTTAAGGTTCTAATGAGATAGCTATTCTATATACAAATAATATGGCGTATTTATATTCTGAATCTAGTATTCAATAAATCTTAAAAATTACCCCACATTGAAATTTTTATCGATTCGATCTCGGACAAATCTATTTCGTAAAGCCTACAATGCAAAAAGCGGTTTGTTTAACATCTTGATCCGAGTTGATATTATCGGTGGAGCGGCACTTGCCTCTTGACGCCAACATTTAGCTAGTCATCCTTCTTCAATGAATCTCGCTGGCCTCTACTAGAAATGAAACATCTTATTAAGGGTGCTATACCTACTATAATATTTATTTCCTAATAAGATTTATTTTGCCAAGATGATCTTGACATAAATGATCGTACTTGAATTATTGTTTTCATTAATTTACTACGTTTGCGACGTATGATATTATTGTTAAGAAAGAATTCCCTATAAGTCTCTGCTTAGAGACCATTTCATTATAGTGTCCATAGTATCCGTACATGGCTAGAGGTAATGATAATTATTCGATTTTACAATATTCACAATTTTTTTTAAATTGTTGTAATACAATTTTAAAAACATTGAGAAGGGTACTATTTGTCACTTTACGAGCACCCCAAGAAGACCTTCCAAAAGAATCACCGCAGGATTATTGAAACGCAGGATTAAGTAGGTATGTATTTGTCCATTTGGATATATAGGAGAGCAACTGTGATTAAATAAATATAAACTACAAATAATCAGAAACTTAAAATATGTTTACAAAGTTAATAACTTAGTTAACACACTCGTTTAGTTACATAAGAGCGTCTTGGTTATTCCTGTTCAGTCAATAAACCTTTTGACCGCTCACCAATTCGGCTTCGTGAAGCTTTCATAGGGCAGGCAGGCGAGGGCCGGGATTATTGGGTCATTAATCACGCCCACCCACCAACCACCTTACGCCTTCGGGTACCTCTCTGAAGGACCAGGGCAAGGAGCAAGGTTCACCTATCGTTAAGCAATATCTCATCAAGTTCTTCTTTGTTTGAATAGTAAAATAACTTTATTTAATAACAGTTTGTTGTTTTTGAGCTGGCAAGTATCTGATTAGTTTTTAGTTGTTGTTATGTTCGGTAAGTACTCTGAGACCGCAAAGAATAAGGGTCGGTTAGAAAATTTTCAAAAGTACCTGACCTAGTCTTATGAAATAAAGAATAAAATAAAGAATATTTAATGCCACATAAAATAGTATATAAAACCTTTTTATTTATTTTTGATAATTGTATAAAAAACTGAAAATGTAAAATAATGGTCATTTTTTTAATTTAGTACCAAAAAATTCATATCAATGCTTCGCGTTTGTTTTAGTTTTGCAATAAATTTTCTTCCGAAAGCCGCACTGAGTTAGTGTTGATAGAAAATGGAACTCTAACTGCAGAAAGATATATCACTGTAATTCTGAATGACTACCTACGTTGGTCCATTTTTAGTGGACATGGGCAAGAATGCCGTTTTTATGCAAGACAATGCCCGCCCGCATACAGCTCAAATAATGTTTGCCTATTTCCAAGAAATCGGTATCACACACATTGATTGGCCAGCATGTAGCCCCGACTTAGAACCCATTGAGCATGCATGGGACGAAGTGGGACAACGTGTACGTCATCGGAATTCGCCGCCAATTACGCTACGTGAAATGAAAGAAGCTCTAATAGAGGAATGGCAGAATATTACGCAGCATCGTATCAAAAACCTAGTAGAAAGTATGCCAAATCGCATAACAGCAGTATTGCGAGCTCGTGGAGGCAACACAAAGTACTAAAATACGTGAAAACGACACATCTGTCACCCATCATTTTCGAAAATACTGGAATAACTACGCATTTTTATTTATTTTAAATTTATTGAAAATAAAAAGCTTGAATTATCTTTTTTATTTTCATTTAAGCACATTAAAATATTCTATAATTTAGTCTTTATTTCATAAGTTAGGTCAGGTATTTTTGAAAATATTGAAGTTTCTAACCGACCCTTTTTCTTTTGCGGTCCAGTGTAGTTGCTGCTGACAACTCTACTGATGATTTCGGCTTTTATATATGTCACCATTTTATAGACAGCAAAATATATATTAAACACAAAGTAAAATGTATAGTGCTAAGCATGTCAAATGCTAAAAAAAATATAAATAAAATATCTAAATATTTATAGGTTTTGCGTCATTATTAGGTAAAATCTTAATTGTAAAATTAAGTTTACCTGGTCGGTATAACGTATGAAAATACTTCCGACAGATGGCGCAGGCGTCACCCAAAGACGTTAAGTATGAAAGTGTTATCGAAATTAGCAGTCAGGAGCAATTGTCACGATGGCTGAATTGGCAAAGCATCTGGACGGTATCCAGGAGATGCAGGTTCAAATCCTGCTCGTGACTGTTATTTTCGATTTCACATTTTACACTTTGTGTTTAAAGTTCTAGAAGATTGAGGCGACAATCAAAAGTTATATATTACTACTATTTAGGATTTCGTCACGTTTTGGGGGACTTAGTCTTCAGAGTAAATCAAATCAACACAATATATACACTGAAATTTGTTATTAGTAGTATAAGTGTTCATTTTTAATTTAGCTGAAAATGAACAATAAGCAAATTGTGGCTATTTAAAAATACATCGAATTAAAATATATTACAAGTAATTGGCGTTATACCGACTGATGCCTCGCGGGTAATAAATAACAAATACGCACTTTTTGTAACAACTACCTTTTGGAAAAACATGTTTTGTTTGTTTTCAATTCGCCAAAGCGAGGGGCTTGTGATGTTCGGAGTTAAATCTCCCTTTTAAACGCAACAAATGTGATTCACTGAACGCCTTTTATACGAGCTCAAGCGTCGCGGACTTAACTTCTTTTGAGTTTACTATCTGTTTAACTTAAATGGTATGGATTCTTTTGATAGAAATTATTTAAGAGCCTATGTGCTTGTTATATTGTGTGGTATTTATTAATACTTCGCTTTACTATTGATACTGTGATATTGTTTAACAAGTATTCATAGCCAATCATAGAAACTGTTTCAACTGGATAATAGTTTTATTATATAATTTAGGTCTAGGTATTATGTAGTAACGGACTAAAATTAAAAAATAACATGAATCCGTTGTCCGTTACCTATATGTATGTATGAATGTCCACCTTGATGGGCTGGGTCTAGATAGAGTACAGATACTTTTTACAATTAATAAATTATGAGTGGTTTAGATACCGGCCTTTTTGATGTGAAACATCTAATGCGGAGTGAAGGTAAAATCGGCTGTTAGCGTGGCGACGCTTTTATTTTACTTGTCCCGTTCAAATCTTACAAGTTAAATTTGACACACTTCCCGGTTTCCGATTCTACTACCCACCTTTTTGCCACCGATTGGTCTACCGGGTACATTTCCAAACTCCGGTTATATTCCTTCGGTGGTGTTTAGATGCAGACCTCTCGTCCGAGTGTTGTGGGTTCGATTCCCACACAGGAAAACTCTTTGTGTGATCCACAAATAGTTTTTCTGAGTCTGGGTGTACTTTGTGTCCGTGAATTGTATGTTTGTAAAGTCCCCCGCGATACAAGAATTATTCCTTATTACGGGGTGTTCTTTATTAAAAAAAAAATATTATAACCGAACTATAGACCGGGGTTATACTCTACTCTTTATTTTATTAAATGTTTGAACAGCTGTCCAAATAACCTACTTTATTATTTACAAAAATTCAGGTCGAATATATACCTACTTAATATATATTATGTTGATATACCTGCATGATACTGCAGGTATAACACCTACCGGCGTGGACCACCGAAGGAATGTAATATAGTTCCAGAGGCCCGCCAACAAAGGCGGAGAGATGGCACACGGCGGGTTTCTTTAGTGGGCGCAGGCCCCACACTACCCTGGTCGTTACCCCGAATGACGGGATGTGCGGTTAGGAACATTTTTTCCCGCGTTAAAAAAGAAAAAAAAAGGTATAACACCTACTCTATTTAGTTATAGCTCAATGGCAGACCTCTGGACCGATGTTCATTTTCTTTATGACCCACAAGACGCGGTTTCAATCCCCTCTTCTAGCTATCATTTTTCTATTTCACATCTTCATACTTTGTGTTTTAATAAACTTCTTTATTTTAAATAATGTTGTGTTTTATTAGGTAACCAGAAATTAATAGGACAGTGAAGTCATCGGTATAATTTCACATCTCACCTTCATCTAATCCAAATCTCGTTTATCCGAGTCATGTTGTAAACTGAACCTGCTGGCTTGGACGACCCCTAAATAATAAACGGTTACCAGTTGTACCTATATAATGTACCTTACAGATAAGAGACAAAGTCTATATTTAAATAACAAGGACAGTCGATGACGTCGGAAAAAAAGCACGTGTTCTATTTGGGATTACATTTGTCCCATAAACAAAAGTATAATATTGGATCTTTTTACGTACATTTTCAATATCCATGTGTATGCAGCAATACAGCTATATATGCTTATGTAAGCATATTTGTAAGTACACAATGTTTTACACAACATGGGAACCATATGAATGTTAATTAAGCAAAATTATTAATAATAGTATGTTTTAATTAGGTACACACAAAAATTCACTGACAGCTGAGCTGTGATCATTCTTAAATCCTGTGAGAGTATGGTGAACAGTGAGCAATGATGGTTACTAGTTACTACTTACCATCAGATGGGCCGTGGCTGCTCTGCTACCACCATAAGCAATAAAAAACATTAAACAAAACGTGTGTGAGTTTACAAGCGATAGAAGTGAAACTTTGCATTCTGGTTAACTATCTATCTATAACAGAATGAGATGAATACACTAGGAGGTAAAAAACAGAGCGATCGCGAGATTTGTATATAGATCTCATATAGTATTTTCAACATTTTATACTTTCTGTGACAAGACGTCGAAATTCGGCAATATTTTAATAGCTTTTTTAAAGTTATTTTACATTTTTGTATAGAGAGCCTTCTGATTTCTCATGCCATCGTGTAGGGCTCGCCAAGACCTGCACGCCGATTCCCCACTTGGGGGGTTTCTAAGGAATCCATACCCTGTTTTTCTATATTTTATCCCGTTACACTTTTTCGTTTCATAAAATCCAATTCGCAACGTCCCGAAAGAAGTTTCACTTCAAGATTGTTGTATTTATACGAAAAGTTTAACTAAATAGGTAGTTCTAATTCCATTATTAAAACAACCCCTACATAAAATCATTAAAATTTAACTCTAAAGTCGTCAATTGCAGTAGTGCTTTTAAATGTCAACGCTTATTTGTTAAGCCGTAGACACATCGTAGAAGCATCGTAGCTCGCAAAGAGGTGTTGCTCTCGCGGGAACGTCAGCGTATGCGCTGACATGTGCGGACACAATAGCCGCATTCTCATGGACTCTGTCTCGGTAAGCTGATTGCATGACGTCATCTCTACAAAGGCCACATGCACATTGAATGAGTATTTTAATACACGATTTTTTGTTAAGCCTCAAGCAAGTGTTTATATCCAGCTTTATATATATCTACTGATCATTTATCAAATGCAACGAAGAAATGAAAACTGAACATGATCATTTTAAAAATAGAGTAGTAGAGTGGGTGGTAGGTAATATATTCAAATTGTAACAAACCCATTTATTATTAGTATGTTTTGTTTGTCTGTTTATGTTTATTAGGTAAGAATTTTGATAAAACAGTTATTAAAACTAAGGACTGCAACTACCTACCTACCTAAGACAGTGGTAACGAGTTCAAGGTACAGACCTCTGACTTTTTGAGATTTTTTGAAATCAGTTGTGTATTTGTTTACAATTTATCACTGCTTGGTGCAGGAAAACAACGTGAGGGTACATGCCAAAGACATTTTCTTTACGGCTTGTGAAGGTTCAATCTATGCCCTCGCACTGGGTTTACGGACTATGGCCTTAATCTCTCTCACTATGAGAACCTGTGCCTAATAGTAAGACAGAAAAGGTTTAAGAAAAAAGGGTTTTGGAAGAGATTTAAAATTTGGCTTTTACCCGCGGCTCCACCGCAGATAAAAGCTAGTTTTGTAGTTATATTTCAGGTTCCCAATATAGTTGCGGGATAAAATGTAGGTACACCAGTTTTTAAGTCTAATCCAGAGCTGTCAAACAAAAATGTTTAATCAATATCATCATCTACCAGTTTTTGCATGGAATGCAATCAAACCAACAGATAAACAGACAAGAATTCTAAAAAAAGTTTTGTGTTTAGACACGCCTTAACAGCCTAATACCGTTACTTTTTTTTACATGCATACATACATGGCTCTGTTACAATTTTATAACAGTACTAGCCTTTGCCAGGGGCTTCGCCGCAGCCAAAAGCTAGTTTTTTGGTTATATCTCAGGTTCCCGATATAGTAGCGGGATAAAATGTCTACCAGTTTTTAAGTCAAATCAAGGCCTTTCAAATAAAAAAGGTGCATCAAAATCCATCCAGTAGTTCTTTTAAATAAATTCTACAAAAAATTCTAGTTTAAATAATTTTCTAGTTTTTCGATTATATCTCAGGTTCCCGATATAGTAGCAGGATAAAATGTATACCAGTTTTTAAGACTAATCAAGACCTTTCAAATAAAAAAAGTTGCATCAAAATCCGTTTTGTAGTTTTTGTATGATGCGCGAACAAACAAACAGACAAACAGACAAAAATTCTAAAAAACATTGTTTTGTGTTTAGACACGCCTATATAGCCTATTACAGTCATTTTTTCTCAAATATCTTGAATGTACAGACAGCTCTGTTACAGTTTTATAATAGTATAGACATAGAGATAAGAAAACAGACTTCGCCCCGCGGATGATGTCGCTATTCTCTAAAGACTAGCTTCTGTGTTATCGTTGCTCACCAAATTTCATTTAAACCGGCTGAACTGTGGTCAGCTAAATAAATAACAATAAAGATGAGAAAATCATATGGAATTTCTAGAATCAGTTAGTTAGTAGCTATGCAGACCTTTAGACAATATCTTCAATGTAGATAAATTAACCCATTGTTTGAAATCGCCAGCGTGATCTCGGCTTTCTATTCGCATTAGTATAGAGGAAGCAACGACCGATCCCGGCTTATTGAGGGTTCGGTCGTTGGATCGCTAGCAAATAAGCGGTTCACGGTTCTATAATCCCTCATGTAGAACAACAGAACTTACTATGAAACAAAAGCACGCTGTTATATACAATTTTAGATGACTGTAATAAAGTAAAAACGAATAATTAAACATTTATTATTTAAATTTGATTTTAATCGTGAACATTATTATTGCAGATCATTGCAATATTTTTTTATTTTAAATGTATAAATCTTGGGCGGAAATGATAATAAGGAGACGATAAGAAAGATAACTTAACTGCCTCGGTGGTGTAGCGGTAGTGTACGCGACTGCTAATCATGAGGTCTCGGGTTTGATCCCCGAGTCGGGCAAAATGTTATTGAGCTTTTTCCTAAAAAGAAAAATTCTCAGTAGCAGCCTGAAGTTTGGAAATGTGCCCGGTAGACGTTAATAGGCTCGCCCCCAATTACGTGGGACTTATACTTAGCTGGCAAGTCGTGGGTGTGCAATACACCTCTGCCTACCCCTTCGGGGAATATAGGCGTGATGCTATGTATAAGAAAGATAAGTATGCAAGTGTCTATATCTGAAAATTAGTAGCTACACTGCAAGTATCTACTAGTTAGCAATCTTACAATATTTATCAAAATTGGATAGGTATCAATAAAAAAATGATGACTCTTTTGAATTAGATCATGGCAACCTATCTATCTCATTGAAGATTAGGTATGTAATACGTACCACTGAAGGAATGTAATATGGTTCCGGTGGCCCGTCAACAAAGGCGGAGAGAAGGCACATGGCGGGTTTCTTTAGTGGGTGAGGGCCCCACACTACCCTGATCGTTGCCCCGAACGATGGGGTGTGCGGTTAGGAACATTTTTTCCCGCCTTAACAAAAAAAAGGTATATAATACGTGAGAGATATTAGCTATTGTTAACCAGAGACATCAGTATCTAATATTTTGTAAAGCCTAGGTTTTTTTAGGTTTTCTTTACCAATAAATTAAGCTTCAAATTCTGTTAAAACATTTCAATGTTTTTACAATTCAGTTTTGCTCACAGCGGTACAGCATGAGCGAGGTCCTCGCAAACCGAAGCTACAAGCCGGGGCAATGGGTACTCTAGCACCATCTCAATTGACGCACGCCCACAAACCTCACCCACTTAAACTGTCTCCGCCATCGCCGTATGCATCTTTGCCACAACCGTTCAATTTTCAGGTAAGTAAATGATTATATAAATTAATATATTAAGCTTGAGTTTGCAGTTTTTTTTTCTAATGATGGCAGACGAGCCACGGCCCGCCTGATGGTAAGTGGTAACCGTCGCTCATGGACTCAATTATACCAAGAGTATTATCAAGCCGCTGCGCACCATTTCATTTCGCTGACATGAATTGAAAGAATAAACGGCTATCTTCTGCTACAACCAAAACACACTGAAGTGCTTCATGACCGGTCACACAGGAGATGGTGGTACCGACGCGTTCGGGCCCGATAGCAAGTGAGTACACTCAGCCCTACCACCAGTAATGCAATGGGTGATAATTGTTTACTTCCCTTAGTCGCCTTGTACGACACCCGCGGGAAAGAATGATGGTGACACTTGTATTCTTAGTCCGTCACCACATGGACAAAACGAGAGTTTATGTACTATGATGATCTCCAGACCTATTCCAGCTGCGGCGGCCGGACTCAACCAGCACTAGCCTACTATGCAGGAGATATTATAGCGCAGGAGTTTGTGTGCTCGAGTACAAGTACAGTGGAAGTTCAAGTGTGAGTGTGTGTAATCTCTGTTCCCTCACTCTTTTAGTCATATGCGACGGCATTTCCATACGACCGGAGAGAGATCAAGCGCAGCCCCAATGGCTTTACGGGCTTATTGAGGCACGGGTGTGAACACAACGACTTCTTAATTCCGAGCTGTTAGCTGTATTGAAGGATACACTTAATAACGTTTTGCTTCCCAACCCACAATTCGGATCCAAGACCATGAGGTCTGCCAGCTGATCGTGTGATCAGCAGTCGCATAAACTACTGCTATACCACTAAGACTATAGGGGCTTTATAAATATTATTGCTATTAACTCATCTTTGTGAATTGCTTCGCGAAGTTAATTCGTAATTCGTTAGCTAATTATTTTTACTTAAACTTTGCAAGAGTCAAAATAAAAATATGCTATTTCATATTTATGAAAGTGACATAATAATAATATAATCCGTCAAATGTGGCATCAACACATAGTCAAAATTAATAATAATATCATCGACTGGTATCATCCCAAAATCAATACATACGTCTCTCAAAGAATTTGGAATACATAAACAGATATGCATCCCACTGCAAAAATCCTTTATTATTGAAACTTGCTCTATCGTTCGGCTATTTCTCACATCTACCATACAAACACCTACAATAGTTACTCATGAACCAACCCACTTGACGTAAAGTCCGTGATAGGTTCGCACTAATCAAATCAGGCCAGTCCTGGATTAGCCCATAAGCTATTTAAACAATTGCTTAGGGCATCCCGTCTAGGGGGGCACGAGAGACGACCGAGAAAAAAACGAGTACACGAAAGTTACGCCGAATCTTAGGACAACTTATGAATTCATGGTATGCCGACCCCATCTAGCATGGGATAAGGCCAGGAGGAACAACACATACATATTCTACATACGATAGGTTTTTTTTTTAAATTAATAAACTTAATATAATAACTTTGTAGTTCACTTATGGATAGGGGGGCCCACAGGGGAAGATTGCTTAGGGCATCGGCACTGACTCAGGCTGAGATAACAATAACTTTGTAAACCATAATAATAATAGTATGACAAGTACATCCGCAGCCTCTTTACCGTAGTTGTAAGCACCATAAATGTTTGATCTTGTAGTACCTATTTACGTTTTAATGAAAAAGCTCAGCCCAATATGAGGAAGGCTTTGTGGTGTACGCGCAAAGATACTATGATTTTCAGTTTAATTTTATAATCAAAACGGTGACACACATTTAAAATATTTTGATAGTTATCATTTCTAAGTAACTCTTAATCTTTAAATTTACTATATTAATCAGTTCAGCATAACCGGTTTGAGTGAGCCCGCTCCACTCAGCACGGCATCATCGGCTGGTTCCAGTGGAGCTGGCGGAGCTGGTGCATCGAGCCCTTTACCACTTGTACCTGAGCCCTTTCTGGCACCACCTCCTCCTGGTCTATTACACATTCTGATGTCCACGGATAAATGTCAGGTTGGAACTAGTTACTTTGTTAGAAAATCTATGCAAAGTGTGAAAGTAATCTTGTGATGTAAATAAATAGACTTAAATCTCACCAGCCTCAATTGGAATTATGAACCTTATTGCCGAGTTATGTTCTTATTTTTTTGCAAAACTCATTACTGCATTCAGTGTATAAGAGCCCAATGCGGGAAGAATCTGTCAGGCATCCAGTTTTCCTACGATATTTGCGTTTAAAAGTCAGAAGTATGTGCCATGCTTGGTCTTGGACTGGCTGTCGTGCTCGATATCACTCTGTCTTTGCATTTCTTGGTTACTACTAGGCTATCTCTTTAGCCCTGTATTTATAATAAAAAAAAAGTTTCGTCTATATTGTGCACCTTTTTTTGGTTAAGGTAGGAAAAAAATGTATCTAACTGCACACCCCGTAGTTCGCAGCAACGAACAGGGTAGTGTGGGACCCTCACCCACTAAATAAATCCGCCGTGTGCCGTCTCTCCGCCTGTATTGGCAGATCACTGAAACTGTGTGACATTGCTTCAGTGGCACCTGGCCTAAAAAATCATAATATCATTGATAATTAATAGTATTAATTGACATTCGTAAACATGCTTTAATCAAATTTCTTATTCACAGGAACTGATGTGGAGTGCAAAACAACTACAACTACAGGGCGATCCAACACTCTTACGACCACCACCTGGTGCATTCGGGACCCCACTGGCACCCACATGGGAGTTACTACAAGTGAGGAATTACTTTTCTAAGGTTTTAAATCAAAATGTAGGTACTCTGCGGAATTAAACTAATCTAGACACGCGGTAGCGTGTCAAGCCAAGATCAAGCTAAAGAATTGGCGAGCAGTACCGTGTGTAATATTACACGAACCATTTGGAGCCACTTTTCACCCCCTCATAGCTCAAAAATTATTTCACATAAACTTGTCAAATTTGGCTCATATATTAAGACTTGCGAGATACATATGTGCTTCAAATGTCATAAATACACCTCAAAGGGTTATTTAGATCTTAACGTCCAAAAATCGTCATTTTTATCACTGACTGTCCTATAGATCAAAACTCTGACCAAGAAAGTTCAAATTTGGTTTCCAGTTAGGTAATTGGGTAAATACAAAGGAATAAATCAGAAACTAGTAAATTTATATCATTTTATTATAATTTTTCAATTAATTGTTTCTATTTGTAACACTTATTTTAGTGCCTGTAATAATGTATGTAAGAATCAGTAAGAACTTAAATGTGCCTGTGATGCTTACATCTTATCACTGACATTGATTCTTAGAAACAACCGATCTTTATGAGGAAGTCAAGGTTTTTACATATTCAAAGATACAAGAAAATATAGAAAATAACAAAAAACAGACAATTATACCCCTTTATGGGAATAATTGTCTGTATTAGGTATATATAATTGTATTTATTTTAAATTATATTTTAAGTTATTACGTAATATTTTATGTTGTTATAAATACATTTCAGGACTGACTATTAAACTTGGCACTTATTTAGATCTCACTTCTTTTGTCGTTGAAGTCAACAACCAAGGCATATATCATTTATTATTGAACTTGGCTCTCATTTCACATTTATGTTTTTGATGTGATAGATATAATAAAAATATATTAACTATTGTCTCTGATTTATTTTTATAGAGGCCACTGTAATATCAAGAGCAATTTTGATATTATTTTGACGAGTATCTACTACAACTATGTAGGAAATTGAGATAGATAGGTGCTTCGGTTCCGATACTTATAGCGGGAAATCTACAGAGCTTCTCTAAACTTGGTGTCTTTCGATCCTCTGGTTATCATGAAATCGGTTGCAGTAGAATAATTAGAAGAACTAGATTTATTCGTACCATCCCATAACTTATCAATGGAACCTCTTAGCCTGGGTTACATTGAAACATCTAGGTACCTATAGGCCTGTACAGATGGCGGAGTGGTTTAGATACCGGCCTCCCACCCGAGTGTGTGGGTTCGATTCCCACACAGGACTTTTTGTGTGATCCACAAATGATTCTTCTGAGTCTGGGTGTACTCTGTGTCCGTGAAATTCTATGATTGTAAAGTCCCCACGATACAGGGATTATTCATTAGTGCAGTGTTGTCATAAAAAAAGTAAACATATTACCGAGACTCTATTCTTATATATGAAAAAGTTTTGTGTAGATAATAATTACATTTAAAATACCTAAATGTAACCTCGTAGGTATTTCGGATATATTTATAATCGTAAAATTGTCTTAAAGGGGTGTTGACATTAACATCTGGTAGGTGGCTTTTTGACAAGGGGCGGGCGTAGGCCTACGATTGGGCGGCCGCGGGTGACTTTTTGCCTTTAAATTGACTTCCCCGCCCATTGGCTTTATTCCGATACGCTACTGGTACTATCGTGAAAACATGAACGACTTACAGCTATGTGTTTTGTAGACGTCGTAAAGAAACTACATAGCTGGATAGGTAGATACTCCATTTAATTTATATAAGTAATTACACATTAGGTTGCTTGTTAATTATGTACCTATCTATGTTATTTGTGTAATCTATAGTCATATATAAAAATATATACCTACCTATTTCCCTTGGTGACGCCCAAACATGAGAACCACTTCACCGACCGATTTCATTCATCTTTTTGTTATGTTTTCTAAAACTGTGTAGAAGGTTCTTACGGAAAGAAAAATGTATAAAAACGCGGAGAAAATTTCGTAAAATTTAACGACTATTTTAAACTTTGCGTGTTTGACAGTTCGCAGGTACAATGGGTAATTGAATATTCATAACTAAGACAACGTCTGTGGGGTTAGCTATTATAGTCTTATAATATTTTAAAGTTTTAAATATACCGACCGTATCTACTACTAAACCATCACTACACTACCTACGTTTGTATACCTAGGTATGTAGGCTGAAACTAGTATCATGTACCTATACGTTTTTTATACGAGAGACCAATAAGCATAATTTATGGGGCTGATAGTAAGCCGTTACCGTAGCCTGTAGATGCTAACAACACCATTAGCATCTTCGTAGAAATGATAAAAGATGAAAAGGAAGTATACCTAAGGATGATAGGAAAGAAATGAGGTACCCTGGTGGATAATGGAAGGAGATGAGAAGCAACGCAAGACCCAGGATTAGAACCTGGTAATTCACTGTTAACGAGTTATTCTCTAGTAGTGGTGCTAGTCTAGTATTTACACTGAATCTACCAACGGGGTAGTTAAAAGGGATATTCCTTTTAGTTAATAGAAACAAAGTCACTGTCCATTTTAACTCCCTTACTTTTTAAGCACTTGACATGATTACAGTATCAAAGAAATATATAATATATGGAAGTTTTCACGGTACTAGCCCCAGGAGTCTGGGCTATGCGTTGATATGTCAGTCAGTCAGTTCATTATTCTTTAATATAGGTTTGAAATGTACCTACAACCTTCCTATATACGAGTACCTACATATTTGAAATGAGCTAATTAAACCTTTACATTTGAAACCCAACAGAGCACCTTTCAACAAATAAAAAGTAAAGATTAAAAACTGTAACCTGACTATAAAAATAAAAAATATCTAAAATGTACGAAACAAGAAAATTGTTTAGGCAGAAATCAAGAAATGCCCGGATACAAAAATTGGCAGGCGGGTTGGCGATCGCAGTGGCTGTTGTTAATACTCGAAGGAGTGCTGCTGCCCACTTCCCCAATATTCCCTCAGTCGGCTCTTACGACTCCCATGGGTAGAGAGGGGTGGGACAATTCTAAAGCTAGCCCCACACGGCACAAAATGTACATATGATCTACGCCGTAGTCAGATAAAAATATTAGTCCGCGATTCGCCTATCCTACGTTTTACCTCAATAATTATTAGGTAACCTAATTTTATCACGACGTTGTAAGTATATTTTAAGAAAATACCTACCTATAAGTATTTTTTGCTCTTTATCAGGAAACAAGCGCTCGTCTACTGTTCATGGCGGTCCGCTGGGTCAGATGTTTAGCACCGTTTCAAGCATTGGCACCTTCCGACCAAGTGGTACTTCTACGTGCTGCTTGGAAGGACCTATTCCTACTGCATTTGGCTCAATGGTCTGCGCCTTGGGATCTAGCTCCTTTGTTAGCTGCCCCGACTGCCAGGGCCAGATTACCACCTGATCCCTTAGCTGATCTGGAACTCAATACTTTACAGGTGATATTATACTTTTAAATACTTAGTTAGTACCTGGATGACCGAGCTATGCTCGGTATTTTATTTTAATTTTTTGGTAAATCGTGTTTTTTGAAAATTATATTTAGATACCTACGAATTACATACTAGGGAAATATGAATAATATTTTTCGTCTTACCGACATAATAAAAGAAATAATAGATAAAACTGGTTGGTGGTTATTTTTTCATTGCCTGAAAACACAAAAAATACGTTTTCTAAAAATTAAACCTAGCTAGATCGATTTATCGCCCCCGAAACCCGCTGTTTTTAAAGTTTACCGAAATTGAATTCTTTCTTTCGTTTTTTCAGGTTTTAGGGCATTTTTTCGATATTTTCCTTTGAAAAAGAAAGCCCTGCTTATATGTATATATATATATATAAATATGTGATTTATTTACCATCTCCCTAAGACTGGTAGTTAACTATAACTACCTACACATTTTTCTTGCTGTTCTTGTAGTCACTTTGTCTAGTTGTAGAGCCTTGCCCAGTATGAATGGGCCAGCTCGATCGGGGAAGTACAACCGTCTCACAGAAGTTCGGTGTGAAACAACGGTAGGTACCTACTCCTACTGTTGTATTTCGTATGGTGAGTGAGAGCGCCGGATATCCAAATCCCCTCCCTATCGTCTTTATTGTCCTTCCTATCCTCTCTTTAGTATCCGTCCTATCCTCTCCTTATAATCCTTCCTCTCCATGTTCCGTGGTGGTCCTCTGGTGTTACTGGCGTCTATAGGCTACGGTAACCGCTTACCATCAGGTGGGCCGTATGCTTGTTTGCCACCCACGTAGTGGAAAAAGAAAAGTCTAGGTAATAAATAAAACCACTTCACCATTAGTCCATTATTACCTAACCGTTCACCTAAAGACGTTAAGTATGATGTGTTATCGAAATTAGCAGTCAGGAGTAACTGTCAGGACGGCTGAATTGGTAAAGCATCTGGATGGTATCCAGGAGATGCAGGTTCAAATCCTGCTCCTGACTGTTATTTTCGGTTTCACATTTTTGACTTTGTGTTTAATGTATAGTACTAAGCATGTCAAATGCTAAAAATATATATAAAAATATCTAAACGTTTGACTATTAATTAGCCTACCTACCGTTCAGTGTGCAGCGAGATGCTCCATTCATCAGTTTCATCTACCTATATACTCGTGTAGGTCAATGATTTCCCAATAATAGCATGGAAAGTCGCGGCAGTCCAAAGCTTAGATAGCTGATTAATGAACCTAATATCGTTTGTCAAGTAGGTATCTTTAATTAATAATCTGGCTGCACCTTTCGCTCTACTCTAAAGCCGACAGCTTTGTTGTGGAGATATACCTATCTATATAATAACTATAGGTAATGCAAATTATTCAAGCCCGTAGTGCCGGGCTTTTACGCCACGGGCGTAAGTTAGTTATATTTATTATTCATATAACTCTATTGGTTTACGCGGTACATGTATTTGTAAGTAAAGTTCCCAATCGCCATGATTATTTCCCGCCATCGAAGACAATCATCGCCATGGTTCATTCAATTTAGGTATATAAAACCATAATAAAGTATAGGTACACCTAAAACCTAGTCCTAAACCTTCCTCATGAATCACTCAATATGTAAGTAAGTATCTATAGATTTTCGTTATTTATTTTCAGGAGATACTCTGTCGGTTTCGTCAAATAGCGCCTGATGGAAGCGAATGTGGTTGCATGAAAGCGATTGTACTTTTCTCACCGGGTTAGTATTTTTTACTAGGTACATACAAAACTATTCTAAGTATTTATCTTAGAACAAAAGAGTAAATATATATCTAATGCCGTAAATTTATTGTTTTTTTTATTGCGTGTTGTGGCAGACGAGCCACGGTCCATCTGGTAGTAAATGGTAACCGTTGCCCATGGACTCGACTATACCGAGAGTATTGTCAAGCCGCTGCTCACCAATTCATTTCACAGATATGAAACGAAATATAAACGGCTATCTCCTGCTACAGCCAAAACGCAACGATGTGCTTCATTGCCGGTCACACGGGAGATGGTGGTACCAACCCGCTCGGGCCTATACCAAGTGAGTACTCCCACTTGGTACCCAGCCCTACCAACAGTCAGATCAAGATTTCTTGTTCGATTAAAATTCCATTTTAGGGTACCTAACTTGTAAATGTTTTTAATTAGACTTAATTTCTAATATATATACCTACGAATTAAGCAGTTATAAATCGATATACCTACAGATACCCCAGGATTGAGCGAGACACAACCAGTAGAAATGTTACAAGATCAAGCACAATGCATTCTCGCAGATTATGTTCGCACCAGATATACTAGGCAGCCTACCAGGTAAAAAAATACTTAATCCTTGGCTAATCAAATCATAGATAACATTAGATAACAGTTACTTTGCAATCTGCATACAAACTCAACATTTTTTTTATTGGTATAAACCATGGGTCGGCAACCTTTTGGCTGTCAGGGGCCACAGGCTATATAAAGGAAAGCGGATCGCATTTCTCATATTATTTAAAATTTAAAGACATTTTATTTTTATTTTATTAAGAGCAATGACGAAAAATAAAAACAAACAAATTAAAAAAAAATTGCAAATTTAATTTTTGCTCGGTATCATAATGGCATTTCACGTTATACTCTTTTTGTATAACAAAAAACCCTTTTTTTGGCATATTAAACGGTTTCCCATTACAATTAAGTACTTACCATAATTATGTATTTATGTTATAATTAAATACCTACTTATTATTAATATTTACTAAGTATTTTATATTAATTTTATACTGAGAAATCACATGACATGACATTTAGACAGCCAAATACACAGCAATAAGTTCTCCTGCGATTATCACACATTTTTTATTTATTTAGCGGTGCCGAAAAAGCCGTGACGCGCGAACATTGTGCGGCGTTAGCCCCACAGACTACTTTTATATATTAAACACAAAGTGAAAGTGCGACACCCAAAGACGTTAAGTATGATGTGTTATCGAAATTAGCAGTCAGGAGCAATTGTCAGGATGGCTGAATTGGTAAAGCATCTGGACGGTATCCAGAAGATGCAGGTTCAAATCCTGCTCCTGACTGTTATTTTCGATTTCACATTTTTCACTTTGTGTTTAATGTATAGTGCTAAGCATGTCAAATGCTAAAAATATATATAAAAATATCTAAATGCTTTTATATATCTGAAAGTTAGCCCCGACTGGCGTCTGAGAAACGGGTTGAGATTTTGTTAGTGTGCATACGATACTATGGCGCACACATACAAGCCGCGCGCGATGCGTTTGTATGAAGATAACCTACTTCCCACTCTTTCTACTATGACAAGAGAATAGCTCGCGGGCCGCAGGTTGCCAACCGTTGGTATAGACAATTGTGGGTTGTGGTAGTCTCTACCTAGTCTTTTTCCACTATCTATCCATACGTCCAAAGCAACGCACGAGTTATGCCCCCGGTGTTGCTTGCGTCTATAGATTACAGTAACTACTTACCTACCATCAGGGAGGCCGTTGTGTTTGCCACACTCTTAATATAATAAAAAAAAAATTAAAGTTAAGAACTACCTCAGACTGTCAGTGTGACTAAAATGCGATGATCCATAGCCCATTAATTATATGACCGGTGTATCCAATGTTAATTACTGCTTTGCGGTAGAAGACAATTTCAAGAAACTGAAAATATAATCAGATGTTTTTTACAGATTTGGACGCCTGCTCCTTTTACTGCCGTCGCTACGTGCAGTCCGCTCTCGTTCAGTCGAACTTTTATTATTCCGTGACACCGTAGGCGATGTATCTGTGGCGACGCTCTTGCACGACATGTACCGAATGCAGCCAGCACCCACACCGGCATTTCATCCACCTTTAGCGCCTACAAGTACACACAGCACAGACCAATGTTCATCACCGTAGATTTTACTTAAAACTATCATTACTGGTACCTATCTGATAAAACTACTAGATATATCTTCTTAAAAATAGTTTATCGCATCACGAATGATAATATTAAAGATTCGTTATCATAAATAATCCTTTAAAAATCAACTCAGATAATAATTATCTATAAATTAAGTTACAAATAGGTACCTATTGAATATATGTAATATCTACGTAGGTATGTACCTAATTTAACTATATAATACCCATCTATCGTGACTAGTCCAAAATACATTGTCAGTACAATTATGGATCACACAAATATTCACCTTCGTGGGAATCGAACCCTAAACACATGGTATAGGAAATCACTATCTTAGCCACTACTCTTAAATGTGCAAACAATAAGACAACTATACTACCTATCAGCTATAGTTGTAAACTTGGAGTCACGGCACCTCGATTCGCCTTTTTCATGATGTGTATCAATCCTCTATGTAAGATGACAAATTTTCATTGCATATATGGGCAAATTTGTTATTTTGTTTGCGTGGCAGAAGAGCCACGGCATGGGCCTGATGATAAGTGTCCTAATATACTGTTAGGCAGAGTTTTACAAGTCAAATTATGCATTTAAATATGCATGTAAGTAGGTGTAACTGGTTAGAGGACTGGAAACATTTGTGTAGTGCCTACCTACTTGTTTTCTATCTTAAATAAATGTGTATTTAAGAAAGACACCTGCTGCCGCAATTACCTAGTCATCATTACTAGTCCTATTGTATAAACTTGTAAATGACATGAAATTTTAATTTATTTAGCCATATAATTATACTATAAATTACAAAAAAAATATACGAGATGTAAAGAAATTTTAGTACCTATATATATTTTTATTTGACCATACACTTATTATATGTAAGTTCATTTTAAAAAAGCCGATTATGTATTAAAATAAATATATTAAAACAAAATTATAGTATAAATATTCGTTTTATTTTCGTTAAATGCATTACCATTGTCACAAAAAATGTTTTAGTGTCAGCAAAACCAATTTTATACATTTACAATTATATTTGTATCGCCGTGATTTTTTTCTACCCATTAATGTTCAGTATTGGGCACGAGTCTCCTATCAGCTAGAGGATAAATTAATGAATTAATCAATGAAATTAACTTTTCCAATAGATTGTATAGCTTCTACACTAGACAAGTCTTCGTAGTCATCATCAGAGGGCTTGACGTCTTGTGGTGTGGTCTCATCTTTATTTACTTTTGCTTGAGGGAACTCCAATTTGCTCCAAGCTCCTGGTTCGGCCTTTTTTAATTTAATTTCTATTTTTGTAGACAACATTGATGCACTACTTTTCTCTATATTTATTACCTATAATGGATAATGGATTTTGAAATGGATGTGACATTAACAACAAAGAATGTATATGGCTCATAACTTTCAATGTATAAGAATTATTTATTTAATGATTTTAGAATTGTGTCAATATAAGTACGTCATGCACATTAAAATTATAGCTATAGAATAAAAACAAGACAGCATTTTCTGTGATATGAAGTAATTGAAATAGCTGTTTGTGCTAAATTTCATCCAAATTGTGATTGATCCAGTTGTGATTGAGTAACTAACATCTAACTTACAAACTTTTACGTTTATAATATTAGTAAGATTATTTTACATTATTCTTGTTTGTTTAAAAGGCCTTTAAACGCCTTTACTTATGAAGAAATACATTTTCACCTGCGTCATACATTAGTTATTAAACTTAATTAACTAACGCTCATTATCGCTAACCATTCGGTGAAACTTCAACACCATCCACAACTAAAAGTCTTGGTATTCGCGGTGAATATGGGTATCAGTGATTTACCGGGAGGGGAGGGTTTCAATTAAGGTTGGTGTCTAAACATTATTAACTATGGTGTAAATTATTTACTATTGATTTATAAATATTATGTATCGCTGTGAGCAAAAAAAAAGTTACTTACACCTCTCAGTTCTAGATCAAGCTCAAATGCAGCATCTCCTTGTTCCCGAAACACCAACTTTGTGTTTAGCCTTATAGGGTTCACCTTGACAAAACTCAACGTGGGGTCGTATTTCTTAGCATATACACTAACAATAACATATTCAGATGTTTGATGCCAATCCCAGCGACATTTTACAGTGCCTGCGGGTGTAGCCTGTAAGGAACATCAATCTATATATTCAAAATATACAAAATGAAAATTAGTGAAATTATATTATCATAAACCTAAATGCCGTGTGGGGCCGGCTTTAGAAATGTCCCAACCCTCTCTACCCACGGGAGTCGTAAGAGCCGACTGAGGGAATACCGAGGCAGTGGGCAGCAGCTCACCGAGTATTAACAACATCCACTGCGATCGCCAACCCGCCTGCCAAGCGTGGCGATTACGGCATTATCCCCCATGACGGAACCGCTCGTTGTGGCGTTCTCTTGGGGAGGCCTATGTCCAGCAGTGGACGTTGAAAGGCTGGTGGATGGATGGATGGATGAAAACCTAAATAAGGTAATCCTTTCGTTACGGCAATCGGCGCTGAAGGAACGCCAGTGAAAAGTGCAAGGCACCGCGTTACGCAATGTGTACACATACTTTTTCAATATGCTTGCTTACTGCTTACTTACTTATCATCACGCCATCTACCTAGCGGGGTAAGCAGAGAGACCAGAGTTCCAACAGGCTCTATTCTTGCATACATCTCTTGCTTCCTCAACATTAATAATTCTCTTTATACACGCTCGCCGGTTTCGGAAACTCCTGACGCAACCTTCATTCAAGACTAGACCGATTTGGTCTAGGTAAGTGTCTCTGTCTCCTCATGTACCTACATTCTTCCGCTTTCGCATTGTATATCTTCTTAACCATCAGTCGCTAGTCCAGCATTCTTTCCACATGTCCGAACCATCGGAGCATTCACTTTCGCATCTTTACACCCCTCTCCTTTTACTCTCCTTTCATTATCTACTCGCTCTTACGTCGTCATTACGAATACGGTCAGTCAGTTAACTCCACAGATTTTTTGCAGAGATAGCATTTCGACCGCAATGAACTCTCATGCTTTTTTTTGCATACTCTACTCTCGCTTCCATATAATAATGTTGGGACAAACATAACGTTGTGTATTGAGACACGTGCCTTCTGACCGAGGTGTTGACTGCCGAGAAGTTGTCCCAACGCTCCGTCCACTCTATTTCCCGCATTTACTCTTCTCTCTATATCAGTGGTGAGCCTTACATCCCGACTGAATCCACATCCAAGATATACATATTCAATCACTTGTTCTAGCACACCATTGCCTATTGTTATTCTAAAATCTGTTCTGGCTTCTCCTCTTTTAAAGACCATTATTTTGGTTTTGCTCGTATTCCCATGTAGGTTCGTTTTCTTACAATCTTCTGTTATTACGTCGACTAGGGTTTAAGGCCAGCCGCAGCCTTTTTTTTTTGTTCAGGCGGGAAAATTGTTCCTAACCACACACCCCGTCGTTCGGGGCAACGAACAGGGTAGTGTGGGGCCCTCACCCACTAAAGAAACCCACTGTGTGCCGTCTCTCCGCCTTTATTGGCGGGCCACTGGAACTATGTTACATTCCTTCGGTGGTCCGCCGGCGGAGGTCAGCCGCAACCTGCGACTGACATTTTGACGTTATAACCCAGTGATAGAAATTTAACCTTCCAACTTTAGCGGGTTTAATAGTTAATCATTTTATCCATGCTTTAGTGTTAACTCTTAGCATTGCAAGTAAAAATAATTATTTAGCCCTACGTTAGCAGTACGCTCGGACCAAAGTTCCTTTCGTACAACCGTGTCAAATGCTTTCACCAAATCCACAAAACTGCAGAAAACCTTCTGGCCTTGAGCCAGATGCTTCCCCACAATGTTGCGCAGAGAAAACACTTGATCCATGCATCCCCTTCCACACCTGAAGCCTCCACGTGCGGCTACACCGCAGCCAAAAGCTAGTTTTTAGGTTATATCTCAAGTTCCCGATATAGCAGCGGGATAAAATGTATACCAGTTTTTAAGTCTAATCAAGAGCTATCAAATAAACAAAAGTTGCATCAAAATCCGTGTCGTAGTTTCTGCGTGATGCGCGAACAAACAAACAGACAAAAATTTAAAAAAAAATGTTTTATGTTTAGACACACCTATATAGCCTATTACAGTCATTTTTTCTCAAATATCTTAAATGTACAGATAGCTCTGTTACAACTTTATAATAGTATAGATAACTTCACTGTTTTTCTTTTGTTTTCCCTCACTGACAAAATTCCTTACACCGCATTCCCCCCAAAAAGAAAGCGGAAAGCGCAATTTTGGCAATCGTAATAATTCGCTTTCGCTTTTTTCTATTCTCGATAAAAAAAAAAGTTATTTCTTTTAAGGTGCAGCGCAGACGACACACTTTTTGTGCGATTGAGTCTGCGGCGCACAAAAAGTCTGCATGGCGCGCAAAAAGTCCATCGCGGATTTTTCACAGACTTAGAGCACACGACGCACATCTACGATCATTCTGTCGGCAGAACTGTAGGGACGTACACGCTGTGGAAATGCAGAGATCGCGATGTATTATTTTATACTTGAAGTTGTGGAGATAATAGTATTTTGCATTCAACCTCCTCACATAGATATTTATTGTCGTGAATCGATTGATTATAATTATGTTATTCATTGATATTCTATAACTTAAACAGTAACCATCTGATCTCCCTGTAAGGACCCCTCTGGTCCCGGTACAAAAGTAATCTCTTTATCAGTTTGTGTTTTTGTGTTCAACAGTGTTTACATAGGGAGGCATTTTATAAAAGTTATTGTTATGATTTTATATATAATCGTACCATCTGCCTAATTGTATACTCTAGGTATCGTGTATCATTTCTCCAGAGCACGCATTCGAGTCATGGGAACTTGACGACGAGATTAACATCCTGATGGCACCCATATTCCCATAAAGTATAGTATAAGTCCAAATAGGGGCGGAAAAAATATTAGAACACACTTCTTTCCACATTTTTCTCTATAAATGTCTATAATGATATTCTGGCTTAGAAGTATTTATCATAAATAAATTGCTGGGCTGTTTTGTACTTCTTTTATTAACATCGATACATTGATCTCTGGCGCCATACTTTACACCACTTAAAGAGTGCAGAGTGCAGATTAAAGTGTGCGCCGTCTGCGTTAACGCTCGTTGAAGAAAACGTTCTATTTTTTTCGCACACTTTTTGTGCGGCGCGGCGCTGTCTGCAAGAATTACGCGGATTTTATATCCGCCGGACTTTCTGCGCATCGTATGCCTTACTGCATATACATAGGTTCTATTTTTACAGACTAAAAAGTGCGCCACGGATAGTACGTCGTCTGCCCCGCACCTAAAAGAGACTTACAATGCCAACTTTGGTTATTTTACACATTCCATGGCTAAACTACAAATCTAATAAGTTATTAGTAACTTTGACGATTTTAAGTGCTATTATAGTAAACCTATGAAATAAAGTATACATCATTCTATATAAATATAAATAAATCGACGAAATGTATGTACGCGCATAACTTCCGAACGATTGCACCAAATTGGATAATTCTTTTTTTGTTGTGTTCGTTATCGTCAGGGCAAGGTTTGCATAAAAGAAAATTTAAGACTGTGAGTTACTTTCGATACATCAAACGTTTCTGGCATTATTGATAATCTAACTGATTTAAATTTACCGGGAATGTTAGATTTCCTTAGTTCGGAACTGTACACCATCCGTGTGAGCCGAGGCGAGCATAAATAGTATACCACGTCTTTCAGGATTTTAGGAAATATTCACGAGAAAACATTATGGCGGTACGAAGTTCGCCGAGTCAGCTCGTTTTTATTAAAACTCGACATTACAGGCTTCTAAACTTTTTTAAACAAAATGTCACAAAACTAGTCATCGAGAGAATCTTTATACTCGTATACACATAGAATTAAAATTGTTATGGCAAATCTTAAAGTGCAGGATGGGTTTATTATGTAGCTCCCAAGAACGGACATTAGCCATGTATGCAGGATATTATAGTGCACAAGTGTACTCTCTATTCCCTCACTCATTCGTCCGAGGGAATGGCATTCCAACATGAACAGACGCAGTTGTCCCCTTATTTACCCCAAGAAAGTTTTAGATAAGGAGGTGATGAAGATGAAGATCACCCCAATAAAAATAATTTCATTACCTCTTTAGTCCATTTATGTGTGCCGGTTGTACAACCAGGTTGGCTTAGGAAAGTATTGAAATCTGTTGTACGTTTCTGACAACATGACCAAAATTTCAGGCCTTCATGAAATACTGGGGAACCTGGGTGATATGTGCAGATACTGTCACTTGTATCTGGACCCGCATAAGAAATACTGCACCCACCATTTTTACAAGTTGTACCAATAGCAATGCTGAAAATTAAATTCATATAAAATAGTTGTACCACAGTGTACATGAGGTAAATTAGAAGTGCCTATTCTATTTGAGTTCTCATAGGAACCTTATTTTGAAAAACCTATTTATTGCTTTGTTATATAAACATACCTATTGTCATTAGCAACTACCGTTTGTGATGTATTCTGGACAGCCTGTTTAAGCGACTCTGCAATTGTTGGTTTCAGTGTAACTAGGCTAGTATCAAACGGTGGTCGAGGCAACTGTGGGCCAATCACTGGAGCTCTCACTTCTATCACTTCTTTACTGAATAATTCTTTATCAAGGGCTTTCTTCTCAGGTTCAGGAGGTTTCTGAAAGAAAGCAATTACTAAAAGTTATTGTTCTATTTAAAAAGTCCAATGAGTACACAAACAATAATTACCACATTAGAATGTTTTGAAAGGGTACACCCCTTGATGTTGAGGAATTCAGTGAAGTCGACACTTTTCTTATTGCAACAAGACCACCCTTTATAAGCGTCGTGGAAAATTGGTGAGCCTGGGTGATGACAGCATTCATCTGTTGATGAAAGATTGTTGGAAATAGATTCCGGTGTGTGTATGTGGTAGTAATAATGTCAAATTGTCAGTTATGTAGCATTATTAGAGTAAAATTCCTCGTATAGTGTCCGTAGAACAAGGAATAAATTACGGAAAAATCGAGAAACTTCTCGTACCTTTATCGTTTTTGTTAGGATCAAATTGTTGACCACACCCACGGTTATAACACGGAACAAGATCTTTGTTTTCTGGCATTTGTATATGTAAAATTATATAATACTTTTTCAATCCTATATGAGCAAAATTCAAGATCTAGAAAGATTTTTTCATCCAAACACCTGCACGTCAGAGCCAGTCTGATGTAGCTAGCTACATATATTGTAATCTGTGGTCTGATGAAACATAGAACAGGACTAAAGATGGAACCGATATATTCATATCCATTAAATTATCAGCGATATTCTTGTATCAGTAATCCGACTCAATCTGATATGCTAATACGGGCGTATTGCTAATATGCCATATTCACTATATCGTAAACATGAACAGTGACCACTGAACTAGAGATGTGTAACTCAGGAGTGATTGATACAAAAGATGTATAATCCTTTCAAAATGCGTAATCAATCTTTAAATCTTTGGTTTCGAAAATATATCTTTAACTCACTAGCTCACTACATTAGGATTGAATAGATGGAATGACAGACGTAGATTTAGAATGAGACAATAGATAAAGGATATTGTGAATTGAAAAGAGATAGCATAAGTTGTAGGCACGCACAAACGCACTCTTGAAATACAATGACGATAGGTACACAGAAACTTAGACTCTCTGTTGTTTTAGTAAAAAGCTCAAAACCAGTTGCGACTTGAGGGAATGAGAGAATAACTACATGAATCAATAGATATTTGCATCACTTATGATCAACGGAATGAATAACGTCATTCGGGACCAAAGATTTAAAAGAGTTAAAGATTTAAAAGAGTGATTTAAATCTTTCGAAGAAAAAGATTTATAAATCCCTGATCTCATTGGTGATTTAGTTTGCGCATCTCTGCACTGAACATGGGTGTGTTGCTATATCCATAGACTAGATAGAATCGCATATCGGTGAGAACATCGTACGTGTCATATCGGTCAGAACATCGTACGTATCATTGAGTTAAAAATGGTGGTTGGAATTGATATGCAACATATCAAGTAGTATAGTAGTCTGTGAACATATCGCTATATCCTCCGTATTAAATATTAGTGATATTCATATATTAGTTTACATATTATGATATTACTTGAAGAATATATTGATATCAGCTGATATTGGCAAATATCGGTATTAACCCATCTTTAAACACGCGTTTGTATGGATGGAGTTTGCGTGTCTAATAACAAAGAATAATACGTATAACCAGAAATCTAATAATGGCGGTTATTGCTATGCCATTCTCTCGGTGCGCTTTCTCTTTCTGACTGCTGTCAAGTGTCAACACAACATGTCTTATCTTCTTGTTTAATGGCTCTTGTTGTGGCAGTGTGAGCACAATTTCGCCAACAACATGTCTTATTTTTATTGCATAAGGTGGCATAGGCTTCAGGAATAAATATCGATGTATCGATATATATTATTATATTAGATGTTTTTTGCCCAATATATTGATATTTTATTATTTAGATTTATCGGTGTATCGACATACAATTTTGAGTATCGAAATCGTATCAAATTTGATATATTTCTAATTCGCCCCCAAATATTTATAACGAAAAGGTAAAAAAAACCTTATTGCTTAATAATTAACTCGCTAAATGTTTTAAGTAACATATTCACGGACTTAACATTACTAGCACTTTTCATATATAATCTAAAATGAATAATATTATTAAACCTAAAACATGTTTTTTGAAATGTTAACGAAATGAACTTAGTTATATTTAAGTATAAAACTATATAAACTAAAATGAGTTCGTTTCAGAACACAAAGTGCAAAAGTGATTTATTTCAGCTTACGAAAGTCATTCCACATATCCTACAACCTACAATAAATATTTAAATAATATTTTATAATAATTTAATAATTAATTATTTATAATAATTTAATAATTAATTTAATAATTGTGTGGGGCCGGCTTTAGAATTGTCTCACCCCTCTCCACCCATGGGAGTCGTAAGAGCCGACTGAGGGAATACCGAGGGAGTGGGCAGCAGCACTCCCTCGAGTATTAACAACATCCACTGCGATCGCCAACCCGCCTGCCAAGCGTGGCGATTACGGCAATATCCCCTCTTGCGGAGGCCTATGTCCAGCAGCGGACATCAAAAGGCTGATGGATGGAAGTTCATTTTGCATAATAAGTTATAAACAATGATCAAATTCAGACATACATAAAAGCAAAATAAAGTTTAATACATATATTTTGCACTCTTTTATAACTATGCGCTCTTGAAACCTAGCATCCACCACAAATAATTTGTGATTTAATTTGATGCTGGTTTTTCATATAGTGGAGAAGAAGCCATCGATTCTGTCCTCAAAATGAAATGGTGAGACTTAGTAGCATAGTATTAAATATTCATTAATGTAATTGTCTCATCTTTGAATTGAAAAAAGAAATTAAAAAAAAATCTATATAAGAATTTAAAGTAGATATTTTAATTATGTTTGTGTTTCTAAACGAATATTAGGTGGGATAAAATAAATAAATCAAAGTTTGTAAAATCATATAACTATGGGTAGATGAAACCGTTGAAACAACATATCAGCCTTGGACGTCTACCATCTAAGTCCAACCGTGATCATGAACGTGCAGCGTTCGAAACTAATTGTTCGTTGCGAACTAACTGTTCAGTTATTCGAAACATCGGGATAGTAGAAAATCAAGTAAACACGATAGATTCCGTAAACGTAGTTTTATTTCAAAATGAAATTTTTTTTAAATATTGACTGAAATAAAACTTTGAAATATTAATTATTTTTTTAAATATACATCGATACTTTCTGTTTCTTTTCAAAATCCTCAGATAAAGTTTAAATTACGTCTTTAAATAAATATTACGTTTAAATACCTAGTTTATATACTGACTAACGTAGACAGAGTATATAACTGAGTATACTCAATGGGGAAGTTTACTGCCATAATTTCACGACAGATGGCGTATTGTCGATATGGTCATTGAAAACTGTGGTTTCCATACAATTTGTAACCTGTAATTTAGTAAAATTTAATTTTCTCGCAATCAATTCTCCTGCAAACGAAACACAACACTTTACAATTTGACAGAGGCCATCTAGCTGTTAGCGCCATCTGCGCTAAGCTTTTCCATGCATCCCCATTTCAGCATTGTAAAAGAGGCCCTAATACATTGCTCTTGTATTAAGCTTATTTTTTATACAGATTTAACGTAAACTAAAATATTTTAAAAAAGTTGTTTTTTTTAGATATTTTTATATATATTTTTAGCATTTGACATGCTTACACTATACATTAAACACAAAGTGAAAAATGTGAAATCGAAAATAACAGTCAGGAGCAGGATTTGAACCTGCATCTTCTGGATACCGTCCAGATGCTTTACCAATTCAGCCATCCTGACAATTGCTCCTGACTGCTAATTTCGATAACACATCATACTTAACGTCTTTGGGTGACGCCTGCGCCATCTGTCGTAAGTATTTTCATACATTATACCGACCAGGTAAACTTAATTTTACAATTAAGATTTTACCTAATAATGACGCAAACCCTTTAAATATTTAGATATTTTTATATATATTTTTAGCATTTGACATGCTTACACTATACATTAAACACAAAGTGAAAAATGTGAAATCGAAAATAACAGTCAGGAGCAGGATTTGAACCTGCATCTTCTGGATACCGTCCAGATGCTTTACCAATTCAGCCATCCTGACAATTGCTCCTGACTGCTAATTTCGATAACACATCATACTTAACGTCTTTGGGTGATGATTTTGTTTAAGTCCATATTTAAATTGGTCCTAATACAACGTTATATTGTATTAGGAACATCTCCAATAAACAACGTTATGTAATGTGGCGTTTAATGACCACTATGAAGATTTAAAATAATATATTGTGGGTCGCTAAAAAGATTTAAAATAATATTTTGTGGGTCGCTAAAAAGATTTAAAATATTTTGAGGGATGCTAACAAAGTGGTAGGTATTAGCTCTGTTAGGTTGGCATTTGTAACGTAATGACATAATTATTATGTTCCTTGCTAATGTTGGTAATAGAATGCAATGCAATTTAATAAAAATAATTGTTTGATGTCCCGACCGTCTTAAAGTAGTGTCTTACATTCTCTTTGGTCAGAGCTTTGGGTATTGTAATCTTTGGTCAGAGCAATAAAAACGTACTGAACCACAGACTAATTAGTATTTCCCTCAGACTAAGAACTAGACGGAGCCACGGCGTGGTCGCACTTGAAACAGCAAATTTTTTTTTAAATGTTGCCAGGTTGACAAATATATAACCATATTTGGGAAAATTAAACGATAGTTAGAAAGAGGTCTGTAACTTAGTCGTAAATAAGAAACTCTTCGTAACAAATATTTGATTTAGATATTTTTATATATATTTTTAGCATTTGACATGCTTAGGGAATATACATTAAACACAAAATGAAAAATGTGAAATCGAAAAGAACATCCTGCTCGTGACTGTTATTTTCGATTTCACATTTTTCACTTTGTGTTTAACAAAACTTTTATTGAAAATCACAACGCTTATCAAAATAATTATTTAAAAGTAAATCTACCACCCCTTCTATTCATCCAACCGTCAGTCTTTAAACGTCCACTGCTGGACATTGGCCTCCCCAAGAGAGCACCTGAACTAGTGGGCTTGTGCTGACTGCATCCAACGGCTCCCTGCAGCTTTGACCAAATATTTGGTCTATCTGGTGGGAGGCCATATTACGCTACTCTGTCCAATACGTGGTCGCCACTTGAGAACCTTTTTCCCAAACGGTTGTCAGTTCCTCGAGCGATATGGCCTGCCCATTGCCACTTCAGCATGCAAACTCGGCGGGCTATGTCCGATATTCAAGTTATACCTCCGTAATAAGAATTCGATCACGTAGGGAATTACCAAGACTTTGAGCCTTGATGCAAGATAAGTATTGCTTCTCCATAAATTACCGTTCTGTTTGATTTCTCATCTAGTAAATAATAATAAGTTATATTTAATAAAATAATAGTACACAAGAATACAATTAAATTATCTTTTCTTCCTTTTCTGGGTCAAATAAGTAAAGAATTATCATCCTTCCAGCGCTGATTTAAATAATTGAATAAGAACTTTTTTTTATTGCATTTAGTGGCAGACGAGCCACGGCCCATTTGATGGTAAATGTCATCCGTCGCTCATTGACTCAACTATACTGAGAGTATTGTCAAGCCGCTGCTCACCATTTCATTTCACCGATATAATATATAATGAAAGAATAAACGGCTATCTCTTGCTACAACCAAAACGCAACGATGTGCTTCATGGCCGGTCCCACGGTAGAGAGAGTACTATAAGTGGTGAAGTTAGCTATAGGACGAATACCACGACCTTATAAATTTGTGTTGCCACCTACCATTTGGGGTGTGAATATATCTTATTTAATTTAGTTTTACTCCTGGGTTTTATTTTGAAACCCTTAAACCCTAGGCAGGTGTCACAAGAGACAGCAAATCAGTTTCTCTGAATTCTAGATTATGACTACAGCGGTAGTTCTGGTATTCTCTTTGGGGAGGCCAATGTCCAACAGTGGACGTTTAAAGACTGATGGTTGGATGAATAGAAGGGGTGGCAGATTTACTTTGAATCATTTTGATAAACGTTGTGATTTTTAATAAAATATTTCTTACGAAGAGTTTCTTATTTACGACCTACAGTTACAGACCTTATTCTAACTATCGTTTAATTTGCCCAAATATGGTTAAATATTTGTCAACCTGGCAATATTTAAAAAAATATTGCTGTTTCAAGTGCGGCCACGCCGTGGCTCCGTCTAGTAGTTCTTAGTCTGAGGTCCTAAGCATTATGTACTGAACTGAAACGTACTCTGTGCGTCAGAGTCTAGTAGTCAGTCAGAGTCTCAGACTCTCTGAAACCCATTGAGCTCTAATAAAGGGGGAGAGGAAATGACTACAAATTTACCGAGCCAAGTCTTTGACATCCAAAAATGGCGGAATTTCCGCTAGGGAAGCGCGTAAAAAATATCGATATCGATACTTCAGTCCTTCAAGCGATCTATAAATTTTTGGGTGGTCTAAGGTTTTTTTAATTGCGTTAATCTTTATCTACCTGTACCTATAATTATATCTTTGTGTGTCAAATTGCAACCCACTCCATTCAGTCATATGAGCTTGTGGTTGATAGATCAATCAGGTATGCCTTCTTTTTAAATTAACAGAAAATTAAGGGCGTAACACTCTATTGAATAGATTTGGGTTGTAAAAAGCATAAAGAAATAAATAATAATTTAATCCTGGGTATAGACGTTCACTCTAAGTCCAAACATACCTATATAAGTTTGTGATGTGATGACATCAGGAGAAAAAGATTTGAAAGTGAGGTATTACGATTACTAGAAACAAGTATATAATAATAATTTATTCGATCCATCAATCATTCGACATCCACTGCTGTACATAATAGGTCTCCCTAAGAGAACGCCACAATAAGCGGTACTTTTTTTTTGTTAACATGGTCCAGAATGCAAGTTTACGCACGTCACTGGGGTACCAACAGGATGCAGGGGGAGTGTCAAGCTTCATGTCATACAGACTCGATTCTTGTATTGTTCATGAGCCACAATACCGATTAAAACATGACCGCGGCGCCTTCTTCCGTCATAATGGAGAGTCATGGGATCGACTACAGATATTCCACACCAACGCTCTAGTGACTACATCCAAGGGTGCCTTGCGGTTTTGACCAGGTCGTCAGTCCTTCTGGCGAGAGGCCGTCCTATGCTGCGCCTTCCTGTGAAACATGTGAAACATCTAATGCGGAGGGAGGGTAAAACCGGGTGTTAGCGTGGCGACGCTTATGACGTGACAATAAAATATTATGATGACATGGAGCTGGTCTGACGATGGAGCTGGAAGGTGGTCATAGGAATTCTATATTGAAACGGTGCAACCCTATCGAGTTTAGACTCGTTTTATTCGTCTTGACGAGTAATTTCTCTTTAGATGGTTTCCAGGGTCTGATGATAAAGCTAAAAAGTGGCTATAAGAACTCCAATATAAAACGACATAACCCCATCGATTTTGGGGTCGTATGGTTACGCTTGACGAGTACGATGGATGGATAATCGGGTATTACTTTTCTTCGTGGTGCATTGAAGTACTGAACATGAAGGCATGTTGTCATCTGTTTTATCTTTTATCTCTGTAAAAATCACAATATTTTCGCAGATTTTAGGCAAAAATCGTTATTATAAATATATTGTTGACAGCACGGAACATATTGTCAATAGGCTTGCAGAATAAATATCGATACATCGGTGAAATTCTTTTTCACTTCACACTTTACAAACATACAATTTCAAGGCCTTTCTTATGACTGAATTCCAGCAATCTTACGGCGATGACAGTATAACTATTTTTATAAATGTTAAAGTAAGTTCGTTTATTTGCTATTTCTTGACACGGTAACTACTTAACCAATCATCACGAATTGTCACTTATTTAAAACTCTGGAGTACAGATTAAGACAAAGGCTACTAACTATTGTTTAAGTGGAGAAGGTCTCCTGGCTGGGATGGCTATTTTTGAGTAGATTATTTTTATGCTAGAGAGTGACGTATTTAGATTGAAGAACTTTACAGGATTATGCTCGCTGTAAAATTGTCTGAATTGATAATAATAAGTTAAGTTGAAGGTTTATTGTAGGGCCAGCTGAAAATCAGTGTTTTGCAATTAGCACTACAAAACTGAGCTGGCTATCTTAGTTACACTATTGATATTTTATAATTGTTCCTTTTTATTTTGTTTTTCTTATCTTGTGTAACAAAGGTATTTACTTGCTTTGGATGCTAATAATAATACAATTAAAATGATTAATCAATTCGATAAATTAATAAAAATTAATTTATTTAATGGTATGCTGCTAATCCAGTGCTCACCACTTTATTCCGAGCACACAAGTTTAATAAATGGTCGGTTGCTTCCCACAATATGAATATTTGTGACAAATAAAAATCAGAAATTATTAGTGGTGAATGCTAGGTTGGAACCTAAATAGCGCAAATTAAATATTTTGAAATAACGAATATTGAATATATTAATATTTTTTAAAACATCGATATATCAATAGTTGTTGGTTCTTCCTGCAATTGACAGCTGACATACAACAGATAAAGGCCTTGTTCCGATATACACTGCGAGCACAGTGATTTCACGTGATCAACAGCTTTCATAAATATAACAACGCACTATGGAATATTATTATTATTAATGAATATTGTAAATCAAAGATACCCGAACATGGCAAACGTAAAGAAATTGTGTTTATTGCAGTGTAAAACCAATACTTTGTATGAAAAGAAAAAAATGACAGATCAGTATACTGGACTGCATTCCGTTAAAAACAGTAACCATTATAGCTAACTAAAAGGAACGACTTTACAGTATACTAAATTGACATCACACCTTACAGTGCTCGCAGAGTATATCGGAACACACCCAAATTACGCTGTCATCGTAACCTAACTATTAAGATGACGGACGACAGCCGAAGTAAGTCACTTTTACTAGGTATATGAAGATTAGGGCGCCTCCCCCTTTATTAGTGCTCAATGCTCAAACCTATCAAAGCTCTCAGAGTATGCCAGTATGCCAGTCTCAGTTTAGTCTGAGCTTTAGACAAAGGATATTATGATATTATAGACAAGCTTAGACGAAGGATATTATAGACAAGCTATCAGCGTATGCAGTGTCGAGAAAGCAATAGATAACCCGAATAATTTTAAAAAATAACTATGATTATAACATTAAACACAAAGTGAAAAATGTGAAATCGAAAATAACAGTCAGGAGCAGGATTTGAACCTGCATCTTCTGGATACCGTCCAGATGCTTTACCAATTCAGCCATCCTGACAATTGCTCCTGACTGCTAATTTCTGCTAATTTTAATGTATAGTGCTAAGCATGTCAAATGCTAAAAATATATATAAATATTTATAGGGTTTGCGTCATTATTAGGTAAAAATCTTAATTGTAAAATTAAGTTTACCTGGTCGGTATAATGTATGAAAATACGTCCGACAGATGGCGCAGGCGTCGCCCAAAGACGTTAAGTATGATGTGTTATCGAAATTAGCAATTGTCAGGATGGCTGAATTGGTAAAGCATCTGGACGGTATCCAGAAGATGCAGGTTCAAATCCTGCTCCTGACTGTTATTTTCGATTTCACATTTTTCACTTTGTGTTTAATGTATAGTGCTAAGCATGTCAAATGCTAAAAATATATATAAATATGATTATAACTTTGTTGACTCAAAAAGTTACAATCTGTTTTAGCCGGATAAAAGAATGACAGGACAAAAGAAATTGCAGTTATGCTTACATTTTGCTTAAAATGTATTAGAATATGTAATGTTAGCGTATATAATGTGATTAATAAAGGCTTTTTTTTTACGTCAATACAAAAACAAGCTTACATACTGATGATGGAAACGGTTGGCCACCTTATTGTTTGGACCCAGTTCATTGGGTCCAAATACAACTGACGCATACGCGAAAAGGATAAATATACTTATACCAGTGTCTCTCTCACTCTTGGTAAAACCTAGTATGTGCATCCTTTTCTTCATCCTTAATGTCAAAATAGTAGCGAGTCTATATTATTCTTCTTCTAAGGTCTGAGTCTTAGACAGTCTAATACCCGTTCTACACTGCTCGCGAAGTAGCCGAAGGTTAAGCGAATACGAGTGTAGAGGGGTACTTCGCTTCGCTTCGTGCTACCTCGCCTCGCCTCCGACGACTTCCGGCACTTACACTGCTCGCGAAGTAGCCGAAAGTTAAGCGAATACGAGAGTGTGGAGGGGTACTTCGCTTCGCTTCGTGCTACCTCGCCTCGCCTCGGGTGACTTCCAATCGCTACTTTCGATCATTGTCGGTATTTGCACCCGAGTCAAAGGGCCACAGACTAGTAGTGTACTAAAGTACAAAGGGCTCGAAGCGACGTGAAGTGCCAGCACCACTGACCTCCATATAGAGCTTGTATATATATGGAGGTCACTGGCCAACACGATGTTCCTGACCACACTACTCGGCTCGCTTCAGTTAGTGTCGACCAAAGTGTCGACTCGCCATCCTGGGGGGTTAGGCAGAATCTCATATCTCACATGTCGATCGTATCGTCTCGCTTGTACGATCACCGTGATTGGCCAACGGATTATTGTGACATCACGCGTTGGTTTCTCAACCAATCACAGTGATCTCGATACGGTCGACACGTGAAATATGACATTCTGCCTCAGGGGGATGAGCGCATGTAGATGTGTCGTAGCTTATCAAATACTATATGAAAGTATGAATATTATTATGATATTACGAATTCAATGTTCTTGAATAATAATATTTTGTCCTAGCTATTATAAAGCTGTAACAGGGCTGTATTTGTACATTTAAGATATTTGAGAAATAATTACTGTATTAGGCTTTGAACACAAAACATTTTTTTTAGATTTTTTGTCTGTTTGTTTGTTAGCACGTCACGCAAAAACTACTGAACATATTAAACACAAAGTGAAAAATGTGAAATCGAAAATAACAGTCACGGGCTGAATTCGAACCTGCATCTCCTGGATACCGTCCAGATGCTTTGCCATTTCAGCCATCGTGACCCTTGCTCCTGACTGCTAATTTCGACAACACATTCATACTTAACGTCTTTGGGTGACGCCTGCACCATCTGTCGGAAGTTACAATTAAGATTTTACCTAATAATGACGCAAACCCTATAAATATTTAGATATTTTTATAAATATTTTTAGCATTTGACATGCTTAGCAACATACATTAAACACAAAGTGAAAAATGTGAAATCGCAAAGCATCTGGACGTTATCCAGGAGATGCAGGTTCGAATCCTGCTCGTGACTGTTATTTTTGATTTCACATTTTTTAATGTATGAATTTTTAATGTATGAAAATACTTCCGACATATGGTGCTCCGAGAGATTTATTGACGAAATTTAAGTGGGGAGGAATGTTGTAACCTCATTATAGCAATCAACTTTTTTATAGACAATTTGCTTTTTATTGCATTATTTAATGTTGACACCTGACAATGTATGTCATTGATTAAAACTATTGTCTTAAGATATGTGGTTTACTTTAGTATCAGAGCAGCATCCGTCTACGACTTTGATGCTGCGACCATGGAGGAAGCCGGCAATCCATTTGCAGAGCCCCTCAGGGATTCCATACGATGGTAGCTTCGACGCCAGACCCTGTCGAATGCCTTCGCGATGTCCAGGCTGAACGCCAAAGCTTCACCCCCACCCTCCAAGGCCTTTGCCCAGCGATGAGTGAGATACACGAGAAGATCACCAGGGATCGACCTTGACGAAAGCCGTGTTGGCGATCACTGACCAGCTGGTGATCCTCAAGGTACTGCAGAAGTTGGCGGTTGATAACTCTCTCCAGTACCCTGGAGAGCATGGATGTTATCGCGATTGGCCTGTAATTCGATGGGTCCAACCGATCACCCTTTTAGGAATCGGGTGAATATGGGCTACCTTCCACGAAGTAGGAATCCTGCCAGTACTGTATGAACGATGAAATAGGCGCATAAGGACGGGGCACAATTTAGAGGCGCACGTTCGAAGAACCACCGCAGGGATGCCCTCCGGCCCACTTGACTTTGACTTATGAACGTCCAGCAGCTAGCAGCAGCTCCCGCCTGACCGCACGTTGCGTAATGCGGATTTCAGGCATGGAGCTTTCACACCGTGAGATAGTGGGTGGTGCGGCCGCTCTGGCGTCCAAAGTTGAGTTTGAGGCAAAGAATTGGCCCAAAAGGTCGGATTTCTCTTTGGCACCATGGGCCAAATTGCCACCCAGTTTCCACAGTGGTGGGAGACTAGACTGGCAGAAGTTACCCTGTACTACCTTGGCGAGTGACCAGAACGCTCGGCACCCAGTGGGATAGCTTGCAAGTCGCTCGCCAATTCTGGCAACGTATTCTGCCTTGGCTTCGCCAATAGCCCTCTTGTTGGACCTGGATGCCGCATTAAATTTCCGCTTCTCCTCTTTGGCACTCGGATCCTGACTTTCCCTGGCCCTATTCCAGGCTAGGTATGCGGACTACTTCTGGCGTGCAGCCGTCCTACAGCATTTGCTAAACCATGGACGGCTGTGACTGCCAACCAGTATTTTGGTGCTGGAGATGAATGATTCCATCCCCATAATCACCGTTTCCGTGATTAAGTCCGCACAGACGTCAGGGTCCCTAGAGGAAAAGCATAGCTGCTTCCGAGGGCAGGATGCGAAGAACTCGAGAACTTGCAAGATTTGTACAACAAATCAAATTGACAAGTAAAATAAAAGCGTTGCCACGCTAAACCCCGGTTTTAGCCTCCCTCCGCATTAGATGTTTCACATATTTCACAGGATGGCGCAGCATAGGACGACCTCCCGCCAGAAGGACGACTTGGTCAAAACCGCAAGGAGCCCTTGGATGTAGTCACTAGAGTGTTGGTGCGGAATGTCTGTAGACGATCCTATGACTCTCCATTATGACTATTTTAGACACCCCTGGATCCTGTAGGTACCCCAGTGACGTGCGGAAACTTGCATTTTGGACCATCTTAACAAAAAAAAAGGACCGCTTGTTGTGGCGCTCTATTAGGGACACCTATTATGTACAGCAGTGGACGTCGAATGACTGATGGATGGAATAAAATATTATTATAATATATTTGTTTTTATTTATCGTAATACCTCACTTTCAAATATTTTTCTCCTGATGTCATCACATCACAAACTTAATTATACTTAGGTATGTTTGGACTTTGACTGAACGTTCATATTTTTTATTAAATTTATTTCTTTATGCTTTTTACAACCCAAATCTGTTCATTAGAGTGCCATGCCCTTATTTTTTTTCTGTTTGTTTAAAAAGAAGGTATGCCTAATTGATCTATCAACCACTAGCTGATATTTCTGAATGGATTGGGTTGCAATTTGACACACACATAGATATAATTATACAGGTAGATAAAGATTTACGCAATTAAAAAACCTTTGTCCACCCAAAAAATTATTGATCGCTTGAAGGACTGAAGTATCGATATCGATATTTTTTATGCGCTTCCTGTCTGAGGTTCTTTATCTAAGGTTCTTATGGTACTTCTTAAGTGGTACTTAGTCTTCACTAGTCTGCTGCGTTCCTTAATCTGGGTCTGAGAAGTTTTTAGCGGAACGTCCGTCATGGCGAACGGCTTAAAAAAAAAATCTTTACTCATAATACTTTCTGATATTTACGCGAATGTTACACATTTTGAAATAAAACTACGTTTACGGAATCTATCGCGTTTACTTGATTTTACTCCTATCCCGACGTTTCGAATACTTTACAGCATTCATGATCACGGGTGGACTTAGATGATAGACGTCCAAGGTTGATATGTTATTTCAACGGTTTCATCTACCCACAGTATATGATTTTACAAAATTTTTGGTTTATTTATTTTAACCCACCTAATATTCGTTTAGAAACACAGTGAAAATATCTACTTCAAATGTTTATGCATACAATGTACGAGACTTTAAATTTGTATATTAAAATGAGTATAATACTCCTCTTTAAATTGTAAAATTTTTGTTTTTATTTAGTGCTCAAAAATTCTACCACAAACTACCAATTACTACCAGTAAGAAGACAATCTTGGTTATTAGTTTATATTATTAAATATATTGATTTTGCCAAAAGCTAAGACTAAGAAGCTACCACCGGATCGGAACGCGGCCTGACTGAGAAAGATCCGGCCAGAAAACTCAGTAGGCAACAACTGTTATGGATTATTAACTTTTGTACGGAATTACTGAGATCTAATAAGGTTTAAATTTTAAATTTTTTATAAAAGGCAAAAACTAATCACTACTGTGGGTTTTATCTACACAATAAGCGCTAACTGTGTCTTGCAATCTTGTGGTGTGCCTTCTTGTATTCTGTTTGGTGAGGCCTATCACAGGATTCCAGCTTGATGGTAAGACCCAGCCGTCTTCTCTATTGAAATTGGGATGTTTCTTAATTTCAATAGCCTCACGTATCATTCTAGGGCGATATCGATGTTCTTTTGCGAGGATTTGAGGTTTGTCAAACCTAATGTAATGGCGGGTGTGGTCCTGTGTGTGCTCACAAATTGCAGACTTTGTATAGCGACTGTGCTTCACATCAGCTATGTGTTCTTTGATCCGAGTTGTTATGGATCTCTTTGTTTGTCCAATGTAGGAGAGACCACAATCACAATCCAGCTTGTATACTCCTGCATCCTGTAAGGGTATATGGCACTTGACTGGTGGTAAAAATTGACTAATTCTTTTGAGTGGCTTATAGTAGGTTTTAATTGAAGCTTTTTTAAGAATGTAGCCAATCTTGTCAGTGACTCCTTTAACATAGGGCAGGACTGCAGGGAGGCGCTCAACTGTGGGTGGCTTCACTCGGTTTCTGTGACGACGGCGTGGAACCTGCAGCTTATTTGCATGTAAAACTTTCTTTACATGCTGCAACTCTCCAGCCAGGTGTTCTTCATCACAGATTCCTTGTGCTCTCTGAAACAAAGATTTAGACACGGTAGCTAACTGTGAAGGATGGTGGTGAGACTCTCCATTCAGGTACTTATCGGTATGGGTTTTCTTTCGATACACTGTATGACTCAAGGTGTTGTTGGGGTTACGGATTACCATAACATCTAAGAAAGCTAAAGAGTTATTTGACTCCAGTTCCATAGTGAATTGAATTTTAGGATTAATGGAGTTCAGATGGTCTAGAAATACGGTTACTTTATCAGATGGTAATATAGTAAAAGTGTCATCTACGTACCGCTTGTAGAAGTTACTCAAACAGCACTCCGAAGCATTAAATCTAGATGTAAAAACCCTGATACCACCTTGTGCAAAGCCACCTAAATTGTATGGGTTGCCTAAGATACACAAACCGAACGCACCACTACGACCTATTGTAAGTCAGATCGACTCACCTACTTATAAAGTCGCTCAGCTACTGGCCAAAGTTCTCTCTCAACTCCGAGGACACACAGATGCGTTCATAAAGGACTCATACCATTTTGTAAGTGAGATTAAACACCTTCATCTCGCTAACAATGAAACTATGGTGAGTTTTGATGTCCAGTCACTTTTTACCTGCTTACCCGTGGAAGACTGCATCAGAATTGTATCTAAGAAACTATCAGAGAACAACATACCTATGGAATACGCTGAACTGTTAAAGTACTGCCTCACATCCGGCTACATTATGTGGAATGATGGCTTCTACAAGCAAGTGGACGGAGTGGCCATGGGTTCGCCAGTCTCTCCCGTTGTTGCCGACATATTTATGGAAGACTTCGAGGAGACTGCCCTAAAAACCTCACCTGTGGTCCCCCGTTTCTACAAGCGGTACGTAGATGACACTTTTACTATATTACCATCTGATAAAATAACCGTATTTCTAGACCATCTGAACTCCATTAATCCTAAAATTCAATTCACTATGGAACTGGAGTCAAATAACTCTTTAGCTTTCTTAGATGTTATGGTAATCCGTAACCCCAACAACACCTTGAGTCATACAGTGTATCGAAAGAAAACCCATACCGATAAGTACCTGAATGGAGAGTCTCACCACCATCCTTCACAGTTAGCTACCGTGTCTAAATCTTTGTTTCAGAGAGCACAAGGAATCTGTGATGAAGAACACCTGGCTGGAGAGTTGCAGCATATAAAGAAAGTTTTACATGCAAATAAGCTGCAGGTTCCACGCCGCCGTCACAGAAACCGAGTGAAGCCACCCACAGTTGAGCGCCTCCCTGCAGTCCTGCCCTATGTTAAAGGAGTCACTGACAAGATTGGCTACATTCTTAAAAAAGCTTCAATTAAAACCTACTATAAGCCACTCAAAAGAATTAGTCAATTTTTACCACCAGTCAAGTGCCATATACCCTTACAGGATGCAGGAGTATACAAGCTGGATTGTGATTGTGGTCTCTCCTACATTGGACAAACAAAGAGATCCATAACAACTCGGATCAAAGAACACATAGCTGATGTGAAGCACAGTCGCTATACAAAGTCTGCAATTTGTGAGCACACACAGGACCACACCCGCCATTACATTAGGTTTGACAAACCTCAAATCCTCGCAAAAGAACATCGATATCGCCCTAGAATGATACGTGAGGCTATTGAAATTAAGAAACATCCCAATTTCAATAGAGAAGACGGCTGGGTCTTACCATCAAGCTGGAATCCTGTGATAGGCCTCACCAAACAGAATACAAGAAGGCACACCACAAGATTGCAAGACACAGTTAGCGCTTATTGTGTAGATAAAACCCACAGTAGTGATTAGTTTTTGCCTTTTATAAAAAATTTAAAATTTAAACCTTATTAGATCTCAGTAATTCCGTACAAAAGTTAATAATCCATAACAGTTGTTGCCTACTGAGTTTTCTGGCCGGATCTTTCTCAGTCAGGCCGCGTTCCGATCCGGTGGTAGCTTCTTAGTCTTAGCTTTTGGCAAAATCAATATATTTAATAATATAAACTAATAACCAAGATTGTCTTCTTACTGGTAGTAATTGGTAGTTTGTGGTAGAATTTTTGAGCACTAAATAAAAACAAAAATTTTACAATTTAAAGAGGAGTATTATACTCATTTTAATATACAAATTTAAAGTCTCGTACATTGTATGCATAAACATTTGAAGTAGATATTTTCACTGTGTTTCTAAACGAATATTAGGTGGGTTAAAATAAATAAACCAAAAATTTTGTAAAATCATATACTGTGGGTAGATGAAACCGTTGAAATAACATATCAACCTTGGACGTCTATCATCTAAGTCCACCCGTGATCATGAATGCTGTAAAGTATTCGAAACGTCGGGATAGGAGTAAAATCAAGTAAACGCGATAGATTCCGTAAACGTAGTTTTATTTCAAAAAATCTTTACTCATATCACAGTAAATTCATTAATTTAATGAAAGTTACAGAAAATTTCTATAAAATGTAATCAATATACATGTCGCACATCGGCAAGGAGAGTGTCATAACATGTAAAAATACGAAATTGAGATAAGTATGCCATGAAATCAGCAATAGCAAACTTTATATGCTAAAAAAAGGTCGTAATCACAGTGCGCCTCCTTGCCGAGTGATGGCATTAAAAACCCTTTTTTACTAAGCCAACTTTCGACCTCTTGCCGCACCAATAGAGTCATATCAAAGTTAGTACAGGGCGGACGTGCGTTCAGCCTGGAGACCTCGATACGGCGTATGGCACCGAGCCCTGTGCTGGTGCTGGGGGACTTCAACGCCAAATCAACGGCGTGGGGGTCCCCCAGGACGGACGCCCGAGGTGCGGCGGTCCAAGAGTGGGCGGAAGCGGCGGACCTCGTGTTGCTAAACCGAGGGTCCGCCCTAACGTGCGTGCGGCGCGGGGGCGGGTCGATAGTGGACCTTTCGTTCGCTAGCCCCGGTGTCGTCACACGTGTAAGGAGCTGGCGAGTCCTGGAGGAGGTCGAGACCCTATCTGACCACAGATACATTCAGATAGAGGTCTCCCGGACCCTTCAGGGCGCCAGCAGGGGTCACGTGGCGGACAGAACTCCCGCTTTTCCGCGTTGGGCTGTGGGTAGGCTCGACCGGGAGCTGCTGGTGGAGGCGGCCATCTTTCAATCTTGGCTGCCTCCCCCCCTGACGGAAGACGTGGGCGCCGAGGCTGGCCGCATACGCGGCATGCTTACGCAGATCTGCGATGCGGCCATGCCCCGCGTGCGGCGCCCGCCCCGACGGAAGGGGGTCTACTGGTGGTCCCCGGAGCTGGCGGACCTCCGTGCGGCCTGTATTCGTGCCCGGAGGTCCTACACCCGCAGCCGCCGTCGCCGAATCCGCGACGAAGAGCGGGAGGGCCGGCTGTATGCGGCGTACAGCAGTGCGCGCGCCGCGTTAAAGCTGGCCATCTGTCGCGCCAAAGACGCGAAAAGGCAGGAGATGCTGGAGGATCTCGAGCGTGACCCCTGGGGACGCCCGTACCGCGCGGCGCTCAACAAGCTCCGCGCCCAGGGCCCCCCCCTTACGGAGACCCTCCAGCCGGGCTTCCTCTCTGAGGTGGTTGAGGGACTATTCCCTTCACGGGCGGTGCACACGCCCCCGGTCATGGCTCCGCCAGATGACGACCGGGAGGCCGACGACGGGGAGGTACCGCCCGTGACGACGACGGAAATGGGGGCGGCGGCAGCGCGTATGCGGAGAAGCGCCGCCCCCGGGCCGGACGGGATTCCCGCCCGATGCTGGCCCTGGTCCTTGACCACCTAGAGCCCCGCCTCAGGGGACTGTTCGACGCTTGCCTGGTGTCCGGACGGTTCCCTGACTGCTGGAAGGAGGGGAAGCTCGTGCTCCTGCCGAAGCCGGGACGGTCTCCGAATACAGTCGCGGCCTTCAGGCCCATCGTGTTGCTGGACGAGGCGGGCAAACTGCTCGAGCGGGTAGTCGCTGCCCGCATCGTCCGGCACCTAGGTGCGGTCGGCCCCGACCTGTCCGATGCCCAGTTCGGATTTCGGGCGGGTCGGTCTACGGTCGACGCCATCCTGCGCTTGAAGGCCGCGGCTGCGGAGGCCGTCACCTCGAGGGAAGTGCTGTTGGCGGTGTCGCTCGACATCGCCAACGCCTTCAATAGTCTGCCATTCGGCTGCATCAAGGAGGCACTCCGGTACCATGGAGTGCCCCTCTACCTAAGGCGGCTGGTGGCGGACTACCTCGACGGCCGCAGCGTCCTCTTCGTGGACCGGGAAGGGGACGTTGTAAGGAGGGCTATGTCGTGCGGCGTCCCGCAGGGTTCGGTTCTAGGGCCGCTCCTGTGGGACATCGGCTACGACTGGGTCCTCCGTGGCCGGCTCCCCCCCGGGCTGGGCGTAATTTGCTACGCAGACGATACGCTCGTCACAGCCCGGGGCGGGACCCTCGAGGAGGCGGCAACGCTGGCCACCTCAGGAACCGCGGAGGTGGTCAGGCGGATCGAGGCGCTGGGGCTTAGGGTGGTCCTTGAAAAGTCGGAGGCCCTACTCTTCCATGGGCCCCGACGCGGCCCACCCGCCGGCGCCTCGATAACGGTCAACGGTGTGGGCTTTCCAATCCAGGCCCACATCAAGTACCTGGGCCTGGTATTGGATGGATGGTGGCACTTTGACGAGCACTTCCGCCGTCTTGCGCCAAAGCTCGTCGGCACGGCGTCCGCCCTCGGGCGACTGATGCCGAATTTGGGCGGACCGAGTCTCGCGTGTCGACGACTCTACGCGGGGGTAGTACGGTCAATGGCACTGTACGGCGCGCCCGTGTGGGCGGAGTCCCTGGCCGCTCGCAATAGGGCCCTTCTGTGGCGTCCACAGAGGGTCGTAGCGGTCAGGGCAATACGCGGGTACCGCACGGTCTCGTGCGATGCAGCCTGCGCGTTGGCCGGAACCCCCCCGTGGGATCTGGAGGCGGAAGTGCTCGCCGACGTTTATCGGCGGGCGTCGACGGCGCGGGCGGGGGGCAGCCGCCCCTCGCCAAGCGCAATCTCAGCGTGGCGGGAAGATGCCCGCCGCGCCACCGTCCTAAAGTGGAGGTCTCGGCTGGAGACGCCCCGGGCTGGTCTCTGGACCGTGGGGGTGCTCCAGCCGATCTTGGAAGAATGGGCAGGGCGGCAGCACGGGGTCCTCACCTTCCGGTTGGTGCAGGTTTTGTCGGGGCACGGTTGCTTCGGCAAATACCTGCACACGATCGCTAGGAGGGAGACGACCTCAGGCTGTCACCACTGCGACTGCGGCGAGGACTCGGCGCAGCACACGCTCGAGTCGTGCCCGGCCTGGGATGTGCAGCGCCGGGAACTCGCTGCAGTCATAGGCGTGGACCTGTCGCTGCCGGCCGTTGCGCGAGCGATGGTTGGCAGTGACAGGGCCTGGACCGCGGTCGCCGCCTTCTGCGAGGCTGTCATCTCGCGGAAGGAGGCGGCGGAGAGGGCCCGGGAGGAATCCTCCTTCGCGGACCAGATTCGCCGCCGGCGCGCGGGGCGGCGTGCGCGCGCTTCCCTGCGCCTGATGCCGCCCTAGCCGAGGCTGCGGACGGTGGGGTCGGGGAGTACCCTGCCGTCCGCGGAAGCCTACCGCGAAGGTGTGACGCCCAAGTGCGCGGGGCGTCGCACAAGAGAGGGTGCCCGAAGGGGCTGCCGCCTGCGGATCGCGGAGAAACGACGCGGTTCCCGTGATCCGCCGTAGCAAGGGCGGGTGAGGGCGCACGGTGGGTTTTTAGTGGGTGAGAGCCCCACACTACCCCGTTGTCTCCCCGGGCAGCGGGGTGTGCGGTAGGACATTTTTGCCCTCCTAAAATAAAAAAAAAAATATATAAAATAAAGGGCGGACGTGCGTTACGTGAGTGAAGTAGTGTCATAATCCATGTAAAATCCTTGTTGCGGTAAGTGACTTGCATACTTTAATATAATTGCGGCAAAAAGACAGACATAACATGAGATATGACCATATTTATATTATAGCCGTCGACAGTGATGAATCTAAAGCGCTTAATGATGTTATAAAACAAGGGGTTAAAAATCACATCAGCTCAATACCAAGGATGGAGAACCACTATACTCGGAAAAATACATCACGAAAATTCATAGATGGTGGTAAGACACTGGCAGATTTATACAGAGACTATAAAAAAGATTGTGAATCAAAGCAGAAACTTTACGCTAACGAAACTATGTATTCTAGAATATTCAATAGAGACTTTAATATAAGTTTTTTTACACCAAAGAAAGACCGCTGTGAACTTTGTGTAAGTTATGAAAATGCCGAAGGGAAAGCAAAAGAAAATTTGGAGCAGAAATATTTAAAACATTTAGAAGAGAAAGAAGAATCTAGAAGAGAAAAAGAACTTAATAAAGAAAGTATCAGTCCAGATAACGTAGTTGCTGTATACGACTTACAAGCTGTTTTGCAGCTACCCCATGGGAATATTTCAGTCTTTTATTATAAGTCAAAATTGAAAAATTTTAACTTCACAATTTCAGAACTAGGCACTGATACGAACGAATGTTTTTTTGGCATGAAGGGGAAGCCAATCGTGGAGCCGATGAAATTGGCTTGTGTGTATTTAAATACATTTACAACAAAATGCTGTCTTATGATGGACCTGGACTTGATTTGATATTCTATTCGGATAACTGCTGCAGCCAAAATAAAAACAGGTTTATTTTATCTATGTATTTATTTTGCCTTCTTAAATATCCAAAAATTAAGAGTCTAACCCATAAATTCTTAATAACTGGACACAAAAAACGAAGGTGACGCAGTACATTCAACAATTGAAAAACAGATACAGATAAGATTAAAATCTGGGCCAATTTACCTTTCGATTGGACGTGAAAATATTGAGGTTGACTAAAGATTCCCCGGCAACATTATTTTCAGGGCATTTTGCACGTTCTTCTACGCGAGCAGTCTGTGGGTGAGTTATACGCAAAAGCAGTATAGCGTTCTACGCGTCCAATACAATAATGCATTCAGGGTGCTGTTGGGGCTGCCTCGCTTCTGTAGCGTCTCGGAGATGTTCGGCGAAGCGCGCGTGGATTGTTTTTATACAACGCAGCGTGCGGACCAGCCCGAACAGTATCCTGAGCGCTTTCGCCAAGCGTTTTGACTGCTAGTACACGTATCACTGTAACATGGTACATGTACGGGCTATTGTAAAAATTTATTTTATTTTATATTATTCTATTTCATTTAAATTGTTATGTAGAAAATTTTGTAATTATTGTCTGTTATTGGTCCATGTGTTGATTGAATGAAATATCAATCGAATTTTAATTATGAATGTTTATGTTACATTATGCTCGTGCTTCGTCCTCGAGATTAGTAAAGTTAGTAATTTGTTTGACACTATGTAGTAACGCATAGGTGATACCACTTCAGCACTATAGTTGAAATAAAAAGAAAATAAAAGGTAATTCTGAAAAACAACTGACAACCCTATCCTTGCTCCACCATTTTACCTGCGCTTTATGTTTGGCTGTCGTGCTTCATTCGCATTTTAGTGTTCAACCACTACACTCCTTTGATCACTGTACTGCACAAGTATATTTAAATTAAAATGTTTAAACGCGCTAACGAGAGTAGTTTAGAATTTATCGTTAAAAAGTTACGAAAATTAGAAAACGAAATTAAACGTTCACGTCTTAAAAAATGAAACAATTTTTCGTTGAGTTCGTCCTCATCATCTAGTCGTTCTTCGAGCCCTTCTTCAGGTTCGTCAAATGGAGCTTCGCCACATCCAGAGGAATTGCCAGAAAGTAAGTACTGACGAAACTTGCATATTTAATGTTTAAATGCATCAGATCAGTCTGAGGGGCTGTTTCACCGCATTATAAAATGTTATACAAACTCTTTTTTACCTAAATCATGCACCAGAATAGTCTGTGGGACTATTTCGCCGCATTAATTTGTAACTGTAAAAGAGTGGGTAGATATGCTGCAGAGTAGTCTGCGGCACTATCTCGCGCATATAATAATCAGCTTACTGCTTAAAAATGCATCAGGGTTGTCTAAAGGACTATCCCGCCGCCTTTTAAGAAGCTGAAGGGCTTAAAATGCAACCTACAATTTGTCTCACTGCAATTGTATGTGGGTACATTGGTAAAAACTCGCGTTTGATTCAGATGGTGCTTGCTTGTTTCAGGCCCGGAAGTAATCCCGAAGCAAAGCACAAACGTCGATATAAACGTCTCATTAACTGTCCCTTTAAATTTTCTCCAGTAGCTCCGGAGGATATCAAGAACGTAATCCTGTCCATCAAGTCCAATGCAGTTGGTTGCGATGCAATCAACCGCCGCATGATCCTTCCCATCCTTGACCACATCCTCCCAGCTTTGACAGACATTATCAATTCTTCCCTTAAAGCTGGTGTTTTCCCGTCTTTGTGGCGCAAGGCCTACGTTCTGCCTTTGCCAAAAATTCCTAATCCTTCCATACCTACTCACTTCCGACCCATATCCATTCTTCCATTCCTGTCCAAGGTGCTGGAGGCTTGCGTACTCAAGCAATTGGCTTCCTTTGTATACTCAAATAACCTTTTAAGCCCTTACCAATCAGGCTTCAGGCCAGGACACAGCACCACATCCGCACTCCTTAAAGTGACTGGCGATATTAGGGCAGGCATGGAGGATACCAAGGTTACAGTCCTAGCTTTGGTCGACTTTACTAATGCTTTTAATACCGTCAGTCACGATATCCTTTTATCCGTTCTTTCCTATTTCGGGATTTCCTCCGAAGCACTGGAATGGTTCTCATCATATCTTCAAGGACGTCAGCAGTCTATCCACTTCTTGGATTCTAGTTCAGGTTGGTGTAATTTAGACGCTGGCGTTCCTCAAGGAGGAATTCTTTCTCCTTTATTATTTTCAGTTTTTATTAACCTTATCACTCACGAGCTTCAGTGTAAGTATCACCTGTATGCCGATGACTTGCAGCTGTATTCTCAGGCCAATGTGGAGTCTGTTTTTACGGCTATTGACACTATAAATAGAGACCTGGAGTGCATCAAAAAGTGGGCCGATAATTTTGGGGTAAGAGTGAATCCTGGAAAATGTCAAGCCATCATAATAGGCAGCCAGAGATTGCTAGGTAGGCTCCACTCTATAAAACTACCACCAATCATATTTGACGGGACAGCCATCGATATGTGTTCCAGTATCAAAAACCTTGGGCTACACATTGACTCCACCTTCAACTGGCAAACTCAGGTAACACAGGTTAGCCAAAGAGTTACAAATATCCTGCGCATGCTTTACCGCCTGAAAAACTTTCTCCCTCTGCGACCAAGGTGACGCTGGTGCAGGCCTTGGTATTGCCTATAATCGACTACTGTGATGTGTGTTACTTTGACCTGAATGCAGAACATTTCAATAAATTAGATCGGCTTCTAAATAACTGCATTCGATTCGTTTTTAATCTTCGGAAGTATGATCATGCGTCTTCTTATCGCTCTCAGTTGAAATGGTTACCTATTCGTCAACGCCGTGAATGGCGCGCTCTCTCTAGTTTATTTTCTTTTCTTAAGTCTCCTTCTCCCCCTATATACGTGGCTTCCTACTTCCAATACCTCTGTGATAGTCACAAACGCGATTTACGCTCCTCTAATAACCTTTTGCTTCAATGTCCGTCTAGTCGTACCGGCTTTGTCTTTTCTTCTTTTCCTGTCCAATCGGCCCTACTATGGAATGCGCTGCCTCTTGAAATCAGGAAGTGCACCACGCGGTACACATTTAAAAAGAAGATAAAAGAGCTGCTATTATCTAAACTGGCTGAATAATCACCACATTTTTACATCTTAAATTTATGTATTTATTTATGTATATTTAAGTATTTTATTATTTAAGTATGTATCATGTTATAAGTAGGTATGTACATTCACTTATATGTTTATGTGTATTTTAGGTAATTGTTGTAGTATTTGTATTTATTTATTTCAACTTGCCTATCTTCACCTACTCCATACTCTCTCTGCACTACCCAAGGTTGACTGGTAGAGAATGCCCTAGGCATTAAGTCCGCCATTATACATTTGTATGAGAAGTTTTAAATAAATAAATAATCGACATTGAACCGTCCTTACCCATAAATACCGAGGTAATACCAAATACCTTAGTAGAAAATATAACGAGTCACGAACAAGAAAATTGCACTAGCGCTGACCTATCAAATATATTAGGAGCAGATCCGTCTGTGACCGTTGAATATGGCCCAGTTATTAACAAAGACGTGGCCACCAGATTCATTCACATTGCAACTTCTGGCTTAAGCAAGGATATTCGCAAAGATCTGGTTAAAAAGTTTTTAGTGCCCGAAAACTGCAAAAACATATCCGCACCACAGGTTAATGCTGAAATCAAAGGTGTATTTACCGAGAATGTTTTCAAACGAGATAGAGCTATTGAAGCTATACAAAAGCAGATGGCATCTGGTATTGCAGCCTTGGGAAATATCATATCTACTGAGCTTAATGTCAAAAACAAGAACAATGCCCTAATAAAGGACCTCATGGATGTCGGACGAATTTTTTATGACATCCAACATTCAGAGTCTGAAGCTAGATGTAATTTTGCCCTCTACTCGGTTAAGAAGGAACTTAAAGACCAATTGTCTACTGCAAAAATTGACTAATTCCGTTTTGGAACTAATTTAGCAGAGACTGTTAAAACGGCCAAAGCAGTTTCAAAATCTAGTTCTGATCTTAAGCTTGAGGCTCCCAAGAAATCAAAACACACTGCCGTAGCACCTACCAAGCCTTTAAACTGGAAGGCGAGGATCCCGGCTCGCAGGCAACCGTCGGGTCCTCCGCAGCGTCATCAAACGCCTGCTACGCAGAACGCACCGCCGCCGCGAGGAACCTCGTCGCACACATCCGTGAAACGGCCCAAGCAAATCCGCCGATATTAAACCCGGTACGTTACGCTGGTAGACTTGCTTATTTCCAGATACAATGGAAATTACTGACTCGAGAACGTACCATTTTGTCATGGATAAAAGGTTATAAAATCAAGTTTAGTCGTACGGTCTATCAACCTTGTTTGCCTACTCAAAATAGATTTTCAATTTCTGAAACGATTCATCTAGTGGAAATTATGCACAATCTATTGACTATTGGAGCTATTTCTGAATGTGAACCTTGTTCTGGCCAGTATATCTCACGTGTTTTCTTAGTGCCGAAACCGAATGGCAAGATGAGATTTATCTTGAATTTAAAGAGTTTAAATAGGTTCATTGATACACAGCATTTTAAATTGGAGGATATTCGCGCAGCTTTTAAAACTACTATCAAGAGATAGTTACATCACGACTTTGGACCTTAAAGACGCATATTTTTTGCTAAATGTTCATATAGATTCACGAAAATATCTCAGGTTCATAATAAATGATAAAATGTACGAGTTTAACGTCCTACCCTTCGGTATCTGTACTGCACCATTTATATTTACAAAATTGATGAAACCGGTCATTAATATATTAAGGTCATGCGGATTTTTATCATCTATTTATCTGTATGATTTATTTCTAACTGATGAAAGTAATCAAGAGTGTGCTCAAAATATCGAAACCACACAAATTCTGTTACGTTCTTTAGGATTTATCATAAATGAAGAAAAAAGTATCAAAATACCTTCTTTATCGTGCAAGTATCTAGGCTATTCCATAGATACCCACAGATGGCAATTAAGCTTACCCTCTGAAAAAAAGACAAAAATTAAGGTAGAAATAGACAAAATTAAGAACCTAAAACATTTTAAAATACGTTTATTTGCTAAATTGTTAGGATTATTAGTATCTGCCTGCCCCGCTGTAGAGTATGGATGGCTATACACCAAACAACTCGAACGCTGCAAATTTCTTAACCTACTACACCATAATGACTACGAGAAATACATGAATTTACCTGATTCAGTATTACCAGATTTGAATTGGTGGCTAGATAATATTGATCATTCCGTTCATAGAATTAAAAATGACAACTATGTTTTAGAGATATTCTCTGACGCCTCAAAAACGGGTTGGGGTGCAGCTTGTAATAGACAAACGGCTTGCGGTCGCTGGTCTAGTAGTGAGTTGTTATTACACATAAATGTTCTTGAACTTTTAGCAGCATTCTTTGAAAATATTCGCCAATACTTACTCTCACTGCCAAATATTACTTCGTATTGACAACACCACCGCTGTGAGCTACATCAACCGTATGGGAGGTGTGAAACGGGAGTCGTCTTAACAATATTACAAAAAATATATGGCAATGGTGTGAAGCTAGAAAGATTTTCATTTCAGCTTCGTACATTAAATCAGCAGATAATGTAGTAGCCGCAATCTAGACGATCTCACCCTGATGTCGAATGGGAACTGTCCCATACTGGTTACCAAAAACTGATGGTCAGATTCAGTCCTCCACAGATTGATTTATTCGCTATCCGCCTTAATAAAAAGTGTTCTAAATATGTTTCTTGGCAAAGAGATCCAGAAGCATTTGCGACTGATGTATTTACTCTTGATTGGTCAAACTACTTTTTTTATGCATTTCCACCATTCGCTATAATTATTAAGGCATTACGGAAAATAATAACAGATCAAGCTAACGGTATTGTGGTAGTGCCTGACTGGCCCTCTCAGCCATGCTACCCGCTTTTTATACGATTATTGACTTCTGATGTCATAAGATTTAACTCTAACGACTTTATTATACCTAATTCCAGGAACTCCAACATTCAAATCAAACCCACACTATCCTGGTTGCCGGAGTATTGTCCGGACTGCGTTTCTACAGCGATGTGTCCCGACCTCCGCCTTACACATTTTACTGGCATCTTTATCGGAAAATACACTAAAACAGTATGACGTTTGCCTTAAACGTTGGTATATTTTTTGCAGTAATAACAAAATTAGCATGTTTCAGCCATCTATACCAATAATTATAGAATGCCTTATATACATTTTTAACAATGGGGGAGGGTATGGGACCGTTAATAGTCATAGAGCGGCTATTTCTTTAATTGTCGGTAACATTTCCGACGACGATCGAGTTATTAGATTCTGCAAAGGCGTCTATAAGCTTAGACCACCACTCCCTAAATATAATGCTACATGGGACTCTAGTATAGTGTTAAATAAATTAGCCACTTTATTTCCTAATGAATGCTTAACTCTCGAGCAATTGTCAAAAAAGTGTATTACTTTGCTGGCTCTAGTGACAGCTCACAGGGTACAGACACTGTCTAAAATTCTTCTTCTTCTTCTTTATTTATTGGCTTAGGGTCCTATCCAAACGACCCGATTCCGCCAGTGTCCGTGATGGTAGTGTCGTAAACAGTAGAGAGTAGAGATGGGGATGTAAGAATTTGACCGGTTTTCACTGACTGATAAAAACTACGATCGAGGAAATTTATCTGAAATTGGACAGGACAACATATAAGACAGCACGTTGTTAGTGGTTAATGAGACATACAGACTAATATTAGTTACAAGCATGGTTAGTGATTACATTCATATTTACAGCTTTATTTTGTTCCTATTTACAAATTTACAAAGGACATTATTAATAGGATCAGAGAAAACGAGGGGGAGAAGGCATTTGAGGGAAGTAAGACGAGGAATTGTGGAGGGGAGAAGGTTGTAGAGGGAAAAACGTAGCTTGGGGCAGGAAAAGAAGATGTGATTAGCGTCTCCTTCGTCTAATCCACACTCACAGAGCGCAGTACTCCTAATCCTGAGCTTGGCGAGGAACACAGGGGTGCAGGAATGACCCAGTCTAAGTCGGCAAATGGTGGAAATTGATGCCTTACTAGCCTTGCGGAACTTGAAAAACCATGGAGTGGGGGGGATATCTGGCTGTATGTCTGCGTAGTGTTTACCCTTCCCTATTCTGCTAGAGTTCCAGGCTCCGGTCCATGATTTGTTAAGAAATGTTCTGGCCACCAGGCGTAGGTCATGGTAGTATGTTTGGTAGTGTTCTAGAGTGCCATGAGAAACAGCCATTTTGGCGCAGGCATCTACTGTTACGTTCCCAGGGATGCCTGAGTGTCCTGGAATCCAAGCGAGTACCACGTTGATACTATTATTATGGCACTCTAGGAGGGATGCTTTAATTTTAAACATAATGGGATAACAGGGATGGGACCGAAAAGGGTTGGATAGGATTGACTGGAGACAACTCTTTGAATCTGAAAAGATGATGGAGTTGTTGAGATGGTGGGCTTTGACAAAGAGTATAGCTTCTAGAAGGGCCAGGGCTTCACCAGTAAAGACCGAAGTAGAGGAAGGGCACTTGAAGCTAAGACAGATCTTGCTGGAGGGATACCAAACTGCCACGCCAACTGGACTGTCTGGGGATAATTTTGATGCATCCGTATATAAGTGATGCCAACCATGAAAGTCTTGGTTCAAGTGGTCATTGAAGATGCTTCTAGCGTTACAACTCTCTTTGTCTATGCTGAAGTGAAGGAGGATGTTTGGACGAAAAACCAATGCGTCATATGGGGTGAGATAGAGTGGGTTTGTTGGATACTGAATAACCGGGTTGGGGAGTTGGCAAAATGTTTTATAGCTGTGGAGCAGATAGGGGAACTTCACAATTCTGGGATAAATTGAGAAGTTTCTCTAATTTAGCAAGGACAGGGTGATTTGAATTTTGGACTGTTTTGAAAAGGAATCTATCTGCCAGGAACTGCCTGCGCAAGTTTAGAGGAGAATCACCACACTCCACCTGCATTGCTTTTATGGGCGATGATTTCATTGCTCCTAGAACAATGCGCAGACATTTGGATTGTATTTTGTCTAATAATTTATTTAGGTTTGATTTGTTACAGGGACTGAGGAGGAATGAGCCATAGTCGAGATGGCTACGGATCAAGACGTTGTACAGGAGCTTTTGGGTATAGAGGTGGGACCCCCACCAGACTCCTGATAGGGATCGCAGGACATTTATGTTTCTTTCACATTTCTGTGAAATCCAAACGGAGTGATGGTGTCCGGTCATTCTAGAGTCCAGCATAAGACCCAGAAATTTTACAGAGTGGGTTTGAGGGATGGATTCATTCTGAATGTGTAAATTAGTTTAGGGAGGGATAACTCTTTTTTTAGTGAAGACAATTGAGGGGCTTTTGGAAGGGGAGAGCGATAGACCATGGTCGGACAACCAATCTTGGAGATATCTCAAGGCCATATTAAGTCGGGAGGTGGCTTCTTCTATACATGATGATGAGACATACAGCACAAGGTTATCAGCGTACTGCAGGACCTCACAAAAAGATTCCACAGTACTCTCAAGATCGTGTGTGTAGAGGTTGTATAAAAGAGGACTTAGGACAGAGCCCTGAGGTAAGGCCGCCAAACCCTCCTAGGAGGGAGAAAACCAGAATTAGTCTTGATAAGGACAGATCTTTTCACCAGCAGACTAAGGATAAAGCGAACTAACTTTTCAGAAATTCTCAGCTGTGAGAGCTTTCTCCTGAGAACTGGAAGTAGAACACTGTCATAAGCTGCCGTGATATCAAGAAATACCCCTACTAGATATTTTTTTTCTTTATAGGCAATTTGGATATCCGTAGTTAGGATACTGAGACTATCCATGGTAGACATTCCCTTCCTGAACCCGAATTGGGAGCCGGCAAGAAGGGAACCATTTCCAGCTAACCATTCCAGACGATGTTTTATAAGGTGTTCGGTGATTTTACAGAGTGTAGAGGATAAGGCGATGGGTCTATAGCTATTAGGATCGAGTGGGTCTTTATTAGGCTTTTGGATGGGGATAATAACCTGGGATTTCCATTGGTCAGGGACCACCCCATGGTCGAAGAAAGAGTTAACTAGGGAGAGAAAGATGTTTTTAGATAGGTCGGACGATTTTTTAAGGAAGGAATACGGGATACCATCAATGCCTGGAGCAGAGTCTGTAAGTCCGTCAAGAGCAAGAGACAGTTCTCTGGAGGAAAAAGGGGAGTCAAAGGAGTTTGTTGAGGGCAAATAAAGGGGGGGATGGTGGGATGGAGGATAAACAAGGGACAGATGGGGGGGCAAGTATATCCGAAAAGGCCTCTAGCCATGATGAAGGATCATTAGCTGAAGTGTTATCAATATTGCAGGATCCTCTGAAACGTCTAATTTGTTGCCAAATAAGGGTAGGAGGGGTTCTGGGGGATAATCCCTCACAGAAGCCTATCCATCCCTGTCGTTTCTTCTTTTTAATTAATTTTTTGAATTTTGCAGAGGAGTGTTTATAATTCTAGAAGTTTTCAACAGACATACATCCACAGTAAGCCTTTTTCGCTTCACGACGTTCTGCAACTGCCACAGTGCATTCAGAGTCCCACCAAGGAGGGGAGACTCTAAAGCCCTTAGCTGGTTTTTTAAGGGGAATGTGAGTATTAGCAGCAGAAATGAAACTGTCAATGTATGAGTTGTAGGAAGAAAGAGGGGAGCCAGATAGATTCTGTAGAACAGACTCTAGCTTGAGGTCAAGGGAAGCAGAGAAAAGTGACCAGTCTACTCCAGCGAGTCTATATTTAAGGGAAGGAGAGGGATTACAATATGGAGAAACACTGTTTAAAGTAAAGATGGACATAGTAATGGGGAAATGGTCACTTCCTTGTACTTTTTTGTATAGTGGAGAACGTTCCAGGATATATTCGGAAGAGTACAGGGGGAGCAGAGAGAGAGAGATCAACAGCACTTTTCGGATTTTGGGAAGGAAGTACTCTTCGAGTGGGGGAACCATCATTGAGGAGACATAAATTAGTCTCATCAAAAATGTCGAGCAAGGAGTGGCCAAACAGATCTGTATGGCTATGACCCCAAATGGTATTGTGCCTCTAAAATCACCCATGAGTACCATAGGGGAAGGGATGTTGGACAGGATATACAGTATATCCGGGATAAGGGAAGAGTTAGGGTGGGGAATATATACAGATACAAAGGAAATGTCCAAGGACCTGACAGCAACAACATTGATGCCAGGGGAAAGAGCAGGAAGGGGGATTTGGGAGAAGGGGAGGGAACGGCTTATTAATAAGGCGCTCCCTGCATAACCGTTGTCATTATCATCTCTAAGACAAGAGAAACCAGGAATACTAAACCGTACTCCCGGTCTCAACCAAGTCTCAGAGATAGCAATGACTGATGGATGATATGTGGAAATAAGGTGAGTGAGTTCATGCTTTTTAGTTTGCACGCTCCGACTGTTCCACTGAATCACCACGATGGGATCCGTTTTTAGTGAAGATAGAGGAGATTTGGGTAAATTTTGAGGCAACGTGGGACGGTATTTGATGGGGATTAAGTAGGATAAAGTCAAATAACAAGGATAGAAGGAATTCTAAAGTATATGGTTGGAGAGACGAATGATTGTTACCAAGGGCACTACCATTAGGCATTGATGATCTAACACCCATATTCTAAGACGGTTCCTCAACCCTTCCTCGACTCAAACTCAACTGAGGATACCTCAAGGAATATCTCAAGGAATCCTCGAAATTGGTATTCTTAGTTGAAAACTCGAGGAACCTCGAATGAGGTTGACTCGAGGTAATACGTCATTAATTACGTCATTGTATTGTAGATAGAACATTGTTTTGGGCAAAATTGCTTTGATTTTACATCTGTGGTCACTCAAAAGTTAACAGATGTTTGTCATTTGACATGTAAATGTTTAGATAAGACGATAGCTATTATACAAGGATCGCCACAAGGAGTAAAACTCAAGTAGGTACCTACATAGCAAAAAGTAATACTTACGTATATCGTATAACCAGAAAGTACCTACATAGCGTCGTCGCGTCAACATTGTTTTTTTGCTGGGTGTGTTTTTATAGCTACATAGTATAAATTGTTTAGATATCATTTATTTTGTAATATGTCTGGAAGATATTCTTACTGAATATCGGCCGGTAAAGTTATGCCTGCAGGAACTCATAATTAAATATAAAATAAATTCGACGGCTACTTTAGGTGCCGGTAATCCTGCTGGAAAAATAATAGCTTACCTACGTCTTTGGAATTCTACGGTATCGTAAAAGTTGAGTTTGCAGCATCTCGCAAGTAACATCTTATGCGATAATCATACTTAATAATACTAATTCAAAAAACGCTGGAAATACATTATAAACACTAGAAAACAATATTCACATGAAATAATAAACTTCAGTAAATTGTTTATAGAACAAAAACTTCCTTGAGTATTCCTTAAGGTTGGTCCCGACGTACCTTGAGACTGACAGTTGTTTCCTCACCTCGAGTGAGGAAAGCCGTCGAGTGGAGGAGATTTTTTGCAACTAAAGAATACCAAACTCCTTGAGTGCGCTTGAGTGGAGTCGAGAAATTTTCGAGGAACCTTCTTAGAATATGGGTGTAGGATCAGATACTAATTGGTTATGAGAAGCCTTATCGTAGGATTTACCCAATGTAGGTCTAGGTCGAGGAGAGGAATATACAGTTTTAACGTAGGAACGGGTAGGCTGGGATGATTGAGAATGGAGGGGGTTTTTAGATGTTGAGGGTTGCGAGAACAGTACTCTAGTAACCTCTGAGTAGGAACGAGCAACAGGAGGGAATTGGGAGCAGGTCACTTCATAGGACACACTGTCCTGAGCCATGACAGATTTTATAGAGTTCTGTCTCTCTTGTTCAGGGCAGGCTTTGCTTGTTGCAAAGTGGCGTCCCAAGCATTGGATGCAAGTCGCCTCAGCCTCAGGAACCTCACAGCTGTCCCCAAAGTGTTCTTGGGAGCAACGGAAGCACCTCGGCCTTGACCGACACTGTGCCTTAGTGTGTCCATAGCGACAGCAGGAGTGACACTGGATGGTGGGATAGATGTAGAGCTCTACAGGAAGGGAGGTGTAATAGAGGAAAATTCTGGAGGGGAGGTATTGTCCTTGGAAGGTAATAGCTACAGATTGGGTAGGAATCCAATTTACCTTGCCATCTTCTATATTTTACCTATTGAGGCGGCGAGCTTTCAAATTTTTGCCACAGCCCTGGGGAAGAACAACATCCTTGGCAAATTCTTCCATTGAAAGTTCGGTGGGTACCTGTCTTACCAAACCCATTCTGGTGACATTGAATGTAGGGATTGATGCACAATATTGACACATGGAAAGAATAGAAGTGGAAAAATCATTGGCATCATTAGCGGAGACAAACTCAACGGATATTTTGTTACGGCCTACTTTTTTGACGCCATCAGGGACGACGTTTTTAACTTTATGGGTCGTTATAAATTGTCCAAACTTGATAGGGCGGATGGATGAGCCAGATGCAGGATCAGGGGAGGTGCACGTAACGTGTACAATGAACGGTCCTTTATCGTCTTTAGTGTAGCAATTCGAGGCACCGATTGCGTAAGAAGGATGCGTGTACACTGTCTGGATAGACGCCACTGTCAAATCGGGGGAAGTTACCTGTTTTTTGGATGGCGTAACTTCGTCCTGAACCATCCGTCTTTTCATCCGCGAACCAGGGGGGATCACATCTACAGTCATAGGGTCCGGGGGATCAGGAGGGTCCGGCGCCGGTGGCGGCGTCAACGAGTCGTCATGCATGTTTGAGGAAAATAACCTCAAACAGGCACAGGTATTTTACAAAGACGGCACAAACAAATAACACTCACCAGCACCTTACACGATTATACTACACTTCAGCGAAATAATCTGGATCGAAATAAAGGGCCAATAGACCAATTTTCGCAAGATATAAACACTATAACTCTTCTACCGTTTAGTCGCTAACACTTCCGGTGGCAGAAAAAAAAACCTGTCTAAAATTAAAACGGATCAAATAGTTGTCAACGGTAATCAAATAATAATTCAAATTACAGAACTTGTTAAAACCTCCAAAGCAGGATCTAAACAACCAATTTTACACTTACCCTTTTTTAATGATAGACTCGAAATTTGCCCAGCAAAAACTATAATCGCATACATAAACAAAACAAAAAATTTAAGAACATCCAACCAACTTTTATAAGTCTGCGTAAACCCCATAATTGTGTTTCAACTCAGACGCTTAGCCGTTGGATTAAGTCCACCTTGAAAGATAGTGGAATTGACGTATCTGTGTTCTCTTCTCATAGTACACGTCACACAGTCGACATCCATGGCTCATAAACTAGGAGTTAACCTTGATATAATAAGACAAACAGCTGGATGGAGTGGCAATTCCACTACATTTGCTAAATTTTACAACAGGCCAGTTATACATAATAATGATAACACGGTATTGGCACGAACAATATGTTCTCTTTGATTGTAATTAATTTTATATTTAGATGAATATGCCTTTCTAAATTTGTAAAATAATATTAATGAATATGTATAACACAAATATATATTGATTATGATATCATTAGTTATTTTATTGTTTGTATTTTCGATAATTCCTCCTCTCTCAACATCTACATAGTGTCAAATAAATTACTAACTTTACTTATCTCGAGGACGAATCACGAGCATAATTAATGATTAAACGAACTTACCTGTACGTAAAGTTCTATCATAATTATGCGAAGTGCTTCGTCCGAAGAGATTAGTGACACCTGCCCACCCTGGTTAGCCCTTTTTTTTTTTTTTTTTTTTTTGTTTTTGTTTAGGACCCTGGTTAGCCCTAAGGGTTGCGGAAATATCTCAATTCGTCTTTGAACTAAATGAAGCACGACAGCCAAATATAGAGCGCATGTAAAATGGTGGAGCAAGGATAGGGTTGTCAGTTGTTTTTCAGAATTACCTTTTATTTTCTTTTTATTTCAACTATAGTGCTGAAGTGGTATCACCTATGCGTTACTACATAGTGTCAAATAAATTACTAACTTTACTAATCTCTTCGGACGAAGCACTTCGCATAATTATGATAGAACTTCACGTACAGGTAAGTTCATTTAATCATTAATTATACGACTTAAAATATTAAATGCCTAGTAATTTTGATACAGATTATTGTATACAACATTGTGATATTATATGAATAGTTTTAGTAACTATTTCGATTTATTTGGTAATAAGTACTTACCTACAATGGCTACAATACAACTTACTGACTTAAAAAGTGTTTTATTTCATGTGATCCTTGATCATTTTGTCTAAAAAAGTGACACAATACCGGAATTTATTATAAAAATAATATAAAATTGCACGATTGTATCTAAAATTTTAATTCCTTAAAAATATAATAAAGTATACAATGGTCTTCCTAAATACATTTTAGGTAATAAGATACATTCACTGAAAAAATTCTAAATTGAACAACAATGTTAAAAAAAATTAAATCGTGATTTCCCAAAAACTAGGTTTTTTGTGTTATGACCCTCTCCTTGCCGATGTGCGATTGTGTTGGCTAATGAAGTATTCCACTGACGTACATAGCTTACATGGTGATGAAAAGTCCGCTACAGATAGCTAGGAGTGTTCGCAACGGCTATTTATTAAAAACGTTAAATAACGATGTGCTATTTTTAAAACGCCTATTATTTTTACGCTTTAATATATTAACGATATCTTTTCATTATCGTCGTATAGCACATCGTGCGCAATTTGAGGTTACGTTATTTAATATAGCTATGTACGCGCGTTGAGCAGTTAACAATATAAACAATAGATTACTGTCTACTAAGTGAATTGAAATTGTGATCTAAGATATATGTATTTAGATTCTGCCTGCGGCTTCGTCTGCGTGGACTTCAGAATTGGGTCAATCTTTACTAATACACTTTATACACTAAAATGTGTGTTATGCATTTTCGCCATAACTACTGACCCAATGACATTTTTGATTAAATTTAAGTAGACTTTTAAAGATATTATCTAACCGAAAATTATTTACACTATACTAAAACAAAATTTTATTTACAGTTTTATAATACACTAAACAAGCAGACACAACAAACCAACACCACGAATAATTTAAAATCACAAACTATAAGTACATCTTACCAAATAACGTGCGGCAATTGCTCAAAAACTCAGGATAATCATACGTATTCCAGCTTAAGCGAGTTATCCGTACTGATTGATTATATCATCGTTCAAAAATATAACGAAATAAAATCAAATAACGAAACGATGTTTTAGAAACTTAGGATATTTTGCTCGTTATTTTTTATAATTGACAGAAATATAGTTCATAAATGGTAAAGTTAGAGCATAATTTCGCATGTGACTGATATGAACGGGTCAGGGTCATTCCGTTCTGTTCCTTTCTTTCGCGGTATGACTGACTGAAGTGAAGTGACTGACTGTTCAAGTGTGCATTTGACTGTGATGTTTTGTTAGTGTAGTGTCATAGCGGTTGTGTGTCGTTCGTGGCATAGCGGTTGTGGTAGCGCTTATATAATAAAAATAACCGAAAATAACGCTTGCCTGGTGAAATAAATAACGGGGCTATAGACTATTTATAAATAGCAAGTGATTTTATTAGTTATTTAATATAACGAACACTCCTAATGACTGACTGAAGTGACTGACTGTTCAAGTGTGCATATGACTGCTGATATTTTGTTAGTGTAGTGTGTCGTTGACGTCGTGGCATAGCGGTTGTGTTAGCGCTTATGTAATAAAAATAATTGCTCAACAAAAATAAGGCTTGCCTGGTGTATTAAATAACGGGGCTATAAATTATTTATAATAGAGATGTGTAACTCAGGAGTGATTGATACAAAAGATGTATAATCCTTTCAAAATGCGTAATCAATCTTTAAATCTTTGGTTTCGAAAATACATCTTTAATTCACTAGCTCACTACGTTAGGATTGAATAGATGGAATGATGGACGTAGATTTAGAATGAGACAATAGATAAAGGATATTGTGAATTGAAAAGAGATAACATAAGTTGTAGGCACGCACAAACGCACTCTTGAAATACAATGATGATAGGTACACAGAAATTTAGACTCTCTGTCTTTTAAGTAAAAAGCTCAAAACCAGTTGTGACTTGAGGGAATGAGAGAATAACTACATGAATCAATAGATATTTGCATCACTTATGATCAACTGAATGAATAACGTCATTCGTAACCAAAGATTTAAAAGAGTGATTTAAATCTTTCGAAGAAAAAGATTTATAAATCCCTGATCTCATTGGTGATTTAGTTTGCGCATCTCTGATTTATAAATAGCAAGTGATTTTATTAGTTATTTAATATAACCAACACTCCTACCAGATACAACAGATATAAACAAAAATCTTGAGTCTGTGGTTACCCTAGGGCGTATGAACCTACTTGGAAAGAACTAAATAGTGCTTGTCAAAATTGTTCAATCAGGCAATCAAAATCAATTATATTTTGTAAGAAATAATTGGAAAATTAGAATCCATTGTATCACACATTTTCCTCTTATTTAGTTTAAATAAGTGCTTAATTATAAAATAGGATACGCATTTAAATGCCATAAAAATGGTGTTTTTTCTATATTTCAATGTTTAATAATAATGTTTATTTTTCTTATTTATAATTTTTTATTTCGTCATAAAACATTTGCGTTAATATGTTATGAAGCGCAGAAGTGATACTATTATAATTATAAAATGAATCTGATGCGCAAATTGCGTGGGTCGACCACTTCGGTAACTTCCGAGTCTGCTGAGGGTGCTGGGTCTTCATCTCACGTCCAACTTGGTCTAATGCATCTCAAGAAACTCTTTGCCGAGTATACGCATCCTCCGCAGCCTCTCACAGATGCTGAAAAAGATGACAAGTTGTACAATATGCTACCTCTCTTTTGTAAGGTAAACAAATCCTATACAGTTGCCTTTATTAAAATTTCCCTGTATATTATTTTTCTTTTAACTTGCTTTTCATAATGGTTTATTTAATTAGTTCTCTGTGTACCACCTGTTTTTGTTGGTGCTATATTATATATAAAGTACATACAAGAGCAACAGCTTTGTTTTAAAATATATTACTCTGGTAAATCATGTTTTTTAGATATAATTGCTTTATTATATAACTATCTAGTAGTCTAGCAAGGATAACGTGGAGAGGAATGAACATTCTTAGTCTAAATATTAATTTTAATTTCAAGTCTTCCTGTAATTTTTGCTATCATAATTTCTATATTAAATACAGACTGATGTAATGAACATTTAGTTTTATATCTGCTACATACTATGCTACTATATAAGTTCCATCTAAACAAAATGGTAGTTTTTATCAATGTAACTAACAATAACTTTAATCTCTTTGAATTTACAAATGTTTAAATAATGTGACCGAACATAGTGTTTTAAGATTAGCTGTAAGAACTTAACTCTGAAGAAAAAGCCTCTTATGAAATGTGAAAGGACTCTGAAATTAAAACCCATCAAATTTTAACTAGTACATTGTTGTTTAGTAACTAATATTACAGGTTACTTGTCAATTGTTTGTTTCAATAGGTTTTTGGTACCAGTCCTTCGAGTGAGATGAATGAAAAATTTTGGGATATTTTATCATTCTGTCAACAAGTTTCTAAGCTGATGGTATCAGAAATAAGAAAAAGAGCAAGCAATCAAAGCACAGAAGCCGCCAGTTGTGCCATTGCAAAGTTTCTTGAAATAGAAAATTGTGAGGAATCAAGCAATGGATGGATGCTGTTGTCTACCTTAAACCTACTGGCTGCTGGTGATCAGTCCTTAATACAGGTATTTATAAAATCTAAATCATAAGCTAAAATTAATTATTATATTTGTTATTATGATTTCTATATGACACCTATTAAATACTATATTATGTTGCTATTTTTGTATATCTTGTTAACTGAATTATGTGTAAAAAAATATGTGAAAATAACTGATATATCGAAATTTCTTTATAACCTTCATATTCACAGTAATCACACCACAATTGTCTATATGATCACTGTTTAACATTACGATGCATATCTTTTGAGACTGCAATCAAATCCAATTCAAGGCACTTTTTTCTTAACTATTCTGCATTTTATAATAGACTGTGGCTTTGTAGGTCATGACCGCAGCTTCAATACCTTCTACACTAGTGAAGTGTTTGTATTTGTTTTTTGATTTACCTGAAATACCTGAATCTGAGGCTGATGTTCAAGATGGGAACAGTGATTTTACACCTAGAGAGAGACGAATTTTGTTGCAAAAGATATTTGTACAGGTATGAGTTTTAAAATTAGTGATTAGCAAACAAGAGTGAGGCTGTGTCTTGCTACATTTAGTGTTACATTTTTGCTATTAATTTAGGTCTTGTTCTAACTAGTCTTATCTTGGTCTTGCAAATTGTAACAACTAGACCAGTTTTGCTCATCACTATTAAAACTACTTAATTTATCTTCTAAAAACCTTGCCTTTTTTTGCTCTGTTAGCAGAATCTAATATTGGTATACACATTTCTACCTTGGGTAAACATGGCTAACAATGATTTGAATACATTTTTAAAACATGTTTTTCATAACAATTCTGTTCACCTGTTTACCCAATAAATTACCACTAGTTTAACATGTAATATATTACATTGTACATATTCAACTTTAGATGTAAGGTATAGATTTCGTGTTTGATGAATATGATTTTCACAACCCTTTCACTCTCTAGGGATTTATGAACATATACAAATCATACCGAGGTCATTATATTAGGTTACAGCATTTTTTTGCTATCGCTGTCGATTCCACGCTCACTTAATCAACAGTAAAAGTGTTAAGAGAATAATATAAGGTTTAACCAGGCAAGCCTGTGATTGGGCTGCACAAATTGTTTCCAAAACTATTCCACACACACAAGCAATATATAGGTCAGTGATTTTTCGTAATATATAGTAGAGGCACAAAGATATCCACTTAAACATGTTGTCAAAAAAAATTTTTTGGATTTTTTGTATTTATTAAACAGGTACTTGTGAGGTTGTGTAGCCACCCATTTCCTTGCGAAGAATTGGCTAGAAAAGATGATCTTAGTCTACTTTTCGCTGCTATTACATCATGGTGTGCACCACATAACATCATGTGGAGAAAATCTGCAGCAGAAATACTGATGACGTTGTCTAGACATGGATTAACACAATCAGTTGTCCAGTATATTCATAGTGAGTTGAATTTTTGTTACCACTTAGTGTTCATCCTCCCTAATGCACGTTAGTCATCCATCCATCAGCCTTTCAACGTCCACTGCTGGACATAGGCCTCCCCAAGAGAACGCCACAACGAGCGGTCCTGTGCTGACCGCATCCAACGGCTCCCCGCGGCTTTGACCAGATCGTCGGTCCACCTGGTGGGGGACCGTCCTACGCTGCGCCGTCCGATACGTGGTCGCCACTCGAGAACCTTTCTTCTCCAACGGTAGTCGGTTCGTCGAGCGATGTGGCCTGCCCATTGCCACTTCAGCATAGCAACCCGGCGGGCTATGTTGGTCACTCTCGTTCTCCTACGGATCTCCGTATTACGGATTCGATCACGTAGGGAAATACATACATAGCCCGCTCCATGGCCCGCTGAGCGACTTGGAGCCTTGAAACGGGGCCAACATTCAGAGACCACGTCTCTGTTCCGTATGTCATCACTGGTAACACACACTGGTCGTAGACCTTCGTTTTCAGACACTGCGGAATATTGGACGAGAAGATCTTCCTTAGCTTCCCGAACGCTGCCCAGCTGAGTTGGATTCGTCGATTGACATTGGAAGCGATTTTGTAGTTCGAGCTGAAAGCTCTCGGGGTTCTGGTATTGGGCAGGTGTTAGTCGGAGCGTAGACTTCATCAAGCGTGACTCGACTTTCGTGCTAATATTCAAGATGCCCCTGACTAGTCGGTGATCACTCCCAGTTTTAATCCTGCTGATCACTGAGACATCATTGAATATGTGTCGTTTGTGCGACAAGATGAAGTCAATCTCGTTTTTTACTGAACCTGATCCAGGTCCATTTCCCATCATGTAAAGACCTTCCTTCTCCAGAAAATCAGCCAGCATCTGGCCCCGGTGATTCCTCTGCCCGAAACCATAGTACCCCACTTTCAGCTCATCGTCTGTCCTTTTGCCTAGTTTCGCGTTAGTCTCCCATAACCACCGTGAAGTAGGTTTTAGACGGGTGTATGGCCTTCGAGATATCCTCATATAGGGCCTCCACCTCGTCGTCGGAGTGTGTCGAGGTCGATGCGTAAACCTGTATGACCTTCAACGTATACCTTTTGGTTATTCTGAGTATAAGGTACGCTACCCTACTCGACACACTCTCAATCCTCTCCACGTTGCCTACGAGAGACCTGCGAACGATAAACCCGACACCTCCTTGGGACTGGTGGTCGCCCTCCCAGTGGAAGAGCAAGTTCCCGGACTGGAGGATTGTCGTGCCCTCACCCTCTCTTCGGACTTCTGACAACCCTATAATGTCCCAGCGGATCTTGCTCAATTCCTCTTCCAGCTCGGTGATTCTCTCGTCGGTCCGAAGTGTCCGAACGTTGTGCGTTACCAGGGCCGTCGTTGTTTGTGGTAGCCTTTCCGCGACCGGAGATTCTTCGCACCCCCTGCTCCGCCGTTACCGGGCCCGCTACCGTTAGGCCACGGAATAGCGGAGCTGCCGTGACTGGGGGCCATTTTATGTTGTGTGCTTGTCATGAGGGATAATGACGTAATCGCCACGCTTGGCAGGCGGGTTGGCGATCGCAGTGGATGTTGTTAATACTCGAGGGAGTGCTGCTGCCCACTCCCCTGGTATTCGCTCAGTCGGCTCTTACGACTCCCGTGGGTAGAGAAGGGTGGGACAATTCTAAAGCCGGCCCCACACGGCACTGCATGGCAATGCACGTTAGTGGAGATCAAAAGAATGTAAGGAAGGAGTTGAGTTTTGCGCCACCGTCAGAGCTACACGACGGCACACCTTTAATTTTTTTAAAGTTAATGAAAGAAGTGCGTTGTTATGGAAACCATCACCAACAACCACCACCAACCAAGAAATAACCATGTTATGGAAACCATGCTGATAAGGTATAAGTCCCAAGTCTCAACTATTCTAAATATTTATGACAAAGGGATAGTACTGTTAGATAATCAGGCCTAGTTTTAAGGTGGGCAACAAGAGATCGAGACATGAGACCGCAACACGAGACGGAGTCCACTAGAACTAGGGGAGTCACACATGCTAAATTACTTAAAAATGACGTTGCTTTCTGATGATCGCATCAATCGATGTATAGCTCTATTAAAAATTGTTATTCTGACAAATATGTTTAGATAAGACAGCACCTTAGTTGGTATTATAAGATTTAGAAGTATGACTATCTAATGCTTTTCACACATTATTTGATTCGTGACCTGTATTCATAACTATATTTACAGAAATACTTATTCATTCTTGAAAATGTTTGCCAATAGAACAAGTTAATAAAATATTAGACTAACCAATTACCTTGTTTCACAGATAAAGGATGTGTAGGTTTATGTATAGAAAACATGCAAAGGATACCAGAATTGACACCTCTCGAGGTAATTATTTTGTAATAATTATCCATCTTTTCTAGTTACAGTGGTACAGTAATGGGTTCAAAAAATGCTGGTGTAGGCAATTCTTTACATGAAAGAAAAACATCATTTTACGATACCTATTATAATATGATGACTGAAATTTTTACTAACTAACTTTCTAATAAATAAGTTTTTTTTACATGGGTGGCGAACAAGCATATGGCCCACCTGATGGTAAGCGGTTACCGTAGCCTACAGACGCTAGCAACACCAGAGGCATCACTCGCGCGTCGCCATCTCCAAGCAAAGGAACAGGAGGTGGATAGGGACCATTATAAGGAGAGGATAAGTAAGATAGGAAGGATAATAAGGAGTGGAGAGAATGTGGGCCTCCGGCGCTCCAATCTCCATACAAAACACAACGATCGGAGTAACTACCGTTGTTACACGCTGATCTTTTGTGAGAGGTGGTACTTCCCCGATCGAGCCGGCCCATTCGCGCTGGGATATGTAAGGCTCTACTACTAGACAAAATTAAATAAGTGTATGTAACTAACATAATTATGTCCCTAATTGCAGGTTGTAGAAATGTTTGTGGCTGTGTTCTGTTTCCTGAAGGACTCAAGTGAAGTTAGTCAATTATTGCTGGACGATTTTCGTACTTGTCAAGGCTATTTATTCCTATCTGAATTTCTTCTAAAGTAAGTTCCGTTTTATAAATTGTTAGTATTGATATATGCCACTTGCATGTTAAATTAACTGAGTGTTTATTATTTTGTATACATTGAGCATGTTAAATTTGCACTTTTTATTTATTTTCTATATGTTTTTGTTTTATCACAGAAATGAGAGGCAGGATGTGCCCGATTATTTAACATCAGGGTAAGCACTGTTCATTGTAGTTTTAACAATTTTAATTATTTTTACACACACAAGTATATTTTTTACAATTTATTTTTTCATATTACACCGAATATCAAGTGTAACCTTGAAAACACCGAAAATAGTATTAATCTGCGCAACATTTACAACTAATTGTGGAATATAGTAAATACAAACATTATTATAAGCAGTTCAAAGATAGATTGATGACTCGGTTATTTGCCAAATATACAGTAAATTTTTCCATATCTCGATTACAAAACAAAATTGATCGGATACAGATTGGAAGAAGAGCGTGTGAGTGGCACAGAAGCGCGCGCTGCCCTCCGCAATCTCGTGCTAATGATCTCGTCGCTGTGTGCTTGCGGCTTCTCTGAGCTGCGACCGACGCGTGCTAACACTGAACTCTTCCAACTGCAGGGCTTCGTGCTACCGCAACCGTCTATGCCTGGGCAGGCCGTCAGGAACGTCCAGGCTTTCCAGGTCATTATCGAAATGTTTTGCGTGGCCCAGTGCCGGTGTCGTGCCATATTTTTGTGCCACACAATGTTTAACTGTTAATGGAATAATTGAAATTAGACTGACTTATTATAGTACATATATAGTAAATAATATTTTGACTACACACATGACGTAGTGATAGTGAGCTCTCGTACCAAGGGTTGTAGATACGATTTCCTTGCAGGACAAATTTTATTTGCGAATTTCACAAATGGTGGATAGTTTATTTTTTACTTTTAGTCCATTGTGTGGTTGTAAGCTACCCAGGATGCAGGGATTATTCCTTAATGCAGGGTGTGTGCGGTGGTTGGCTGTCTTTAAAAAATGGACTCCAAAATCTCACAACACTCGCCGTTTCAAAGACATGGCCGTGCGTATCATTAATTTGCGATATTACGGAACATATTTATTATAAACACGTTATTGTATTGCAGGTCTTACAATCAGTGTTCATGAAGTCAAATTCTGCAGCGCTCTGCTGCACTATACTAGATGCCATATCGAGCGTCTATCACGCAGATAACGCAAACTATTTTATTCTGGAAAACCAAAACACTTTGAGCCAGTTCTCTGAGAGGGTATACACAAAAAACGCCGAAATACAAGAAAAGTTTTTCGAACTGTTAGAATTTATTGTTTACCAGCTGAACTTTGTGCCTTGTAAAGAGTTGATATCTTTATCGCTTTTGTTGAAGGCTAACAGATCTAGAACGTGTAGCATACTGTGTATGAAGACGCTGCTAAATATTTTGAAGTAAGTTTCGTCTGTACTAAACAAACATTTTTTTTTTCTAATTTATACTTGTTAGTATTTCTTTTAATTTATAAATCTTCCATTTCTGATTAAGAGACAGATATTAATTTCAGCAAAATATTTATAAAAAACTCATAAAACTCACTTAAAATTGCCCAGCAGAAATCTGTAATATTTTTTTATACTAACCTGGTAGCAAACAGGCATATGGCCTACTTGATGGTAGGCGGTAACTGTAGCCTATAGACGCTAGCAACATAAGAGGCATCACTCGCACGTCGCCCACTACAAAGATGGGGATAGTAAATGGAGACTAAGAATAATTAGGCGAGGATAAGATTTGAACCTCCGGTGCTCTCATTCAAGATAAGAAACACAACAGTAGACGTATCTACCGTTGTTTCACAATGATCTTCTGTGAGAGGATGGTACTTCGATCGAGCCGGTACATTCATGCTCGTATAAGCAATGCTCGACGACATAACAGCAGTTTATCATTATAATTTCAGGCACAATGCAATATTTAAAGACGTATACCGGGAGGTTGGTATGCTAGAAGTATTTGTTACTTGTCTGTCCCGCTACGCAGTGTATCTGAAAGACAAACAGATACTAGAAGATGAGAAAGCTGCAAGAGAATCAATATTAGACACTGCTTCTACCGACATGCCTGAGTCTCCTAAAGTTCCAGAAAGAAAGAAGAGACAGTCATCTAGAACAGATTCTTTGATAAAAGACCCTAATTTAGATGCTGAAGAAGAGGAACTAGGGTCTTTTGTCATGGAAGGGCTGACGGCGTTATTGAACGCAAACTCGAATAATTGTAATGTGTTTAGAGATTGTGGGGGAGCAAAGTGTGTGCATGGAATGGTTGTTTACGAAACGTGTAGAAGTCAAGCTTTAGGCAAGTACTAATTCTTCTTGTCTTATAGTAAATAATAAATTAGTTGAGTTATCTAGCTGATTTTTAATTTGTTTACAAATTATCGCTGCTCGTTGAAGAAAACGTGTTGAAAAGTTTCCTGGGCATTTAGTACATGCCTTGGAGGGTGCCCATTAGTGAGACAATATAAGGGGTGAAACAAACGAACTACCTAAATTCCAAACAAAAACTTACTTCATAACTCTGCAAAACCTACTCTATACACAATACAAAATGTTTTCCAGTATATCTATACAGTATATGTATTATTACAAGATAATTTTGTTTTGCAAGATATTTTATAAATCCTCCATAACATCCCTAATTATGCGTTATAAATTTCTTTTATTAAAAACTTACTCCCAATTTTAAGAAGAATTAAAGTACATGTGTGTTCTGCCTATTATAATATGAATTATTGTCATTTCATACAAAGTTTCTTAATTCCAGGTGTAATTAGAGAACTAATTGTGAGCGGTTCTGGTGAGGAGGACATGTCAGCATTACTGTGTGGTATGCACGCCGCTCCCAATGATGCTCTGCGTTTAAAACTACATATACTCAAAGCCCTATTAGCCTGCTTGAGGGATTCACATCGCACGAGAACTATATTTAGGAAGGTAAGGTTATTTTGCGTAACGAATTATTATCCCACTATAGGGCATGGGTCTCAGAATGAGAAAGACCTAGGTCATAGTCCACTACACTAGTTCAATGCAGACTGGCAGATTTCACAAGCCCATGAGTCAAAAGCTGGTTTCATCACGTTATTTTCGTTCACTGTGTAGTGATATTTGTACGTAATATTGAATAATCAGAGGTGTACGGCTTGCGAAATTTGAACTTCGAACTCGTGGACACTTTTCTCTCATCATTAGGCTATCACTGCCACAGGAAGGTAAAGTATATGTAAATATAACTGATGTAAAAAATAACAAATTATTTGTGAAAGTGGCAAAAGAGAGCTTTTGGATTCGAAGCTGCGTCCCATCCAAACCGGGGAACTGCTCTGGACCGCTAAGCTATCGCAGTCGCCCAATGGCTACTCCAAATCTCCACTTCATATTTGTTTTAGATGTCTTTAAAAAAAGAGAAAACATGAAGGACCTTTGTTTTTCCTAATGAATTCTGTTCTAGAGAGAGCACTCTGTTGCATTATTATTATTTACTTTGCTTCCAATGCCGTAAAAACTTGTTTCTTTTTTAATTCAAAAATTATATAAAATATTTTCAGGTCAGTGGTTTTGTATACGTGACAAGTGTACTAGTGTCTTTAGAAGGCAAACTGAAAGGCGACGAGTTAATGGACAAGGACATGCTACAACTCATACATATTGTGTTCTACACTATCAGCACTGCCATGAGATTTGAACCGGCCAACGCTAAATTCTTTCACCATGAGGTATATATCCGTATAAAGGCTGATCACTGACATTTTAAAAGTATTTTTGCATATTGTAGATATTATGTTTGTTATAGATATGTATGACAACCCTCTGTGACACAATACGTCTGCTGGGATGTTTTGTTGAAGATAAGGAATTACAAAATGATACCCAACCTGGTGATCCAGAACTTTATGAAGTATTTCATGAAATGTTTACAGGAAATATATTGGAGATGACGTAAGTACTCGTATATATCTCACTATTATAGTCTTTTATAATGTTTGTCCCTTATATTGCAGCTAAACAGACATACCGAGGCTGTGTGGGGCCGGCTTTAGAATTGTCCCACCCCTCTCCACCCATGGGAGTCGTAAGAGCCGACTGAGGGAATACCGGGGGGAGTGGGCAGCAGCACTCCCTTGAGTAGGTATTAACAACATCCACTGCGATCGCCAACCCGCCTACCAAGCGTGGCGATTACGGCACTATACCCCCAAGTTGGGGAGGCCTATGTCTAGCAGTGGACGTCAAAAGGCTGATGGATGGATGGATGGAAATAGACATAGGCTTTCATTTCTAAGAATCTCTTCTATAACTTGTGTTGCTATTTATTCACTTGAGAAGATAAAAAAGTACTTACGTATTGTTAGATCTGTAATTCTTTCCTTCCAGTTTTCCTGAGAAAGTACCAGTAGTGTTTGTGCACGCTTGCATAATTTTGCGGCTTCTGTACGACGTCGCTTTGGATTCGTTCGACAAACCAACTTTTTGTGGTTCTTTGAATGTAAACTCTCCCAGTCTGACTCGTCAGAGCTCTGCAATAAATGAAGTAAGTTTGATAATTTATACAACGAGACTTACGATTTATGATGAATATATTCGTATAAATAAATTCGTAAAGTTATTTCCAAACACGATAAAGGACGGATTCAGCCGACCAATCATTAGGGATTATTTCACTGGTCTAAATTCAGTCAAAACACGCAACAGTCAGAGTAGCTACCATTGTTTTACGCTCGTCTTCTGTGGGAGGGTGCTACTTCCCTGATCAAACCCGTCCATTTAGGTTGGGACAAGCCAGGCTACCACTAAAAGTATTTCATAGTCTATTTATCCAGGATAGGCGAAGCAGCTAAGGGTCAAACGTGAGAATGGCTTTACTGTGAGGGTGTATTTACTTACTTGAAAATTTTAAAAAGTGTTAGCGGTTGTGTGCGGGTTTGCACTATACTTATAGTACAAATCTTTAATTTTTGTGCAGTCAAAGCCAGCCGGTCGTACGGCACCACTCAACCTCTCCGTGGGTAGCAACAACGGCGAAGCGTGGGTCATACATTCAGGCGTTGTTATAGTATTAGCAAAGTTACTGCCAGCTCTGCCAAGACCAGTGGAACATGAAGCTTACGCGAGAGCTATACGCGACTATTTGGCGCATGTTCTGAAGAGCCTAGTCCGAAGGTAATTATAATTTAATATTTATTGTGTTAGCACTAAGGTGTGCTATTAGTATTGTGTTGTATACACCGTGACTTTTTTCTTCGTCTTGAAAAATGGAGGGGATGATAGGTAAGCGATATAGAAACCTATGGCCTAGTTATTTATTTATTTTTAAGTTTTTTTACTGACTTCGTCTTAAATTAATCTACCAATATAAACTCCTAATTTAAGTACATTACATTCTCGTTTTCATGTTTAAACGTTAAACACATAAATAACGAAAAACAAAAAAATAAATTAAAAATCGTAAGCATAGTCACATTACTTGTAGTAAACGCGCGCCCAATGTTGAATGATTTCTATAAATAGATAAAGCTATGTCCAGGTAGTTCAATGAAAGCGTATTTGCATCATCCACTGGGCCTCTTGCCTCGTCCCACAAGTTGCAATTTGCAAGGTCCCAACCTCTGCACCTCCGGCTCCACCCGCTTGCTTTATTTATTTTTAATTGTTTTTTAGTCACATCTATTCACATACATAGTGACGTCGTGTAGTCTATTTGCATTATTTACGCTAACGTGCCGCTCTCGCTGTATGATAAAGTAAACATGTACAACTATAGCAATGTGGAGTATTTAGCAATGGTGCGGTGTTACATCGTGTCTGGTGAAAATTTAGATAATGCGAGGCGAATGTACGCAGAATCACAACGTCTGCAATCTCTTCACCGACGCGGTATTCAAGATCCACAAATACCGAGCACTACTTTGTTTTTTAATACATATCAAAGGTGCCGTGTGGGGCCGGCACCAAGAATAGCTTCACCCCGTCTCTTCATATGGCAGTCGTAAAAGCCGACTAAGGGATTACCGGGGGACCGGGCAGCAGCGTTCCCCTGTGTGCTAAAAACATCCACTGCGATCGCCTACCCGCCTGCTAAGCGTGGCGATTATGGTAAAACCTCCGTTTTGGGGAGGCCTACGTCCAGCAGTGGACGATGAAAGGCTGATGGATGGATGGATGGATATCAAAGGTTAATCGATCACGGACAATTCCGTCTTCCTAGTCACGGCAGAGGCAGAGGCCACCTTTGTCCAATCGTACCTACCCTTCATAGTTTAAAAAATAATTTGCAAAAAACGTGCTAATTTGTGCTTAGAAAGAAACGGTGGACATTTTGAACAATTACTGCGATATCGCTAAAAGGTACATTTTAATGATTTTGTAGACGTAATTAGTCAGTGTAATTTGTAAATAAGTTAATTTCAATCTTTAATACGTCTAGTATGTTGTAGTTCACACATAATATTAGTAAGTAGGTAGGTACCTACCTACCTATTATTTAATTTATTCCGGTTAATTATGATAACTAATAGTACCTAAAGATTTACATGAAATACAACTACAGCATGTTAGAAGGTTCTAAGCCCTTAAAAGTATGTAGGGAAGATCGAAATGAAATTTTTAAAATATCAATTCGGAGTACCACAACAGTATAAAGGCGTAGGTACGCCATTTCGTACGTACCTACTTTTCATTGATGCGCGTTCGGGCCGTGGTTAGGTTAGTAGGATGCTTTCATTTTATGTATTTTATAGGATTTTTGAAACTTTCATAAATGAAGTGCTAGTACACTAATACTGTCGTTAATAGATTCTATTTCACATACATAATACACCACATTGTTATCAAGACTGAGAAAGAATTCATCCAGTATACTCATCAGGCATTACTACTTAATATGTCCCCCACCATGCGCCCACACCCATACACAATATGTCCATCATAGCCGTGACGTTGCTAGACATACAAAAATATCATACATAAAATGTTCCCGTTTGTATAAAATTTACTACTTCAATGTCTGTTGTATTCCGCGTATATTTACAAATATCCATAAACAGCGTAACATGTCACGTCAATATATTATTTTCTGATGTTTACTCGAATACACATCATGAAATACAACTACTTTTACGAAATCTATCGCATTTACTTGATTTTCTGTTGTCCCATCCGGGTGTTAGATGTCTATTTGTCGTTCAATTGTTATAACATCTACCCACAATTATAATGATATGAATATTTAGTTTTCGATTTTACCCCACCTAGTATTTGTTCAGAAACAGATAAATTTAAATTTCTAGACTCAGTAAAATATGTATGCATGTATATGATAATTGCCATCGTACTATTAACCTATTAAAAATGGACGTCGGGTCTAGTACAAAATTCACCAAAAAAGTGTCTCTAGTCAATAGACAGTCTATATTATTATAATAATACCTAATAATTGATTAACCAAAAATACATCCATGTGCCATCTTAAATGCTAATTAATAATCTAATAGCAGTATTTCGTTGAACACTGGCACCCATAGTAAGATTTAACTTGTGGCATGGGTGCCAGGTCTCCCGCAGGGTAAATCTAGTTTATTTGTAAAATAGATGGATGTGTGTGTTTGTGTGTCTGTGTGTGTGTTGCGTGCGCGCGTGTTTGTGGGGGTGAGTGTGTGCAGGTGTAATAGTACGTGTGCGTATGTGTTGATGTGGTGATGTGCAAATGGACTTGTATGCAAGGACCGTACAACCCCAGTTAAGAGTTAAGCCATTCGAATGGGTAAGCCGTTTATGTGGTTACCTTTATCGTGATGTAACTCTTTGAAATGGTTCTATGCTCAAACCCAATGAAAGGGTTACACCATCATACTGATAACCCATTCAATAGGGTTTACGCTTGAAACCCATTAAAAGTGTTACTCTTTCAATATGGATAACACATTGAATGGGTTCTATGCTTGAAACCCAGTGAAAGGGTTACACTATCAATATGATAGCCCATTGAAAAGGGTATATTCTTGAAACCAGTTGAAAGGATTATCACTTGAATATAGATAGCACATTGAATGGCTTACCCATTCATTATAATTGGATTACCATATGGTTATTCAATGTGCTAAGTAGACAGTAGTGTGCTAAGTAGAGTAGTAAGTAGTAGTGTAGTGTAGTGTGGTGAAGTACGACATCGCGGGCGGCATCGGCCGACTTGTAGACGAAAGTAAACGAATCACGTGCTACCTACCTACTTATTAAACTATTATAATATTTAGATGTGTACATAATAAGGTGTAGGTACATGTTCTGAGTTTCTGACAATTATCTTGTATGTAATCATTATGTAACCTTATCGTGTTATAATTGAATGAGCAATGTGTAAGTCAGAATTGTGTCTGCCTTTTATTATACCTACCTATAGTAATATGTCTTTTAAATAAATATTAGGTAGGTAATCAATCAAGCATCTAATTTTCCTTCACATATTTTCATGATGTGTTTAAAATTAACGTCTGCCCGCGACATCGTCCGCGTGGAATAGTTAGTCTAACGCTAATTGGGGCCACACATTATAAATGCGCGCGCAGTAGGGACTTGATCATTATTATGCTGCGATGTTATTGATGTGAAACATCTATTGCGGAGGGAGGGTAAAATCGGTTGTTAGCGTGGCGACGCTTTTATTGCACCTACTTGTTCCGTTCAAATCTTGCAAGTTAAATTTGAAACACTTACCGGTTTCCGATTGAGCTGAAATTTTAAACGCATGTGTATGATAATACAATATTATGATGACATGGAGCTGATCTGATGACGGAGCTGGAAGGTGGACATGGGAACTCTATAATAAAACGGCGCAACCCCATCGAGTTTGGGCTCGTATGATTCGTCTTGATGAGTACTTTGTCTTTAGATGGTATCCAGGGACTGATGATGAAGCTGGAAGGTGGCCATAGTAACTATACAATGAAATGACGCAACCCCGTCGAGTTTGGACACGTTTGATTCGTCTTGATGAGTACTTTGTCTTTAGATGGTATCCAGGGTCTGATGATGGAGCTGGAAGGTGGCCATGCGAAACTCTGTAATTAAATGGCGCAACTCCATCGAATTAGGGCTCGTTTGAAATATCCTGACTAGAACTTCAGTCATAGTTGATATACAGGGTCTGATGATGGAGCTGGAAGGTGACCACAGTAACTCTGTAATGAAACGACGCAACACCATCGAGTTTGAAATCATTTGATTCGTCTGATGAGTACTTTGTCTTTAGATGGTATCCAGGGTCTGGTGATGGAGCTAGATGGTGGCCATAGGAACTCCGTTATAAAACGACATAACTCCATCGAGTTTGGGCTCGTATGATTTATCTTGACGAGTACTTTGTCTCTAGATGGTATCTAGGGTCTGACGATGGAGCTGGAAGGTGGCCACAGTAACTCTGTAATGAAACTACGCAACCCTATCGAGTTAATACTCGTTTGATTCGTCTTGAGGAGTACTTTGTCAAGTTATTATCATTTTATTTCTACAAAATAATTTTGATGTTTCACATCTGCTAGACGTCCTGCGACGTCTAGATTTTTTTTTAAACTGCGATATCTCCTAATATATTTATTAAAATCGAATGATGTAAAGGTTCTATTTTGTTTTAAATTAAATACTTGTGAAGAATAACGTACCTATTTATTTGGATAAAGATTAAATCGTTAGAGCACTTCCCCGGATAGGCAGGGACGCAGGTTCGATGCCCGCTCGTACTGAAATACTATTGTTCCTTATTCAAAAATTATAATTTGTACTTATTTGTGAATAAGGAAAAAGAGATTTTTTGTACGAGCAGGAATCGAACCCGTGTCTTTTCCAATCCGGGGAAGTGTTCTAAGCCACTAAGCTATCGTACAGATCTTTTGATCATCCCAAGAGTAGCTGAGCGTGTCAAGTGCTAAAATATAGATCTAAATGTTTAAAAAAATCACGCCATAAAATATTATGAATTTTAATTGCAAAATTAAACTTACTATATTGGATTAATACATGTAAATGTTTCCGATAGGTGGCGTTGGTCGTTAAGACAAATTGTGGTAAAGAGATTGGGTATTTCTAACAAATAGTACGGTAGCTCAGTAGATTAGAGCTCTTCCCCGGATAGAAAGGGACGCAGCTTCGATGCCCGCTCGTACTAAAATACTATTTTTCCTTATTCACAAATTATAATTTGTACTTTAAGAGTAGCTGAGCATGTCAAGTGCTAAAATATAGATCAAAATGTTTAAAAAAATCGCGCCATCAAACTATGAATTTTAATTGCAAAATTAAACTTACTATATTGGATTAATGCATGTAAATGCTTCCGATAGGTGGCGTTGGTCGTTAAGACAAATTGTGGTAAGGAGATTGGGTATTTCTAACAAATAGTACGGTAGCTCAGTAGATTAGAGCACTTTCCCGGATAGGAAGGGACGCAGGTTCGATTCCCGCTCGTACTAAAATACTCTTTTTCCTTATTCACAAATTATAATTTGTACTTATAAATCTGTCAACTCAATCTGCTCTTTTTTTCTCTCTCAATATTTGAGATAAGGGGGCGTCTATTAATTGTGTTAGGCGTTCAGTTAGTTTAGCTAGCCGTATTTCATCTAAGCTTACTTTTTCTTAGCGAATATTACACCCTTAATAATTTTTTTTAAGTGAGTGAAGTCACGTTGGATGAATTGGCAAAGCCTCTGGACGGTATCCAGGAGATGCAGGTTGAAATCCTGCTCGTGACTGTTATTTTCAATTTGTGTTTAATGTATAGTGCTAAGCATATCAAATGCTAAAAATTTATATAAAAATATCTTAATATTTATAGGGCTTGCGTCATTATTACGTAAAATCTTAATTATAAAATTAAGTTTACCTGGTCGGTATAATGTCTGAAAATACTTCCGATAGATGGTGCAGGCGTCACCTGAATGTGTTATCGAAATTCGCAGTCAGGAGCAATTGTCACGATGGCTGAATTGGCAAAGCATCTGGACGGTATCCAGGAGATGCAGGTTCAAATCCTGCTCGTGACTGTTATTTTCGATGTCACATTTTTCACTTTGTGTTTAATAAAATCTTATTTCTTTACTGAAATATTGCTAAATATTACACGACAATACTGACTTGGATTCTAGCCTACTATCTAATCAATCCTATGAACTTCCATCCATCCATTAGCCTTTCAATATCCACTGCTGGACATAGACCTCCCCAAGAGAACGCCACAACGAGCGGTCCTGCGCCGACCGCATCCAACGGTTACCCGTGGCTTTGACCAGATCGACAGTCCATCTGGTGAGGGGCCGTCCTACGCTGCGTTGTCCGTGGGTACATAAACTTCATGTTTTATGGCTTTTACGTGATCACGTGGTCAAATCTTTCAGTGCGTATATCTGCGATACTATATATCTCAAACCCATCATATGCGTACTTAAACTTCATGTTTTATGGTGGATCGATTTGGACGGGACTTTCACTAGAAGATAGCTGTTGTTGCAATGAGCCCCTGGTGTTGTCAAAGTCCATGAGCGGCGGTTAACACTTACTATCAAGTAGGCCGTCTGCTCGTCTGCCACCGTTGGCAATAAAAAAAAACTCTCCAAACTTCTCATGTCCTAAGATCACACAGTACAACACTTTGTGTGATCCACAAAATATGGTTCTGAGTCAGGGTGTACTTCGTGTCCGTGAAATTGTATGTTTTTAAACTACCCGTACCTAATACAGGGCTTATTCCTTTGTGCAGTGCTGTCTTTAAATAACCAACAGACGTTTTCCTGTCCGAACATTGACGTTTCGTTTGGATGGAGCATTTATTTTAGCTACTATTGATTATTTTCTGGTGTGGGAAAATTTTATTGTTAAGTAGGGCCTAAAAACCTATCGTGGCGCCACCTACCGGGTCCAAATGTGAATCTCAGCCATCCCGGTGCTTATTCAAACATACACAAAAAAAAAATTAGATTAGAATAAATTGAAGAACAAAAACCTGAAATCATATCGTGGCGCCACCTATCGGGTCCAAATGTGAATCTAAACCATCCTGGTACTTACACAAAGATACACAAAAAATTTCGTCAAGATCGGTTCAACGGTTTAGGAGGAGTTCAATTACTAACACACGGACACAAGAAATATATTATTATGTAATAGATATATAAGAAACCTATAACTATTATAACATGTAATGCATAAAAGGCATAGGTACTTTTCGTTTTCATTCAACTAATTTCTGCAGGCGTATAGTCCTTATCTACACTTCTACACTAATATTATAAAGAGAAAGGAATTGTGTTTTTGTATGTTTGTAACGAATAAACTCAAAAACGATTGAGCCGATTTAAAACTATTGGACCGATTTATGAAAATTCTTACATTATTGGAATGCTACATTATATTATCCCTGAGACAGAGAGATTTGTATTTTTGTATGTATACAAATACCATAATCTGTAATCTATTACCTAATAGATAGATTTATTACTTATTAAAAATAGTAATTACAAAAAAGAACTACTTACCTATGTCCTGTATAAAGAATAAAGATATATTTACTCTACGTTTATTCCAAAATGTTAAAAAATAAATGTCCATCCGGGCGAAGCCGGGACAGGCCGCTAGTTTTTAATAAAATATTGAGCCACCATCAAGCTATCCACTCTTACCGATTGGTCTTTACGAAATCCTTTCATGACGTATAGGTACCTAACTTATAGGTAGGTAAAGATTTTTTTACAACAATAATAAACACGTATCTACTATAGCAACAGAATTGAATTTCCTTTAGTACCTTCTCAAAGTTGAATTAGTTTTTAGGTACCTACTATATTGGATAATTGTAACTTTCTTTAACTACCTATTTAAATAAATAAAAAAAAATAATAAAGCTCGCGCCCGGTGACATTATTCGTACAAGTACCTATACTACGTACCTATTGTCCGTGTGGTGACGGACTAAGAATACAGTGTCACCACCCCATTCTTTCCCACGGGTGTCGTATGAGGTGGCTAAGGGAAGTAAGCAATTATCTTCCATTGCATGGCTGGTGGTAGGGCTGGGTACCAAGTGGGAGCACTCACTTGGCTTGGTATCGGACCCGAGCGGGTTAGTAGGTACCACCATCTCCTGTGTGACGGTTACCATTTACCATCAGATGGGCCGTAGCTCGTCTGCCACTACATTACATGCAATAAAAAAAATACTCAGTGATTCTCTAGAATGATTATTTCACGTACCTATAATAATATATAACAATTCACAATATAGGTACAGCTATCTCTTTCTTTAGCATGCATTCCGCATTCATCTATAAATTAGTACTTTGTCATAATGCAACAATATCGGTACGCCATTTATTATGATCATAAATACATAACTTATCTTTGCTTATAATATCAATGCGCCGAACTCTTTTTTCTGCCTAACAAACAAGTACAAACATGAAAATTACAAGCCGCTAGGTAAGTACCTAGGTAAAGTCCATTCGCTTTGCGTACTGTACCATTTTGCAACCTATGCCTATAATCGAGGGATAGATATTACACTGCTCCGAATCGGAATGCTACACTGTTACTGTTTTAAAGAGCGAGAGTTGAAAGTGTAAGACTTTTTTTCAAAAGGATTACCCACATAATGGTTTTTAGATGCTTAGAAAAACCGTCGAAAACTGTTTCAATGGGTAACCAAAATGATCTGTTTTGCTTTTGAACGGTTTTAATTAAGGCGTACAAAAGGGTTACCCATAACGTATCGGTTTTTCACTAACCGCTTTAAAAGGGTTACCCACATCGTATGGGTTTTTCAGTAACCGCTTAAAAAAACCCTATAAATAAGCCTTTCAATGGGTAACCGAAATGGTCCGTTTTTAAGGGTTTCTATTAAGCCGTTCATAAGGGTTACCCATATCGTATGTGTTTTTCAATAACCGCTTCGAAAAACCTAATCGAAAAGCCTTTCGATGGGTAACCAAAATGGTCCCTGCTTGTATGTATGTTACAGAACTTTATTAAATTTTTGGTTTCCAGATAGGATTTGTCCATAAGCCAACTTAAGACTTTCTTTTTGCATTTTCTTCGTAGTAGCGGGTATATACTACAATATCGTAAATATTTAGGTTCATGCTGCAGAGATATGTGTTTTCTAGTAATCATTTCTAGCACGAACAGCTGTCTCATATTACTATATATACAAACTTCAACATTCTAATTTAGAACCTTGCCCTTTTATATAGCGTTGAGTTTTATTTGTAATAATTTATTAGCTTATGTAGCTTCTACCAATAGGCCGCACCGTGATCACCTTATGCAACTTCTAGTGAATATTATGTGTTGATGATTAATTTTTACAAATAGTCAAAATTCAAAACAAATTCTTTGTTTTTAAGTAATATAATAATTGCAAATGATATTAGTCTACTAAATACTATGTAGATACTATATACTATATAGATTTTTTTGTACTTTATTCGAGTAGTATTTACACGCTTTCACAATACATTATGGCATATTGAACGTATAGTCAAGTCGGTCGACCTAAAGAGACTGCTGCGCGATTGTTTCTGTTTTGGTTCGGACACTTTTGAGCGCGTACACGACGTCCATTTGTTGGTAGGTCAATGCATCCTACCAACCGGTAGGTCAATGCATCCTACCAACCCGTTTAAATACACAATGAGATACATATTAGACATCAAAAGTGGCGTGTGTTGTTGCAGTGAACGAAACCAGCAAGTGATGTGCCACGCCGGGCTGGCGGGAGTTGTACTGCGTGTTTGCGGTGCGGCATTGAAAGCCGAGCGACATCCGTTGCATGCGCCCAATATGTACATGCTCGAAAGACTCGCTGCCCACGCGCTCAGACCTTCCGAACTGAGGTAAGTACCACTATAATTTTATTGAGACTCCCTTGACAATAACAGTTCTCACTTGATTTGGACAATATTAATAGTTTATTATTTTTTAGCATTTTATGAGTACAGTTGTATACCACTGCGAGTAAAGTTAAAAATAGTTTTGCACCATGTGATGGACCGATTTTATGCCTTTTTATAGAGATATTTGATTATGCCCGCGAATTCGTTCATGTGGATTTCAGAATAGCTGCACACTAATGATCTCTATTCAAAAATTGCTATCCCACTACTACTCCATTTTTCTGACATCAGTCTTGTTCTAAGATTGCGAACTGTGCCGTGTGGGGCCGGCTTTAGAATTGTCCCACCCCTCTCCACCCATGGGAGTCGTAAGAGCCGACTGAGGGAATTCTGGGGGAGTGGGCAGCAGCACTCTTTCGAGTATTAACAACATCCACTGCGATCGCCAACCCGCTTGCCAAGCGTTGCGATTACGGCACTATCCCCCATTCTTGGGGAGGCCTATGTCCAGCAGTGGACGTTAAAAGGCTGATGGATGGATGGATGGATGGAACTGTCCCAGTCATAGAGATGAGGTAGGTAGTTGCTCCGTGTGGGTCAGCTAAAACTGTCAATCATTTACAGTGATATTGATCACTGTAGCATTTATTGAATAATACTGGTTTCACGACATAAAGTATGCTTATCATTGTGCACTAACATTATTAATTTATTTTTACAGAGAATTCCTACGGATGGGGAATCCTCTGAACTGCGTGGCTCCAGAACCGGGACAAGTCTGCAAACCAGGCGGACCTGTACCACTTACAAGGATCAAGACATTGGTCTCTATGACAACACCAAGAGATTACAGGTTATTTCATGTATCTATAATACTAAAAAATTACAATTATAGCCTTTTTCTGGCACTTAATAAGCCATTTTGCCGTCTCATGATGAGATGCAATTATTTTTTTCTACCCTTTTTCTGTTCCACTATTGAGCACAGGTCTCCTCTCATGGTGAGAGGGATTAGACCATAGTCCACAACGCTGGCCTAATGCTGGTTGGCAGACTTCACAAGCCGTCGAGAAAATATCTCAGGCATGCAGGTTTCCTCACGATGTTTTCCTTAACCGAGCAGTGATAAATACTTTGGAAAATCCAAAACTGCACGCCTCATCTTCATTTTTCACAATAAAATTGATTATTTTTGATAAGTAACTAATAATGTATTGGTCTTACTAAGTAGTTTTCAATAAATCACATAATTTCAAAATGTAATAATGTGGATTTCATGTCTTATACGCCATCTAGCGCTAATTTTAAGAAGTACTTCTATATTGGTCTACCTCTCTCTCAGTTCCGGGCAGCGCGCACGTCAAGGCCACGCAAAAAAAATTGTGGAATGTAAAATATGTTCTTTTCGTGTTTTATGACATTGGTGTGTTATTATTTACGTGTGTTTATTGTGTTTAATTATTGTTATGGATAAAATAGTTATAATACTTGACAAATATCATCAGTTCGTCAAGCAAAGGTAAGAACTTTCTTTTCACAAAAAACAATGTACCGGCCGGGCGAACGGCGTTCTGTTGACGATAGTAAAACCACCGGTGGCTAATTGGCTATGCGTTCGTAAAAAGGCAGCGCCTTTCATGAGAACTATGAAAGGCGCTGGTTTTAGTGTCGCGTCGAGCGTAAATATTCAGTATTTTTTTGTAAAAGTATTTTGGTCGTTATCGTGTTAACGTACATTACCTATAACTCACGGACGTCCAAGCCAGATTTTTTTCAAACAGTTTTTTAACTAGTTTAAATAACAAAAATGGCATCAAAAATATCATGAGTGTTAAAAATAGTGTTTGTTCTTTATATGTATGTGTAGATATTATATTACAAGTGCAATATATGATAAATAGAGACATTTTAAGTTTGAAAAATCAGTTGTTCCGTGTAAAGCGGGAGTAGAACCCACCTCAACGCTTCGCTTATGAGGCGTGCAATTGTAAACAAATACACACATAATTTCGAAAAGTCAGAAATGTGTGCCGTATGGGGTCTGAACTTTGGACTCGGGATCGAACTCGATACCACTGTCTTTGCAATCATTGGTTTTACCGCTAGGCTATCTCTACTTTTAAATGATATTTAATAGGCTCAAAAATAAACACCTCCCAAAATACAAAAAAGGTCAAGCAACGCGTACGTATACGCTATGTGCGGTCGACAAATCGCTGTCGCTGAATGAATTAAAACTACCTATGTAGATTCTTACGCGTGCATTACGATTTGCGCCATATCATAACGCGCAACAAAACCAGCAACCTTAGTGCGCGAAGAACTCCACTTAAACGTTTTACCATTGTTTCTGATTAATGTGATGTATGTAGTAATTCTACAACTTCCTAGTTATTATTAGAGAATTAAAAACTGACTTGTGAGCTAAACAACAACTTCAAACACAAATTTTACTGGATCCTGATATAATATTTAATATATTTATTGCTATTATATTACTAGGTCGCAAAATTCTTGCACGTTACCACCATTCGTCGAATTCGACATGTCAGCTGAAGGGTTCGGGTGTCTCTACTTACCCAGTATCGCGCCCCAGTCAGCCAACTTAAACGCCTTAGGAACTCAAGATAACACGACTTTAGGTGGGATTGGTTCAGGTAATTATTTGTTGGTATCTTCTTTACAACTAATTATCGCGCTCCTCATCCTTTCGTTGCACCTCTTCACTTTCTCGACCTCTTCACTTACTAATAATTTTCTTCAGGTGTGCGCGAGTGATGCCTCTGATGTTCCCAGTGTCTATATGTGCTACTGTATTCGTTTACTTGCTTGTTTGACACGCTTATAATATAAAATACTTCACCAGGGTTAGAATGTATCTCACTAAATCGTGTCGACATTACATCGTAACGTAGTGATTGGTTGAGAGATCACCGTGATAGGCCGAGGGATTATTGCGACATCACGCGTCGGTTTCTCTACCAATCGATTACGATGATGATGAATCGATCGATGTCAATGCGATTTAGTGAACTACATTCTACGGGCCCTGTTTCAACATCCTGATGCCGAAGTTAAAATATAGAATTAAATAAATTGTCCGCGTACTCATTTTCGAAATATGGAGTGATAGTCTTTATTACATTTGCGTAGGTGATCGAGTATTTCCTCCACAAACCGGTCTCACATACTCTACTTGGATTTGTGTTGAGAAATATTCAGACCCGCGGTCGGACCCGCACTGCGTACGATTGCTGACGCTTGTGAGGAACATCAACAACAGCCGCGACGAACACCTTGTCTGTTTGACTGTGGTGTTATCTGCAAGGGATAAAGCCATAATAGTATCAACGCAGGAGACGCTTGTACCTCACAGTAAGTCAACATGAAAATATTTATTTATTTTATTTAAAACTTTTGCACATACATTAGGTACAATTCATTTGAATTTCTTTAAATAAAGCTCATATTTTGGGTCTCGCTCGTATTGTTATTCTCGGTGTCTCTCTACAAGATAAAGTCGACAATACGCATATCCGTAGGAGAACAAAGATTCTCGATATAATAGTGCTTGGAATAAACACAGTGATATGGCATAGAGTAGGCCACACTACACCGCTTGATATATTGATAACCGTTGATAAAGTTATTTGTGTGTAGTGACCTCGCATGGGACGATGCCATATAGTACCGTCTCTCATCAGGTCGACTGACGATCTTTTTAAAGCTGCAGGCAAATGTTGGATACTGACAAGCCTATTTATTTCTTGCATGCTTTTACATAATGAATTTTTGAGTTTACAAAAAAATAAAGGTACTTAATGTGATGTGACAATGTCAGATATTTTTTTTTTTGAGGCCCTAAAATGTAACGCACTAAATCGTATCGACACCACAGCTTGTCGTTGTCATTGGTTGAGAGATTACCTACTAAGATCACTAAATACATATCTCTATAGTTTATATTTCTCAAGACGTAGGTGAATGGGAGCCAGAAGGTTCAGGAGAGAGCGGGGCGCGAGTTTGGTGTCCGGACTTGCAACACGAAGGACAATGGCACCATCTAGTTCTGGTTCTCAATCGAGCAGTATTGAAGAATTCCTCGTTTTCTCTTTATTTAGATGGCAAGTATCCACACCATTGTAAAGATCATATCATACGAGTAGAATGTGAAAGAATAAATAATTTTATCACTCAAAAGAGGACTTGCTAAATTGTATCTATTATCTGTTTAAGAATATTAGTTATAATTAATAGTGTGACACTACTGAGTTGGGAAAACCAATGCTCTAGTTAAACTTCTAAATGACAATTCTATGCCACGGATATCGTAATGGGCGTTTGTGCATTCATTCGTATTCGTATTTTCTATGAACGTAATAAAAGCGAATAGGAAATTCACGAATGACCGCTTGTACATGATCCGTCAAAAATGAGGAGCAAATTTTTGTTTATAATGAAATTACTAGTATTTTACTAATTATACACCAATTTTGTAAGTTTTCTGCGATTTTACGGCAATGTAGATTCTCAGATATGGCGGCCCAGGTTTTTGTAAAAACAATACTGATGCTAATGTTTTGGTTTTTATATTTCATCCTTATACGGGTTAAAAACTGAGTTTATGTGAAAAATTTACAAATATAAAAACACGAAAACGAATCAGTGCACAAGGAACCATACATTTATTATGACGACTATTTCGAATTGTATTTTTACGAATCACGAATACAAACCGAACACGAATGAGTACACAAATGCCCTGATTCGATTAAATAAATATATACCGACTCACCTGGCTTATGAGTGTAGCAGGTTCCATCTCAACTTGTGAAATATTAAAAATAAATGTTTGTGGGCCATTAAGAAAATGACATTAAACTGTTGTATGTAAACAGGCCAACACATGCATTCTGGTAAACTGCACTACGTGAGTGCCAACCCTGGGGGCGGTGCGGCGACTTTATCCGGTGCTTCCAGTGTTTATTGTGTACTCGGTACTCCGCCGCATTGGAGGAGATATTCTAAGCTTGTGTGGCGACAAGGACCTGCCTTGCTACTTGAAGACGTAAGTTAACAATTGCAATGTTTTATTCCAAGTGTACTACATCCATTTATTTATATGTCAACCCTTATAGAATATGCTCATCCTCCTCCACTGACCTTCGCACAAAAGATTGCCACAACTGCTGGTAGTAGTATATACAATGCTGCTTCTATCAAATTATATTTACATGAAACCAGTAAATAATGCAAATTTCAATGATCTGTTATAAATTTAAATTTAATTTAAGACGCAAATAAGTACTTGATGCAACTTTTCTGCAGGTTTTACCGGCGCAGACAGTATCAGTAATTTATCACCTAGGCCCACACTATGTGGGCACATTACAAGCTCCTTTACCACCTGGACAATACCAGGAGCCTCTTGCACCGCTGGTAGCTGAAGAGAAGGTCGTATTCGGTATCAATGCGCGTGCTATGTCGCAACTTACTTTAGCCAAAATACGAAAAGTTTATAGCAAGAATGATAACAAAGCTATCGCGAAGATGCTCGGAATGTCGTCCCATGAAAATGCTACACCTATAAGGATTTTACATAACTCTGCGGGACATCTAATTGGACCGGCGCGTTGTTTAGGCGGCACTGTCGTGGGATATTTGGGCGTTCGAGTGTTCTGTCCAAAACCTGCTGCTATTATGGTAAGTATTCAAATTATTTTATGCAACTGATCAGGTTGGTAATCCTTGGTCTGATTATGGAGCGAAGCTTTTTAAAAAAAAAATATTAACAATGTGTATAAAAAAATCTCTTCACTATTTCAGATTGACACAGTTGGTGGTTGCTCAGTATTACTAGGATTAATAGCAATGGCTCAAGATGTAGAATGTCTATACGCAAGTGTGAAAGCACTAGTGTGTGTGGTGCGGTGTAACAAGGCCGCCCAAGCCGAGATGGATCGGAGGAAAGGATATCAAACATTAGCAATGTTGCTGAAGAGGAAGAAACAGTTGCTCAATTCACATATTCTGCATCTTATATTTGGTCTAGTCGGAACAGTTGATAGTCAGAAAGAGACATCTTCCATTCCCAATTTAACAGCATTTCAGGTAATTGTTTATTGAATTGGATCATAATCACGTAAATTAATTAGCCAAAGATATCATAATAAGGTTGCTGCAAACTATTACATCTCGCCACTTCCAGCGCTCTTTTTTTACCTAGTATTCATTTGACTCTGGAATGAACTTCCTTTTGCTAGTTGTAGGTTCTGGAACGAACTTTCCTTTCGTGTTTTCACATCATTATGACGTCCTGTTTTAAACGAAGTTCGTTATTATGTTGCGATAGAGGTAGAGCTTTGCTTATCCCAGCATGAATGGGCCGGCTCGATAGGGGATGTACCACCCTCTTGCAAAATGATCTTGTGTGTGCGTGAATCAACAGTAGTGGTACCTACCCTTGTATTAAGTATGATGAGTGACAGTGCCGGGGGCCCGAGCCCCCTACTTATCCTCTACTTGTTGTCCTTCCTATCCTCTACTTAGTATCATACTTATTCTCTTCTTAATATACTTCCTATCCCTTTCCTTGGAGATGGCGACGCGTGAGTGATGCCTCTAGTGTTGCTAGCGTCTGTAGGTTATGGTAAACGCTTACCATCTGGTATGTATGGTGGCCGAATGCTTGTTTGCCACCCACGTAGTATATAAAAAAAAAATATAGAGTCTAGACAAATTATAATCTCTTTTATTTTTTCTAGGATTTAATATGCGAACTAGAAGTATGGCTTGGTGCGCCTGGTGGTTTGATAAAGTCTCTTTTAGAGCATCTGTTAGAACTGGCTACAGAAACAGCACACAGAACGCACAATTTACGCACAATGAGGGAACTGCAACTAGTTTCCAAACTCTTGTATATAATAAGCGACGTTAAAGTTGTTAGCACAAGGAATGTTCTTATACAGTTGCTAGCTGCTTTACTTGGAGGACAACCTCGACCCAGTGATCTGCTGTGTCTAGGACAGTTCATGGCGTTTACGTTACCTCTTCCATCTCAGACTGAAAAAGGATTGAATTTAAAAGAGAGTGATAATGATAAAGATAGTGAAGGAGACCAAATCATTTTAAGAAATAAATGTTTTGATGTTCTGCATAGTCTTCTATTCACCGCAAGGAATTTAGTCAATATGATAGTATGTGAGGAGATATCAAGGGTTTTGGGCATGGATTGGCTGCTAAGTTTTATGCTAGAGAATGTTCATCCAACAACTGTACTATGGGCTTTAAGAATACTAGTCGTGCTCTGCTCGGGACAGGGACAACAATCGGCTATAATGCAAAGGTAAATAATTAATTGACGTGTTGTTTGTCTCATAAAGGAAGTGGGCCAATCTGGGCCTAAACATTACACAAATGAAAAGTTCATCAATATTTCTTTCTATATTTTTTATTGTCAATTGCGAAATATTCAATCGTAAAAATATGGGATAATAAATAAAATGATAATTAAAAAGATTAATGATTTCCCTCATTTCCAGTTTTATAATGTTGCCAAATGAAATAAGTTAATTGATTTGTCGAATAACATGTTTAAATGATTTTATATTTTTTATAGTGATACATTTATTTTTAGTATTTAAAGAAGTTCGGTACATACTTTACTTTAAAAGTACATAATAGTAGCTTTATTTAAGGCAATTCTATTTAAGTTTAAAAAAATAAGTTGTAAAACATTGATCTCAAAATCGATCAGAAAAATCGATAATCGCATTTTTTTAAGCAGGCAATAAAGTGAATAATGTCAAAATGTCATGTCAAACGTCAAGTGATTCACTTCGTTTACCTTGACCTTGCTCTAGTGGATAATTCTGTTGTTTTCGTGTGAGTTGAAAATGAAAACGTGAAAAAGATTCTGACGGTCATTGCTTTGACGAACGACCCATGCATTTCTCTACGGATTTTGATAACTTGCCTACTTACCTGACAGCCTGATCGAACGGATTTAGAATTTATTTATTCATACTGTTTTAATACCTACTAGGTACGTACCTACCTCTTGTATTATTTCTAATAACTTAGGTGTTATTATTAAGTAGGTACAATGCAGTTGTTTGGTATCCTGTGTGTATAAAAAGTACAATGTGAGAGCTTATTGTGATGAAAATGACGTTGTTTAAGTGGCTAAAGATAATACCTATATTTTTAAGACTTATATTTATTTTTGCAATATTATATTCATAAACTTTTTAGTATTTTAGAAATGGTATTAATTTATAAATCTAATTATGCAGGAATCAACACTGTAACGCTTAGCCCAAATTTCTATGAACTTTCGCCCGCTTCCTTTATTGCTCACGAGTTTCTTGCCGGGTTCCTATCCTATGAAAAGCTTTACTACGGCATCCGGCCGTTTGTGGTGATTGAAATCGCGTCATTAGTGTTGCTGATATTATTCTTAACCTTAGACGATTTTAAGGGCTATACCTGCCTTTCATCGTTCACTGCTGGACATAGCCTGCGGCTTTGACCAGACCATCGATCCACCTAGTGGGAAGCCGCTGAGTGACTTTGAGCCTTAATACAAAGCCAACACTCACAGACCACGCCTCGGTTCTGTAAGTCATCACTGGTAACACATACTGTTCGTAGACGTTCGTCTTCAGACAGTGTGGAATATTGAACAAGACAATCTTCCTCAGCATTCCGAACGCTGCCCAGCCCAGCGGGATTAGTCGATAGTCCTTTTCCTCGAAGTTGCGTGTTAAGTACACGGATGGACTGTTTGTCCATAACGATCGACAACTTCGAGAATGAGAATTCCTGGTGGGTTAATCACGGTGTTTTCTCAACCAATCACAGTGATCACGATACGATCGGCATGTGAGATATGAGATTCTGCCTAACCCCCTGTACCATATCATGTGAAAATCGAAGGTGAGTGAAGCCATTGATGTTGATGTCGAATCCGGCCCAGTCCATAAGCTTGAAAACATCTTCCAAGGCAGTGGTGAAGAGTTTCGGGGACAAGACGTCGTCCTGTCTTGCACCTTTCTGCATTAATTTGGTTTCGTGCTCTTGTCCTGAATTCAGACTGACATGGAATGCTGCAGCGCTTGCATAAAGATGGCATCTTTATGCGAACGCTTCAGCACTTCGATGTACCAATAGTAAATTTTCGGACCGCTAAGGGACTACAGCACCGCTCGGTTTCAGCAAGTTTCGATCGAATGAACTCTACTTTCTCATAGTCCACAAACTAGACAGAGAGGCCGATTATTGTCTTCTGTATAATCTGACGCAGTGTATCTAAGTGGTCGATGGTACTATTATAAACTTTTCGGAAACCGTCTTGTTCGGCTGGAAGCGGTCGAGCCTGTGTTTGAGTTGATATATAGTGACCTCGAACTTCAACTTATAGACGTGGTTCAAGAGCCAGATGGATCTACAAAATTCTTTAAGAGGTTTCTGTCACATTTCTTGAAGAACAGCACCACCACACTCCTGATCCACGACTCTGGAACGTCGTCCCCGAGAACGACGGAATTGAAATCTGAAGGGCTTTGAGGGCCGGCTTTCTCCCTGCCAGAAGCTCTATGGCAATTCCGTTTGAGAACTATTCTGATCTCATACATGCTTACGCCCGGAATAGCTTCGGTACTGTGCCGAGTAAGCTTGGATCTGGGATCTTGAACGAAGCTCACAACAGGATTCTGGCAACTTTGTAACTGTCGCTAGACCTTATGGGATCCCAATATCTTACCTTTGAATGAAATGACAGTGCCATTGTTGGTTTTCTACTTGGTCAACTGGCTTATCCCAACAGACAGATCTCTTGCAAACATTTAAGAGCATGGTTCCGGTCTATCGCCTCTTTCTTGCGCAGGATATTAAAATCGGTGAATAGCGTATCGCATAGACTTGGAGATCTCACTGTTTAGTCGCCTGTAATTAGACCTATCAGCCGAAGACTGCACCATCATTTCAGTCCGTCCCGCCATGAGTTCGAGTGTATGGTCCGAAAGCTTCGGTGTCTTTTCGAGTCGAAGTTAAGACTTGAAAAGACTTAGTCTTAATTAAAGAAGGTTGACCCGACTCGTGGACGAAGGGCTATGTGTATATAATAGGCCTAAGAAATAAATAATATTTACGAATTTGAAACTACAATATCGTATTCAGATTTCGTGAGGGCATTGGTAATGGCGGCTGGTTGAGGAACACAGAGATGATCGCCCAACAACAACAGACTGGAGTTGTGCTCGCGACCACCGTGCACTCCAATTCACATCTACATACATCGTTGTTGCATACATCAGGTTTCACGATATTGGCATGGTAAGTGAATATTTTCTTGGAGATTTTTTTTTAATAGTTAATGGATTCGTTTATAAATTTTAAGCTATGTTTCTAAAAGTTTACCATGGTCGTATTCTCTCTCGTAAATCGGTTTAAATGTTTTTGTAAATCCACTTGTATAGTTTTGCGGTGGTTAATTTTCTATCATGATCACACAAAGCAGAAAGCTTTGTGTGATCATCAGTCTCTATAGTCTCAATATCGAGAATATTCATTTATTTTTATAACTTTTCATGCTTTTATAGGTGTAGTAGGCCAACCGTAATAGTTTGCTGGTCGTTGATGTTCGGACAGGTTGATCCCGGCGCACCTACATATCCCGGAGCTGTACTACCTGGTGTTTGGTCTGGCACTGGGCCAGCCCGTGCGAGCGACGTGCGGAGAGCGCGCCCTGTCCGTGGAGCGCGTGTGGGGCGCGGCGTGGGGAGCGGCCGCGCCGGCGCGGCAGTCGCCCGCCGCGCTGGCGCAGCGCATCTCGCTGTGCGCCGACGCCGTGGCGCTGCTGCTGGCGGCCGCGCGCGCCCTGGTGCACGCCGACCCGCCCGACTGGCTCGCCGACCACGCCGTGCAGATAGTGCAGGTACGTACACGCCGTGTAGATAGTGCAGGTACGTACACGCCGTGCAGATAGTGCAGGTACGTACACGCCGTGTAGATAGTGCAGGTACGTACACGCCGTGTAGATAGTGCAGGTACGTACACGCCGTGTAGATAGTGCAGGTACGTACACGCCGTGTAGATAGTGCAGGTACGTACACGCCAGTCCCCGCCGCGCTGGCACAGCGCATCTCGCTGTGCGCCGACGCCGTGGCGCTGCTGCTGGCGGCCGCGCGCGCCCTGGTGCACGCCGACCCGCCCGACTGGCTCGCCGACCACGCCGTGCAGATAGTGCAGGTACGTACACGCCGTGTAGATAGTGCAGGTACGTACACGCCGTGCAGATAGTGCAGGTACGTACACGCCGTGTAGATAGTGCAGGTACGTACACGCCGTGTAGATAGTGCAGGTACGTACACGCCGTGTAGATAGTGCAGGTACGTACACGCCGTGTAGATAGTGCAGGTACGTACACGCCAGTCCCCGCCGCGCTGGCACAGCGCATCTCGCTGTGCGCCGACGCCGTGGCGCTGCTGCTGGCGGCCGCGCGCGCCCTGGTGCACGCCGACCCGCCCGACTGGCTCGCCGACCACGCCGTGCAGATAGTGCAGGTACGTACACGCCGTGTAGATAGTGCAGGTACGTACACGCCGTGTAGATAGTGCAGGTACGTACACGCCGTGTAGATAGTGCAGGTACGTACACGCCGTGTAGATAGTGCAGGTACGTACACGCCGTGTAGATAGTGCAGGTACGTACACGCCGTGTAGATAGTGCAGGTACGTACACGCCAGTCCCCGCCGCGCTGGCGCAGCGCATCTCGCTGTGCGCCGACGCCGTGGCGCTGCTGCTGGCGGCCGCGCGCGCCCTGGTGCACGCCGACCCGCCCGACTGGCTCGCCGACCACGCCGTGCAGATAGTGCAGGTACGTACACGCCGTGTAGATAGTGCAGGTACGTACACGCCGTGCAGATAGTGCAGGTACGTACACGCCGTGTAGATAGTGCAGGTACGTACACGCCGTGTAGATAGTGCAGGTACGTACACGCCGTGTAGATAGTGCAGGTACGTACACGCCGTGTAGATAGTGCAGGTACGTACACGCCAGTCCCCGCCGCGCTGGCACAGCGCATCTCGCTGTGCGCCGACGCCGTGGCGCTGCTGCTGGCGGCCGCGCGCGCCCTGGTGCACGCCGACCCGCCCGACTGGCTCGCCGACCACGCCGTGCAGATAGTGCAGGTACGTACACGCCGTGTAGATAGTGCAGGTACGTACACGCCGTGTAGATAGTGCAGGTACGTACACGCCGTGTAGATAGTGCAGGTACGTACACGCCGTGTAGATAGTGCAGGTACGTACACGCCGTGTAGATAGTGCAGGTACGTACACGCCGTGTAGATAGTGCAGGTACGTACACGCCAGTCCCCGCCGCGCTGGCGCAGCGCATCTCGCTGTGCGCCGACGCCGTGGCGCTGCTGCTGGCGGCCGCGCGCGCCCTGGTGCACGCCGACCCGCCCGACTGGCTCGCCGACCACGCCGTGCAGATAGTGCAGGTACGTACACGCCGTGTAGATAGTGCAGGTACGTACACGCCAGTCCCCGCCGCGCTGGCGCAGCGCATCTCGCTGTGCGCCGACGCCGTGGCGCTGCTGCTGGCGGCCGCGCGCGCCCTGGTGCACGCCGAGCCGCCCGACTGGCTCGCCGACCACGCCGTGCAGATAGTGCAGGTACGTACACGCCAGTCCCCGCCGCGCTGGCGCAGCGCATCTCGCTGTGCGCCGACGCCGTGGCGCTGCTGCTGGAGGCCGCGCGCGCCCTGGTGCACGCCGAGCCGCCCGACTGGCTCGCCGACCACGCCGTGCAGATAGTGCAGGTACGTACACGCCGTGTAGATAGTGCAGGTACGTACACGCCAGTCCCCGCCGCGCTGGCGCAGCGCATCTCGCTGTGCGCCGACGCCGTGGCGCTGCTGCTAGCGGCCGCGCGCGTCCTGGTGCACGCCGAGCCGCCCGACTGGCTCGCCGACCACGCCGTGCAGATAGTGCAGGTACGTACACGCCGTGCAGATAGTGCAGGTACGTACACGCCAGTCCCCGCCGCGCTGGCGCAACGTCCGCAATGTATCAACATGTCTAATAAAATAATGAAAAACTCATTGACTGTCCCTTTTTTCCTCGTTCTTTTGTTACGATGTATGATGTATGTGTATTTTCCCGCAACACTTTCTTACACTCACGCACGCAGTTAAAAATTGTTACTATTTTATAAAATCAATGCCAAATTAATACTATACATTTAAGTGAGATCAGCCTTTGCTTGCGGCTCTGCCGCAACCAAAACCTAGTTTTTAGGTTATATCTCACGTTCCTGATATAGTACCGAGACAAAATATATACCAGTTTTTAAGTCTAATCAAGAGCTATCAAATAAAAATGTTCATCAAAATCCATTCAGTAGTTTTTGTGTGATGTACGAACGAACAAACAGATAAACCGACAAAAAATCTAAAAAAAAATTGTTTTGTATTCTGACACACCTATATAGCCTAATACAGTCATTTCTTCTCAGATATCTTAAATGTACAGACATAGCTATGTTACAGTTTTATAATAGTTAGTAGGATAACTTTTGCCACGATTTCTATGCATAATTGTGTATCCTTAATTTATAGATCAATGGTGGTGATACTTTTATTCTTAGTTCGTCACCACAGCATGTTATTTTAATTTGTTGACTGTGAACTTCCAACAGTTCTATAATGACCTGTAAATACACATTGCTGTTGTCCTTGATCCTCGGTAGAATGGGTTATGTATGTGTAATTATGTATATTGTATGACTTGTCATAAACGTATCCTAATAATCTCGTATCTATACTAATAAATGGAGTGCCGTTTTTTTTATTCGGTTATACTGCGAAAACTACTGAACCGATCGGAATATTACTTATACCATACGATGCAGCGTGTTTTGGAGAAGGTTTTAGTGTATGATATGTTGGTGATTACTTATTCGGAACCTATATTTTTGATGTGAAATATCCAATGCGGAGGTAGGGTAAAACCGGCTGTTAGCGTGGCGATGCTTATACCTAATAATAGGAATCCTATCTGAAATTGATTTTTCATCGACAATACTATGACGCGAGCGAAGCCGCGTTGAATGTACTAATATAGGACACCTAGGACTTCCTAGGACAAATTATAATAATAACAGTAATAGCAAGCAGATATTAATTTGTCCCAAGATGGCGGACGGGGGACAAGGGTGGCGACCGTGGCGACCCCACAAACTTGAACTTAAGCTTATACTAACCCTACACATCAAAAAAATTCTGAAAAATGCACGCCAAGGCCTAAAAAATGTAACATTTTAATGGATCAATAGACGCTAGCAACACTAGAGACATTACCCGCGCAGCCATCTTGGTAAGGAATATGAGTTGGATAGGAAGGATAGGTAGGAGTACCTACCGTTGTTACACGCTGATCTTTTGTGAGAGGGTGGTACTTCCTCGATTGAGCCGGCCCATTCATGCTGGGATAAGCTAGGCTCTACTACTAGAGAAAGGCCGCTTACTAATCTCAAAGATTCCCGACGTGGCTTTGTCCAAAACAAAAGCGAAATATATTGATTTGTTATAAGTTGTTATGTCATTATTATTAATGATTGACTTTTATTGTGATATTGCAGATCCTGTTTTCATTATATAATACGCTACCCGACTTCGTACCAATTATGATGACTGCGGAAGTTTTAACTGCATTAGCGGCGATACTGTTTCCGCCTAATTCGACTGACGATATTCATATGCGTAAGTTAATATGTGATTCAATTCAATTCAATTCTTGATTTAATGGCGTTGTTAGACTTATAGACACAACTTTGCCAATATCGCTTAGAGATATCGAATATACCATCAAACGAAAGAGATTGTTCAGTGATAGATAAAAGGGCCGGTGATGTTAATATGTATATTTTATGCTTCACACAAATTTTATCAATGGTTTAGATTGAGTTTTAAATATTACCAAATTTCTGTCCACAGCGATCTGCGAATCCGGCGAAAGTTCTGGTGCATCTACACCAGGCTCTGAAAAGGACGTTGTATTGGGCACGAATGTGTCCTGTGCCCTTACGCAACATCCTGTGCGACAAGGTGTCATGGACTTTCTACGCGTTATCGTACTGGACTCTCTGCCACTCAACGTTACAGGGAAGACTGCGCCGGTATGCATGTTTTACCTTTTTTTTAAAGGCTAACTAATAACATCCATATTTTTACTAGTTTTTAATATATTATTTTATTTTTTATTTACTACCATCTCGACAAAAATATGACACCAACGTAACTACGTGTATTCATTTATTCACTGAGATACTGAGTTCGGAGACAATAACAATTACAAGTCTCCACACTAATATTCGCAATATTGTCCTTCGGATCGAAGACCCTTTTCCTTTTGGGGGTTACCAACTTTACCATTGGTGTATTTTTGATATAAATGAGTTATTTATCAAAAGGTTGCCAAAGAAATAAAACGCGTATTGAATGGTCGAGATTCGGTGACTGACTATTTTGATATTTTGAAAAGAATACACAATAGGGCTTGGTTTATTTACATTAACTGAGAATTATTATCGCTATGTTTACATTTGGAGTGGCTCTTCCTTTAATTCGGTTCGTATTTCTCCTTCAATGAGTGACGGGTATCACATCGCTGTATTTAACTTTCGTTTATCAGTGGTGTTGTAATCACTTTTGACAGATAAATTGCATTTTCATTGTTGCAATTAGTTCATTCGTGGAGTTGTTTTATTAATATTTTTATCCATCCATTATTTAAATATATTATGTTTGTCTTCATTATTACCTCTAGTATTAGCAGCTAACTGCAGTAAAAATAAATGATTTTGTTTATTTTTTTGGAATATATTGAACTTTTATTCTATTTTATTTTTGCACAGTATGACTTGGATTTTTTTTATGTACTTATTAACTAATACTTTTATATATTATATTAACAAATTATATTTCGTTTTTTTAGAATTGATATAAACAATAATTTTCGTTGATTTCTTTTTTTAACTAACACGGTACATATGTTTTATTAAAGACGGTATTATGCTAATATATACATATTCATATTTTTTATAGTGAGTATGAACAAACTATTCTGTATATTCTGTGATGCATGTTGCTGTTTCCGCTAGCAACTGTTGTGTTAGCGTATTTGTTTCTAAACCTCAACGCAATTTTAATAAAGGTCTAATAAGACTAATTGACTAAGTATTAGCATCGCTATTGGTTCTAGAACGCCGAATGCGCCACTGACTCAGTGCCACCATCAATGTTTTGTACGCCATGTAGCTCCGCTCCGAGATCGTACTTTTATTGCGTAAATATGGGGATTTTTTTTTTATTTAAAAATGACTAATTTAGTAACGAATACTGCTGCTGTTATAACAAAATCATTGGAACTTTGTATATTATTTGCCACTGTAATGTAAAAATACCAATATTATCAATGAAAGAGTACAGCCTCTCCTTCAAAACTTGGTCAAATTCATCATTGTCTTACGTACATCAATGTAATTTTACAGTTTAGTTATGATGAAAAAACAACAAAATAAAGAGTTCCGTAGGCTAGTTGTGCACTTGAAGTTCGAACGATTGGCAAGGTTAAGCTACTTTGTGCTCTTACTGGCTCCGGTCATGTTCTAAGGTCTAGTTGTCTCTTTATTTGGGTTGTGGATACCATCATCGATAGGCAGTCGCTCCGTCTAAATCGTCATGGATCAGCTAAAACAGAACAGATCGGAACCCGACCCTAACGAAGTTTGGGATAATGCTAGGATAAAGATGATAATCACAGAATAATATTAGATGCCACAAGGAGCACCATAAATATATTGAGCATGCCGCGTTTAAAATAACCACAAACATTCATGAACGCGATTTAAGGTAATCAAACATTGAAAGGTCACACACAACTATGGACAGATATTACTAGGATTTATATAAGCACTAACTGACCCGGCGAACCGCCGCCATATATTTTTTCGTGATAATTTTGTTATTAATTAATAAAAATACGTGATAAAAACTATCCTATGTTAGGCACACCAGCAAATTAAAAAAAAAACGTGAAAATCTTTTAGTTTCGGAGTTCATCGTGAGCAACAACGTGACGCGAGAATTATATATTAAGTAATAGATTATGTATTTCTGTAACTCACTTGTAAATGTTCAAGTATGTACTACGTGATGAATTTGATCGAATTTCCGTCGATAGACATCAATTCTGTTGGAAGCTGTTACCATGATTAACTGATCTAGATCAAGTTCAATTTTAAGCTACATCTCGAGATTTTTATAGAAAAAGATCATACCTAATATGTGCTACTAATATTTTGGGTATTACTAAAACATAGGTATTACGGGATATTCACTGATAAACATCAGGGCTCATTTATACCACAATCTTCATAAACATGTAAAATTTTATGATAACTAGTCATCAAAACCGTCAATAAAATGAAGTTTCGATTACTGACATTGCAGTGAAAAAATTCAGACGCTCCTATCGTCCTTATTAAAATGATTGAATACACAGTGATTACGTGTTTAGATAAACACGTAGATAATTTAATTAAAAATATTAATTTAATAGGTTTTGGTGCAAATGAGCCTTAGCTTTAATCCATACTAAAATAAAATTAAGTTTTAAGACCAATTATGGCTTGATTAGGCAATAGCCCCGTATTATTTATTTTTAATTAAAAATACTTTTTTTATTTATGTTATTTTATTCACAATGTAGCAGAATGGGTTTTTAATATTTATAACAATTTTATATTTTATGTTTAGATCGAATTTTGGTACTTTTTCAACAGAATCGCTGTCTATGATATGTATTTGCGCGTGCACGCTTCTCATGCATTCACAAAACAATTACAGTAACATGCACATATTAGCCTTTGCATATAATATGTCAGTAAAGCTTACGAGTATAATGCACTCCTACAAAACACGCTGTATGCAAGTCTGTGCTCTGTATTTAAAAACTTGAAAAGCTTTCTATAGACATATAAAATTTCTTAGTATCTGCTCTAAATTTTTATTAATAGAAAATCTTGTAACCGTAGTAGTTTAAATATCTATGTTACTCTATTAATGTCACCAGAGTAACTTCATACGTGAATATTAACGAAATAAATATATATACCTACTAATTATTTATTTGTTGTTAATGCAGATATTTCGAGAAATCTATATATGGTGCATCAGTCTATGCAACCATTCCCGCGAATCCACCTGGTTAACCACATTTTTGACAACTTCGTGTAATATGAACATTAACTTTTCAGGTTATTGATCTGGTTCTAGATGCGTCACCTCCCAATTCTACAAGCCAGCAACAAATAGAGTATCAAACAGAAGTTCTTACCACACTCATGGAAAATTTATTGAATACGGAACTTTTTGGATCCGAATCTAACATATCGAATGTATGTTACTTAGCCGCCAGATTAGTTGACAAGCTATGGCAAGGACAACTGTCACGTGATCCCCACGAGGTACAATATTAGTTTCTGCTATGTGATTGCATTATATGTATCTTGGCTTAGTTCAGTTAATTTGATCAGTGATTTACGAAAATGGCTCATGAGTTTCTTACCGGCTTCTTCTCGTGAAACTTAGAGCCTTACTACGGAATCCGGCCGCTTGTGGTGATTGCAGTAGCAACATTAGTGCTGCGAATGCACTTGCCTCAAGCGCTCGTGTTAGTTTTATGAGACATATATACAGATAATAAAACAGTAGAACTGGTGGTGTATTAATAAACTTCTGACGATTTTAAGTGCTATATATAATAGACAAATGACATAAAAGTTTTTATGAATTTGATATGCCATTAGTGAACGTGTATTTCTATAGGTCGACCGCCCTAAGCGCGGCCCTCCTAATGGTATGCGGGACGCGGGGCGGGCGCACGCTCGACTATAAGCGCCTTTATTATACCTAAATATGCGATTAATTGTTCAATTCTGCGGATTTTTTTAGGTATTCGACTTCATAGTGAAACTAGTGACTCAAGCGAAAAAGAAATCATCGGTAATCTCATTAGAAGGCTTACACCATTGTTTGAACAGAACGATATTGTTCCTTCTGTCACGTTCGACGGATTCCATTGCCGATCAAATGTCGGTGTTAGAAGCTTTACATAAATTAACAACTAGCAGGTACGCATTTGTCTATAACTGAATTAATGCAACATAGTTCCAGTGGCCCGCCACCCAAATGTGCATGACCGCACACCCTGACTACGGTTTGGGGGCCTTACCACGTGTACCATCCCACCACCTGCATTGACAGACCACTGGGATTGTATGACATTACTGAAGTGGTTCGCCGGCCAATTACGCCAATTACTATTTCTAACGTTCTGAATAGTCACAGATAACGAGTAATAAAAGCTCTGTATCACTATTATGTTTCCTATTCGTTGTACCCAGGGGTAATATTCCCAATTAATTAAATAAAAAGGTATTGATAGAATACAAAAATATTCACAGTTCTCTGCCCCCGCGATATAGCGTAGTATTAGATAGCCTATTCCTAAAATAGTCTTCCTGGTGAAAAGGATGTAAAATACAAAGATAACTTTTAAAGTGAATGAACTAAACAGAAGCACAAACAAGTTTCATCTTTATATTATGTATATATAAGTTATAATTTACAGGTTACTCATATTCGGCGCCGGTAATCATGAGCTCGAGTTTATTGGCTGCCTTACTTATTGCCTGCTGCAATTGAGTTCGAATATGAAGATAGCATTAGATTCACACATGAGAACCACGTGGCATGTTAACCCCAGCGGCGACTTGGAGTCCAGAGATGACAGACTTACTACACATCAAGGTACTAGAGCTTGTACTAAATATTATTTTTATCAGTAAGTATTGAGGCGCATAATGCTGTTATAATGTTTTGATAGTTGTGGTCGGGCCTCGTGGCATAGTCGATAGTGTAACCGACTTCCGTGCACGAAGGCGTGGGTTCGATTACCACTCAGGACAATAATTTGTGTGATGAACACAGATATTTGACTATTATATGTAAGTATTTATAAAAACCGGGCGGCGTTAGAATTGTCCCACCACTCTCCACCCATGGGAGTCGTAAGAGCCGACTGAGGGAATATCGGGGGAGTGGGCAGCAGCACTCCTTCGAGTATTAACAACATCCACTGCGATCGCCAACCCGCCTGCCAAGCGTGGCGATTACGGCAATATCCCCCATTCTTGGGGAGGCCTATGTCCAGCAGTGGACGTTAAAATGTATGGATGGATTTATAAAAAAAAGTAATATATGTATTATATCCGTAATCTGGTACCTATAGCACAGGCATTAAGCTTAGGTTGGGACCAGAGGACGTTGTGTGAAATATCCGTGAATATTTATTTTTATTATTAAAATAAAGAAAAACATTAAGTAGGCGTTTATTATTACTATCGAATATGACTGTTAAAACAAATTCGAAACAACACTTGGCGACTTGTTTTCTCTGCATTACTTAGTATGTTGTCCATAACATTAACATAACTTATAACGCAGATAAGGCTTTCTACTTCTGGACATCAACTCTGGCCAAAAGCAAGGAGTACATAGTCGTCTTCCTTCAATTAAATTCTACTAATGAAATTGGCCGTGTGGGGCCGGCTTTATAATTGTCTCACCAGCGGAGTGGGCAGCAGCACTCCCTCGAGTATTAACAACATCCACTGCGATTGCCAACCCGCCTGCCAAGCGTGGCGATTACGGATTATCCCCCATTTCTTGGGGAGGCCTATGTCCAGAAGTGGAAACGTCCATCCTATCAACGGATAGGCTGATGGATGGATGAATGGATAATTATATTAATATTGCGATAGCTTGCTTTACTGTCTGTATCGCATCAAAAAAACATAGTAACGTTTAAGTCCAACACCGCAACCAGTCGTACATCACTCGCTCAAGGCCCCGAGTTAAATGCCTACCGCTTCGCGTACCGCCCACTGTACAACCGACAGATGGCTGTCGCATGCGCGCCTAAGCGCTCGCGCTTGTAGTATTGATTAAAATAAAATAATTTACGCGATTTAGGTTCGACAATAAAATTTAATAACTAAAAATTCAGAACTAAAACTATAAACGTATATAAATATGATCAACAAAAAAGAAACAATTTATAAAAAAATAATCTGACTTGAAAATAACATTTAAAATGATATAAAAAGTAATCAAATAGAATCTACTTGAAAAATATTTTTTTAAGTTAAACGACAACTTTGTTCGGTGGAGTCTAGAGTCTCCGAAACCGGCGAGCGGAAACCGGAGATTGTATGAAGGGAATTAAGAATGTTGAGGAAGCGAGAAATGTATGCAAGAATAGAGCCTTTTGTCATTCTGTTCTCTCTGCCTACCCCGCAAGGGAGATAGCGTGATGATAAGTAAGTAAGTAAAATCATCATAGTTGCAACCCTAGCGCATTCGTTGAATGACGCGGTTGCCCGTGGATCATGCGGCGGGCAAAACAAACAACTGTATTTCTGTGTCCCATGGGGGGTCCCATCGCCCGCGTGGGAGGGTCACGTACGAATTTGCCGGCTCTAGTAAGATTGTAGTAAAATTAATATTTATAGGACGCAATCTAATGGCTGGTGCAGCGCGACGTGTTTGGGAAGAACTATACGTGTGCAAAAAGCCGGCCATAGAAGAGGTTTTTAAAATTTCACTAACGCCGCCTGTTGGGAACGCACGTGCGCCAGATCTCACCGCCGTGAGGGAACTACTCAGTGAGAGTGCGCACAGACTTTGGATCAATTATATTGACACGGAGAGAAAGGTGAACTTTTGCAATAATAATAAAGCAATATTAAAATAATTGAGTATAACTTATAAATTACGATTTTATGGAAAATGGACATAAAAGGAATGACGATTATTAGTAATGATACTACGTCTACCATGCTGCTCAGATAGAAAAGAACTTGTAATTAAATTTAAAAATGTCGCGGGTTTGGTACTAATCTAGATAATGCTCTGTTTCACAATTGAATCTGCTAAAGCAATTTATATCTTGGTAAAAAAAAATATTGTTTCGTATGTTTTTGAAGATTGCCTATACGAGGTCTTTCTTAAATGAAATCGTAACTTTAACTTTCCCGAAACAAATCGAAACACAAAAAGTATTTTATATATCTTAGTTGTCATGTAAACATATTCTGTGCTCGGTACTATAGCACTAATTTTTAGGCATGTTCAGTTACTTTAAAGATCGTAAAAAATCAATGAAAATTATAACAATAATTTTTGAATGTTGATTTGAATGGTCTTATCTTACAGGCGACATATCGCGTACCGTGGGAGTTACACAACCAGATTCAGTCAAAGATCCAAAAAGTCACTGGTGGGTTGACGCGGTTAGCTTCAAGAACTAAAGTAAAAAAGGAAGAGTCAGCAAAACAACGATCTAATCCTCCCCGTGACCACGCGCTTGCCTATATGCAAGATCATGTTCAACTTGTTAGGTAAGTATCAATTTATTCTATTAGGTATGAACGCGGTTTTGTGCCATCTAAACCCTACATATATATATATACCCTCAAATTGTTGTCGTGTACCTTAACTGGACATCACTATTAAAGGCGGTAAAAATGTAATAATTTACATTTTTAGCGATACATTACTATATCACTATAGATCTTATAAACAATAATAATAAAAAGTATTTATTTCGCATGACAATATTTTACAAAACTAATACCGCATTCCATAGGTAAAAACTTAAAAAAAATAGAGCACTATGATAGATACCTTATGTGAGGCAGGCAGGCGTGGTGCGCGGCGGCGGCGGGCGCGGCGTGCACGCGGGCGCACACGAGCCGCTACGTGCAGGCGGAGTGGGCCGGCGCCTGGCGCGAGCTCTCCCGCGAGCGCGCGCTGTGGGGCCCGCCCCGCGCCGCCGCGCTCGACAAGTGGGCGCTGGACAACACCGAAGGCCCTTCTCGAATGCGCAAGATGCTCAGGAGGAACCATCTCTTCTACTTACACTACCCGTACAGGCCCGATCTTGATGATCCTGACAATGTAAGTATCTACGGTACGATTTTGTTCTAATATTCATTATTTTCCATCAATAGCTCCCAATTAAAACCGTAATATAAATGTTGTTATTATAAATTCTGACATCTTATCTCACAAAATAACCAATTAACTATTATTAATTATTGTTCCCCATACTTTCATTATTATAATGGATGTTTAATTTTTTAGAAGCAACTTAAATACAAAGTGGCCCAGAGTATAGATAGCAAAGAATACTATCGCGTTTATCAACAATGGCGTACAGCTGGCAATAACTTAGATGAAGCTGAAAGTGTTGAATCGTCCGACTTACCAGTAGCCTCAGAGCGACCTGCTAGGTAAAACATTCTACATTTTATGCAGTAAAATAATATACGATTTAGATCTATATTAAAATCATTATATGCCATCACTACAGTCGAGAAACTTCCCTAGAAGTAAGTGATGTCGATGGATCCCCTTCAGCCCTCGTCAGCAGCGGTGTTGTCAGCCGAGGAACAAGCCATCAGTCTTCTGGTGAAGGTATGTCTGTCAATTATACCACTGAAAAAAATTGCAATCTATATATAATTTAACAATATTTTAATGCCTCATCATTTCTATTACATCAATGCAAAACATTTAATTTTTTAATGTTTACTAATAATAAATGACTAACAGTGGTGTAATAGTGTCAGTAAAGCCTAGGTGTTTTTAAAAATAGTTGTAGTGGTAAATTACCTATGTTCTACAGTGGCCGTCGCCGCGTCATAACGCTTATGGATGGATGGTATATTATATCATCAAATACCTGTCAATTTGTATTAGTATTTCTTAAAAAGAGGACAGGGTTTCACGCCTTTCATTAAATTGCTATCAAATGCAGTAAGTGCTTGTTATATAATATTTAGCCTATCCTGGCTATATGTCATTTGTATTATTGATGTGAAAACATCTAATGCGGAGGGAGGCCCGGAAAACCGGCTGTTGGCGTGCCAATTTATTTAATTGATTTTAACGCCATCTGTTGATAAAAACGTCTAACTAGGAAGTATAATGTCAATCAATAAACCAATAACAGTTTTAATTTATCTATGAATAACGAGGGCGCTTATCAAAAAAATATATTTATGAAGAAAGAAAGCAAATCGATGTTTTCACATCTGGGAAACGTGGGACGTTGACAGCTCATTTTTTATGATCATGGACGATTCAGCGAAGAACTACTACTACTGAAATGTATATATTGTTTCTATAGCCAATGAAGATGGGCCCGACAATGAGGATGAAGACGAACCAACACCACCGCCAGATAATCAAACGTTATTACGATTACTAGAACATCACGAAAAGGTACATTATAAAGAATTTTAGCTCGATTTGAAATAGCTTTAGATATACCAACATTCATTACACTACGAATACTGACAGGTAACAGCATGATATTAAGAATGGGTGAATCTATATATACATAGATTTACGCCTGTTTCCCAGACGGGCAGCTAGAGACAACGGATTGCCACTTATCATAAAACGGCCTTCTACTGCCCACTTTTCATGATGGACTATGTCGCCGCCATTCTGAGGACGATTATTATAAAATCTCCATTGCGTCCCCAGGGGCAGAATGCGTTTAAACATCCAAAAATATTTCGTCTCTAATCCATATCCTTATTAATACTATAACTATGAAAGTGAAAGTTTTTGTTTTTGTATACATATATTCTGGAGTCTAGAAAAGGACTTAGGCTCCGGAAAAATGAATAGTTCTTTCTCGTATACTTGTAGAGTCACTGTTACATTTTTTTTAAATAATAAAAAAAACATAACAGCAACATTAGCATAGACTGTGAAATAGATAAAACACAGTACGAATTTCTATCCACAATATTTTGATGATAGTGAAATCTCAGAGAGATATTCACAAGTTCAATCGGGTTCAAACAGCACATCATTCTAACCTTTCTATTTATTTAGCTAAACACAATTCACTATAAAAATAAAATTATATGCATTTTGATCTATATTTTAGCACTTGACGTGCTCATACTCCTAAGTACAAATTATAATTTGTGAATAAGGAAAAAGAGTATTTTAGTACAGGCGGGAATCGAACCCGCGTCCCTTCCTATCCGGGGAAGTGCTCTAATCCACTGAGCTACAGTACTATCTTTTAGACATACCCAATCTCCTTATCACGTTTGTCTTAACGACCAACGCCCTCTATCGGAACGCATTTACATGCATTAATCCAATATAATAAGTTTAATTTTGCAATTAAAATTCATACTATCTGACGGCGTGATTTTTAAACATTTTGATCTATATTTTAGCACTTGATTGCTCAGCTACTCTTAAAGTAAAAATTATAATTTGTGAATAAGGAAAAAGAGTATTTTAGTACAGGCGGGAATCGAACCTGCTTCCCTTCCTATCCGGGGAAGTGCTCTAATCCACTGAGCTACAGTACTATCTTTTAGACATACCCAATCTCCTTATCACATTTGTCTTAACGACCAACGCCCTCTATCGGAACGCATTTACATGCATTAATCCAATATAGTAAGTTTAATTTTGCAATTAAAATTCATACTATTTGATGGCGTGATTTTTTTATAAACATTTTGATCTATATTTTAGCACTTGACGTGCTCAGCTACTCTTAAAGTACAAATTATAATTTGTGAATAAGGAAAAAGAGTATTTTAGTACAGGCGTGAATCGAACCTGCGTCCCTTCCTATCCGGGGAAGTGCTCTAATCCACTGAGCTACAGTACTATCTTTTAGACATACCTAATCTCCTTATCACATTTGTCTTAACGACCAATGCCCTCTATCGGAACGCATTTACATGCATTAATCCAATATAGTAAGTTTAATTTTGCAATTAAAATTCATACTATTTGATGGCGTGATTTTTTTATAAACATTTTGATCTATATTTTAGCACTTGACGTGCTCAGCTACTCTTAAAGTACAAATTATAATTTGTGAATAAGGAAAAAGAGTATTTTAGTACAGGCGTGAATCGAACCTGCGTCCCTTCCTATCCGGGGAAGTGCTCTAATCCACTGAGCTACAGTACTATCTTTTAGACATACCTAATCTCCTTATCACGTTTGTCTTAACGACCAACGCCCTCTATCGGAACGCATTTACATGCATTAATCCAATATAGTAAGTTTAATTTTGTAATTAAAATTCATACTATCTGACGGCGTGATTTTTTAAACATTTTGATCTATATTTTAGCACTTGACATGCTCAGCTACTCTTAAAGTACAAATTATAATTTGCGAATAAGGAAAAATAGTATTTTAGTACAGGCGGGAATCGAACCTGCGTCCCTTCCTATCCGGGGAAGTGCTCTAATCCACTGAGCTACAGTACTATCTTTTAGACATACCCAATCTTCTTATCACGTAAAACAAATGTGTTTTTCCTTATTCGCAAATTATAATTTGTACTTTAAAATTATATGGCTGAAGTAATGGTATCAAGCAACAAACCCTTAAACCTTAGTGTCTTATTATGTACCGCGTTACGAGCACACCGAGGCCCATATGGCCCTCGAGAGGAACATTGTGTAAGTAGTCTAAAGTGTAAGATATGCACTTAAATTAGGGAGTGCGGTTTCGTTACTGCAAACCTTTTCAAATCCAAGCAACTGTATAAGTTATATCAGCTACCCCTCTTCCACTGGGCCATCGGCTGGCGACGTATTAGCCTAGCATATCTATGCATGAAATAATAATATAAAATTAATTTGTTATTATTTTCAGATATCTCACATGTTTCGTTGTGCAAGGATACAAGGCTTGGACACAACTGAAGGCCTGTTATTATTTGGTCGTGAACATTGCTACGTCATTGACGGATTCACTTTACTTAAAAATAGAGAAATACGCGACTTGGACAGTTGTCCCGATGACTACGAACCTATATTGCCTAGTCAAGGTATACAAAGAAGTAATCAAAGACAATGTTCCAAGTTTTTGTATGAAGATATACGGTAAATATAAATATATAAATACTTTTTGGTTATTATTATTAGAATATATTATTTCAAGTGTCTAGGTACTGGTAATGAAAAAATGCTTAAGCTGTTTCTAACACGTTCTATATGGGTATACAATCACTATGGCGTGGCGACGTCTCCACGCCAATTTATTTATTTTTAACTGTTGACAAAAGCATCTAACTAGGAAGTATAATGCCGATCAATAAACCAATAACAGTTTTAATTCGTCTATGGATAACGAGAGGGCGCTTACCAAAAATTGTATAAGACTCGAACAATATTTGAAGAAAGAAAGAAAATCGACCGTTTTCACATCTGCGAAACGTCCCGCGATGGTTAATTTTTTTCTTATGTTTAGTATTTTGAAAACATTACCCTGCGCTTGGGAATGCTTATTGTATCGCTAAGACTTTATAGAGCCACAAAATAAAACCAGACTTAAAACAATTATTTAAGTTTCACATTTTAAACAAATAATTGTTCTGTGTGGGAATCGAACGTATAACTTTTAGCACGAACCAACTTCTTTATATCATACTGGGCATGTCCATGTCTTACCGTGCGAGATGGCTTCCGTCCATAAGTAAAATAAAAAAGTTCATTCTGACATATTAATTTATGTATATTTTACAGGGAAGTGCATAAAAGAAGATATTTATTACAACCCATAGCGTTAGAAGTATTTTCAAGTGACGGTAGAAATTATTTGTTGGCTTTTCCTAGAAAAGTGCGAAACAAGGTATTGTTCTTATACTTTTATTTTTAACTTTACTAGAACTTAGTTATAAAACATTTTTTTAATATAGCAAGGATTTGTTTTACATAAAAAAGTGTATATGACATATAACATCGTTATATGCGTAACTATATTTCACTTGATATTGGTTATTGTTTTTACTTAATATCCTGAAGGTGTAGCTTGTACATTTTGCTTATGTAGCTTTATAAAACATGAGCCTATTGTCGTCTACCGGAGAGAGTTTTATACTCTTCTATTGAGAATCTCCGAGCGGAATATCACAATAGTATAGGACCATTGGTTAGATGTCGTATATATGTCACTAACGTAGCTATTGATTAATACATTAATATCGAAATACAAACGCTTCGTTTCAGGTGTACAGTAGATTCACAGCTCTCGCGACTGGCATGGCTGACAGCGCCGCGGGGTCTGTGGCGGGACAGAAACGTGGGGTAGCGGTAGAACAGCCCGGTGGTCTGCTTGCTACGCTCATTGGGGACACGTCCGTCACACAGCGATGGCTGGCAAGTACACTAGATATATTACAAGATTTTTTTTTACTACATCATGATACAAAAACCCTATTAAACTTGCTCACTTCTATATTAAGTTCGAAATTGTTGTAGGGATTCCCTTCTGTAATAATTTCTATAGACGAAACTTTTTTTAAACTATACTAAATAACGTTTACTCAATCTATTCCGACATTTTAAATAATACAAGTTTCCTTTTAGAGCCTTATCAAACACGATACAAATTCACGAAGGAAAATATGTTCGCATTGAATCGTACAAACCAGTATCGTATGTTTAGAAAATTGTTATCCAATGTAAGACTGGCCATAAAGATAATTAATAATTTGTATAATCAAGTCGTTTTCGTCGGGGATTCATTGTGTGACATACCAAATGCTAAGTGCATACTAAGATCTTTTTTTATAATTGCAGAGAGGGGAAATTTCAAACTTCCAATACTTGATGCACCTCAACACGTTGGCTGGTAGATCGTATAATGATTTGATGCAATACCCTGTATTCCCGTGGATCTTGGCAGACTATGATTCGCTTGAATTGGACCTTAATGATCCGGCGACGTTCCGGGACTTGACTAAACCTATGGGTGCCCAAAGCCAGGATAGATTGGACCAGTTCAGAAAGAGATATAAAGTATTTTGTTATATTATAATTATTATACTTAGCTACTTATTTTTGTTTTGTTGTAATTGTTATACCAGTGTGTGTCAGAGATATATACAATTTATAACAGATACAATACTAAGACCACACACACTGCACAGATGGAGTGGTTTAGGTATTGGCCTCGGTTGCCCGAGTGTTGTGGGTTCGATTCCCACACAGGACAACTCTTTGTGTGACCCACAAATGGTTGTTCTGAGTCTGTGCGTACTGTGTGTCCGTGAAATTGTATGTTTGATAAAGTCCCCCGCGATACATGGAATATTCATTAGTGCATGGTAAAAAGTACTCCTGAAACAGTTAATTACTGCTATTAGATTATCAAACTATTAATAATTTACTATTGCTTATTATTACTTTCTACTTTTTTCACTTTTAATAAGCATATCATTATAAACTCAATTACACAAAATATATAACATATAAGATTGGTGTCATTCTCATAATAGCCAGTTGACCAATTACAGGAATGGGATGACCCTCATGGCGAAACGCCTCCTTATCACTACGGAACTCATTATTCGTCAGCCATGATAGTATGCTCGTATTTAGTGAGGATGGAGCCTTTTACTCAGCATTTTTTGAAACTGCAGGGCGGTCATTTTGATTTGGCTGATAGGTAAGTTAATTACTTAATTTTTATACAGTAAAAAGCGGGGTAGGAAAAGAATAGTATTTTTTTAAGAAAACCTTTCTGACTTCATCAATATTGATGAAAAGCAAAAGCGACACTAAATAAAGAAATATAATTATTCATCTAAAGGATTTAGCCTTCGCGAGATTGACATAGAATAGGTATAGATATACAGTGCTTTCTGTGATATTTGTTCATCTCTCTGATCGTTTCACTACACCGTTTTCTACTGCGTGTGACATAGTCATGTTTTATTCTTTTATTTTGTAGAATGTTCCATTCAATAAAAGAGGGGTGGAATTCGGCGTCGCGACACAACATGGCTGATGTGAAAGAATTGATTCCGGAATTTTTCTACTTGCCTGAGTTTTTGATAAACTCAAATAATTTTGACTTGGGTGAGTATTTAAATCAGTTATTGGATGATAAGTACGTCTTGATTTTGTATAATTTAAATGTAATATAATAAATATTATTAGTCCTATATGTTCATCTATCGGGCAAAAGCCTGAGAAAAACCAAAGATACCTTATTCCCTCTCCTCATCCTCTCCATATTATCCGACCTCTCCATCTACTATCTCTATCCTTGGAGTTAGCGACACATGAGTAATGCCCCTGGTGTTGCTAGCGTCTATAAGCTACGGTAACCGCTTACCATCAGGTGAGCCGTGTGCTTAGTTGTGGCAATCAAGCAAGTCGTAGTATAAAAAAGAACCTTCTATATCTCACCGGTTAGATATACGTTAAGTTGGAGAATTAATACTTGAAATAAATTGTATATTCATTTCAATTATTCTATCTTCGGCTGTGCAATTTTATTTCCTCACATATATATGTTCACCATAATACATTTTAGGAGAAGCTCAAAGTATCGACCATTAATACTCAGATGAAATAAATTCAACAATATTATATGAACCATCTTGTGTCACATTCTCCACCAATATTTTATGTTACTCATTTTTAGTCCGTTACCACATGGAACAATAGTATAAACCTTAGCTTTTTATTGGGTAATCTATTATTGTAGGCTACAAACAGTCCGGTGTAGCGCTCGGCGACGTGGTACTGCCACCTTGGGCCCGCGGTGACCCACGGGAGTTCATCCGCATGCACCGCGCTGCCTTAGAATCTGATTATGTATCCCATCGTTTACACCATTGGATAGATCTTGTATTTGGCTACAAGCAACAAGGACAACCCGCTGTGGATGCCTGCAATGTGTTCCATCACCTTTTCTACGAAGGGAACGTCGACATATACAAGTAAGAAGCTTAATGGTGTATGAAGCTCTTGCTTCGATTTTCATGTAACTTGTACATTTTTTTTTACTTTTTTTTCGATTGTGCGGAAAGAAGAAGAAGCCTATCTTATTTCCATTCTTTTCTTGTTGGTTTGGTTTTTTCTATTGTTACTGTGCAGGAGCGCACAGTTGGGAACTATTTATATACTTTTGCTGGATTGGTGGAATTAAAACTGCCAAATTGATTTAGTGAATAATAAAATTGTCTTTATTAAAATCTTCTTATTTCCTAGTAACACTGTAGTAACACTTAATCCTAGTTATAATCAACTGTCCTAATACTAAAGTAGTTACACTGAATTATTGAAAGTCTATACTATCATTGAGACTATACTGTTGCTGAAACACTATATTGTCACTGAAATACTATTTCTGATAAACTTTCAGCGAATGGCTATACTGGCAGCACTGATGCACTACTTTCACTATACTGAGGCACTACTTAGTACTTTCACTATACTGAGGCACTGTTACTACTTCTTTTCTTGAGGTTTCACTTTTACTGGTACTGCTGGTGAACTGTGTCGAGCTATGGAAACGGGCCTCTTTTTATATCATAATTGGTACTTAGCTCTAAATTCTGTGATTGGCTGACAATTAGAAAGCCTACTTTTTTACTAATCAGATTTTAGAATTTATGTATATTTTTTACTGAAGTACTATGAAACTTTACCGTAACGACTCTGCGGCTCTATACCTTAAGTACTACGAAACTTTACTTTAACGAAAGCCGCTACATGGAATCTTTACTACCAAGCTTAAGTACATCGAAACTTTACTTTAACGAAAGCCGCTAAGCTTAAAACTACTATTATATAATATTATTTCGTATAAACTATTTACAGATATTAAATTAAACTTATTCTATTCTTAAATATTATTATCCCGCACAGGTACTATGTCTTAATGATTCATTTTGATTCGTATTTTAGCACTTGTTATGCTCAGCTACTTTAAAGAACAAGTTATTTGTGAAAGTGGAAAAAGAGAGCTTTAATGCGAACGGGATACGAACCTGCGTCCCATCCAATCCGGGAAAATGCTCTGTACCGCATGTCAAATCCTAAAATACAGATCAAAATATATAAAAAAATCGCGCCATCAAAAGAGAAGCATCTAAAAGCAATTGTGAAGTGGAGATTGGGAGTCACCGTCGCTAACTGTGATGGCATAGCGGTCCAGAGCACTTCCCCGGATTGGAAGAGATGCAGGTTCGAATCCCGGTTGCATTAGAGCTCTCTATTTCTACTATCACAAATAATTTGTTCTTAATAATAAGTTTTTGTTTTACTATGGGATATGTACGCCTTATTGTTTTTAAAATAAGTAAGGTATTAATATTATAAATCTTAAAGAATACTATCTTTTCGCACGGGATAATAAATCTATGACTTGTTTTTAGCATCGACGATCCACTTAAGAAAAATGCAACGATTGGTTTCATAAACAACTTTGGACAGATACCAAAGCAATTGTTCAAAAAGGCTCACCCTAGTAAGAAAATGTCGCAACGTAGTTCGACGATACTGGACCCGAATAACATAATACCATCGCAGGGTATAACTCCACCGGAAAAGCTGTTCTTTCATAATCTCGAGAATTTGAGGCCTTCATTACAACCCGTCAAAGGTAATGTTTCTCCCATTCCCTGTCCGCTCATAGACACAATAGAAATTTAATTGTTATGTATCATATATGATTCATAGGACAGGGAACCTGTTATAATTATTTTAGGCTCCATTGGCTTTTTTTACTGGTGATAGTTGTTTAGTTTTTGGAATTCATATACAGTACCCCAGTGCCTTTGTTGTTTTAAATAGTCGTGGAGCCTTTAGATTTGGTACAGTTTTAGTGAAAGACAACCGTTTCTAACCTAATCGCCTTGAGCATAATGAGTAATCATCAGCGGATTGTTTCTACCCCTGGTATTAGTGAGTCCATGGTTACCATTTATCATTAGATGTCTTGCCCCTTATCTGCTGCCTTTGGTTATAAAAAAGTTATATATTTAAAGGCAATATAAGTCTAAATAACTAAAACTAGAATACTATCACATATATTATTTCAAGTTTTGCCTGACTTGATCGTGATCAGTAACAACTCATCAACGTTCCTATTTGTAATATAATTTAGCGGTAGCTGTGTCCAAATGTACGAAAAGATAAGCGCACGATATATACATTGGCTGAATTATTAAATTACTGCGTCGGTGGTCTACTGCCGATTACGAGGTCTCGGTTGGATCCCCGGGTTGCGCTAGCAAAAGTGTTTCATCAAGAAATTCTCTATAGCAGCCCGGAGTTAGGGAGTTTGCGATGTTTCACCCCCCATGCTGTGGCACGTAAAGCCGTGAATCTTGCACCTAATTTCTCCGGTTGTATCGGAATACTGAAGTCGGACTTTGAGAGTGAGGGAACAGAGGGTACTTGTGTTCGCGCACACTTGTTCACTATAATGTCTCGTGCACACTGCCTTGTGTCTATTGACACTAACCGTTGTGATCTAAATTATGATATGATCATTATTATTATGTTATTAAATTATTTTTGTCTTTTACAGAAGTGAAAGGTCCAGTGGGACAGATTTTGTACACAGACAAAGCTATATTAGCGGTGGAACAGAATAAAGTGCTGATGCCTCCTACGTACAATAAATACGTAGCGTGGGGCTTCGCTGATCATTCACTAAGGATCGGCAACTACGACAACGACAAAGCTCTGTTTGTGTGCGAAGCCGTCGCTCAAGCGTGCGGCGAGATTGTTACGTGTGTATGTCCCTCAGATAAGACGATTGTCACTGCGGGCACGAGTACGGTAAGTCGAGGATAAGGGCGTATGTACATGATACCTAATTATATTAAGGCGTATACACGTAGAAAGCAGGTTACCAGCGCCGATCTACCAGCACTTATCGGTACTGGTCTACTCAGATAACAAGCGGGTATAAGGGTGCGTTTCCACTGACGCGGAGCTGGGTGGAGTGGAGAGGAGCGGCACGGTCCGCCGCAATTGACCAAACAAAATGCTCGAAATCTCCACTCCGCATCATTGGAAACAGTGTAAGCGGAGTACAGTGGAGCTGAGCGGACAGCATTGCATACAATATATATTTCTAAGGCCAGAAAAGGACATACTACTTTTCATCCTGATAAAACAGACAGTAACCTGTTTTTTTTTAAGAGATAATTGATGCTTCGTTGTTACGTATTTATTTTATATTGTGATCAATTCTATCGACGCGGATGAATTCACGGAAGAATATAGTTCAATATAAATGAATTATTAGGTGGTGACGGTGTGGCAGTATTGGGCCCGACGTCGTCGTTTAGCCGTCAAAGTATGTCTATACGGACACGAGGAGGCCGTGACATGTTTAGCAGCAAGTCCGGCTTACAACTTGGTGGTGAGTGGCAGTCGAGACGGGCAGGCGATCGTGTGGGACGTGGAGAGGGGCACGTTTATAAGACAACTGTTGCCGCCGCAATTGTATAGCCCCCCGCCACCCGTGTCAGCGCTAGCGATAGATGATCTTACTGTAAGTAACACCCTTATGACTCCTCTTTCTTTGATTATTTAGTAATTAAAATAACTTGATAATTATCATATAGTGTAGAGCTATAATTTGTAAATGAAGGAATTCCAATTAACAGTGTTGTGTTTATTGATTTCTTGCAACAATTAATGAAATTGTTTAGAGAATTAATTGAGGAAGCCGTAATCTTATGATGGTTTTTGATAAAATAATTCATAAACTGATTCGCACAAGCAATAGTATTTAGGGTTGATAATATTAAAATATAAGCTGTGGAAATTAAGTCAGAATCACATTTCAGTTAGTTCAGAATGGTTTAAAAAAGATTTATAGGGAACAATGACAAGATTTTATCTAAAGCTAGTTATAAATTACAGATTAAGTTCTACAGAGGGACAGATTATCTAGACGGGGCTTATTTGTAACGAGAATTTTGGGCTTATAATCTGCTTTTTACATTTTAACGTTTTTAGGGTAATTGAAAGAGTTAATCTACAAGAAATTTATTGATATTTATTTTGCTAGGGTGACATAGCAACATGCAGTGGCAGCTGGCTGTATGCGTGGTCGATCAATGGTACATTGCTGGGCGCGGTGGACACAATTGGCGGTCGAGAGCGCACCCAACAAGTATTGTGTGTCGCCTTCAGTCAGACGAGAGAATGGGATCCGCTCAATGTTATTATTACTGGGTCCACAGATGGAGTTGTAAGGGTGAGTCTAACATAAACGTGCTGCTTTGTATAAATAATAATGAGCAGTTACATTATAATCCCTACATCAACTTATAATGAACGCCTGATAAAATACTTAATAGTCATTTTAATCCTATAAACATACGACAGTACACTTTTTGCGTGTGTATTTTTAAACTTAAAATTTGCATGATTTAACATAAAAGGTGTGCATTTTAAATGCAGACCACTTCCAGGTATTACATAGGTATTCTGTATTTCTATGAATACAATGAAAGTACCTACAGAATAATTAGTGTTTATTGTGAGCCTACATGTGTTTATCAACACTGATAGAGCATTTGCAAAGGTCCTTTACAACACAGTAATTTTTTTGCAATATAATAGTTGTAATAACGGCAGTAAAATAAGCCTCTATTCTTTAGGCCAACGTGACCTGCATAACAATATTATTATTAGAATACTATTTTAATGAAATTACATTTTTCAGATGTGGTCCATAGACTACATAGCAGATACTGCGGAAGAACAAGCAGAATGTGTAAATGTCGCCGCGGAGCCAATGTCCACTTCAGAGATAGATAAAGAAGATGATGAGAGCAACACAGACGTTCGAGACAGTGATGATATCAAATTGGAGATTGAGGTCAAGTCAGAAACTGAAGCTAAGAGTGATGAATTGGAGCCCAAGGACAGGGAAGCGGCTATCAAACGGGTCGAAGAATTAGTCAAACAGATGAGCCTGTCACAGGAAAATGAAGGTGAGTAAAATACAATTTTAAATGCATTACAAACTAATTTAGTAAAAATTTCAAATGTTCAATCTGTTCGAAAATTAGTATGTGTCGAAAATGAGCATGTGTTTCGGACAGAATAATTAATTCCTCGATTATAGGATAGAGACTATAATCGGGCCTTTAGTAGTCCAAAGTGCCAATGTCTAAATAAATATGAAATGCATGCTGTATTTCTCATTATGAAATAAGACGAGTAAGTTAGGGTTAACAGGCACATGTCATTTATTCCTCAGTTGCCCCATGTCCCTAGGCATCATAGTTTTGTGGCAGTTCTAATAGTATTTAAAATGTTCCCTAATATAAACCTACTTCTCTTTTTTTCTTTTTTTTATTGCATGTAGTGGCAGACGAGCCTCGGCCCATCTGATGGTAAATGGTAACCGTCGCTGATGGACTCAACTATACCGAGAGTATTGTCATGCCGCTGCTCACCATTTCATTTCACCAATATGAAATGAAAGAATAAGCGGCTATCTCCTGCTACAGCCAAAACGCAACGATGTGCTTCATGGCCGGTCACACGGGAGATGGTGGTACCAACGCGCTCGGGCCCGATACCAACTGAGTGGACCACTTGGTAACCGGCCCTACCACCATTCATGCAATGGATGATAATTCCTTACTTCCCTTAGTCGCATCATACGGTACGCTTGGGAAACAATGGGGTGGCGACACTTGTATTCTTAGTCCGTCACCACACGGACTTAGATGGATTATAGAATTATAGATTATGCAGGGCTGTCTATACTAACGTACGGAGTATGGACATAATGTTGATTTAAGACGTTACGGCACTCTGTATTTTTGTAATTACAGGAGGGAATCTCACGAAGTCCGGTTCAGAAAGTTCACTATCAGACGCTTGCGAAACAACAAGTGCCAAAGAATCTGCGAGGCGGCACGAAGAAAAAGACACTTGCAGTGACAATGAGGAATGTCAACAGTACACGGACCAAACTGAGGAGCCCATTGACTCGTGTGACGAGGCGAAACAGGAATATGATAACGAGAAAGATATAGATACGGAAAAGGACGATAGGAGGAGCAAGCTGCAGAAGCAAGGGAACGTCGTGCTTCGAAGAAAATCGAAAGGAAATCCATTATACCGGAAAAGTTAGTCTTACTATATTACTAGGTCGCGAGTTCATCCGTGTCAATTTTAAAATATAAATACATCGATATACGGGACTCGAATGATTTCTATGCAAAAATGATTATCCCACAAGAACTACCTAGTTTTTCGGGATAGATATCTAGTGGCAGAGCCTTGATCAGCATGAATGGGTCGGCTCGATGGGGGAAGTACCACCCTCTCACAAAAAAGCGTGAAACTACTGTAGTTACTCCTACTGTTGTGTTTCGTATGGTAAGCGAGAGCGTCTGAAGCCCAACCCCCCTTTCCTATCCTCTCCATACCATCCTTCCTATGCCTTTCCTTGGAGACGGCTCTCCTCGCGCTAGTGATACCTCTGGTCTTGCTAGCGTGTATAAGCTACGGTAACCGCTTACCATCAGGTGGGCCGTATGCTTGTTTGCCACCCACGTAATATAAAAAATAGCATTCCATTTGTTCTTCGTAACATGATTAATAAACTAATGATATGCATTTATTAATTTAAAGGTGGTGGTAGTATTGGAGACTCGAGCGAGTCCTGCTCAATGGAAACTAGTTCCGGGGTTGTAGACTCCAGTGGTGAGAGCACATTGCGCCCCAGCAAGTCGGACACCAGCTTGTCCGACTCGTTTGTTGTAATATCTGCGCCTGCCTCGCCTGCGCCTGTACACCGACCTAAGATTATACAACCAACTATAGATACAGGTCAGCTAACATTTATGTGCATGGCTTTTGGTTATAACAATCGCATGTCTTTTACAAGACTATTACTAAAATATTTTTTTAATGTAAGACATTACATATGATTTATATCAAATTATTATAAATTTTTAAGTATGTACTTTGATAGCTGTATACTTTAAAATTACAGTTGCTTCATCGAAATGAATCCAGGGGTACACTCGTAATAACTAATTTTTATTTTGATATGTTTACATACTTTTTAAGCATTTGACATATATATGTCATGTCTGATTTACATTGATGGCAAATATTATTGTATACCAAATAATGTACCTTTAGTCCTTGTGAGATGTGAATAAATGAATTATTATTATTATTATATAAATTAACATTAAGTGTAATAATAATAATAAATATTCACGGACACTTTCACACAACGTCCTCTGGTCCCAAACTAAGCTTAACGCTTGTGCTATGGGTACCAGATTACGGATTGTATTATACATATATTTCTTTTTTTGAAAATAAATACATATAATAGACAGGAAACACCCAGACGCAGTACAAATATCTGTGTTCATCACATAAATAATTGTCCTGAGTGGGAATCGAACCCACGACCTCGTGCACGGAAGTCGGTTAGTTCAGTGTGAACTTGTGGCGCAGACGTCACCCAAGGCATTAAGAATGAATGTGTTATCGATAGCATATTGCTAACAGATATTCCTGAGGAACAGGCTATTATTCTTTTATAAAAAATCCATTCAGTAATTATGACGTGATAGCGTAACAAACAAACTCATTTTCGAATTTACAAGTTTAAGGTTCAGTGAGGTAATAAAATAAAATAGATAGTTAACCTGAAACATAATATACTTATAGAATCATCTGTAAAATGGATCCGGCGTCTCGTCCTTCGCGGTAAATTGACAATGCACACAGCGTATGAGAGGCGGGATAATGCATGTCCCGCCTCCGTTACTGCTGTAGCGGCGGCGAAGAGTGGTCGGGGTCTTGCTGTTGGCGATGCGAGGGGACGGGTAATATTTATTTTTAGTAACTAACCTTAAATTCATTCCAATATTGAAGTTGAAATTGAAGACAGCAATCTTTAACAGCTAAAATAGCTTATATTCACATTTAATGGTACCGCTCGTTAACATTAACAATACCACCACGTATTAAACTAGGCCAAAACCGCGCTAAAAATTTTGATTAAAACTATGTGCTTTTATTGTAAGCAGATTTTCCGTTGGTCGGCTCCTGACATGTCGAGTTCATCGGCTGCGAAGGGTGGTCCGGCTGATCACTGGATAAGAGACGACACTGCCCCCTACTGTACTCAATGCCAGGTAAGTAGTACACATAAAATAAACTACACAAATCAATTCTTTTTTTAATTAAATATATGTGTTTGTTTTATTCTCTTCATCCATCCATCCACCAGCCTTTCAATGTCCACTGCTGGACATAGGCCACCCCAAGAGAACGCCACAACGAGTGGTCCCGTCATGGGGGATAATGCCGTAATCGCCACGCTTGGCAGGCGGGTTGACGATCGCAGTGGATGTTGTTAATACTTGAGAAATTATGACGTGCCCAGTATTCCCTCAGTCGGCTCTTACGACTCCCGTGGGTAGAGAGGGGTGGGATAATTCTAAAGCCGGCCCCACACGGCCAATTTATTCTCTTATTCTGTTATTACTATTGTTAAGTCATCATGATCAATATTGGGGCCCGTCTGTCGCTGTGAATTTAGGCAGACCGAGTTTACATATTAAACAAAAGTGAAAATTATTATAAGTCACTTGCGCCTGCACCGGGATTATCTACTACTGTCTGTTCAATAATAACGGTTTGTTGTATGAACGGTTTGTTGTTGATAAGTAATGTTGTGTAACGGTACGCAGGTCCGGTTCACAGCGCTGGAACGTCGGCACCACTGCCGCGAGTGTGGGGCCGTGTTTTGCGGACGTTGCTCGCGGTATGAAGCGCCCGTGCGGCGCCTACGAGCCTTGCGGCCCGTGCGTGTGTGCCAGCGCTGCCACGAGCACATCAGCGCGCGCCGCGACTGACTGCTCGCGCTGCCATGAGCACATCAGCGCGCACCGCGACTGACTGCTCGCGCTGCCACGAGCACATCAGCGCGCACCGCGACTGACTGCTCGCGCTGCCATAAGCACATCAGCGCGCACCGCGACTGACTGCTCGCTCTGCCACGAGCACATCAGCGCGCGCCGCGACTGACTGCTCGCGCTGCCATGAGCACATCAGCGCGCACCGCGACTGACTGCTCGCGCTGCCATGAGCACATCAGCGCGCACCGCGACTGACTGCTCGCGCTGCCACGAGCACATCAGCGCGCGCCGCGACTGACTGCTCGCGCTGCCACGAGCACATCAGCGCGCGCCGCGACTGACTGCTCGCGTTGCCACGAGCACATCAGCGCGCGCCGCGACTGACTGCTCGCGTTGCCACGAGCACATCAGCGCGCACCGCGACTGACTGCTCGCGCTGCCACGAGCACATCAGCGCGCGCCGCGACTGACTGCTCGCGCTGCCACGAGCACATCAGCGCGCACCGCGACTAACTGCTCGCGCTGCCACGAGCACATCAGCCTGCGCCGCGACTGACTGCTCGCGCTGCCACGAGCACATCAGCGCGCGCCGCGACTGACTGCTCGCGCTACCACGAGCACCTCATCACACCATCTCTTAACGCGCCCGAATATTTCTCACTAGATTGACATAGATTATGTGCTAATTTGATAATGGGCCTGGAATAGGAATGTTATAAAATATTTTGTGAATGCCATGTTTAGATAATGCAATAAACTGTAGTCGGGAAGGATGCACCAAGATTGTCGAGGATTTATAAAAACATAATATCCCCAAAATTATACAGTAACAATACTGTTATAAGATTACGTTTGTATACATAATACTCTTCAGTAATATGTATCGATAATTTCTTAAATATTAGGGCGTTATTTTATGTGGAATAAGAAAAAAATAATGATTGGTAAACCTATTAAAATACACATATTCAACCTCTCGCGTGCTTTAAGATCTGTCGTAGGAACTTTATTCCGAAGAAATGAAATAATGATAAGCCAAAGTTATATTTACGTTTATTCTCATTTTCGAGTAATAAATATGGCAGTTAATAGATCACAACAATACGCGTGGTGGGTTTTGCCAAATGGAATATCATTGTTATAATTATAAAGCTGCTATTTATGAGACAGAGATGTTTAAGTATGAAATATATTATGAAGTTACGATTATGTGTACGAAATTCAGCTTAAAATTTTGGTGGTTGTTTTTCCGTTTCTATTGGTAGTACAATAGATTAATAAAATCATTTGTTATTATATTGGAAAAACTACACTTAGAAATTTGAAAACAAAAATCAAATCGGCTTACTGAAAAGGTTATTCCAATTATTTTTTTTACTTACGACTTAATGAACACGAAACATATAAACAGGTTTCCAGGATCCTTGAAAAAATAATCAAATTAGGTAAGTAAGTTTTTTTATATGCCTTATTATTGTTAGTCATCTCATAAGCCAACACGCTAGACCCAGTTGGTGGGCCAAAAAAACAATAATAATTAACCTATTACAACAACAACAGTTAATAAAATAATTGAGATGTATTTAAAATTGGAATTAGCTTATTTACAATGATTTAAATTATCTAATTTTTAACTTAACTTGCTCGGCGCTGTAGGTATCAGCTATAGCATACATGATGGCGGTCCGCGCGGTCCGACGTCTACTATTGTTTCGATTTCAAGTTGGACATTTTGTTTTAATTATTCTAAAACAAAAATAACCCAATAAAATAACCATAATATAATAAAATAACCATAAATAATTTCTTTTAATTTTGTTTCGATTGTACTACTGAAGGTAAATAGGTGTGCCACGGAGACAACCATAAAAAAAAATCATGGTGTTTATTGATATGTCCACTAAGGTATACCAGTATACCACAATCCTTTTCTCGCTTGCTTAAATGTGTTTACCAAAAAAGCTTTGTGTCAGGCATAAAAGCCTGCACGTGTTTAAAAACTATACGTAAAAAGTATATTTATTGATTAATAAAGTTTTATTACAAAATACAGTATTAATACGATTAGACATTTTTGTAAAATAATTGTTTTTTTAATTTTATCTAAAGATCTCAAATCTCGAAGTTTATATTAGCTAATATATTTTAAAATTTATTATACGCAGTCCATCGTATTATTTAATTATAAATCATGATTGTTTTATATAAAATCATATAGGTTTCTTTTGAAATTGTGATATATTATTTAGTTTGGTATTAGAAATAGTAGGTACATGGATTTCCAGTATTGTACTGGAATGATATGTGAAAAATATAAAGTAGTGCTAGTCATATTTTTATACCTATATTTATATTTTATTTTATATCCATTCGTGTTATTTTTCTCACACTGACGTTTACTGACGTGGTAGAATAATATAGTTAATGCTAGTATATAAATGTCAAATTATTTTATTTATGTAGATGTAGCAATCGGCTTATGCATTTATATACAACATTCCTAGTAAAAAACATGTTATGTAAAAAATCTATATTAGAAGGAATCATCATTGCTCATTGTTTTGCAAACAATGAACCCTAGTGCTATGCTTAGACTTTGCTGATGGTATAATTGATATTTAAAATTATATTTGCATATTTTTTTTGTATTCCCATCAAACGATAAGCATACAAATGTATCGCTTTATGAATACCTTGCCACAATTATGGACTGTATAAAAATGCATTCGCAATTTTCTATATTTATAAGTTCAAAAAGGCATGAATGATATCTAGATTCTATAAACAAAGGATCATGAACATTTTAATATTAATTACAATCTTGCTTCTTCTCATAAGTAACGAGATTTAATGAATTATTTAGTGTCTGTATCTGTAGCAAAATGAACTATAACTAGTGATGTAAGTGACACTAACTAGTGGTGTATGTTTATTAGTCACCAGACTGTATAGACAAATGATTTACAGACAATATTATACGTTGTTTAGGTAGTATGTAGGCACTGAAGTTTATGCCGTTGACTAATGTATTCGTGTACCTATAAATGAATAAAGTTGAACAGCAAACTAATACACTGTTTATTTATTACTTGGTTATTTGCATTTATGTTACCACAGTTCAAAAATGTGAAACACTTTTCGGTATTAAAAAGGCGTCACACCCTGCTTGTGTATGTAGAAATAATAGCATACTTATGATCTTCAACATTGTCTCTAAAATGTTTAGAATAAATCAATAATCTTATCATCACATCTTTTGCAAGCTCGATACCCAGATACAGGACATTCCTTTGTTTGATCCACAAACGGTTGTCCTGAATCCGAGTGTACTTTTGTCCGTTAAGGGTCCCACAGGTAAACAGTTTCGTCGAAGGATATGTAGTGTAAAGTATGTGATCGCAAGGTGATCCCGGCTAGCAAGCAGGGCGGCCAGGCCGCTACCTCACAGCCAAATCAACACTAAGGCCTCGGTCACGAACTCAGCGGGAGCGGTGCGGCGCGGGGAGCGGCGCGGTTCGCTGTATCCGGTCTCGAAGCCAGCGGGCAGATCGCGCGGCGCTAGAGCGGCGTAGTGTTGTGTTACGAGAAATTAGTATCTTTGTTCGCAAACGAAATGTCTAAACAGCGACGACAGCATCTTTTTAATACTAATTCCTTACTGAAGTTTGATTTATTGTGGGCAAAAGATGTAAATTCTACTACGTCACTATTTCAATGCGGGCTCGGCGGGCACCGCTAGATTGGTACGCACCGCTCGTTCGCCGCTCGCCGCTGCCTTCGAGGCCAGTACCATATAAATGTATGTATTTAAACGCGCCGCCGCTGCCCCGACAGAGACCTAACCAGAATGTAGTCGGCCCGTGACCTTTAGACCGTCATTTTCTGGTTATATACATTGCTCTTTGACCATCATCATGTGTCAGGCGACTGCATTGAGCAGCTCAATGGGCGACTGTCGTCAATTTGACGTTTTTCAGCTTTGTAATATTGTTTGCCTAAATCGACAATAGACTACATTTTGTGTTTGGCTGATAAATTGGCTCCAACGCAGCAAATAAAAACGAATACTAGTTTTTGGTTTTATCTCAGGTTCCCGATATAGTAGCGGGATAAAATGTATAGGTATAGGTACCCATAGATATAATATAACGTATACTACTATGATAGGTACCAGTTTTTTAAGTCTAATCAAGAGCTATCATATCAAATAAAAAAAGTTTCATCAAAATCCTTTTAGTAGTTTTTGTGTGATGAGCGAACGAACTAACAGACAAAAATCTAAAAAAAATGTTTTGTGTTCAGACACGTCTATATAGCCTAATAATACATACTTTAATTTTTTCTCAAATAGCTTAAATGTACAGACAGCTCTGTTACAGCTTTATAATAGTTAGGATTATTGCAAAGCCAAACTGACGCCAGTCGCCTGACATGATGACGGTCTAAAAGCCGCCGGTCGAGTACCTCCTAGTTTGTGTGATTTGGCTGTGAGGTCGTGGACTGTCCGGCCGATTTCTGTCAACGCTGGCCGGGATCACCTTGCGACTCTCTGACACTCTCTGCTCGAATTAGTCGTCAGTCCCAAACCTTAAACGAAACTGTGAGTGTGTGACCTATTGTGACTTACTGACGGACTGATATCCCCCGGCGAACTGACCCAGTGCGGGTAGGCTAACTTCACAAGCCGTCAAAATCTCTCCAATATGGAAATAAAACATAGCATCACGCCTGTATTCCCCGAAGGGGTAGGCAGAAGTGTATTACACACCCACGACTCGCCAGCTATGTTTAAGTCCCACGTAATAGGGGGCGAGCCTATTGACGTCTACCGGGCACATTTCCAAACTCCGGGCTGCTACTGAGAATTTTCTTTTTTTTTTACGAAAAATCTCAATAGCACTGTCGGCGCGGGGATCGAACCCAAAACCTCATGATCAGCAGTCGCTTACACTACCGCTGCACCACAGAGGCAGTTAATATGGAAATAGAACTCATTGGAACTAGAAAAATTTAATAATAGGGGTTAAAGTATGAAATTGCCGTTTTATTGTACCTAACCTTCATGATTTGAGATTTTTGACAAACTTTTTTCAAATGGTATCTAAGAGGTTCTCTTCTTTTAAAAAATGTGCAACATTCGTTTATCGACTTTCAGTTGTTTTTTGATGTGAAACATCTAATAGGAGGGAGGGTAAAATCGGCTGTTAGCGTGGCGACGCTTTTATTTTACTTGTCCCATTCAAATTTTGCAAGTTAAATTTGACACGCTTCCCGGTTTCCGATTGAGCTAAAATTCCATAATGAAAAGGCGCAGCCCTATCGAGTTTGGACTCGTTTGATTCGTCTTGATAAGTACTTTGTCTTGAGATGGTATTCAGGGTCTGATGATGGAGCTATAAGGTGGCCATAGGAATTCCATTATAAAACGACGTAACCCCATCGAGTTTGGGCTCGTATGTTTCGTTTTGACGAGTACTTTGTCTCTAGATGGTATCCAGGGTCTGATGATGGAGCTGGAAGGTGGCCACAGTAACTCTGTAATAAAACGACGCAACCCCATCGAGTTTGGAATCGCTTGATTTGTCTAGACGAGTACTTTGTCTTTAGATGGTATCCAGGGTCTGATGATGGAGCTAGAAGGCGGCCATATGATCTCTGTTCTAAACATCTAGTTTGGGCTCGAATGATTTGTCTTGACGAGTACTTTGTCTTTAGATGATATCCAGGGTCTGACGATGGAGCTGTAAGGTGGTCACAGTAACTCTGTAATGAAACGACGCAACCCTATCAAGTTTATACTCGTTTCATTCGTCTTGAGGAGTGCTTTGTCAAGTTATGATCATTTTATTTCTACAAAATAATTTCGATGTTTTCACATCTGGTAGACGTCCCGCGACGTCTAGTTATTTTTTTATTCAGTTTAGACAAGAAAGACGGATACTTCGAAAATTAGAGTGATTTTTTAATAGGAGTTCCGACGGAACTAACGCTGCAGAAACAGCTCGCAATATCAATGTTGCGTTTGGAGAGGGGACTGCTAATGAACGCACCGTGCGATTTTGGTTTAAACGCTTTCGTGATGAAAATTTTGATTTGAAGAACGAACCACGTGGAGTACCGGCCACACATGTGAATAACAATGAATTGAAAGATATGGTAGCCGATCCGAGCCAAACTATCCAGGAATTAGCGGCATGGTTTAACGTTAATACCTTACCAACAATATTGACTCATTTACGTCAAATCAATAAAATACAAAAATATGAAAAATGGGTGCCTCATGATTTGACTGATCTGCAGAAAGAAACGCGTGTTGAAACTTGTGTTGCCTTGTTGAATCAATACAGAAATAAAGGAATATTGGGTCGAATTGTGACATGTGATGAAAAGTGTATTCTTTACGATAACCGTAAGCGAAAAATGCAATCGCTGACCCCAGGTCAAACGCCGCACCAGTGTCCTAAAGCAAAGCTTACCAATAAAAAGGTAATGGTAAATGTTTGGTGGAATACATCAGGTAAGCATAACCTTCTGGCAATGCCGGAGAATGATTGTGAAAAAATGGGGTCTGAACCCAAAAATCATTCTATGGTTAGGTATACACCACAATCATACGCCCCATGCTCACTTATGGTGCTGTAGGTTGGTGGCCTAGGACTAGACTGAGCACAGCAGCAAATAAATTACAGCGCCGTACAACGGTTAGCTTGCATGGCAATGACAGGTTGCATGAGAACAACTCCCACAGCGGCAATAAAGGCCATGTTAAATCTACCACCGCTCTCACTGTACATACAGCAGGAAGCAGCTTTAGCATCTCTACGACTCAAAACCTTAGGTTTATGGAGGTACTGTAAGACACAGCATACGGCCTTACTGAAAGAGCTCACCGAGAGAATTATCACAGCGGTAAGTGACCGTATACCAAAACAATTTATGTTTGATAAAAAATACAAGGTCCAACTGTATGAAGACGGACACTACGAGGGACTAAGGCCCAGCGAACTCCGTATCTTCACAGATGGATCAAAAACAGGTACAGGCACTGGAGCCGGAGCCTTCTCAGAAGATTTCAATGTACATATAGCTACGCCACTAGGTAGGCATAACACGCTATATCAGTCAGAATGTTTGGGTATCACCCTAGTAGCATCTGCAATCACATACAGAGAGATAAAGCGTAAGAATCTCCGAATACTGTCAGACAGTATGGCAGTGCTCCAGGCGCAGAACAGCCATACGGTCACATCTGGGCTCATACACGAATGCCACCAAAGACTAAATCAGGTAGGAAACTTCAATAACATAACCCTACAATGGATCAAGGGACACAGTGGCTCCAGAGGCAATGATGCGGCAGATTAGCTGGCTAGAAGAGGTTCTGATATGGCTGCTGTCGGACCGGAACCCAACATAGCTTTGCCCTTTGCCAAGCTGCGGACTCTGGTAAGGGAAAGAATTAGGGACCATCATCAACTCTATTGGTCGAGTCACGGTGAGTGTAGACAGGTCAAGGAAGCATTACCGCTGTTAGACAGCCGAGTCACTAAACAGTTACTTCGGCTAACTAAGCAGCAACTGCGGATAATCACTGCAGCTATCATTGGTCACGGATCCTTTAACAAACGTTGTTTGTCTTAGGAATCACAGACAGCCCACTTTGGAGAGCGTGCCTGCAAGAGGAGACGGCGGTCCGTGTTGCTGCACTGTGCGCAGGTCGCCACATACAGGACCAAATACTTCGGGAGCTCAAGTTCTCTCCGGGAGATCACCAGCAACACCAAGGGGCTGTTGGCGTTCTTCCGGGAGCTGGGGTGGATCGAGTGAAGGTTTCACACCCACCCACACGCAAAACACGCGCTTAGACGTGGAGTTGCGGAGAACAGCCCGCCGAACCAATACCAATACCAAACTGTTTGGTGGTCTCAGCAGTTATTCACTATAGCTTTCTCCGATCTGGTCAACCAATAACGGCAGATGTCTATTGTGCCGAACTCCGAACAATGTTAGCAAAACTTGCAGTGAAACAGCCCCGACTCATGAATCGATCTTCACCATTATTGCTCCATGATAACGCGAGACTTCATACAGCACGAGAGACCGTTTTAACTCTACAGGAACTGCAATTAGAAACCATTCGTCACACTCCGTATTCGCCAAACCTTGCTCCAACGGACCACCATTTTTTTCGAGATTTGGACAATTTTCTACGTGATAAAAAGTTTTCTTCTCAGGAGGCAGTACAAAATGCTTTCACACAGTTTGTAGAATCTAGATCACCAGAGTTAGTATCGCAAAGGCATAAACGACCTTCGTATTATATGGCAGCAATGTACAGATAATAATGGTAGATATTTTGATGTACAAATCGGCAATTTCATACTTTAACCCCTAATATATTTTTATTTCTTTTAGCACGACTTACTGGATCATTTGTATTACCTATTTTTAGCACTTACCTGTGGTGATTAAATATATAGGTACACATGGGTTAGTGAAATAATTGATCAACTAAACATAATTTATATTTTATAATATTAGAACTCTCATTATCTACATATATACGCCGATATTTACATGCTTTACACAAAGATAAACTCACTGTATCAAATACAAATAACACCCAACAAATAAGACCGAAACAACATTATTTTTCATTTAAGTACAATTTTCGTAAGTATTTGTCTACTCCATAATAAGCACACAAAAATATGTATCTAATGTACTTCGTATAACAATGATATAATTTAAAAAACTTGTCTCTTTAGTGCTAATCAAAAACTACGTGCATTATATTTAGACGATGTGATTTTATAAAATGTTATACGGAAATATAGCTCTTTTACTGTTTATTCGGCTATGCTACATATTTCTTCATTATCTATGGAGTTCAGAGTAAAATAATTTTAGTTCATTTATCATAGAGCTTAAGTACAAACAGCAAATAATAATTTAGCAAATATGTATTATTATTATGTTTTATTGCATTAAAGCTGCCTTACATAGATAACATTTACAGCACATGTATATAGGTATATACAGACGCTTTTTTTATTAAAACTTTTAAGTACTATATAATAAAGTTTCATAATTCGTAAGTACATGAGTGCAATTAGTTTATGCAAGGCTAGACAGTGATATGCATTTATACCTACTAAGCCTATCAGTGTTTTTTTAATCAAAAAACTGGAATGTAGAGGTGCTGCACATTTGTATAGCTACATTAAATTAAAAAGTGCAGTCACATAATATAAATAAGTCAGCGCAATGGTTAATCCGAAATTTATCGGAATTGAGGAATACAATATTTCTACCAAATTATCTACATTTTAAAATAGCAACATCTCAAGGTAACGAAAGAGATAACTCGTCATAATACTATTACTAAACAATTATAAAAAACAAATGTAAACGTACGTACGCAATTTTTAAAATGATTAACTATTTGTTCAACCCAAACACCTCCCTATCAACAGCTTATATAATTTAATGTACGTTGTATGTAATATTGTGGTCATATGACATAATATTACATACATATTTTTTTATTGCCACTCAGCATATGTTTACGTACAAATATATACTATTCAATACACCAAAGCTGCATAAAAAAAATAAAAAAGTATAAAAACAGATCGAATGGTAAATAGATCAATACCATACAAATTTACAAGTATATACAAAAAGAAAAAAGATATCCAAAAATTCTATATTACAAGTGATTTAATATTAAAATACTGCATTTTTTGTTTATTTCTTGTACACGGTTCAGTAACCCGCACAGGCTCGCTAATACTGTAATACTGTATGGACGAATATTACAAATTTACTAACACGAACACTTTATACACAACAGTTATATGGTGTAGCGCAAAAGCACAGTGCAAATTCCTATTAAGTACAATATGTTTTAATAAAATTATCCCTAAACATCGCTCCTATAATCACCTTATTTATCTGGCACTGATTTAGTGATATAAAAATAACACCTATATATAATGTCACACTATTTCAGTTTACAAGCGTCCATATAGGTTGATCATTTTTAGTCTGTGGTATTACAGAAAGAACTGGGTGTGATTGGTCAAAAATAAAATATAATAATATCTGAATTTTAATATTATGCATGTTTTTTATAGTTTTCATAAATTGAGAAACAACAGTCAAATGTTACGAGGCATTTGTTTGTCGATTATTTCAACTTCATATTATCTACTTAGTTTAATTTTGTTGTTGAATTATTATATTTAAAATAACCTATTCACTTGAACAATTTTATTATCGTTTTATAAACTTGAATGTCACTTTTGTTTAGCTGAATTACTGTAAATTTTTGGTACATTACGTAACATTATATCACTTTTGAAATTATTATTGAACATGAAAACATAAGCCATGACATATTTCCAATAGTTGCCAGGGCTAAATAAATCCTAAATAATTTAAGTGATAATTTTAGTTAGTCCAATACATGTTTACAATTCCTAAATTTTTTTTATTATAAGTTATTGACTACGTATTTATAATATTGGTTGAATAGTGCATGCTAAATTAAATTGTAGACATACACATATAAGAGCTGTAACAATTATACCAACATTAATTCGATCCATTACATTTTGTCATTCGTTTTTTATTCATTCAATTCACACTGATTGCATCATAATTGGTAGCTTCTGTGAAATTTATAGCAAAAAAAAAAAAAAGTAAATGGTACGAAACATGGTATTGGTACAAATACTGATACATTATTTTTAAAACGACTGTTTGACAATTTTTATCTGTATTTTAGTACTTGACATGCTCAGTTACTTTAAAGAACAAATTATTTGTGAAATTGGAAAAAGAGAGGTTTACTGCGAGTGGGAAGAAGGTGACGACTGTTTGATACAATATTTAGTTTAACAGTTAAATTATGTAGCATTGTTTTGTTAAGAAATGATTTTTCCACGGAGCTGTAAAATACTTACTTACAATCACGCCATCGTTTTTGTGGGCTAATACTAATAAATATAATTTTTTATACATGGAAAATTCGGCAAACGTAAGACTGGCCATGGATTAATAATAGGAAATTGTTACAACCAGGAATTATTCATTATTATGGACTTGTGGTACATTACGACTCCGAATGTAGCAATACTGCTCATGCCCTTTAAGTGTTGCTGTACACTGAGCTTGGCATATTTTTATGTCTTTTTTTTACTACATAATATTAATAATAAGTACATAATTTTAGGATATACATTTATATTTAAGTACAGTTGATATTTTTCTACAAGAATAAAGTTAGTTGGTTTATTTATGTTTACTTTTTGTGCGACAAAGATGTTGTTACATTTAAACTCGCCGTCAATGAACAATAATTCCGAAATTGTGTGTTGTCCACTATAAGGATAAGAATGTAAATATATTCATTCCTTTGGCTGATTAAAAATAAGTTTTGCAAAAAGTATGAATTCGAGTCGATAGCCGATACTTTGAAAATGGGCTAAATTTTTGTTATTCACGCCGTTCAATCTCATCATTCAACCTTCATTTCATTCTGAATACTTATGACGTCAAATATAAACGCGCGCCAAATCTTACTATTATCGTCCGATTAACGAATATAATTTAAAAACGGTATAAAGCGGCAATCGGTTATACAACTCGTAAGCTAGCTTTATTCCGCATACGGCTGATCGACGATTATATAAATCATGAGATTTTTGATTAGCGTAGGCGACACCTTACGACACGTCGCCGTTCGACTGTAGGGGGTAGTCGCACTCGCGCAGTGGGTCCGCTCAGAAGGCGGGCGCGGCGTCGGGCGGCGCCAGGAAGGGGTTGGTGGCGCGCGGCGGCACGAGGCGGCCGAGCCACGCGTCGGGGTGCGGCAGCGGGCCGCGCGCCGCCACCGGCTCCTCCGCCAGCGCGCGCAGCCCCGCCGACAGCTGCTGGCACATCGCCGCCACCGGGTCCGCCGCGCTCGCCTCCTGCTGGTTACGGGCCCGTTAGCATGATCAACTTAAAAATAAAATTACACGTCTCGGGACGCCTGGAAAATGTAAAAACATCAAAATTATTTTGTAGAAATAGAATGATCATAACTTTTTTAATGTATGCTTGTATAAAATTATGTTGATGTTTAAAATAACAGAAATAGACGTAAAGGCAATAAACTTAATAGGTAAGTGTGAATATATCCTATTATATAAAAAATATAAATATTGTTTCTAGACTTATATAATTCTTGGTAAACTCTTTCTATCCATAAACGAATTAAAACTATTATTGGTTTATTAATTGACATTATACTTCCTAGTAACATGCTTTGTCAACAAATGACGTTAAAAACAAAGCATCGCCACGCTAGCCAATTTTACCCTCCCTCCGCATTAGATGTTTCACATCAAAATCTTTTTATAGGAGCTCCATTACGAACACGTCTATTAAGGACGCACAAAACTACCCTTTACTACCCTTTAACTCTTAACTTTAACCCGTTCACTTGACGTCATCATTGAAGTTATTATTTTCGTTCACAGTTACCCACCAAAAAAGTCCGGTTCAAGTAAGTGTTTAGAAAACTCTAAAACCCATTCCACTAGGGTTTACGAGTGGAACGCATTCCTTATAGCAGTTAAAAATGTCAAAACTACTAATAACTACAAGACAAATGCATCTGCAGCACCGATACCGCAATTGCAATGGCCCGTTGTATCTAATTTCGATTTCTTCCGAAAAAATACAATGTCCGCTGAGTACCTTATGTTTTTTTTAGTATGGGTTACAAGACTGTAAATTCTCGAATTATATTATTCATGTTTTTTAGAGCGCTACAGTTGAATTTTGGGTTACTTTTTAAAACTCATTATGGCAGCCGTGTGGGGCCGGCTTTAGAATTGTCCCACCCCTCTCTACCCACGGGTGTCGTAAGAGCCGACTGAGGGAATACCGAGGGAGTGGGCAGCAGCACTCCTTCGAGTATTAACAACATCCACTGCGATCGCCAACCCTCCTGCCAAGCATGGCGATTACGGCATTATCCCCCATGACGGGACCGCTCGTTGTGGCGTTCTCTTGGGGAGGCCTATGTCCAGCAGTGGACGTTGAAAGGCTGATGGATGGATGGACGATGGCAGCTGCGTAATTAGTGTATTTTTTCAACATGGGTGTCGATTAGAAGGTTTTTAAGTTTGCATTGTTTGGAATTTGAGTTTTTTTTTAAATCCAAGATAGTCGCCGCGTAATTTGTGTATTTTATCAACATGGGTGTCTATTACAGGATTTTTATGGGTGCTTAATTCGAATATTGTATTATTTTAAGAAACCGGTATCGCGTTCGAGCACAAAGTGACGGCACATACCTCTTGAATTTTCAAGATTTTTCAAGAAAATGTGTGTATTTGTTTTATGCTGAGGTAACCTGCATGCCTGAGAGATTTATTCTCAGCGGCTTGTAAAGTCTGCCAACCCACACTGGATCAGCGTAGTGGACTACAGCCTGAATCTATCTCACTTTGAGACCCGTGCCCAATAATGGGAAAATATAAAGTGCGTTCCAAACATGATCTTGTTGGGTTCAGTGCTACCAAAACTATTATAGTGAATTCTTTTTATGTAGGGATCTCCTTGAGACAATTTTTTTTAAAGCCGGAATTAAAGATAGTCAAATGTACTGTACAATAACATACTTAAATTCTAATTAACTTTACTTAATCTGTTTAAATGTGTAATATAAAAATAATATAATAAAAACAGATATACGTTTTTGTTTCTTGCCAATGGGACAACCCTAGCACTTTTATTCGTCGTGACGAATGCCTAGACGAATTCGGTTTTTTCGACAACATCAAAGGCGATGATTGACTGTATGGTTTAGACTGTGATACTACTATAGCGTCTCAAAAATTGCTAATTTTTTATTGTATTATTGCTAAACCGTCCTTTTCGACGAAACTGGTATGGGTCATATTAATACAGTTATTCGGTGACATCTTTACCTGGAGTTATCAGTATGATGTCATTTAGACCCGGTAGATAGTTTGTTACCAAAGAACAATTGACGTTTAGTTCATTATTCGTCCGTTAGTGCAATCCATGGAGTTATTACCTGTGGTAGAGCCGTCTCAGGCTCAGACTCAGCGACGGGGCCAGGCGCGGGGGCCGGGGGCAGCGCTCGCGGGGGGGACCCGAGCCCCGCTCGCTGTCGCTCCAAGTTCGATGGCAACTCGCTTATACGCAACGACATCTGACGCTTGAAAGGAGAACTGAAATATGGAAGAAAACCCTCACATTGAAAGGCAGTTCTGAACACAAGAAATATTAAAAAGTTTAAAAAATGGCCATCACCTGTTATTAAGATGCGCAAATCCGCGGAAGGACCCCTGCCTTTCTAAGAGATGTGGTGCAGCGTGGGGCCTCTCGACTGCAAACGGATTGTGAGGCGTGGCCCGCTGGGTGGCAGGCGGTAGAGCCACCGGGGCCACGCTGGCGGGGCCAGGGGTGCCGGGCGCGGGGCTCACCACCGAGTTGCCCTTGTTGTTGCCGCTGTTATTGTTGTTGTTGTTGCCCGCGTCCGCTTCCGACACACGACGCGCCGTTATACCTGATGGAAATAAACTAAACTTATTTGACAATAATTACATTGTAGTTGAAGTCGACCCGTGTTAGTGTAACTGCCGCTTTATACGACACTACAAACAAATAATGTCTGAACTATTTTTATAACCTACTGCATAAAAACTTACAAAAATGGACTCATTTAACAAATTGACTGTAAAACTACTAAACTAGTATTTGTTTAGAACTACAATACTAAAGATCGCTTCCTGATCTAGTGTTACAAATATATAATAACTTCGAACGAATTATTTATCCTGAGTTCGAAGCGTCCGGTCAAAAATATAATCGAGTTATTTTTGTTTATTATTGAGATGACATGCGATACTGACCAGATTTCCTAAAGGAGCCCTGCCTTGTGAACGCATGGCTGGCAGCGTCGATGCTCATAGACACGGCGCACTCCTTGTCCCGGCGCTGTTTCCGTTCGAGGCAGGCGGCGAAGGCACAGCCCACGGCGTGTGACAGCCTCTCGCCGCTGTCGCGAGACGCTAGGAACCCGTGGCACATCCAGCGTCGAGTCGTACCGTCACGGCAGATGTAGCTGCAACATAACAGAAAATAGTTATTTGCATTATAAGATACCTTCGTTCAGCGGGCTGATGGTAGTCTGTATTGCAGTTCTAAAGAAAAACAATATTACGCAGCTTTCCGTTTTCGGAATACCGACCCATAACAATTTTGAGATTAATAAAGATTAGGGCAATGACAATGGAAAATAGCCATAAGTGGTAGGTAAGAACCTTCCGAAGACGTGTGAAGTAAGCGTGCAAAGGCTGATGGATGGATGTATGGATGGTACCTCCGATCTTAACCTGATTAGTGTCACAACTTAAGTCGCTACTACTGATAAACGGCATTAGAAGGTAAATCATTTTGCCCTAAGTTTGAAAGGAGGAACGCGGCCATTTGAATCCGCTCTAGTCCATATAATAAGTAGGCACAGTACCTAATTAAAATCGAATGCTGTTAATAGTATTATAAACAAGAAGCAAGGCATATCTAATGTAAACTATAGGCTTTAAATTGCAAAACACATAATACACATTCGATTCACTTAGCATGATTAGATTCGATATAGGTACCTACACACATTTTAAACGCCCAATGTCAATTACATTAGTTGAACATGTTTTACTCATTGTAACTCAATAAAATAATTAAACCAAGATTTACCTTATTATTACTTACTACGTTATATGGAGAATTGTACGAATCTGCGATTGCCAGTTATACACAGAACAATCGGATTTTATTAAATTCTGAGTAAAACGCTCTAATTACGTGATGGAATTCGCACTGTTATTGAGATTGAGTGCAGTCTCATTTAAGAATAAAAACATTCAAGTTTGCATTGAAATACCTACAGCAAATGTTTATTTTTGCAATTACGAAATATGGTAAATATTTACGTAGAATTATTTTAAAGTTTACAGTTCATATAATGTAGTAGATAAGTAAATAATATTGCTGGATTGTGAAAAAGCAAATGATTACTCACCTGAATCCTCGCTCGTGGTTTCTGTCAGGGGCACAGAATGAGACTTTCTCGATGGTTTGGTCTACTATGAGCCCTTTGGTCTCTTCTTCTACCACACGTAGACCGTCCCCACTAACGTGCAATACAGCGCGGACGGGTCGGCGACGCGAGTTCTGCAATGTTTCACATGTATTATGGTTACTTGCGTACAATAACAACCACCTGCTGTACAACTAAAATCCCAATAACAGCTCGATGCACATGAAGCTATTGGTTCAGAGCTGCCCATCGCATTATGCGAGTGAGCGAATGAACCTGTGTTTGCGCATACTGCGTAGGTATGTCCCGTGCCCGTTAGTCTCTGTTGAGATTGCCCGCCGTGACCGAAATTCGGTTCCGCTGCCTACAGCGGACTTGCCTACAAGTTAGTTTTTAAATTATATCACAGTTTCTCGATATAGTAGCGAGATAACGGGTACCTACCAGGTTTTAAATCGTAATACATTAATTTTTGTATTCAAATATCTTAAATATATAGAAAGAGCTTTGTTAAAATAAATAGATTTGTCCAGGGCAATCTAGGTACAATGAAAAGCGAGGGACCATTTTAGGGATTAGGTAACAAAGCTCGTTAAAACTCGAGTAATTTAATTGATTAGCACCACCATGATGTTCAGCTGATGAACAGCTAGTAACTGAACTCATAAATGTGAAAACACCGAGTAATTAAAGCGCTGACAAAACAAGCTGGTCTAAGGCAATTACCACACTGCTACGCACCACGCAGCGTAGCGCGTGAATGCATGTTCTAACGCTGTTTGTAAGTATCTCCGTTTGTATAAAAAACACGCACAGTTCAAGACACAGAAAACGCATCCACGCGCGTTCATGCAGATCACGTCGCCTGCAAGCGGAAAAACATGCAACCCCGCGCGTGGATGCGGGGCGAGACGCAAGGTATGGCACACCGGGTCCCGCCGCCGCAGTGCCGTGCGTGATTTTGGAAGGGAACAAAACGGGAAAAAAACCCGCACGATGATGCAGATCTGCACTCCCGCAAGTACGCGCGTGGATGCGTCGACATGCAACATGCAGCGTGGTGCGTGGCAGTGTGTTAATCGCCTAAGCTGCTGGCAGTTTGATGCTGATGATGCCATTTGCACATTTAGGTATGTTTGTGTTTACCTAACAAATAAGAGAACAACTTTCTTGCAACATTTGCGCTGTTTCAAGAAAAAGTTCCACCAATTAATGTCAAGTAAACGCGACGATTCACGTTCTCGCTTGCAGTGGTATTCTTAGCCGTCCCGTATAGGACGGTATATCATAGTGAGAAATATTATATCCAACTCACCCTAAGTACTTTGAGCGCCTCCTCGCAAACTTGCATTCCCCGCGACTCGAATACCTCGACACAGCCGAGGTACTTGACGGGGAAGGTGCAAGTGCCGGCCCGCACGGCGGCCTCGTCCGCGTGCCATTGGTGCGGGCGCGCGGACTCGGGCGGCGAGCCCTTGCGGCGGCGGAACGACTCGCGGAAGGAGCGCCGCAGCCGCTCCATGCCCGCGCGTGGCGGCGACAACGCACCGCCCGCGCGACCGCGCCGCAACGATGCGCGCACCGATGACTTCTGTAAACGTTTGGGTTTGGGTATAAACAGTGAGGAGTTTCTGATTTTGTAGAAAATCTTTTTTCTTTAGTGGATGTCAGTGCTAGCTCCACATTCTCAATGATTTTCTATGACAATGGTGGTGTAGGTATATCAACAATTTATTTCCTCTAGAAAATTATCTACAAAAATACATTCTATTCAGCGTTAAAGAAACTTAATTCTTATTTTATCCGTTCTAAAAGTACGGAGGCCCATACCCCCTCCCTACCCTCTCCTTATTATCCTTCCTATCCCCTTCCTTGGAGATACCGAAGCGCGAGCGACGCCTCCGGTGTTGCTAGCGTCTATAGGCTACGGAAACAACTTACCATGAAGTGTGAAGGCCGTATGCTTGTTTGCCCCCACGTAGTAAATACATTTAAATAAACGTTAATGACGAAATAAGCCCAGAAGAAATTGTGATACGTTAGACTCATGGTAAGATATTTTAAAGCAATTTATTGTTTGTTATTTTTTGTAATCATATTATGCATTTGACAAGCTCGGAATTTTACCAAGACTGTAAGAAAGAAAGTAATATGGAAATTGCTGGCTCCAAGCCACTGATACGATAGGTAGGTAATTGCAGGAGACGCGGGTTATATCTCCATTCTTAATTATCATGTTCTGTTACACATTTTTAGACTGTATTCTTGGAAAAAAATATAAATAATTAAAATTGGTTTTACGTTGCTTAAATTGAATCAAGCATATTGTATGACTATATAACCACATTGCTCATAGACCTATTCTACGAATTAGCTAGGTATTTAAGTTTATTCAGTTTCTACAAAAAATGTGTGGTTTTAAACTGTTCATCGAAGAATCCTGAACATCATGCCAAACTGAACTTCTAAAAGGACAGTTATTAATATGAAAACCTAATATTAGCACAAACCTTTTAGAGAACTTAATCAATTTTAGATAATGTGAACATCAAAATAAAGCCTAATTTAAGTTAATCTATATAGAGCTTGAGATATTAATAATATTGTGCCTATTCGAGCACTCCTTGTGGTTGGAGTGACTCAGTCTTTTCCCTGTACCGTGGACTCGGTAACAACAAAATCAATTAATATGGTAAAACGGTCTCAGAAAAGTGGTTTCAGGAAATTGTAATTGCAACAAAGATACATCTAGAGGTTCCACACGCCTATTTTTTCTAAATAGCCACGGAGTACGGATAAATAGCGGAGATGCCGCAAGCCGACTAGGTCATGTAGCCTTCAAGTAGGTCAGTGACGTCAGTGGGCGGGGCCTCAAACCGCAGTTTCGAGTGAACCGTCATTGCGTTCGGTTCGGACGCATCTTACGTCGAAAAAAGTATTAAATTCTTTTAACCACGAAGGGTGATGGGTGTAGAAATGGCTCAGGATCAAACTTAAAACAAAATGGCATAACATTTTATGTGTCAGTAGTTTAAATTTGTAAATATATGCATTTTAAAACACATTTTCTTGTTTCATTACAAAGAGACATCTGTCGTCGGAAAGTTGCGTTCTGACCACAACTCACCGATATCGTCATTTTAATATTATAAAAGCATATTATAAGAATTCGGCACAAATAAGGAAATTTAGTTTATTTATTAAAATATTAATTATTTCAAAGATTTATTGCTTAGTTACTAGAAATTTGAAAAAATAATAATTGGAAAATGATGCGTTATCTGTCGGTGAGTATTCGAAAATAATTGATAACAAAAGAGTTTACGTCGTACCAGCGAACCCATCATCGAATAGGTATATTAAAGTAAAATTTGTTAAATTTTTTTTTCTTGTTATTTGTTATCATTTTAGATTCCCGGTTTATACAGAAATTAGAAACGCATAAATACGTTAGGTCTGCATGACGGAAATTGTGTTAATAGGGATGGATTAATTTATCCCAAGATGCCCGTCAGCGGTGGTAGTCGTCCCTTTTTTTTTAGTTTTCGCTGTGGATATGCATTTACTCATCCCCCCCGGTGAGAACGTGGGGGTATGTAGAGCTCGCCGAGCGCTCGGATCTTAGTTGCGCCCGGAATACCCACTAAAACTACAGCGGCCCTTTCCACGCCTATAAGCAGGGAGCCGAAGACATTTTACTCCGACGCCCCAGACGGATGGCCTACTGGCCACGCCCTGGTGTCATCAAGGCGGTGGGAGAAGGCGAGCGTAGCAACACGCACTGCCTCCTCCGGCAGGCCAGCAGAGGTCTGTTCAACGACCGAGGCAGTCACAGTGGACCGTGCAGCCGCCTTCATACGGGCTGTTTAAGTTGGTCCGATCCCCGCCAGCAGCATAGCCACCTCAAGCCGCGTGAGCTTGGCCTCCAGCTCCGTTACCTGAGAATTGAGGCGGCAATTTTTTGCCCGCATTTCTGCCACTTCTGCCGCGAGGTGGTCGTTAGCCGCCTAAAGACGCTGTGTCTCCTCATTGGTGGCCTGGCCAGCGCCCCACCTTTTTGTTGTCGGCGACCACCTCCTTTGCGGTGCGCACGAATGTTCCTTTGATGTTTGTGGACTTTGTGGCCACCCTGTTAGGGATGGCCGCGTGGTCCTAGGCTCTCTTTTTCAGATCCTTAACTCACAGGGACTTAACGTCCTCCTTGGACTCGCGGATCTTCAGAGAGAGCTGCTTGACTTCCTCTTCGGCTTGCAGCTCACCTTCGGTGCGCTTCACTCTACGAGCGGCGGCCTCCGACACAATTGGCCCCGGCGTAAGAGGCCGCGTAATTCCTCGCCCTCTGCGGACAGTGCGCGCCTGCGGCGTCGGTTTTATATATAGAATTGTAGTTTTTTTTAGACTAGAATTTTTTAAATCCGTCCAGTAGTTTCGGAGCCTATTCAATGCAAACCAACAATCAAATCTTTCCTGTTTATAATATTAGTATAGATGTGGTCCAGCCATCCTAACGCATATAGAATGTTCTGGAACAAACTGTTTTGCTTGTAACGCCGTAGTGGTAAAAAGACAAACTAAATTAAAGAAAAATTTGCTCTATTACGCTGTAAAATACTTTTTACCGCTAGATGGATTTTGATCTAGGGGTGGAGCTATAGTTGTACCTCGTCCCCCGAACACCCGCGTTTAGCGACGCTTCGTTCTAAAGAGATTTTGCCTTGAAACACCTCCGCTATTTTTCCGTACTCCGTGTAAATAGCAAATTCACACAAGTCGCAACTAGCAACATCAAACATCCCTTAAAAATATCACCGAGGAATCTATTCGTTTGATGCTCTATTCTACTTAGGTATCTACTACTATGCCAAATAGTTGTCTCTATACGTCTGATATCGCCATTAATCAAGGCTTAATTACCATTAAATTGCAGTAATCACAACCATTTATATGCAAGCAGCTGCAAAGCGTAATGACATATTAACGCAATCAACAAAATTTAATCGTGGCATACAGACCTACACTTTAAGATGAATAGTGATAAGCTGTGTTAAAATTATATTGCATAATACTCCTACAGCCAAGGCCTGGCGGCATTTATATCTGGTAACAATAGACATAATACTAGTCTCACAATAAACACTTGACTGCACGTAGTAGGTACACAACAAACCACACCTTGAATCTTATGGATACGATTTTCAAACGAGATACCTAAATATGTATGCTTTACACAGGTGATTTTCCTAATTATACTTTCTCCTTATTGAAATGTTTACAATTTGCCTGAAACATAAATAATTTGACAGTTACATACATACTCAAATTTATAATTTGTAATGCTTAGATAAATAACCTATAGATGTAGCCATGATACATTAGGAAGTGTAGAAGTGAGACGGGCATATACGAAAAACGCTAAGAAAATTGAGACACCGTCCACGTAGATCGTCCACGTAGTAGTACTAAACAGGCGATAAAAGTAGTTAGGTAAGGAAATAATTCGAAGAAACCTTGTCAGAAATCAAAACTAAAGTCGCGTATTTTAAAAGATGTCTTAGGACTTTCAGTCTCGTCATTACTTAACCGGTAAGTAACTTAAAAATGAATAGGGTGGTAATATCAACCACTGAAGGAATGTAATATAGCTCCGGTGGCCCGCCAGTAAAGGCGGAGAGACGGCACACGGCGGATTTCTTTAGTGGGTGAAGGCCCCACACTAACCTGTTCGTTGCCCCGAACGACGGGGTGTGCGGTTAGGAACATTTTTTCCCGCCTTAACTTGGTAATATTAATACTTCTTGCGGTACACAAAGGGGGGTTTAAATTATTTACTGACTAGAAAATGTTTACTATAGACAAATATTTTAACGAGCAGAATGACCGAACTTTTGCTCAGAATGATATTTTAAGCAAGACTCGGCACCAAGTCATAAAGCTCAATCCATACAGCAGCAATCCAGCGTGGTTGGAAACGAACGCTTCTGACTTCATTAGAGCTGAAGACTGGTCGTCATCTAGTCCCGACTTTAATCCGCTGGATTCTAATTTATGGTTTTAGAGAGTATGGCATCATCTAAACGCAATGCTAATTTGGAGTCCCCAAATCCATAAGATTGGCAGTGAAAATACCTATGGAGAAAGTGCTGCAGTGTGCCTTCTCTTTAACGAAACCAATAGATTACACACAATGTGCCCTTCAGACGAAGAACTTAAGTCCAAGCTCAAAACGTTTTTTTTTTTAATTTACATACTATTGGAATATAGGTAATTACTTATGCACCTTCTTATACGTAATCGCGTTTATTTGATATTATAAGTATTTGGTAACTTTTATTAAAAATACATATTTACATTACGAGGAGGGATCAAAAAGTAGTGAGAATGAGATAGAATATAATGACTATTGGTAACTTAATAATTTATTTTTCTACATAGTCTCCGAGTCTCTCTAGACACCGAGTCCAGCGCTTTTCCACGGCTTCAATCCCTTTCAAAAAAAAAACGTTTTGTCTTGGTCCTGCAAAAAGCTCTCCACGGCATCCATCACCTTGTTATCGTCTTCGTACCTGTTTCCCCTTAAGTATTCTTTCAATTTGGGGAACAGATAAAAATTGCTAGGCGCCAGATCTGGTGAATAGGGGGTGGTCAACCAATTCGAAGCCTGCTTGCTGAATGGCAGCCATCGCAACTGTCGACCTGTGCGCGGGTGCGTTGTCGTGATGAAACAACATGCCCCTTCGAAGTTTCCCTCTCCTTTTTTCTTTGTTGGCATTCCTCAACTTGGGAACTAAAGCGGCATAATATTGGCTTGGAATAGTGGTTCCACGCCTGGAGCGTAATCAATCAACAATATCCCTTCTGAGTCCCAAAATATTGAGGCCATAACCTTGCCAGCCGATGCCATGGCATGAAACTTCTTTGGGGTCGGTGATGATGGGCGTTTCCATTGCGAAGATTGCTGTTTTGTCTCGGGATCAAAATGACGGACCCATGTTTCGTCCATTGTTACGAAACGAGACAAAAAGTTTTCAGAATCTTCTTGAAACTTGTCCAACAATATCTTTGAAATGTCAAGCCGATTTTGTTTCTGACTGTCGGTTAACATTCTCGGCACCCATCTTGCGGAGACTTTTCTCATATTCAAAGATTGCTTCAATATGGATTGAATACTTCCATATGAAATGCCCGTTTGTTGAATTAAGTATCAGATAGTAAATCTTAGATCGCTCAATACAATTTCCTCGACTTTCGCAACATTTTCTTGGGTGACTGACGTCGATGGACGGCCGCAACGATGTTCGTCTTCCGTGCTCGTTCTCCCTACTCGAAATTGAGAAGCCCAGCTTGCAATAGTGAAATACGGTGGAGCAGACTCTCCTAATGTTGCCTCCAAATCGCAATGAATCTCTTGCGTAGTTAACTTTTTTAAACAGAGGTATTTAATAACGGCTCACGCTTCGTTTTTCTCCATTTTCGTGAACACGTTCCGACACGAAGCAAACAAATGACTACATTCAGAAAAAAACAAAAGAGAATCGCAAATTTTTTTCTTTATTAACATTACAAATATGTATCTGAGCTATGCCTGCCAGTATTTATTTTTTTTCTTACCAAGGAGTATGTCGTTCTCACTACTTTTTAATCCCTCCTCGTAAGTACAACATCTGTTGTTGTATTTATATACCGTGGGTTAAAATTAATGATTTTATAAAATCTTTCGTACATATTTAGATTTTTTTAGCATTTGACATGCTTAGGTGCAGCGCAGACGACACACTTTTTGTACCATCGAGTCTGCGGCGCACAAAAAGTCTGCATGGCACACAAAAAGTCCATGGCGGATTTTTCAGACTTAAAGCACACGACGCACATCTACGATCGTTCTGTCGGCAGAACTGTAGGGACGTACACGCTGTAGAAATGCAGAGATCGCGATGTATTATTGCAGTTGTAGGAATAATAGTATTTTTCGTTCAACCTCCTCACATAGATATATTTATTGTTGTGAATCCATTGACATATATATTATTTTTTGATGTTCTAAATGTTAAACAGGAATCATCTAGTGTACCTGTAAGAACCCCTCTGGTCCCGGTACAAAAGTAATCTCTTTATCAGTTTGTGTTATTGTGTTACTGAATAATAATATATACTTAAAATCCTTCATGGTTTACGTAGGCAGGCCCTTTTTTAACGATTTTTTTGTGATTTTGCATAAATAATCGTGCCATCTGCCTAATTGTATACTCTTATTGTGTGGTTGTTACAAAACATTATAAACATTGAGCAAGGTATCGTGTATCATTCCTCCAGAGCACGCATCCGAGACATAGGAACTTGACGACAAAATCCAAACAGGTAAGTATATAATAAGTGTAAGTCCAAACAGGAGCGGAATAAATATTACAGCACACTTCTTCCCACACTTTTCTCTTTAAATATCTATTATGATATTCTAGCTTAGAAGTATTTATCATAAATAAATTGCTGGGCTGTTTTGTTCTTCTTGTATTAACATCGATACATTGATCTCTGGCGCCATACTTTACATCCACCACTTAACGAGTCCGGTTGCAGATTAAAGTGTGCGCCGTCTGCGTTAACGCTCGTTGAAGCAAACGTTGTATTTTTTTCGCGCACTTTTAGTGTGGCGCAGTATTACGCGGATTTTTTATCCGCCGGACTTTTTGTGTCGTATGCGTTACTGCATGTAATTACATAGGTTCTATTTTTACAGACTAAAAAGTGCGCCACGGATAGTACGTCGTCTGCTCCGCACCTTAGCCCTATAAAAGCATGATGAATCATGAGCAATTGTCACGATGGCTGAATTGGCAAAGCATCTGGTCGGTATCCAGGAGATGCAGGTTCAAATCCTGCTCGTGACTGTTATTTTCGATTTCACATTTTCACACTTTGTGTTGATCTTTCCTACATTTAAAAAGTAAAATGGGCTGTCCTTTATGTAGTGCAATATAGGTAGAGGTACCTACAAGATTCTCCATTGCTGTCCCATGAAGTTTCGCTAGCATTTAACTAATAGACTTGACGTAGACTGTAAGGAAAGAGGTAGACCAAAGAAAAGGTGGATGACAGTGAGAAAAGGAAAGAAGTCAGTGACGATATGACAGCAGATAGCGAGATATGATGTTTAGACCAGAGAGCGCCTAAATAGGCAACTTTTTTTAAAATTCATTTTTCTCTCAAATATCTTAAATGTACAGACACAGCTCAGTTACAGCTTTATAATAGTAAGTACAGATTCTTAAACGACTACTAGCTTACTTTCATTCCAACATTCCAAAAATGAAATATTTTGTATGTGAATTTCTATATGCATTAAATCCTTTTAGTAATTCCAGAGATGTGCGCTGAGAAACAGATAGATAAATAAATAATAATTTGTCCTATTTGTAGTACCTACTAAGGTAGGTAATAATTTGATAACAAGTACGCAATAATTGACGATTATGTACATCGCTATATTGCATAAAAGATATACAAAAAATCATTTATTTACAGTCAACATAAAACAGTTAACATCCACTGCGATCGCCAACCCGCCTGCCAAGCGTGGCGATTATGGTAAAACCCCCCATTTTGGGAAGGCCTATGTCCAGCAGTGGACGATGAAAGACTGATGGATGGATGATTTATTTACAGTACTTACACCATTTCAAAATTTGAAGTTTAATATTTATGTTATCTTGATGAAGGGTTAGGTACCTACCTATCCTGGGCCCGTTTTTTAGACCGTCAACAACACTTAATTGGTCTGTTAATGATTTCAATTATTTGTAATTAATTGCAACAAAATATACCTACCTACCTACCAATCTCATACGGCATATTATAATGGTTACCTTATTTGTTAGTAGGTACCTATGTTTGTTTCCCATGCGTAGTTTACAAAAGGATTAATAAACATTTTAAATAGAATATGCACTAACGGAAATTTCTATATAATAATTATTACGTTGTTTACAATAAATTTAGTTTACATCCTTTTCTAATCAACTTCAATAGGTGTTGGAATACCTACAAATCAATAGAATGGGTACTATAACAATGTCTATGTAAATCTGATCAAATTGATTATTTCTCAAATATCTTATGTACAGATGCAGCTCAGTCTTACAGCTTTATTAAAATTAATATTAAGCATCACAGGAACCCCAATCTGCCGCTTTAAAAATAATTACAAAAACACGTTATTTTTGATACAATGGAACAGACCGTGAGGCCCTCGTTACTTAACGCTCGAATCTACAAAGGCTAAAAAATCTTAAAATCCGTGTCATTGCCACGTATTGTTCTAATATTAAATGGTAATAATATATTTTTTTCTCACGACTATTTCATAATGACATTAAATTAGCCAGATGTGCGACCGCACTAATCTACTAACATGAGTACGTGCTTATACGTACTCACAGGCACTCTTGTCATCTGGATGTTACTGTAATGAATTGTGTACTATTAGCTTTATTTTCTCGCTAATAAAGTTCAGTATCGTCAATTCAGATTCATGGCTCGTGCTAACTTACAGAAATAGGAGAGGATACTTAAAACATGTGTTCTAGTAATCATAAATATGACACATTACATAGTAGGTAATATGTAGGTACATAGTTCAAATACTGCTTAGCACAACACTTTTCTTGTCGAGAAAATATAAAATGAATTATTTGTTTTAAGTTGTTCAACTGCTTTGTATTCATTTCATTGCGTAGGTTGTTGCTCAACATGTTTTACCTTTTGGTGTTTTTAAAACCTCAGAAACTTAATTTACAAGTATGACGGTCCGTCTATATTTGTTAACCATTATTAAAAACGTGAACTAGTCAGGAATGATATACGTTGACCATACCCAGCCACACAGGTATAATAGTTATTCAATGACTCAAGCTGAATGCATAATGAATTGTAAATTAAGCATAATCAAATGAATGTAAGTACCATTTTAAGGTCAGCATTTGCTACCGCTTGCGCCCGATCAAACGGCTCATGCGCGGACGAGCCTTGGTTCCCCATGATTGTGTAAAATCCTATTAGGTAACAGGAATCTTTAGAGGACACTTCACTTGCCGATCACACTTTCACTAAACTATCCAACTTCACACAACTATACGTCATTATTAAATCACATAACGACAGCAACACTGATATTTTAAACTTATTTCGACGTTTCATTCATGAACAATAAATACGTTGCCTAATGTAAGAGTATTGTCCTTTTCTGATAAATGTTCTCTATCTGTCACAGTAAAAGATAATAATTTCGACGAAGATGAAATTTGACAAACATAGTAAAGCCTAGAACAAATACTGTTAGGCTTGCGAATGCTATAACCTTGGCTGTTGGTTCATAAAAACATAATATTTGTGTTGGAGCCTCATTAATCACTTCACATTAATTTAATTTGAAACTATAAACTTGCAGACTGTTACAGCCATATGATTAACTTTAATACATCTTCTAAGATGCGGTAGTGACAACAGGGCAAACCGTGTGAATTCGTTGACAATAATTTTTGAAATCGGGGGTCAACTTTTCCCACAAACGATGAATAAACGCAGAGAGGCGCATTGAACCCGGTACCCGACCGGCGCGGGGAGCGAGGAAAGGTAGGTAGCTGGGAACGACTGCCGATGCCAGCTGAACGTTATTTTTTCCCACAGCATTGTTCTTTGGACCGTAGCAAGTAACGATTTAATAAAATAATCCACTTTTTGTAACTGCACACAAGCACCTTCTAGGTTGATTAGTGTAAACAGAAAACTTCATTTTGACCACTTAATAACTTTTGGAATATTGATAGAAACTAGGGAAGAAGCGCGCACGCCGCGCCAACTGTCGCGCTGACTACCGAGAGTGGCACTGGTAGGTCGCAGTCGCACTCGCACCGCGTGCGACGTGAATCGCACAAAACGCTGCTGCGGAGTCCCCGTCCCGTCCCAAACCTCGCCCCGCAGACAACCGGTCCTTTGCATTGTCAAGATTGACGACTGGTGAGATCATCATACGAAGAGCCATTATTTAAGTAATTCGCATCAATAAATCCCTAATTCGTTCTATCGGGTCCAGAAATTTGAATATTGAAGCTTTGTCAGAAAAAGATTTCATTGATTGAATTGGATATTTCATAGTTATTTTACATGGACTTGTTTATTGTTATTATACGTATGAAATCAGAATGAAAATTTGCAAATACAGCTATAATTTTTCCATCATGTCAGCGTTAGGAGGCACGCACTAACAAAACAAACAGCTGGAATGAGCACGTGCGAGTGGGACGGACGCAGGTGCGCAAAACTTGAGCTGAGCTAACGTTAAACATATGCTTTTAAACTTGGAACTTTAGAATACGTCAGCCGGCAGTATGAGCCATTTATTTATAGCTGATCAAGTATCTCATCGTAACAACGAGGAAGTTGTTCTCCACTATGAATGTTTTATGTGTAACATATTTTGTTTACAAATTCAAATTTAGGGCACACGTATTACGGAATAAACGTAAACGTTATAAAACCCCAGCGAATAAAAAGCAACGACCGATAAAACTAACGTCTTGTTTAATTTTAAAGTAAGTATAGTTCTCGTGCAAGATGCTTGTTACCGCCGTTAAAAAAATGTTGCAACGCATTGAAAGCTTATACAGTTCTAACCTGACTCATACTGTGAATCATCATTACAGACAAGTTGTTAGCTGACACAAAAATCGGATTTCAGTAAGTACATAATGATTACTGTCGACGACAAAGGTATCCTACTAATATAAATGCGAAAGTTTGTGAAGATGTTTAATGTTTCTATGCTTGGTTGTCTAACATATTTGCATTCATGTATAAAAAAGAGCCTATTTGCACTATGTCATTGAACACTAGTATCCAAAGTAAGATTTAACTTGTTATATCCATGATGGGTATTCAATTAAATTAATAAGACGCTATAAGATTACTACTTATTTCAAGCAAGCCCTTGACTAACATCTCATCAACTGCCCAATATTTAGATATGCATATTATAAAAAGTGACGCAAATTGTTTAATATGGACTGATGGGAACGGGAACTCCAAACAGTCTAACAGTATTCAGGGCGAATATCACTGCGAGAGGTTCTTTTATTTGCCACGGATTCTTATTTTTAAAGAAAACTAACTTAACAGAATTCTGGATTCCTAATTTATTGAAAATCGATGATATCGATGTAACGTCTGATATCCGGTCAGGTAGTAAAACTATACCACGTAATCCGAATACCGGAGACTACTTCGGTCGGCTGTCCGTTTCCTCTACACTACAGTAAAGATCTTTTCCACGCTTTTATAACATGATTAGCTATATGCATTACGTATAACTTTACTGTGTCATTCAACTGAGACATTACTGGAGTACAGGAAACCCTACTTACCCTATTTGTAGTTATTTACTCATTCTGATTACACATCTAGTCATAAATATATATGTAGTTAACTTATTAGCACTTGACACGCCTCGTTCAATAATGTCAATATTTACCTTAAATGTATGTTACCTACTTACAATACGATGAGGCAAACATCTTGATTTCTGATGGTCAGTTTCGTCAAATTTATTTTGGAAAGTTATGACTAAGCAACTCCTTTTGCTCAGTTTTATATTGGGACTCTCACACGTTAGTCTAGTAGCTCAAGTGTATGCTTACGCCTATTCGCGAGGTCTTGGATTCGAATACTGTGTTGCTGCTGATATTTTCCGGGCGGAAAAACTTATTATTACCTATTGCAATAGGGAATAATAAGTTATTATTAAAACTTATTATTACCTATTGCAATAGGGAATAATAAGTTTTTCCGCCCGGAAAATATCAGCAGCAACACAGACTTAGAACGGCGCAAAATGATAATAACAAACTGGCACATACAGTAGGTACTTACCGTATATCGACGGCCGCAGCGTCCTCTTCGTGGACCGGGAAGGGGACGTTGTAAGGAGGGCTATGTCGTGCGGCGTCCCGCAGGGTTCGGTTCTAGGGCCGCTCCTGTGGGACATCGGCTACGACTGGGTCCTCCGTGGCCGGCTCCCCCCCGGGCTGGGCGTAATTTGCTACGCAGACGATACGCTCGTCACAGCCCGGGGCGGGACCCTCGAGGAGGCGGCAACGCTGGCCACCTCAGGAACCGCGGAGGTGGTCAGGCGGATCGAGGCGCTGGGGCTTAGGGTGGCCCTTGAAAAGTCGGAGGCCCTACTCTTCCATGGGCCCCGTCGCGGCCCGCCCGCCGGCGCCTCGATAACGGTCAACGGTGTGGGCTTTCCAATTCAGGCCCACATCAAGTACCTGGGCCTGGTATTGGATGGACGGTGGCACTTTGACGAGCACTTCCGCCGTCTTGCGCCAAAGCTCGTCGGCACGGCGTCCGCCCTCGGGCGACTGATGCCGAATTTGGGCGGACCGAGTCTCGCGTGTCGACGACTCTATGCGGGGGTAGTACGGTCAATGGCACTGTACGGCGCGCCCGTGTGGGCGGAGTCCCTGGCCGCTCGCAATAGGGCCCTTCTGTGGCGTCCACAGAGGGTCGTAGCGGTCAGGGCAATACGCGGGTACCGCACGGTCTCGTGCGATGCAGCCTGCGCGTTGGCCGGAACCCCCCCTTGGGATCTGGAGGCGGAAGTGCTCGCCGACGTTTATCGGCGGGCGTCGACGGCGTGGGCGGGGGGCAGCCGCCCCTCGCCAAGCGCAATCTCTGCGTGGCGGGAAGATGCCCGCCGCGCCACCGTCCTAAAGTGGAGGTCTCGGCTGGAGACGCCCCGGGCTGGTCTCTGGACCGTGGGGGCGCTCCAGCCGATCTTGGAAGAATGGGCAGGGCGGCAGCACGGGGTCCTCACCTTCCGGTTGGTGCAGGTTTTGTCGGGGCACGGTTGCTTCGGCAAATACCTGCACACGATCGCTAGGAGGGAGACGACCCCAGGCTGTCACCACTGCGACTGCGGCGAGGACTCGGCGCAGCACACGCTCGAGTCGTGCCCGGCCTGGGATGTGCAGCGCCGGGAACTCGCTGCAGTCATAGGCGTGGACCTGTCGCTGCCGGCCGTTGCGCGAGCGATGGTTGGCAGTGACAGGGCCTGGACCGCGGTCGCCGCCTTCTGCGAGGCTGTCATCTCGCGGAAGGAGGCGGCGGAGAGGGCCCGGGAGGAATCCTCCTTCGCGGACCCGATTCGCCGCCGGCGCGCGGGGCGGCGCGCGCGCGCTTACCTGCGCCTGATGCCGCCCTAGCCGAGGCTGCGGACGGTGGGGTCGGGGAGTACCCTGCCGTCCGCGGAAGCCTACCGCGAAGGTGTGACGCCCAAGTGCGCGGGGCGTCGCACAAGAGAGGGTGCCCGAAGGGGCTGCCGCCTGCGGATCGCGGAGAAACGACGCGGTTCCCGTGATCCGCCGTAGCAAGGGCGGGTGAGGGCGCACGGTGGGTTTTTAGTGGGTGAGAGCCCCACACTACCCCGTTGTCTCCCCGGGCAGCGGGGTGTGCGGTAGGACATTTTTGCCCACCTAAAATAAAAAAAAAAAAAAAAAATAAAGGTACTAAATAAGGTACCGTATATCATCTGAAAACATTTTAAACATACATCGTTCTCTTTTGGCGTGAAAGAAGTGACAATATTATGTACGTTCTCTTTTGAATATTACGTATTTACTTTTTTTTCTTTCTAGGTATATTATATTTTTCTTCTTTCTCATCTGACGCAATGTGGTTTAACGTGACGCGTCCTTAAAATTTCACTCTCAAGTCTAGTCCAATTGTCAACTATTGCACTGCTGCCTAAGAAGCTCCACTTCAAAATTAAATCACTGAGATACCATGTACACTGTATGCGCCGCCATGGTGTTTTTGAGCTACTAAACAAAACATCAGAACTGGCACCTAACATTCAACAGTTTCCAAATAACATGTAGGTAAGAACGTACAAAAAGTAGATGATTGGAAAAAAGACAATGATTCATTCTTTCGTGACCACTCGCCTTACAAAGAGGACAACACAACAGCGATCAAAATAGTTTACTTCATCTATGTTAATTCCTTGTAGACGATCGATAATAGAACTATCCGTGATTGCTTTGAAGTAGTCAATGGAATGACTATTGAGAGATGAACAATAAAACTTCCATTAGAGCTCAAACCCCGCAAAAAATAGTGATGAGGACACTGACATTGTTCCAGCGTCAGCAACCGTAAAATTACTAACACTATCATTGTCTATTCTACAATGATTTCCTCCAACTGTTTCATCCCATTCAATAGGGATACCGTTATATGACACTTTTAGTATTAACATAGTTCACGGAATCACGGTACAATAATCTAGATTTAACGTAGGTATCCTGGGTAATGGGGTGAGTGTGCAACTTTTAACGAGTCAGTATCAGGCAAAAAATGTCTATCACGGAATTTGGAGCTGTGCCTCAAAGTGGCATCTGCTTGAGCTCGCCGTTTGTACCGAGAGACGAAGTATCAAATAGGATGAAGACGATAAAATGGCGCATAGAGGTATTTTAAGAAGACAAAGGATCTAATGATACTTTTAATTACATCAATAATTATTAGGATATGGTTCTAATGAAATAAACTAAGTCACGAACTTATAAATCGTGGAAAGCAACATTTTGTTAGAACTTCAACGGTATAATTAGGCAATTTCATCTTATATAAAGAGAGTGCAGATTTTTCCCTAAGCCTATGGCGGCCCTAAAAATAAATCTGACGAGTCTTGTGATAAAATTATAGTGGAGGTGTTGATACTATCTTAACCTATATTGATCTGATATTAACATCTACTCGTAACTGTCGATTCTGTCAACTGTGAAAGAATTAAATTAATCCACAACAGTTTCTTCCACTAAATGGCCAACACAATCGTCCAATAACTGAATCGCTTCAGAAGAGCATTAATTGCTTAATATATTTATAGTTATTTTATTCCTTTACGTAAAGGAAAGAAAACTATCCATCCATCCATCAGCCTTTCATCGTCCACTGCTGAACATAGGCCTCCCCAAAATCCCCCATTTTTTACCATAATTGCCACGCTTGGCAGGCGGGTTGGCGATCGCAGTGGATGTTTTTAGTACACAGGGAAATGCTGCTGCCCGGTCCTCCGTTAATCCCTTAGTCGGCTTTTACGACTCCCATAGGCAGAGACGGGGTGAAGCTATTCTTGGTGCCGGCCCCACACGGCAGCAAAGAAAACTAACTACTTGTTAATTAAGCTACTGGAAGTCTGGAACCCAACAATATAGATTTGATAAGAAAGTCAGCAACAGTTGCTAAGCAAACACAAAACCATCAATCCACCATATCTGGTCAGACTGGTATCGATTAACGTACTAAAAATTCCATTCCGAACGTATGAATTATGTATGACTAATCAGTGCTCGAATCGTAAAATAGCCTTTTGATTGGTATAATCGCAAGATGGCGTCTGAAAAATACAAGATTACTTAAATATCTAAGTCCGTTAAGTAACGTTTGCTTTGCATTGACTATTATTTAGTTTAATAATCATACTAAATTCTGATCTTATACCTGAAATAACAAGGCAACTAAAAAATATATAATACCTGACTTGACAGGTAGACAAGAGGTCTAATAGGTATACTTAATAGGATTATATAGCAGACGTCTGCAGGTTGCTTTTAAAATCAAGGCGAGCAAGTATATTAGACTTGAAAATGTTTTTTAACAAACACCTAGTCGAGAAATAAATCTATCTATTTAACTTAAACGCGCAATTCTTGTAGATAAGTTATTTTATGTATCTTGGAAACGACCCTCTGGTATTGTTTCTTTTTTATTTAGATAAAGTTTTGCTTAGTTTATCTACGTGAGTGTACACTAAATAGAGGTACCTCTATCATTAAAAAAGCAGTTTTCCAAAAAAAAAACTTATCCTACTTAAGCAAAGTTTTTTTTTTTTAATTTTAAGGTTTGCATTGTTGCTATACGATAGTACCTATCTACCTTCCTACCTCTGATTCTAAGAGATAGGGTTAAAAAATAGAACTTAAACGTTTTGGTTTTTAAGTTTATCTTGAGAAGTATCTTATGCGAAAAAACACAATTTTAGAAAAAGAAAAGGATAAACGTATATCGACCACCTGGTATTTGTACGCGCCACGGCCCTCTACTTTGGCATTCAAAATTAAATCAAACATTAAATACAAAACAACGGTATTTGAAAATGGCGATGTACATATTTGTTGCAAACATTAAGTACCTATGTGTTTTAAATATAACGGTCACTAATACTAATTCCGGTATCAATAGAAATGATAGTGAGCATACAAAGTTAGTTTATATTGGTCTACTTGCGCAGTGGATATAGTTATCCTACAACATTGTGATCACGTTTGTAACACAACGGATGTCACAAACTTATGACTTGTTTGTAAATGTCGTCTTCTGAGGCCTGTGAGCTGACAGTGTGCGATCGCCTTTCCGATTGAACGGGTATCGGAAGCAATAGTCCTTCAATTAAGTATCAGTAAACACATTTGAACAATTCGCAGATTCTTCTGATATACATACTTAAAAAAGAATTGTAAATATCTTTCTACGGAGAAACAACAACATTAAGTTGGTTACAGTGTTAAAAGACAGTTAATTTTTAACAAGTTTACAAGATATAATTTTAAAACGGCGCAATACGGGGACGAGGCAATGACTGCTTGGACAATGTTTAGTTGGAGAAGATTATATAACGGCGGTAAAATGGCAGATTGCAGTGATGAAAACCGCGTGGAGCTGCCGGCAGACACGAGACAACTAGTTTACAATGTTTATGTGTACTTCAGTAGGAGGCCAGGGAGGAGTGCCAAGGTGGCGCTTACAAAAACAGCGAGTGCTACAATGGTACCAAGGGATATAGTTGCCGAAATCGTAAGAGATAAATATCGTGAATAAGTGCAGTGTATAAGAATCTTACCGACAGATAAATCTCAAACGTCTAGTAGGAAATAGGTAGCTGTTTAGAAACAGTTCACATTGAGAGCACGCTTTAGACTATTTTATCAATTTTACAATATATTGAAGTGATTTTGCAACACAATTCCTTCTACTGTTTACTTATTACTATTATTTTATAGTACCTAAACCTGTTTTAAATATCAATACCTGTTGCTTGCAATATCATTCGACATTGTTTTATTGAGCATTTAAGTATATTTCAAATTGTAATCATTACTATCGAGTCTGATTTTTGCAACCTTGGAAGCAGCGAGCCATGTGATGTAACTTATAATGTGGTAAGGCCGATATCACACTAACTTGAAGTTCTTACATACTTGTGAACATCTAACATTATAATCATTTCAGTGTTGTGGTAATAATAGAATTGAGACCATCTACTTCTTTAAAACAGGGTAAATTTTGCTTACTAACAGAGTACAAAACATAGTTTATCTAGAACAAGTTTAGCAGTTTAATTAACTGATCTCATTAGGTAGGTAGGTACCTATTTATTTCCTTGTGAACATTTAAATTTAACTAACAATAAGTGTATTTCTTTAGATATTATAAGCGTAAATATACCTATAAATTAAGAACTCTTATTTACGTAAACTGGTATAAAATAGTACAAATTCGTAAGATGCCGGTCACAAAATTTAGTTATTCCTTCTTTGAAACTGTACTTACATTAGATGTTGGACAGTCTTGCGAACTTAAGCTCCAATTAAGCGCCCTTCCCTGTTCTTTTAAAATGCACACTTATTACAACACTATTTAATTAAACAATTACCGTAAGAAAGCAACAGTTGCTAAGTGAATTATTTTATTATAGTTATCAGCAGAACAAATATTGCGTCCGTACTTCTGCAAGTAGTTTGAATCCACTTTAATATCACCACATTTTACGCCATAAATTAGATGGAACACTGCGTTTACAAGACCTAAAATTAATATAAAGCCGGGTGCCAAGTCCCGATATATACAATAACAACACAAGTATATTACACTAATATTGTTCCAATGAACTATTTCAGACGTACAGACACGTGAACGAAAAGACTGAATCATAGCGTTCACCGTCACTGACTAACTGAAAGTTTCAACAGCACAGAAATTGCCGAAGGTCGGGCTTCAGCCCACCCATTCATTAACGTTTTAAAAATACATTTCAAGTCAATATTAAAAGTCACTAGGTAGGCGTTTTGGGATAGTATGTAAGTATCTAAACCCCATTACTTTATCGATACACTAAAATTCTGTGAACGTAGTCTACAACCATGCTCATGTACTTACTTAATTAAAACGATAACAGTACCTATTATATTTCATTTTAATTAGAATTCAGGGACATCGCTCATTTAATTTGCTGATAAATTGATTATAGATATAAGTTTTGTAATATTGTAGACAGGTGTAAAATAATTTATTTTACACATAAAATAAATTATTTATTTTACAAATTACTGTTCTCAATTAATATATTACATATAAAATCAATATGTGTATCATGTGTGGGATAGAGATCTATAAACATACCTACTAATATTATAAATGTGAAAGCTTGTATGTTTGATACCCAAATCACGTAACAACTGTTTGTTTCTTGGATCATAGAATATTATTTATCTATGAAAACGTTAAGTTCCTGTGGGATAGTTGTTTTTGCATTACCTACCATAATTAACGTGTCATATATTTACGTACCTATATTGGCCCAATTCTGAGGTCACGCAGACGAAGTCGTGGGCAGCAGCTAGCTATGACTATATTTTAATAATAAAAATATTATATTATTATATTTTGAGGGCCGCGGTTGCTGGCCTTTAATATTTCTGCAGAGCCTCCTCTTGTATATTATGGTAACATGTTTTTCCCTTCGAAGCACTTATTAAACAATTTCAGTTGTGCATTTCTGAGTTATTCTAAAGAACAAGAAGACATAGAACTCATGTATTTTCTGTTAATCGTATTACAAAAATATATGCTCGATGTTACTAGTTTCAGTTCTTTGAATAGACGTGACACGTTGTTCTATAGCACTAATTGTACCTAAATTGAAGGGAATTTTAGGTACCGTCTATAGAGTTCATATTTTATAGATATGTGTCCACTGTAAGTCGATACTGTTGATGGAACTCAATGATATGGGAGTTTTTGAAGTCTTTTCAGAGTTGAGAAGCAACGTTTGCACATGATTTTTATCGAAAAATTTTTATGCGATAATTAATTGTTGAGATCCGTTATAAAATCTCGAATTCACCGCTAACCGCAATACAAAACAAAGCCACATTTCCCAGTACATTTTTATGAGAACGATAAGGAAATCTTTTCATATGTTATAAAATTTTATCGCTCGTAATTTTTAGATTGTAGAATGCTTGGCAGCTCAAAATGAATACGTACCTAATGATAAAATTATCTTCTCCACAAATACGATAACATAACGAACGTGCAAATCTACATAAGTATCTCCTATATTAATATTACTTACATACAACTTACAACATTTTCTATAATAACTATAAATAGATACAATGTAAACCTACGCCGCATTCGATGGATGTTGCCTATCAATGTTGATTCCCTTCACTTTTGTACATGCTAGCAGAGTGCGTTAATTCTCGCTGCACTCTGTCATATAATGCATAAAATCTCAGTTTTAAATTTTACATATACTTAATCCTTTACAAGCCAAAGAGGCAACATTTCTATTTCTTATTATTATTATCATCACGTCATCTCCCTTGCGGTGTAGGCAGAGAGAACACAATGCCAAAAGGCTTTATTCATAATTTTCTTCAAACATATTCGCCGGTTTCAGAGACTCCTGACCCCACCTTTGGTCTAGACTAGTGTTTTTCAATCTTTTAGAATACGCGACCCCTTTACAAGCTGAAAAATTCTGGCGACCCCTTTAGGTCATAGGCTGACGAAAAGTTAGTAATTTAAAAGACTGCGTTTATGATTTTCTTTGTTTTGGTATGATAATATTCATTATTAAGACCTACACTCCCGTCTATCCTTCTCACTGAAATTGGGTTTGTATTTTAGTGTAGAACCTTGACTTACTCCTTTTGCCGGCGACCCCCCGAGTAAGGCTTCGCGACCCCCCCAAAGGGACGCGACCCACAGTTTGAAAAACACTGGTCTAGACTTTAGGTAGGTGTCTCGCTCTCCCTCTGGACCCCCACATCCTTTCACTTTCGCATTATATATATCTTCTTAACCAATCGCTCGTCTAGCATTCTTCCACTCATCCAAACCTTCGGAGATTATTTCAGAGATTGAAAACCCTTTTACGCATTGTTCTACAACTTACGTGATTATTGATTTAAAAAACTTTAAAAAAAAACACTAATCTAAAACATTACCCGTCTTTCTAATACTAGTCCAGGTCGAAGTTATACAATAGCTGTATTGTCATGTGTCATCAAATCTTAATGCGTGGAGCAAATTTTTAAACTCATAAGACGTGTGGAAGCCGGTAAAAGATTGAATTACATAAATACATGTCGTGGCCACATCTTAGAATTGGTCACTTCATGTTGTGACCCTCACATTATAAAACTAAACTTTTGTTTTATAATCTGGAAATGGTGAGGTTTTGTAAGGCTAGATTTCATAAAATGGTCAGCCCACGGAGTACAGAAAAATAGAGGAGATGCCGCAAGGCAACTAGGTCATGTCGCCTTCAATTAGGTCAACGACGTCACAGTGGGCGGGGCCTAAAATCGTAGTATCAAATGAACCGTCACTGCGATCGGTTCGCTCTGTTCTCACGTTTATATAGGTATTATTAGTTGTTGATGGCTTTATAAAATATAAATTATTTCAAAGATTTATTACTTAGTTACATGATATGTGAGAAAAAAATATTAAAGAATTACATGTCATCTGTCGGTGAGTATTCGGAAATAATTGATAACAAAAAGTTTGCGTCATACCAGCGAACCCATTATCGAATATAAGTAGGTATTAACGTCATGTCATTTATTAAATTGTTTTTTTTTTCATTGTGTTATTGATTTTTTATTACTTTAAATTCCCTGTTTATACAGAAATTATAACCGCAAGTATACGTTAGGACTGCGTGACGGAAATTGTGCTAATAGGGTTGGTTCATTTATACCAAGCACCAAGTTACCCGTCAGCTGTCGTACACGTCTCTGGTTTAACAGTACCTGCAGGGAGGCTGCACGTCAGAAGCAGTTCGACTGTCAGGACCTGAACGCAAAAGAAGATAAGCGAAAGTATAACGCCGCTTATAGATCTAATAGGAAAGTTATCGCCTATATTACAGGTGCATACGAACTACCTGACCACCACCTGATCCTGATATACATTGGCATACGGCATTTTGTTTCGCAATCTCAGTTACTCTCGCAGCGGTTTATTCTTGATTAAGATCTTTCACTCCAACGCTTCATTGGTCTTTTGAGCGTAGCGAAATATCCTACGATATTGTATCATTGCGTCTATGCCCAATACTGATTATCTATATACATTATAAACAATGTGAGATAGAGTAGAGTATAACAGAGTGAACGGAGCATTGGGACAACTTCTCAGCAGTCATCACTTCAGCCAGAAGGCACGTGTCGCAATACACAACGCAGTGCCCAACGTTAATTGTATGAAAGCGAGAGTTGAGTATGCGAAAAGGAGCATGAGAATAAAATCAATGCGGTCGAAATGCGATCTCTGCGGAGAATCTGTGGAGTGAAGCTGACTGACCGCATTCGTAACGACGATGTAAGAAAGCGAGTAGGTATGAAAGAGAGTATTAGTGTAAAGATGCGAAAAGGAATGCTCCGATGGTTCGGAAATGTGGAAAGAATGCCGGACGAGCGACAGTTAAGAAGATATACAATGCGAAAGTGGAAGGATGTACGAGGAGTGATCAAAAAGTAGTGAGAACGACATACTCCTTGGTAAGAAAAAAAATAAATACTGGCAGGCATAGCTCAGATACATATTTGTAATAATAATAAAGAAAAAAAATCTTCGATTCTCTTTTGTTTTTCTCTGAATGTAGTCATTTGTTTGCTTCGTGTCGGAACCTGTTCTCGAAAATGGAGAAAAACGAAGTACGAGCCGTTATTAAATACCTCTGTTTAAAAAAGTTAACGACGCAAGAGATTAATTGCGGTTTGGAGGCAACATTAGGAGAGTCTGCTCCGCCGTATTCCACTGTTGCAAGGTGGGCTTCTCAATTTCGAGTAGGGAGAACGAGCATGGAAGACGAACATCGTTGCGGCCGTCCATCGACGTCAGTCACCCAAGAAAATGTTGCGAAAGTCGAGAAAATTGTATTGAGCGATAGAAGAGTTACCATCCGATACTTAATTCAAGAAACGGGCATTTCATATGGAAGTATTCAATCCATATTGAAACAATCTTTGAATATGAGAAAAGTCTCCGCAAGATGGGTGCCGAGAATGTTAGCCGACAGTCAGAAACAAAATCGACTTGACATTTCGAAGATATTGTTGGACAAATTTAAGAAGATTCTGAAAACTTTTTGTCTCGTTTCGTAACAATGGACGAAACATGGCTCCATCATTTTGATCCCGAGACAAAACAGCAATCTTCGCATGGAAACAACCATCATCACCGACCCCGAAGAAGTGCCGTGGCATCGGCTGGCAAAGTTATGGCCTCAATATTTTGGGACTCAGAAGGGATATTGTTGATTGATTACCTAGAGCGTGGAACCACTATTACAGGCCAATATTATGCAGCTTTAGTTCCCAAGTTGAGGAATGCCATCAAAGAGAAAACGAGAGGGAAACTTCGAAGGGGCGTGCTGTTTCATCACGACAACGCACCCGCGCACAGGTCGGCAGTTGCGATGGCTGCCATTCAGCAAGCTGGCTTCGAATTGGTTGACCACCACCTTGTTCATCAGATCTGGTGCCTAGCAATTTTTATCTGTTCCCCAAATTGAAAGAATACTTAAGGGGAAACAGGTACGAAGACGATAACGAGGTGATGGATGCCGTGGAGAGGTTTTGGCAGGACCAAGACAAAAATTTTTTTTTGAAAGGGATAGATGCCTTGGTAAATCGCTGGACTCGGTGTGTAGAGACACTCGGAGACTATGTAGAAAAATAAATTATTAAGTTATCAATAGCCATTATATTCTATCTCATTCTCACTACTTTTTGATCCCTCCTCGTAGGTACAGGGAGAGACTGAGACTCACATACCTAGACCAAATCGATCATCTATTGAAAAAAGATGGAATCAGAAGTCTCCGAAACCGTCGAGTGTGTATGAAGAGAATTATGAATGTTGAGGAAGCGAGAGATGTATACAAGAATAGAGCCTTTTGGCACTATATTCTCTCTGCCTACTCCGCAAGGAAGATGGCGTGGTGATGAGTAAGTTAGTATGAACAATGTGGTCCAGCCATACTAACGCATATGGAATGTTCTGGAACAAACTGTTGTGCTTGTAACGCTGTAGTGGTGAATAGACAAACTAAATTAATAAAAAAAAATCTCTATTACGCTGTAAAATACATTTCACCGCTAGATGGATTTTTATCTAGGGGTGGAGCTATTGTTGTACCTCGTCCCCCAAACACCCGCATTTAGCGACGCTTCATTCTAAAGAGATTTTGCATTGCGGCATCTCCGCTATTTTTCTGTACTCCGTGGGTCAACCACATCATTAAGTGGTCAATTCTATGATCTGGCTAAGACATAATATGTATCTACATTACATACCTGTCAATCATTGATTTATAAAAAAGGGAAGATACACAATCAGGCACGAAAAGTGTCCACTATCAATGAGTGCAGATTACGCTTTCCTGCACTCCTTTCGTTTAGTATTATTTCGACGCGTGAGTAGACAAAGCGTGTCAAAATGTCTAATTGTTCGATGAATAAATGCCGAAATAGTGCATTAAAAGTACAAAAAAAGGATAGCGTTTCTTATTTTCGGTAAGTATTAATAGACAGTATTTCTATTTCATACATAGTTTGTTGCTTAAGAGTCGCATTTTTTAATTTTTCAATATATTTTGTTTCAAATTATAGACGATGGCCCTGTATGAACCAGTCAAATGAGAGTATGTATTAAAACAAAAGCAGTCTCGAACTATGCTCATACTTCGACGCATTTTGCTCACTTTGATCGCATAATACGACCAACTAGTTTGTGTAATACGACGTTCTCGGTTCTAAAAACGAATAGAGTCTAAGTAATTAATTGACATTGTTTTATTTACAAAGTTTTAATATCAATAACATTGTCATTTATATGATGATTTTTATTTTAGTTTTCCAAGGGACCCAATCAGATGATAAAGCTTGCTCTAAATTATTTATAAATATGTATTTTTTTTAGTTAAACGGCGAGCGAATTTGAATGGCACAACTAGTATTTTATAAGATGATCATTTAAATTGTTGAATTTATGGCTTTTGTGCTTCAATAATGAATGTTGAAATGTTGTATTATCTATAAATTATGGTTTCACATACTAATAGTTTTAAAAGTTTTTGGTGGTCTATGTTACGCTAATGAAGATGAATATACTGTATATAATAAAACCGAGGAGATAATAAGACAAGAACAGCGCATATGTGGTCAAAAAACACAACCAAGACCTATTTGTGTTCCTTAGTTTTAAAATGTACATTAAATTAAAATATATTTTCTGGTATTGATACACACTCCCTTCAACAACCTGCTCTTTTTAATCATAAAATTAGTCTTATAAATGTTATTATAGAAAAAATTATAGATGTTAGTTTACATTATATCGCAAAAAAAATCAACAGAAAAGCTTAAATCTAATTCAAAAAGACAACTCCACAACAAGCTTCATTTATTTCAAGGAAATTTATTTACTTACTACTGTATTGTCAATTTTTATTATGACGCTATTCATCTAGACTAGGATATACCTGGGTACTACTAATAATATTAGAATTACTATATTGGGAATACTACTTAATATTGGCAATAAAAACTAAAATTTATATTTACGAGTTTTATTTAATTTAAGTATATATAAATAAATATTCTACCTAAAAGCATATTAATACGATCAGATAAAAGTATAAATATGAGTTTGGAACACATTTATAAATTAAACAAATATAATAAACTAAGTAAATGTTCATACATGAAAATTATAAAAAAAATATGCATCTCCACTCCGTCCTTGTCCTGCCCAAAAATTTCGGTCGTAAAATTTTATTACTTTTTGCATAATGCTTTGTAAATACAACTTTAAACCATACGTGTAAGGTTGAATTTTGGAAAGAATGCATTTATCATATTATCATAACTATAACCACTTATGTACAACTGGCGACAAAAAAGTATAAAATACATTAAACACAAAGTGAAAAATGTGAAATCGAAAATAACAGTCAGGAGCAGGATTTGAACCTGCATCTTCTGGATACCGTCCAGATGCTTTACTAATTCAGCCATCCTGACAATTGCTCCTGACTGCTAATTTCGATAACACATCATACTTAACGTCTTTGGGTGACGCCTGCGCCATCTGTCGGACGTATTTTCATACATTATACCGACCAGGTAAACTTAATTTTACAATTAAGATTTTACCTAATAATGACGCAAACCCTTTAAATATTTAGATATTTTTATATATATTTTCAGCATTTGACATGCTTAGCACTATACATTAAACACAAAGTGAAAAATGTGAAATCGAAAATAACAGTCAGGAGCAGGATTTGAACCTGCATCTTCTGGATACCGTCCAGATGCTTTACCAATTCAGCCATCCTGACAATTGCTCCTGACTGCTAATTTCGATAACACATCATACTTAACGTCTTTGGGCGACGCCTGCGCCATCTGTCGGACGTATTTTCATACATTATACCGACCAGGTAAACTTAATTTTACAATTAAGATTTTTACCTAATAATGACGCAAACCCTATAAATATTTATATATATTTTTAGCATTTGACATGCTTAGCACTATACATTAAAATTAGCAGAAATTAGCAGTCAGGAGCAATTGTCAGGATGGCTGAATTGGTAAAGCATCTGGACGGTATCCAGAAGATGCAGGTTCAAATCCTGCTCCTGACTGTTATTTTCGATTTTACATTTTTCACTTTGTGTTTAATGTATAGTGCTAAGCATGTCAAATGCTAAAAATATATATAAAAATATCTAAATAAGTATAAAATAAATTCTTGGCTAATATTGGCTACCATCTAGACGTAATGTGTGGATGTTTATTTTCTCGTCTATCCCATTATAGTCTAGTCAACAAGTGCCTTTTAGGTCAATTTTTTTTTCGCCGGTTCCTAAAAATATGCTTGAGGTGATTCGATTCGGAATCACATGTAGAAAGGTTTTGAAAAAAATTGAAGATGCGCTCGCAAAAATTACAAAAGTTATAAACAATTAACTAAAAAAATGGGGGTTTGATTTTTTGCTTATATCTCAAAAACTAAAATAGAAAAAACGAATAAATACTAATATTAAAAAAAAATATTTAACTTTTTAATTTGTCACCGACGTAAATTCTTAATAACAACAAATTTTATATTTATATATATTTCTAGCATTTGACATGCTTAGCACTATACATTAAACACAAAGTGAAAAATGTGAAATCGAAAATAACAGTCAGGAGCAGGATTTGAACCTGCATCTTCTGGATACCGTCCAGATGCTTTACCAATTCAGCCATCCTGACAATTGCTCCTGACTGCTAATTTCGATAACACATCATACTTAACGTCTTTGGGTGACGCCTGCGCCATCTGTCGGACGTATTTTCATACATTATACCGACCAGGTAAACTTAATTTTACAATTAAGATTTTTACCTAATAATGACGCAAACCCTATAAATATTTATATATATTTGTAGCATTTGACATGCTTAGCACTATACATTTCGATTTCACATTTTTCACTTTGTGTTTAATGTATAGTGCTAAGCATGTCAAATGCTACAAATATATATAAATATTTATAGGGTTTGCGTCATTATTAGGTAAAAATCTTAATTGTAAAATTAAGTTTACCTGGTCGGTATAATGTATGAAAATACGTCCGACAGATGGCGCAGGCGTCACCCAAAGACGTTAAGTATGATGTGTTATCGAAATTAGCAGTCAGGAGCAATTGTCAGGATGGCTGAATTGGTAAAGCATCTGGACGGTATCCAGAAGATGCAGGTTCAAATCCTGCTCCTGACTGTTATTTTCGATTTCACATTTTTCACTTTGTGTTTAATGTATAGTGCTAAGCATGTCAAATGCTACAAATATATATAAATATTTATAGGGTTTGCGTCATTATTAGGTAAAAATCTTAATTGTAAGATTAAGTTTACCTGGTCGGTATAATGTATGAAAATACGTCCGACAGATGGCGCAGGCGTCACCCAAAGACGTTAAGTATGATGTGTTATCGAAATTAGCAGTCAGGAGCAATTGTCAGGATGGCTGAATTGGTAAAGCATCTGGACGGTATCCAGAAGATGCAGGTTCAAATCCTGCTCCTGACTGTTATTTTCGATTTCACATTTTTCACTTTGTGTTTAACAACAAATTTTTACAACATTTTTTTATTCTGCGGACGGGAATCTATTCTAAAGCCTTTGAAGAATGGCTGTACGAACGGAAAAAAATCTGAGATTTGTAATATAACAATAATCGCACTTGCAATATTAACATTCAAGCTACTGTTAATTACAAATTTCTTTATTCACAAATAATTTGTACTTTAAAAAGTAGCGGAGCATGTCAATTGCTAAAAGAAATAGATCTAAAATGTTTGAAAAAATCGCGCCATCAAATAGTATGAATTTGAATTGCAAAATTAAACTTACTAAATTGGATGCATGTAATGCTTGCCGGTAGATGGCGTTAGTCGTAAAACAAATGTTTCCCGCCCCTACTAAAAATCTTTTTCTTTATTCACAAATAATTTGTACTTTAAAAAGTAGCGGAGCATGTCAATTGCTAAAAGAAATAGATCTAAAATACTGTTAATTAACTAATGTATAACTTATTGAAAAATCGCGATAAAAATTTTTCGGCGGTGGATTATTATTCGTTAATCTATCCTGTAAGTTCCTGAATTTTTTCAAATTGAATTTTAATATTTCCATCCATCCATCCATCAGCCTTTCAGCGACCACTGGTGGACATAGGCCTCCCCAAGAAATGGGGGATAATGCCGTAATCGCCACGCTTGGCAGGCGGGTTGGCGATCGCAGTAGATTTTGTTAATACTCGAGGAACCACTCCTCCGGTATTCCCTCAGTCGGCTCTTACGACTCCCGTGGGTAGAGAGGGGTGGGACAATTCTAAAGCCGGCTCCACACGGCATTTTTTTATATTTAATATGTTTAAATAATATTTTTTGTTTAAGCGCTCGAAGGGGGCGTGGCTTGCGCAGACCCGAGTACCCGTTTTCGGACGTATTTTCAGCCCTTGGTAAAAATTATAAATATTGGTCCTACAGTTTCGGGAGTTCGGATTTTTGTTCTCTTTTTAGGGTTCCGTAGCCAAATGGCAAAAAACGGAATCCTTATGGATTCGTCATGTCTGTCTGTCCGTCCGTATGTCACAGACATTTTTTTCCGAAACTATAAGAACTAAGCTGTTGAAACTTGGTAAGTAGATGTATTCTGTGAACCGCATTAAGATTTTAACACAAAAATAGAAAAAAAAACAATAAATTTTGGTGGTTCCCCATACTTAGAACTGAAACTCAAAATTTTTTTTTCTTCAATCCCAGAGGTGTGTTTCTACGGATAGGTCTTCAAAAATGATATTGAGGTTACTAATATCATTTTTTCCTAAACTGAATAGTTTGCGCGAGAGACACTCCCAAAGTGGTAAAATGTGTGTGTGTCTCTCCCCTGTAACTTCTAAAATAAGAGAATGATAAAAATAAAAAAAATATAATGATGTACATTACAATATAAACTTCCACCGAACATTGGTTTGAACGAGACCTAGTAAGTAGTTTTTTTTCAATACGTCATAAATCGTAAACCGTAATTTACCTTTCATACACTATTATTAAATAAAACATCGATCAAAGTTACAACGAACTACAAGAACTATTTTGTTACTTGCTGCTTACGGAACCCTTCATGGGTGAGTCCGACTCGCACTTGGTGTAATTTTTGTATCATTATATAGATTTGAAATATCTCAAACAGTTTTTGAGACATAAGCAAAAAAAACAAACCCCTTTTTTAGTTATTTGTTTTTAACTTTTGTAATTTTTGCGAAAGCATCTTGAATTTTTTCAAAATCTTTCTACATGCGAATCGAATGACATCTCAATCATATTTTTAGGAACCGGCGAAAAAATTTTGGCCTGAAAGGCACTTGTTTACTAGGTAGGTTATAAGTGTGGGGTGTCGTTGAATAGGTCTTTCAAAAATATTGTGGGTTTGTGAAAAGTATTTTTCAAATAAGGGATCCGTTTGTAAAATGTTAAGCATTAAGCTTAGCTAGTAACTATAGCGTAGTAAGCATAGCTAGTTCTACTAAACAGTAGTAAATAATAAACAACTAGCTATTATAGCGTGTTATTTTAGTTTTTTACTATAATTTATTAAAGGTTAATTATATTTTTACTAATTCAGTTTAAATAATTAAGTACCTACATACCTACTTTAATAAATATATACAATTAAAGTTATTTTGATTTTTTTTTCCATCCATCCATCCATCAACCTTTCAACGTCCACTGCTGGAAATAGGCTTCCCCAAGAGAACGCCACAACGAGCGGTCCCGTCATGGGGGATAATGTCGTAATCGCCACGCATGGCAGGCGGGTTGGCGATCGCAGTGGATGTTATTAATACTTGATTTTTTTATTATCTTTTAATATATCATAAACACTAAACCCCAGAATTTTACTCCCAACACCCACCACCGCCCATGTCATAGATTTTAATATAGAAAAAAAACTTCTCTGGGAATTAGGCATGGCAATCAGAGCTACTTTTAAATAATATGATTTTGATGATATGATATTATTTTCGCAATGATTTCACATGTGATTTATTATAAGAAGTTATTTTTAATATAGGTACTATTCACAATGTCCGCTTTTTACTACTAAAAATACTGTATGAAATTTATTGTGATTATTGATCAATGACACATGTAGCTTTGCTGAAGATATTCGCCTGAGTCGCTATAGTCCTGGGGGCTTAGGCAGAATCTCATATCTCACATGTCGATCGTATCATGATCACTGTGATTGGTTGACAGATCACCGTGATTGGCCAACGGATTATAGCGCGCGTCGGTTTCTCAAGCAATCACAAGCGAGTCGATACGATGTCGATTGTGAGATATGAGATTCCGTCTAACCCCCCATGATCCTTTTTATAATAGTAATAGATCTACGCACTGATCTTAATACTAGTAAATGTGATGTGATAGTTTGTAAGTTTGTTAATCATTCACAAAACAAAATTTCTGAACGGATTGGCGAAATTTGAAACACATAGTTTATTACCTGGATTAACTATGATACTTTTATTCAGGAAAAATTTTGTTTCCTCAGGAAAATAGCTAGGTACTTTTACACAAAGGTATTTAACGTTCCATTGAGTGTCGTACTGACGATCCTTACCCAATCAGAGTCCTCGCCGGCAACTGCTAGTATTTTTATAATTTATACAATTATTTTAACTATTTGCAGCAATCTAATAAATAACTTATACATATACGTAGTAAAACTAACGAAAAAAAAATCAAATTACAAGTTACATTGGTACCTCCAAAAAATATACAAAAACAAACTGAGAATATTTTTCATAACCTGCTACAAATAATATCAAAGAAATTTAACCCTTAATTTAAAATATATTTTCGAGATTACCGATACGTCACACTACTAGCTAGCCTCGTTTAAACGTGTTACCCTGTTTACGACAAATCAACAAAATATATTTGTCGCTCCTTGACTGTGTAGCTTCCTAAAGAAGCTACTTTTACTTTACTAAGCTTAGCATTAGCAAGAGTGATGTGAGACTTAATTTGTTCATAATGATGCTATCTCATAATAGTGTGATTTTAGCAGCCATTGTAAATAATTATAGCATGTGTTATGTATACATAATTTTATATGATTTATCATTGATTATCTTCTGATCTATTTCCTGTCTACTGAGTGGGAAGGATGGCCAGGTTAGTCAACGTTTACCACCGAAGGAATGTAACATAGTTCCAGTGGCCCACCAATAAAGGCGGAGAGACGGCACACGGCGGGTTTCTTTAGTGGGTGAAGGTCCCACACTACCCTGTTCGTTGCCCCAAACGACAGGGTGTGCGGTTAGGAACATTTTTTCCCGGCTTGACAAAAAAATAAGAAAAAAAAAGGTTAGTCAACGTTTGAGAAGGACGTCTGCCGGAATATACAGAAATGACTTGATTGAAGTAAAGAATAAATGTCAGTCTAAAATACTGATGTTAGCTCATCGCTTGTAAAATACTTTTAACTTAATACGTAAAATTCATTAGATTATGTAATTCGATATCATTATTATATTACTTAAATATAAAATATCGTAAAAACATTAAGAACATGACTTATTAATTAATAAAACACCAGCTATCACGTCAGAGCTTTTCACAACACAACACTAGAATAAATAGAAATCTACCTAAGTCCATCATTGTTAAATAGCACAAACATTTTGTTACACCACAAGAACCCGACTTTATTGTCGCTGCATTCAACAAAAAAAATGTTCGCGCAATTATACGAGTAGACGTGTTACACTGCACAGTGCGCTCGTGCCAATTTGAGCAATTGGGGTAGGTTTTGAAACAGATATTGTATCCAAAATATCTTACTCATAAAAGTATCAAGACAAGGCTATTGGTATCGAAACGAATGAAGTATAGAAACGGTATTCTGAATTAGGAAATATATTGGAAGGATTCAGCCAGCTTATTTATTTAAATATTTATCAATTTCGCAGTATAAGTTTTTTTTTGTATGAAAAATGGCTGCAATGCGGCTGGCAACAGCTACTAACTAATGCTGACTATGACCAAATTGTAGAAAGGTCATGCGACTATAGCAGGTGATGCCTATGTCCATAGATCAAGGTCGGTATAGATTTGGTTAACATATAAAACAGTAAAAATAGATATAGATAAAAACTCAGGTTAGCTAGATTAAATGCGAGACATTTAGAGATTTATTAAGTGTATAAACACTCTTTATAAATAGGTAAAACACTAGATACCTACAATAAACTGCATTTTCTTCAAATATGTATAAAGCAATGCAACTTTATGGGTGACGCAGACGAGACACTCGAAGATACACACACTAGTACATCACTAACAAACTTGAGAGTGACTGAGTACATCACAACGTTCAATTCAAGTAGGCATGTCGGTTTATGTCGAAACAAGTTTCCAATAAAAAGTGTGTGAAATGGGCAAAAAGCGTTGGTTTCTTCAAAACAATAATGTGCGAGTTAAGGATTAGCTACTTCGATCAATTATATACTGATCGAGGATTAGCTAATATCCATTTATTTACAGACGATACAAAAAACTTTTCCGGGTGCAAAGGCCACAGCTTTCGGCAAAAGTAGCGAAAATGTAGCGAAGTAACATAGCACAACAGATTGAAAAATTTTTGGTGCGAAGGGGGGTAGCCCTCCCCGTGCATCAACGTCCTTCGGTCAGTTACTGTTGCTCTGCCAGATTTCCTCCTCTCGGAGATTTACTCGGCCCCGTTTCACGCCTGGGCCAGTAGACTTCTGCTAGTACCTCGGCCTGGAGAGGCCAAGGCGGGTCAGCTACCAGCAGTGTGGCTGCGCCCCAAGACACCATACGGTACCTCTTATGGGCTTCAGCGCTAAGGCCCTAAGAGGACGTCGCAAGAGGGCCTTATTAGGAGCGCTAACGGCATCCGCCCATTTCGGGACACCACATAGCGCCATGGACGCAGAATACCGCTATAGACGCAGCGGTAGGACGACCCTGGACCTTCAGTGTATGGCCGCGGCTTCCCTGTGGCCCCTGGCAGCCAAAAGGTGCCGACCCATGGATTACACAAAGAATTATCCTGTGTGGAAATTGAACCAACAACATTCGACACGTGAGGCCGGTATGTAAACCACTCTGTACTGTCCTATTGCGTAATTTTGGGTCGTCGAATTTTGAGAAGCCACCTTATGAAAATATAAATATTTTTTTAAATAAATGAATGTGTTCAGTTAACTGTATATCTAGGCAAACAACTGTCGGATAAACTGAAGAGTACAATATTCATGTCAATAATCCATGAAGTAGAGATACAAGGAGTCCGAACGGTATTCATGTACACAATAATAAACCCAGATCTTAGTTCTCTTTTCTGCCATTGGCTGCGCTAGAATTTAGGACGTACCGATGCTATTATTATTTATTACACGTAAACGCGTTGGCTCGCGAATGTTGAATTTAATTAATTTAAGTATAAAATATTAATGTATTTATTTAAAATTAGTTGTAATAAAAAGAAATGGAAAAAGAAAACTTCCCGCGTAAGGATTTAAACGAGTACTTCTTGAAAAGTGGCGCACTCTACCGGCAAAAGTTCTGTCCCCCTAAATTGAGACCATTCGTTCAACATTAAGTTCGTACTCCTTGTATATATACTTCGTGGTAAAATCTATTTCTAGTGGGCGTCTAATCGAGGCGCCGACTTCAAGGTAACTATAATTTTATAAATAAATCTTTATTAAATAATAATTTTTACCATTATTTCTACGCGCCTATCCCTTCTGTCTGGCGGACCACTGGAACTGTGTGACATTACTTTAGTGGTCTGCCGGCGGTTTACCCTTTCGGGTACCCTCTATTGAGCGACGCATCCGCACATCGGAGCGTCGCACCTTCGCGGGAGGCCTTGCAGGTGGTAAACGTTCCCCGGTCCATCCACTCACCGCCTCAGCTAGGGCGAGCAAAATAGATACCTAACAATAAATTATGTGGATGATACGTTAAAATTTATTTAGCAATAATTGGGCTTACACTATGAGTAAATAAGTAGAAAATACCGCCACGAGAGAAGGTAAATTGGAATGAAAGCTTATGCCAACCCATGCATGTTGGCTTCTTGTTTCGTTTCACGGGCTGGGGGCGAGAAAATCTCTAAGAGGAGTCTGGGTAGATAAAGAAAGATTCTGAAAGTTGGCATTACGCTCACCTCCACCGCCTTCATGACGAGAGGGTGTGGCCAGTAGACCATCCAGCGTGGAAGGGGTCCGTTAAGGTTTTATTGAGTATTCCGGGTGCAACTATGATCTGAGCACCTGACGAGTCCTACATACCCTCCAGTTTCTCACCAGGGGAATGCGTAAATGCATTTCCACAGCAATAAATGTTTCGTTTTACACCCTACTGACCAGATGGTGATAACAGATTTCCTCCGATTATGAAGGAGGCTCTTTCTTAATACTAGGATGTGTATGGGCTGTCAGTACCAATAAGCGTTTCTTCTTTACAGCTTATTATACTCCCTACTGTTTTGAACAAGCCTCTTCCAGAATACGAGGGAAATTGGCATAATATGGCTATATTGTTATGTTTGGCCAAGACGGGTTAGTATAGTGGTTTATTTCGAATTTTCTTTGTCACTGTGATATTACTTAATTTTCCTTGCTTAGGCTCTAACTCAGAAAACAACAAATCATTCCGATGTGATATAAATTTTCCACGTTGTAAGGACGCTTGCTTTTATCCTTGACATCAGTGAACCATCAATCCACCCATAAGGTCCAACAAGTAAAACAATTCCTTGATGTTATTATTTAGTTAAATTCTTGTAAGTTCATCTACTAGATCAGGGGTCTCCAAACTTTGAAGTCTTAGGGCCATAATGATTCTGTCAGTACTTAATGATTTTGTCAGTACTTGGAACACAAGGGCCAAAACACATTTACATAAATCTCATTAGTGTTTTTTTGTTTTACTGTGATTAGTGGGATTTATTTCAATTATTTGTTATTAATATGCTAAGCTTAGATATTAAGTTAAGTTTTCTGTGTCATCATTTCTGTCGTTAAGTTTTACCTTGCAAGTAAATACCGAGTAATTATCATTCTGTGTTTTCTTCTTCAACTTATCACAGCAATAGTAACAATAATAAGACATTGGCTGTCGCGGTCCAGATTGATTGCACTATTCTTAAGCTATCGCGTGCCGTATTGATGGCACTGGCAGGCCGGATTTGGCCCGCGGGCCGTAGTTTGGAGGCCCATGCACTAGATGATCTGATGACCTGAAAAAGCTGGTCGATGGAAAATAGACTGAATGCGGTACGCGGAGAATCAGATGTTGTGGGGTAAACTGCGAGAGGCCTACGTGCAGCATTGTTTTATTTTATCTCTCACGAAGCAAAACGCACGATCCAATGTGATTGGTACTTGATATTCTGTAAAATAGGAAAAGTGAAAGGGGTCTTCCTAGCATTTATGCGATCACAATATTCGCAACGCCTGTCACCCCTTGGTAGGAAAAAAAGAAATTCTAAGCAAATGGTCAAGCCACACTAACGGGCAACGTCAATGCCCATCATCGCGATAATTATTGCGTTAACGCGATAAATTGGGTACTTGAACGTTCAACGTTTTTGTACGCCACTGGAGTTATCACCATAAGGTCAAGGGGCAATGTAAATGCCTTGTCGAATTCTCGCGGTGGCTACACCTACGTTAAATGTCCATCATCGTGCTAACTAACGGCGTTTCCCGATAGTTTGGCCCAAGCATTATGAATTATCTAGAGCGATTGCACATATTACGATTACTATATATACTCGATATTATATATATCTATAGGTACTCGATATTACTTAGGAGTCTGGTTAGAAAAAACTGTTCTTGGGCGGTTTTACGTGAACTATCCATAAAACCACAATCTGCCACCAATAACATGCGTAGTATCTCTCCTTAATCTGTGCCACAACTCCCACATGGTTTTAACCACTCGCAGGAAGAATTATTAGTGACTGCTTGTATTATCTTCTACTATTACTATTCATTCAAAATGTTCGGCTCGCCGGTCGATCGCCCCCGACGAGACATGAGTAAAACCGGCGGTCTTAAAATCGCGGGTATGCGTCGATTACTATTCACCCGTGTTATTTACAGGAGTTAATAGTTCACGCGCCAAATAATTTATTTTACTTGGCAAGTAACTAAGCACATAAAAAGTAGTTATAACAACTACTAAGTTCATGTTTCTCAGCCCTGCTCTATAGCAAATTTTACCAATGCAGTAGGTAGCAGTAATAAAAAAAAAATATTAAAATAAATCCTTATACAATATGCTTATAATACTATAATTCAGATTAAAATTAAATGGTTAAAATTAATAAAGCCATAGTCTGTTACATAATCAAGCAATTATAATTATGCACTTAGATCATTCTTATGAGCTCTTTTATAGATTACCAAAACACTATACTTAGCTAAGTAGTTTAAATTTTGGTGAGTGAGTGAATATTTGAACCTTTAAGGATCATTTTAAGGTATTAATTTCATTTCAACTAACAAAACAAACTGTGTTATGAATACATCTTTTTACATAACATTGAACATAAATCAGGCTGAATGCCAAATTTTTATTGTAAGTATTTATATTTATTCCTGGCTAACTTCCATTGCTTATATCATCAATTCTTTACAATCCTCAATAACCAGAATCCTTTGAATTTTTCTTATACTTTTGGTATAATTATAAATTATTAGATAAGTGCTCTCAAAAATATGTGTCCTGAAAAGTACTTGGCACTAGAGATATTACTTTAAGCCTGGATGTTCTAATAAGATGTCAGTTTGGTCATGTAGTTTCCTGATGGAATTTTTAATATGTAAGACAGGTAAATGGTCTGGATGTCAATGGACTCCACACAATGGTGAACCTATGATATGTTAAGTGTAAACTTTACATATATAGTGTTAAATGGGGCTTCTCAATTCTATGTTGTCACCATGGTTACTGTTATTAACCATTAGACTGATCATCTCCCCTCTCGAAATGTGCCAGAGCTATTATTGTTATTCTGACTTTTAAGGGGCTACAGTGTGAAGGCTTACTTTTATATTTATAAAATTATATATGTGTAAGTATGAAGAAGTATAAATATAAAGAAAAAGGAAAGTATTTTGCTTGTTGTGTGTTACAAAGTAATAATTCTTGATTCCTTTTGTTCTTGATTTTTTTGTTAATGGTGAAACCACTGGTACAATGTGACATTACTTAAGTGGTGTTACAATCTACCTAAAATCTTAACTATGAAGCTATAACCAGTGGAGTACAATAAATGGATAAATAAAATGTTATGGAAACATATTATATATTTTTTATAGTTATGGAAACATATTATATGTATTAATTTCTGAAACAAATGATATCTTTGTTGTCCAAAAGGACTCTAAATTATTAGCACATACAACAGAGCAATATATTTTCTTTAAATTAATAAGCTTTCATAATAAACTTATCTTATAATATAAAGCTTAGATAATTTTTATATTCATAGAATCACATCAGTTTCCCAAAAGGAGTAGGCAGAGACAAGAAATTGCTGTTGGTTGTAAAATGGCATTCCGTTAGCCACTTTTACCCCCATGTGAACTAAACGTGGCTTTTGAATGATAGATTATAAAAACCTCCATTGATTAAAATATATAATAGGTACCCAATATATATTTAAATTCCTGATTAATTTTGTGTATTTACACAAGAGCTCCTACACACACTTCACCCTATGTTAATTTGTTCAACACAATTATTGAGCAAAAGTATTGCCTTTTAAAGGGTTGTTACTGTTAGGTTGTGTTAGCTACTGAGAATTCCCTATTTTAATTCCAACAAAAAAGTCTTCAAGTTCTCAAAGTCCAATAAGAATCATATAAGTAATAAATATTACTCTAAGAATATGTGTGTGGAAGCATCTGATTTTCTCTTTTTGGCAGAACTTAAAAAGTTGAAAACTAAAGCTGGTGAAAACTCAAAGCACCTGGGAAGCTAAACAATTGGATTTGAATAATAAGAAGTAATTATAAACTGTGGCAATGCTTAGGTAAATCTGAAAATCTAGGTCTAGATACGATAATATTCGGAACTGATAGCTATATAGGTATGTACTTACCTATCATAAAATGTAAGTTTATGTGTAGCAGATATCCTTTACTGTTGCATTATGTAAGTAGAAATGATTCCTGGTTTTTTTTAAACACAGTGCTGGCAATAAACTTTCTAAATCAAACTTATCATTCGCGTTTACAGAACAGGTTTTCACACTGATAACATTTTATCATTGCTTCTTTTAGATCAGATTCTATTCGTCCACCGGCTGTAGGAAATCACATAGAGACGTAATCTCGGGGTTTTATTTTTTTAATTTTAAATGAAAACTAAATATTGTTTCGACCTATTAACCACACTTTTATTTTCAGTCTTCTTTAGCAGAGCGACTCGAGCGAGCAAGTTTAATTCTGAATTTCGGACTAAAAAGATTCAGTTCAATCAGAACAGAACTTCAGACACAGCTGGACACAGCCAACACAATGAGCATGAGGTAGGAATTAGAAGGAGAAGAAATAACTACAAATCTACCGTATCATTTCTAAGTTTGAACTGAAAATGGCGGACATTGCTAGGAAAGCGCGTAAAAAATTACGATATCGGTACTTCAGTCCTTCAAGCGATCAATAAATATTTAGGTGCACAAAGGTTTTTTTTAATTGCGTAAATCTTTATCTACCTACCTGTATAATTATATATACTACGTGAATCATAAACGTTTGTAAATTTTTCAATGCTAGGTTATGTGAGCCATATGCAATAGTATTGTGACTATTAAATTTTAATAAGTCAATAAAAAAAATAAAAAAAACCCTACAAAATAAAATTTTATTTTTCAATTTCTTTTCTTAGACAACCCTAACTTTTGAAGAGACCGCCATTTTTGGGCGCCTAACCTACCTATGGACGTAAGGCCTACCATAAACATAAACAAAGCGTAGGTACATAGTATACCATCCTTCTTATTTGTATCCTGCGCAGCTTGACACTTCAGAAATTTCACAAATTAAATACACGTGTTGGTTTTGTTTTAGCTAATTAGTAAGTTGTTAGGTACTTAAGTATGTAATTATTTGATCACTAGTACTTTCAAAGCAGCACAGGTACATCACAATATAATACAGGATACAGATAGAAGTAGGTAGGTAGGTTTTGCAACCATACCACTAAAGGAAGGGTTCAATGTGCCATCCTTCCCTTTCAATACATAATTCGGCTCGGCGAGCTACGGACCACGTCGCATTCCGGAGCATTTGTGAGGAGACCATACTAAAAGCAGAAATAATTTTGTCACGCATTTCTTGAACAGTTTCACATTTGACACTGTGCCGCCGCGGCCTATCCACATCGTAAATCGGCGATCCAGGTATTCTTGGACACCATGGGCGTAATGCGCCGGCGCGCCGTCCTGTTGCACCATCATGTCCCGGTACAAACTTACTTGCAATTTTTCCAATGGAAACAGGAGTATGAGGGAAGCCTCCTATTCCGGTACCAACGGTGGTACAATTCGCGAGCGGCAAGCAGATTGTTATTCCTCACCGCACTGACACACAATATCATGCTGTAACATTCATTGTTTCCATAATCTGCTATAATTATCACACGAAGTCACTGCAATCCAAAATAGTCCAACGTGATCAACTAACAAGTACGACAGCAGGAAGACTACTAAATTTATTTTGGTAAAGTAGGTAAATATCTTTTGAAATTGCGACATAATTAAGGTGTATGCACACTAGACTGAACCACACAAGAGCGAATAATACGGAAAGCACGTGGCTTGTTTATGTAAGTATTTCACATACAATTACAATAACACTTCTCACTTTCACTTTGTGTTTAATGTATAGTGCCTAAGCATGTCAAATGCTAAAAATATATATAAAAATATCTAAATATTTAAAGGGTTTGCGTCATTATTAGGTAAAATCTTAATTGTAAAATTAAGTTTACCTGGTCGGTATAATGTATGAAAATACTCCCGACAGATGGCGCAGGCGTCACCCAAAGACGTTAACTATGATGTGTTATCGAAATTAGCAGTCAGGAGCAATTGTCAGGATGGCTGAATTGGTAAAGCATCTGGACGGTATCCAGAAGATGCAAGTTCAAATCCTGCTCCTGACTGTTATTTTCGATTTCACATTTTTCACTTTGTGTTTAATGTATAGTGCCTAAGCATGTCAAATGCTAAAAATATATATAAAAATATCTAAATATTTAAAGGGTTTGCGTCATTATTAGGTAAAATCTTAATTGTAAAATTAAGTTTACCTGGTCGGTATAATGTATGAAAATACTCCCGACAGATGGCGCAGGCGTCACCCAAAGACGTTAAGTATGATGTGTTATCGAAATTAGCAGTCAGGAGCAATTGTCAGGATGGCTGGATTGGTAAAGCATCTGGACGGTATCCAGAAGATGCAGGTTCAAATCCTGCTCCTGACTGTTATTTTCGATTTCACATTTTTCACTTTGTGTTTAATGTATAGTGCCTAAGCATGTCAAATGCTAAAAATATATATAAAAATATCTAAATAATAACACTTCTCGTTATTGAGTAACAGTATGACAAATAAACAAAATAAGGAACTACATAACATAACATAGTTTCACGCCTGTATTCCTGAAGGGATAGGCAGAGGTGTATTTTTTGCCACCCACGGTTCGCCAACTATGTTTACGTCCCACTTAATAGGGGGCCAGCCTATTGCCGTCTGCCGGGAACATTTCCAAAAAACCCAATAACTATTTTTGCCCGGTCTGAGAATCGAACCTGAGACCTCGTGATCAGCAGTCGCATACGCTAGCCAATACGCCACGGAGGCAATAGTAACTAATAATTGTAGGTAAATAAGATTCGAAAGTACAATAACCCTCCTTTTTGCTTCGCGTAGTCCGGTAAAAATAAAGCTGCATAGTGACCTATAGTAGTAGCTATTACTGACACGAGGACGGTCAAAGATATCCATTTCTGACTAAATTTATCCGTGAAGAACAGTAACTTAATAGGAGCCTATTAGAATTATCTTCATTGGGTAATTAGGTACTTTACGAAAGTAAATACAATTTTAGAATGATTTTCAATGTAGCTGACATTCAATTCAATTCAAGAAAATTTCAAATAATCCTACATTAGAGTACTTATCAAAAATGTGAACTGAATTCATTTCCAGAATAACAAAGAGATGTTGGATTAAAAATGGTGCAGTGTACATTATGCTTTAGGTGTCGGCATCCTTTATGCAATGGTTTAGGTAAAGCGCGGTTTTATTCAATAGAAATCGGTGTCACTGTCAGCTTTTAATAAAGATGCTCGATTAGTCAATTAGGCCGATAGGCGTGTCAAAATAGTATCCAATCACGCAACTAATAAATGTTGGATTCTAAAGAGTATTAGGCAGACAGGCCGATCTTTTTAACCTAAATGCATAACATAACATAGTTTCATGCCTGTATCCCCGAAGGGTTAGGCAGAGGTGTATTTCTTTTCACCTACGGTTGGCCAACTATGTTTAAGTTCCACGTAATAGGAGGCGAGCCTATTGCCGTTTACCGGGCACATTTCTAAACTCCGGGTAGTTACTGAGAAACTTCTTACGAAAATCCCTAATAACACTTTTTGCCTAGCCCAGGATCAACCCCGAGACCTCGTGATCAGCAGTCGCATACACTAGCCTATACGCCATGGAGGCAATATAAACTAACCTTAATAATTGTAGTACATAAGGTTCGAAAGTAAATACAAATAAAAAAAGTAAAAATAAGTAAATAAAAAAATTAAGTAAATACACATTTGGAATAATTTTCAATGTGAGCTAAAGAAAATGCACATATTTTGATCTATATTTTAGCACTTGACGTGCTCAGGTACTCTTAAAGTACAAATTATAATTTGTGAATAAGGAAAAAGAGTATTTTAGTACGAGCGGCAAACGAACCTGCGTCCCTTCCTTTCCGGGGAAGTGCTCTAATCCATTGAGCTATCGTACCATTTCTAGAAATACCGAATTTCCTCATCACATTTGTCTTAACGACCTGAAATTTTATATCGCATGACATTGACAAATTATGACAATATTATGATAATTTTATTTTATAATTAATATTTTTTTTCTCTTTCAGGTAATTTTACTTAATAATAAAGATTGACTTTAACTAATAAGTTAAGTTGAAAGTATAATGTAGGGGGGCCAACTAAAAATCTGTGTTTTGCAATTAGCACAACGAAAACTGAGCTGGCTACCTTTGTTACACTATTGATATTTTATATTAAAATTGTTCGTTTTTTTTTTGTTCTCTCTAATCTTGTGTAACAAAAGTAAATGCTTTGAATGCTAATAATAATACAATTCAAATGATTAATTCATTCGATATATTAATAAAAATGAATATTTAATACTATACTGCTAAGCCACTGCTCAGCACTTCATTCAAAGGACAGAAAATTAATAAATGGATGGCTTCTTCCCCCTATAGGAAAATCTGTGACGAATAAAATCACAAATATTATTAGTGGTGGATGCTAGGTTCTAAGAGCACAAAAATATCTTTTATTTTAAAAATAAAGGATATTTAACATATCAATATTTTTTAAAACATCAATACGAGATATATTGATAGTTTTTGGTTCTTCCTGCATCCCTAATTGACAGCCGACGTCATACAACAGATAAAGGCTGTGCTCCGATATATACTACGAGCACTGTGATATCGCGTGATCAACAGCGTCCAGAAATATAACAACTTGCACTATGGAAAATTATTATTATTATTTAATATTTTAAATCCAATATACCGAAAATGTAAATAAATTAAAATAATATTGCAGTGTAAAACCAATACTTTGTATGAAATGAAAGTAATGACAGATCAGTAAACTGGACTGCATTCCGTTATAAACAGTACTGGTTACTGTTTAGCTAACTTACAGTTAACCTTACAGTGCTTGTAGTGTATATCGGAACACACCCAAAGACGCTCTAACGCTGTGTAAAGCCATACCGCATGTAAGATGGCGGACGACAGCTGAAGTATGTCACTTTTACTAGGTATATGAAGATTATGGCGCCTCCTTCTGTTTCCAGCTAAGTGATCAGATATCAGTGTTGGCAGCGCCGGAGCGCGCGGAGACCTACCTATAAACCTATCAATAATCTAAGGGTATGGAGTAGGTTATTTATCTAAGGTGGCTTACGTTTATCGATAGCTCCATCGTGGAGCTTAGATAAATAAGCTATGAAGGGTAGAAGTAAGGAGGACTAGCTCAGTGTATTGAAAAGTGTCCGCTGAAAGGGAGCCAATTAAGGTGGCACCACAGTAAGCAAGTGGAAAGATTTAAAAAACAGCGCTGTAAACTATTAGAGTGGGATACTAAATTAAGAAGGAAAGAAATACTTCCGCTTTGTTGCCGCGCATTTTATATTTACTAAATTACATTTGACTACGTAAATAGTGGAGATTTTAAATACTGCATATGCAGTATTAAGTGGAAAGATTTTAAAAACAGCGCCGTAATAACTTGCTGTTTATAGGTGGACACTTTTTCAACTTTTCCCCTATACAAGACGGTCCTCCTTACTTCTACCCTCCATATATATAGGCCCATGAGTCCCATGACGTTTGTTTTCTTAAAACGCCTATAATAGCCTGTTCTCTATTATACTATCTCCACCGTAGATGAAGGATATTATAGACAAGCTATCAACGTATGCAGTGTCGAGATAGCAATAGATAACCGGAATAATTTTAAAAGGTAACTATGATTATAACTTTGTTGACTAAAAATTTACTACCTGTTTTAGCCGGATAAAAGAATGACAGGACAAAAGAAATTGTAGTTATGCTTATATTTTGCTTAAAATGTATTAGAACATGTAATATTAGCGTATATAACGTGATTAATAAAGGTTTTTATTTTGCGTCAATACAAAAACAAGCTTACGTACTGATGATGGGGACGGTTGGCCACCTTGTTATTTGGACCCAGTTCATTGGGTCCAAATACAACTAACGCATACGCGAAAAGGATAAATATATTTATACCTGTGTCTCTCTCACTCTTGGTAAAACCTAGTATGTGCACCCTTTTCTTCATCCTTAATGTCAAAATAGTAGCGAGTCTATATTATTCTTCGTCTAAGATTTCCACTAAGTATTTCCATTTCTTTATTTTCTCGATGACAGCTCGATGATGAAACATGAACGAGCGTCTTTTTTACATTATGTATGCATTATTTTATAAAAATATGACGCTTACGCACGTACAATGTTATACCAGAGTCGGAGAAACTGATAGCGATGGAGCTATCGATAAACGTAACACGATATTTTTTTACAAAATGTAAAAAACTAAACTACTGCCGGATACTGTTGTACAAATTTATTAACATATATTATAATATTTCATTACAAGATGTTACACGTATTCATTCTTGATTGATAATGACAACTTCTTTAAAATTTTTGAAGCTGTTGTAAAATAAGTAGGTATAGGTAGGTACTCGACAATGAAACGAAATAATTATAAGGACAGGTAGTCTTTATTTAGTTATTTTAATCAAAATCTGATGAATCGTCACCGTCACTCGATGAGCTCTCCCCAACATTTATTATAAGTTCCTGTACTTCTGTATTATCGAATGCCACATGAATTTTCCAATCCAATGCTATAATGTTTTGGGTTCTTCTCACAATTTTTTCCAGTTTTTACCAACCAGTCAATTATCTCTTGTTTTTTATAGGCCTGCGTCGGTATTTTATCAATTTATCTGGAGTGATATGTAGCGTTGTTTATAATAATTATGGACGGTTCTTCCAGAGATTGCACCATTTCTTTAAACCATCCTTCATAAATCTCCGCGTTCATTTCTTCGTGGTAGTCCACTGTTTTCTTGGATTTAAAGGCCAGTAAAGCATCTGACACGAATCCTTTCATAGATCCTGCATGGCATATGATAAAGCGTTCACCTTTTCCCATTGGCACTGAACTAGTGGAAGCAGCGGTGTCGTCAGTCCAGTTCTTAGATACTGTGTGGTTTGCATTTAGCCAAGTCAACGTATGAATAATGTGAAAAAACTCAGCGAACAGAAATGTAGTGACTAGCACGACCGTCTTGTTGCAAGTGACAGATTAAAACAAACACAAAATGGCGGTGGGCTGTTGAGTGTTCCCACCTTGAAAAAATATATTTGAATGTTTTTTTTTATATTTGTCTTTGTTCAAAATATAATAAATATATGCGATCGATATCATTACTTATTTGATCACAACACATCAAATTAGAACTGTTATCGAGAAAATAAAGAAATTGAAATAGTATAATTAGCTAAGCAACGCATGGTAAAATGGTAATAAATCATCGAGCTCTATTAAGGGGGAGAGGAAATGACTACAAATTTACCGAGCCAATTCTTTGAAATCCTAAAATGGTGGAATTTCCGCTAAGGAAGCGCGTAAAAAAATATCGATATCGATACTTCAGTCCTTTAAGCGATCTATAAATTTTTGGGTGGACAAAGGTTTTTTTAATTGCGAAAATTTTTAAGTACCTGTGCCTATAATTATATCTATGTGTGTCAAATTGCAACCCAATCCATTCAGTCATATGAGCTAGGGGTTGATAGATCAATCAGACATGCCTTCTTTTAAAACAAACAGAAAATATTAAGGGCATAACACTCTATTGAATAGATATGGGTTGTAAAAAGCATAAAAGAAATAAATAATAATTTAATCCTGGGTTCATTCTAAGTCTAAACATACCTATATAAGTTTGTGATGTGATGATATCAGGATAAAAAGATTTGAAAGTGAGGTATTACGATAACTAAAAACAAGTACTTAAATAATAATATTTTATTCCATCCATCAGTCATTCGACGTCTACTGCTGTATATAATAGGTCTCCCTAAGAGAACGCCACAATAAGCGGTCCTTTTTTTTGTTAACACTGTCCAAAACACAAGTTTAGGCACATCACTGGCGTACCAACAGGATCCAGTGGGAGTATCGAGCTTGATGTCATACAGGCTTGATAGTCATATAGTACCATGATAGCCCTAGATGATATTCATGATCTGGTAATGGAGCCACAATCCCATCAACTTTGGAATCGTTTGATTCGTTTTGATAAGTATTTCGGTCCTAGATGATGTCTAGGGCCTGATGATGATGATTTATGTCCATTTCCGTTATTGTACACATGCCATAATTATACAAGCACGCATTAAAAAAGTTATAATCATTTTATTTCTACTCACAATTTTATTTTTAAAGTAAATACTTTGAATGCTAATAATAATACAATGCAAATGATTAATCAATTCGATATTATTAAAAAATATTTTATTTAATGGTATGCTGCTAAGCCAATGTTCACCACTTCATTCCGAGCCCACACAATTAATAAATGGACGGCTTTTTCCCACTATATGAAAATTTGTGACGAATAAAAATCACAAATTATTAGTGGTGGATGCTAGGTTGGAACCTAAATAGCGCAAATTAAATATTTTTAAAATAAAGGATATTTAATATATCAATATTTTTTAAAACATCGATATATCGATAGTTGTTGGTTCTTCCTGCATCCCTAATTGACAGCAGACATACAACAGATAAAGGCTTTGTTCCGATATACACTGCGAGCACTGTGATATCACATGATCAACAGCTTCCATAAATATAACAATTTGCACTATGGAATATTATTATTATTATTGAATATTGTAAATCAAAGATACCCAAACATGGCAAATGTAAAGAAAATGTGTTTATTGCAGTGAAAAACCAATACTTTGTATGAAATTAAAGTAATGACAGATCAGTATGCTGGACTGCATTCCGGTATAAACAGTAACCAGTATAGCTAACTATAAAGGAACGACTTCACAGTATACTAAATTGACATCACACCTTACAGTGCTCGCAGTGTATATCGGAACACACCCAAATTACGCTGTCATCGTAACTATTAAGATGGCGGACGACAGCCGAAGTAAGTCACTTTTACCATAGATTTAAGGTATACTCCATCCTAAATCTATGACTTTTACTAGGTATATGAAGATTAGGGCGCCTCCTCCTTATTAGAGCTCAATGTAATAAATGCATCATAGGCTTGTGCTTAGATAAATAACCTATTATCTAAAGGCTCGTGAGATGAACATTTGACGGGCTCTCAGACTAAATCATGGAAGTAACATGCATATAACGATAGGTCCATGGACTAAATACATATAGACGGAGCGACAACAGCCTGTAAATTAGAGATATAAAAAAACCAATCGACGTATTTTAAATAGCACTTTCTAAAATTATTTATTATTTAACCCGTCGTCCCAGGTGGTCCAGGAGTGGGAGTCAATCAATTCAGTTCTGTGATACAAGATGAACCTTTTTTTTTTTTGTTAAAGCGGGGAATAATGTTCCTAACCGCACACCCCGTCGTTCGGGGCAACGAACAGGGTAGTGTGGGGCCTGCACCCACTAAAGAAACCCGCCGTGTGCCGTCTCTCCGCCTTTATTGGCAGGCCACTGGAACTGTGTTACATTCCTTCGGTGGTGACACAAGTTGAACCTAACCTATTTTATTTGTTAGATATCTGCCTTAATAGGTACTTCGGCAATTGACTGATTACGTTTTAAACATAGCACCACGCCTGTATTCCCCGAAGAGGTAGGCAGAGGTGTATTACACACCCACGATTCGCCAGCTATGTTTCAGTCCCACGTAATAGGGGGCGAGCATATTGACGTCTACGGGCACATTTTTTTACTGATTACGTTTTATTTGTTTATTGCAATAACTATTGCATTTTATGAAATTCTAATGATAGTGCAGTTAGTTTAGAGTAGGGTGCAGCTTTTTCACCGTGGAAAAAGTACGAAATTTGCGAAGTATTGTGATATCGACGGTGAACATGTAGTATCTATATTTATTCTCATGCGTTTTAATCGAATAACATTCGATTAAAACGCATGAGAATAAATAAGGAAATGATTTATTGTGAAACTTCTACTGGCCATGTTAGACCTTACATTCCATTAGAATTTAGAAAAACTATATTTGATACTTTACATGGGTTATCTCATCCCGGAACTCGAGCTTCTCGAACGTTACTATGTAAGAAAGTTTTTTGGCCAGGAATGAACGGGGATATAGGGAAATGGGTAAAGACATGTATTAAATGCCAAAAGTGTAAGATAGGACGTCACACGGTGTCTAAGCTTAGCCATTTTGAGGTAGGCGACCGTTTTAAGCATTTACATGTCGATATTGTGAGACCTTTGCCGGTGACAGAACAGGGCTTTCGTTATTGCGTAACTATGATAGATCGGCGTACGCGATGGCTAAATTTTTTTCCCTTTAAGGATACAACGGCAGAGACGGTGGCAAGGGCAGTTTACGAGGGATGGATTTCAAGGATGGGAGTGCCTTTGAAAATTACGACAGACCAAGGGCGGCAATTCGAAAGTGATCTATTCAGAGACCTTATGAGGTTATTAGGTATTGACAAATCACGCACCACCCCATACCACCCGCAGGCAAATGGTAAAATTGAGAGATGGCATAGGTCATTAAAAGCCGCACTTACATGTAGGTTAAGAAATAATGTAGATTGATTCACGGAATTGCCCACAGTAATGTTAGGATTGAGGGCTGCGTGTCAAGCGGATAGCGATTTTATAAACGCCGCGGAATTTACGGTGGGGGGTATTGTTTGAGGTTACCTGGTGAGTTTTGCAGCGAGAATAGCACTACAATAGATAATCCACAAGCGTACATACTTAGGCTTAAGGATACGTTACATAGAATTAGACCTAAAAGTAGGGACGCCAGTCGTAGTAATAATAATATGTTTGTACATGCTGATTTAAATTCCTGTTCACATGTGTTCCTGAGAATAGACGCTGTGAGAAAACCCTTGACGCTGCCATATAGTGGTCCTTACAAAGTTGTACAAAGAGACAAAAAGATGTTCACCATTTTGGTAAATGGTAAGGAGTGTAAGGTCTCTATCGACAGGGTTAAGCCAGCATACATTCTGGAGGATTGCAACAGCGCGTGTAATAGCGATTTGAATCAGCATAAAAATGTTAATGTAAACACGCCCTTAATAAAAAAAACGCAATGTGGCAGAATTGTTAAAAGGCCCGTCAGGTTTATTGATTTGCAATAAGTTAATAAGTAGGTAAATGCAAAGTTAGCAAATAATATTATTGTGTATAAATTGTGTTAGTAGTAATAAGGTCATGGCATTTTATTGTTTTTTGGTTTAGTTATATTTTGCGATGGTTAATGATAGTAACAATTTTTTTTTTTTTAGAAGATACATTCATCCCGTATGTGGGGTTTCTGCGAATTGCATATTGAAATGTCGCAATCACATATGTATATAAGCAGGCTAGTATGTAAGGAGGTCAGTCGGACAGAACGCAATGTAGTTAATATACGAATATAACCAGTGCTCACCGACGTTTCATTATCATCCCCACGAGAAGCATCCACACTATCATTAGTATCGATATTATAGATATTATTGGACTATCGATAGTTGTTTATTTATCAATAGTATTGTTAACCAATAAGGCCCTATTAGTAAGTGAGAATTTCACAGTAAAATTAATTATTAAGCAATACATAGAACTTCGTTGGAACCTAGGACTCCTGAAAATGCAGAAGCTGAGATTACGGCAAAGAAATCAAAAGTTAATAAACTGCTATCTTTTCTTGATTTGCATTCCACTACTACTAGTTGTAATGCTACGTCGAATGCGATTGTAGATATCAGACAGTATGTAGAAAACCCCATAACACCTCGTACACAATGTCCTATCAAGTTTTGGTCATACAGCCAAAGCAACTTAAAAAATATTGCGTTAACATATATGTGTATTCCTGGTACGTCTGTGCCCTCAGAGATAATTTTTTCAAAGGCGAGTCAAATTGTGTGTGACCGACGCAGTCGTTTAGGTGAAAAGCACGTTAACGAACTGCTGTATGAACAGCAGTTTATTTTGTTTTATGAAAAACAAAATAAAAAGATTTTAGATATTTGATTAAGCATTTATTTCGAAATAACATATTTGCTTCAGATTTTTTTTAACCCAGTAATGAGTCACGATTCTCTCTCTAAAAAAATTAAAATCGTTACTTTTCATCATAATTATTTCAAATAAAGGTTACTACTTAATAAATTTATATTTTTTTTCTTTTCTTATTATAGAGAGCAATTACATTCAATCAATTTTATTATTTCAAACATCATAACGCCTTAAACACAAAGTGAAAAATGTGAAATCGAAAATAACAGTCACGAGCAGGATTCGAACCTGCATCTCCTGGATACCGTCCAGATGCTTTGCCAATTCAGCCATCGTGACCCTTGCTCCTGACTGCTAATTTCGATAACACATTCATACTTAACGTCTTTGGGTGACGCCTGCACCATCTGTCAGAAGTATTTTCATACATTATACCGACCAGGTAAACTGAATTTTACAATTAAGATTTCACCTAATAATGACGCAAACCCTATAAATATTTAGATATTTTTATATATATTTTAAGCAGAAGATGCAGGTTCGAATCCTGCTCGTGACTGTTATTTTCGATTTCACATTTTTCACTTTGTGTTTAATGTATGTTGTTAAGCATGTCAAATGCTTAAAATATATATAAAATATCTAAATATCATAACGCCTTTTTAATATTGGTACAAGTTTTAGTTCTTGCGCAATGTACGCGCCAAAGGATTTGTTTGCAGCTTCCAATTTTTCTGATTCGTCAGTGAGATTAACTGTCATTGGTATCATGTTACTAGAGACATAAACCCGCATTGACGATGTCAAATGATATTCCTCCCAATCTTGAGAATGTTGGTCGAACACTTCAGGTGAATCTTCCAGTCCTAGTTTGTAAAAATAGTTTAATTAGATTCTTATTGGTTAATTGTGGAACTTAGTGTTTTTACTAAAGTACTAATATTAAAAATCGGTAAATGGGATGAACGTAAAAAGCTTTATAGATTTTAGAATGTAAACGAAATACACAACGGAGGATAGTCCAGTCAAATTAGACCAAAAAATAAGAGTAAAGCTACATAAATTCCCACCAAGCTGAAAATCAGTAAGATTGTTTAAAATATGATTAAAAATAAAACTTTAAAGTTGCCCCCCCATCTTTTGTACGGCGCAGCACGGGTGCGCCGTACAGCACGAAGTGCGGAGTCCCTGGACGCACTGAACAGGGCTCTTCTGTGGAGGCCACAGAGAGTCGTCGCGTACAGGGTCATACGTTGATACCGCACGGTGTCGACGGAGGCGGCCTGCGCGTTGGCAGGAACCTCTCTGTGGGACTTGGATGCGGAGATGCTCGCCGAGGTGTATCGGAGGCGTCGCAAGAGAGGGAGGAGGCGGACGTTCCCCTCCCAGTGTGATGGCCAGATGGCAGGGCGACGTCCGCCGAGCTGCCATGGCCAGCTAGAGGGCGCGGCTGGAGGCATCCCGGGCCGGTCTTCGGACCGTAGGGGCGCTCCTGCCGGTGCTGGAAGAGTGGGCAGGGCGACGGCACGGAGTCCTTACCTTCCGACTGCTGCAGATGCTGTCGGAGCACGGTTGCTTTGGCAGATATGCTGCACATTGTCGCAAGGAAGGAAGCGACTCCGGGCTGTCATCATTGAGGCTGCGACGAGGACACGGCGCAGCACACGCTCTAGTCGTGCCCGAATTGGGCTGAGCAGCGCCGTGAACTCGTCGTGGCAATACGGGGGAGACCTCTCGCTGCCGAGCGTCGTCAGAGCGATGCTTAGCAGCGACAGGAATTGGGCCGCGGCCGCTGCCTTCTGCAAGGAAGTCATCTCGCGGAAGGAAGCAGCGGAGGTTGCCAGGGAGGCTGATCCTTCCGCAGACCAAACCGCCGCCAGCAACTGGTGCGGCGCAGGAGTGAATATTTGCGCCTAATGCCGCCCTAGCTGAGGCTGCGGGTGAATGGACCGGGGAACGTCCGCCACCCGCAAGGCCTCCCGCGAAGGTGGACGCTTCGTGTGTGGATGCGTCGCTCAGTTGAGGGCCCGAAAAAGCTGGCGGCGGACCACTGAAGGAATGTAATATGGTTCCGGTGGCCCGCCAAGAAAAGCGGAGAGGCGGCACACGGTGGGTTTATTTAGTGGGTGAAGACCCAACACTACCCTCTTCGATGCCCCGAAAGACGGGGTGTGCGGTTAGGTAATTTTTTTCCCGCTTAAACAAAAAAAAAAGATATTATACCTTCTATAATAAATGAAATACCGTTAGTATTTTACGCCAGTCGGTAGTGAAATTTTTTTTTTCTTCTGGGGAAACCACGTTAATAAAAACGCGCTATGTACAATACCTCATAGGTGGCATACGTGGCGTGGAAACGTGTGCATATTATGACGATTACAACTTTTTGAATCGTTATATCTCAAAAACAGTGGCTCGTAGAAAAAATGTATTGATACATTTTTTGTAGATAATTTTATCATCTACAATTTTTATCTGAAGTATTTTTATTTTGGTTATTTTTATCTGAAGTATTTTAGTTTCGGTGAAAATCCCGAAACTCATTTTTTTGATCTTTGACCTTGAATATTTTTTTTTCCATACAGGGGAAAGATGGGGAACTTTAAAATGTTATTTTTAATCATATTTTAAACAATCTTACTGATTTTCAGCTTGGTGGGAATTTAGGTAGCTTCTAATATCTAAATTGACCGGACTAGGATCCACGGGGATCGTGCATATTAATAGTATTAACTTAAACATTAGTTAAAGCAAATAAAGATTAACCTTCTTAACTGTGGCAACTCGCTTTGGTAATGGTGGGCTGTCACATTGAGTTAAGTCTTTGTCGAATTCTTCTGTTTCCGCCACTAGTATAATGTTTGCTAAAAAATTTTAAATAAATTACAATACTACCATAAAAATCATTATCAATAACACAAATAATTAAGTTTACTTACTTTTTTTATTAAACTCCATTTTTAGTAAATAACGAATGGTTCGGAGGTTACAATCATATGAAACGTAATACATTTTTGTATCTATTTACAGCCGTCACATTTTTGCCAATAATATCGAAAAATAAGCAACAATCGTTAGCGCAAAACTATTTATGGTATCGGTTATATCGATAGTAAACTCGTCTAGAACTATAATCGATAGTATCGATAGTATTGCTAGCCATCAATAGTATTAGCACATTTAATGCAATCGATTGATACGACTATAATGGCTTTGCATACTACCGTATTTCTTAATAACACAGCCAGTCGGTTATAGACAATCCTAAACCTGAAAAGTATGGAGGAAAGTTCATTGATATTTTTACTGCTCCCATTTATCGTAATAAATTAATAAATCCATCCATCCATCAGCCTTTTAAAGCCTTTTTAAGTCTGCCGGACATAGGCCTCCTCAAGAATGGGGGATATTTTTGTAATCGCCACGCTTGGTAGGCGGGTTGGCGATCGCAGTGGATGTTGTTAATACTCAAAGGAGTGCTGCTGTCCACTCCCTCGGTATTCCTTCAGTCGGCTTTTACGACTCCCATGGGTGGAGAGGGTTGGGACAATATATTACAATATACATACAATCGCAGTGCACTCACAATTTGTACTTTTCGATGCAAAGTCAAGTCGTAACTGCTTTGTTTTGCATTGAACATTAACGCGAGTTTGCCGGAGGTAGTAGTTGTGCTGGCCAGCGATCCTAGTGATGATAATACTAGATTTCATTTAAAAAAAAATATATTTCGAAAATTAAATGCTGAGTTGTGTGGTAAATAAATATGTACACCAATAATTATAATCTTATAAAAATAAAAAATAAATGTTTGCGTGACCCTAATATATATAGTTTAGAAATCAATGTAATAAATAAATTTTGAGTCCTAAAATTATACATTCGTTAAATTTTATGACTAACTGCACGTCACTATTGACAATAAAGAACAGCAATTTGCTCCTTCAAATGTAATTTAATACGAAACTTCATGAGTGGACAAACGTCAAAACGGCCATCATAGCGTGCCACGACTTTAATGAATCAAATTTACCTGTGATCAGAAAATAACGAAGTTTTTGTTACTGTTAGGCTGATGGTTCTGCCAGTGCCTTAAACAAATTAATAAATAATAATTGTCATAGTTTGTCATTAGTGTCAATAGTGAATAGTGGCTGTCACCTGTCACTAAAAATTTTGAAAAAAAAGTAGTATTGAATTGAAAAATAATTAGAATAAATTCAGTTGGAAGCCGAAAAATACGTAAATAATTCTTTGGAAGTTTACTTATTTGTAAAAACAATAAGCTATGGACACCGTGGTTAAAAGTATGCTAGACGAGGATGAAGATGATAAGGTTGATATTTATTTACCATATTTTAGCATTTACACAGATTATTAATTTATGGCTAATAAAATTAAGCTAATACAATGGAACAATCAGCATTCTTTGGATTTCGGTTTAAATTATCCTTTTCTTTTGATTTATATTACTCTGTAATAGATAACTTGAAATAAATAATAATAATAATAATTTTTATTTCTCACTACAATATACATTTTACCACAGAGTAATAAATATTAATTTTTAATATAAAAACAAGTTAAATATAATATTAATTTTTAATTATATTGCTGTTACAGGGTATTGTAATATTCGGTAGAGATGTATCAAAAATACCTTGTTTTCGAGAAAGTTTTCTTTATGGTATTGCAACTGGAATTGGTTTTGGAGTAGCAGCATTTCTGAAAACATCCAGGCCAATGTTATCACAGCACATAGGAGTGGGTTCATTTTCAATGGCCACCATGATCTATTGGTCATTTTGCAGATATCAGTGGTCGAAACAAAGGTTTGATGCACAGCTTCTGCAAGAGGCATTAAAAGACAAAATTTTGTATGAAGGTACAATAGTTGAGAGAGAATTAGAGAAAAAAGGGGTACTGAAATCTGCATAGGTTGCATACCAGTATTATATTTAATGTAAATATATACATAGTGTAAATGAAATAAATGTTCATTTCTGAGGTTAATGTTAGATATTCTTGCTATATTGTTAATGTACACTAGTTGAAAAAACTGCAGCATTGTCTAATTATCCAATGTATAATGGTATCTCACTGATAATAGGCCTATATAGACTTTGTAATGGCCACACAAAATGACATCTCCCTACTACTACAGTGCATCATAAGTTTATGTCTCGACTTTTTTCTTTTTGCTGGGCTTGTTAAGTCATTGTCATAGCATATAATGTAAATAACCTAGCTTTACTGATAATAAAAATATCAAAAACAAAAATAATTATTGAAATCGGACTGGTAGTTCCAGAGATTGGCATGTTTTAATAAAAACAGTCCAACTTTGTTGTTTGATAGAAGTATAGATTTACAATTAAATTGTTGTTTAAAAATTAACTTAAATTCTATACTACTTATATATTGCTTACCCAATTCTTACTGGTAAGTTAGGTTGACATTTGAGCTTATGCACCAAAGTATACACAACAAAAATATACATAGCATGTAACAAATTGCTTTGTGAAATGGAATTACATCATATATGAAATTTTGCAATAGTAATGTTGTTGTTTTAAACAATGTTCAATCTTTACATCCTTATTAATACCTATTATAAACTTCCGATATAGTAGCAGGATAAAATGTCTACCATTTTTTAAGTCAAATCAAGGCCTTTCAAATAAAAAAAGTTGCATCAAAATCCATCTAGTGTTTTTTTTAAATCCATCTAGTGTTTTTTTTTTAAATTCTAAAAAAAAATCTAGTTTAAATAATTTTCTAGTTTTTCGGTTATAACCGAGTATGAGGGTTCCCGATATAGTAGTGGGATAAAATGTATACCAGTTTTTAAGTCTAATCAAGGCCTTTCAAATAAAAAAGTTGCATCAAAATCCGTTCAGTAGTTTTTGTGTGATGCGCAAACAAACAACCAGATAAACAGACGGACAAAAATTCTAAAAAAAATTGTTTCGTGTTTAGACATGCCTATATAGCCTATTACAGTCATTTTTTCTCAAATATCTTAAATGTACAGACACAGCTCTGTTAATAATAATAATAACTCTGTTACAGCTTTATAATAGTATAGATGTGGAGTCGAGTTTGTATCTCTTGACTCCATAATTACTGTACAAGTTATCACATAGACATACTAGTATACCAGAGCACAGAGAAGGAAATAGACTACTATTTATTCCAGAAAAATTGGAGATTCCTGTGGTGTGGCCATTTTTGTGCAGGTATTTTTGTACTAGAGTTGATCTATTTAGATTAGAGGTGGCTTGTTTACTAGTTGGCTATTAATATGTAGACAGGTAAGCATAATTTTGTCTTTTAATCTGTATTACAAACAAATCATAATTACAAAATGTAAAGCTGCTAAGTGTACATAAATTTGAAAATAGAAGTTGTAGATATAAAATGTGTTTTATTTTTAACATACAATTATACATACACAATGTGTGTGATTTTAGTAGAAACAAACAGCGTGTCAGCTAGAGAAGGAAATTATAAGTTTTATGGTCTTGAATTTGACTACTGCTAGAAGCACACATTTGGTTTGCTTGAAAAATTACTTGGTATTTGCTGGAGGCTCAAGATCTATTGTAAAAAAAAAACAGCATCACGCCTGTATTCTCCGAGGGGGTAGGCAGAGGTGTATTACACCTACGGTTCGCCAGCTATGTCCCATGTAATAGGGAGCAAGCCTATTGCCGTCTACCATTTATATCTACCTATTTCCAAAGTCCGGGCAGTTACTGATATTTTTTGATGTGAAACATCTAATGTGGAGGGAGGGTAAAATCGGGTTAGCGTGGCGACGCTTTTATTTTACTTGTCCCGTTCAAATCATGAAAGTTAAATTTGACACACTTCCCGGTTTCCGATTGAGTTGAAATTTTACACGCATGTGTATATTGCGTGACAATGCAATATAATGAAGACATGGAGCTGATCTAATGATGGAGCTGGAAGGTGGCCACAGTAACTCTATAATGAAACGACGCAACTTCATTGAGTTTGGACTCGTTTGATTTATCTTGATGAGTACTTTATCTTTAGATGATATCCAGGGTCTGATGATGGAGCTGGAAGGTGGCCATGCGAAACTCTGTAATTAAATGGCGCAACTCCATCGAGCTAGGGCTCGTGTGAAAAGTCTTGACTAGTACTCCAGTCCTAGATAATATCCAGGGTCTGATAATGGAGCTCAATAACACTGCCCGACCCGGCGATCGAACCCAAGACCTCATGATCAGCAGTCGCTCATACTACCGCTGCACCACAGAGGCAGTTCTACTGTACTTTTTTTATATTTATGGTAACAAATCAGCCGCGATCCACCTGATGGTTACCAATACCAACTGATCATGGACTCAATTATACTAATACTAAGAGTACAGTCAAGCCGCTGCTCACCATACTATATGATGTTAAATAAAATAATGCACTGCTATCTTCCGCTTCAATATACACGCAATAAAGTGCTTAAAGTAAAGGTCAGTAATACGAGAGGCGGTGGCACTAACCCGCTCGGGTCCGATAACAAATGAGAACTCCCACTTGGTACCAAAACTTTTTTGTTTAGGCGGGAAAAAATGTAGGTACCCGCAAACCTCATCGTTCGGGGCAACGAACAGGGTTTGTGGGCCTTCACCCACTAAAACCCGCCGTGTGCCGTCTCTCCGCCTGTGTTGACGGACCACTGATACTGTGTTGGATTACTTCAGTGGTCCGCCGGCACTTGGTATTTGCTTACTATCCTTACACGCCTCGTAAAATAAAGCGCCGGTATCTCAAACCCCCTTATCAATCCTCTCCGTATTATCCTTTCTATCCTCTCCTTAACCTGATAATTGCTTACTATTCCTACACGTCTCGTAAAAAAAAATCGCCGGTATCTCAAACCCTCTTATCTATCCTCTCCGTATTATCCTTTCTATCCTCTCCTTAATATCCTACCTATCCACCTCCTATCCATTGCCTTGGTAATGGCGACGCGAGAGTGATGCTTCTGGTGTTGCTAACGTCTATAGGCTACCAGGTGGGCCTTATGCTTGTTTGCCACAATTGCCACCCACGTACTAGTATAAAAAAAAAATAGGTTGAATATTGTCCGTGTGGTGACGGACTAAGAATACAAGTGTCACCACCCCATTCTTCTAAACTACTATCTAAACGGCTATCTCCTGCTACAGCCAAAACGCAACGTTGTGCTTCAAGGCCGATCACACGGGAGATGGTGGTACCAACCCGCTCGGGCCCGACACCAAGTGAGTACTCCCACTTGGTACCTAGCCCTACCACCAGTCATGCAATGGATTATAATTGCTTACTTCCCTTGGTCGCCTTATACGACACCCGTGGGAAAGAATGGGGTGGTGACACTTGTATTCTTAGTCCGTCACGACAAGAACGCTGTCTTAACAAAAAAAGAAAAGACTATGATCACTGCGGAGGCCCATTCTATTGTATTTGTTTTGAATTAAAGGATTCTCATATTGTTGTCCGGAGAACCGACAATCGCGTATGACGCTGCTCAACACAAGTCGGGTGCGATTGTAAGATGTGTGTCGGATACGAACCTCACTGTAAAAAGCAGCGGTGCTCCTGCTGCGGTAATTTCTTCTAGGACCGTGTGTAGGTTCGTTTGTCACGGTTGGAAGTTTAGAATTTATTTTTATATGCGACTGTGTATCACGAGGTTTCGAGTTCGAATCCCGGTTCGGGCAAAAAGGTAGGTAATGTGATTTTATGTCAAGAAATTCTCAATCAAGTTTCACCCCCGTGCCTAGGAAAGCAAAAGCATTGATCTCTCCAGTCGTGTGGGAATCCTGTCCCATTGGACTTAGTAAGCGAGGGAACAGACAGAGAGAGCACTTGTGTTTGTGCACACACTCGCGCACATAATTCTACTTAGTAGGTATTTCGTTAGTCGTTGGCTTAGTGTGGGTATCTGCTGCCCGGAGCGGAGGTAGTTTGCAGGACCTTTATTTAAATATTAGCTGATGCCCGCAACTTCGTCCGCGTGTCGTTCACAATTTTAGGGGTTTTATTTTGTTTACGCGGAACCTTAATTATTTTTCCAAAATAAAAGTAGCCTAAGTTACGCCTTGTAACAACAGCTATCTGGTAGTGAAAGTCTCATCCGAATCGGTCCAGCCATTCATGAGATTAGCCGGAACAAACAGACAGACAAAAACTTAAAAAAATTATTTTGTTATAAGTAACGTATATTATACTCACGTATACATTTAATAAAAAGCTGTTATTTAGACATTACAAATAGACACTTCAATTAAACACAAAGTGAAAAATGTGAAATCGAAAATAACAGTCAGGAGCAGGATTTGAACCTGCATCTTCTGGATACCGTCCAGATGCTTTACCAATTCAGCCATCCTGACAATTGCTCCTGACTGCTAATTTCGATAACACATCATACTTAACGTCTTTGGGTGACGCCTGCGCCATTTGTCGGAAGTATTTTCATACATTATACCGACCAGGTAAACTTAATTTTACAATTAAGATTTTACCTAATAATGACGCAAACCCTTTAAATATTTTAGATATTTTTATATATATTTTTAGCATTTGACATGCTTAGCACTATACATTAAACACAAAGTGAAAAATGTGAAATCGAAAATAACAGTCAGGAGCAGGATTTGAACCTGCATCTTCTGGATACCGTCCAGATGCTTTACCAATTCAGCCATCCTGACAATTGCTCCGTCATTATTAGGTAAAATCTTAATTGTAAAATTAAGTTTACCTGGTCGGTATAATGTATGAAAATACTTCCGACAAATGGCGCAGGCGTCACCCAAAGACGTTAAGTATGATGTGTTATCGAAATTAGCAGTCAGGAGCAATTGTCAGGATGGCTGAATTGGTAAAGCATCTGGACGGTATCCAGAAGATGCAGGTTCAAATCCTGCTCCTGACTGTTATTTTCGATTTCACATTTTTCACTTTGTGTTTAATGTATAGTGCTAAGCATGTCAAATGCTAAAAATATATATAAAAATATCTAAAATAGACACTTCAATTTTATAAGTTGGTATATGTAGAAATTTAAAAATATAAAAACTAAAAAACTATTGGGCAAGAATAAATTAGTGTAAAGGTTACAATTTATTATGATCACTTCAAGCTGCTGCTGTGTCTCGAATTCACCATCACTTTCAATACCTTGCTTTTATAGCGTCACGCTTGAGGACTGTCCACGTTGGAGGATTAAGACATCATCTGAAAAATAAAAAAAATCATACATATAACATGGAACCCAGAAAAGGACAAAGGATACTTTTTATCCATTTGCAAACAGATATAATGTGCCGTATGCTGATGTACCTATGGATTTTATATTGGCCCCACCCCATTTAATAGGAGTCCACGCCGCGAAGGCACGGTTAGAATCTAGTATTGGTAGTTAGTATATATACCAATGTCATTTATATTAGGTACCTACTATAAATGACATTGGTATATATCTGTGGCATAAATATTAATTAAGTAAATGCAAGAAAAGAAACATGATTCGAGTGGCCCACTGGGTCATTCTTCAGTTTGGCGTTATTTGCGCATTTTTTTCACAAAAAACAAAACTTTGTGTTTTGTAGATTTTTATCGTACTATGCTATTAAGCGTTACTTCGTCTAATATATAGCTGAAAGGCACATATGTATTTTAAATGTTGAATGAGTTATAGCCACTTTAAATGTAAGACAAGCTACGGTAATGAACCTAGTGCACGGTAATGATTTTTTGAGTATACGGTAGTGAGAAATAGAGACAAGGTAATGATACAAAAAAAAAATTAAATTATTAAGTAAATTATCCTTTATTTTTAAATATAATAATCATAATAACAAAAAGTAAAACCTTCTTCATAAATAATAATAACATAATTATAATAGGTTTGGAAATAATCAGTCTGGCAACATTGATTTATTAATGCTCTTTGATATTCGAAGTACAAAAAACTAGAAAGCTAACAAGAATTTTTAGCATATAATTCTTCCGGTAATTGAAACATTTTGGTAACAAAATCAACCTTGCACTTATTATATGAATTAGATTTATACCAAGGATATAACTAGAAACAATATCAATATTTTTCTGTAATCTTTACGTAATTTTTTCCGGGTTAATTAACTTTCATTTACATATTTTTGTATTATTTAACCATTTAATTAACAAAAGCTAATTATTATTTTATTCCTGGCCCTTAATCAATGATATCCATTCTTTCTCCCTAATCCTTTTCGTTTATATTTCACCCGTTTATCTTTCTCCTGACATTAATTTTCTACAATATTTTCTTTATCTTCTCTCAATTCTACATCAGAGTCTTGGTCTTCATAATTATCACAGCCAAATATGAATTTTTCAAAATTTTCGCAATACGACTTGCTTTCTGACCCAATAAAAGTTGAGTTCTGCCAATCGCCTAGTTTTTCAACAGCAGATAAAGCGTGAACCTTCTCTGGTGATTGGAATTTTCCGGATGTTGAGGCTTTTCCAAGCACAGCAGGAAATATTATTATGTCTCTAGCTAGCCTTTCCTGTTTTACCGGTTTGTTTGAACGTTCTTTGCGCCTTTATTTGGGTTTTCAGTTCGTATTAATTCTGGAGTATAACTACCTGATGGTTGTGATGTATCAAGTAAATAAACTGGTACAGATAAAGCAGCATCTTCAAACATTGACTCTTTGGGAACTTGAGAAATCATAACCTTTTCGAGGTTATGTATACCGAAATGGTAATGTCGACATATGTTCTCTTGATATCTGAAACAACTTCGGCTTCGCATCTCTAACCGATCGCTTCCAGAGCCAAATCTCCAAATTACCTGATGGACGTCTGTTCTACGTCTGTTCCCGAATTCACAATTCTATTAGCGGTCCTTTTGACTACTGCTCCCAGGCCATCTGGAGCACCTTTCCATATAATTCCAGGTTAATTTGCGAAGTGCTACAAATTGCTTTTCTAACTGAGTAAAAATGTAAAACATGTTTCGGTTTCTGTATTGGCTGCTGGGGCTATCACTGTAGAAGTGTAGTGTGTCAATAAGTGGTGATAGTTTTGAAATATGAAGCAAAATTGGTTCCAAGTGTGCCCAAATTGCAACAGCTGTGTGCTTTAAATTTTCGGATACGGCGCAAACTGAGTGAGACTTTAATTCAAGCGTTTGAATGTATTTCATATATGTAATTAAAGTGTGAATAGATACTTCTTTTCTGCTGCCACCAAAATGAAAAGACTGTATCTCCGTATGATGTTTAAGTCCATAGTTCTCACTAAAATCTAAATGCACTACAGCTTCGTTTATTTGAATATTATTTTTTAGTTCTTTTAGAGTTTTACTTTGTACAACTAAATTGTGGCTCAAGGCGGCAAAAAATTCGTGATAACCATCTCTAATGTGCGTATAACGTCTAAAGGCGGTGCATAATTTTCAGTTTTAGCCCAAAGAATGTTATGTTTCACTTGTCCGGCCTGCTCATAGGTATTAGGTCTCTTACGCCACTCATATTTAATTTGTATATCGTTGCTGAATCTTAAGTACTCAATTACCTTATGTTCACACGTGGAACATTTGCGATCCAAGCATGCCTCATTATATCTATCACAGCAAAGCGTGTTTAGAAGGTCATGATTTGACTTTCTATTTATAATTTCTACTTTATTAAGAGCCTTAACTAGAAGTTCACAGTTATAGTGATAAATGCAATCACAGGTGTTTCTATTTGCCTCGGGAAATAAGACCCAAAATGGTTTCAAGTTGCAGAAAAATGAATATGACACAAAAATAGTTTGGTTTTCAATGCAGAATTTTTTATACAAATTTTTAAGAGTGTCATTTAAATACCTTTTTTGCTGTCTATTCTTCTTTCTTGTTATATACTCCTTTATACCTGGAACGACTCTTGTATTTTCGTCTTCATTAAAAAAATGCTCTATTTTCATAACAATTTCTTTTTTTGCGTTAAAATGTTTCTGGATGCTTTTGTCACCCAATTTCTTTATCTGCAGTTTTTTATTCTTCCCAGTATTTATTTTCTGGTCTCTTATTTCCTTTGTATATTTATTTAAAAGTTTTTTCAATTTCTTGCATTCCTTTTTTACATCGTATAGTTCATTTTTCAGTCTTTTTAAGTCTTTGTCTCTTTGATAACGTAAATTTCTTATTTTTGCCCTTAAATTAAAAATGTTACCCGGCTCATTTTCTTTTTTATTTGTTTCTAATTCCTTTATAGTATTTAATAAACCTGATTGAAGTGGATCATGACCACTATGTTCACTAAGTACACCATTTTCGTCTTGGGATTTTTCGATGTCCAGAACAACATTTTCCATTTCTTTCTCTGCCCGTTTTTTATGTAAATATTTTTTGCTATTTGCTCTCCACTTTCTGCGTCTATCTCTTTGAGCACATGGTGTTAAATATTGAATACCAACAATTTTCTTTTCGGCTTTTCTCTTCAAGTATCTTATTTTTTCTTTTTCTTTTTCAATATTATACAATTCTTCATTTTCTTTTAAAACAGCATATCGTTTACGTTTAGCTATTCTTCTTCTAGCTAATATTTCGTCTTTTGACTTCTTAGAAGGTGCCATTTTTATCTGAAACGTTAGATATATTTTACAACGATATTATTAGATAGTTTCCTAACGGCTATAGATGTAATTGTCTTAAAAATAGGAAATATTATTACAGTATTAACTTAAATAGATGTTTAGTCATTACCGTATATTTTCTTTCATTACCGTGACATCAAAAAGGTTACGGTAAACCACGGTAGTGAAGGGCACGGTTATGACAAATAAACACTTTTAGGCTATTATACTTTTTTATAGGTAGTATAAGCTATGTTTATGCATATAAAAAGTAAGCGAACAACGAACTTAATTAATTATTCTAACAAATTAATACTTTTAAACACAAACTGTCAAGATATAAGCGGACTTGTAATGAAATACAAACTGGACCAAACCCTATCAACAAACAACTTACCGTGATTTTTAGCCTGAAATCTTGAGCACGTCTTCTCGTTGTTAACCTCGCCGGTCGACTGAGGAGCGGGGACGCGCCAGCACGCTATTTGGCGGCAGAATCAAAAGGTTTCTCTCTCGTAATATCTAATTCTTTAAACGGTTCTGGTGATGAATTTTGTACCGTGACAAAACTTTAAAACTTATTTGTTCAAAATGTATTTGCTAAACTGCGTTTTTGATTATTGCGAAGTATTGAATGATTATTGAATTATATGACACAAGTCGCGAAACTTACGTTCTTTGCTCTAGATATACTGTTAAACTATTATATATGTGAAATCTTGAAATGGAACCGGTGCCTGTAATGAATTTTGGTGCTATTTTTATTGAAAAATTATGTGATACTCTTAAAAATATCAACAAATAAATAAAGCGCTAGTTAAAATACTTGTGTATACATGATATGTGTGCATTAAATAAAGTCTAAACTTAAATTTGAATTTTTTATTCAATGGAACTTGACAATTTCGCACTATTGAATATTCACCCCCCTGTGAGAGGCAATGAATCTGATAAGTAGTTATATCAAAGCATGCTACAGACGCAGACGCTGCGAGTGCGCGACGCGGCCATAACATTGATTGTTGACTTGTCGAACCAGTTATAAATAATTGTCAGCTATGGAAAATTTGGAAAGTTTGTTGCCGAAAAATGTACAGAAAACTTTAAAATTTTTCGTAAATGGTAAAAAGGTATGGTACCTCCTTACCTATATACTAACTACTTATGACTATACCTAATATTACAAATAGACTCGTACCTACCTATCTACGTATATGTACACAGGTAAGTATTTATTTCTGATTTAACTAACGATTTGATTACTTATTTTTAATACATGGTACTTAAATACTGAACTGTAACTATAAAGGTAACCTAATAGTTTGCAATGCAGTGCCATTATATTACTAAGCTTGAAGTGCTACCATAAAATTGAAAATATAAAAAAACATGGTTCAAATAGATACAGAACAATAAAAAGGCAACACTACCTATATAATAGCACTTTAATTTTGTCATGTGAATGTAACTACGCATAGTTAGTGATACTTGTAGTTGCATACTTATTATAAAATATATGATTAAAACATTCACCCATACAGTAGGTACCTACTACGAAGTACTTACTATAAATTGTAAATTTTTAATCACAGCTTTTCGCGTGGATATAGTTACCTACAGAGATGTAATTATGTAAATGTAACTACACAATTTATTATATCTATCTAGTGACATTTTAAAAGTGGTGTACCTACGTGATCGCCGTTGGCTTAAACTAAGTTGACTTCCTTAACGTTATCCGTTCGTCCTGCGATGTGTGACTGCTATGTACCACCTTAATATATTTTACGCATTAATTTTTGATGGTGTTGTCATAATTACTAATATCAACGTTTGCAGGCGCGTTGGCGTTTGCAATAGATATTGATAGTAATTAGGGGTACCCAAGTTGCTTCCCGCTTTGCCGGTATCCCTTCAGCCTTCTACGTCTTCCAATGATAGAGATGGGTACCAGAATACTTAGTCCTAGAGGATCTAGTGGAGCTATTGTAATATGTTCCCACACGATATTTAGTCATTTAGTTCTATTAGTACCTACCTATTAGGTATAAATGCAAATGTTTGGATGTTTTTATGTCAATTTCTTTTTCTTCTTCCACGCCGACGAAGTTGTGGGCAGAAACTGCTTAATTATAATAAACGGCTTTTCTATATGACCCGGTGAACTTCAACCTACAATTTATTTTAACAGCAATTCTCAATCCTAATCAATCTGCATCGTCAGGTTTGAATTTAGATAGGTTAGTGGTAGAGCCTGCTTATACCCTCCTTATTATGCTTCCTATCCTCTCTTTATTATACTTACTTCCTCTTCACCTACTATCCCGTTCCTTAGAGATGGCGACACGCGAGTGATACCTCCGGTGTTGATAGCTCTCCTATAGGCTTCGGAAACCGCTTACCGTGAGGTGGACCGTATGCTTGTTTGTAACCTAGATAACATAAAAAAGTCGAATTAGACAGTAGATCCATAATTCAACGAACCAATTTCCGTGCAAAATTGATTTTTTTTAATTTTTTTAACTTAAAGTACAAATTATTTGTGAATGAGGAAAAAGAGAACTTTAGTGCGGGCGGGAATTGAAGCCGCGTCCCTTCCCCTTCCAATCCGGGGAAGTGCTCTAAATGAGCTACCGCACCGACCTTTCGGCCATCCCTATCTCCTCATCACATTTGTTTTTACGACCAACGCCATCTATCGAAATGCATTTGCATACATTAATCCAGTATAGTAACATTTTTGATCTATATTTTTTAGCATTTGACATGCTCAGCGAACTGTTTTTATGGGCTTTCCCTATTTTTTTATTCGTTTAAACCACCCCGAACACCAACCAGCCACCCAACCAGCGAACAAAACAAAAAACAATAATACAAATTTGTTAAGGCATTTTTGAGTTTTAGTGAGACCAACGTTCAGCAATACATTTTTAAATAAGTAATTACATATAGAAAGATAGATTACACGACAGTAGTGCTTTTTTTAAATCGACCAAATTGTATCTATTCTCGATATGGTCATCCATAAAAAGTAATATAATATGTAATAGTGTGTTAGGAGGCCTGTGGGTTTATTTTACACGCAGATTGGGTTTAACGTATCGCCTATCAACCGGTACCTATACTCGTATAACATTAATAACATTTATCAACATTCAGCTTGTGCAAGGAAATCTTTCTTTATGTAATTATGTAGGTACCTATCTATTCTTTAATCGTTAGCAGCCACGTGACGAAAGTTAAAGTATTCACGATCTAGATTAACCTACTTGTTTCAATTAATAAAAAGGACACGAAAATAAAATTATACTGTAGGTACATTCTTCGCTTTTATGGAATGACAGTTCAGGAATGTAACATAATTGCACTCGTATTGCTAAAAACCCGATTCCGATTGACGTATGAATTAAAAATAAGCTTGATAACATGGGTTGTGCCTATCTTTATGTTCTCGATAGTATCTAAATTAACTATCCGACATGTTAATATTCATTTTTAAAATTATGACGTTTCAGGTGGTAGAACCTAATCCAGACCCAGAATGTACTTTGCTCTGGTATCTTAGGCGGAAGCTTCAACTGACTGGCACTAAATACGGCTGTGGAGAAGGCGGCTGTGGGGCTTGCACAGTCATGGTGTCCCAATATTTGAGGAATGAAGATTGTGTCAAGTATCCTTTTTAAACTTTAATTCACAATGTTTAGTTAAATAAAAAAGTGACCAGATGACTATGGATTTAGTTGGAACCGATGATCCAAGGATTCGAGGTACCTAGTGGTGTCATTAGTATAAGAGTGAGCTCACATTGAGCCACTAGAGGCGGCCACACTAGAACGACTAGTGGCCGCCACAAGTTGCGGACGCGTTTCTCCATACACACACATACATTTTGTTTAGCATCGGCGCATACCGAGCGTTTGAGTGGCCGCGTCCGAGCCACAAGCTGCGGGAGTCGACCGCGCTCGCTACTTGTGGCTGCGCTTTGTCGTTCGACTCAAGCGCACATACAGCCAAAGTCGCCGGTCTGGCCTCTGCCGAGTACACTTGAACAACTGCCGCAAGTGGCAGCCACTTAAAGCCGCATCCAGCCACCAGTGGCTGCCACTGGTGGCGGTGTGAGTGGTCTGACTGAACCACTGGTGGTCGCGTTTAGTAGCGGCGACTGGTGGCCATAATGTGCGGGGGCTCTAATAGGTATCTATTATAATTTTTTTTTCACCACCCATGGCTGTCCGTCAGTCGGCCACGGATCTCCTCCGGGAGTGAGAGGGATTTAGGCTGTAGGCGACCACGCTGACCCAGTACAGGTTGGCAGACTTCACAAGCTATCAAGAAAATCTCTTAGGCTTGTCCGTTTCCTCGCGATGTTATGTTTCCCTTCACCGAACATTATTCATTTTTCAACGAATATGCACATAGGTAATTTTGAAAAGTCGGAGGGGTGAATTTATATTGGCTAGCGATAAATTATCGCCGATAATAAATGCACATAACTTTAATATATTCAGAGGTGTGCGCCATGGGATCGTTGTTGAGACGTGGATGTCTCACGGGGCTTTTGAGTAGGTAACTAATTATGACGTGCATAAAATAAATAGTGATATTGTCTTTGCAGCTAGCTAGTGCTTATACGTTAGTAACAATAATAAAAATTATAGTGTCACCACCCCAATCTATTACAAAGGTGTCTAAGACGCGACTAAAGAGATAAAATTAAGCAGAAAATATAACTGCGGGTGAAGAAAAATTAGAAACAACAGTTACAGCATATCTACTAACCTGTGTGTAAACTAGCCAGCATGTATAGTAGGTAATTTTCCCTCCCACCATGGAGGAGGTACCTACATACATAATGGTGTAATGATTCCAAGTTCAAATGGTTCCAATTTATCTGAGAGATAATGACGTTATAATAATATACTTTTTTAGTGAGGAGGGATAAATGTCGCTGCCTTAAAGGGCTTACTCCCTGGGAGATAATATTCGGTCCAGAATACAAGCAGAGCGAATGTGATTGTTACACATTAGTGATGAGCAAAATAAGAACAAGACTGAGGAAGTCTTGGTCTTGCTTTTGCTTATGAGGTCTTGGTATTGCTCGAATAAATCTTGGTTTGGTAATGCAGTCTTGCTTATTTAGCTTCTTGAAGTCTTCATTTTTTTTTGAAATTAGTTATCGGTTTCTTCGTTTTCTGAGTCTTGATCTTGCTCATGCGGTCTTGATCTTGGTCCGAGACTGAAATAAAATGCTAAATATAAATTGTAAGGTGTAATTATATCCTTAACTTAATCTACATAATTATGAAGGCACATAGCAGTAAACGCGTGTATAACACCGGTGTGTGCAATGCACGGCTTAGCAGTTGTTACTGTTGAGGGTATAGGTTCTACGCAAGATCGATTACATCCAGTCCAAGAGAGAATAGCCAAGGCTCATGGGTCACAATGTGGGTTTTGTACTCCAGGAATAGTGATGTCAATGTATACGTTACTTAGAAATAAAATACATATAAGGTATCCAGATATAGAAACTGCTTTGCAAGGTAATCTTTGCAGATGTACTGGCTACAGACCTATTGTAGAAGGTTTCAAAACTTTCATAGAAGGATGGGAGAAATATTATAATTGCGATGGTGATAAAAATCGTAATAAATTATGTGCATTGGGTAAAGAGTGCTGTCGAAATGAGAATGGAAACAGTAGTAAGTTATTTAACCAATCAAGTTTCCAGCCATATGATTCCACACAAGAACCAATTTATCCACCAGAATTGAGGTTAGAACAAAGATATACAGAAGAATATTTATATTTTAAAGGAGAAAATGTTACTTGGCTAAGGCCAAAATCCCTTAACGATTTGCTGTTAATAAAAAACCAGATACCAATTTCTAAAATAATTATTGGTAATAGTGAAGTTGGAGTAGAAACAAAGTTTAAGAACAAAATATATCCAATCTTACTATATCCCACAATAATAAGTGAGATGAATATTTGTGATGTTACTGAAGAAGGAATTATAATAGGGGCTACTATTACACTCACCGATTTAGCTAGTTTTTTGGATAATCAAATCAAGGGTAATCCTGAAAAATCTAAAGTATTTAAGGCTATAAAAGAAATGCTACATTGGTTTGCCGGTACTCAAGTTCGTAATGTTGCTTCTCTTGTTGGAAATATATTAACGGCTAGTCCAATATCAGATCTGAACCCTATATTAATGGCATGTTCCGCAGTATTATCTGTCTTCAATTATAAACGGGGAAATAGAAAAATTGTTATAAACGAAAGTTTTTTCAAAGGCTACAGAAGTACCACGCTGGAGGAAGATGAAATTGTTGTATCTGTAGAAATTCCATTTACCGAGTCTTCACAGTATTTCAAAGCATATAAGCAAGCAAGAAGAAAAGAGGATGACATTTCTATAGTAACATCAGCTTTTAATATAAAGATTGATCCAATTACTACAACAGTTCTTTTTGCAAGACTCTGTTATGGTGGAATGGGAGCCATCACGATATGTGCTACTAAAACTTCTAAAGCTCTTATTGGATGTCAATGGAACCAGAACATATTAAACGTGGCGTTTGAGTTATTAAACAATGAATTTAATTTTGATATTTCAGTTCCTGGAGGAATGGCTGAGTACCGAAAGTCACTCTGTTTAAGCCTATTTTTTAGATATTACTTATATGTGCATCATAACTTAAATGTACCAAACGGAATTAAGTATATTGACGATAGAGATATAAGCGCTATTAAAGAAATATGCCAAAGTGAACCTATGAGCTCTCAGTACTTTGAAATTACAACTAAAAATCAATCATTTTCTGATGCTGTTGGGTTACCTATAACACACTTGTCAGCTCTGAAACAAGCTTCAGGTGAAGCTTTGTATTGTGACGATACACCACCTCTAGAGAAAGAATTATATTTAAAGTTAGTTTTCAGCACTCAAGCTCATGCAAAAATAAAGTCTATAGATGCAAGTAAAGCTCTTTTAGTTCCTGGAGTACAAGCATTTTTGTCTGCTACTGATTTAGATGAAGAATGTAATAAAATGGGCCCAATAATAAAAGATGAAGAAATATTTTCAAGTAAAATAGTAACTAGTCGTGCTTGTGTCATAGGCGCTATAGTAGCAATTTCGGAAAATGTAGCTAATAAAGCTAAAGATTTAGTAATTGTTGACTATGAACCATTATATCCAGTTATCATTACTTTAGAAGATGCTATATCAGAGAGATCATACTTTTCTGGATATCCCCGAAAACTTATAAAAGGTAATGCAAATGAAGCCTTGGTAAATTCAAGTTATATTATAGAAGGAAATGTAAGAAATGGAGCACAAGAACACTTTTATCTGGAAACAATGTCTGCATATGCTAATAGAAAAGAAGATGAGCTAGAAATAATTGTGACAACACAAAATCCTGAAGAAATAGCGGTAACTTAAAAATTATTTAACAACATTGTGATGTGCACTGGTCACTTTATATTTGATTGTTTTGGTTTACAGCGCATTGCGTCAGAAACGCTTGGAATACCTAATCATAAAGTTACTAGAGTTGATCTATTTAGATTAGAGGTGGCTTGTTTACTAGTTGGCTATTAATATGTAGACAGGTAAGCATAATTTTGTCTTTTAATCTGTATTACAAACAAATCATAATTACAAAATGTAAAGCTGCTAAGTGTACATAAATTTGAAAATAGAAGTTGTAGATATAAAATGTGTTTTATTTTTAACATACAATTATACATACACAATGTGTGTGATTTTAGTTGAAACAAACAGCGTGTCAGCTAGAGAAGGAAATTATAAGTTTTATGGTCTTGAATTTGACTATTGCTAGAAGCGCACATTTGGTTTGCTTGAAAAATTTCTTGGTATTTGCTGGAGGCTCAAGATCTATTATAAAAAAAACAGCATCACGCCTGTATTCTCCGAGGGGGTAGGCAGAGGTGTATTACACCTACGGTTCGCCAGCTATGTCCCATGTAATAGGGAGCAAGCCTATTGCCGTCTACCATATATATCTACCTATTTCCAAAGTCCGGGCAGTTACTGATATTTTTTGATGTGAAACATCTAATGCGGAGGGAGGGTAAAATCGGGTTAGCGTGGCGACGCTTTTATTTTAATTGTCCCGTTCAAATCATGAAAGTTAAATTTGACACACTTCCCGGTTTCCGATTGAGTTGAAATTTTACACGCATGTGTATATTGCGTGACAATGCAATATAATAAAGACATGGAGCTGATCTAATGATGGAGCTGGAAGGTGGCCACAGTAACTCTATAATGAAACGACGCAACCTCATTGAGTTTGGACTCGTTTGATTCATCTTGATGCGTACTTTATCTTTAGATGATATCCAGGGTCTGATGATGGAGCTGGAAGGTGGCCATGCGAAACCCTGTAATTAAATGGCGCAACTCCATCGAGTTAGGGCTCGTGTGAAATGTCTTGACTAGTACTCCAGTCCTAGATAATATCCAGGGTCTGATAATGGAGCTGGAAGGTGGCCACAGTAACTCTGTAATGAAACGACGCAACCCCATCGAGTTTATACTTGTTTGATTCATCTTGAGGAGTACTTTGTCAAGTTGTGATCATTTTATTTCTACAAAATAATTTCGATGTTTCACATCTGGTAGACGTCCCACGACATCTAGTTTTTTTTTTACCAAAAAGCTCAATAACGACCCGGCGATCGAACCCGAGACCTCATGATCAGCAGTCGCTCATACTACCGCTGCACCACAGAGGCAGTTCTACTGTACTTTTTTTATATTTATGGTATCAAATCAGCTGCGATCCACCTGATGGTTACCAATACCAACTGATCATGCACTCAATTATACTAATACTAAGAGTACAGTCAAGCCGCTGCTCACCATACTATATGATGTTAAATAAAATAATGCACTGCTATCTTCCGCTACAATATACACGCAATAAAGTGCTTAAAGTAAAGGTCAGTAATACGAGAGGCGGTGGTACCAACCCGCTCGGGCCCGATACCAAGTGAGTACTCCCACTTGGTACCTAGCCCTACCACCAGTCATGCAATGGATTATAATTGCTTACTTCCCTTAGTCGCCTCATACGACACCCGTGGGAAAGAATGGGGTGGTGACACTTGTATTCTTAGTCCGTCACGACAAGAACGCTGTCTTAACAAAAAAAGAAAATACTATGATCACTGCGGAGGCCCATTCTATTGTATTTGTTTTGAATTAAAGGATTCTCATATTGCTGTCCGGAGAACCGACAATCGCGTATGACGCTGCTCAACACAAGTCGGGTGCGATTGTAAGATGTGTGTCGGATACGAACCTCACTGTAAAAAGCAGCGGTGCTCCAGCTGCGGTAATTTCTTCTAGGACCGTGTGTAGGTTCGTTTGTCACGGTTGGAAGTTTAGAATTTATTTTTATATGCGACTGTGTATCACGAGGTTTCGAGTTCGAATCCCGGTTCGGGCAAAAAGGTAGGTAATGTGATTTTATGTCAAGAAATTCTCAATCAAGTTTCACCCCCGTGCCTAGGAAAGCAAAAGCATTGATCTCTCCAGTCGTGTGGGAATCCTGTCCCATTGGACTTAGTAAGCGAGGGAACAGACAGAGAGAGCACTTGTGTTTGTGCACACACTCGCGCACATAATTCTACTTAGTAGGTATTTCGTTAGTCGTTGGCTTAGTGTGGGTATCTGCTGCCCGGAGCGGAGGTAGTTTGCAGGACCTTTATTTAAATATTAGCTGATGCCCGCAACTTCGTCCGCGTGTCGTTCACAATTTTAGGGGTTTTATTTTGTTTACGCGGAACCTTAATTATTTTTCCAAAATAAAAGTAGCCTAAGTTACGCCTTGTAACAACAGCTATCTGGTAGTGAAAGTCTCATCCGAATCGGTCCAGCCATTCATGAGATTAGCCGGAACAAACAGACAGACAAAAACTTAAAAAAATTATTTTGTTATAAGTAACGTATATTATACTCACGTATACATTTAATAAAAAGCTGTTATTTAGACATTACAAATAGACACTTCAAATAAACACAAAGTGAAAAATGTGAAATCGAAAATAACAGTCAGGAGCAGGATTTGAACCTGCATCTTCTGGATACCGTCCAGATGCTTTACCAATTCAGCCATCCTGACAATTGCTCCTGACTGCTAATTTCGATAACACATCATACTTAACGTCTTTGGGTGACGCCTGCGCCATTTGTCGGAAGTATTTTCATTACATTATACCGACCAGGTAAACTTAATTTTACAATTAAGATTTTACCTAATAATGACGCAAACCCTTTAAATATTTTAGATATTTTTATATATATTTTTAGCATTTGACATGCTTAGCACTATACATTAAACACAAAGTGAAAAATGTGAAATCGAAAATAACAGTCAGGAGCAGGATTTGAACCTGCATCTTCTGGATACCGTCCAGATGCTTTACCAATTCAGCCATCCTGACAATTGCTCCGTCATTATTAGGTAAAATCTTAATTGTAAAATTAAGTTTACCTGGTCAGTATAATGTATGAAAATACTTCCGACAAATGGCGCAGGCGTCACCCAAAGACGTTAAGTATGATGTGTTATCGAAATTAGCAGTCAGGAGCAATTGTCAGGATGGCTGAATTGGTAAAGCATCTGGACGGTATCCAGAAGATGCAGGTTCAAATCCTGCTCCTGACTGTTATTTTCGATTTCACATTTTTCACTTTGTGTTTAATGTATAGTGCTAAGCATGTCAAATGCTAAAAATATATATAAAAATATCTAAAATAGACACTTCAATTTTATAAGTTGGTATATGTAGAAATTTAAAAATATAAAAACTAAAAAACTATTGGGCAAGAATAAATTAGTGTAAAGGTTACAATTTATTATGATCACTTCAAGCTGCTGCTGTGTCTCGAATTCACCATCACTTTCAATACCTTGCTTTTATAGCGTCACGCTTGAGGACTGTCCACGTTGGAGGATTAAGACATCATCTGAAAAATAAAAAAAATCATACATATAACATGGAACCCAGAAAAGGACAAATGATACTTTTTATCCATTTGCAAACAGATATAATGTGCTGTATGCTGATGTACCTATGGATTTTATATTGGCCCCACCCCATTTAATAGGAGTCCACGCCGCGAAGGCACGGTTAGAATCTAGTATTGGTAGTTAGTATATATACCAATGTCATTTATATTAGGTACCTACTATAAATGACATTGGTATATATCTGTGGCATAAATATTAATTAAGTAAATGCAAGAAAAGAAACATGATTCGAGTGGCCCCTGTGAGAGGCAATGAATCTGATAAGTAGTTATATCAAAGCATGCTACAGACGCAGACGCTGCGAGTGCGCGACGCGGCCATAACATTGATTGTTGACTTGTCGAACCAGTTATAAATAATTGTCAGCTATGGAAAATTTGGAAAGTTTGTTGCCGAAAAATGTACAGAAAACTTTAAAATTTTTCGTAAATGGTAAAAAGGTATGGTACCTCCTTACCTACATACTAACTACTTATGACTATACCTAATATTACAAATAGACTCGTACCTACCTATCTACGTATATGTACACAGGTAAGTATTTATTTCTGATTTAACTAACGATTTGATTACTTATTTGTAATACATGATACTTAAATACTGAACTGTAACTATAAAGGTAACCTAATAGTTTGCAATGCAGTGCCATTATATCACTAAGCTTGAAGTGCTACCATAAAATTGGAAATATAAAAAAACATGGTTCAAATAGATACAGAACAGTAAAAAGGCAACACTACCTATATAATAGCACTTTAATTTTGTCATGTGAATGTAACTACGCATAGTTAGTGATACTTGTAGTTGCATACTTATTATAAAATATATGATTAAAACATTCACCCATACAGTAGGTACCTACTACGAAGTACTTACTATAAATTGTAAATTTTTAATCACAGCTTTTCGCGTGGTTATAGTTACCTACAGAGATGTAATTATGTAAATGTAACTACACAATTTATTATATCTATCTAGTGACATTTTAAAAGTGGTGTACCTACGTGATCGCCATTGGCTTAAATTAAGTTGACTTCCTTAACGTTATCCGTTCGTCCTGCGATGTGTGACTGCTATGTACCACCTTAATATATTTTACGCATTCATTTTTGATGGTGTTGTCATAATTACTAATATCAACGTTGGCAGGCGCGTTGGCGTTTGCAATAGATATTGATAGTAATTAGGGGTACCCAAGTTGCTTCCCGCTTTGCCGGTATCCCTTCAGCCTTCTACGTCTTCCAAAGATAGAGATGGGTACCAGAATACTTAGTCCTAGAGGATCTAGTGGAGCTATTGTAATATGTTCTCACACGATATTTAGTCATTTAGTTCTATTAGTACCTACCTATTAGGTATAAATGCAAATGTTTGGATGTTTTTATGTCAATTTCTTTTTCTTCTTCCACGCCGACGAAGTTGTGGGCAGAAACTGCTTAATTATAATAAACGGCTTTTCTATATGACCCGGTGAACTTCAACCTACAATTTATTTTAACAGCAATTCTCAATCCTAATCAATCTGCATCGTCAGGTTTGAATTTAGATAGGTTAGTGGTAGAGCCTGCTTATACCCTCCTTATTATGCTTCCTATCCTCTCTTTATTATACTTACTTCCTCTTCACCTACTATCCCGTTCCTTAGAGATGGCGACACGTGAGTGATACCTCCGGTGTTGATAGCTCTCCTATAGGCTTCGGAAACCGCTTACCGTGAGGTGGACCGTATGCTTGTTTGTAACCTAGATAACATAAAAAAGTCGAATTAGACAGTAGATCCATAATTCAAAGAACCAATTTCCGTGCAAAATTAACAATTTTGTTTTTTTTTTAAGTTTTTTAACTTAAAGTACAAATTATTTGTGAATGAGGAAAAAGAGAACTTTAGTGCGGGCGGGAATTGAAGCCGCGTCCCTTCCCCTTCCAATCCGGGGAAGTGCTCTAAATGAGCTACCGCACCGACCTTTCGGCCATCCCTATCTCCTCATCACATTTGTTTTTACGACCAACGCCATTTATCGAAATGCATTTGCATACATTAATCCAGTATAGTAACATTTTTGATCTATATTTTTTAGCATTTGACATGCTCAGCGAACTGTTTTTATGGGCTTTCCCTATTTTTTTATTCGTTTAAACCACCCCGAACACCAACCAGCCACCCAACCAGCGAACAAAACAAAAAACAATAATACAAATCTGTTAAGGCATTTTTGAGTTTTAGTGAGACCAACGTTCAGCAATACATTTTTAAATAAGTAATTACATATAGAAAGATAGATTACACGACAGTAGTGCTTTTTTTAAATCGACCAAATTGTATCTATTCTCGATATGGTCATCCATAAAAAGTAATATAATATGTAATAGTGTGTTAGGAGGCCTGTGGGTTTATTTTACACGCAGATTGGGTTTAACGTATCGCCTATCAACCGGTACCTATACTCGTATAACATTAATAACATTTATCAACATTCAGCTTGTGCAAGGAAATCTTTCTTTATGTAATTATGTAGGTACCTATCTATTCTTTAATCGTTAGCAGCCACGTGACGAAAGTTAAAGTATTCACGATCTAGATTAACCTACTTGTTTCAATTAATAAAAAGGACACGAAAATAAAATTATACTGTAGGTACATTCTTCGCTTTTATGGAATGACAGTTCAGGAATGTAACATAATTGCACTCGTATTGCTAAAAATCCGATTCCGATTGACGTATGAATTAAAAATAAGCTTGATAACATGGGTTGTGCCTATCTTTATGTTCTCGATAGTATCTAAATTAACTATCCGACATGTTAATATTCATTTTAAAAATTATGACGTTTCAGGTGGTAGAACCTAATCCAGACCCAGAATGTACTTTGCTCTGGTATCTTAGGCGGAAGCTTCAACTGACTGGCACTAAATACGGCTGTGGAGAAGGCGGCTGTGGGGCTTGCACAGTCATGGTGTCCCAATATTTGAGGAATGAAGATTGTGTCAAGTATCCTTTTTAAACTTTAATTCACAATGTTTAGTTAAATAAAAAAGTGACCAGATGACTATGGATTTAGTTGGAACCGATGATCCAAGGATTCGAGGTACCTAGTGGTGTCATTAGTATAAGAGTGAGCTCACATTGAGCCACTAGAGGCGGCCACACTAGAACGACTAGTGGCCGCCACAAGTTGCGGACGCGTTTCTCCATACACACACATACATTTTGTTTAGCATCGGCGCATACCGAGCGTTTGAGTGGCCGCGTCCGAGCCACAAGCTGCGGGAGTCGACCGCGCTCGCTACTTGTGGCTGCGCTTTGTCGTTCGACTCAAGCGCACATACAGCCAAAGTCGCCGGTCTGGCCTCTGCCGAGTACACTTGAACAACTGCCGCAAGTGGCAGCCACTTAAAGCCGCATCCAGCCACCAGTGGCTGCCACTGGTGGCGGTGTGAGTGGTCTGACTGAACCACTGGTGGTCGCGTTTAGTAGCGGCGACTGGTGGCCATAATGTGCGGGGGCTCTAATAGGTATCTATTATAATTTTTTTTTCACCACCCATGGCTGTCCGTCAGTCGGCCACGGATCTCCTCCGGGAGTGAGAGGGATTTAGGCTGTAGGCGACCACGCTGACCCAGTACAGGTTGGCAGACTTCACAAGCTATCAAGAAAATCTCTTAGGCTTGTCCGTTTCCTCGCGATGTTATGTTTCCCTTCACCGAACATTATTCATTTTTCAACGAATATGCACATAGGTAATTTTGAAAAGTCGGAGGGGTGAATTTATATTGGCTAGCGATAAATTATCGCCGATAATAAATGCACATAACTTTAATATATTCAGAGGTGTGCGCCATGGGATCGTTGTTGAGACGTGGATGTCTCACGGGGCTTTTGAGTAGGTAACTAATTATGACGTGCATAAAATAAATAGTGATATTGTCTTTGCAGCTAGCTAGTGCTTATACGTTAGTAACAATAATAAAAATTATAGTGTCACCACCCCAATCTATTACAAAGGTGTCTAAGACGCGACTAAAGAGATAAAATTAAGCAGAAAATATCACTGCGGGTGAAGAAAAATTAGAAACAACAGTTACAGCATATCTACTAACCTGTGTGTAAACTAGCCAGCATGTATAGTAGGTAATTTTCCCTCCCACCATGGAGGAGGTACCTACATACATAATGGTGTAATGATTCCAAGTTCAAATGGTTCCAATTTATCTGAGAGATAATGACGTTATAATAATATACTTTTTTAGTGAGGAGGGATAAATGTCGCTGCCTTAAAGGGCTTACTCCCTGGGAGATAATATTCGGTCCAGAATACAAGCAGAGCGAATGTGATTGTTACACATTAGTGATGAGCAAAATAAGAACAAGACTGAGGAAGTCTTGGTCTTGCTTTTGCTTATGAGGTCTTGGTATTGCTCGAATAAATCTTGGTTTGGTAATGCAGTCTTGCTTATTTAGCTTCTTGAAGTCTTCATTTTTTTTTGAAATTAGTTATCGGTTTCTTCGTTTTCTGAGTCTTGATCTTGCTCATGCGGTCTTGATCTTGGTCCGAGACTGAAATAAAATGCTAAATATAAATTGTAAGGTGTAATTATATCCTTAACTTAATCTACATAATTATGAAGGCACATAGCAGTAAACGCGTGTATAACACCGGTGTGTGCAATGCACGGCTTAGCAGTTGTTACTGTTGAGGGTATAGGTTCTACGCAAGATCGATTACATCCAGTCCAAGAGAGAATAGCCAAGGCTCATGGGTCACAATGTGGGTTTTGTACTCCAGGAATAGTGATGTCAATGTATACGTTACTTAGAAATAAAATACATATAAGGTATCCAGATATAGAAACTGCTTTGCAAGGTAATCTTTGCAGATGTACTGGCTACAGACCTATTGTAGAAGGTTTCAAAACTTTCATAGAAGGATGGGAGAAATATTATAATTGCGATGGTGATAAAAATCGTAATAAATTATGTGCATTGGGTAAAGAGTGCTGTCGAAATGAGAATGGAAACAGTAGTAAGTTATTTAACCAATCAAGTTTCCAGCCATATGATTCCACACAAGAACCAATTTATCCACCAGAATTGAGGTTAGAACAAAGATATACAGAAGAATATTTATATTTTAAAGGAGAAAATGTTACTTGGCTAAGGCCAAAATCCCTTAACGATTTGCTGTTAATAAAAAACCAGATACCAATTTCTAAAATAATTATTGGTAATAGTGAAGTTGGAGTAGAAACAAAGTTTAAGAACAAAATATATCCAATCTTACTATATCCCACAATAATAAGTGAGATGAATATTTGTGATGTTACTGAAGAAGGAATTATAATAGGGGCTACTATTACACTCACCGATTTAGCTAGTTTTTTGGATAATCAAATCAAGGGTAATCCTGAAAAATCTAAAGTATTTAAGGCTATAAAAGAAATGCTACATTGGTTTGCCGGTACTCAAGTTCGTAATGTTGCTTCTCTTGTTGGAAATATATTAACGGCTAGTCCAATATCAGATCTGAACCCTATATTAATGGCATGTTCCGCAGTATTATCTGTCTTCAATTATAAACGGGGAAATAGAAAAATTGTTATAAACGAAAGTTTTTTCAAAGGCTACAGAAGTACCACGCTGGAGGAAGATGAAATTGTTGTATCTGTAGAAATTCCATTTACCGAGTCTTCACAGTATTTCAAAGCATATAAGCAAGCAAGAAGAAAAGAGGATGACATTTCTATAGTAACATCAGCTTTTAATATAAAGATTGATCCAATTACTACAACAGTTCTTTTTGCAAGACTCTGTTATGGTGGAATGGGAGCCATCACGATATGTGCTACTAAAACTTCTAAAGCTCTTATTGGATGTCAATGGAACCAGAACATATTAAACGTGGCGTTTGAGTTATTAAACAATGAATTTAATTTTGATATTTCAGTTCCTGGAGGAATGGCTGAGTACCGAAAGTCACTCTGTTTAAGCCTATTTTTTAGATATTACTTATATGTGCATCATAACTTAAATGTACCAAACGGAATTAAGTATATTGACGATAGAGATATAAGCGCTATTAAAGAAATATGCCAAAGTGAACCTATGAGCTCTCAGTACTTTGAAATTACAACTAAAAATCAATCATTTTCTGATGCTGTTGGGTTACCTATAACACACTTGTCAGCTCTGAAACAAGCTTCAGGTGAAGCTTTGTATTGTGACGATACACCACCTCTAGAGAAAGAATTATATTTAAAGTTAGTTTTCAGCACTCAAGCTCATGCAAAAATAAAGTCTATAGATGCAAGTAAAGCTCTTTTAGTTCCTGGAGTACAAGCATTTTTGTCTGCTACTGATTTAGATGAAGAATGTAATAAAATGGGCCCAATAATAAAAGATGAAGAAATATTTTCAAGTAAAATAGTAACTAGTCGTGCTTGTGTCATAGGCGCTATAGTAGCAATTTCGGAAAATGTAGCTAATAAAGCTAAAGATTTAGTAATTGTTGACTATGAACCATTATATCCAGTTATCATTACTTTAGAAGATGCTATATCAGAGAGATCATACTTTTCTGGATATCCCCGAAAACTTATAAAAGGTAATGCAAATGAAGCCTTGGTAAATTCAAGTTATATTATAGAAGGAAATGTAAGAAATGGAGCACAAGAACACTTTTATCTGGAAACAATGTCTGCATATGCTAATAGAAAAGAAGATGAGCTAGAAATAATTGTGACAACACAAAATCCTGAAGAAATAGCGGTAACTTAAAAATTATTTAACAACATTGTGATGTGCACTGGTCACTTTATATTTGATTGTTTTGGTTTACAGCGCATTGCGTCAGAAACGCTTGGAATACCTAATCATAAAGTTACTAGAGTTGATCTATTTAGATTAGAGGTGGCTTGTTTACTAGTTGGCTATTAATATGTAGACAGGTAAGCATAATTTTGTCTTTTAATCTGTATTACAAACAAATCATAATTACAAAATGTAAAGCTGCTAAGTGTACATAAATTTGAAAATAGAAGTTGTAGATATAAAATGTGTTTTATTTTTAACATACAATTATACATACACAATGTGTGTGATTTTAGTTGAAACAAACAGCGTGTCAGCTAGAGAAGGAAATTATAAGTTTTATGGTCTTGAATTTGACTATTGCTAGAAGCGCACATTTGGTTTGCTTGAAAAATTTCTTGGTATTTGCTGGAGGCTCAAGATCTATTATAAAAAAAACAGCATCACGCCTGTATTCTCCGAGGGGGTAGGCAGAGGTGTATTACACCTACGGTTCGCCAGCTATGTCCCATGTAATAGGGAGCAAGCCTATTGCCGTCTACCATATATATCTACCTATTTCCAAAGTCCGGGCAGTTACTGATATTTTTTGATGTGAAACATCTAATGCGGAGGGAGGGTAAAATCGGGTTAGCGTGGCGACGCTTTTATTTTAATTGTCCCGTTCAAATCATGAAAGTTAAATTTGACACACTTCCCGGTTTCCGATTGAGTTGAAATTTTACACGCATGTGTATATTGCGTGACAATGCAATATAATAAAGACATGGAGCTGATCTAATGATGGAGCTGGAAGGTGGCCACAGTAACTCTATAATGAAACGACGCAACCTCATTGAGTTTGGACTCGTTTGATTCATCTTGATGCGTACTTTATCTTTAGATGATATCCAGGGTCTGATGATGGAGCTGGAAGGTGGCCATGCGAAACCCTGTAATTAAATGGCGCAACTCCATCGAGTTAGGGCTCGTGTGAAATGTCTTGACTAGTACTCCAGTCCTAGATAATATCCAGGGTCTGATAATGGAGCTGGAAGGTGGCCACAGTAACTCTGTAATGAAACGACGCAACCCCATCGAGTTTATACTTGTTTGATTCATCTTGAGGAGTACTTTGTCAAGTTGTGATCATTTTATTTCTACAAAATAATTTCGATGTTTCACATCTGGTAGACGTCCCACGACATCTAGTTTTTTTTTTACCAAAAAGCTCAATAACGACCCGGCGATCGAACCCGAGACCTCATGATCAGCAGTCGCTCATACTACCGCTGCACCACAGAGGCAGTTCTACTGTACTTTTTTTATATTTATGGTATCAAATCAGCTGCGATCCACCTGATGGTTACCAATACCAACTGATCATGCACTCAATTATACTAATACTAAGAGTACAGTCAAGCCGCTGCTCACCATACTATATGATGTTAAATAAAATAATGCACTGCTATCTTCCGCTACAATATACACGCAATAAAGTGCTTAAAGTAAAGGTCAGTAATACGAGAGGCGGTGGTACCAACCCGCTCGGGCCCGATACCAAGTGAGTACTCCCACTTGGTACCTAGCCCTACCACCAGTCATGCAATGGATTATAATTGCTTACTTCCCTTAGTCGCCTCATACGACACCCGTGGGAAAGAATGGGGTGGTGACACTTGTATTCTTAGTCCGTCACGACAAGAACGCTGTCTTAACAAAAAAAGAAAATACTATGATCACTGCGGAGGCCCATTCTATTGTATTTGTTTTGAATTAAAGGATTCTCATATTGCTGTCCGGAGAACCGACAATCGCGTATGACGCTGCTCAACACAAGTCGGGTGCGATTGTAAGATGTGTGTCGGATACGAACCTCACTGTAAAAAGCAGCGGTGCTCCTGCTGCGGTAATTTCTTCTAGGACCGTGTGTAGGTTCGTTTGTCACGGTTGGAAGTTTAGAATTTATTTTTATATGCGACTGTGTATCACGAGGTTTCGAGTTCGAATCCCGGTTCGGGCAAAAAGGTAGGTAATGTGATTTTATGTCAAGAAATTCTCAATCAAGTTTCACCCCCGTGCCTAGGAAAGCAAAAGCATTGATCTCTCCAGTCGTGTGGGAATCCTGTCCCATTGGACTTAGTAAGCGAGGGAACAGACAGAGAGAGCACTTGTGTTTGTGCACACACTCGCGCACATAATTCTACTTAGTAGGTATTTCGTTAGTCGTTGGCTTAGTGTGGGTATCTGCTGCCCGGAGCGGAGGTAGTTTGCAGGACCTTTATTTAAATATTAGCTGATGCCCGCAACTTCGTCCGCGTGTCGTTCACAATTTTAGGGGTTTTATTTTGTTTACGCGGAACCTTAATTATTTTTCCAAAATAAAAGTAGCCTAAGTTACGCCTTGTAACAACAGCTATCTGGTAGTGAAAGTCTCATCCGAATCGGTCCAGCCATTCATGAGATTAGCCGGAACAAACAGACAGACAAAAACTTAAAAAAATTATTTTGTTATAAGTAACGTATATTATACTCACGTATACATTTAATAAAAAGCTGTTATTTAGACATTACAAATAGACACTTCAAATAAACACAAAGTGAAAAATGTGAAATCGAAAATAACAGTCAGGAGCAGGATTTGAACCTGCATCTTCTGGATACCGTCCAGATGCTTTACCAATTCAGCCATCCTGACAATTGCTCCTGACTGCTAATTTCGATAACACATCATACTTAACGTCTTTGGGTGACGCCTGCGCCATTTGTCGGAAGTATTTTCATTACATTATACCGACCAGGTAAACTTAATTTTACAATTAAGATTTTACCTAATAATGACGCAAACCCTTTAAATATTTTAGATATTTTTATATATATTTTTAGCATTTGACATGCTTAGCACTATACATTAAACACAAAGTGAAAAATGTGAAATCGAAAATAACAGTCAGGAGCAGGATTTGAACCTGCATCTTCTGGATACCGTCCAGATGCTTTACCAATTCAGCCATCCTGACAATTGCTCCGTCATTATTAGGTAAAATCTTAATTGTAAAATTAAGTTTACCTGGTCAGTATAATGTATGAAAATACTTCCGACAAATGGCGCAGGCGTCACCCAAAGACGTTAAGTATGATGTGTTATCGAAATTAGCAGTCAGGAGCAATTGTCAGGATGGCTGAATTGGTAAAGCATCTGGACGGTATCCAGAAGATGCAGGTTCAAATCCTGCTCCTGACTGTTATTTTCGATTTCACATTTTTCACTTTGTGTTTAATGTATAGTGCTAAGCATGTCAAATGCTAAAAATATATATAAAAATATCTAAAATAGACACTTCAATTTTATAAGTTGGTATATGTAGAAATTTAAAAATATAAAAACTAAAAAACTATTGGGCAAGAATAAATTAGTGTAAAGGTTACAATTTATTATGATCACTTCAAGCTGCTGCTGTGTCTCGAATTCACCATCACTTTCAATACCTTGCTTTTATAGCGTCACGCTTGAGGACTGTCCACGTTGGAGGATTAAGACATCATCTGAAAAATAAAAAAAATCATACATATAACATGGAACCCAGAAAAGGACAAATGATACTTTTTATCCATTTGCAAACAGATATAATGTGCTGTATGCTGATGTACCTATGGATTTTATATTGGCCCCACCCCATTTAATAGGAGTCCACGCCGCGAAGGCACGGTTAGAATCTAGTATTGGTAGTTAGTATATATACCAATGTCATTTATATTAGGTACCTACTATAAATGACATTGGTATATATCTGTGGCATAAATATTAATTAAGTAAATGCAAGAAAAGAAACATGATTCGAGTGGCCCCTGTGAGAGGCAATGAATCTGATAAGTAGTTATATCAAAGCATGCTACAGACGCAGACGCTGCGAGTGCGCGACGCGGCCATAACATTGATTGTTGACTTGTCGAACCAGTTATAAATAATTGTCAGCTATGGAAAATTTGGAAAGTTTGTTGCCGAAAAATGTACAGAAAACTTTAAAATTTTTCGTAAATGGTAAAAAGGTATGGTACCTCCTTACCTACATACTAACTACTTATGACTATACCTAATATTACAAATAGACTCGTACCTACCTATCTACGTATATGTACACAGGTAAGTATTTATTTCTGATTTAACTAACGATTTGATTACTTATTTGTAATACATGATACTTAAATACTGAACTGTAACTATAAAGGTAACCTAATAGTTTGCAATGCAGTGCCATTATATCACTAAGCTTGAAGTGCTACCATAAAATTGGAAATATAAAAAAACATGGTTCAAATAGATACAGAACAGTAAAAAGGCAACACTACCTATATAATAGCACTTTAATTTTGTCATGTGAATGTAACTACGCATAGTTAGTGATACTTGTAGTTGCATACTTATTATAAAATATATGATTAAAACATTCACCCATACAGTAGGTACCTACTACGAAGTACTTACTATAAATTGTAAATTTTTAATCACAGCTTTTCGCGTGGTTATAGTTACCTACAGAGATGTAATTATGTAAATGTAACTACACAATTTATTATATCTATCTAGTGACATTTTAAAAGTGGTGTACCTACGTGATCGCCATTGGCTTAAATTAAGTTGACTTCCTTAACGTTATCCGTTCGTCCTGCGATGTGTGACTGCTATGTACCACCTTAATATATTTTACGCATTCATTTTTGATGGTGTTGTCATAATTACTAATATCAACGTTGGCAGGCGCGTTGGCGTTTGCAATAGATATTGATAGTAATTAGGGGTACCCAAGTTGCTTCCCGCTTTGCCGGTATCCCTTCAGCCTTCTACGTCTTCCAAAGATAGAGATGGGTACCAGAATACTTAGTCCTAGAGGATCTAGTGGAGCTATTGTAATATGTTCTCACACGATATTTAGTCATTTAGTTCTATTAGTACCTACCTATTAGGTATAAATGCAAATGTTTGGATGTTTTTATGTCAATTTCTTTTTCTTCTTCCACGCCGACGAAGTTGTGGGCAGAAACTGCTTAATTATAATAAACGGCTTTTCTATATGACCCGGTGAACTTCAACCTACAATTTATTTTAACAGCAATTCTCAATCCTAATCAATCTGCATCGTCAGGTTTGAATTTAGATAGGTTAGTGGTAGAGCCTGCTTATACCCTCCTTATTATGCTTCCTATCCTCTCTTTATTATACTTACTTCCTCTTCACCTACTATCCCGTTCCTTAGAGATGGCGACACGTGAGTGATACCTCCGGTGTTGATAGCTCTCCTATAGGCTTCGGAAACCGCTTACCGTGAGGTGGACCGTATGCTTGTTTGTAACCTAGATAACATAAAAAAGTCGAATTAGACAGTAGATCCATAATTCAAAGAACCAATTTCCGTGCAAAATTAACAATTTTGTTTTTTTTTTAAGTTTTTTAACTTAAAGTACAAATTATTTGTGAATGAGGAAAAAGAGAACTTTAGTGCGGGCGGGAATTGAAGCCGCGTCCCTTCCCCTTCCAATCCGGGGAAGTGCTCTAAATGAGCTACCGCACCGACCTTTCGGCCATCCCTATCTCCTCATCACATTTGTTTTTACGACCAACGCCATTTATCGAAATGCATTTGCATACATTAATCCAGTATAGTAACATTTTTGATCTATATTTTTTAGCATTTGACATGCTCAGCGAACTGTTTTTATGGGCTTTCCCTATTTTTTTATTCGTTTAAACCACCCCGAACACCAACCAGCCACCCAACCAGCGAACAAAACAAAAAACAATAATACAAATCTGTTAAGGCATTTTTGAGTTTTAGTGAGACCAACGTTCAGCAATACATTTTTAAATAAGTAATTACATATAGAAAGATAGATTACACGACAGTAGTGCTTTTTTTAAATCGACCAAATTGTATCTATTCTCGATATGGTCATCCATAAAAAGTAATATAATATGTAATAGTGTGTTAGGAGGCCTGTGGGTTTATTTTACACGCAGATTGGGTTTAACGTATCGCCTATCAACCGGTACCTATACTCGTATAACATTAATAACATTTATCAACATTCAGCTTGTGCAAGGAAATCTTTCTTTATGTAATTATGTAGGTACCTATCTATTCTTTAATCGTTAGCAGCCACGTGACGAAAGTTAAAGTATTCACGATCTAGATTAACCTACTTGTTTCAATTAATAAAAAGGACACGAAAATAAAATTATACTGTAGGTACATTCTTCGCTTTTATGGAATGACAGTTCAGGAATGTAACATAATTGCACTCGTATTGCTAAAAATCCGATTCCGATTGACGTATGAATTAAAAATAAGCTTGATAACATGGGTTGTGCCTATCTTTATGTTCTCGATAGTATCTAAATTAACTATCCGACATGTTAATATTCATTTTTAAAATTATGACGTTTCAGGTGGTAGAACCTAATCCAGACCCAGAATGTACTTTGCTCTGGTATCTTAGGCGGAAGCTTCAACTGACTGGCACTAAATACGGCTGTGGAGAAGGCGGCTGTGGGGCTTGCACAGTCATGGTGTCCCAATATTTGAGGAATGAAGATTGTGTCAAGTATCCTTTTTAAACTTTAATTCACAATGTTTAGTTAAATAAAAAAGTGACCAGATGACTATGGATTTAGTTGGAACCGATGATCCAAGGATTCGAGGTACCTAGTGGTGTCATTAGTATAAGAGTGAGCTCACATTGAGCCACTAGAGGCGGTCACACTAGAACGACTAGTGGCCGCCACAAGTTGCGGACGCGTTTCTCCATACACACACATACATTTTGTTTAGCATCGGCGCATACCGAGCGTTTGAGTGGCCGCGTCCGAGCCACAAGCTGCGGGAGTCGACCGCGCTCGCTACTTGTGGCTGCGCTTTGTCGTTCGACTCAAGCGCACATACAGCCAAAGTCGCCGGTCTGGCCTCTGCCGAGTACACTTGAACAACTGCCGCAAGTGGCAGCCACTTAAAGCCGCATCCAGCCACCAGTGGCTGCCACTGGTGGCGGTGTGAGTGGTCTGACTGAACCACTGGTGGTCGCGTTTAGTAGCGGCGACTGGTGGCCATAATGTGCGGGGGCTCTAATAGGTATCTATTATAATTTTTTTTTCACCACCCATGGCTGTCCGTCAGTCGGCCACGGATCTCCTCCGGGAGTGAGAGGGATTTAGGCTGTAGGCGACTACGCTGACCCAGTACAGGTTGGCAGACTTCACAAGCTATCAAGAAAATCTCTTAGGCTTGTCCGTTTCCTCGCGATGTTATGTTTCCCTTCACCGAACATTATTCATTTTTCAACGAATATGCACATAGGTAATTTTGAAAAGTCGGAGGGGTGAATTTATATTGGCTAGCGATAAATTATCGCCGATAATAAATGCACATAACTTTAATATATTCAGAGGTGTGCGCCATGGGATCGTTGTTGAGACGTGGATGTCTCACGGGGCTTTTGAGTAGGTAACTAATTATGACGTGCATAAAATAAATAGTGATATTGTCTTTGCAGCTAGCTAGTGCTTATACGTTAGTAACAATAATAAACATTATAGTGTCACCACCCCAATCTATTACAAAGGTGTCTAAGACGCGACTAAAGAGATAAAATTAAGCAGAAAATATCACTGCGGGTGAAGAAAAATTAGAAACAACAGTTACAGCATATCTACTAACCTGTGTGTAAACTAGCCAGCATGTATAGTAGGTAATTTTCCCTCCCACCATGGAGGAGGTACCTACATACATAATGGTGTAATGATTCCAAGTTCAAATGGTTCCAATTTATCTGAGAGATAATGACGTTATAATAATATACTTTTTTAGTGAGGAGGGATAAATGTCGCTGCCTTAAAGGGCTTACTCCCTGGGAGATAATATTCGGTCCAGAATACAAGCAGAGCGAATGTGATTGTTACACATTAGTGATGAGCAAAATAAGAACAAGACTGAGGAAGTCTTGGTCTTGCTTTTGCTTATGAGGTCTTGGTATTGCTCGAATAAATCTTGGTTTGGTAATGCAGTCTTGCTTATTTAGCTTCTTGAAGTCTTAATTTTTTTTTTGAAATTAGTTAACGGTTTCTTTGTTTTCTGAGTCTTGATCTTGCTCATGCGGTCTTGATCTTGGTCCGAGACTGAAATAAAATGCTAAATATAAATTGTAAGGTGTAATTATATCCTTAACTTAATCTACATAATTATGAAGGCACATAGCAGTAAACGCGTGTATAACACCGGTGTGTGCAATGCACGGCTTAGCAGTTGTTACTGTTGAGGGTATAGGTTCTACGCAAGATCGATTACATCCAGTCCAAGAGAGAATAGCCAAGGCTCATGGGTCACAATGTGGGTTTTGTACTCCAGGAATAGTGATGTCAATGTATACGTTACTTAGAAATAAAATACATATAAGGTATCCAGATATAGAAACTGCTTTGCAAGGTAATCTTTGCAGATGTACTGGCTACAGACCTATTGTAGAAGGTTTCAAAACTTTCATAGAAGGATGGGAGAAATATTATAATTGCGATGGTGATAAAAATCGTAATAAATTATGTGCATTGGGTAAAGAGTGCTGTCGAAATGAGAATGGAAACAGTAGTAAGTTATTTAACCAATTAAGTTTCCAGCCATATGATTCCACACAAGAACCAATTTATCCACCAGAATTGAGGTTAGAACAAAGATATACAGAAGAATATTTATATTTTAAAGGAGAAAATGTTACTTGGCTAAGGCCAAAATCCCTTAACGATTTGCTGTTAATAAAAAACCAGATACCAATTTCTAAAATAATTATTGGTAATAGTGAAGTTGGAGTAGAAACAAAGTTTAAGAACAAAATATATCCAATCTTACTATATCCCACAATAATAAGTGAGATGAATATTTGTGATGTTACTGAAGAAGGAATTATAATAGGGGCTACTATTACACTCACCGATTTAGCTAGTTTTTTGGATAATCAAATCAAGGGTAATCCTGAAAAATCTAAAGTATTTAAGGCTATAAAAGAAATGCTACATTGGTTTGCCGGTACTCAAGTTCGTAATGTTGCTTCTCTTGTTGGAAATATATTAACGGCTAGTCCAATATCAGATCTGAACCCTATATTAATGGCATGTTCCGCAGTATTATCTGTCTTCAATTATAAACGGGGAAATAGAAAAATTGTTATAAATGAAAGTTTTTTCAAAGGCTACAGAAGTACCACGCTGGAGGAAGATGAAATTGTTGTATCTGTAGAAATTCCATTTACCGAGTCTTCACAGTATTTCAAAGCATATAAGCAAGCAAGAAGAAAAGAGGATGACATTTCTATAGTAACATCAGCTTTTAATATAAAGATTGATCCAATTACTAAAACAGTTCTTTTTGCAAGACTCTGTTATGGTGGAATGGGAGCCATCACGATATGTGCTACTAAAACTTCTAAAGCTCTTATTGGATGTCAATGGAACCAGAACATATTAAACGTGGCGTTTGAGTTATTAAACAATGAATTTAATTTTGATATTTCAGTTCCTGGAGGAATGGCTGAGTACCGAAAGTCACTCTGTTTAAGCCTATTTTTTAGATATTACTTATATGTGCATCATAACTTAAATGTACCAAACGGAATTAAGTATATTGACGATAGAGATATAAGCGCTATTAAAGAAATATGCCAAAGTGAACCTATGAGCTCTCAGTACTTTGAAATTACAACTAAAAATCAATCATTTTCTGATGCTGTTGGGTTACCTATAACACACTTGTCAGCTCTGAAACAAGCTTCAGGTGAAGCTTTGTATTGTGACGATACACCACCTCTAGAGAAAGAATTATATTTAAAGTTAGTTTTCAGCACTCAAGCTCATGCAAAAATAAAGTCTATAGATGCAAGTAAAGCTCTTTTAGTTCCTGGAGTACAAGCATTTTTGTCTGCTACTGATTTAGATGAAGAATGTAATAAAATGGGCCCAATAATAAAAGATGAAGAAATATTTTCAAGTAAAATAGTAACTAGTCGTGCTTGTGTCATAGGCGCTATAGTAGCAATTTCGGAAAATGTAGCTAATAAAGCTAAAGATTTAGTAATTGTTGACTATGAACCATTATATCCAGTTATCATTACTTTAGAAGGTGCTATATCAGAGAGATCATACTTTTCTGGATATCCCCGAAAACTTATAAAAGGTAATGCAAATGAAGCCTTGGTAAATTCAAGTTATATTATAGAAGGAAATGTAAGAAATGGAGCACAAGAACACTTTTATCTGGAAACAATGTCTGCATATGCTAATAGAAAAGAAGATGAGCTAGAAATAATTGTTACAACACAAAATCCTGAAGAAATAGCGGTAACTTAAAAATTATTTAACAACATTGTGATGTGCACTGGTCACTTTATATTTGATTGTTTTGGTTTACAGCGCATTGCGTCAGAAACGCTTGGAATACCTAATCATAAAGTTGTTTGCAAAGTGAAAAGACTTGGTGGAGGATTCGGTGGCAAGGAGACAAGAGCCAATCTTTTAGCTATACCTGTGGCTGTTGCCGCCTACAAATTAAAAAAGCCGGTCAGAGCAGTATTAGACAGACATGAGGATATGCAGGTTACGGGTTATAGGCATCCATGTTTAATCAAATATAAGGTTGGATTTAGCTATGAAGGTAAAATAAATGGAGCTATGTTTGAAATATTTAGCAACACCGGCAATTCTATGGATATATCATGTGCGGTAAGATAAAAGCATCAAGAAAAAAGTAGGTATTAGAAAAAGTAAAATCGAGAGTTAAAAAAAGTTTAACAAAACGTATGTGATTTTGCAGATGATAGAGAGGGCGTTATTCCATGTCGATAATTGTTATTTCATACCAAATATTGAAGTGCTTGCATATCTTTGTAAAACAAATATGCCTTCAAATACTGCTTTTAGAGGATTTGGAGCTCCTAAAGCCATGTTAGCAGCTGAAACTATGATAAGGCATATAGCTGCAACATTAAATAAAAGTTACGAAGAAATTGTAAAAGTAAACCTCTACCGTGAGGGATTAATGACTCATTACAACCAGACTTTGAAATATTGTACTTTAACGAGATGTTGGAATGAGTGTATTGAAGCATCTGATTATTGGCAGAGAAAACGCGCTGTTGAAGATTTTAATAGGTAATAATATCTCAATATTATTTAATTACTTTGCATTTTTGCTAAGCCCTTATGCATTTTAAATTTACTTTTAGGCAAAATAGGTGGAAAAAGAAAGGTATTAGTATAGTACCTACCAAATATGGAATATCTTTTCAAACTGATGTTTTAATGCAAGCTGGGGCATTATTATTAATTTACAAAGATGGATCCGTTCTATTATCTATTGGCGGTATAGAAATGGGTCAAGGGCTTTATACAAAAATGGTACAAGTGGCATCAAGAGTTCTTGAAATAGATTACACCAAGATTCATATTGCTGAAATGTCGACTGATAAAGTACCAAATAGTTCACCAACAGCTGGAAGCATCAGTTCTGATTTGTACGGTATGGCTGTTGTAGCAGCGTGCAAAGTTTTAAAGAAGCGGTTGGAACCTTTTAAAATAAAAAATCCGGCCGGTGAATGGGAGGAATGGGTTATAGAAGCTTATTTAAACAGAGTCGAGTTATCAGCAACAGGATTTTATGCGGCTCCGAAGATTGAGTATAACCCTGAAACAAATACTGGGAACATGTATGAATATTTTACTTACGGAGTAGCGTGTTCTGAAGTTATTGTTGATTGCTTAACTGGTGATCATCAAGTACTGAGAACAGATATAGTAATGGACGTTGGAGAGAGTTTAAACCCGGCCATAGATATTGGACAAATAGAGGGTGCCTTTATGCAAGGTTATGGGTTTTATACGATGGAAGAAATGGTATTCTCAGCCAGTGGGGAAGTGTTGTCGCGTGGTCCTGGAATGTACAAGATTCCTGGATTCGCCGATATACCAAAAGTATTTAATGTTTCATTGCTGAGAGGGGCACCTAACCCGCGTGCAGTTTATTCTTCCAAGGTAATTTTCAAAAATCTCGACGAATCTAAAAATCTAAACAACTATTACTTAATAACAAAAATGTTTTCAGGCTGTGGGTGAGCCCCCTCTGTTTCTCGCGGCTTCTGTATTCTTTGCTATAAAAGAGGCCATAAAGTACGCTCGGGTAGAGCGTGGGCTATCTGCTGACTGCCCATTGAATGTACCAGCAACATGTGCATGCATACGAATGGCTTGTGAAGACCATATTACTGAAAAGGTATTATGAAAAGGATTATCATGTATGCAAATTAACACTGAAACTCTTACATGCGTAAAGAACTACTACTGTAAATAAATGTTTATCAATTCTGCTGATCCATCGCGACACGATGAGATTAGTTGCAAGACTGATAGTTTTATATTTACAAAGAATGGCAGTATTATGTACACCACCAAGTTTCTTGACTCTGGACCAGTGGCTGAATTGTTCTAAGGTCCGGTATTGGGGCGGCCAATCATGACTGATGAGATCAGCCTGAAACAACGCCAGGTAGGTACTCCTATCGTTGTATTTCGTATGGTGAATGAGAGCGCCGGAGACCCACTTTTTTGTTAAAGTAAAAAAACCCAAGTCACATCCAATCCTGTTTTCTGTATGTTGTACGCCGACTGTTGTTAGCATTAAGCATTAATACCTATAGATCTATGTTAATTTATGACGACATTACTAAATATCTGGATTTATTTCGATAAAAGTTGGTAATTAAGCAAATTCATATGTATCTAAGTAATAGATGCCTACTCGTAAATGAGGGGAGCTGAGAAAGGGGGCTGATATTACATGGCCTAGGGCGTTGAAATCCGCTACTACTCTGGACTGACATAGAGAACCAAAAAACCATACATCATTAGTCCGATCCATGCTCAGGTTCTCTCTCTCTGGCAGCATTAGTAGCTGTTACTATGTGAATTAGCCGTGTGGGGCCGGCTTTAGAATTGTCCCACCCCTCTCTACCTACGGGAGTCGTAAGAGCCGACTGAGGGAATACCGGGGGAGTGGGCAGCAGGACTCCCTCGTGTATTAACAACATCCACTGCGATTGCCAACCCGCCTGCCAAGCGTGGCGATTACGGCATTATCCCCCATGACGGGACCGCTCGTTGTGGCGTTCTCTTGGAGAGGCCTATGTCCAGCAGTGGACGTTGAAAGGCTGATGGATGGATGGATGGATGGACTATGTGAATCCCCAAACCACCTATAGAATAGATTACCAACCTATTGTATCGATGGAAGAAAATCTAGCGAATGGAAAAATCAATCTTCAAAATATTAGGCTTAGATATGTGATATTATTATGACAATGTGCAAGTGTCAAATGTAATTAATTTTTTTTTTTCAGGTAAAACCTACCATCTCGAAGAAAGGGAAACCGTGGAACGTTATTGTATGATAATGGATCAAAAGTTATATTTTTTATTTATATATTACAAGGGTGATAAAGACGGCCTATCTGATGGTAAACAGTAACCGTACCCTATATAACACTAGAGGCACCACTCGCGCGTCTCTAACTCCAAGGAAATGGATAGGAGGTGGAGACGAAGGATATTAAGATTATTAAGGAGAAGATGAGGCGGGGTGGTTTAGGCCTCCCGCACTCTCACTCATGATACGAAACACAACAGCAGAAGTGCCTAAAGTTGCTTCACCCTGATCTTTTGTGAGGGGGTGGTACTTCCTCCAGCGACTGGCCCATTCATGCTCGGACTAGCAAGGCACCACTACAAAAATATCTGGTTACTAGATGTATCTTGCCGATATATACTACTTATTTTATAATTTCATTTATAGGTACCTATTATAAACAAAACTTAATAAACGCTAATCGCATTGTGGCAGAGCTTTTTATTCGTGTTTCTCAAATCATTGAGGATAAACATATATTTTTTTAAAAGACAACATCGTGCACTTGGGAAAATCCCTGCATCGCCATCGCGAGGATTTCCATAAATATTGTCCCAAAGCATTCATTTGTGGATCACACAAGATTTATCTTGAAATATTTATCTTGTGTGGGAATCGATCTCACGGCACTCGGCACGGCAGTTCGGTATGTAAGTCATCTATGTAGTCAATATCACAAAATACCTACATATTTTGTGTCAATATCTTACTTAAAAAGAGATCGCAAAAACTAACATGTTACATAATTCAATATTAAATAATTATTTATGTATGTTAATTAATTATGATAAACAAAGATTGTTGTTACATAATTCAATATTAAATAATTATTTATGTATGTTAATTAATTATGATAAACAAAGATTGTTATCTTACAATTGCTTAAATAATTTTAAAGCATAGAGTTATCTCACAAATTTTACAACTTTGAGTTAAGTAGTAGGTACAAATTTGATTTGGTTATCTAAGTACTGTATAAAAAGTTAGGTACCTATTTTATCTATTTTTAAATTTTAACATTAAACTAGCTCACCCGGCGAACTTCGTACCGCCATAATAGATTTTAATTTTCGTGAATATTTTGCAATGAAAATTATTAAAGTACTAATATCGCAGTTAAAAATGTATGTATTATTTTATAATGTCGAAAGATAAAAAAAATAAAATAAAAATATGCCCAAAAAATAAAAATATTTTTTTGGACATAATTACCCCAATTGTTAAGGGCCTTAGCACATAGGGGTATGAAAAATAGTTTACATCCTATTTTCATACCTACTGAATATACACACAAAATTTCATAAGAATCGGTCAAGCCGTTTCGGAGGAGAATGGCGACAAACCAAAGGCTTATTACATATAATATAAAAATATATATGAAATAGCACTTAAAATCGTTAAGAATACACTAATAATTAACACAAGCGCCTGAGGCGAGTGCATCCGCAATAACAGAGTGGCGATTGCAATCGCCACAAACGGCCGGATTCTGAGGAAGCCTTTCATGAGAAGAACCCGGCAAGAAACTCATGGGCCACTTTTTTAAATTGCCAATTTATTACAATTTAATAGGTAGATATAATCTTTATAACTAAAACTACATTATATCATACAAAACAATTTTTAAAATTAATGAATGAAGTGTATATTCAGATTAAAAGCTGGGCATAAATGTTAAATAGAAATATCAATGATCATGATTATAATATCAATGATAGGTAGATATGAGAAAAACCGAGTGATAGTGAATAGATGAAATATGTTTTAGTTATGTTAAAGACTATTTATTCACTATTCCAATGCCAAACAGGTAAATGAGACAAAAAAATATGAGTGAGTAAGTAGGTACGCCAAGTTAATATTAAATTAAATTTAAATCATCCTACAAGATAAGATAGGTAGGTCCTACTACATGTAAGTACCTATATCATTCACAAAATCAAATTGGATAACAATATGGAGGAAGATCAATCCAAATCCGACCAAAGGAAAAAACGGAACTCTTCCAAAGGATCAAACTCATGTTTGGCAGTCAATTACAACAAGTTTATTTCTAATTTACTAAACCGACAAGTTAAAGTCTGTGACTCATACACGAAAGCGAATGGTGAATTAACGTTAACTGCATCGTGTGATAAATTATGAAAGAGCTTGTTGTGGTGATCTCAAAATTATTTGTAATTACCTAATAAATATGAAGATTGTTTTTAATAACATACCATTAATAGCTTTTTGTTAATTACTACCATTAGGATTTGGATATTATTGAGCTATTGGCTATATGCTGACGATGCGGTTTTATTAGCGCAGCCCGCGACTGACCTGCAAACCCTAGTCGACGTAATGGCAGAAGATTGTAAGAAAAGGGGCCTACGTGTGAAAGTCAGCAAAACCAAAATAATGGTTTTTGAAAGAGAAGAAGCCAGAACAGATGTTAGAGTAGTAATAGGAAATGGTGTGCTAGAACAAGTGGATGAATTTATATCTTGGATGTGGATTCAGTCGGGATGGAAGGTACACCACTGATGAAGAGAGAAGAGTGAATGCAGGAATCGCAATACACAACGCAGTGCTTGTCCCAACGTTATTATATGGAAGTGAGATTTGGGTATGCAAAAAGGAGCATGAGAGTAAAATCAATGCGGTCGAAATGTGATCTCTGCGGAGAATCTGTGGAGTGAGGCTGACTGACCGCATTCGTAACGATGACGTAAGAGAGCGAGTAGGTATGAAAGAGAGTATTGGTGTAAAGATGCGAAAGGGAATGCTCCGATGGTTCGGACATGTGGAAAGCATGCCGGACGAGCGACTGGTTAAAAAGATATACAATGCGAAAGTGGAAGGATGTAGGTACAGGGGGAGACCGAGACTAACCTACCTAAAATAATATAAATCGGTCATGTATTGAAGGAAGGTGGAGTCAGGAGTCTCCGAAACCGGCGAGCGTGTATGAAGTCTTGGCACTCTGTTCTCTCTGCCTACCCCGCAAGGGAAATTGCGTGATGATTAGTTAGAAACTACAATCATGGTTACAAACCGAATTCCATGGGGGCGAAGTCAATCATTTGTTTTGCCTTTTGGTAGAAAGGCGGTATCCTAAAGTAGGCCCTATAGGTAGGTACATTTTATCAAGGTCTGAAGATAGGATTCCCGAGGAAAATTATTACCTATAACTTATAGGTATCAAATTTGCAAAGGCATCTCGAAAGCATACATTTTATATCATGCTATGATCTTTTGTGAAAGAGGATACTTTAGGAATGATCCAATAAAAAGGTTTGGATATGATAAGTAAAAGGCTAAAAAGCATGAAATTCTAACAATGAATTTGAAACAACGAAATGCGTCTTTTTTTTTAAGACCCTGTATTGAGAAATAATCCATGTATCGCGGGAGACTTTACAAACCTACAATTTCACGGACACAAAGTACACCCAGACAAACATTTGTGGATCACACAAAGAGTTGTCCTGTGTGGGAATTGAACCCACAACACTCCAACGTGAGACCGGCATCTAAACCACTCCGCCATCTGTGCAATAGAATATTTTGTTGATGTTGAGCGTCAAAGAAACTAATGACTAATTTAAATGTTTTTGTGTGTTCAATAATAATAATAATAATTTTATTTCAAAGAAGAAAGTACAATAGGTTAACTAATATAATAAGACACAATATTAAGTAGTACCTAAGACATAATATACAAACAACATACATAGAATTGTGCAGATGTTATAATTAACTAGTTACTTACTTAGTATTTAGTAATAGAGGTTGTACAGTGACATTTTAGTGGTTGCACACTGGTTTCCAAACTGAGTTAATCTCGTATTCTGGAAACCTGTGGTTCTCTATGATTGCTGCATGGACTATTGTTTCTATACTAAGTAATAATACAGTTACTTTTTTTTTTGGTGGACAAAAATGTACCTACCGCACACCCCGCTGCCCGGGGAGACAGCAGGGTAGTGTGGGGCTCTCACCCACTAAAAATCCACCGTGCTCCCTCACCCACCCGTACTCGGCGGACCACTGGTACCGCGTATATTCACTTCAGTGGTCCGCGCGGCGGCTAACCCTCTTGGGCTTCCTCTCTGAGCAACACCTCCGCACACCTGGGGCATCGCACCTTCGCGGTAGGCTTTACGCGAGCGGAGGACAATCCCCGGTCTAACCGCCCGCGGCCTCGGCTAGGGCGGCATTAGGCGCAGATATTCACGCCCACGCCGCCCCGCGCGCCGGCGGCGGCTCGGGCCAGAGGAGAGATCAGCCTCCCTGGCCCTCTCCGCCGCCTCCTTCCGCGAGACGACATTCTCGCAGAAGGTGGCGACCGCATTCCAGTACCTATTGCCGCCGACCATCGATCGGATGACAGCCGGCAGCGACAGGTCCTCTCCGATGACTGCAGCGAGATCCCGGCGCTGGTCAGCCCAGGCCGGGCACCACTCAAGCGTGTGCTGCGCCGAGTCCTCGCTGCAGTCGCAGTGGTGGCAGCAGGGAGTCTCCTCCCTCCTAGCAACCGTGTACAGGTACTTGCCGAAGCATCCATGCCCCGACAGCACCTGCACCAGCCGGAAGGTGAGGACCCCATGCCGCCGAGCCACCCATTCTTCCAAAATCGGCTGGAGCGCCCCTACGGTCCTAAAACCAGCCCGAGGCGTTTCCAGCCGAATCCTCCAACGGGTGACAATGGCGCGGCGGGCGTCGCCCCGCCATGCGTCTATTTGACTGAGCGGGAGGCGAACGCCCCCCGCACGCACTTCTGACACCCGCCGATAAACCTCGGCGAGCACCTCCGCCTCCAGATCCCACGGGGGGGTCCCGGCCAATGCGCAAGCGGCCTCGCACGACACCGTGCGGTAGCCGCGGATTGCTCTGACCGCCACGACTCTCTGCGGTCTCCATAGAAGGGCCCTATTGCGGGCGGTCAGAGACTCCGCCCACACGGGTGCACCGTAAAGTGCCATTGACCGGACCACCCCCGCGTATAGCTGTCGGCACGCGATGCTGGGTCCGCCCAGGTTTGGCAACAGACGCCCGAGGGCGGACGCCGTGCCAACCAGTCTCGGCGCAAGCTGGCGGAAGTGCTCGTCGAAGTGCCACCGCCCGTCAAGGACCAGGCCCAAATATTTTATGTGGGCCTGGATTCCTACCCCCACACCATTTACCGTAATCGAGGCGCTGGCGGGTGGACCGCGTCGGGGCCCGTGAAATAGTAGGGCCTCTGACTTGTTGAGGGCCACCCTAAGCCCCAGCGCCTCGATACGTCTGACCACCTCCGCGGTACCCGAGGTGGCCAGTCTCGCCGCCTCCTCGAAGTTCTCTCCCCGGGCTGTGACGAGGGTATCGTCTGCGTAACAAATTACGCCCAGCCCGGGGGGAAGCCGGCCACATAGGACCCAGTCGTACCCGATGTCCCACAGGAGCGGTCCCAGGACAGATCCCTGTGGGACAGCGCACGACATGGGCCTCCTCATAGCGTCCCCTTCCCGGCTTACGAAGAGGACGCTGCGGCTTTCGAGGTAGTCCGCCACCAGCCGCCTCAGGTAGGCGGGCACACCGTGGAATCGGAGTGCCTCCCTGATGCAGCCGAATGGTAGACTGTTAAATGCGTTGGCGATGTCCAGCGACACCGCCAACAGCACCCCTCGCTGAGCGACGGCCTCCGTGGCCGCGGCCCTCAGACGCAGGATTGCGTCGACCGCCCCGAACGAAAACCGAACTGGGCGTCCGACAGGTCGGGGCCCACCTCCACAAGGTGCCGGACGATACGGGTGGAAATAATCCTCTCGACTAGCTTACCCGCATCGTCCAGCAGCACGATGGGCCTAAAGGCCGCGACCGAATCCGGGGACCGTCCTGGTTTCGGCAGGAGCACGAGCTTTCCCTCCTTCCAGCAGTCAGGAAACCGCCCGGACGCCAGGCTCGCGTCGAACAGTCTCCTGAGGCGGGGCTCCAGATGGTCCAGGACCAGGGCCAGAACTCGGGCAGGAACCCCATCCGGCCCGGGGGCAGCGGTCTTCCGCATGCGCGACACCGCCACCTCCATTTCCGTCTCGGAGACGGGCGGCACACTCTCCTCGTCAGCCTCCCGGTCGTCATCTGGCGGAGCTATGACCGGGGACGTGTGCGTTGCCCGCCGTGGGAACAGACCCTCGACCACCTCGGTGAGGAAGCTCGGCTGGAGCGTCTCCGTAAGGGGGGGGCCCTGAGTGCGGAGCTTGTTCAGCGCCGCACGGTACGGGCGTCCCCAGGGGTCACGGTCGAGACCCTCCAGCATCTCCTGCCGCTTCGCCTCTTTGGCTTCAATCGACAGATGGCCAGCTTAAACGCAATAATACAGTTACCTATTCTATCACAGTTATTAGTTGTTCTGTTTCATAATTTAGTATTTGTAACCAATTGAATAGTTTTCATGTTTATTTAGTGTATATATTGATATTTTTTTATTATTTTGTACAATTGTATAGCCTAGTACTCAGAGCTTTCTGTTGTATACGCGCGAAAGAGGTTCTAAACTTTATAGGTTGGCAAACAATTGCACCTCGCCTTTTCTGCATAGATTCAGTGACCACGGGCAGTTGAGAATGTTTTTGAAGTAGGTACGGTATTAAGTGTTAAGTACAAATATATGTCTTACTGTTAAAACCTGACTTTCTTCATAGAGTATTTTTGTTGGATATATACGAGGTTTGTAGCTCATTGTTTTTAGAAGCATCCTTTGTGCTCTTTCCAACTGCAATAACTTCGTTCTATACGGGCCACCCCACACTGGAATACAATAACTTATTATTGATTGGCATAAACTTTTGTAGACCCTTCGCATGAGAGTTTGACTTGCAAACATTGCAAATTTTTAAATATATAAACTAAACGTCGCACACGTGCAGTAAGGGTTTCAACTAGAGGCTGCCAATCAAGCCGTTCATCAACAATCACTCCAGGATATCGTGTGTTGGTAACATTAGTTGTATGAACGCCCATTAGTTATAGTATGAACACCGCACTCGATTGTTGACTGTTTTTGGGCAACGAGTACATTTGTTGCAATCCATCGAAACGTTCATGACAAAATAAGCCTTATGAAAGATACTCCATAATTTTAATGATTTTCGGCTGGAGTTTTAATTCTTCATGTTAACCTTTAATCAAGTTTGGGCCTTGAAATATTTGATTAGTTAAAGTGACACGTCCTGTCTGCAGATAACATTACTGATAGCCTGAGCTATGAGTATCTATATTTGATTTGTTTTACATGAGGAATAATTTTTCTAAAAGGCGTATTGCACTTTTTGGAATAAGTAAGTATTTTGTTTTAGTGTCAATGCGGTCTCAGCTCCACATTTTCACTGATTTTCCATGATATTATGTGGGTTTTTAACACTTTATTTCTTTTAGAAAATTATCTACAATACAGCATTTTGTCCTGTGTCAAGAAAATGGCTTCTTATTGATTTTTCTGTTCCATCCATTTAAACATTCATAACGACATAATCCCTTTTGAAAATAAGCTCTATGCTCCATATATCTTCTAATATATAAAATTCTCGTGTCGCGGTGTTTGTGGTTAAACTCCTCCGAAACGGCTTAACCAATTCTCATGAAATTTTGTGTGCATGTTGGGAAGGTCTGAGAATCGGACATCTATTTTTATCCCTCTAAATGTATGTCCACCCCTAATTTTTGTTATTTTTAGATAAATTTTTATTTTTTTATGATATAGCAAAAAAATACATAGGTACAAACTTAAATTTTCAACCCTGTACGATCAACCCCTATTTTTTATTTGTTAATTATAAACTTTAATTTTTTTGGCAAGATTTTTATACTTATTTTGTCATGGCTTAGAATAAAAAAAATTATATAAATAAATACATAGCATCACACCTGTATTCCCCAAAGGGGTAGGCAGAGGTGTATTACACACCCACGATTCGTCAGCCATGTTTAAGTCCCACGTAATAGGGGGCGAGCCTATTGACATCTACCGGGCACATTTCCAAACTCCGGGCAGCTACTGAGAATATTTCTTTTTTTTTTTTACGAAAAATCTCTATTATATTTCCCGACCCGGGGATTGAACCCGAGACCTCATGATCAGCAGTCGCTTACGTCACTCTATGGCACTATGCAAAAATTGTTATTGCACAAGCCTTTGCCCGCGGCTTCGCCACAGCCAAAAGCTAGTTTTTAGGTAATATCTCAGGTTCCTGATATAGTAGCAGGATAAAATGCATACCAGCTTTTAAGTCTAATCAAGAGCTACCAAATAAAAAAATTTGCATCAAAATCCGTTCAGTAATTTTTGCGTGATGCGCGAACAAACAAACAGACAAACATAAACGGACAAAAATCTAAAAAAAATGTTGTGTTAAGAGACACGTCACAGTCGACAGTATATAGCCTAGTCCAGTCCAGACAGTATATAGCCAGACATTTTTTCTCAAATATCTTAAATGTACAGACACAGCTCTATTACAGCTTTATAATAGTAGGTATAGAGGTATAGATAATGATTATAAGTAAACATGTTAAAATCTTATGTTATTAGAAAGACAAATCGTAGATATTTCCAAAAGATTTCCGATCATACTTTGGCTATTTGAGGTGTAGTTCAAATCAAACAGTCGCATTTAATCTTACAGTTTAATAATAAAAGAGATAACGTTGTTTTGATTAGTGCAACCGTCCGGTCGAGTATTGCGTAGTCGCATCAAGACTTAACAAAAAGACCAAGACATTACATTCAGTAGTGTAGTTGCGTCTCCACGCGAGGGATAGAGAGACGTGTGATATATTAAGTTTAGTATATGGAATAATAAAATACTGCTAACAATAATGGGTTTGTTAAATATAGACGAGGATAGCAGTGAAATATGTACGGAGCTAATTTTCTTCGTGAACGGGAAAAAAGTAAGTATGAGCATTAATTTTAACTTTTATAATTTTATTAGCGCATTACCCGCGACTTCACTCGCGGCATTGTGATAAATCCATTTTGGATTGCAATTGCATAAAACCCTTTTTAATGCTCATATACAGTATCAAACATAATGAAAATGTTGTCGGTCCATAGTCCCAGGACTGCCCAGGAGTTTGGGCTGTGCGTTTATATATCAGCCAGTCAGTTATTCTTTTATATTTGTAAATATAAATACTTAAATCATATTAAACGTAGGGTACTTATACTGGTGAAAAGTAAGAATGTACTTATATAAATAATTAATTAGTGTGTATTAATTATATAATTGATACACAACGTGAAGGTCTCCAGCTTCTAGGTATATTATGTTTCAGATGCATTTATAATACCTAGTTGTTTGATGTTTGATTGACGTTATATTGCCATTCTTCTATCGTTATTTATATAAATACTACCTATATTCCAGTTGTACCTATTGTCTTATCTATACTATTATAAAGCTGTAACAGAGCTGTGTCTGTACATTTAAGTTATTTGAGAAAAAATGACTGTAATAGGCTATATAGACGTGTCTAAACACAAAACATTTTTTTATAGTAAGTAATAGTATAGATAACAATAAAATATTAGTATTTTTTAGTTTATTAATTACATGCAAGTTATATAAAACTTGAGCATCTAAATACTAATATTCAAAGTAATAATAATACATATTATTACTTCTTTATTGTAATGAGATGTTGATGAAAACTCCTTGGAATTTTACTTATCACTTATCTGGCAGTCAGTGGTGGTATATATATTTTAATTTGTGTGTGGAATGATTAATGTTCTATAATAAAATAATTGTTATAGCAAAAGGTCATAAGTTCAGAAGTGGGTAGTTCTATCGCGTGTACTCAGGGTATCTAATAACTCACATTTAAAGATTACCTAATACTTACCTTTTTTAAAGTGCAAATTATTTGTGAATGAGGAAACAGAGAACTTTAGTGCGAGCGGGAATCGAACCTGCGTCCCTTCCAATACGGGGAAGTGCTCTAAGCCGCTGAGCTATCGCACTGACATTTCGGCCATACCCAATCTCCTCATTACATTTGTCTTTACGGCCAACGCCTTTTTCTCTTTTTGCTCATACACAAATAATTTCTCCTCTCTAATATTATTCTCTTAAAGGTGAAAATTTGTATTACGTTTTGAGTGTTTGTTACGCAACCATACAAAATGGCTGAACATAGGGGAAACCGGGGCAATGCGGGCACCTTAAGGGAAATCTTGAATTAAAATAAAATAAAAGATAGGTAATGAAAAAATCAACTGCCATTTATTAGTCTAATTATTGTTCTTTACACTGAACATAAAAAAAATATCTTAGTCTACCAGGTTTTAGTGCTAATTGAACTTAAAAAAAAAAAGTAATTGCCTGTTTTGCCCCGTGTTCGGGGTAAAATGGTCATACGCGGGGCATAATAGGCATACACAGACATATACGCTTAAAACCGAGCACAAAAGGAGCAAATATGAACTTATCGAATGGAACACGTCATCGTTATCCTATTCGCCGACGCAGGAACAGTGGGCCAATCTATCATATTCACAGCAAGTGACCCAACCTTCTAGATTCCGAATACCAATCTCCGCAGTACAAGTACTCTATGTCTTCTTTATCCGATTCGTTTTCCTTGTTTTGGTCATTTATCTGTCTTTTTCTTCATGTGTTTCTTCTCACAAGCCACTTGTTTCTGTATCTGAACTATTGTGATCTCGTTATTAATACTGTTTTGCCGCGTTACCTAGTTTCTTGTTTTTGAGCTTGTGTTTTTGGTTTTGGAATGATATCTATAGGCGACATGGCATTAAAAGATATTTCAGGTGTAGGAGTGATACTCGTACATATCTCTAACATTTTTGATGGAGCGGGGCGGGGCGCCACATGTGGCTGCACGGTATTTGATTGTGTCCGAGAAGTAAAATTGATCGTAACACGCTGCAGTCATGAACAGCTCGTTTACTAATTAGTATTCTACTTGCCACATCTTTTACGGCTGTTTCCATTATTTTCAAGCTCCATTTGGTACGTTCTGTCTTCCTTTGCTAATGATGAACCATAATTGTATCTGAAAAGAAAAGATAAACTTAACACAAACACTTGAGGCAAAACGGGCACCCTGCCCATTTGGCCTCGCCCATAATGCCCCCGAGGTGATTTAAAATTAATGTTAACATAAAACTCTTTTTAGTTATTTAGTCAAATAATTGAACGTAGTTATTTACTAAATAACTGACAATTTAACACAATAACGGGTTAGTTTCATCACATACTAAAAAATGCAAAATAATAATAAATGCAGCAACTTACGTTTTTTCGTTCTGTCGACGAGGAAAGTACAGCTACACACTCACAACCACTTGTCTCGATAGCATGAGGTCGATTAAAACACGATCTGATTAGTTTTAAGTGTCTCAGTTTATTATCCTGGGAGGGGGAGGGGGTGACCACCTTACCATGAAATTTGGTACACATTTAGTTTTTATCTGGATTCACTACTACGACAGTTTTACGATACTTTTTATCCCAGAAAAGTAATAGGTTCCCGTTGGATAGTCTTTTTTTACAATGAGATAATAAATATGAGCGTGATAGGCTAGCGGTAAGACCAAGGACTGCAAGGCAGTATCGATTTCGATCCCGAGTCCAAGGTTCAGACCTCGTACAGCACATAATATATATTATTTGTTTACAATTTATCACTGCTCAATGAAGGAAAACATTGTGAGGAAATCTGCATGCCTCAGAGATTTACTCGACGGCTTGTGAAGTTTGCCAACCCGCATTGGGCCAGCATGGTGTGCTATGCCCTAATTCCTCTCACTCTGAGAGTAGACCCGTGGCCAATAGGGGCCCAGAAAAAGGGTAGAAAAAAAAAACGTTGGTCTGTATTTTAGCATTTGATGTGCTCAGCTATTTTAAAGAATAAATTATTTGTGAAATGTAGAAAAAGAGAACTCTCACGTTTGCACTAAAGTTCTCTTTTTACACATTTCACAAATAGGTTGAAAAGAAAATTAACAATGGCATGTTAGAGTTCCTATATACTTTTAGGTTATATCTCTGGTTCCCAGTGTAGTAGCGCGATAAATCCTATACCAGACTTATAATATGGTATACGATTTTTTTTATTTGATAGCTTTTATATATATATTTTTTATTAGCTTTTATATATTTTTTTATTTTGATAGAAAAAAATAGCATCAACATCCGTTCAGTAGTTTTTGCTTGAAGCGCGAACAAACAAACGGACAAAAATTTAAAAAAAAACATTGATTTGTGTTCAGACACTCCTATATAGCCTAATCTAGTCAGTTTTTTAGCAAATATCTTTAATGGACAGACAACTCTATTACAGTTTTATAATAGTTAGGATGACCCAATAATTAATTAGTGTGTATTAATTATATCATTGTTACACAACGTGAAGGTCTCCAGCTTCTAGGTATATTATGTTTCAGATGCATTTATAATACCTAGTTGTTTGATGTTTGATTGACGTTATATTCTGCCCTACTAAGCGCAAAAGCGGTATCTCAAAAAAAATCGTAAAATTGATTTTTATACCTTCGGATAGCTTTAAAAAATACGCATCTAATGAACTAAGCCTTTTAGCGCTATCTTGTTAAGAACATGTAAAAAAAACCTTAAAAAAGATTTCTCTATCTCAGTTTGGCCTCTACTTACTAAGGGTATTAGAGATATATCAATATTACGTAGGCAACCAGCTGTATATTTGATTACCGCCAAATCTCTTAAAAAAGAACAGCAATTTTTCTAAGTGGATAAGCAGTAAATATGGCAGTAAATATGTCATTGACAGTATTCGTGTCATAACGTGTTTGTTGTAGTTGCAAAGAGGTCATAATTTTGTAATTACCGTGTTATATTTCTAAAAATATGTGAATTAACGTGTTTAGAGGTATACACAAGGGACGACAATCAAACGAAACTGATACTGTTGTATATTCTGCCGACTTACAAAAAGTTATCATGCTGCCAAGAATAGATATGTTTAAAACTACTATTTTTACGCACAGGATAGTGGTTTACAACGAAAGTTTCGTACCAACTGGTCAAGGCCGAAAAGGTCTGACTGTTTTTCCTGTACTATGGTATGAAGGGTTGTTTGGACGATCCAAAGCCGAAATCATAAGCGCATACTACCACTTTATTATTTTTCATCGAGATAAAAAAAATATCATACTTTGGGTTGACAATTGTTCATCACAGAACAAAAATTGGACATTTTTTTCTTTCTTAATTTATGTTGTGAATTCTAATGACATCAACGCCGACAAGATTGTGATAAAATATTTCGAACCCGGCCACACCTTCATGTCAGCTGACAGTTTTCACCATAAGGTAGAGTTGTCGATGAAACGCATGAAAAATAAAATTTATGATTTTGCAGATTTTTCTCAGGCAGTCAGTACTGCAGGCAAAAACGTAAAACCTAAAGAGATGACTCTAGACGATTTTTGTGACTGGGAAGATTACACGACACAGTATAAACTGTCTCGAATTACACCCCGTCCATATATTAATGAAATAGTCGAAGTAGAAGTGAATAGAGGCAGTTTTGATTTTACATACCGAACTGGATTCAATAAAGACCCTATCACAGCGAGCATAATCGGAAATAAAATTTTTAAAAATCAAATTTTACCACCACCTAAGAAGAAAACTGCACCGGATGGTATTTCAAAAAGCAAAAAAGAAAATATTTTGAAACATTTTCAAAATATTATCCCTCAAAATAGAATGTCCTTTTGGAGAGAACTCCTTACTTTTGACTAGATTTCATAAAAGCCGTTTTTTCTTTGAATATTTTTTTATACCATTATAAAAAATAATAAAAGCCTTTATATATTATGGACTTTGATAGTTTTTTTTTCTTTAAAATAATTCATATTTTATTCGATTGATAATTCACATTTTTTATATACTGACATGTAGGAGAAGCACTAACAAAAAATCGGTTACTCAAATTTTAATTCTATAATTACTAAGCGGTGTAGCATTATCTCATGAATAAGGCATATCCACATACATTTTGGATATTTTAACTATTGTGATAACAAATAGACCTAATATAATATATAAATTCCATTTAATAAACAAAAAATAACAACATATAAAGTAAAAAAAAACTATTTTTACATAACTTCAATTATCTCGAAACTCGCTTTCATTTAGATACCGCTTTTGCGCTTAGTTGGGCAGTATTGCCATTCTTCTATCGTTATTTATATAAGTACTACCTATATTCCAGTTGTACCTATTGTCTATTATCTATACTATTATAAAGCTGTAACAGAGCTGTGTCTGTACATTCAAGTTATTTGAGAAAAAATGACTGTAATAGGCTATATAAACGTGTCTAAACACAAATCAAATTTTTTTAGTATTTTTGTCTGTTTGTTTGTCCGCGCATCACACAAAAGCTACTGAACGGATTTTGATGCAACTTTTTTGTATAATTTTTTTATTTGATAAAAAAAATAGCATCAACATCCGTTCAGTAGTTTTTGCTTGAAGCGCGAACAAACAAACGAACAAAAATTAAAAAAAAAACATTGTTTTGTGTTCAGACACTCATATATAGCCTAATCTAGTAATTTTTTTAGCAAATATCTTTAATGGACAGACACAACTCTATTACAGTTTTATAATAGTTAGGATGACCCAATTCTAAACAGACGAAATCGCCAACGGTACTAACTGGTAGTTGGTATAAAAATACCACTATAACATACGGCTACTAGCCAGACGGGTTTCCGTAACAAGAGAGAGATGCTGCGTTGCTTTTTTTGCATGACTAAATTAACCGCAAAATTTATATACAAATATAGGTACTATTATAAAGTTGTAATAGAGCTAAGGCTATGTCTGTACGTTTGACATTTTTGAAATGAATACTCAATTAATACAGTATCTATTAAGCTGTCTATTACTGTTTGCTTGTTTGGTCGCAAATCACGCAAAATATTATAAACGGATGTTGATGCTTTTCTTCTTTTTTTCTACTTATACTCACTGACACTTAACTTCAATCTTCAGATTATTTTTAAGTGACCACAGTGCGCGGTGGAGCACACGGAATTACACATTTTAAATAATTGTACTTTCTAATATAATTAAGTAATGGACACGCAGTAGAGTCAGAATAAAGACAATTATTTGAGGATCAAAAGAAAAATTGTACTGTGCGTGAACAGATTATCGTACTCACAGCCGTTACGCCATCTGTGTATTTGACAAACATCAGCTAAATCCTTATTATATGCAAAAGTGTATGCTTTCACGCCGTAATCAATCATGTTTTACATACATGGGTACTTTTTATGAAATTCCGAAATTAGATGGAAATAAATTATTAGAAAAGTTTTCAATCAATTAGATTTTTTTTATCAATTTTGTAGTATATGATAGTAGATTTTACTATATAGTCAGGAGCCCAGAAAAGGATATTTTCATTCCAGAAAAATAAAAGGTTATCGTGGGATAGCTATTATTCAACAACAATAAACTCAACAGTTTGTTTGTTTCGCTTTCACACTGTGTAACTACTAAACTAATCATCATGAAATGTTGCACAATTATAGCCAGGAACGCAGAAAAGGACATAGCTATTTTTTATCCCGGAAAATTTGATAGTTCCTGTGTGATAGCTATTTTTGCAAAGAGATAATTAGTGTGCCGTACTTGCTACCTGCAAAATGGATGGTTCTTGTGGGAAAGCAATTTTTGCCTTGTTGCATAGTACCTATTTATATTCTGAGGTCCACGCGGACGAAGTCACGGGCTAAATCGAATAGCATCTTAAAAATCAAAAAAAGACTGTAAGTAGGTACCTATCTAACAACCAAATTATTTAGCCAACTATTCCTATCTAAGTGTTTAGTTTTTTTTACTGGATATAATCCTCCTTCTTGTGTTGAATTCATCATTGCTGAGGGTCATGACCCCACTATGAATCACTTTTTCTCTGATGATTTTGCGTCGTTTGTCTTATTTATGTGTTTACGGTTTCATGACTCGTGTATGCTGGTGCGGTGCGAATTTGATCGCATCAGCGTAAAGGCACAGAATATATACTAGTCCTGTAAAGGGAATCCCCTTTAAGGGAACCGGCCTCGTGCTATTTTCCCTTCGCTCTTGCTATAATATTCAAAAGTAGGATATGTTTCCAATATATACATATATATCAACAAATGAAAACGATTCTCAAAGAAAGAAAACCAACTTAAAATTGTAAAATATATTATTCGTCAACGTAAGTGAATTTGTTTTTGATGTGAAACATCTAATGCGGAGGGAGGGTAAAATCGGCTGTTAGCGTTGCGACGCTCTTTTTTTCTCTTTTATCCCGTTCAAATCTTGCAAGTTAAATTTGACACACTTGCCGGTTTCCGATTGAGCTGAAATTTTACACGCATGTGTATATCGCGTGACAATGTAATATTATGATGACATGGAGCCAATCTGATGATGGAGTTGGAAGGTGGACATAGGAACTCCATAATGAAACACCCCCCACCCCGGTAGCCCCATCCAGTTTGGGCTCGTATGATTTGCCTTGCCGAGTACTTTGTGTCTAGATGGTATCCAGGGGCTGACGATGAAGCTGGAACGTGGCCACAGTAACTCTATAATGAAACGACGCAACCCCGTCGAGTTTGGATACGTTTGATTAGTCTTGATGAGTACTTTGTCTTTAGATGGTATCTAGGGTCTGATGATGGAGCTGGAAGGTGGCCGTAGGAACTTTTTGATGAAACGACGCAACCTTATCGAGTTTATACTCGTTTGATTCGGTTTGAGGAGTACTTTGTCAAGTTATGATCATTTATTTTTACTAAATAATTCGATGTTTTCACATCTGCTAGACGTCCCGAGACGTCTAGTTTTTTTACTTTATAGTTTGATGCTTTTTGTGGACGGGCATATATTTAGTATAATACCCATATTAAAACTCAATTTCCACATTCGTGTTGTTTGTTAATAAGGAGACACGTTGCGTCTTCGTAGTTCAAGTCTAGTCTAGAATACCCTTGGCCATTGTGTTTTTGGAGGGCCAAAACAAACCAACCAATATTTCAATCCATAATAATCACATTATATTTCTTATAATAAAAGTCATATTTATGATTTTAGGGAGTTCGCATGCGTATCTCTCAAGCATAAGGCTTCGTGAAAATGAAACTACTCACCCTTGACCTATACTCCTATAAACAAAAAAAATAATTGAATAACCGACTTGTTCACAAGCAAATAAGTTATGTGCGAACATGTATTGCACATATAATCGAAATGAGAACACTTTTTTGAAGTAGTAACCAGACTCATGAAAATGTTACTTATCCTATATCATAGATAATAATTAAAAATATTAATGTAATGAAGCTAGCTAAGACGGCGCAGCGTAGGACGGCCCCCCACCAGATGGACCGATGATCTGGTCAAAGCTGCGGGGAGCCGTTGGATGCGGTCGGCACAGGACCGCTCGTTGTGGCGTTCTCTTGGGGAGGCCTATGTCCAGCAGTGGACGTTAAAAGGCTGATGGATGGATGGATGGATGGATGGAAGCTGAACTGCAATTTCAGGAACTCGCTGTTCAAGTTACATACGGAAGGCTAATTAATTTTAGGTTTTTGCTATTATTACAATATCAACTTTTTGGTTATTAAGTTATTTAGAACATAATAAAGTTTTTAAATTTGAAATTATAATTTGACCTTAGGCAATTAAAAAAAGTTATAAAATATCCAATAGTTGCCAGGAAACATGGCAACGACATAGGCAATTTCTGCACGAAAACACACCTACTATATCACGCCATAACAAACTTGATCTGAGTCAAATTATTCTCATTTTTTATGTTGGTATATGTAGGTAGCTTTTAATTACTTATTTTCTATATACCTGCCCCCTTAGAATCAAAAACGAAACGTTAGACTAACTTTCGTTTCACTTCATTGTAATTGAACAACAGTCCGACGCGTGATTCCTTTTTCGTGTTTTATTCTAAGGGGGCAGGTCTATCTATAGGGTTAGGAGGGGAGGCTGGTACTCCTGCCGAAGCCGGGGCGAAACCGGATTCGGTCGGGGCCTTCAGGCCCATCGTGCTGCTGGACGAGGCGGGTAAGCCGCTGGAGAGAATCCTCGCTGCCCGCATCGTCCAACACCTGCGCGACGTCGGACCCGACTTGTCGGACGCCCAGTTCGGTTTTCGAGCCGGTCGTTCGACGATCGGCGCGATCATGCGCCTGAGGGCCGCGGCGGTCGTCGCTGGCGGTGGAGTGCTGTTGGCGGTGTCGCTTGACATCGCTGGCATAACTCGGATGCCCTACTTTTCCATGGGCCCCGACGTCGGCCACCTGCTGGCACCTCGATCACGGTGAACGAGGTCCAAATTGAGGTGAACCAGGCCCAGATACAGATCAAGATCTGGGATACTTGATCTGGGCCTGGTACTGGACGGGCGGTGGCGCATTCGCGAGCACTTCGCCAACTGTCCCCGAGGCTCGTCGGCGCAGCGTCCGCCCTTGCACGGCTCATGCCGAATATGGGCGGACCCAACAATGCGTGCCGATGGCTTTACGCGAGGGTGGTCCGGTCGATGGCGCTGCACGGTGCACCTGTGTGAGCGGAGTCCCTGGACGCGCCGAATAGTAGTGGAAACCACAAAGAGTCGTCGCGTCCTGGCTCATACGCGGATACCGCACGGTGTCGACCGAGGCGGCTTGCGCGTTGGCTGGAACCCATCCGGTGGACTTGGAGGCGGAGGTGCTCGCCGAGGTGTATTTGCGGGCGTCGCAAGAGCGGGCCAGGGGCGGTCCTTTCTTGCCCAGCGAGGTGGCCAGGTGGCAGGGCGACGCCCGCTGTGCTGCCATGTCCAGTTGGAGGGTGTGGCTGGTGACGCCCTGGGCCGGTCTCTGGACCGTAGGGGCGCTCTATCCTGTGCTGGAGGAGTGGGCGGGGCGACAGCACGGAGTCGGGTGCAGGTGCTGTCGGGGCACGGTTGCTGCAGATATCTGCACATAGTCGCAAGGAGGGAAGCGACTCCGGGCTGTCACCATTGCGGCTGCGACGAGGACACGGCGCGGCACACGCTCGAGTCGTGCCCGGCTTGAGATGGGCAGCGCCGTGAACTCGTGCGGCAATAGGGGGGGGAACTCTCGCTCTGACGATGCTCGGCAGCGACAGGAATTGGGCCGCGGTCGCTGCCTTCTGCGAGGAGGTTATCTCGCGGAAGGAAGCGGCGGAGAGGGCCAGGGAGGAGGATTCTTCCGCTGACCCAAACCGCTGCCAGCGACTGGGGCGGCGCAGGCGTATTTGCGCCTCATGTCGCCCTAGCTGAGGCTGCGGGTGGATGGACCGGGGAAAGTCCGCCACCCGCAAGACCTCCCGCGAAGGTGCGACGCTCCGTGTGCGGATGCGTCGCTCAGTAGAGGGTAACCGAAAGGGTAAGCTGCTGGCGGGCCACTGAAGTAATCCAACACAGTACCAGTGGTCCGTCAACACCGGCGGAGAGACGGCACACGGCGGGTTTCTTTAGTGGGTGCGGGCCCCACACTAACCTGTTCGTTGCCCCGAAAGACGGGGTGTGGTTAGGAAAATTTTTTCCCGCCTAAACAAAAAAAAAGAAAGGTCCTATCTATAGGGTATTAAAATATCATAGACTTAGCTGGAGAATAAAATAACGCAAACTTGTAGTTTGGTGAATATTATTTATTGTTATACAAGATGACCCGGTGAACTTCGTATCACCTACAATTTATTATATCAGCGATTATCAATCCTAATAAATCTGCATCGTCTATGATTTGTATTTGGATAGGTTATTAAATAAACCTTGCTTGTAATGAAAACGAATTAGAAATATTGACAGCATTATTTTGTCGTGTTAGCCAATTAGGTAGGTACCGATACAAAGTACCACTGAAGGAATGTAGCATGGTTCCAGTAGCCCGCCAATATAGGCTGAGAGACGGCACACGGCGGGTTTATTTAGTGGGTGAAGGCCCCACACTACCCTGTTCGTAGCCCCTAACGACGGGGTGTGCGGTTAGGTACATTTTATCCCGACTAAAAAACAAAGTTCCTATAAAAAGTACCTAACCAATATTAAATTTTTATACTTTTTTATAGGGATCACTGTTTTTCTTTTCACTTTTAAATCACCATTGTATTAGAGAGAACAAAACAAAAAGGAATTATTCAAATCGGCCAAGCCAGTTTTGAGTTTTATTGAGACTAACGAACGGCAAATGATTTTTGTATACCTACCTACATATATAGATTTTTACCGTTTTCGGTAAACTAATAAATGGAGACTGATTTTCTATCGGTATTTTAGACCATGCTGCGCTGGACTGTCCGATACGTAGAGCCCATTGCCACTTGAGCGTGGCAACTGTTCGAGCTATGTCTATGTATATCTTATCCTAAACTGATGTCGTATTTCGGAGTTGATGTTATCACTAAGCTATCACAAGGCTACATTAATGTTAACAAAATATGTATATTCGCACACATAATAATAATATGCGCAGAAGTAAAGTAATTCTTTGAAAACAAGATAACATGTGATGTAAAATATTGCGTCATTGTCTTTGGTATCATGGCTCAGTTACTTATGTTTCTCAGTCGCTGGAGCCTTACCATGACCTACAGCGCCCCCGATAGAAGTCTTCATTGCACTCCTTGTTCTTATTTTATCGTCAATATTAATTATAAGTTAAGCAAGTGAAGCTGATCTCGAAAAACTTTGCGATCTTGAAATTGTTTGCAATTTGACCTAGCCATGTTTATGATATTAGTCCGCAATATTTTTTTTTGACACCTGATGGTAAGTACGGTCGCCTAGAGACGCCAGCAATAACAGACACACCACTCACGCATCACCAACATTAAGGACAGGGATAGGAAGGGGAGAGAAGAAGTAATAAGAAGAGGATCTGTCCTCTAGGAAGGATATTGAGGGGAGGATAGGGAGTGGGTTTGGTTCTCCAGCGCTCTCACTCACCATACGAAACACAACTATAGGAGTATCTTTCGTTGTTTCACGCTGCTCTTCTATGAGACAAACGTTAAACATTTGCATTAATACCTAATAGATAGCTACTAATAGAACTACCTAAATGTCGTGTGGGAACAACGTTACAATAGCTCCACTTGATCCTCTGGATAACCAAAACATGGTTTTGGTTTTGTAAAAACAAAATAGATATCCTGAAACAGGATTGCAGCACCATTTTACAGGCCAATTGTGAATCTAAACCATTCAGGGAACACACAGAAAAAAAACCATCAAAATAGTGGGCACTTAGTTCAGTAACTAACCACGGGCCAACGTAACTAACACCGTGCCGAAGAATTATAGACACCTAAATTATAAGCTAGCGACCCACCCTTGCTTTGCACGAGTGCAATTTAGAAGAAAATCTTTAAGTCTCGGGAACGAGTCGTCAACGTGTCACAAATAGCTTAGTTGGCAAAGCGTCTGGAACTATACAGGAGCCAGGTCAGATCTGTAAGTCTAACTAAATCCAATTAATAAGTAGCCCTTTTCTCACAAAGAAACATTACGAATAATTCATGAATTTACAGTTTTACTGAATTATGAAGTTAGTTACGTCTCAAAATAAGTTGGTAGGTACCTAAGTAAAATTGATTAATACTTAATCAATTTTTAAAGTGTAAATTAAATTAACCTAAAACACTTTGTAAAGCAATATAGTAATATTAATAAATTATAAGAATTAAGTGCGAAGTACAGTATATGCAGCGATCCGATGAATGGCATAGTTATCGGGTTAGTTACCTATTGAAACAGTTAAGGATATTGGTTTAGCCTTCATCAAGGAGCAGCTTAAACTGGTTCAGCAAGTTTTACGAGCGCTCCATAAATCAGAGTGGCGGGGTTTTAAGTATTGCACCGATTGCACAAGCTCCTCCCTGCTTGCCTATTTTTATTTGATCGGGTAAAAGTAAGCGAATTTAAAGTGTAAGTAAGTGAATAACAATAATTGACTTCTAGTAAGACTGACACGTAGGTAGCTTAACAAATTCTTCAAACAACTTGCAATTATTTAAATGAAACTATTTAAAAACAGTAAAATTTAAATTCATGCCCTGAAAATGCTGAACTAAATCGTAGATACGTAGCCCAGCACCTGTTCTCACGGTTACCAATTTATAAGTTACCTAAGTCAAAAGAGAATAAACCCGCTTATTATATTATTCAAAATTCATACATTCTACTAATTAGAAGGTGATTCATGGTAATTTACGTAAAAGATTTCTTTGTGCCAGTGTAGGTACCCAAGACTTTGTTTCAAAGGTGAAGGTGTTCACAACCGTATTTTATGATAACACCCAGTACCATACTTAATTTTAATGAATGTACCTACTTAATAATAGTCGGTCAGATTGTCAGCTACTAGCTCTTAGATTAACTATAACTCGTTTAACATTTTACTGTGATGCCTAAAACAAACATAAATTGGTATTATATATTTTTAATCATTGAACTATTAATAGTTTTTCGATAGGTAATGAATGAATTTGAAGTGGCGAAAAGAAAGTACAGAATCGTCCATACTTCCATACATTATATTTAAGTTTCGTTTGTAAAACTAGCTTTGAAACTTTCAAAGACAATCTTCAACTTGTTCACGTGTGCTAAAAGCACTAAGTTGTTTTTAAGGCAATAAATAAAAAGAATGAATAATACTTTTAGTTGGCACGCCTAGGTGTAGCAATCGCAACAGCGGAATTCTACTATCCGTGGTAATGTATGTATATTTATTGCACTAGTGATGTAACGAATATTCGCATTCGCAATCGCGAATATTCGCCTGTTTTCAACAATTCGCATTCGCATTCGTATTCGCATGAAACGATGCGAATGTTCTGCGAATATATTTAGTCCATTGAAAAGTTACATTTAGGGTTGCGTTTTTTAGAGTACGCAATTTTATTTTTTTGATGTGTAGGGGGGTTAGTATAAACGTAAGTTCAAGTTTGTGGGGTCGCCACCCTTGTCCGCCGGCTGCCATCTTGGAAAAAGGGGTGCAAAGGGTTTTCGAGCTGTATCTCGTAAACTAGCAAACATACAGAAAATTCTGTAAAACATTATTTGTAGCAAATTAAATTGTGTCCTTCTTTACTTTATTACTTTTTATCCTAAAATCGAAAACAAAAAAGTTATAAACAAAAATAACTGAACATTTTGGAACAACTTTTATTTTGGCTGTTATAACTTTTTTCCTGATCCTTTTACAATAAAATCACATTTGAGCAATATTATAGAGGGTTTTTCAACGAATAATTTCCACTATAAATTTGTTTAATTTCATTAATTTATCTGGGTTTTACAGCGCTCCGAAGTTGACGCAGTTCTTGAATACTCGTAAGAATACGATAAAAACGAACCTAGGCTTAGTTTTGTATTAGCTCCGCACTCAGGTCACACAAAGACCCTTCAGCCCAGTCTCCTCATCAAGGTGGTCGAGGGTCTATTCCCACGACGAAGGCGGAGCACACGCCTTCGGTCATGGCACCGCCAGGTATCGACCGGGAGGCCGACCTCAGTGTACCGCCCGTCACCGCGTCGGAAATTGGGGTGGCTGTTTCGCGTTTTCGTTCCAAGTACACCGCCCCCGGCTCAGACGGGATAGCCACCTAGGTGCTGACCCTGGCTCTGGACCACCTGGAGCCCCGACTCAGGGGACTGTTCGACGCGTGCCTAGCGTCCGGACGGTTCCCTGACTGCTGAAAAGAGGGGAGGCTGGTAGTCCTGCCGAAGCCGGGGTGAATGCTGGATTTGGTCGGGACCTTCAGGCCCATCGTGCTGCTAGACGAGGCGGGTAAGCTGCTGGAGAGGATCCTCGCTGCCCTCATCGTCAAGCACCTGCGCGACGTCGGACTGGAATTGTCAGACGCCCAGTTCGGTTTTCGAGCTGGTTGTTCGACGGTCGGCGCGATCATGCGCCTGAGGGCCGCGGCCGCGGTGGTCGTCGCTGGCGGTGGAGTGCTGTTGGCGGTGTCGCTTGACATCGCCAACGCATTCAATAGTCTGCTATTCAGCTGCATCAGGGAGGTGCTCCGGTATCACAGGGTGCCTGCATATCTGAGGCGGCTAGTGGCAGACTATCTTAAGGGCCGCAGCGTTCTCTATGAGAGCCGCGTAGGAGACGTTGTGAGGAGACCCATGTCTTGCGGTGTCCTACAGGTTTCGGTTCAAGGGCCACTCTTGTGGGACATCGGTTACAACTAGGTGCTACGCTGTCGGCTCCCACCCGGACTGGCGGTCATCTTCTATGCGGATAACACGCTGGTCGTGGCCCGGGGCGGAGCTTCGAGAAAGCGGCGTTCCTGGCCACCTTAGGGACCTCGGAGGTGGTCAGGAGGATCGGGGCGCTCGGGATTAGGGTGGCCCTGGACAAGTCGGAGGCCCTACTTTTCCATGGGCCCCGACGTCGGCCACCTGCTGGCGCCTCGATCATGGTGGACGGGGTCCAAATTGAGGTGACGGCCCAGATCAAGTATCTGGGCCTGGTGCTGGACGGGCGGTGGCGCTTTCGCGAGCACTTCCGTGAACTGTCCCCGAGGCTTGCACGGCTCATGCCGAATATAGGCGGACCAAACAATGCGTGCCAACGGCTTTACGCAGGGGTGGTCCGGTTGATGGCGTTGTACACGCACCTGTGTGGGCGGAGAACAACGAATATTTTTGAATGAACTCAATCCGACTAACTTCATTCAATCTACTTGTCAAAATGGACCTCGGCTATATTCGGTTTAAACATGGGTGGGACAGTGACACTAGATGTGAAACCCGTATGACATTTTGCGCGCGCTTATTTGAAAATCAATATTCGCATTCGCATTCGCGAATGTTGGAATGCTTATAAACTAACATTCGTTACATCGCTGGTATGCACACTTAACTGCGGTTTATTCAATATCACTTTTAAGGTAAACACGCACACTTATCCGAGCCGAACGAGTCGAACGAAGCGAATTTTAGAATTATGTAACTACCTATATGAAATCTCATGAAACCTCTTCCAGATTCGGACGATTCGACGCGGGGAAGTGTGCGAGGTTTCATGAGATTTCATGTACAGAATTCTAAAATTCGTTTCGTTCGACTCGTTCGACGCGTTCAGCTCGGATAAGTGTGTGTTCACTTTTTTTTTAATCGGTCCTTGGTTACTGTGCAGTTTCAATTTAATCCGACATGTTTTGAGGTGGGTCAAAATCACGTTCAAAGATTCCGTTACATAAATAATAATGATTATAAAAAGCGTGAGTGATTTTACTATAATATCTTAATAACTAGCCTTTGCCCGCGGCTTCGCCGCATACAAAAGCTAGTTTTTGGTTATATCTCAGGTTCCCGCTATAGTAGCGGGATAAAATGTATACCAGTTATTAAGTCTAAACAAGAGCTCTCAAATAAAAAAGTTGCATCAAAATCCGTTGAGTAGTTTTTGCGTGATTCGCGAACAAAGCACAAGCAGTCAGCAGTAATTGTCAGGATTGCTGAATTGGTAAAGCATCTGGACGGTATCCAGAAGATGCAGGTTCAAATCCTGCTCCTGACTGTTATTTTCGATTTCACATTTTTCACTTTGTGTTTAATGTATAGTGCTAAGCATGTCAAATGCTAAAAATATATATAAAAAAAAATATCTAAATATTTAAAGGGTTTGCGTCATTATTAGGTAAAATCTTAATTGTAAAATTAAGTTTACCTGGTCGGTATAATGTATGAAAATACGTCCGACAGATGGCGCAGGCGTCACCCAAAGACGTTAAGTATGATGTGTTATCGAAATTAGCAGTCAGGAGTAATTGTCAGGATGGCTGAATTGGTAAAGCATCTGGACGGTATCCAGAAGATGCAGGTTCAAATCCTGCTCCTGACTGTTATTTTCGATTTCACATTTTTCACTTTGTGTTTAACGCCCTCTTATAGTCATTTTTTCTCAAATATCTGAAATGTACAGACACAGCTCTTTTACAGCTTAATAGTATAGATACCTAAATTTGTTGTTAAGTCATTGATGGATTGATATACATCCTACAATTATATTTGTGCAAAGCAAAATATAAATAATATTTATATATTATTTTTGTTTGTAGGTAATAGAATCCAATCCAGATCCCGAATGGACCCTCCTCTGGTACCTTCGGAAGAAGCTTCGGCTAACTGGCACCAAGTTGGGTTGTGCTGAAGGAGGCTGCGGGGCGTGTACTGTTATGGTATCTAAGTACAATCGTAAAGAGAACAGAGTAATGTATCCTTTTGAATAAAAATTGAGGCCATATGCAATGGTAATAATGAAGAAAATTTTAGTCCACATTTTTAAAAAAATAATATTGGCTGGCATGTTGAAGTGAGTGAAGGGACAAGGGGCAAGCCTAAAATATTTGAACTTCGCACCTAGCCACTACCGGTAATTCTGGTCACACGGTGGTGGTTCTTACCTTAAATTGTCCGCTGTTAACAGCCCTTTATTTCAACACCACATTTGCATCAATATCTCATATAGTTTTTTAGTTATAGCTCTGACAATGGAATTAAGTCAACTTTTAATTTGTAAGCTTACAAAGGTAGATTGTAAGGACATATAGGTAATAAATATATTCAAAAGTATACTATCCAAATTCTGACGGAAAATAGAATGATGTAAATAGGTAACATTGCAAATATTAACGTATATCTTGCTAATATAAATTTCTTTAACTATATTCTTCAGTCACCTAGCAGTAAATGCCTGCTTAGCACCTGTATGTGCTATGCATGGGTTAGCCGTAACTACAGTGGAAGGTATTGGGTCAACGAGAACTAAACTGCACCCAGTTCAAGAACGAATAGCCAAAGCACATGGATCACAATGTGGGTTCTGTACACCTGGCATTGTTATGTCCATGTATAGTTTACTAAGAAGTAGAAATAATATCACATACGCAGATTTGGAAGTTGCGTTTCAAGGTAACCTGTGCAGATGCACAGGATATCGGGCCATTATAGAAGGTTATAAGACGTTCCTAGAAGATTGGGAGGAAAAACGCATTGGCAATGGTTCCAATGGCGTTTTAAATGGAACCAATCATGGCACTGAAAACAAACACAATGGTGTATGCGGTATGGGTAAAGACTGTTGTAAATATAAGACTGCTAAAGAAGAAAAGAGTGAAACGGAATATATTTTTGATAGATCATCATTTTTACCATATGATGCTACTCAAGAACCTATATTTCCACCTGAACTAAAACTATCATCGATATACGATAGTCAATATTTAAGATATCAAGGTCAAAAGACCACGTGGCATAGGCCCCTTGAGTTAAATGCAATACTTAAGCTAAAAAATATGTATCCTGATGCTAAAATTGTTGTTGGGAATACAGAAGTAGGTGTTGAAGTTAAGTTCAAGCATTCGATTTATCCAACCATAATAATGCCCAATTGTATTCCTGAAATGAATGAAATATCTGAAAACGATAACGGTGTAATAGTAGGGGCTGCTGTAACATTAATGGATATGGAGCAAACTTTAAGGAAATATATTAATACTTTACCTCGTTACAAGACACGAGCCTTTTTAGCTATTGTGAACATGCTTAACTGGTTCGCCGGTAAACAAATTAGAAACGTCGCAGCAATAGGAGGAAATATTATGACAGGCAGCCCTATATCAGATTTGAACCCCATTCTTATGTCCCTAAAAGTGAAATTCAATTTATTAAGTCAAAATGAAGGTCATCGTTCTGTTTATATGGATGAAACATTTTTTACTGGTTATAGAAGGAATGTGGTGAAGCCAAATGAGATTTTACTGTCCATTGAAATACCGTATTCTAATAGATATCAATACGTAAAGGCCTATAAGCAAGCAAAAAGAAGAGAAGATGACATCTCTATAGTTACTGCCGCAATAAATGTAGAATTTGAAGATAATACAGACACTATAAAATACATTAATTTAGCTTTTGGTGGTATGGCTCCGGTTACTAAAATAGCTACAAAAACAAGCGAGATATTAAAAGGCGAAAAGTGGAATGAAGTTATGTTAGAAAAAGCATTTACATCCTTAATAAAAGAATTACCTTTAAGTCCATCTGCACCTGGTGGAAATATAGAATTTCGGCGGACCTTGACAATGAGCTTATTTATGAAAGCATATTTATCTATAGCGAAACAAATATCTAAAGACTACATACACAAAGACTTAGTCATACCTTATCATAGTAGTGGTGCTGAACAGTTTCACGGAGAAATGCCAAGAAGTTCTCAATATTTTGATTTGGTTGGAGACCAGCAAGTCAAAAGTGATGCAGTTGGACGACCTATTACTCATATGTCAGCTTTTAAACAGGCAACCGGAGAAGCAATATATTGTGACGATATCCCAATTGCAGAAGGTGAACTATATTTGGGATTTGTTTTAAGTACTAAAGCTCATGCTAAATTAATTTCAGTAAATGCTGAAAAGGCTTTACAAAAACCAGGAGTTGTGGCATTTTACTCTGCGAAAGATATTACTCCTGAGCAAAATGCTATTGGTCCCATCTTTCACGATGAAGAGTTATTTGTCAGCGAGAAAGTAACTAGCCAAGGCCAAACTATTGGTGTTATTGTGGCAAAAGATCAGGTTACTGCTCAAGAAGCAGCCAGAATGGTGGAAATTAAATATGAGGAACTTCAGCCCATAATAGTTACGATTGAAGATGCAATCAAATATAATTCATTTTATCCACAATATCCCAAATCTATAAAGAGGGGAGACGTAGATAAGGCTTTCAAAAACATGGATTACATTATTATAGAAGGTCAATGTCGGATGGGGGGACAAGAACACTTTTATTTAGAAACTCATGCAGCATTTGCAATACCAAAAAAAGAAGACGATGAATTAGAAATATTTTGTTCAAGCCAGCATCCATCAGAAATTGCGGTATTTTTTTTATATAAGTAACTTTAAAATTGTGCCAAGCACACAATTACATTTCATTTTACATAAGACTATTTCTTTTCAGAAATTAGTAAGCCATGTGTTACACGTACCTATGAACAGGATCGTTGCTCGTGTAAAACGTATGGGTGGTGGGTTTGGTGGTAAAGAATCTCGTGGGATGCTTGTAGCTTTACCTGTTGCATTAGCAGCTCACAGGCTGCAGAAACCGGTACGATGCATGCTTGATCGGGACGAAGATATGCAAATGACAGGCACAAGACATCCATTTTTAGTAAAATATAAGGTTGCTGTGACTCAAGAAGGTAAAATTATGGCTGCCAACGTGGATATTTATAACAATGGAGGCTATTCCATAGATCTATCAGGTCCTGTAAGTAATGTTTTACAAATTCTATAGTATCTATTTACAATGAACTATTATTTTAACAATGTGTATGTGTCTGTATTTACAAGTCATATTATATTACGCAGGTGGTTGAAAGAGCCATGTTCCACTATGAAAATGCTTATTACATTCCCAATGCTGTCGTTACTGGATATGTCTGTAAAACTAATTTACCTTCGAATACGGCTTTTCGGGGATTCGGTGGTCCACAAGGAATGTTTGGCGCTGAAAATATAATAGAAGATATCGCATTCAAACTAGGAAAAAGTCCAGAGGATATGCGAAGGTTAAACTTGTATACAGAGAATACTATCACACATTATGGACAGATTTTAGAAAATTGCACATTGCAGAGGTGTTGGGATGAATGTGTACAGAAAAGTAATTTAGCTGAGAGGAGGTTGAACATTGAGAAATTCAACAGGTACGTAATTTGAATGTTGATTATTTGAAGGAAATTTTATGGCGTCGCAATCCGCTGTTTATCAGGCAAATCAACCACTGTCAAAACAAATACTTAAGTATAAGTGGGACTGGAATGCTTTCGGTCCGATCGGTGTGCGAGTCCTGTGACGCACATCGGTAGCAACTCGTCCATTTGTATACACAACTTACAACTGTTTTTGTGTACTGTTGAATACATACAACTGTTTGAAAATTTATTAATGTCGTGGCTTCAAGTGACAACTTTTAGTTTCCCGTCACACCGTAAAGTATTCCTTTTGATTGTGATTAGCAATCCGTATCAAAGCAGAAAACAAATTGACATAAATAGAGTCGTCTGCGCAGGGAATGGTTGATTTCATGTTGATTAGGTTATTTACTGGTATCTTGCATCCAACATATGATACTTGTGTCTACATTTATACAGTGTCTAAGTAGTATTTTATCAATTGCGAAATACCGTAAAATAATTGCTAAAATAAGTTTTCAACTTTTTTTAATGAATAATTTTCAAATTACAGGGAACACAGATGGAGGAAACGCGGTATCTCCATTATTCCAACAAAATTCGGCATTGCTTTCACAGAAAAATTATTGAATCAAGCTGGTGCTCTTGTACTCATATATGTAGATGGATCAGTTCTGTTGTCACATGGAGGTACGGAAATGGGCCAAGGACTGCATACAAAGATGATTCAAGTAGCATCTCGGTGCCTCGGTATAGATGCTTCTAAGATTCACATTAGTGAAACGTCTACAGACAAAGTACCCAATACTTCAGCAACGGCTGCTAGCGCAGGTTCTGATCTCAACGGTATGGCAGTGTTACAAGCGTGCGAGCAAATAAACAAGCGACTTCAGCCTTTCAAAGATAAAAATCCTAATGGGAAATGGGAGGACTGGGTTTTACAAGCTTGGATTGAGAGAGTTAGTTTAGCAGCTTCAGGATTTTACGCCACACCTGAAATTGGTTATAATTTCAAGGAGAATACTGGCAAGCCTTTTAATTATTTTACATTTGCGGCAGCTTGCACGGAAGTAGAAATTGATTGCCTTAGTGGTGATCATCTAGTAATAAGAAGTGATATAGTAATGGATTTGGGTGAAAGCATAAATCCTGCAATAGATATTGGACAAATTGAAGGAGGTTTTATACAAGGTTACGGTTTGTTTACAATGGAGGAGTTAATCTATTCGCCGACTGGTACTCTATATTCGAGAGGACCCGGTGCTTACAAAATACCGGGATTCGGAGATATACCTCAAGAGTTTAACGTATCTTTACTTAAAGGAGCTTCCAATCCAAAAGCTGTTTATTCTTCTAAAGTAAGTAAAATTAAAGCATTTTTTATGTTATAGTACTTATAAATTTTACTTACCGATGGTTAGTATAATGGTTCTCTAAAGAGTAGAATGCACGTGCAACGGAGGTTGCTCAAAATTTCCCTAATGCAAAAAGCTTACTAACCAGATTTTTTAAACAGTGAGACTTTTAGGATGCTTGAATATTTTTTCACCTAATGGTAAATGGTGTTGTGATCTTAAGTATTAAAATGCATTAACTCGGGTAAAAACCACTGTACTTTCACAGAACGGAAAGTCGTAACACAATCTCATAGTGGTACAGCATTGCTGGACCTTAGTTGGTTGGTGAGTGAGATCGCCGGAGGTTTTAATTCCTTCTTTTATGAAGAGTAAGCACGATAGATACTTAATTTCCTTTCACCAACTTATCTATGCACATCCATCTATCATTTATCCTGGGATCGGTAACGTGAGTGATGCCTGAGTTTATGTTAACAACAGGCGGGCTGTATGCTTGTTCACCACCCTTATAGTATAAAAAAAAACAAAAGTATGACTTTTAGATAATGGTGTTCTTTGTCTTGTTAAGGCTGTTGGTGAGCCTCCACTATTCCTAGCATCGTCAGCATTCTTTGCGATTAAAGAGGCCATTAAAGCAGCCCGACACGATGCCGGGGCGCCTTTGGAATTCCGTTTCGATGCACCTGCGACATCAGCTCGAATACGCATGGCATGCGAGGATCACATTACTAGAAAGGTAAATGCTGTTTTGCAACTTTCTTTTAAACCTTCTTGTAGCTACTCGTATTTATAAAAAACATAGTTACAATTAATAAATATACCTACTTAATAAAAAAAAAAACATTTAAAATGAACCACTAAATCATGAGTTAATCAATCTACAATTTCATGCTGTTTGTCGTGAATGAGTATCGTTGTGTGGAAATCCAAAGTTCAATTTGTAATGGTAGTCCAAATTGTAACGCAATCATTATCTATAGCTAGATTACTAATATATTACGGTATTGATCCAGTTTCAATACAGAGTACAAGTTTTATTGGTATCGCAAGTGCGTTGAGGTGTCGCCTCGAGTATAGAACAGTAAAATTATACAACACAACTATTGGAAATCGAAGCGTGAAAAGAATGCCGCCTGTTTCTGACGCGAGTCCCTTAAATATAACGTCATGGAAGATGACCTTAAGATGTATGCAAACACAATTAGCGTAAAGTAATAGCGAGTAATAAAGTATGAAATTTTATTTTATAGCTTGATCAGCCAGAACCTGATAGTTTTGTCCCATGGAACATCGTGCCATAACTCATCATGCACCTGGCAGAAAAATAAAAATGTATGCTGCATCTCAGATGACGCCAAAGCCGTTGGCAACGGAAGAGCAACTTGTTTAATTGTTAACAATTTAGAAGAAAGCGCTCAAAAGATCTTTCCATTCCAAATTGTCGGAACACGTAGGTTATGCTTGAAACATCAGTGACGATTCGTCACAAAGAAAAATACAGCTCTGAAAATACCGTAGTGTGAATTTTGTGTTCATTTCATACATTTATTTAACATATATTTACATTTAACATACCTACCTATTATTTAAATTTACAAATAAAACGTTTCAGTAAATTGTGTTATCTTTTCTAGATTGTTTAGCAAATTGTTATCTCAGTTCTTATCTTTGGTTATATACTTAAGCAATAAAAGTTAATATTTGCATATGTAATGTGAAACATTGATATTGAAATGCTGGTAGATAACAAAAAACAACAAGTCTATGGCGTCAATAGTCGAAAGAATGGGATAACGGGTGTGGAACGGTTAGAGGCGATGTACATACAAAAAGAAACGAAATAGATAAAATTATTTATTTTAAATTCGTATCTAATAATTATAATACATTTAACTGACTAATATAAAATAACAAATGTTTAATAAATTACTAAAGATTGCAATTCTTATGACGGATGGATAAATTACAATATGTATTTATTTATTGCTAATTTTCTGACGAGGCCACACTATTATAATAATTGTGTGAATAATAAGTACATTAATAACGGATTGGGTTAATCAAATAAAATACTTAAATTAAGGTTGTGATAAGAACAATAAGTGGCAAAAGAAATAATTAAGATGTTACCAAGATCAGGTACAAAAAAAAAAAAAACTTTGGCTATGGTTTAAAATGCACAAATATGGCGGACAGTAAAATTGAATTAATATAATTAATAATTAAAACAGCACCGACGTAAACATCAATTTTATATGTTGTGAATGGTTATCATTATTACGTTACACTTATCATTTCACATAATATTATTTACTAACACCTTTCGAATAACAATCAAATTTTAATAAAACATATTTATACCTTTCGCGTAGTTATTTATTAGCAGTCTTTCAATATATACTATGGCTCAAGACATTGTGATTTATATAAGTAAAATCTTAGGAAATATTTCTAAACAATCAACTCTCGTGTGACAAAATGTAAACTGAATATCTTACTTTTACATATAATTAAATATTTCCATGTCAAGAAAGTCTAGGGCAGTTGCATATTTAAATGACAAAAGAATAATTTGAAATGTAAAAAATGAGATAATTTTGGGGTAAATTGCAATCTTTTGTGGCAACTTCGCTTTAACTTTTACTTATAGTTGAAGGTGGTTTAGATTAATAAATGGAATAACATATTGATTCACTATCTGGATAATAAAAATGGGTAGGTATAAGGCCTCAAGATCAAAACCATTATCATAGACTGGCATAAACTTGATATATATATCTATACATATGAAATAGTACTGACTGACTAACTGACTGACATATCAACGCACAGACCAAACTCCCAGGAGTTTAGGACCGTGTAAATTTACATATGGGTTTCTTTGATACTGTGTGTGAGCACTAAGAAAGGATTTTACGTAAATTTGGATTTAGAACGATGAGGCGAGCGAAGCCGCGGGTAATGCGCTGTATAAATGCATAGATTTCAAGTTCGTTACACAGTTATCGGACGTTATTAGAACATTATTTATTTGTTTCACTTATACGACGTAATTGATTTTACTGTAAGGCCGACCTTTATCAGCCATTATCAGAATTCTTAGATTTAGATAACCTATATTTAATAACAATTTGTAGATATACCTAATAGATGTATAATGGCTATATGGTAGGTACTTATAAGGATAGTAGGTCGTTTTTAAGTGTATAATGTTGCCAGTATTTATTGTCAAATGCATCAAAAGCATCACATGAAATCTTAGCTGTGGTGGAATGGTATAATTTTAATTAAGAATTAAGCGATACCCAATATTGCGTTTGACGCTTATCTTTTGCTTAATACATAGCACAACGTATGTGGAAATCTAACTATTTGATTTTATTAATTTAACCCACTATAAACAGAAGTTAAAGAATACAAAGGAACTAAAATTGAAACAAAACTACCCACATGCCGTATAATCCACTGCATAAGTTTAAAAATGCTTCACAAATAATACTCATGAAGACAACCGTTACGGAGTTTTGGCATCGTAAAGTATATCGTATAGATATACCTATTGACCTCGACAATTTCATTTATCTGATTCTGATGAACAACCTGACCCTGAGCTTGGACCTGAAAAAAACGTGTAAACTTTTTCATTGCAATAGTGTCGAAACACTATGTGTAATCCACTTTGAAAACACTCGGTGATTAAATAAAGCACTCGGTGATGTTGAGAGTCTGAGGTCGAAATCTCGCCAGGCATATACCTCGGAAGTCCGACCATTCTTAGGTTATCTCTGGCGGGTGAAGGATAACATCGTGAATAATCTTGCATTCCTGTGAGATTTTCCTACGTATTGTGAATTTTTCAAATCCGCACTGAACTAGCTAATAGACTTTGGCCTACATCTCTGTCACTTTAATAGTAGGCCCAGTCCCAACAGTGGTACAGTTGTAAAAATTACAAAAGTGGTGATTAAGTGAATTTTTTAGATAAGAATGTAGGTACATTACCTGAATGTCTTGAGTACCTACTGCGCCTGCGCGGCTCCCTCGATGGGCTGTCGGAGTTGTATTCAGTTTCCGTATCCGCAGGACCGTTACGAGTCCTAGAGCTCCGGCCTCCTTCATACCTATTGTCAAGTAAACCAGACACTTCTTTAAGTTTTTTTTTTACGACATCATGTCCTAGGAAATAATATCTGTTCGCGGGGGACTTTACAAACAGACGGTCACGGACACAAAGTTTCTAATATGAGGATATTTTCAATACTATTTATATGTTTCAAACGCATAACTGGAATTGGATTTCACATATTTTCGCTACATGTCTTGCTTTTCTCAGCATTTATGGGCCAGCTCGACTGGTAACCTCTCATAGAATATCAGCGTGAAACAACGGTAGATACTCCTACAGTCGTGTTTCGTATGGTGAGTGAGAGCGCCAGAGGCCCAAACCACTCTCTGTATCTACTCCTTATTATCATTCGTCTCCACATCCTATACCTTTTCTTGGAGTTGGTGTGATGCGTGATGCATCTGGTGTAGCTAGAGTCTTAGGCTACGATTAGCGCTAACCATCAGGTGATGTTTACCACTCAAGTAGTAAAAAAAAAAAAGGTTTTAGATATTTACGTAGATCATTTTCGGTATTACTCATCACATATAAGCCTGACGACATAGGGTTGGTACCCAAGATAAGGATACCTGTGTTTTTGGACTTTTATTATAGTAAGTACGACGAGATAGCTGGCCCTGTAAAGGCCACGGTACTTTTGGAGGTTTCAATCAAGTTTCCAACATTACCTCTCCCTCGATCTCGATCGTCTTCTGGATCGGGGCGAGTAGGCTGAGCGACGCGAGCGGGGTGAGTAGCGGCTCTCAGGCGAGTACCGCACAGTCTCGGGCGAGTATCTACTGTCGGGCGAATAGCGCCTCTCGGGTGAGTAGCGACTGTCAGGTGAGTAGCGCCTATCGCCATATCTAGATGATGAAATATTTTCAGTTCAGTGGTGCAACATATTGCATTTCTACATAAACGTGAGATAAGTAAAACACATTCGAGTAAACATAACCATTTTTCTTTGTAATTAAATAACTGCAACCATTTTGTTTCGTAAATATATAAACATCAGCAGAATATTTACAGCCAGTGAAACAAATATGAAATGAGATTGATCTTTCAAAGATCTAATTATCTAGAGCATCATAGCATCACGCCTTTATTACCCGAAGGGGTAGGCAGAGCTGTATTACACACCCACGATTCGCTAGCTATGTTTAAGTCCCACGTAATAAGGGCGAGCCTATTGCCGTCTACCGGGCACATTTCCAAACTCCGAGCTGTTACTGAGTATTTTTCTTTTTACGAAAAACCTCAATAACATTGCCCGACCCGGGGATCGAACCCGAGACCTCATCATCAGCAGTCACTTAAACTACCGCTGCACCACAGAGGCAGTTAATTTAATAATTATCTAGAGAAGTTTTTAATATGTACTAGGGTATCAAATAATACCTTGGTGGATGTGGGGAAGGTAATCTGCCGAGCGGTGGTGGCCTAGGTAGTGGCGGCAACAACGGCGGCGGCAGAAACATCGGCGGCAAAGGTGGTGGGATCACCGGGTTCTCCAAGTTATCCAATGGCGAGGCCACTTCTGTGGATAAATTAATATCGTTGATGTTATGTAAGGAGGTGAACGCAGCGTTTGTTGGTTTATGAACATTTTATTCTATTTTGTTAATCTTTTATGTACACAGCTACCGTATTTCATTTAGAGGTCGTTCATAAAATATACCATCCTCCTTCGTTACACTGACATAAAAATTTATTTCGTAACATGGTATACAGGTTCCCAAGATCTCCCCTTTTTATTTTGTACATAAATCATAGCAAATAATAAAAAGCAAACGTAAACTGATATCTAAAACAATTATATATTTACAAACACGAAACGAACGAGTTTCCATTGTAACAGAAAATTAATATTAAATAAACCTAAAATAAAAATGTGTGATGAATTGCGAAAGTCGGATTTCCTTAGACTTCATCATCGCCTCTAGCCCAGTCCTATTGTGCGGCAGGGAGACGTAGCCAATCCTAAGAAGACACGTCTAGCAACATCATGTCGCGAAGATGAAGACGCTGTGATAGATATCCGTAGTAGCGTGGGCATTCGCGACGAAGCGGATAGGTTAACGAAAAGCCGTCTCTGTTATTTTGGTCACATAATTTTTAGACCAGCAAATTATCTGGCGCAGGATTGTAAGAAGCAGGATTTAAAGAAAGAAGAGTCCAATTCGCCTCTCTTGATGTCTTGAATCCATCATGTGAAGCAATGTAGGTAAAAGCTGGGAAAACAATTATTAGGTATTTCATGAAAAACATTTATTTCGGTAGACCTACTTACTAAACGTAACTTAAATGTTTGCTTCTTTCAATATATATTTTTGCGCAAGCACAACGTGACGCTCGCGCGAAGCTTAATGGAGCCTCTCCAGGACATTATTACTACTAGTTTATCTGTAATTCTAATTTATATAGATATAAATAAATTTTCATAGACATGTCCTCTGGTCCCGAACTAAGCTTAACGCTTGTGCTATGGGTACCAGATTACGGATATAATACATATACAACTTTTTTTTGTAAATACATAGGTACATAATATGACAGATAGAAAACACCCAGCCGCAGTACAAATATCTGTGTTCATCACACAAATAAATGTCCTGAGTGGGAAGCAAACCCACGACCTCGTGCACGGAAGTCGATTACACTACCGACTATGCCACGAGGCCTGTCAATTTAGAGCTTTCAGATCTCCATCCATCCATCCACCAGCCCTTCATCGCCTACTGCTGGACATAGACATCCCCAAAACGGGGGTTTTACCATAATCGCCACGCTTGGCAGGCGGGTTGGCGATCGCAGTGGATGTTTTTAGTACACAGGGGAACGCTGCTGTCCGGTCCCCCGGTAATCCCTTAGTCGGCTTTTACGACGCAGTTTTCAGGTCTAGCAAGGATATAAACGATTAAAATTATGTTCTGAATGTAAATTAAGATGCTACACAACATTTCAAGGTCGTTTTCACCATAAATTATGAGGTAGGTACGCATTATGTGTGAAGGCCCCACACTACCCTGTTCGTTGCCCCGAACGACGGGGTGTGCGGTTAGGAACATTTCTTCCCGCCTTAACAAAAAAAAAGGTACGCATTATGTACTCGTATTTAGAAACAGTTCTAGTAATTGGTACGGCCTTATGGAACGACGATCAACATTTATAAAACGCAAATAACTTAAAAGAATATTAGTCTATATAAATAAATTACAGTAAGAATATTATTATTGTCTTATGATAACACGTCATGACATTGATAAAGAGGTTACGACCTCACTGATCGCAAAGAATAAACGTAGTTATCTAGTTATATTAAGTATATTACTAAGAAATATAAGTTGTCATAGAGTACGTTAATGGAATATTTCGTCCGTGTCCGTATTCACTGTTGGAAACAATTTGGGTAGCATTTTGTTGTTTTATCATTCCAGGATTAAGATTTATAGTTAGGGCCCATTCTATTGAAGAAATTCACTGTAGGTTAAAGACAATTCAATCAAGTTTCATCTAGTATTTTATTGATACCTTGAAGTGATGTCAGTGACTGAATCAAAGCATACTGATGTTATAACATTGATTTAGTTATTCTTTGATATTTTTTAGTAACTACAACAATAAGCCGTGTTATGGTATAGGTACTCTGGAATGTTACTTATATGTATATTATATATTATTAATCTGCCTCGGTTTTGAATGGGTATAATTTAGGTAATAATGAAGATAATCTGTAGGACTTATAAAGATTTACAACACTGTCTAGTACATTATTATGATTTAACTGTTAGGGATAGCCAGGGGAGTTAGGCGCGGCGCAGCGCGGCGGCGTCGTCCCGCGCCGTGTGACATCCCTATATGAGACTGAAGGTGCGACATACTGCGGTGCGGCGACAAGGCGCCGTCGGCGGGCGCGCAGGCGGAGAGCGCGGCGAGCCTGCGGCGCAGCGCGGCGGCGTCGTCCCGCGCCGTGTGACATCCCTATATGAGACTGAAGGTGCGACATACTGCGGTGCGGCGACAAGGCGCCGTCGGCGGGCGCGCAGGCGGAGAGCGCGGCGGCGTCGTCCCGCGCCGTGTGACATCCCTATATGAGACTGAAGGTGCGACATACTGCGGTGCGGCGACAAGGCGCCGTCGGCGGGCGCGCAGGCGGAGAGCGCGGCGGCGTCGTCCCGCGCCGTGTGACATCCCTATATGAGACTGAAGGTGCGACATACTGCGGTGCGGCGACAAGGCGCCGTCGGCGGGCGCGCAGGCGGAGAGCGCGGCGGCGTCGTCCCGCGCCGTGTGACATCCCTATATGAGACTGAAGGTGCGACATACTGCGGTGCGGCGACAAGGCGCCGTCGGCGGGCGCGCAGGCGGAGAGCGCGGCGGCGTCGTCCCGCGCCGTGTGACATCCCTATATGAGACTGAAGGTGCGACATACTGCGGTGCGGCGACAAGGCGCCGTCGGCGGGCGCGCAGGCGGAGAGCGCGGCGGCGTCGTCCCGCGCCGTGTGACATCCCTATATGAGACTGAAGGTGCGACATACTGCGGTGCGGCGACAAGGCGCCGTCGGCGGGCGCGCAGGCGGAGAGCGCGGCGGCGTCGTCCCGCGCCGTGTGACATCCCTATATGAGACTGAAGGTGCGACATACTGCGGTGCGGCGACAAGGCGCCGTCGGCGGGCGCGCAGGCGGAGAGCGCGGCGGCGTCGTCCCGCGCCGTGTGACATCCCTATATGAGACTGAAGGTGCGACATACTGCGGTGCGGCGACAAGGCGCCGTCGGCGGGCGCGCAGGCGGAGAGCGCGGCGGCGTCGTCCCGCGCCGTGTGACATCCCTATATGAGACTGAAGGTGCGACATACTGCGGTGCGGCGACAAGGCGCCGTCGGCGGGCGCGCAGGCGGAGAGCGCGGCGGCGTCGTCCCGCGCCGTGTGACATCCCTATATGAGACTGAAGGTGCGACATACTGCGGTGCGGCGACAAGGCGCCGTCGGCGGGCGCGCAGGCGGAGAGCGCGGCGGCGTCGTCCCGCGCCGTGTGACATCCCTATATGAGACTGAAGGTGCGACATACTGCGGTGCGGCGACAAGGCGCCGTCGGCGGGCGCGCAGGCGGAGAGCGCGGCGGCGTCGTCCCGCGCCGTGTGACATCCCTATATGAGACTGAAGGTGCGACATACTGCGGTGCGGCGACAAGGCGCCGTCGGCGGGCGCGCAGGCGGAGAGCGCGGCGGCGTCGTCCCGCGCCGTGTGACATCCCTATATGAGACTGAAGGTGCGACATACTGCGGTGCGGCGACAAGGCGCCGTCGGCGGGCGCGCAGGCGGAGAGCGCGGCGAGCCTGCGGCGCAGCGCGGCGGCGTCGTCCCGCGCCGTGTGACATCCCTATATGAGACTGAAGGTGCGACATACTGCGGTGCGGCGACAAGGCGCCGTCGGCGGGCGCGCAGGCGGAGAGCGCGGCGGCGTCGTCCCGCGCCGTGTGACATCCCTATATGAGACTGAAGGTGCGACATACTGCGGTGCGGCGACAAGGCGCCGTCGGCGGGCGCGCAGGCGGAGAGCGCGGCGAGCCTGCGGCGCAGCGCGGCGGCGTCGTCCCGCGCCGTGTGACATCCCTATATGAGACTGAAGGTGCGACATACTGCGGTGCGGCGACAAGGCGCCGTCGGCGGGCGCGCAGGCGGAGAGCGCGGCGAGCCTGCGGCGCAGCGCGGCGGCGTCGTCCCGCGCCGTGTGACATCCCTATATGAGACTGAAGGTGCGACATACTGCGGTGCGGCGACAAGGCGCCGTCGGCGGGCGCGCAGGCGGAGAGCGCGGCGAGCCTGCGGCGCAGCGCGGCGGCGTCGTCCCGCGCCGCGTCGGCGTCGCGCCGCGCCGCGCGCGCCTCCAGCCAGGCCGAGTGCGCGCGCGCCTCAACCGCGCTAAGGGCCGTGCGCCGTGACGATTCCTGCTCCGCCAGCTCCAACGTCAGCGCGTCGCATTTCTCCCTGCGCACCGATATACACTTCACTGTGTGTTTTATAGTATAACTAGCGGACTCAGCGAACGTTGTCATGCCCGAACACATTGACCTAATAAAAATGGGACGTCGGGTCTAGTACAAATTTCACGAAAAATGTGTCTCTAGTCAACAGTGTACAAATTTCACGAAAAATGTGTCAACAGTGTCACAGTCTATATTAATACATACAAACTTCAACATTCTAATTTGGAACCCATACCATTATAATAGCATTCAAGTTTTCTCGGCAATAATTTATTAGCTTATGGAGCTTCTACCAATAGGCCACACCTGATCACCCTTTGCAGCTTCTAGTGAATATTGTGTGTTGATGATTTATCTATAGATATATTTAGGTCAATGCCCGAACGTTAATAAAATAATTCCTGTAAACTGATTACCGGGTCCTATTCGAATTTAGACAATTTTTTGATCTTGTTTTATTTTTAGAGTAGTAATAGAAAATGGTGTGCTAGAACAAGTGGATGAATTTGTATATCTTGGATGTGGATTCAGTCGGGATGGAAGGTACACCACTGATTTAGAGAGAAGAGTGAATGCGGGAAATAGAGTGAACGGAGCATTGGGACAACTTCTCGGCAGTCAACACCTAAGCCAGAGGGCACGTGTCGCAATACACAACGCAGTGCTTGTCCCAACGTTATACGATACGGAAGCGAGAGTTGGGTATGCAAAAAGGAGCATGAGAGTAAAATCAATGCGGTCGAAATGCGATCTCTGCGGAGAATCTGTGGAGTGAGGCTGACTGACCGCATTCGTAACGACGACGTAAGAGAGCGAGTAGGTATGGAAGAGAGTATTGGTGTAAAGATGCGAAAGGGAATGCTCCGATGGTTCGGACATGTGGAAAGAATGCCGGACGAGCGACTGGTTAAGAAGATATACAATGCGAAAGTGGAAGGATGTAGGTACAGGGGGAAACCGAGACTCACCTACTAAAGCATTCAAAAGTATTTATAAATTTTTCGCAAAACCGCTGAATTACGTCACGAACAGCTTTTCGATCGGCGGTCGGTCGGTCGTCGTCACGTGATAATGTATATTAAAAGGATTTATATCGATATTTTTTTTAAAGTAAAAATATGAACTATCAATAGATGCGATAAATAATTTTCTAGACGCTTATTCGGTCACAATCCGATACCCATTCATTAAATCTCCCAGAGGTACTAAAATATAAATTATTAATATTCTTCTTAGCAATATCTTTTACTTGAGAATAATATCATTTTGATATTTTTGAGTCATTATAAATCGACTCACGCGCAGGCTCGACGACTACCAGCCTGAACAAGCCGGTTTCCGAAAAGGCTATAGTACCATAGACCACATACATACGCTGCGCCAGATTATACAGAAGACCGAGGAGTGTTAATCGGCCTCTGTGTCTAGCGTTTGTGGACTATGAGAAAGCCTTCGATTCGATCGAAACTTGGGCGGTGCTGCAGTCCCTTCAGCGGTGCCAAATTGACTAAATTATATAATTGAAGTGTTGAAGTGTTTGTATAGAAACGCCACTATGTCTGTACGAGTTCACGACAAGTATTCGGCATCAACATAAATGGCGAATACATCACTCACCTTCGATTTGCAGATGATACCGTGGTCAAGGCAGAATCGCTGGAGGACCTTGGTACCATGCTCAATGACCTCAAAAGTGTCTCCCGACTAGTGGGTCTAAAAATTAACATGGACAAGACGAAAGTCATGCACAATAACCATGTAATTTCAGCACCGGTCCTAGTCCGGCACCGGTCCTAGGAAACGCGGATCTCAAAGTTGTCGATCACTATGTATACCTGGGCCAAACAGTCCAGTTAGGTAGGCACAACTTCGAGAAAGAGGTCAATCCACGAATCCAGCTCGGCTGGGCAGCGTTCGGGAAGCTGAGGAAGATCTTCTTGTCCAATATTCCAGTGTCTGAAGACGAAGGTCTACGACCAGTGTGTGTTACCGGTGATGACTTGCGGAATAGAGGCGTGGTCTCTAAATGTTGGCCTTATATCAAGGCTCAAAGTCGCTCAGCGTGCCATGGAGCGGGCTATGCTTGGGGATCTCTCTAGGTGATAAGATCCGTAATATGGAAATCCGTAGGAGAACGGGAGTAACCGACATAGCCCGCCGGGTCAGCATGCTGAAGTGGCAATGGGCAGGCCACATCGCTCGACGAACCGACAACCGTTGGAGAAGAAAGGTTCTCGAGTGGCGACCGCGTATTGGACGGCGCAATGTAGGACGGCCTCCCACCAGATGGACCGATGACCTGGTCAAAGTCGCAGGCATTCGTTGGATGCAGGCGGCACAGGACCGTTCGCTGTGGCTTTCCCTTGGGGAGGCCTATGTCCAGCAGTGGACGATGAAAGGCTGATGGATGGAATATCATTTTAATAATAATGACACTTACTTTTAGGTACTCTTTTAACTCTGTGACCTCCACTGATATAACTTAGCCTGAACCACAAAACATAATTACAATAATACTTTGTATAGAATGGACACATGCCCCTTCCCTCTAATCGGGGCTTCCTCATCTCACTTGTTATTCTGAACTGTCGAGGAACCGATTTCAGTACGAAACGCGCCATGTATACGGCTATTTTTCAAGTAAACGTGACAATGATAGCAGTTTTTATGGATTCCCAAAGGATAGAATAATTATACAGACATAACAGTTACGTCTCGCTCGCACTCAGTCTTCATTCATAGTGCTTTTTGGGTAAGTGTAGTTATTCATAGGGTGACTGACTATCATAGACTTCACGGACATTATTACGCGTGTGGAAAAACAACAGTGTCTGTGTAATAATTATAACGCGGCTTTTGTATAGCGATCTAGACGAGTGTCCATATTGTTTACTTTTAACTATACTGCGCATGAAAGTAAATTGATTTTGATTTTTACCACAAAGTTTAGACTAATTAGATCTGATATAAAGGTACAAACTCACTTATATCTCTGTATTTCTTGTTGAAGAAGCTCTATTTTCTCGACTGTTGTAGCTGATTCACTTTGCTTGCTTAGCCACAATGATTCTTTGGCATTGAGCTCCCTACAAAATAATAAAATACATGTTATTGATTATATTTTCTGAATTAGCTGTGCTCAAACTATTTTATAATAGCATTTTTTTTTCTTCTTTGGAATTCAGCAACACCCTCCCATCTGTTAAATAGCACTAGCACCAACAAACACATTACTAACCAAACGTGTATTTTATGTGTATTCACACAATAAAACTGCTAAACTGCCTCGGTGGTGCAGCGAAAGTGTATGCGACTGCGGATCATGAGATCTCGATCCCCGGGTCAGGCAGTGTTATTGAGCTTTTTCGTAAAAGGAAAAATTCTCTCGCCCGGAGTTTGGTAATGTACCCGATAGACGGCAATAGGCTCGCCCCCTATTACGTGGGACTTAAACATAGCTGGCGAACCGTGGGTGTGTAATACACCTTTGCATACCAGTTCAGGGATACAGGCGTGATGCTATGTTATGTCATACACAATGTGTAAAACAAATTATAATTGGAAAACGAGAGCTTTGCTGTTTGCAGTGAAGTTAGTTTAAGTTGAGTTAGTTCAGAAGTGGGGTGCTAATTTGTCCGGTTTACCTCCTAGTGGTGCACCCCGGGCAACGTCGGCAGTCGCCGGCGGCTAAAATTCCGGACAGGACGGGTCTCCGCGTGTCCCTCTGACTCAGCAGAGGGCACGGCGGATAGACCAGGCGTCGGAGTCAGTGGGGCCAGACTGGCTCACCGGGCTCTGGAGAGGGGGGACAGTGGGGCCACAGCGGCCCCCCCCGTCCCAAATCGTAAACCTGAGCGCGTGTCTGTGGTTACGTCTCGCGGGCATACAGGAACGAGGGTCTTGGCTTAATCGCCCGGACCGCGAGGAAGACAACCTCTATAAAAAATTACCCCGAATCTCAAGTTCTGGCGCGCGGCGAGGAGATGCATGGCTGATGGGTAGTTCAGTCTCGAGCGCGCCCCCAGCCAGGGTACCTGCGGTCCCCCTGTGTTGGGTTACAAATGTACGCTTACCCGGGTACTGGGAGCTCTGCCCGGGTGGACCTCTTTTCTCCCACACTCGTGGGAATCTTATGAATTTTGAAAATTTAAAAAACAAAACTTCGACGGAGTCGGGTGCGACACCTGACACCTCAGCCGATAGGGGTCCGGCAAAAACTACTGCCCCTACCAATGCATCCGCGCGTAAATCGCGCGGCGGCAGAAAGGCCCGCAAGGGCAAGAAGATGGGAGAGTCCCAATCTTCAAGGGATGGCTCGGCGACGGGCAGCTCGGTTTGTATTTCAGCTGCCGAGATGTCTGCCGCTGAGGAGAGCGGCCCAAGTAAGGATGCCACAGTTCAGTCACTGCGGCAAACAGAAGTTGCGGTCCGGGTGGAACCACTGCCGTCGAGATTCTGGCGCAAGCGTACCCTATCTCAGGGGGGTGTTGCGTCGGAGTCCGACGGGGGTTCAGTAGATATGCCTCCCCCTAAAATCGCCACAGCGGTTAGGGGTAGAGGCACTAATCGGCCGGGGACGCCAATCCCCCGCAATGTCTCGGCCAAAAGGGCTGAGACAATGAATTTAAAGAGGACGGAGGCGGAGCAAACCGCGGAGGAACGCCTGGCGCTACTCTCAGACAAGCTCCGCCTCCCAATTGACCAAGACGGACCACCCACAGCAGCCCGTATAGCCGAAAGAGCCTCGGACAGCGTGGCCATCATCACAACGGTGGCTACGGGCTCAAAAAATTTGAAGGGCACCTTTATAAGGTGCCTAAAGAATGCCGCCACGGAGTTATCCGACGTGGTGGAGCGGCTGGTGGCACACAATGAGCGCCTAGAGGTGGAGGTGGCTGAGCTCGGGGTGCGGAACCAGCGCCTCGAGGCTAATGTGGAGGAAATGCGCCGCGGGATGGCCAATATGAGAGCCGAGCTAGGGCTCCCTGAGGCCGTCCCAAGGGCCTCGGCTGCCACTTCAGGTGCTCCCGCGCCACCAGTCGATGCGTCGGAGGAGCTAGTCCGCCACTTGATTGACCGCGTCGAAGCAGTATTCGGCCCGCGTATTAGCGCCCTCAACGCCCGGCTTCCGCCAGAGCCACGCGTACGTCCGCCGCTTGCCGCGGACAAGAGGAGTGTCACGACACCTTCGGCACCAGCGCCACTTCCTTGTCAGGGTGGTCGCGTTGCCTCGTATTCTTCGAAAGCGGCGGTGCCTGCACCAGCACGCATCCCTAAAGGGAAGAAGGGCGCCAAGGCTGGGAAGTCAACCCTGGCCCAGCCTCAAAAATCTCAGAGTCGGGAGGAATTCCCGGCCCTACCCGGCGCTGCCGGACCCTTGCAGGCCCGAGCAGCTGTACCCCGGGACGCAACTCCTGCCTCCCGCACTCCTATGCCCTCTGATGAGGGATGGCAAACTGTGGATGGTGGACGAAAGGCCCGGGGTAAGAAACGCAAGGGCGCCGCAGCCCGAGATGCGGCGCCTCATGTAACTCCTAGGGATGCCATCGGTGATGGAAAAAATAAAAAGAAAAGGTCGCGCAAGCCGCGCAAATTAACAGTGCCGAAGACAGCAGCAGTTGTCATCACGCTGCTGCCTGAGGCCAAAGCAAAGGGCCTGACCTACGAGGCCGTCTTGAAGCGTGCCCGGCGGGAGATAAACGTTTCTGACCTTGGAGACGTTTCCGCTCGCTCCCGCCAAGCCCGAACAGGAGCTCGAATTTTCGAGTACCTGGGGCCAGAGGGCACCAAGACGGCCGACGCAATGGCCGCGAGGCTGCTGGGCCTGTTCCCGGCTGAGAGTGGTGTCCGGGTCGCCAGACCCGTGAAGTGCGCCGAACTGCGCATTTCCGGGCTGGACGACTCTGTGACGGCGGAAGAGATCCGGGAGGCAATTGCCTCGAAAACCGGGTCTCCCAGTAGCGCCGTCCGGGTGGGCACCATTCGCCCAGGTCCAGGTGGTGTGGGTGCCGTCTGGGTCTCGTGCCCTGTCGCGGCGGCCAAGGATTTGGTCGCCGCCGGTAGACTTCTGGTGGGCTGGAGCGCCGCGCGGGTAATCGCGTTGGAGCCCCGGCCTGCCAGGTGCTACAAATGCATGGCGGTCGGTCACACCCGGCCGCTGTGCACCAACTGCTTCGACTGCAGCGGGCTTTGCTTCCGCTGCGGTCAGGCAGGGCACCAGGCGGCGACCTGTACTGCCGCCCCACACTGCCCCGCATGTGCGGCGGGCAACCGCCCCGCCAACCACTGCATGGGGCGGGTGGGGTGCAGGCCTCCGGCCAAGTCAGGCCCTAAGAGGGGGGTGGGCAGCCAATCGGCCCCGGCTGCCCAACCCAGCGCGGCTGGACCGCCGCAGCACATGGAGGAGGATGTCGTGGTCTAGTTTATGGACCACGACTCTATCCTCCTCCAAGGGAATCTCGGCCGCTCCGCCAGGGCACAGGACCTCTTCCTGCAATCCATGGCGGAGCGGTCGATCGGTGTTGCCGTAGTCGCGGAGCCCTATATAGTCCCCGATCGCCCCAATTGGGCGGGTAGCGGGGATGGCTCCGTGGCGGTCGTCGGGTCGGCGGCGCCGCATTCCCCGCCCTTGTCAGTCAAAGACAAGGGCACGGGATATGTGGCGGCTGAATGGGGAGGGGTCACGCTGTATGGCGTGTACTTCTCCCCCAATCGTAGTCTGGCGGCTTTCGAGGTCTTCTTGCACAGCCTGGAGACCTCGATACGGCGTATGGCACCGAGCCCTGTGCTCGTGCTGGGGGACTTCAACGCCAAATCAACGGCGTGGGGGTCCCCCAGGACGGACGCCCGAGGTGCGGCGGTCCAAGAGTGGGCGGAAGCGGCGGACCTCGTGTTGCTAAACCGAGGGTCCGCCCTAACGTGCGTGCGGCGCGGGGGCGGGTCGATAGTGGACCTTTCGTTCGCTAGCCCCGGTGTCGCCGCACGTGTAAGGAGCTGGCGAGTCCTGGAGGAGGTCGAGACCCTATCTGACCACAGATACATTCAGATAGAGGTCTCCCGGACCCTTCAGGGAGCCAGCAGGGGTCACGCGGCGGACAGAACTCCCGCTTTTCCGCGATGGGCTGTGGGTAGGCTCGACCGGGAGCTGCTGGTGGAGGCGGCCATTTTTCAATCTTGGCTGCCTCCCCCCCTGACGGAAGACGTGGGCGCCGAGGCTGGCCGCATTCGCGACATGCTTACGCAGATCTGCGATGCGGCCATGCCCCGCGTGCGGCGCCCGCCCCGACGGAAGGGGGTCTACTGGTGGTCCCCGGAGCTGGCGGACCTCCGTGCGGCCTGTATTCGTGCCCGGAGGTCCTACACCCGCAGCCGACGTCGCCGAATCCGCGACGAAGAGCGGGAGGGCCGGCTGTATGCGGCATATAACAGTGCGCGCGCCGCGTTTAAGCTGGCCATCTGTCGCGCCAAAGACGTGAAAAGGCAGGAGATGCTGGAGGGTCTCGAGCGTGACCCCTGGGGACGCCCGTACCGCGCGGCGCTCAACAAGCTCCGCGCCCAGGGCCCCCCCCTTACGGAGACCCTCCAGCCGGGCTTCCTCTCTGAGGTGGTTGAGGGACTATTCCCTTCACGGGCGGTGCACACGCCCCCGGTCATGGCTCCGCCAGATGACGACCGGGAGGCCGGCGACGGGGAGGTACCGCCCGTGACGACGACGGAAATGGGGACGGCGGCAGCGCGTATGCGGAGAAGCGCCGCCCCCGGGCCGGACGGGGTTCCCGCCCGAGTGCTGGCCCTGGTCCTCGACCACCTAGAGCCCCGCCTCAGGGGACTGTTCGACGCTTGCCTGGTGTCTGGACGGTTCCCTGACTGCTGGAAGGAGGGGAAGCTCGTGCTCCTGCCGAAGCCGGGACGGTCTCCGAATACAGTCGCGGCCTTCAGGCCCATCGTGTTGCTGGACGAGGCGGGCAAACTTCTCGAGCGGGTAGTCGCTGCCCGCATCGTCCTGCACCTAGGTGCGGTCGGCCCCGACCTGTCCGATGCCCAGTTCGGATTTCGGGCGGGTCGGTCTACGGTCGACGCCATCCTGCGCTTGAAGGCCGCGGCTGCGGAGGCCGTCACCTCGAGGGAAGTGCTGTTGGCGGTGTCGCTCGACATCGCCAACGCCTTCAATAGTCTGCCATTCGGCTGCATCAAGGAGGCACTCCGGTACCATGGAGTGCCCCTCTACCTAAGGCGGCTGGTGGCGGACTACCTCGGCGGCCGCAACGTCCTCTTCGTGGACCGGGAAGGGGACGTTGTAAGGAGGGCTATGTCGTGCGGCGTCCCGCAGGGTTCGGTTCTAGGGCCGCTCCTGTGGGACATCGGCTACGACTGGGTCCTCCGTGGCCGGCTCCCCCTCGGGCTGGGCGTAATTTGCTACGCAGACGATACGCTCGTCACAGCCCAGGGCGGGACCCTCGAGGAGGCGGCAACGCTGGCCACCTCAGGAACCGCGGAGGTGGTCAGGCGGATCGAGGCGCTGGGGCTTAGGGTGGCCCTTGAAAAGTCGGAGGCCCTACTCTTCCATGGGCCCCGACGCGGCCCACCCGCCGGCGCCTCGATAACGGTCAACGGTGTGGGCTTTCCAATCCAGGCCCACATCAAGTACCTGGGCCTGGTATTGGATGGACGGTGGCACTTTGACGAGCACTTCCGCCGTCTTGCGCCAAAGCTCGTCGGCACGGCGTCCGCCCTCGGGCGACTGATGCCGAATTTGGGCGGACCGAGTCTCGCGTGTCGACGACTCTACGCGGGGGTAGTACGGTCAATGGCACTGTACGGCGCGCCCGTGTGGGCGGAGTCCCTGGCCGCTCGCAATAGGGCCCTTCTGTGGCGTCCACAGAGGGTCGTAGCGGTCAGGGCAATACGCGGGTACCGCACGGTCTCGTGCGATGCAGCCTGCGCGTTGGCCGGAACCCCCCCTTGGGATCTGGAGGCGGAAGTGCTCGCCGACGTTTATCGGTGGGCGTCGACGGCGCGGGCGGGGGGCAGCCGCCCCTCGCCAAGCGCAATCTCTGCGTGGCGGGAAGATGCCCGCCGCGCCACCGTCCTAAAGTGGAGGTCTTGGCTGGAGACGCCCCGGGCTGGTCTCTGGACCGTGGGGGCGCTCCAGCCGATCTTGGAAGAATGGGCAGGGCGGCAGCACGGGGTCCTCACCTTCCGGTTGGTGCAGGTTTTGTCGGGGCACGGTTGCTTCGGCAAATACCTGCACACGATCGCTAGGAGGGAGACGACCCCAGGCTGTCACCACTGCGACTGCGGCGAGGACTCGGCGCAGCACACGCTCGAGTCGTGCCCGGCCTGGGATGTGCAGCGCCGGGAACTCGCTGCAGTCATAGGCGTGGACCTGTCGCTGCCGGCCGTTGCGCGAGCGATGGTTGGCAGTGACAGGGCCTGGACCGCGGTCGCCGCCTTCTGCGAGGCTGTCATCTCGCGGAAGGAGGCGGCGGAGAGGGCCCGGGAGGAATCCTCCTTCGCGGACCCGATTCGCCGCCGGCGCGCGGGGCGGCGTGCGCGCGCTTACCTGCGCCTGATGCCGCCCTAGCCGAGGCTGCGGACGGTGGGGTCGGGGAGTAGCCTGCCGTCCGCGGAAGCCTACCGCGAAGGTGTGACGCCCAAGTGCGCGGGGCGTCGCACAAGAGAGGGTGCCCGAAGGGGCTGCCGCCTGCGGATCGCGGAGAAACGACGCGGTTCCCGTGATCCGCCGTAGCAAGGGCGGGTGAGGGCGCACGGTGGGTTTTTAGTGGGTGAGAGCCCCACACTACCCCGTTGTCTCCCCGGGCAGCGGGGTGTGCGGTAGGACATTTTTGCCCACCTAAAAAAAAAAAAAAAAAAAAAAAAAAAAAAAAAAAAAAAAAAAAAGTTCCGAAGTAGCTCAGCATGTCAAGTGCTCAAAATACAGATGAAAATACATAATGTGTATTTTATGGGCTTTTAAACAGTACGGGTGGTCATATTTATTAATGTGATACTCACTTCATAAGTTCACTTTCTCTCTCTTGGAAGTATTTTCCTAAAACATCCAGCCTAGTTAGTGCTTCTGTGGCGTTTTGGCTACTAGTGTTTAATGTTTCTTGTGTAGTTTGTAACTCTTCAGTCAAACGCACCCTCTCTTTATGTTCAGTCTACAAAGAGAAATATTAGTATATATAGTTAGTACAAAGCTTATTTGTATCTTCGTAACCTAAATAAAACTAACTACACTTAATTAGGGCGTCTAGAACTATGTTATATGATAATTGTATAACACTAATCTTAGCCCGTGGCTCTCTGCAAAAAGGTGTTTTCTTTGGTTGTATCTTAAGCCCGTAAGATATTCTTTACCAGTTCATAACTTAAAAAAGCTATAAAAAGTTTTATCAAAATTCATTCAGTAATTTCAGCGTTTGCGCGAACATACAAACAGACCATGATATAAGTTTTGGGTTTCCAAGCAAATATTTTTAATGTACCTACTTAACTCTTACAGTTCTATAATAGTAAATGTAGATTCCTAGCAACTTGCCAATTTCAGTGTTAATAAACAGTAGCACTTCTACTAATTAAAATAAGGTTTCATTAAAAAGCAGAACGCTTTTGTGTGACTTCTTCAACTATGACAAAGAGGTCGCGTAACTATATTACGGTCGTCGCCTGTCATTTTATCGCGTCTAACAAATCTCACCTCATATTTGGTTTCAAAATCTTTTCTCTCCTCTAATGCTTTAGAAAGTTTAGCTTTAATCTCTGTGTGATCAATCAGAGACGATGCATCTACATTGGATGGAATACCACTTTTCAGATCTTTGATGGCCTCCTGAAATACAATGAAAATAATGATTACATGGTAGATTATACATAAGAGCGATCTATTGCTCCTGTAAGCAAGAACCTAAAATAAGCTGCATGGATGACACCTCAGGATTGACCCTCCTCTTTACTTAAAGAGAAGCACTTATATTTTCTTACTGCACATTGTGGTACCACACAAGATGGTAAGTGGTGTCGCTCATGGGCTCAACAATGCTAAAAATTATGGCAGGAAACGGCTCATGATTTTTAGAATTTTAGAATTAGTAAATCACAGCTATCTCAGATCAGGAGGCAGGCAGATGTTGGAACCAGCTCGTTCAGGCCCGATATCAAGTGAGTGCTTCCATTTTTTACCCGACCTTACTATGAGCAATGCAATATGGCCGATAACTGCTGAATTATGATAATTGTCGTGAAAGGAATAAGGCTACAAAAGTAAAATATACTCCACTCCCATCATATATAAGGTAGAAATGAGGGAGTATTATGGTTTTTAAGTCAAAAAGGAAGGGCTTTATTTTTTCCCTATAGACTTCTTATTTATTGTTATCTATTTTCCATACAGATCCTGTGATGTTGCTTACAATACTCGGCACTAAAGAAGTTACCAAGCCCTTTCTTTAGACGCAACTTACACAAATCAATTTTAGAATGTTAACTTACTTTTAGCGCATTAATTTCATGTCTCTGCAGGTCTATCGTATTTTTCGATTCTGACAATTGTTTTGTTACATCTTCCAAGTGTTTCTTTTGTTTTTTTAATTCTTCCAAAGCTGATTCAGCTGAGACATACTTCAACTGGAAATTATCTCTCTCACGACTGACAGAAATTAATTCCTCTTCGAAAGCCTGAACTTTACCTGATCAGAGTAATTAAAAACACTTACTTAATTATAAATACAAAAATATATAAAAATCTATATGACAAATCAGTCAAAACAGTTTGGAATCTCTTTTTCTTTATTCACAAATAATTTGTACTTTAAAAAGTAGCGGAGCATGTCCATTGCTAAAAGAAATAGATCTAAAAAGTTTGGAATCTATTGTGGAAATAGTGGATAAGAAAAAAATATATTGCATTGAATCAGTAAACTGATTCAAAACAATTATATATATGTTTGTTGGTATAGGTACCTTTGTTGTTGTGAAGGATTAGTATAATGTATTAATATATATAACATTATGTATGGATATATATGAACATTAATTAAATTGAAATAAATACATATTGTCATTAACATAACACATATAAAGTGCTACCACACTCTTTTTTAAATAAAGAACCTTGAGAAAATAAATTGTAAGCGTAACCATTGTGTCGGATTTCATAATCATAGCAACCTTTACGCATATCTAATGTTGTTAAATTATTTCCGAAATAAATTTATCTTGGTAGATATTTCACCATTATAATCTACTTGAAATCATAAAAAAAACACGTTTGTATTTTACGAAATATTGCACAGCGCATATAGATAATATTATTAAAGATTGTTCTTCAATAATATTATCTATATGTGCTTGTGCTTGCATATTATTTTTATAAATACGACCATAATAAATATGTTATAAATACTATTAAGAACTAAACTATACGCTGCCTGTGAATAATTTAGCATTATATAAATAGAGTATGAGCGAGAATCACATTGATAATAAGTAACATGACTTATAAGATCATGTAATGCTTGGAAAACCTTATGTACACGGATGTCAAACGAGCATACGGACGCTAGCAATAGCAGAAATATCTCTCGCGCGTCGCTATCCCCAAGGTAAGGGATAGGAAGGATAATAAGGAGAGGATGCGTAGGATACTAAGGAAGGGATAAGTAGGATACCAAGGAGAGGATAGGAAGGATAACAAGAAGAGGGTAGGAAGATGGTTTGGGCCTCCAGTGCTCTCACTCACCATACGGAACACACGTGTTACACGCTTATCTTTTGTAAGAGGGTTTCTCCATATTCACAAAACTGCAGAAAATTCCCTGGCCTACAGCCAGATGCTTCTCCAAAATGTTGGGCATAGAAAACACTTGATCCATGCATTTCATACCTGAAACCTCCTCGTGCCTTTACACAAAAATTCATCAGACAGCATCCTCATTCTCCTTTCAATAATCTTACACTTTGGCTGCAAAAATATTTTTAACTTACCATTTAATTCTACAATCTGGTCTTCAGAATTAGCTCTTTCAGCCAAGAGCTCACTGAGAGTATTTTCCACCTCACTCAGAGTATTCTGTAATTCACCAGCAGTATTTTCCGATACTCTGAGCAGTTTCTCGTTATCATCTAAAGAATTTCGTAGCCTCTCGTTGGTCACTTTCAGTTCATTAATTTCTTCTCTGAGGGATTGCACCATCTCATCCATTCCAAATGAGCTATCTTCAATACCTGCTAATTTGTTCTTTGTAGTGGACAATTGTTCTTTGAGTATCTCACATTCCTGGAATATAAATTTTTTGATAATCTCGCCGTAGTATAAAACAAAGTTGCTGCCCACATGTGTCAGTTTATTCACTTATTACTCCTAAGTAAATGGAAGCAAAATGTTCCACAATAGGATACAATGGACCTATTTAATACTTGCCACATAGTTTAATAACATCTGCAGAGTATGGATGGAGAGACAGTACACAATAAGGGCTAGCCTGTTGTCTCGATGGGAAGCGAAGAGTGCAGGTTTTGGTCTAAAAAGGGTTGCATTTCTAGTCCTTAACAGCGCCATTGTTTGTTAAAGGACGTGTACGAGACATAACCGTGGGATGGGATACAGTACTCATACCTTGTAGTATACTGACAATCCGATAAAGAGATCGTATTTGATAAGGGGGCATAGTATATCATCATATCTTCAAATAAAAAATCATACAAGCATTTAATGAAGTCCAACACAAGTCCACTAAGACATAAATAATAATAAGTAATACCTAAGTACTAAATACTTATTTCATAAAATGTGTAAAATCACTAACCTTAGTAGTGAAAAGCAAATCTCGTTGTAGAGAATTGATCTGGCCTATAAGTCTACCATCTTGTCGTCTGTTATCTATGTAATAGTAGCCTAATGTGAAGAGCAGAACTGAGGTGGCAGTTGTCAGCAAGAAGGTTAGCAGCCGATTGCTACCGTCATGGGACGTGCCATCACAGTACTCGTCAGTGTAACATGTCTCGCCTGAAAATTGAGAAATAAAACTACCTTTAATGTTGTATTGAAACTATAAGTTAAATATTATTACATTTTTTTATATATAGTACTTTAGTAATAAAACATTCCTCATTAACCGCCTCAATGGCCTAGCAATAGTGTGTGCAACTCTGGTTCGATTCCCAGGCTGGGAATTGATATAAGTTATTGGGGTTTTTCGTCAAGAAATACCCAATAGCAACCCGAACTTAGGAAGGTGGTGGTCCCCGTCTACTGGAGTGAGGGAGAATGTACTTGTGTTTGCACACACACACACTTATGCACTATATCTTCTGTGTCATATAGGCTAGTGTTTGTTGACACTGGTTGCTGTGACTGAAATTTTATTACAGTCTAGAGATAATCAATAAAATATTAAAAATAAAATAGTTGCTACTAACTGCTTCTGTTTTTGATAGTAGAATATGCTTTCTTTAGATTATGTTGAAAGTAAAATTAATAATTAAAAATATAGTTTTAAATTACCAATAATTTTTAAATTACATATAATTATCAGATATAAGAGTATAATTTTGCTACTTATTTATAATATAATAATGATATTATGTAGTATAAAATTGAAAATAATGTCAGTGCAATCTTGCTACTTTACAGATTATTCTAACTATAATAAAGTTCACAAGTTTAATATTACTTACCAACAGAAGTAAATAATGCTTTAGATTCTTCACTAGTACCCATAACTGTGTAATAAGTTGTTATAAGGTACTTCATAAAAGAAAATCCCTCAGTTTCTTGATTTCTATCATTCTCATATGTCGGGTAATCTTCAGTATTATAAATTGGAGGCTCCTCAGTTGTAGACGGCCACATGTCTGCTACACTGGAATACATGTTTGAGAATAATCCTTCTGTATTTTCATCTTGTGTAGGTGTTTCTGTTGTAGAAGTCACTTCATCTCCTACATGCTGCTCATTAGAAGCAGTATATTCTTCACTTGTTTGTGATGGATAATATTGTTCTTGTGAGGTTACTGATTCTAGATTATTCTGTTCACTGATTGTCTGTTCAGTACTGTAAAAGGGCATAGTAGTGATTGTTTCTGTATTAGGGAGCAAAACTTGTGGTTCCCTGTGTGGAGTTTCCGGTGTAGACTGTTCAATATTCATTACAGGTGGGATAGTTCCCGGGGCGGCCAAAGTGTGAGAATCTGCAGGATAGAAGGCAGGAATAGTATCAGTAGTTATTAGAGGAGGTGAACTTGTAGATATGTCTCGTACAGGAAGCTCAGAAGATGGAGATTCTGTTGAAGTAAGTGTTTCTTCTGGGGGTATTGATGGTGTGTCTTTATTAGGGGATTCTATAGCAGGTAATGTATCTGTTACTGGTTGTGCATTATTATTAATATTATTGCTTTGTACAGCATTCATATTGGAGATATTGTCACCAATTCCATGGTTTGGTATATCCTGTGTTTGTTCAACAATTAGTATATTTGCCATATTTACACTCTCATTAGCCACATTGCTATTTTCACTAGAAGTATTTTGGTCTATTTGAATTTTATCCTCATGATTACGATTGAGCAATACTGTAGCTTCTTTGCTGGCAGTATCTTCAGATTCCTTTATTACTTTAAGTTCTTGGTTTTCAGGCACATTTAGTACAGGCTCAGTGTTTATTGAACCACTATCAGTTTGTAGGACTTGTTGTGTAGATGCTTCTTGTTCAATTTCCCTTATGGCATCATTTGACTCAGTATTAATCTCAGCAGCTGTGTTAGTGTCATCAAGTGGAATTTCATCAGGAGTTTTAACAATGTTTATCTCCTCAGTAACAATAGCAGTCTCTGTTGATTTTATAAGTGTTTCTGATGTTTCAATGTTAGAATTGGTATTCTCTTCAGAATTTTGGTGAGCATCCAGCATATTGTCATTTAATCCACTGCTATCATTACTCTCTATGTTTTGGCTAGTATCACTAATAGTTTCAACAAATTTTTCTATTGATTCTTCTAAGGATGGAGTATCCTCATTGGAAGTGGTGGAAGGAACTTGAGTAGTAGCATCGTTTTGACTAGTGTTAACAGCTGTTTCTGAGGTATATATAGTAGTGCCTTCAAAAACTTCATGTGCTTGTTGAACTTTGTTAGGCTGGACACTTTCTTTCAGCTTAGCTTCATAAAGGACAATGAACTTCGGACTCCTTTCTATTATCTTATTTTCTCTTAAAAAATTAGAGTTAACAAACCCAACTTTTTCACCTATATGTGCATACCATAACTCGGGATTTGTACCAGCTGATTTCATATAGACGATAGCTTCACTGTTTCCGCGGAAAGATATAAGATCTGGGTCTGGACTATTATAACTTAGTAACGTCCTAGCTTTAGATATAGGTTCTGAAAATATTTTGAAATACGTTATTAGAAAGTTAACACATGAAAATTTACATTTAAAGTAAGGCCATAAGCAGCTTACCGTCACATTTTTCATTAGCACAATACACTTTATCTGGGTGTTTACAATGGGACCATGAGATAAATAAGATAAATAAAGTGAGTTCTAATATAATCATTTTCGCATTCTAGTTAATAAATAATATTATTTCTAAAATCACAAAACGAGACGTTAGGTAGGCCACATCATCTGTCATGTCAAGTCAAGCTGATGGTTAGTTGTTCCTTGAAACGCAGAATTATGTCAATCATGTGTAGCTCTGCAATTAATTTAATAAAAATGTTCTTTTTAATTGCAATCCCAATTGATACGATGTACGTTATGATTTATATATATCTAAAAAATATTTATCAAATTGTTTACTGTATCAGTAATTAATTTTTTTTCATTGTAAGAGAATCATTACATAGAATGGGTCGTACCAATATGCCACAGATAACTTATCACCTAAGCGCATAGACTAAGTATACCGTAGCCTCGCTACTATTTTAAAACTAAGGATGAAGAAAAGGACGCATAAATTAGGTCTGATTAGGTCTTAGCAAGAGTGAGTGAGACACATGATTAAATTTTTTATCCTTTTCGCGTATGCGTTGTTTGTTTTTGAACTGAGTCCCAACAATAAGGTTGCCAACCGTCCCCATCATCGGTATGTAAGCTTGTTTTTGTATTTACGTAATTAAACCGTTCATTAATCACGTTATATACGCTAATGTTACACGTTCTAATACATTTTAAGCAAAATATAGGCATAATTGCAATTTCTTTTATCCTGTCATTCTTGTATCCGGCTAAAACAGGTAACAGTACATTTTTAGTCTACAAAGTTATAATGGTAGTTATCTTTTAAATTATTCCGGTTATCACATCTCAAACTATTGCTATCTCGACACTGCATACGCTGAGAACGTGTCTATAATATCCTCTGTCTACGCCTAAGCGCATCAACAGAAAATAGAAAGTCTGTAAGCTTTAGTGCTGCCACCTTTTAGTGTAACGCTAAACGTATTGTAATGGTTATATTCTCTTTGTGTAACGCCTTTCTGGTTATACGTATTACTCTTTGGTAACGCCCCTTTTTGTAACGCCCCTTTAATTAGGTTCTTTATCTAAGCCTTTAATAACAATGAATATGTAAAGTATTAAATACCCACGAATTCCTCCAATCCAATAGACTATTATATAATTGCAAAATCGCATCTCAAAAGCTTAAAGAAAGCGCGAAAATATTATTTAACGTATCTACCCACCTGCTTGATAAGTTTCTCATGTTGCTTCCAACCTTTTTACTCGGTTATTTCTAACATATAATATTGACGTACTTCAGTAAAAAAATAAAAAAAATAGGAAAATGAATCAATAGAATATCAATGAGTGATGTAGCCAAAATATTATACAATGTCAATAAAGTCTCATATTTCCTTATTAGATTTATCTCGTCAGCTTCCCTTTAAACTTGGTAAGATTACATATAAAACAAATAGCAAATGGCCAGCGGCGAGTTGACGCCATAGGGTCGGGGTGACAGCCCTAGAAATAATGTCTCCTGGCAGATGTTTTCCTGTCAGACGGACGCTGATGGCATGATGCCATGCATCCATCCATCCATCCATCAGCCTTTCAACATCGCCACAACGAGCGGTCCCGTCATGGGGGATAATGCCGTAATCGCCACGCTTGGCAGGCGGGTTGGCGATCGCAGTGGATGTTGTTAATACTCGAGGGAGTGCTGCTGCCCACTCCCCCGGTATTCCCTCAGTCGGCTCTTACGACTCCCGTGGGTAGAGAAGGGTGGGACAATTCTAAAGCTGGCCCCACACGGCCAATGCCATGCATACTGTTATACTGTTGTTGTATTGTGTAAACGTTTTCCATCGGCCCGCTTAACACTTAGGTAGGCTAAGTTAGGCTTAAGCCAAGTTAGCTGAACATTGAAGTAATGTCACACAGTTCCAGTGGTCTGATAATACAAGCGGAGAGACGGCACACGGTGGATTTATTTAATGAGTGAGTGCCCCACTCTACCCTGTTCGTTGCCTCGAACGATGGGGTGAGCGATTAGGTACATTCCCGCCTTGACATAAAGAAGACCCTAACTACCCGACGTTGTTTTTATTGTTTATGATGGCAGATGGACCATGATAAGATGGTAAGTGGTTACTGCCATATTACCACACATTTTTTTCATTTCGCGGATGGCAAATGAATAAATGGACGGCTATCTTCCGCTTCAACCAAAATCGAGGTCTCTCACGATTGATCACACGGAACACGGTGGTACCGACCCGCTCTGACCCCATAACAAGTGAGTAGGTACACCCTTTTTTTGGGGGTACCAATTATTAGTAATGCAATGGGTGATAACTGCTTTGTTCCTTTAGTAGCATTTTAGTAGTAACAAAAGTGCATTTTTGGTACAAACATGTGGAATTTGTTTTCAGCAGGGATGGTCTTGTTCTTCATTTTGTAGCTTCTAATACTAATACCAATTACCAGTGCTATACGATAGAATATCCGCGCGGAATTCAGTTAATTATGTTTTGTGTGGAACCCATCATTTCCCATCTTTTATCCATAACAAAAGTTATACAGTTGAGTGAAGTCCCACCTAAATTAGTTCAGCCGTTTCGGTTTACCTGTATATTATGTGCTATAGCCAGCCTTACGAAAAAAAATCATTTTTTTATAATACGAGGCATACAAGCATAAGCTAGGCTACGGTAGCTGCGTACCATCATGTACGCAGCTACCGTAGCCTGTAGACGCTAGCAACAGCAGAGGCTTCATTTGCATGTCAACATCTCCAAATAAAGGGATAGGTGGTAGAGAGGAATGATAATAAGGAGAAGATAGGTAGGATTACTAAGGACAGGAGAGAAAGGATAATAAAAAAAGATAGGAAGGATAATAAAGAGAGGATAGGGAGGGGGTTTGGGTTGCGCTGTCACTCACCATATGGAACACAAAGGTAGGGGCACCTTTGTTTAATGCTGATCTTATGTGAGAGGGTGGTACTTCCTCTATCGGGCTGACTCATTCATGCTGGGATAAGCGAGGCTCTATCACTAGGAAATATAAATAGTCTTCGTATGATAAGAATGAAAAATAGTTTTTTTATTTTTCGCAGATGATAAACTGAAAGAAGATTTATGTTTTGGAGAGACTTTAATTATAAGCTGCGGTCATCACGAAGGAGAAATCGATGATGGATCTTCAGAATCAGAATGGACATGCCGAGATTCAACATCCACACAGTTTTCTGAAGAAATTAAACAGCCAAAGCCATGCATAGCACGGGAAAGCTCAGTTGAACTAGAGTTTAAGGGCAAGGAGGAAGATGAAGATGATGATTTTCAGTTTTTCTTTTTTCCTGATTGTAAGAAACCGCCGCAAACACAACATAGTCAATCTAGTATTGTGATGGTAGATGGATTACCAAAAATTAATGAAACCAAAAAGACACAAGTATTTTGTACTTGTAAGAAGGATAAGAAAGGCGAGTGTGAGTGTTTTACAAAGATACCTTGTTCTTGTGGAGCTAAATTAAAAGCTGATTGTACATGTCGCGAATTGAAAGATATATGTACATGTGATCTCGCTCAACTAGCTGTAAAATGCGTATGTAAAACAGCAGCAGTATGCACTTGCGATCCAGATGGAAAAGTCGTACCAGTATGTACCTGTGATAACGTACAAAAGCCTTGTTTTTGTGATATACCTAATGTATTTCCTAGTCCCATTTGTAAATGCAAATGTAAACCAAAAAATGATTCTTCAAACGTGGCCTCAGTGAATGAATCAGTTAGTTCCATTGGCGCAAATGAAGAGGAGGGTGCCAGTTACGGTTATGAAATAACTATTAAAAAAGAGAGCGAAAAAGAGCCATGCGATTGTCAGAAAGCAGACCCTAAACCGTTGTGTTATTGTAAAAAAGGTAAAGATTGCATATGCCGTATTGCCTGTGTTTGTGGTGTACAAAAAACATGCATGTGTGAACCAACAGACAATGTGGATATACCTTGCAAGGAAGCTGAAAACAAATCAATTTGTAGTTGTGATTTACCAAAACAATGTGTGTGTGGTAGTCAATCCGACATTGTGTGTGAATGTTTCCCGCAAAAAATATGTACATGCGGTGATCCAGAACATTGTAAATGCTATTTTGTATGCAAGTGCATAAAGCCATGCCTTTGTGACGCTGTACCTATAAAAGAAAAAGTATGCACTTGCTTTGACACCCCTACTGGGTTATCAGATATTGTTTGTACCTGTCCAAAGCCTGAAAACAAAAATCTTAAAAGAGTTCGCGCTGGCAAACACGGTTTTCGGTGGTGTCATGAAGTTGATCCGCATCATACATATTTTGATTACGCGTATGGAAGACACGAGAAGATAAAGACAAAAGAATCAGAATCGGAGAAAGTTGTGATTCAAGGTCTCCACGATGAAAAAGCGCAAAGTGAATGTCCTGTTCATGGGGAGAAGCCTGCAAAGTATGAGAAGAAAACTAGGAAACCGTCCTTAGACTGTTGCAGTGCTGTGGGAGGTATTTAAATTAACTTTTCCAATTATTCATTGTTGCTACTATTCCTTGTTGCTTGTACTATGTTTTATTATATTTATGCAGGTATATTGCATTAATTTCTTCTGTTTCATTTAGGAATTAGTATTAGCGTCGAGTCTCTTGGAGAAGTTAAAGACAAATTTTTGGTTCAAGTGGTATCGCATTCTTCAAAAGAAGGTGCAAATACTGGTTCAAAACTTGTCAGTATTTTGGATTGTAATCTCCACACATTAGAAGAGAATAGGACGGAGTAAGTCTTATTAGCTTTAAACAACAAAACTTTTACCCGTAGGGACTGTACATCTGGAAAACCTGTGTGCCAACATATTAGCACTAACTGACGATGCCCTTCTCTCCCTCGATGTCTGTCTATAATCCTGAAGGATCTCTATCACAATGTGTTAAACACAAAGTGAAAAATGTGAAATCGAAAATAACAGTCAGGAGCAGGATTTGAACCTGCATCTTCTGGGGTATCCAGGACGGTATCCAGAAGATGCAGGTTCAAATCCTGCTCCTGACTGTTATTTTCGATTTCACATTTTTCACTTTGTGTTTAATGTATAGTGCTAAGCATGTCAAATGCTAAAAATATATATAAAAATATCTAAATATCACAATGTGTCCTAAATCTCGAATTTGGGAAACACTACCCAAAGGCACTCCATAGAGATAAATCGGCGGTGTATATTCCGGTTGCTTATGGTGTCCTCTGATGAGCACAATGCTCACTTTTCCTCTCATTGTACCTTAGACTATGTTCCCCACATAAGCTTTGCATATACTAAGTGCACGATGGGTTAAGAAATTTCTTGGCCCATCAATCTCATGGACTCAGCATCACTATGTCATCGGCATATACGATAACCCACATGGCTGCTGGTGAGCTCAATGGTACAAGAGTATGGTACTAAAATATATTTAGGATACCTAGGCATTGGATGTAATACAACAACTTTTTGTTTTATTCTCAGGCATATAACAAAAAGAAATCTTACCAAAGAGAAGCGTAGCTATATGGCGATTTGCGAGAATGGATATTACAATAAAGTAACCCGTATTTGCGGTGACAAGCACGTTGCAAAACGTATCTATCATACGTTCGAAAAAGCTCATGATTTTTTACTCGAAGGTGCAAATGTTGTTCTTATGCGCTACATAGCACTCAATCGTTTCAAGGGAAATGTCAAGACTGCAACTGTTATGATGGACGGGCTCATTTGCGAAAGCGTATTTGTGAGTGTCATATTATGCCTATACGATTATTTGTTTCGTGTGTCTATTTAAATTGCCAACACGAATGCTATTTTTGATGTGAAACATCTAATGCGGAGGGAGGGTAAAACCGGCTGTTAGCGTGGCGACGCTTTTAAAATAAACCGTTCAAATCTTGCAAGTTAAATTTGACACACTTCCCAGTTTCCGATTGAGCTGAAATTTTACACGTATATTATGTATATCGCGTGACAATTCAATATTATGATGACATGGAGCTGAGTGTGAGTCAACCCGTGACCACGGCCGATGCAATACGGTCGAAACGTCGGGAAATTAAGGTATTCAACCTCAACATTATATACGCGATTAAGACCCGATATATTAATATTTGTGTATAATGTCATAATTTTATACAAGCACACATTGATAAAGTTATGATCATTTTATTTCTAATCATTATTACTACAAAATAATTTCGATGTTTTCACATCTAGTAGACGTCCCGTGACGTCTATTTTATTTCTCTGGAAAAGAAATATCTATGTAAAAGATTTGTTAATATAATTAGCTATATATGCATGAAAAATAAAAATCGCGAAGTTATTCATTGTGATCTGTATTTTAGCACTTGACATGCTCAGCCACTTTAAAGTACAAATTATTTGTGAATGAGCAAAAGAGAACTTTAGTGCGAGCGGGAATCGAACCTGTGTCCCTTTCAATTAGGGGAAGTGTGAATGCTTTTTTTTGTTGCTTCGTTTTCGTTGCTCCTCAGGCGTTGGTCGTAAAGACAAATGTGATGAGGAGATTGGGTATGGCCGAAAGGTCAGTGCGGTAGCTCAGTGGCTTAGAACACTTCCTTTTGGATTGGAAGGGACGCAGGTTCCATTCCCACTCGCACTAAAGTTTTCTTTTTCCTCATTCACAAATAATTTGTACTTTACGAAGTTATTGTTAAGATAATTTGTTATTCCAATTCTTGTGTCGCAGTTTTGCTATCTCCTCATTGCGGACATAGTAACCAGTAGCGTGAAATGAGCTGAAGCTAGCTGGCTTGATAAAGCTATTTTTAAGATTGCACTTTATTAAACTTAAAAACTGCAATCGTTACTACATATATCGAATCGAGAATAAATAGATTAAAAAACAAAATCAACTTACCTGTAATGTTAGTAGGTAGGTAGGCGTTCCCGATGTCCCTTACAATGTATCGTGAGGCATCGGCCCCAGGTGACCTAGCGTGGTGGTTTTAGTTGGTCGTTGGCCGACTTAACGCCCCTTATATGCTCGTGCTGAAAGTTATGCGTAAAGGCATAATTTTTTGCCCTGCGTAAAAAAGGCATAGGTTATATCTATGTATGGAATTACTACTTAATACCTAAACTGTCGGCCCCAACTTACATCTGGGAAATTAGATACTTAGTATTTTTTTTTGGTTTTGTTCGTCCCTTAGTGCAACCTTTTGTTTTTGTTAAGGCGGGAAAGAATATAGCTAACCGTACACCAAGTAATTCGGGACAACGAACTGGGAACACAAAATATACCGACAATATACCACAATTTTTCATCATAGCTTTTTATTTCTTTGAAATACCAATAGCGTCTTACTACGCCTAAAAATTTTCAGCCCTTGGCATCAGTATGCAGTCTTTAAGGGAGCAAGTGAGGAGAGATATTTACATCCTACTTTATATTATAAATGTGACAGTTTGTCTTTGAATGCAAAAATCGTTAAACTGATTTAGATGATATTTAAGCACCTATAGTTTTTTACCCGGATTAACACATAGGATCATTTTTAACCCAGCAAAATGTTAGGTTCTAGTGGAATAGCAACTTTGCCTAAAGATTATTAATGTACCATAATTATAGAGAAGTACGAGTACTTTAGAGAGCGGACTATGAGGTCCACGCGGACGAAATCACAAGCAGCAGCTAGTATTTTGTAAAAATCGGGATATGTAGTTACCCTACCTGTTATTACAGACTTAGCATTGTGCGTTGGCTCATGAATGATTCTTGTTAAACTATCAACTACCTAATTTACCAACCTAATCCATTACTATTGATATTATCAATTTATGAGTTAGTTGCGCAGAATTAGGGATATTCAACTTATGCTGTAACAGCATATAAATTGATGGAAGGTTTAATATTAGCGGATGGGTTTATTTACTTAACAACTATATTACTTAGTTGGGGATTAAGATTTTGTGTGTGCATTATTATAATTAAGCCAATATTTCATATCGCATGTTTACTTTAAAGAGTAGTCTGGTAAGTTGATATGGCGACATTTTAATTAATGTTGCCTTAAATTAACTTTCCAATAGGACGTTCTAAATGTAAGAAACAATATTTTTTTTAGATTTAAGATACATTGCTTCGGTGACTACCGTTGTGAAACAAATTACGATTTAATCAATCAATCAGCCACTGATGTAACTAGGCCTTTCTCAGTTTACACCACAATGTACGAATCTCTACGTCCCTGATCGAGTCTATTCCCACTCGCTTTGTCAGATTATCTATTTAATGGGCCGGCGTCCTACTGTGCATTTCCCCTTTAGAACTTGTCTGTTCCAGTCATGTAACTCCTTCGGCAGATATGGCCTGTCCAAAGACGATATGAGATGTACCTGCTCACCGTTCACTAGTCCAGTCCAATGTCTTAAAGACATCTCTTTCATTCAGTCGAATCATCATTATTATAATTATTATATATCTTAAGATTACAATACATTATAATGAATGTCTCAACATAAGATTAACTTAACAGGTGTGCCATGGTATTAGTCAAGCCATTGTGAATGGAACTCCAATGCAAGTTGCCAAGATTGAACGTCACATTATAGAACCATCAGGTTTTATTCATCAGACGCTGACTGTACTTACCCTTAGAGGTAATTAAACAGTTTTTTTTAACACAACGTCCTCTGGTCCCAAACTAAGCTTAACGCTTTTGCTATGGGTACCAGATTACGGCTATAATACAATACATTTTTTTTGTATATATACATATAATAGATAGAAAACACCCAGACGCAGTACAAATATCTGTGTGCATCACATAAATAATTGTCCTGAGTGGGAATCGAACCCACGACCTCGTGTACTGAAGTCGGTTACACTACCGACTACGCCACGGGGCCCGTCTAGTTATATTTTTGGCATATGAACTCTTGTTGTTCACCACAGACGGTTTTTTTTTGCTGTTCAATAAAGCATAAAGACACGTATGAGGTTCCTACCTATATATATTATACAATATAAACAATTCCAAAAATTTACGATTTGTCACGTAATCATTTGGTTTCTTATTTTGTGTCTTTTATATTATGGGTTAAACTGGTTAAAGTATGAAATTGCCATTTGTAGAACAAATAAATATGTACAATCAAAGTATCTACCCTCGTTGTCTATAATCTTTTCACCATGTCATAGAAATATCATTTAAATCTTCCCTACAATAGTTTTTATGTATCTATCTAAATAGATCTCATATATGATATTATGTGATTTTTGTAACATAAATTCATGTTATGGACGGACAGTATTTAGTGCAAATTGTGTCGATGAATTACATTATATATGCACTCTGAAAGTTGGTGACATGACGTCTAAAAGTCGCCGAATGAGCCTACAGGAGCTTCCACTTCATAAATTTTGCCTTGTCGTATTTATATGGATTCTATGAACTAGTAAGTAGGTAAAGAAATTAGTTGCAAGCAGTGAGTACAGGCTATAATTTTGATGTCTTGATTTTATATTGTAGGCTATACGATAAGTCACGAATGGGCAGACAGTAATTATATATTCCACATAAACCCACTTCTGCGAATTATTTCTGAAAAAGATGAAATTGAATCCCACGCACCCCTGCGAGAGAAGTGGCGGGAAGATCTGCAATTGCTTTCAGATTACTTGGAATTCAAGGTAACTGCTATTGGCTAGTGTAAATATAAAACTTTCTTTAAAAATTTTAAAAAAGTTTGGTAATATAGTAGTTTCAGTAGCAACTGTCCATAACTCCAAACTCAGTGTCTTGCGTCTCAGTCTCAGCTTCATTCCCTACACCGGATTAATATCTTAATTTGTGCGTTCCTCAATATTTGTACTTTATATCCATTTAAAAGTTTCCCGCGACAGGGATTTTTCCTTAGGTTATTGGTATTAAAGGCCGCGGCCGCGGCGGCAATCGTCCTTGGGGAAGTGTTGCACAATTTTTTTCTTATTCATCCAAATTTATTTTATCACCTTCAAAGTATGCTCCTTCGGAAACGATAGACTTACGCCAACGAATAATCCAATCATCAAAACATTTTTAAACGCTGTTTCCGGAATTGAGTTCAGTTCTCGCTGCGAATTCTCCTTTATGTCTTCTACTGATTGAAAACGGGTGCCACGAAGTGGTAATTTGAGTTTAGGAAAAAGAAAGAAGTCGGCTGGAGCCATATCTGGTGAATATGGTGGTTGCTCGATGGTATTTGTTGAGTGTTTGGACAAAAATTCATTCACAATGATAGCAATGTGCGAAGGCGCATTATCGTGGTGCGAAATCCAAGAATTTTCTTTCCACAAATCTGGCCTTTTTCGTCGAATTTGCTCTTTTAAACGTCGCATAACGCTCAAATAATATTCTTTTTTTACCGTTTGACCTTCTGACAAGAATTCTGAGGTGCAACACCGCGATAGTCAAAGAAAACAGTCAACATGACTTTGACTTTTGATCGACTTTGGCGTGGTTTTTTCGGTTTCGGTTCAGTTGGAAGTCGCCACTCCGAAGCTTGTTGACTAGTTTGCATGTCAAACTCATAAACCCACGTCTCGTCACTAGTAACAATGCGTTTCACGAATGTTGGGTCGGAATTGACTCGTTCTAGCATGCCCTCAGCGACTCTCATGCGATTAAGTTTTTGGAGAAAATTCAGGTATTTTGGGACTAGCCGAGCGGAAACATGTTTCATACCCAAGTGATTATTTATAATATTTTCTTCACAGAAAAGTAAGAAAGAAATTAGGTTATTCGTAATATTATGTACCTATTATGCTAGATAATGAGTAGGTAGTGGTAGGATTTGCTGAGATATGGATAAATTATTGATATATTTATAGTATAATAAACCAAAGCAATTATTTAAAATTAGTTTACTATATATTTTTATAGAAATAACGAAGATGCATTATATAAATTATGACGTCGGAGTTCATCAACGTTTAACTTCTCAAATGCCGATCTTTTGGGACTACCTTAACAACATTTTTATAATATCTTTATTATACGATCGTGATTATGCATAAAAATATAATACATTCTTAGTATGATTGTACAGAGATATAAATCTTATTTCTTTCTTCATTCTTTTTCGCTTCGATTCTCATACAAAACTGTATAATTACGTAAGACGTACCGGATAAGGATTGATAGACGCGATGACACTTTTGTTATTAAATCTGAGAGTTAAAATTGAAATAGCTACATTGACAGTACAAGAATTAAACACTAGACCGGGACCTTAACGCAAATCTGACCATCTGTGACAGTTATAGATTATCAAATAATCATTATGACATTTCCGCCATTATTCTAGAGTATCCGTACATCAGAGGGAGGTCGTTACATCACAGAGAGCGGGACCCTCACAAGTGTCGTGCGCGATTACCTGCAAGCTATACTACTTTTACGTCCTCAAGATACATTAAACTTCACTAGACATTACTTCAGTAGTGTTCTATCCGCCTTGGATCTGCCACACGACGACTACTTCGATCCAGCTTCAAAACATGTAAGGTATTATTTCTTTGAAGAATGATTGTGTATTTCTTTTAATTAGTTTTACTTTTATAGGATTTTATTTTAATGAGCGCCTTCCTTACCATTGATTTATCTTCACTGTACTAAATTCAAAGACATAAATTTTATAGAGTATGATGTTGGCTGTCTTATTTACTACCTACCTTCTTTAAAAGGTCGTATTCAAATATTCTGCTTAGAATATAAGATAACATGCATTTTACAATTATAGAGCTAAATCTATATGTCGCAGTGCTGTAACTAAAATTTTATTCGCCCGGTGCGAGCTTCTATAACTGCGCCATTAACAAATGTTCTAATCATGCCTGGTTCCGACAATAAAATCATAAAAATAAACCTATCATCTAAAAACTACGTTTATGTATATTTAATCATGAGTATTTGCACACAGCAGTGTGATACGGGTACGTATTACGCTATATCTAAATAGGTATTGTTTGTGGTCTGGTCATTTTTGCACCGCTCCAGGGTCTGCGCCCTGTGCCTGGGCACCGCTGGCCTTAGTTACGGTTTTGCTATGTCGTAGGCGTCGTAGCCAGATCATAGAATTGATCACTTAATTATGTGGCTGATCATTTCATGAAACCTAATATTTTCATGAAATGGTCGGCTACAAAATAAATGTTTGTTTGTAATGTCTAAATAACTGCTTTTTACCTACGAAATGCATGTGAAAGTATAAGTACGTTACCTACAATATAATATATATAGTTTTTCTGTTTGTCAGTTTGTTTCTGATAATAGAAACGAACGGCTGGACCGATTTGTACGGGACTTTCACTGACAGATAGCTGATGTTATAAGGAGTATCTTAGACTACTTTTATTTTGGTTAAATAAATAGGGTTCCGCACAAAAAAATATAACTAAATTACACGTGGACAAGGTCGCAGGTAGCAGCTAGTTTTATATATTATGACAAGAGTCTCAGACATAGCGCACAGCCAGGACTTATATACACATGCATAAATTCAACAAACGGATTTGCGAATGCTATACAAGATTCTTCCAAATAAATGATAATACACACGCTGCAGAGACCAAAGGACGCGAAATGAATTTTAATTTCTGTTCTTTTAACACAAAGGAATCCGTAATCAAGCTCTTGTATCACTGAGATACGATATTATGGGAGGGACTGCGGTCGTTTTGACGCACCTCTCGCTCAAAAAGAATTTTATACATGCCAGCCAGTATCAAATATCGCTACCTCTTCAATTACTTGACAGGTTATTGTAAGGTTTTTCCCCATTTCATTATATTGAGATATTGTTTCATATTTATGGCGGGTGTTCCAAAAGGTATTCATATTCGGTATAAGATATTATGGTGTATCATTGTGTTTTATTGAGAGCGAATATATAAATTCTAATATTAAGTTAGGTACATCTCGCATCTATCTATTACTATTATAAAGCTATAACAGAGCTATGTCTGTACATTTAAGATAAATAATATATTACGCTATTTAGGCGTCTCTAAACACAAAACAGTTTTTTTTAAGAATGTTTGTTTGTTTATCTGTTTGTTTGTTCGGATATCTGGCAAATACTACTGAACGGATTTTGATTATTTTTTGGTTTTATACCCTTTGATTTGACTTAAAAACTGATTTATTTCCTGCTACTATACCGGGGAGATATTATAACCCTTAACTAACCTGAAATATAACTTAGGTTGCGTGTGTAAGTCAAAAATTTACAGGTAAGTTACGAACACTTAACCGCCGGATTTTTTTTGACAACAAAACTTTACTTGTTCAGTTCTTGATGTTTACTTTATTCGACTATCTATGGGGCATGAGTTATTTTGACCATTCAACAGACCTACTCATTAAACTTGACCGTCTTCTCAATACCTCTGCACTCGACTCATTTTAATTTTTTCAGATATTCGTGTTTTTTATTGCGTTTGGTGGCAGACGAACCACGGCCCACCTGATGGTAAATGGTAACCGTCGCTCATGGACCGGGATATTGTCAAGCCGCTGCTCACCATGGCCGTTAATTCTTTCATTTCATATCTGAAATGAAAGAATTAACGGCTATCTCCTACTACAACCAAAACACACCGATGTGCTTCATGGCCGATCACACAGGAGATGGTAGTACTAACCCGCTCGGGCCCGATAACAAGTGAGTACTCCCACTTGCTAACCAGCCCCACCCACCAGTAAAAAGTTTGATTGATATAAACCAAATTGTTATTAAATAATAATTATATCTTATTTAGTTTCAGACTTTCAGCAAACAAGGTATAATAGGTTCATTGTTACTTTTTTAAGAATGATTGATATCCTTATTGAGTGGATTGAACTATTGTTGGGTTAAGTTTTTAAATGGCAATAACTTCCACATGTGAATAGTTTTGTCTTATTTTAAAATGTCTCTCAATATTATATTAATGATCTTAAATCAGTTGGTGTATCAAACGTCGAGTGTTCCTGTACTTAATTTAATTGTAGGTACGTGCATAATTGATGAGTCTCCAAACCAATATTACTGACAGTTATGAAAGCAATTGTATATTCGTAAGAGTGATTTCACGGTCTTGGCTAATTTGCTCTGAGTGTGGTTGACTTTATAAATTGTAAGCCTTCATATAAACAATGTTAATGCAGTCGTCTATGTAAGTACAAGCTAAAAATAAATATTAATTTGATGCAAGTGCTTTAATTTGGACACGTTCACGCTCCCCAGTGCAGTCATAAACCGCAAAAGTTCGTTCAGTGTAATAAAAAGTTAATACTTGGCGCAAAGGCGTTGGGTAGGATTGCGCATTACTTGCTACATTATAAACAAGCCTGGCTGTGACATCCCTCTTTTATATCCCCATCTCAGCGGGTGGTATGCATAATTAAATAATACGGTCAAATTAGCGATCTGGATATCCGGAATATTTCATTAAAGCAACAATGTCAACATTAAAATACTTATAAAATTATTAAAAAAATACCGTTTATAAATATTTATTATAATTCACAGTTAATGTAAAGTAAATATCCATTGGTATCTTTACCCAAGAAGACAGTGGTATCGAGCTTGGTATAAATTATCACTATAGTACCTATGTAATAAAGTATGAAAGATCCTCTTCTGGGCTATAAGCTATATGTATGCAAAATTAAATTGTGATTGGTTTAGTAGTTACGGCGTGAAAGCATAAAAAACAAACAAACTATTATCGCTATCGCATTAATATTAGTAAGAATAAAAGGTGGGTGGTAAGTAAAATGGCTGTAAACCTGGTGTTTAGTTGAAGTATACGTTACTTCAATATTCATTTCCAGGTATAAAACATAAGTATTTACATTTCTCTGCCCGCTCACATTTACTCGCTATATTGCGCAGCTCAAGGGTTATATCTAGAGTTGAGAATACGTGCTTTGAAATAAGGTGATGCAAGTGAAATAATAAATATTATTATTAATCCGTCACCGCACGGAAGTTACCTCTTATGACGTTCAGCAGGCTTACCACGAACTCTTATTGCGATCCAGTTTAGGACCCAAACTGAAACTGTGTCAAAGACGCAATCTTTTGTTTTTTGCCGAATCAGCACATAATCTGAATCACAAACATGAAATCTTTGTATTGAAATTCATACCATGAACTTACTTGACAACCTAAACAAGATCGCTCAATTAGACACCATGGTACGAAATACAACAACACACCTATTTTGAATTGCGTCGGAATTGAATCGCTAGCTAAGAGTTCATGGTAGGGCTGCTGAGCAATAACACAAAGTTTTTGTTTTTTCGCCCCTATACTTGAACCATATTAAGGGTGAGGCCACAACATAACGCATCGTGGAAATTTCCGATGCGATGCCACACCATACAAATCTGCGATGCGACGACTTATTCCCGTTCAGTCAGTATCATCAGTATTCTGTATGTACAAAGGTATACTATGGTCAGTATCCATACTTACCTGCGAAGGTTTGGCGGGAACATGAAGATTATGTCGCCACACTGCATTATTTTCCAAAGCTTATATTATTTCAAGTATTAAGCATCATAATTAAGTAGTAAGAATTTTGCTAATTTCTTGTGTATGTGCATAGGTGCTGGCAAGTGATGCGGCATATCGTTTTTTTTTTATTGTTGCCATCAAAACTCCATAGAAGTTTCCAGTTAGGGCCACCATCTTACCTATAGTTTTTAAGATGAAAGTTTTTTCGTACGATGCCGTATGCGCTAATGTGTTGCGTCAACGCATAACATTGCGATGCGGCGCCATTTTTGCAATGCATTGCCGCACCGCAATGATGTGGCCTTGCCCTAACGATGTATATTTTGCTATGTATTAAAAAATTAGAATGTACATTTCAAACATTTGTAACCTATACTATTATAAAACTGTAATATATAGTTTTGTCTGTACAATAACGATATTTGACAAAAAACGACTAATATTAATTTATTCGTCTGTAAGCCTAAACGTTTTTTTTAGAATTTTTATCTGTTTCTCCCTTTGTTTTTAATGCATCACTTAAAAACTACTGATCTAAGGATTTTGTTGAACACTTTTCTGTTTGAGAGGTCTTGAGTCTTAAAAATGTAGTACCGTTCATGCAGCGGCGCTGTGGGCAACGACACTAAATACATTTTCTCACATCTAGAATCAGATGTTACATTCAAAAGTTTTAACCAAACCAACAAAAAACAGCAAAACATTCTGTCTTACAATATTAAGTATCGTTTTAAAATTATATCAGTACACCAGCAAAAGGTGTCTGTCATAATTTTGGCATTATATCGCACAAAATGTTTAGTAATTTTCTAATCCATAAATGTTTGGCTAATCGAGCAGCGAGTCTGCGTATAACAGATAAAGGCCTTAAGGAGCGACTATAGTTCTCCACTGGATGATGCTGCAATTTACAGCAGAGTAAACACTTTTATAAATTGACACAATATTTGGCGGATAATTCCATAAAACCTTGTATTTAAGTATAATATGTTTACTTAAAATTCAAATAATAATAATAATGTAAAAAATGTACATTATATTAAAAAAAAAAAACATTACGCTAAATACATTTTAAAATAAACTTGCAAGTTTAGTAATTTTTATTAGTATGCGTATGTATACTTGAAATTTATATGTTATGTTTATTTATAAATTAAAAAATGATAATTATTAATATCATGCTTTAGAATCCCTTAATTGTTTCAGAAACATTTTAGAAAATTATACATTAATTTAAACTTCGTAGCTAATCTTGTTGGCTTAAGAAAATTCTGGCAAACTGAGATAAAGTATCACTTAAGGGAGGGAATCAACATAGCAGATATGGCGTGATGGATACATAAATATGGGGCTTAGTGAATAAAGATTGATACAATATAATAAATTAACAATAATAATTATGTGTACGATAGATTTATTAGCAAAATAAGAGTTCGTCTGATGACTTAATTTGCTAGTAGCTTAGTCCAGGGGGGTTAGGCAGAATGTCATATTTCACGTGTCGACCGTATCGAGATCACTGTGATTGGTCGACAAACCGACACACGATGTCACAATAATCCGTTGACCAATCACGGTAATCTGTCAACCAATCACAGTGATCTCGATACGGTCGACACGTGAAATATGACATTCTGCCTAACCCCCCAGGGCATACTGCTTATGCCAACGCCTATTGGCTACGCTTTCACGGGAAAGCTAATGAATTATTTTGATAGCACGGATTCAGCATGAACCCTAAGAAAAAACATAGGCTACTTTTTTGATTTTATGCCTTGTGGGGATAGAGGACGAGGGTTTGTGTGATAGAAATGTAACGAACACGCTTACACATAGGTGAAAGTGAAACCATGAGATCAACTAGTTTTGAAATTTGGATGGTCTGATCTTTCCACTCCGTCAGCTAACAATTTATGGTTTTAAATAACGAGAAATATAATCCAAAGCTTGCAAAAGTTAGATTAGACTTCGTTTTGTAGATGAAAATCCGTAGAACTTTCGTTAACGATAACTTTTAAGGGTTATTATTGTGTTCTTTGTTCTTTATTCACAAATTCTTGTTGGTTGTTACAGTTGATTGTAAAAGAGTACCTTTTACAAAAGAGCAACTTTAATGTCAGTGATTTAGTATTTCTCATTTTTATATACAATTATTTGTGTATATAACTACGGTATTTTATTATTTGTTAGATAGTATATTATGTCAAGATACATGACACACATTAAAAAAAAAATAGAATGCTTTGTGCAATGGTAGCCCAGTAGTAAGACAATATAAGCTTTAATTATTTTATTGATCTTAATCTAAACTTTAATAACAGAATTTTTTGTTTGTGCATAACGTTATTTCTACTTCACACAAATTCTTGTAGTAGAGAATAATTATGTATCATGGTAGTAATTGTATATCAATGACTAATACAACAGCCAACCAAATGTCCTTATAGTTGCTCAGAATATAATCGAACCAAATTGTAATTAGGGAAAAGGAAATGAATATGTCACTACCACGCTTATTGCTCTCTAATCTAAAACTTGCACTACACTACTCGCGAAGTTAGGCTAATACGAGTATTTAAATATTTTTATATATATTTTTAGCATTTTACATGCTTAGCACTATACATTAAACACAAAGGGAAAAATGTGAAATCGAAAATATCAGTCACGAACCTGTTCTGCTTTTATCCCAAGTTAAAGGGCTTGAAGCACCATGAAGTGTTTTAAGCCTGTAGTACATTACTCGCAAAAAGTTACCTCAAGGAAGTGTTCGTCAAAGTTGAACGCAGTCCAAAGTACGTGACTATACACTGTACTTCTAGAGAAGCTCAATGATAGATACTTGGACAATTCGAGCAGTTTTGATTAGGGCCAAAAACCAGGAAGTCGCCAAAGGTGAGGCGAGGTTGCCCAAAGCGGAGCAAAGTGCTTCTCTACAATCCCGTATTCGTCTAACTACGATTAACTTCGCGAGCATTGTAGTGCAGGCTTTACACTATGCTTTTCGCGAAATAGCAGGCACTGTGCAGTAACATACTTTTGACTGCATTCTAATTTGGCAAAACTTCGCCGAGGTAACTTCGCGAGTAGTGTAGTACAGACTTAAGAATATTGTTATCCTTATTTATTTTCGAGTCAGTGCAGTCCATCCATCACTCTTTTGTTGTCCATTGATGTGTCCATTGATTGATGGAAATAGGCCTCCCTAACAGAAAGCTACAATGAGTAGTCTTGTGCAGTCTGCATCCAATGGCTCTCTGCGGCTTTAAGCAGTCGCTCAAGCTACCTGATGGGAGTCTGTCCTCCGCTGTGCCGATACGTAGTCGCCAGTTTAGAACCTTTCCGCCACAACTGTTATCGGTTCTTCTAGCGATGCGGCCTGTCTATTGCCACTTCAGCGCGCCCATCCTGCGTATTAGATCCGTCAAATACTTTTACTCCCACTCCTTCTCTCAGGTTGTTGTATTATAGATTTCATCATGTACATCTATTAAATATAATTCCAGTGTCACGATATTTGTTCGGGATGAACTCCGAAACTACTGAACCGATTTTAACTTTTTTTTAAATGTGTGTTTTCTTCTAACTTAAGAGATAGGATAATTTATATCTCAATTTATAATTGCAATATTTATTCATGAAAAAATATATGGCGGTACGAAGTTCGCCTGATCAGCTAGTGTACTATAAATAGTATAAAACAAAGTCGCCGTCCGAGTCTGTTTCTCAACCTACTTTTTCAAGAAGATAAGTTTTTAAAGGTTGGTATATGAAATATATCTTGATTTATTCTGTCATAATTAGAAAATTAAAAGATTTTTAATAAAGTTGCGAAATAATCGGTATTTATAGCTTACGTGTGCTAAACCATAAACACCCATCAAAATAAAGACTGAGTTCTTAAAACTCCTAAAACTTTTATTTTAATAGCATATTGTTCGCGTACGAAGCCAGTCTGGGTCACTAGCAGTTACTTTGTGATAAAATTATACGGGTCAAGGGATTGAAAAAAAATATTGCTTAAACATCAATAAATGTTTTATCATGTTGTAATAAAATAATATTAATAGGAGCAGAATCCAGATCTCTACAGAAGGCTTATCATCTTACATCACACTTATCTTAGTTATTATAATAGCATAACTAGCTAAAATCGAATGTATTCGTTAAATGGCTGTCAAAGGAATAATTAAACAATCAAACCAACTATGACACGACGTGAACGCATCGAGTATTCTGACTTTACAGGTAGAGTATTGATTTATTCATCACGTATGTAATTAAGCTGATTGACACAGTACAATAAACTTAATTGTATCCTAAAGGTGTAACAGAGCTGTGTATGTACATTTAAGATATTTGAGAAAAAATAACTGTAATAGTGTATTTTTTTAGAATTTTCGTCTGGTTGTTCGTTCGCGCATCACGCAAACACTAATGAACGGATGTTGATGCAACTTTATAGGTACATTTTTTTTCGCTATCGTGGACCAGAGATATAACCTCAAAAACTAGATTATGGTTGCGGTGGAGCCGCGTGTAAAGGATAGTTAAGTTATTTTTAGTTGTGTAGTTGAGATTACAAATTATCAACACCAGATCATTCCTGCTAGTGTCGTAGAGTAATGGATGTAACATTTTATACCATTGCTTGAACCAAAACTGTATTTTCATCCATTTTTGGTCTCTGAAGCAACAGTGTGCGAGTTATATAGGAAAATATCCGGCTCTATCTACAGACTATAATGTTAATATATGTTAACATCAAGAAGATCGAGGCTTATGTGTCATAATCTATCTATATTATAAAGCTGTAACAGAGCTACAATTAATATATTTGAGAAAAAAAATACTGATTTAGGCTATATAGGCGCGTCTAAACACCAAACGATTTTATTTAGTTTTTTTTGTCTGTTTGTCTGTTTGTATGTTCGCGCATCACGCAAAAACTACTGGATGGATTTTGATGCAACTTTTTTTGTTTGATAGCTCTTGGTTAGACTTAACAACTGGTATATATTTTATCCCGCTAATATATCGGGAACCTGAGATATGAGCTAAAAGCTAGCTTTTAGCTCATATCTCAAATCTAGCTTTTAGCTGCGGCGGAGCCGCGGGCAAATGCTAGTAAAAAATAAAACTCATCAAAGTAGTTGGATATTGGATTTTATTAGGTATATTCTTAATTGCCGTATGAGGCCGGCACCTAGAATAGCTCCACCCCGTCTCTTCCTATGGGAGTCGTAAAAGCCGACTAAGGGATTACCGAGGGACCGGGCAGCAGCGTTCCCCTGTGTACTAAAAACATCCACTGCGATCGCCAACCCGCCTGCCAGGCGTGGCGATTATGGTAAAACCCCCTATTTTGGATAGGCCTATGTCCAGCAGTGGACGATGAAGGGCTGATGGATGAATGGATGGATATTTTTAATGGAAACGTGATAGAATACTAATTATTTTAAAGCTTAGACATAAAAAGGTTTTTATTAGACTGCTAATAATGAGAAAGCGAGTTTCTTTGTTTAATACCCCTTGATGCTGTAACTACTAAACCAAATATGATGAAAATTGGCGTACATAGAGTCCAGCGTACAAAAGACATAGGCTAGTTTATTCCAGCATAATGGAGGGATGTATTACTTAGGTGAGAGGTGACCCTGCTGCAGGCAATACCTATTATATATTTTAGGTTACGCTTACCGATGACGATCTTTTATTATCTGTCTTATATTAGTACTTACTAGAAGACTAGTCATTACACTAATAAGACCCATGTCCATATATATGGGTTCTCAATAAATAATAAGAGAGTTGAAAGAGAGAGCAAGAAAACGGAATCTTAGAACTTCAACTTTACTATTGTTAGTGTTGAGCTATGGGTCGCTGCATTGTATAAGTTATATTAAATTGGGCGTTTAATACTTCAAAGGATTGTTGTTAGATGTGGTCGTAATGCTATTGCAGCCCTTACTGGGACTGCTTGGGGATTGTAGATTAATATTACGTCGCTATAGGACTGTGTGAAGGGTTCTCGCTATTATTAAATTTAGTGAATTATCTATCTAACAATAGGATAAAATATGTAGTAGGTTTGTTTTTGTACTTCTTGTTAGGTTTAAGAAATGTGATGAAATTTTGTGACTACAATCTCAAGAGTTGAGAGTTTATTTCGAATTCCAAGAATGGATAAATATATAATTTATTAAATGAAATTTTGACATTATAATCGATTTTGACTAGTTTTTTTATATTGAAGCTAGGTTTAGGTAATATACTATATACTTAAGAATCAATTGCAGCGGTCTCTCACAACTTTCAAAATCTACCACTGCTCACTGACGTATGGGCCGGCGTGTCAACAATATCTCTTACACTATCTAGAGCAAAATTCAAATACAAGCTGATATCAAGCCAAATTGAGCTACTCGACTCTAGAGATGATAGTCAAGTGCCGCAACAAAATTTAATAAAAGCAGCATCCAATTGAGCCCCACGACTCTAGGAGCACTACTCGTACTGGCCTCGTTACCAATTCGAGAACTATTTTAACTGGTAAAGCGGATTTTAATCTCAGTCAAACTTCAAAATGCTGGCGAAGAGTTTTCAACGTATCAACATAGAAAATAGAAGCTGTCAACCACCACGTTGATATGTAAATATTGATTTATCCTCCTTGCTAGCTACTATTATATATAGTATTTATGCATGTTGTTTAGATTAATAGTATATTTCGTGAATTCATGATTCTATATAATGATATAAAACAGGTAGCTTCTGTTTGCAGCATCACTACAAGCCAAAGTTAGTGTATTGCGGTTATATCAATGGTTTCCGTTATGGTAGCAAGCAAGATAATATATATACACTTTTTAAGACTGACCACGAGCTATCAACCAAAAAACAACAAACAGACAAAGAGGTTAAAAAAAATATTTTTTAATATTTTTAATTTAATACAGCTCTTTTATAGTTTTATAATAGTAACTTTAATATATAAGACTATATAGTAAAATATGTTGTTGCTGAATCTCTTGAATCGTAAATAACATATGAGAGGAAATAAAACTTTTCGTCGTATCATCCTGTTTATATTGAGGTTGTGCGAGATATAAGTTAAATATTATGTATACTACTATAGGTAAGTAAAAATTCGAGGGTTTGTGGAGTGAGATAGATACCGGTCTCCCGCCCGAGTGTTGTGGGTTCGATTCCCACACAGGACAACTTTTTGTGTGGATGCACCAATGGTTGTTCTGATTCTGGGTATACTTACTAAGTGTCCTTGAAATTGTATGTTTGTAAAGTCCTCCGCGATACTAGGATTATTATTTGGTGCAGGGTGTTGTCTAGTTAGTTTTCAAGAGAAATAACTGAATAATTACGAATGTAGTGTTCAAATTTGTCTATTACTACTTTAAACACAAAGTGAAAAATGTGAAATCGAAAATAACAGTCAGGAGCAGGATTTGAACCTGCATCTCCTGGATACCGTCCAGATGCTTTGCCAATTCAGCAATCCTGACAATTGCTCCTGACTGCTAATTTCGATAACACATCATACTTAACGTCTTTGGGTGACGCCTGAGCCATCTGTCGGAAGTATTTTCATACATTATACCGACCAGGTAAACTTAATTTTACAATTAAGATTTTTACCTAATAATGACGCAAGCCAATTTTCGATTTCACATTTTTCACTTTGTGTTTAATGTATAGTGCTAAGCATGTCAAATTCTAAAAATATATATTTAAAAAAAATATCTAAATATTACTACTTTATTTTTTTTAATAATGAAATTAAGCTTTAAGCCGGGTCTACATGGACACATCCGGTTCTTTGCAGGAATTGTTTTTTTGCCGGATCCGATTTAGTGGTAGGACTATTCTAATATATGCGTTCACATAAGACGTCAAAACCCTATAAAACGTCAAGGCACCGTTTTTTACCCTCATTTGTTTGATGCGCATTAGACTATGCTTTATTAGTAAAATCATTAAGCAAATGGATGTAGCTAAAAAGCTAAAACAAGCGTTGGTTTTTAATTTTGACGTTAGTTTAATAAGCGTTATTAATTACACTCTACATATTTTGTTACTCTTTGTTAATTAAAATTAGATACATTAAAAGCATATTTCATTATTTTATGCATATAGGTACCTATATGTGGGAGTAAAAGTTTTTGTATTATATACTTTAATAATAATAATATTAACTCTTTATTGTACACCAGAAAAAAGAAACAAGAAAATGTGTGTAGGCAATCTCTTCCGGACAACCATTGTTGTCTGTCCAACCATACTTTTTTATCTTTTTCAAGAATTTATTAAGCAAATATTGTCAAAGTACTTAGATATAGTTTTAAGAAGGTAATTGATGTTGTATGCCAATAAAAGGTCAAACAGAATCTTAGAATGTATAGAAATATGTACTTTATTTTGAATGGCGATGCAAATATTTACGACCATTCTAGACTATATAAATATATTATGTAATAGGTAGGAACATTTTGAAATGTTCCCTGTAGTTTGTTTTATTATAATTGGCCATTAGCGTTGTCCCCGTTCGTCAGACTCGATCAAAAAAGACCTCTAAAAGTAAGTTAGAAATTACGACATCGTTCCACTGAAATATTTACTCTTTATAAGAATAAAATATAATTACAGCTCACTGGTCAAGAGGTGCTTAATGGCCTTTTCATAATAGTCTTAAAAGCTTTCTGCTGTTTTGTTTTTTACCTTCTAACCATTGAAATATTATTTTCTGTAAAAATGCTTTTGTCAGATAAATTATTTGTAGTTAGGACTAGGGTGAAAACACAAACTTTCAAGTTAAATAAGTAATGCCAAATCTATATATCTAAAGCAGTAACAGATCTCTGTCTGTAGATTTAAAATATTTGAGAAAATATTACTGTATTAGGCTGTTGAGGCATACCACTGAAGTTTTTTTTTTTTTGGTGGACAAAAATGTACCTACCGCACACCCCGCTTCCCGGGGAGACAGCAGGGTAGTGTGGGGCTCACACCCACTAAAAATCCACCGTGCACCCTCACCCGCCCGTAATAATCGGCGGACCACTGGTACCGCGTATATTCACTTCAGTAGTCCGCGCGGCGGCTAGCCCTCTTGGGCTTCCTCTCTGAGCAACGACTCCGCTCACCTGGGGCGTCGCACCTTCGCGGTAGGCTCTACACGAGCGGAGGACAATCCCCGGTCCAACCGCCCGCGGCCTCGGCTAGGGCGGCATTAGGCGCAAATATTCACGCCCACGCCGCCCCGCGCGCCGGCGGCGGCTCGGGCCAGAGTAGAGATAAGCCTCCCTGGCCCTCTCCGCTGCCTCCTTCCGCGAGACGACATTCTCGCAGAAGGTGGCGACCGCGTTCCAGTACCTATTGCTGCCGACCATCGATCGGATGACAGCCGGCAGCGACAGGTCCTCTCCGAGCGAGATCCCGGCGCTGCTCAGCCCAGGGCGGGCACGCAAGCGTGTGCTGCGCCGAGTCCTCGCTGCAGTCGCAGTGGTGGCAGCAGGGAGTCTCCTCCCTCCTAGCAACCGTGTACAGGTACTTGCCGAAGAATCCATGACCCGACAGCACCTGCACCAGCCGGAAGGTGAGGACCCCATGCCGCCGAGCCACCCATTCCTCCAAAATCGGCTGGAGCGCCCCTACGGTCCTAAGACCAGCCCGAGGCGTTTCCAGCTGAATCCTCCAACGGGTGACAATGGCGCGGTGGGCGTCGCCCCGCCATGCGTCGATTTGAATGATCGGGAGGCGAACGCCCCCCGCACGCACTTCTGACACCCGCCGATAAACTTCGGCGAGCACTTCCGCCTCCAGATCCCACGGGGGGGTCCCGGCCAATGCGCAAGCGGCCTCGCACGACACCGTGCGGTAGCCGCGGATTGCTCTGACCGCCACGACTCTCTGCGGTCTCCACAGAAGGGCCCTATTGCGGACGGTCAGAGACTCCGCCCACACGGTTGCACCGTAAAGTGCCATCGACCGGACCACCCCCGCGTATAGCCGCCGGCACGCGATGCTGGGTCCGCCCAGGTTTGGCAACAGACGCCCGAGGGCGGACGCCGTGCCAACCAGTCTCGGCGCAAGCTGGCGGAAGTGCTCGTCGAAGTGCCACCGCCCGTCAAGGACCAGGCCCAAATATTTTATGTGGGCCTGGATTCCTACCCTCACACCATTTACCGTAATCGAGGCGCTGGCGGGTGGACCACGTCGGGGCCCGTGAAATAGTAGGGCCTCTGACTTGTTGGGGCCACCCTAAGCCCCAGCGCCTCGATACGTCTGACCACCTCCGCGGTACCCGAGGTGGCCAGTCTCGCCGCCTCCTCAAAGTTCCCTCCCCGGGCTGTGACGAGGGTATCGTCTGCGTAACAAATTACGCCCAGCCCGGGGGGAAGCCGGCCACGTAGGACCCAGTCGTACCCGATGTCCCACAGGAGCGGCCCCAGGACAGATCCCCGTGGGACACCGCACGACGTGGGCCTCCTCATAGCGTCCCCTTCCCGGCTTACGAAGAGGACGCTGCGGCCTTCGAGTTAGTCCGTCACCAGTCGCCTCAGGTAGGCGGGCACACCGTGGAATCGGGGTGCCTCCCTGATGCAGCCGAATGGCAGACTGTTAAATGCGTTGGCGATGTCCAGCGACACCGCCAACAGCACCCCTCGCTGAGCGACGGCCTCCATGGCCGCGGCCCTCAGACGCAGGATGGCGTCGACCGTCGAACGCCCCGAACGAAAACCAAACTGAGCGTCCGACAGGTCGGGGCCCACCTCCACAAGGTGCCGGACGATACGGGTGGCAATAATCCTCTCGAGTAGCTTACCCGCATCGTCCAGCAGCACGATGGGCCTTAAGGCCGCGACCGAATCCGGGGACCGTCCTGGTTTCGGCAGGAGCACGAGCTTTCCCTCCTTCCAGCAGTCAGGAAACCGCCCGGACGCCAGTTGCGTCGAACAGTCTCCTGGAGTCGGGCTCCAGATGGTCGAGGACCAGGGCCAGAACTCGGGCAGGAACCCCATCCGGCCCGGGGGCGGCGGCCTTCCGCATGCGTGACACCGCCACCTCCATTTCCGTCTCGGAGACGGGCGGCACACTCTCCTCGTCGGCCTCCCGGTCGTCATCTGGCGGAGCCATGACTGGGGGCGTGTGCGTTGTGCGACAGATGGCCAGCTATACCACTGAAGTAATCCAACACAGTACCAGTGGTCCGTCAACACAGGCGGAGAGATGGCACACGGCGAGTTTTTTTAGTTAGTGAGGGCTCCACACTGCCCTGTTCGTTGGCCTCAGCGACGGGGTGTGCGGTTAGGAACATTTCCCCGCCCCTAAACAAAAAACTCAAAATATTTTTTTTAGAATTTCTGTCAGTTTGTCGGTTTGTCTGTCTGTGAGATCACACATCACGCAAAAACAACGAAACCAATTATGATAAAACTTTTTTCTTTGATAGCTCTTGATTAGCCTTAAAAACTGGTACCTTTGCGTTTCATTCCGCTACTGTGTCGAGAACCTGAGCTGATATTCCTAAAACCTGAGAATAACTTTTGTCTACGGCGGAACCGCGAATAAAGGCTAGTCTTTTCTAATATTAGAAATTTGATTCGGGCGATCTGTAAATGAGATCATACATCTACATAGCCTTATACATATATATTATTTTACCCAAATATCTTTGATGTGCAGACATAGCTCTTAAAGTTTTATAATAATATACCTTTAAATAACATTTACGTTAAAGAAAAGCAGGAGCTCACAAAGCCTAATTAAGTATCCTATACTATACATACATAGTATTTAGAGTTTCCAATAATTGTCTATGGCAACCGCAGTCTCATCAAATCGTCGATTTGCGATAATCCTTGTTGGGAATTGGATCCAACGTGAGGTCTATCCACGTACCTACATTTGTGTCGTATACTAAAGGTACTAAACCTATTTCTTACATTCACATTGGCTTTACAACTTTAAGGATAGGGGAGCCCACAGGGGATGAGTGCTTAGGACATCAAGTTACCTTAATCCGGCACTGTTTACAAGTTATAGTGTGAAAAACGAATGTCTTTACAGAAAATATAGACTCCTAATGTAAGGGGTTGTTGAAATGTAGTTTGAGGAAGAATAGTAATAAGCAGGCTTAATATTATTTTATATGTTTTAAATTGAGTTACTTTAGTTCTAAAATAATGGTTTTGGAAATACTTCAATGCCTTATTCCGTTTTTAGAGCGATTTGAAACAGTATGAACTAACGTCACCGTCTCTATTAATCATGACAACTAGCGTCCATCTCAAATGCGAACATAACAAAAGTTTTACAAAAACTTTTATTAATACTGCGCTCTATTTGGCCTGTGATTAAAACTTATTTATAGCGATTCCAATCTTGCTTCTGCTTCATATCATCCGTCCATCCATCCATCAGCCTTTCAACGTCCACTGCTGGACATAGGCCTCCCCAAGAGAACGCCACAACGAGCGGTCCCGTCATGGGGGATAATGCCGTAATCGCCACGCTTGGCAGGCGGGTCGGCGATCGCAGTGGATGTTGTTAATGCTCGAGGGAGTGCTGCTGGCCACTCCCCCGGTGTGCCCTCAGTAGGCTCTTACGACTCCCGTGGGTAGAGAGGGGTGGGACAATTCTAAAGCTGGCCCTACACGTCAAAAACGGCCTCATATCAACTTCGCTTCAATATTTATTTGAATTTGCTTCTTTAATTTGAAATGGGAATGCAAGCACATGTTGATAGATTGTAATATCAAGGTCCCATACTAGGTACAATAATATAAAGTACCTGGATGACCGAGCTTAGCTCGGTATTTTTCTTTTTAGTAAATCGTGTTTTTTGGAAATTATATTTAGATACGAATTACATACTGATGAAATATAAATAATATGTTTCGATCTTACCGACATAATAATAAAAAAACATGAACTGGTTACTTTTCCATTGCCTGAAAACATGGATAAAACGTCGTTTTCTAGAAATGAAACCTAGCTAGATTGATTTATCGCCCCCGAAACCCCTTGCATACTAAACTTCATGAAAATCGTTGGAGCCGTTTCCGAGATTCAGATTATATATTATATACAAGAACTGCTCGTTTAAAGGTATTATATGCAAAAGTAAGCTTGTTTCTTACGCTTTCACGCCGCCACTATTGAACTAATCATTATGAAATTTTGCATATATATATTTTCCCAGGAAAGGATATAGTCTAATTTTCATCCCGGAAAAATTCATGATTCCCGTGGGCTAGCTATTATAGAGACAATATTACGGTTTTTTTATTGCTTATGGTGGCAGACGAGCTACGGCCCACCTCATGGGAAATGGTAACCGTCGCTCATGGACTCAACTATACAGAGAGTACTGCCAAGCCACTGCTCACCATTTCATTTCACATATATGAAATGAACGTATTAACGGCTATCTCCCGCTACAACCAAAACACACCGATGTACTTCATGGTCGATCACACAGGAGATGGTGGTAACAACCCGCTCGGGCCCGATAGCAAGTGAGTACTCCCACTTAGTACCCAGACCTACCACCAGTAATACAATGGGTGATATTTGCTTACTTCCCTTAGTCGTCTTGTACGACACCCGTGGGAAAAATGGGGTGGTGGCACTTGTATTCTTAGTCCGTCACCACACGGACAATGTGCCGTAACAGTCACGTATTTATAATTTCGAAGTACACGTGAGTCGCGGGCAGTATCTAGCATTAAATAATTCTTCATGTGGGGTCAGCACAATATGTTTTCTTCTTCCACTCAAGCTGTTTCAGTATTCACTTCTTTGTTTCTTATGTCCATATCTACACTATCCATGTTTTCTTAGGTGTACTAACTGCTCTCCATCCATCACTCCACCTTCATGCCTAATATGCTCTTACCTATATAATATTCAACCCTCCTCCACACATGCCCACGCCACTTCTAATTCTCTGTCACTGGTGCAATTTTCAAAATTCCTGTCCTTTCTCGTCACTTCACACATCCAATCCAACACTCTCATTTTCCGCTATATGCATTCTTTTTTCTTCTGTCAGGTTCAGTCTCCTGTCAGTCTCATCACCCAACCATGGATTCATACATTATGTTGTAATGTCTATAAATAAATGTCTTGGTTCATTCCGCCGTTTCGTGCAAATTTGACTGATCCGCGGATTAAAAAAATCTTACTTTTATGTATTATTTTTAAATTAATCAAGCTTAGTTTGTCTCCAGATCCATTAAAGGTGGAAGGCATGCTTTTATCTCCTTTAATTACTGAGAAAACGACTATTGAAATCTGACTAGGGGACGGCAATGAAATGTTCATTACTGTCCACATTACCCAAGGATTGCAATGAAAAGTGAAAGAATAAATTAGGGAACCATCACAACTATCAATACCTTAATTTAGATAGTAATAGTAGTAAACCTGAATTACTTTCATGCTCCAACCATGCAGCAAGCTGGTGATCCATTTGCTGAGCTCCTCGGAGATTCCATTAAATGGAATGTTCGATAGAAGGGCCCTATGCTAGAAAGACCCTGTCGAACATCTTTGTGATACCCAGTCTGAACGCCAAAACCTCACCCCCACCCTCTAAGATGTCTGCTCAAAGGGAGTAAGATACACAAGAAGATCCCCAGCGGATCGACCATAACTTATGTACACACAGCAGCCGCAGCTACCGCCTGCTGCGTAATGTGGATTTCAGCCAAAAAGCCTTCACATCACTGATTGGTAGGTGGTGCGGCCACTCCACCATCCAAAGTCAAGTTGAAGGCAAAGAGTTGGCCCCAAAAGATCGGGTTTCTCTTTAGCATTGTGGGCCATATTGACATCCCGTTTATGGTGTTGTGGGAGACTTGACTAGCAGAAGAGAAGACAGGGCACTGTGTGGCCTTGGCGAGCGACCAAAAAGCATAGCTGCCAGTGGGATAGCTTCTGAGTCACTCGCTATGTCTAGTGTTCCACCTTGGCTTAGGCAATAGCCCTCTTTTTGGACCTAGAAGCAAGAAGCATCATTAAACTTTCACTTCTGCTCTTTAGCGTCCGGATACTTACTTGTGAGCCTATTCCAGGCCAGGTATACGGGCAGCTTCTGGCGTGCAGCCAAGCATAAAGGCCTTGTTGAATCATGAACGGTCACGATTACCAACCGGTATTTTGGTATTGTGTATGTTTAGGGGATGTATATTTTTATTCCCATAGCCACATTTTACGTGACATACTTCACTTAGGTGTCAGGGTCCCTAAAGCAGAAGTATAGCCGATTCCATGGGTAGGACATGAGCAACTCGCTAAGTCCATTCCAATCAGCTGACTTATATTGTCAATCTGTGCGAGATCCTTATTGTTCACTAGACAATTTTGATTGGTCCTCGCAATAGGGGATGTGTCAGGCAGCGATGGGATGAGCATCGACCACCACTATGTATTCCTAAAGTATTGTAGTCAGCAGAAGGACCGATTACACTCTCTATATCTGGGATACGGGTAGATTGTATCACCAGTTGCGAAAGACCATAGGCCGAAGCCATATTGAAGTGATGCCGACCCGGTAGGTCAGTGGTCCGGAACTCTAGGCACTCTTTGTAATAAGCATTGAAGTCACCTAAGACCACCACCTCTGTAGATGGATACTATACTTATATTTTATCTACCACCCATTGGAAGTTCTCGAAGAGATGAGTTGACTCCGAATCACTGCCATGGGGCCTGTACAAGCACGCGTAGATGCGAGTTGTCCCTTCATATTCTACGCGTAACAATAGGATATATAGATCACCATATTCGAGGCCCCGAAGCTGATGACAGCAGATATCATCCCCAATAAACACGTACACCCTGGCATTACGACTAAAAGAGTGCTCTGGTTCATAATCGGGGTACTCTGGACGAAATTTTACACCTGAAACATCAGGTGCAAAATTTCGTCCAGGGCGCCTATCTGCGTCTCTGTCAAAAGATCAGGGTAGACCGGTGAGAGTAGAGGTGTTGATGGACTGCAAGATTCGAGATTACTGTGTAGACCTCTGATATTGCAAAATTCCACTGTTGTTAATGTGAATGTGGGGTCCACCGTAGGAAATTTGCTCTTTTCTTCTTAGTTTTGGCCATGGCGTACTATCACAATGCGGATAAATATTTCATTTCCTTCCAAAACAGTTCATTACTTTCCAGCAAAAAATAGATGGTACGAAAGGTAATGAAGTGAAGATGAATGAAAAACTGATTATTTTCTCTTATAATTGAGTAATCAACCACAATGTTTTAAAAAGGAAAACATTTTTTTAAATAATCATTATTTCTTTACTTACGTAACTTGCAAAACCAAAGGAATGTGATGAATTGAATTGTTCTGGACAAAGTACTAAAAACAATACGAAGATTGTAAATAATTTTGTCAGGGATAGAGGTACGCTCATCTCTTCTGGGTGCCGCGGCTGACTGAACCATAGAAACAAGTTGTAACCCAAAGTGTAGTTGAAAACGTAAAACTTAAGTATAAAACTATGTAGTTTCTGAGTAAGGATGGTAATGAAGTTTTTTTTGTGGTAAATAAAAAAGTAGGTTTTACTTATATTATTTCTGCATTTATTTTATATTTGTAATCATTAATCAATACGTAATGAAATTGGCTTTATTATTATATATTAATTACAGCCATCTAATCAAATGCAGACAAATAAACATTAAAGAACCTGCAGTGGTCCTTAATTGGAAACAGAATGGAAAGATTTTACACGTAGTTTTGTTAACTTTGTTAGAGAATTAACTAATAAAAGTTAGTATTGGCGATACTCCTTTTAGAATAATTATTCTTTTACCTATTAGGCATATAATAATTTATATTAAATAATAACTTCTGGTTTTATTAGCCTGGATATACTTTTTGCACGAAACTACGGAATGACCCTCTTACAATAATTGCCTTGTAGATTTTTTCCTTGAGATTTAGGGGCATTATTTGACTTTGCTTATCGTCAGTCCGATACTCTTTAGTTTTTCTTGGCATTTTCTCTTCATTATTTTTGTCGTCAGTGAATAGCTTACCTACACCAAAGTGATTCCTTCTTTATTTGCAATATCCATAATCAAGAAACAAAAGATGGGACTTAAAGCCGACCCCTGGTCTAAACATAATTGTTACACTGTCAGTAACACCTGCTTCGGACAGGGTGTGAGCTAACGCTCAAAGGTAACCCTCTACTATGTACTGATATATATAGTACGTACAGGTTAAAAATTCACAAAAACTAAACTCCTATTGGATTCCTAACAACATCTAAATTAAATCACTGGTAATAATAAGTATGTAAAGGTTATCACTCTCTAAAATAATGGTAATAAGATAGGTTAAAGATATATTATGAATAAAATTCTTTTAGAAACGATTCTATGTTATCATTAAACAGGATGTTTATAGATTCTATTGAAACGTCTTTTAGAGGGGCCCTAACAAGTAAACCCCCAGGAAGGACCTCTTCATGATAACTTTTGAATTAAATTCCTGTTCCGCTAACCTATTTACTCTTTATGGGTGAACCAAAATATAATTCCAATTTTCAGGTCAAGAGATTTTAATAACCGCCTGAAAGTGCTTTCCGCTGTTTCGTTTCTTGTATCTTCAAGTTTGCCGCAGAATTATAACTTGCGAAATTAAATAAAGAAGTTTTAACAAACTGTGCAAGGTAAGTCAGGATTAGAGTTAAATCTAATTTTTATTTTTAAAGTAACTGTCTGGCTTTGATTAAATTTGAGAACTCTATAACGATCTAGCGTGAATTTTTCTCATAGACTCTGCTATATTTTACCAGAAATTTAGATAAGCAATATACTAAGACTCACCTTAACGATAAAAATATCAGATTCTCTTGTGGGTTAAAAATAAGATTTCATAAAGTATCGATGTAATCTTTTAACTGTAAAAACCGAGCAATGTAAATACGTATCAATTTACCTTTTTATTATTATGAAGTCATGAATATATGAAAATTAAGGTCCTTTATATTTTATTGGAGTTAAATATGGATTTGGCCGAGTGGGGCCGGCTTTAGAATTGTCCCACCCCTCTCCACCCATGGGAGTCGTAAGAGCCGACTGAGGGAATACCGAGGGAGTGGGCAGCAGCACTCCTTCGAGTATTAACAACATCCACTGCGATCGCCAACCCGCCTGCCAAGCGTGGCGATTACGGCACTATCCCCCATTCTTGGGGCGGCCGATGTCCAGCAGTGGACTTTAAAAGGCTGATGGATGTATGGATGGAAATATGAATTTGTTACGAGTTTTATTAAAACCTTTTTTGACAAAGATTGGTAATAAAAAAAAAAATATTTACTTAACCAGTAACTAATATACACGAACATGTTATGTGCAAGTCAACATTCTGAAGGTTATTAAAATTATACAATATTTTTACGATGCTCTCGCATCCTCGATTTTCAATTTTGGCAGCGGATGTGGCTTCATGTAGTTGCTGCCTCGTGACAGCAAATATTACGGCTCTAATTGGTTATAAAATAATATGAATTATTATTATTATTATTATAAAACAGTATATCTTTTGGCATAATAATGTATTTGTTTATTGTGTTAATCCAGGACATTATTCCAAATTACGTTTTAATCTTCTAATATATTAGAGCAAATATGCATATTTTATTATTTAATACAAATGTTATACGTTAGTGTAATATTATATTAACATTTATATAATAATATATCATCTTAATGATTAAAAAAGTTCTTACCTGAGCATACAATTGGGGTAAATACTTTATTCACGGGTATTCATCTATTAGTATTAGTAAATAGCTGTAATAAGTCTGTCCAGATAACAATATAAAATTGTCACTTAGATTAAGTCTGAAAATATGGTAGGTACTAGTAGATATGTTCTTTAAAAAAGTAAAAGATTGTAAAGCCAACTCGGGCCCGCTGCCAACTCTCTTCGCATTTAAAAAAGATGAACTATAACATTGTAATAAAACGAAATACAGAAATGAACTGAATAGAGAGCGTCATTCTTGGTGTGTATATCGGTATATAAATGTTCAATAAAATAGATATATTGAGCGGGAGGGAAATAACATCATCAATAAGAATATGATATAAATATTTACTACATTTTAAGCAAATGGTCGCCTTTGTGATATTATGTTCCTTTGTGATTAAATATTAATTACCTGTGTCGCCGCCGAAGCTAACGACACCATTCGTTCACATTTACATTCAATTTACTCTTTATTCGTCTCTTTCACTCATACATTCATGCATTCACTCACTTTCACACTTGCCACGAACACCGACCCTACCGTACCAAAAATAATTGTCGGGCCTGTTTTGTACTATCTATTACATCCAGTTTCTAAGATTCACCTATTTTATTTATCTTATTCCCATCGTGAACAACCTGTCTCCAGACTTGGCAAAGGTACTCGTATTTGTAGATCACACAAATTTTAACGGTTATTCTGGTTTATTCAATTTATCAGGATAAACGCTAGACAATCAATTTATATAAGTAAAAACTGACAGACCGAATTGATTGACTGAGCGATGCACGCTTAGCCGTGACAATTTGATCTGAAAGCCTGAAATTTTGCACATGACTTCTTTCAGTAATGCAAATTAAGATAATATTTTTAAAACTCACGTTTTAAGCGGGAAGTAAGGGATTAAAACTTATCTCACATAACTTTGTCTGCGTAAAGGGCTTTTCTCAAACCTCGATTAAAGATGGACATGTAGTATTAGGAAAACACCGCAGTAGGAAGATCTCTCCAAAATGAAAATCGAAAATAACAGTCACGAGCAGGATTTGAACCTGCATATCCGTCCAGATGCTTTGGCAATTCAGCCATCGCGACAATTGCTCCTGACTGCTAATTTCGATAACACATTCATACTTAACGTCTTTCGGTGACGCCTGCGCCATCTATCGGCAGTATTTTCATACATTATACCGACCAGGTAAACTAAACTTTACAATTAAGATTTTCACCTTATAATGAAACAAACCCTATAAATATTTAGAATTTTTTATATATATTTTTAGCATTTGATATGCTTAGCAATGTGGTCTTGCCACCTCAAACAGTTCCTCAGACCACTCCCCATTGAAGACCAGATAGAGTACATAGATAGATCCAAACTCTCCACGTCGCTCCAACGACACAAGTCCGTTCGTAAGATTGAGGTTATCGACAATTCGAATAGCACGCCTGTGCAGATAGTCAAGTGAGTGGAGCTGGTATATTGGTTTATCTACTTAAGCGTAAAATGAAAGAAGTTGATCATAAAACATTTAATAAAATATGAGTTATGGGTATATTATTGGTACCTACTTAATACCAGAGAACATTATACATGGTGTTTTACGAGGCGTAAAATGATTTAATGCAACCGTGTAATACATTATTGCCCAAGTGTTCCAACTACATGAGTGATATTTTTAAATCTGTACTGTCAAGTAGTTCCACTGCATTTTCTGTCCTTTTTACATAGAACATTATATAATGCCATTATTTATAACGGTTTTATTTTAGATTAAAATCGTTAAATTATTTTGGAGGGTAAATATTTTACAGTAAACAAGAATATTTATAACATTAAATTTGGGTGCAGCGTGTAACAAGTTAACTGGCCTTTTTTGGGTGTCATTACTAACAAAGGGTTAACGTAGTCAATTAGCTATTGAAAGTACCCCCGCGTGACATTTAGAGCTGTTGGGTGGGACTATTTGTCATTAATTTAGGGAATGAGGCGACAGGAACACGGGCGCGGTTTGCGAACAAATTAATGTTACCGCGGAGGTTACATGTTGAACCTGTAATATCGCTCTGGATGTTATTTTATCCATAATGGATGCGTATGTATGTAAACTATATTTAAACAGACAAGTTTTATCATTGCTAATCATTAATTCCTTACTAATATTATAAATGTCAAAGTGTATTTCAAATAAATATTCACGGACATTTTTCACACAACGTCCTCTGGTCCCAAACTAAGCTTTATGCTTGTGCTATGGGTACCAGATTACGGATAAAATACATATACTACTTTTTTTTGTAAATCCATACATATTATAGATAGAAAACACCCAGACGCAGCACAAATATCTGTGTTCATCACACAAATAATTATCCTGAGTGGGAATCGAACCCACGACCTCGTGCACGGGAGTCGGTTAGACTACCGACTATGCCACGATTATTTGTTTGTTTGTTACGCTTTCAAGTTCCAAATATTGAATCAGTTATCATGAATTTTTATATACATATAGTCTGGGGCCTAGAAAAGTATGCTAGTAATGTTATAAGGATATAGGCTATCACGGAAAAATAGATGGTTATATGGTCTATTTACTATAGAGTGTTGTATTTATATATTCACAAGTCCACGCGAACAGAGTCGCAGGCATAATCTAGTTATAAATAAATAGGTAATATTAATTGTAGATTATTTATCTTCTCTACTCTATGGGCAATATTTCAATCTCATCTACGGGCCTTATTAATGTTACAAAGATATTGTTTGCTTTCAAGGTGTCGATAACACAGTCACGGTAATTATAGATAATATTACCGTGACACAGTCGTGTTCTCAGTTACCATCACACGACCAAGATGAACCATTACATGTAGCCTAAAGTTTGTTATAACAACAACACAAAAGAATATACTACTGTAGTAAAAGCTCGTGAAATATCGAGAGGTTGTGAGAACGATCTCACAATCTCTCAACTTACAAAAAAATTGCTGGGGTACAACCACTATGCTTGCCTGCAAAATTGAAATAAAAATGGAAAATATCAAATTTATTACTATTATAGCATAGCATCACGCCTGTATATCCCCAAAGCGGTAGGCAGAGGTGTATTACAACCCAAGGTCCACCAGCTACGTTTAACTCCCAAGTAATAGGGGGCTAGCCTATTGCCGCACATTGCACACACCGGGCACATTTATTTATTACTATACGCAAAATAAATTTTTTTATTACTACTATTATTACGCAATAATATAAATTATGTGCACTACGTGCATAAAATCGAACCAGTGCAATCGTAAAAATAATGATATTGTGTCTATAAATCATTTGTAAAAATGGTTTTTGGATATTATTAATGATTTCAATAGAATCCAATTTAAAAAAAAAAAACATATCATTACGCCTGTATTCCCCGAAGGGGTAGGCAGAGGTGTATTACACACCCTTTTTTTTTTTTTGTTATGGCTTGAAAAAATGTTCCTAACAGCACACCCCATCGTTCGGGGTAACGACCAGGGTAGTGTGGGGCCTGCACCCACTAAAGAAACCCGCCGTGTGCCGTCTCTCCGCCTTTATTGGCGGGCCACTGGAACCATGTTACATTCCTTCGGTGGTGGTGTATTACACACCCACGATTCGCCCACGTAATAGAGGGCGAGCCTATTGACGTCTACCGGACACATTTCCAAACTCCGGGCTGCTACTGAGAATTTTTCTTTTTAGGAAAAAGCTCAATCACATTGCTCGACCCGGGGATCGAACCTGAGACCTTATGATTAGCTGTCGCATACACTACCGCTACACCACCGAGGCAGTTTTCATTCCAATTTTTCTGGAAATTAATTTATTTGATTTATTTTGATATACTTAATATGTTATTTGGTATGTCAGTGTGGTTATAAAATGTGATATTTTATTTATTTATAGTGTAGGGATGCAATTCCCGTCGCTGGCGGTGGTTATCGAAAGTATATTCCTCCCTGGCCCTCTCCACAGCTTCCTTCTGCGAGATAACTTCCTCGCAAAAGGTAGTGCAGCAATTCTTGTCGCTGCCGAGCATCGCACTGGAGACACTTGGCAGCGAGAGGTCCCCACATATTGCTATGACGAGTTCACAACGTTGCTCAGCCCAAGCCGGGCCAACTTGAGCGTATGCCCTGGTCGCGGTCCTACCCTTCGTCTTGCCTCGGTACTTCTTCCTGCCACCACCCACGGTTTGCTAGCCGTTTTCAGAGTGTGCAGGGCCAGATAGGGTAGAATGTGTTACTTGAGGGTCCCGCAGTTAGGATGCGCGAGGACCAGCCGACCCTCTATAGAAGAAGGAATTTCTCCTGGGGCTTAATTAGTTATCAAATTAGGTAAAATTTATGGCTTGTATTTACGTAGGTACCAAACGTAAAATTCGATTTTCTTTGGTATTAAACAAAGTCGCGTTTTCTTTAAGAATTAGGTTATTATAACTACCTGTTGTATTGGGCATTGCATATTTATTTTAATGAACAAGTATATTATGATATATTTGTATCACTTTAAATTGATAACGATAATTAATACCAGCTCATTCTGAACGACTCAAAGAAAACGTATTTATAATATTATTATGTATATATTTTATTAACCCTGAACTAACATCGTTATTTTTTCTTACACAACTAACATCGTGGGGTAAATATCAACCCCAAACATAAAATAGGAATATAGTTAGCTTAAATGCCTCGGTGGTGTAGCGGTAGTGTATGCGGCTGATAATCATGAAGTCTCGGGTTCGATTCCCGGGTCGGGCAATGATACTGAACTTTATTCTAAAAAGAAAAATTCTCAGTAGCAGCCCGGAGTTTGGAAATGTGCCCGGTAGACGTCGATAGGCTCGCCCCCTATTACGTGGGTCTCAAACATAGCTGGCGAGTCGTGGGTGTGTAATACACCTCTGCTTCGGGGAATACAGGCGTGATGCTATGTGTGTGTGTGTGTGTGTGTAAGCTTAAAGCCAGTAATGCTTAAACTTATTTTTTTCTTTTAATAAGGTCTTTCTTAAGTGACATTGAATATAAAAAACCTACCTTGTAAAAGTAGAAACTCTTTAATAAAAAAATTAAAAAAATTACAACTTTTTCAAAATTTACGTCTATAAACTAAATGGTACTCGTAAGTTAGAAATATTCAAAAGAAATGTATGTGTAAATGCTATGATAATATACAATAAACTACCTAATAGTTTTAAAGATTTGCCTTTGACAGCTTTTAAAAGAAAAATTACTCAGTGGCTCTTAGAAAATTGCTTTTATGACATAAAATAATTTTTAGCATATAAGTAGGTAAGACACAAACAAAATAAATAAATACCTAAATAAAAAAAAATTAAAATACCATTAACAAACCTATCCTATATAATTTGAGATGAGTATGATAAACGTATTATGTATGACAAATCAATCATTAATAATAAATAAATAAATAATAAATAAATATTCACGGACATTTTTCACACAACGTCCTCTGGTCCCAAACTAAGCTTAACGCTTGTGCTATGGGTACCAGATTACGGATATAATACATATACTACTTTTTTTTTTTGTAAATACATACATATAATACATAGAAAACACCCAGACGCAGTACAAATATCTGTGTTCATCACACAAATAATTGTCCTGAATGGGAATCGAACCCACGACCTCATGCACGGAAGTCGGTTACACTACCGACTACGCCACGAGGCCCGTCAAATGTTTTAGAGATTATTATATTATTGTATAATATTTTGTATGTACCTAATTTAGGATTATTTTACATATTTTCGCACACCATTTGTTATGGTAGAATGTCTCAGAACCTTATTTAACTAACTACCTACTTTGCACTACATTCTTGTGAATAAATGAATAAATAAAATAAATAAATAAAAAATAAATAAATATTGTTGAAAAAATAATACTTATTAGTAAGGATATTAATAAAAAATACATACGTAACTAACACTGTGGGGTGTAAACCTACCACATGTACCTGTATAGCTTAAATGGATGGTTTTTATGCGCCACGAGTCCGTGAGGGTCAAGCGCGTACGTTGCACTGAGAATACTTAATAGGAGAAGTGGCTAAAAACGCGGGAAAAGTGAATATTCTATTTTATTTGCACCTGGGGTATAAAAATACCCCACGATGTCAGTTAAGGGTTAAAAAGGCAGCTCCCTGCGCTAAGGAATAATCCTTGTAGCGCGGGCGACTTTACAAACATACGATTTCACGGACACAAAGTACACCCATACTCAGAACAACCATTTGTGGATCACACAAAGAGACCTTTGTGGGCATTGAACCCTCAATTCTCGGGCGAGAGGCCGGTATCTAAAGACCTCCGCCATCTGACATTGCCATGCCATTTGATTGCGTATTATGTTGTAATATTTTTGTTGTGTGGACTCGGAGGTCAAATTTCAACACTATATTTCACAACTACTTTTATTTCCCGTGTCAATCATGACTCTGACAGACAGAATTTATGCCTTCACCCATTATCTGCAATATAGCAGCTGTTGATTAGAAGTTCTATTAAGTTAATAACTAAGTTAACTGTTGGTTAGACATAATAATAAGTTAATAATTAATTTAGTTAATGCAATAATAATGATAGATCGATTTAAGCAACAATATTAGTATATTTTAGATGTTGTTTCTGTTTAGTCTTAATCCCCCTGACAAATGCTAGTTCGTAGTAGTAATAGGCCTATCCATATTTGGTATATATAAACAAAATTATCTTACTACCCACTAAAAAATAGAAATTATGTTAATTTGTAGAAAAAAAAACCTCAATAACCTACTTTAAGACTATACCTACGACGTTGTGAGGAGACCCATGTCTTGCGGTGTCCCACAGGGTTCGGTTCTAGGGCCGCTCCTGTAGGACATCGGTTACGACTGGATGCTACGCTGTCGGCTCCTCCCCGGGCTGGCGGTCATCTGCTATCCGGATGACACGCTGGTCGTGGCCCGGGGCAGAAACTTCGAGGCCACCTTAAGGACCTCGGAGGTGGTCAGGGGGATCGGGGTGGTGGGGCTTAGGGTGGCCCTGGATAAGTCGGAGGCCCTACTTTTCCATGGGTCCCGACGTCGGCCACCTGCTGGCGCCTCAATCACGGTGGACGGGGTCCAAATTGGGGTGAAGGCCCAGATCAAGTATCTGGGCCTGGTGCTGGATGGGCAGTGGCGCTTTCGCGAGCACTTCCGCCAACTGTCCCCGAGGCTCGTCGGCGCAGCGTCCGCCCTTGCACGGCTTTTGCCGAATATGAGCGGACCCAACAATGCGTGCCGACGGCTTTATGCGGGGGTAGTCCGGTCGATGGTGCTGTACGGTGCACCTGTGTGGGTGGAGTGCCTGGACGTGCCGAACAGGGCTCTTCTGTGGAGACCACAAAGAGTCATCGCGTCCAGGCTCATACGCGGATGCCGCACGGTGTCGACAGAAGCAGCCTGCGCGTTGGCCGGAACCCCCCCGTGGGACTTGGAGGCGGAGGTGCTCGCCGAAGTGTATCGGCGGGTGTCACAAGAGCGAGAGGTGAGTTGTCATCCCCCACCCAGGGAGGTGGCCAGGTGGCAGGGCGATGCCCGCCGAGCTGCCATGGCCAGATGGAGGACATGGCTGGAAGCGCCCAGCCGGTCTCTGGACCGTAGGGGTGCTCCAGCCTGTGCTGGAGGAGTGGGCGGGGCGATGGCACGGAGTCCTTACCTTCCGACTGGCGCAGGTGCTGTCGGGGCACGGTTGCTTCGGCAGATATCTGCACATAGTTGCAAGGAGGGAAGCGACTCCGGGCTGTCACCATTGTGGCTGCGACGAGGACACGGCGCAGCACACGCTTGAATCGTGCCCGGCTTGGGGCGGGCAGTGCCGTGAACTCGTCGTGGCAATAGGGGGGGGCCTCTCGCTGCCGAGCGTCGTTAGAGCGATGCTTGGCAGCGACATGAATTGGGCCGCGGTCGCTGCCTTCTGCGACGAGGTCATCTCGCGGAAGAAAGCGGCGCAGAGGGCCAGGGAGGATGATCCTTCCGCAGGCCCGAACCGCCGCCAGCGACTGGGGCGGCGCAGGCGTATTAAAAAAAAAAAAAGAAAAAAAAAGTCTAACTGCTTACCACCAGGTGGCTTGTTTGTCAACTATGTTGTATAAAAAAAATTCTATGAAAAATGGATTTATCACTATAACGCGAGTGGAACCACACATTTTGTCTGGTAGTTAGCGACCACTTCATTGCAGTTACCGCGTTGAAACGGTTTTAGCATACCGCTTTAGAGAAATCTGCGGTATTTAGGATAATATTATTATAATTTTCAAGGTAGGCGGGAGCGAATATGTCGCACTTATTCGTGGTAAGTATCTTGTATCATGTGAAGACAACTTTAAAAACTGACGTAAACGCTAAATCAACCAACAAAATGGCTCTGAATTTCGCATGCACGCTGATCAACGTCTTCAGTAGAGAGCTAATTGCATCGTAAAATTCTGTTGATGGGAAGTTTGGATTAAATTTAAACACAGCAAGGTTTCCGCTCTCCATAGCTTTCGTTACTTAGTTATCCACAATATACATAAATGTAGTTGTAGTTTTAACAGTCTCACCACTACAAGCATATGATTGTAATCCTATGGGTATTAAACTCCCACTTTAATATAACTTGAACAATGCAGCGACCCGTAGCTCGGCAGTAACAATGGCAAAGTTTTCATTCTAAGATTGTTTTATATCTACCCCTTTTGTTATTCCCCACAAAGTCAACCGTGTAATCGTGCGAACTCTAGTTATTATGACAACCCAACTAATTTTAGTGGAACAATTTTCTTAGAAGTACATGCGTGTAATTATAATGTTTTAATGTGGCTATTTACCCTCTGCGTCTTATACAGGTTAGTTAGATAAACTTTGTTTTATATACGTTTTAGAGACAGTACCTGAGCGACCAAGCTTTGCTCGGAGTTTTTATACTATGGAGAAGATACTTATTTATGTACGATACACTACTCGTGCAGATAAAGAATGGGATTATAAATGGCGGCACATTGAGCCTGTACTGTCAGCATACTACGGCGTAACTATAAACAATAGTTCACGCAATTTAAATACCGTTATTTTTTTGCTGTCTATACCGTTAGGTGTGAGTATAGACGGCGATAGTGTATGAGTGAGAAGTAAATAGTGGCGACACCATTTATAATCCCATTCTTATCTGCACGAGTAGTACTTATTACATAATTATGAATATTTTGCAAATTTACCTTCGTATGAACTGTAACTTCGAAATACATAAAAATGACCGTCTGTAATAGTTTCTATTCAGGGGGTTAGGCAGAATCTCACATCTCACATGTCGATCGTATCGTGATCACTGTGATTGGTTGTCAGATCACTGTGATTGGCCAACGGATTACCGCGACATCACGCGTCGGTTTCTCAACCAATCACAGTGTTCACGATACGATCGACATGTGAGATATGAGATTCTGCCTTACCTCCCAGACCCCTTTTTAGTGATTCTGGCGTCGGAGAAAGCGTATTAGTGTGTACATAATGTATGATACGGTAACATGTTCTTATTATATGTCAAGATGATGGTCCGTGTGGTGACGGACTAAGAATAAAGGTGTCACCACCCCATTCTGTCCCGTGGGTGTCGTATGAGGCGATTAAGGGAAGTGCGCAGTTGTCATCCACTGCATTATTGGTGGTAGGGCTTGGAAACAAGTGAGAGGAGTCTTGCTTGTTCTCGGACCCGAGCGGTTCTGTACCACCGTCTGCCGTGTGACCGACCGTGAAGCATTTTGGTGTGTTTTGGTCGCAGCGGCAGATTTCCATCCCTATCCCATTCCCCATCCCTTGGTACGTGGTGGGATGCGGTGGCGCTTAGAACGGACGGTGGTTGGATAGTGACTGGTGAGGGCGTGAGGGGCTGGTACGGGGTTCAGGGAGACCCGGTGGAAATGGTTCCGCTATCGAAGTTACCATCTTATGGGATCCCCGAGGGACTCTGCCAATGGATCGCCAGCTTCCTAGATGGTCGGAGCATCAAAGTTATAGTAGATGGCTGCTCCGATACCATGGGGGTTAATGCTGGTGTACCACAAGGTTCGGTGCTGTCCCCAACACTGTTCATCCTGCATATCAATGACTAGCTCTCAATAGAGAATATACATTGCTATGCGGATGACAGTACGGGTGATGCGCGATATACCGGCCGTCAGAAAGTCCCTCGGAATATGCTGGAGGAGAGACGAACCGAACTTGTGTCTGAAGTCGAGCGCTCTCTTGGGCGGGCCTCGGAATGGGGTGAAAAGAACATGGTTCAATTCAACCCCACGAAGGTTTGCGCATTCACTGCAAAGAAGGACGCATTTTTTATGGCACCCCAGTTCCAAGGAGTAACTCTCCTGGTCTCCAAGAGCATTGGGATCCTCAGCATCGACATCTCTAGCAAAGTCCAGTTCGGAAGTCATTTGGAGGACAAAGCCAAATTGGCGAATAAAAAACTAGGTGTCCTGAACAGAACCAAGCGGTGCTTCACACCGAGGCAACGAGTTGTGCTATATAAAGCACAGGTCCGCCCTCATATAGAGTACTGCTCACATCTCTGGGCAGGTGCACCTAAGTACCAACTCGACCCACTTGACTCCCTGCAAAGGCGTGCTATTCGAATTGTCGATGATCACGATCTCACGGAGGGTCTGGAGTCGTTGGAGTGGCGGAGAAACTTCGGGTCCCTCTGTGTACTCTATCGGCTCTACAATGGGGAGTGCTCGGAGGAGCTGTTTGAGGATCTTTCGTTCGCTAGCCCCGGTGTCGCCGCACGCGTAAGGAGCTGGCGAGTCCTGGAGGAGGTCGAGACCCTATCTGACCACAGATACATTCAGATAGAGGTCTCCCGGAACCTTCAGGGCGCCAGCAGGGGTCACGCGGCGGACAAAACTCCCGCTTTTCCGCGATGGCTGTGGGTAGGCCCTACCGGGACCTGCTAGTGGAGGCGGCCATTTTATAATCTTGGTTGCCTCCCCCCCTGTTGCAGATCTGCGATGCGGCCATGCCCCGCGTGCGGCGCCCGCCTCGAGGGAAGGGGGTGTACTGGTTGTCCCCGGAGCTGGCGGACCTCCGTGCGGCCTGTATTCGTGCCCGGAGGTCCTACACCCGTAGCCGCCATCGCCGAATCCGCGACGAAGAGCGGGAGGGCCGGCCGTATGCGGCGTACAGCAGTGCGCGCGCCACGTTTAAGCTGGCCATCTGTCACGCCAAAGATGCGAAAAGGCAGGAGATGCTGGAGGGTCTCGAGTGTGACCCCTGGGGACGCCCGTACCACGCGGCGCTTAACAAGCTCCACGCCCAGGGCCCCCCCCTTACGGAGACCCTCCAGCCGGGCTTCCTCTCTGAGGTGGTCGAGGGACTTTTCCCTTCGCGGGCGGTGCACACGCCCCCGGTCATGACTCCGCCAGATGATGATCGGGAGGCAGCGCGTATGCGGAGAGGCGCCGCCCCCGGGCCGGACGGGGTTCCCGCCCGAGTGCTGGCCCTGGTCCTCGACCACCTTGAGCCCCGCCGCGGGGGACTGTTCGGCGCTTGCGTGGTGTCCGGACGGTTCTCTGACTGCGGGAAGCTCGTGATCCTGCCGAAGCCGGGACGGCCTCCGAATACAGTCTCGGCCTTCAGGCCCATCGTGTTGCTGGACGAGGTGGGCAAACTTCTCGAGCGGGTAGTCGCTGCCCGCATCGTCCGGCACCTAGGAGCGGTCGGCCCCTACCATCGCCAACGCCTTCAATAGTCTGCCATTCGGCTGCATCAAGGAGGCACTCCGGTACCATGGAGTGCCCCTCTACCTAAGGCGGCTGGTGACAGACTACCTCGAGGGCCGCAGCGTCCTCTTCGTGGACCGGGAAGGGGACGTTGTAAGGAAGGCTATGTCGTGCGGCGTCCCGCAGGGTTCGGTTCTTGGGCCGCTCCTGTGGGACATCGGCTACGACTGGGTCCTCCGTGGCCGGCTCCCCCCGGGCTGGGCGTAGTTTGCTACGCAGACGATACGCTCGTCACCAGCCCGGGGCTGGACCCTCGAGGAGGCGGCAACTCTGGCCACCTCAGGTACCGCGGAGATTGTCAGGCGGATCGAGGCGCTGGGGCTCAGGGTGGCCTTTGAAAAGTCGGAGACCCTACTCTTCCATGGGCGCCGACAAGGCCCGCCCGCCAGCGCCTCAATAACGGTCAACGGTGTGGGCTTGCCAATCCAGGCCCACATAAAATATCTGGGCCTGGTATTGGATGGACGGTGGCACTTTGACGAGCACTTCCGCCGCCTTGCGCCAAAGCTCGTCGGCACGGCGTCCGCCCTCGGGCGACTGATGCCGAATTTGGGCGGACCGAGTCTCGCGTGTCGACGACTCTACGCGGGGGTAGTACGGTCGATGGCACTGTACGGCGCGCCCGTGTGGGCGGAGTCCCTGGCCGCTCGCAATAAGGCCCTTCTGTGGCGTCCACAGAGGATCGTAGCGGTCAGGGCAATACGCGGGTACCGCACGGTCTCGACTGATGCAGCCTGCGCGTTGGCCGGCACCCCCCCGTGGGATCTGGAGGTGGAGGTGCTCGCCGACGTCTATCGGCGGGCGTCGACGGCGCGGGCGGGGGGCAGGCACCCCTCGCCAAGCACAATGTCATCGTGGCGGGAATATGCCCGCCGCGTCACCGTCCTAAAGTGGAAGTCTCGGCTGGAGACGCCCCGGGCTGGTCTCTGGACCGTGGGGTCGCTCCAGCCGATCTTGGAAGGATGGGCAGGGCGGCAGCACTGGGTCCTCACCTTCCGTTTGGTGCAGGTTTTGTCGGGGCATGGTTGCTTCGGCAAATACCTGCACATGATCGCTAGGAGGGAGACGACCCCAGGCTGTCACCACTGCGGCTGCTGCGAGGACTCGGCGCAGCACACGCTCGAGTCGTGCCCGGCCTGCGATGTGCAGCGCCGGGAACTCGTTGCAGTCATAGGCGTGGACCTGTCACTGCCGGCTGTTGCGCGAGCGATGGTTGGCAGTGACAGGGCCTGGACCGCGGTCGCCGCCTTCTGCGAGGCTGTCATCTCGCGGAAGGAGGTGGCGGAGAGGGCCCAGGAGGAATCCTCCTTCGCGGACCCGATTCGCCGCCGGCGCGCGGGGCTGCGTGCGCGCGCTTACCTGCGCCTGATGCCGCCCTAGCCGAGGCTGCGGACGGTGGGGTCGGGGAGTACCCTGCCGTCCGCGGAAGCCTACCGCGAAGGTGCGACTTCCGAGTGCGCGAGGCGTCGCTCAAGAGAGGGTGCCCGAAGGGGCTACCGCCTGCGGATCGCGGTCGAAACGACGCGGTACTCGTGATCCGCCGTAGCAAGGGCGGGTGGAGGCGCACGGTGGGTTTTTAGTGGGTAAGAGCCCCACACTACCCCGTTGTCTCCCCGGGCAGCGGGGTGTGCGGTAGGAAATTTTTGCCCACCTAAAATAAAAAAAAAAAAGGCGGCGGCTTGGCTGCTCCCCTGGTGTTGCTAAAGTCCATGAGCAGCGGTTACCACTTAGGCCGCTTGCTCGCCCGCCACAGTTGGCCATAAAAAAAAAAGATTAATAAATTGTCTACAATTTGGTATACAACATTCCGACAATTATAAACCTGGAAAACAGTGAACATCGTTGTAGTATCCTTAAATAAACCATACCTATGAGTTCTTTTGGTAAGGTGAAAATGTACCCGAAGAATGTACCAGATGGCAGCGCTTACATTGTTAGTGTTCTATCGATACGTAATATTATTTTTTCTCTTGTGTAAAATTGCGTTTTTTCAGGAAATGCGCTTATAGATAGATAAATTTAAATAGAAAATAACCTTATTAATACAATTTTTTTTATATAAATCGCTAGCATGGCATTAGCAACGATACACCTACCTAATGCATATACCTAAAAATACGAGAGGCGCTATATTAACGTAATAGAAAAAATGTATTATTTTAATATAAAATCATGTTTTTCCATGAAAAATGCTTATACAGATAAACTTAGAAAGCAAATCCTTATGTAAGTACAAAGTTTCATTGAAATCGTTAGAGCCGTTTTCGATATGCACGACAATTATTGCTAGTTTAAATATATAAATTAGATAGATTCACGGTACCTACATGTAAACGTTGTAATTAGTTACAGTTGGGCGGCTGCAGACATGCTCAGTTACTTTACTAGAACACAGTTAAAAAGGTTAATAATAAATGCAGGGTGGACATTTGTGGGGTGCGGGTCGGGATACCTCCGCGTTGGTGCACCCCGGGCAACGTCGGCACTCTGGTGCCGGCGGCTGAATCCCGGCAGGGGACGGGTCTCCACGTGTCCCTCTGACTAGCAGAGGGCACAGTGGATAGGCCGGACGTCCGCCGTGGAGGGTCAGCGGGGTCATAGTGGCCCCCCCGACTCTGGGAGGGGGACAGCGGGGTCACAGTGACCTCCCCGTCCCAGGAGACGGGGCTTATAGCCCAAGTGGCGACGGGCTCACTGCTTACAGTGGGCCGAACGTCTGCCGTGGAGGGCCAGCGGGGCCATAGTGGCTCCCCTGGCCCTGGGAGACGGAGACGAGGCTTTTAAGCCTGAGGGGCGACGGGCTCACTGCTTGCTTTGCGAGCGGTGGGCACGGTCTGATGCAGACCACCGTTCGGCCCGACCCGTAACCCTGAACGGACAGGACCGGGGGTCTTCGGACCGCGGGGAAGAAAACCCCTATAAAAAATCACCCCAATCCAAGCTCTGCCGCCCGGCGAGGGATGAATGGCTGGAGGGTATCCAGTCACGAGGGCGGCACAATAGTCGAAGGACTCTAAGCTTAAAAATGGCGGAAAGTATAAATACAATTATTCCTCAGGAGGGTACCGGGTGCAATGCACCTGGAGAATCCCTCACGGAGCCGCGTACCAAAACCGGCTCCGTCAGCCCCATGTATCTGAGGGGGGCAACCTACGCCAACGAAGAAAAAAAGACGGAGAAAGCAAAAAAGAGGAGGACCCGTGGGAGAAAAAGCACTCCCGCTGCAAGTCCTAAGGGGAGCAGTTCTGCCGCTGACACAGTGGAGACGTCGGACGCCAGTAGCGCTCTTGCTGCGGTCGCGGATGTCTGTCTGCCGGAGCCGTCAGGGTCCCGTACGGACGCAGCCGGTGTGGTGAAGCGGCCTTCGCGGCTCCTGAAGCGCTCGATTGCGCGCGAGGGCGACGCTTCGGAGTCCGAGGGCAGCTCTACGTCGATGCCCCCACCGGGCAGACCGAGTAGAACGGCTAAAAGAGGCCGAGGGGCTGGTAGGGGCCTGGGTTCGGTGCCGCGATCCACATCGCAAGCGGACGAGGCCGCAGTTAGGGCATTGGGAGCGGAGCTCTCGGTGGAGGAGAGGGTAACCCTCCTCACATCGAGGCTCCGAGAGGAGCCTCCGAACGAGGATGGTCCACCTACAGCGGACCAGGTTGCCCAGAGGGTTTCCGACGCTCTGGCCATCGTTTCAACGGTGGCTAATGCGTCGCGAGGCCTTCGGGGCGACCTCGCGGAGGCCCTCAAGGAGGCTACTAAGGTAGCCTTTAGCGCGGTGGAGTCCCTCCGGCGTAACCCAGCGCCAGAGGGGATCGGCAAGCTGGAGGCGCACTGCCGCTGCAAGCACCTCGAGGCGGAGGTGGCAGAGCTCCAGAAGGAGCTCGCTGGCCTGCGATATTGGTCTGATCTCGCCAAGGCTGGGCCGGGAGCCTCTGCTTCAATGGCGGGTGCGGGGCCTCCGGACCCTGATCTCCTGACGGAGAAGCAGATGCGCCAAATCATGGATCGCGTCAGTGCGGTCTATGACCCGCGCACCGGCTCCCTAAATGCCAGGATGCCGCCGGAGCCACGACTCCGACCGCCACTGGCCGCGGATGGGAAGAAGGTCGCGCCGCCTTCAGGCCCAACGCCGCTGCCCTGCCAGGGCGGCCGCGTGGCCACCTACTCCGCGGCTGCAACCACGCCGCCCAAGGGGCTGGGTAAAACTGGCCCTAAGGTAAAAGCGGCGCAGAAGGCTGGGCAGCGCCCCAAGGGCCAGCCCAGAGAGGAATTCCCTCCTCTTTCGTGTGCTGGCCAGCCCTCGCGGGCCCCAGTGACCTTGCCCCGGGACTCTCGTAATTCACCTCCCGCACCGTCTAACCCTGCACCCTCTGATGAGGGATGGCAGACAGTGGACGGCGGGAGGAAGAAGTCCCGGGGCAAGAGAAAAAAGGGGGTAGCGACCGGGGCTGCTGCCCGGGCTGCGGAGCCCGCTGCGCCTGGGAGCAAGCCTGGCCCTAAAAAGTCGCGCAAGCTTAGAGCGCCGAAAACGGCAGCGGTGGTAATCACCATGCTGCCGGAGGCGGAAACAGGCCTGACATATCAGGCCATCTTGAGGAGAGCCCGGGACGAGATTGACGTCTCTGACCTCGGAGTTATCGCTGCCCGGACCCGCCAAGCCCGGACAGGGGCTCGCATTTTGGAGTTCCCTGGGGCAGAGGGCCCCAAGATGGCCGACACGGTAGCCGAAAGGCTACGGGGTCTGTATGGCGAGGGTAGTGGAGTCCGCATCGCCAGACCCGTGAAGTGCGCTGAACTGCGCATTTCCGGTCTGGACGACTCGGTGACGGCTGATGACGTCCGGGAGGCCATTGCCTCCAAAACCGGATGCTCGGAAGCCGTCAGAGTGGGCTCCATTAGGACCGGTCCCGGCGGTGTAGGTGCCGTCTGGGCGAGTTGCCCTGTCGCGGCGGCCAGTACCTTGGCTGCCGTAGGCAGGCTCCTTGTGGGTTGGAGTTCTGCGCGGGTCACCGTGCTGGAGCCCCGGCCCGCAAGGTGCTATAAGTGTATGGCGGTAGGACACACCCGGCCGACGTGCACTAACTGTTTTGACTGCAGCGATCTCTGTTTCCGCTGCGGTCAGGCAGGGCATCGGGCGGCAACCTGCACCGCTGCCCCTCACTGCCCCGCATGCGCGGCAGGCAATAGGCCTGCCAAGCACTGCATGGGGCGGGAGGGATGTAGACCCCCGACGTCAGGCCCAAAAAAGGGGGGGACCAGCCAATCGGCCCAGGCTGCCCCCCCTAGCGCGGCTTCGCCACCGTCTCGGGTGGAGGAGGATATGGTTACGGCTTAAAATTCAACCGTGACACTGTCCTCCTCCAGGCGAATCTCAACCACTCCGCCAGGGCGCAGGATCTTCTCCTGCAAACCATAGTGGAGCGGTTGATTGGTGTAGCCGTAGCTGCGGAGCCTTATTGCGTTCCTGACCGTCCTCATTGGGCGGGCAGCCGCGATGGCTCCGTGGCAATCGTCAGCTCCACGGCGCTGCGCTCCCCGCCCTTGTCGATCAGAGACAGGGGCACGGGATACGTAGCAACCGACTGGGGGGGAGTTACGCTGTATGGCGTGTACTTCTCCCCCAACCGGAGTCTGGCTGATTTCGAGGTCTGGCTTAACAGCCTGGAGACCTCGATACGGCGACTGGCACCTAGCCACGTCCTGGTCGTGGGGGACTTCAACGCCAAATCTACGGCGTGGGGGTCCCCTGCGACGGACGCCCGTGGAACGGCGGTGGTAGAGTGGGCGGCGTCAACGGGCCTCTGTTTGCTAAACAGAGGCTCCGTCAACACGTGCGTGCGGCAACGGGGCGGGTCGATAGTGGACCTTTCGTTCGCTAGCCCCGACGTCGCAGCACGAGTGAGGAACTGGCGTGTCCTGGAGGAGGTTGAGACCTTGTCCGATCATCGGTACATCCGGATTGAGGTCTCCCGGTCCCTTCAGGGCTCCAGTAGGGGTCACACGGCGCGCAGAACTACCGCGTTCCCGCGGTGGGCTGTGGGCAGGCTGGATAGGGACCTACTGGTGGAGGCAGCTATCGTTCAGTCGTGGCTGTCCTCACCAGCCCTAACTGAGGGGTTGGACGTTGAGGCTGGCCGATTTCGCGCTGCGATTACGCAGGTGTGTGACTCGGCCATGCCCCGAGTGCAACGTCCTCCTCCGAGGAAGGGGCTCTACTGGTGGTCCCAGGAGCTGGCGGACCTCCGTGTGGCGTGCATTCGTGCCCGGAGGTCCTACACCCGCAGTCGGCGGCGCAACCGCGATGGGGAGCGGGAGGGCCAGCTGTACGAGGCGTACCGCACTTCGCGAGCCGCGTTCAAGTTGGCCATCTGCCGCGCCAAAACTGAGAAAAGGCAGGAGATGCTGGATGGTCTCAACCGTGACCCCTGGGGTCGCCCGTACCGTGTGGCGCTGAACAAGCTCCGCACTCAGGGCCCCCCCCTCACGCAGACCCTTCAGCCCAGCCTCCTCACCGAGGTGGTCGAGGGCCTATTCCCACGACGGGCGGAGCACACGCCCCCGGTCATGGCATCGCCAGGTAGCGATCGGGAGGCCAACCTCAGTGTACCGCCCGTCACTGCGTCGGAAATGGGGGCGGCTGTTTCGCGGATTCGTTCGAAGAACACCGCCCCCGGCCCGGACGGGATACCCGCCCGGGTGCTTGCCCTGGCTCTGGACCACCTGGAGCCCCGCCTCAGGGGACTGTTCAACGCGTGCCTGGCGTCCGGACGGTTCCCTGACTGCTGGAAGGAGGGGAGGCTGGTACTCCTACCGAAGCCGGGGCGAACGCCGGATTCGGTCGGGGCCTTCAGGCCCATCGTGCTGCTGGACGAGGCAGGTAAGCTGCTGGAGAGAATCCTCGCTGCCCGCATTGTCCAGCACCTGCGCGACGTCGGACCCGACTTGTCGGATGCCCAGTTCGGCTTTCGGGCTGGTCGTTCGACGGTCGGCGCGATTATGCGCCTGAGGGCCGCGTCCGCGGCGGTCGTCGCTGGCGGTGGAGTGCTGTTGGCGGTGTCGCTCGACATCGCCAACGCATTCAATAGTCTGCCATTCAGCTGCATCAGGGAGGCGCTCCAGTATCACGGGGTGCCTGCATACCTGAGGCGGCTGGTGGCGGACTATCTTGAGGGCCGCAGCGTTCTCTATGAGAGCCGCATAGGGGACGTTGTGAGGAGACCCATGTCGTGCGGTGTCCCGCAGGGTTCGGTTCTAGGGCCGCTCCTGTGGGACATCGGTTACGACTGGGTGCTACGATGTCGGCTCCCCCCTGGGCTGGCGGTCATCTGCTATGCGGATGACACGCTGGTCGTGGCCCGGGGCGGAAACTTCGAGGAAGCGGCGTTCCTGGCCACCTTAGGGACCTCGGAGGTGGTAAGGAGGATCGGGGCGCTGGGGCTTAGGGTGGCCCTGGACAAGTCGGAGGCCCTACTTTTCCATGGGCCCCGACGTCGGCCACCTGCTGGCGCCTCAATCACGGTGGACGGGGTCCAAATTGGGGTGAAGGCCCAGATCAAGTATCTGGGCCTGGTGCTGGATGGGCGGTGGCGCTTTCGCGAGCACTTCCGCCAACTGTCCCCGAGGCTAGTCGGCGCAGCGTCCGCCCTTGCACGGCTTCTGCCGAATATGGGCGGACCCAACAATGCGTGCCGACGGCTTTATGCGGGGGTAGTCCGGTCGATGGCGCTGTACGGTGCACCTGTGTGGGCGGGGTGCCTGGACGTGCCGAACAGGGCTCTTCTGTGGAGACCACAAAGAGTCGTCGCGTCCAGGCTCATACGTGGATACCGCACGGTGTCGACGGAAGCGGCCTGCGCGTTGGCCGGAACCCCCCCGTGGGACTTGGAGGCGGAGGTGCTCGCCGAAGTGTATCGGCGGACGTCGCAAGAGCGAGAGGTGGGTGGTCGTCCCCCACCCAGGGAGGTGGCCAGGTGGCATGGCGATGCCCGCCGTGCTGCCATGGCCAGATGGAGGACACGGCTGGAAGCGCCCCGAGCCGGTCTCTGGACCGTAGGGGCGCTCCAGCCTGTGCTGGAGGAGTGGGCGGGGCGACGGCACGGAGTCCTTACCTTCCGACTGGTGCAGGTGCTGTCGGGGCACGGTTGCTTCGGCAGATATCTGCACATAGTTGCAAGGAGGGAAGCGACTCCGGGCTGTCACCATTGTGGCTGCGACGAGGACACGGCGCAGCACACGCTCGAGTCGTGCCCGGCTTGGGGCGGGCAGCGCCGTGATCTCGTCGCGGCAATAGGGGGGGACCTCTCGCTGCCGAGCGTCGTTAGAGCGATGCTTGGCAGTGACAGGAATTGGGCCGCGGTCGCTGCCTTCTGCGACGAGGTCATCTCGCGGAAGGAAGCGGCGGAAAGGGCCAGGGAGGCTGATCCTTCCGCAGAACCGAACCGCCGCCAGCGACTGGGGCGGCGCAGGCGTGAGTATTTGCGCCTAATGCCGCCCTAGCTGAGGCTGCGGGTGGTTGGACCGGGGAACGACCGCCACCCGCAAGGCCTCCCGCGAAGGTGCGATGCTCCGTGTGTGGGTGCGTCGCTCAGTAGAGGGTACCCGAAAGGGTAAGCCGTCGGCGGACCACCGAAGGAATGTAACATAGTTCCAGTGGCCCGCCAATAAAGGCGGAGAGACGGCACACGGCGGGTTTCTTTAGTGGGTGAGGGCCCCACACTACCCTGTTCGTTGCCCCGAACGACGGGGTGTGCGGTTAGGTACATTTTTTCCCGCCTAAACAAAAAAAAAGGGTGGACATTTGTAATTAAGATTTTGAAGATAGCTTAACGGTCTAAAGCTCCTCGAATATGTCAAGAAGCAAGTTCAAATCTTGCTCTCCAACCTCAGTAGCAGAGCCAGTAGTAGCTCGTAGTGGCAGAGCCTTGTTTATTCCAACATAACTGGGTCAGCTCGGTCGGGGAAGAACTACCTTCTCACAGAAGATTTGCGTGAAACTATGGTAGGCACTCCTACCGTTGCGTTTCGTATATTGAGTGAAAGCGCCGGTAGCTCAAGCCTCTTATCCTCTCTTCTTCGTATTATCCTTCATATCTTCTCCTATTTTACTAATTCTAGATGAACAGACCGACTTGAGCGAGGAAGTGTGTGAGGGATAATATTGAAGTAAAGCAAAGGTACGTATGTATTTATACTCTAGTGTACAGTGAGGAAGAGCGCCTGAGGTCAAACCAGATAGATTTCTTTCCCTATCATCCACTACTTCATCACCTCTGTATCATGATTCCTCTCCACTTCCTATAATGCTTATACTTTCTATCTATCCATCCATCCATCAGCCTTTAAACGTCCACTGCTGGACATAGGCCTCCTCAAGAGAACGCCACAACGAGCGGTCCCATCATGGGGGATAATGCCATAATCGCCACGCTTGGCAGGCGGGTTGGCGATCACAGTGGATGTTGTTAATACTCGAGGGAGTGCTGTTGCCCACTCCCCTGGTATTCCCTCAGTCGGCTCTTACGACTCCCGTGGGTAGAGAGGGGTGGGACAATTCTAAAGCCGGCCCCACACGGCCACAAAGGTACTTTCTATCAGTAAATGAAAATTATAAAAATTAAGCAGTTAATTAAATGTTTGTCACTTTTGATAATATTATATTATTCACACGCAATAAAATGCCACAAACGCAACGCAATTATGAATGTGATTCTGTTAATTATGCTCGATTTTAATTACCACAGATTTGATTGTTCAGCAATTATAATTCTAATTAAATTTTATATTATTAAGTATATTTTAAAGAATATTAATTAAATCACAAATTGCATTAGTCATAACAGTATTGTAAGATTTTTCAGTTCGAAAACTTTGTTGATAGCGTGTTTTTTTTTAAGAAAAGTATTATTGCATGAAGGAATAATATTAATAAATAAATAAATAATAATTTTACACTTACTTTTTTTAATAAAGAAAATTGTACCTTTGCAGTCAGTACTAGTGTAATAAGAACTAAGATATTTTAATAGTTATGTGAAGAATATCCTAGGGCCTTACTAAGTCAATTTACTTAGATTATGAGGCAGATAGGCTTAGCCACGTTCACTCGAATGAACGACAAACTCCCGAGTTTGCTAACATTGTCTAATGAGTAGTAAAACAAACAGAAATGTGAACGATATCACTTAGTAGGCTCTTTCTATAAGATACTAGTTCCTGCCCGTGACTTCGTTAGCGCGTGCAAAATTCAAATTCATTAAGTCTTTCGGGCGTATGCTACAGAAATTCTTAATCGGGATAAAATGTATGTAGCCACCTAGGTATGTTTTATCCACCGCTGGCGGACAACCGAAGGAATGTAACATAACTCATTGCTTTTTTTTTATATATATCGGGTAGATTTTTATTGCATTTTTTTCTGAAGGCCATAAATTATAAGCCATTTCAAGGTTATCCATTAATTATCGGACAACCTGTATATAACGTGGGTGGCCAGCAAGGACACAGTCCACCTGATGGCAAGCGGCTACCGTAGCCCATAGACGCTAGCAACACCATAGGCAATACTCGCACGTCGCCATCTGTAAGGAAAGGTATAGGAGGTGGAAAGGAGGGATAATAAGGAGAGGATAGGATGCATCCTAAGGAGAAGATAAGAAGGATAATAAGGAGAGGATGGGGTGGGGATTTTAGCCTCCGGCGCTCTCACTAACCATACAAGACACTACGCTAGGAGAAGGAGTACCTACCGTTGTTTCACGCCGATCTTCTGTGAGATGGTGGTACTTCCCTGATCGAGCTTGCCCATTCTTACTGAGATACGCAAGGGATAAGGAGAGGGAAACGCAAGGGATAAGGCCCAAAGGCCTTCAGCGCTTTCACTCACCATGTTAAATACATCACTAGGAGTATCTATCTACCGTTGTTACACGCTTATCTTCTGTACCTTATGTGTGTGGTACTTCCCCGATAGAGCCGGCCCATTCATACTGGGACAAGCAAGGCTTTACGACTAGAAAAAAAAACTATATGGTCGTCTGTAAAGTCGGTATACGGACGATAATTTTACGCAATAACGTCAACGTTTTCTGAGTTTCATAAACAATGCATCGGTCGCCATCTTACAAACTGTAGATGAACCACGTAGTCAGATTACTTTAAAAACTGCCACCTATTTTTATGATTTAGCAACTCTGGGTGGAACGTGACACTTTTTCGTGCGTGCAGCTGGCGTTCATCGATTTATAAGATGTTATCACGTCAAAATAATAAGAAAATATCATAAATACGTAGGTATTATATTTAAAGTATTTTATTATTACCTCAGATAAGTTCGCTATATTTCTATGAAGCGCTTGGCACGCGCGCTCCACAAGTAGAAGCTAATATTGCATTGGGAGCAGATTGCCGAGATTCCATGTAAACGTAGATTAAAAAATGTGTAGGTATTTTCTCTAAAGACGTTTATAGCATTTAAAATGCTTAGTTATTTACCAGAACCAAGTTGAGAAAGTGGTGCTTGCGGCACTTGCTTTTACATCTCTTTGTCCACCTTCGCAAATTTGTTAAAGGTGATTTCTAAATTTATCTTATCTGGAATTATATCTGTTGTGATTTTTGTTTACTGACTATACAAAACTTTTGTAATACCTAATATTTTGCGTAAAATGATCCCAAAGTAAATAAAACTACAATCGTGTCACAAGTAGCAGATACTATAAAATTATAACACTCCATTTTCTCCCTCCAATAAGGGAAAGTGCCGTGTAGGGAGGCTTTGATAAATTTAGTTTACTATAAAATTATGGAAAATTAGCTCGCTTGCTAAGAACTTTTCTGGATATTTAAATAAAAATAACCATGAACTTGTACTGAATATGTTACAAGGACAGCTTAATATTTCTAGCTAAAACAGACAGACCTATGTGTTTTGTAAGATGGAAGGAAGCTTATTGTAAAATTATAAAAATGTACTGGAATCAAATTAAATCTCTTTTGTTACTTTTTTATTAAGCTGCCAGATAGCATAAATACCTTGGCCAATTCATCAACTTATATCTAAAGTTTATAATGATGAATCTATTTTATGCGTGTGATGATGCGCTGACGACGCTTATTAGGACGTGTGTCCACGCCTAATCAGAACGATACAGATTTGCGGTAGATCCTACTCCACGTGTCCAACGATAACTCAGCCCAGGTCAAGCACGACTCAGGAAAGTGCTGCGCTGTATATTATCTGGAATGCAGTGGTGCAATACTTGCAATAATAGGAAGATAAGCGCTCTGTGATACCGCATTGCTCAACATGGGCGATTTCTCTTCTCTAATATGGAGAAAACTAATGTCTAACAATGGGATGAATATGGGCTGTAAAGAAAGTAGATATTTCTTTCTACTTTTTGACAATTAAATATAATATGTGTTTACTTCTGCGATACATTTATGAATTTTTAAGTTTGAATTGTAGTTTTTAATGTAGTAGTACATATTATGTAAAATGTAAATAATAATAATACAATGATAGTCTAGTGTACATATATTAACAATGCAGCGATAGCCTATTGGTAAAATCAACTGTAAAGATAAAGGTATTGAGTTCGATACCCAGTTCGAAGTTCAGACTTCACAAGGCACACACCGGACTTATCAAAATTATGTGTTTACAAATTCTCGGTGAATATCATTGCTCCGTGAAGAAAAAAATGGTGATGACACATTCATGTCTGAGAGATTTTTTCGATGACTTTTTAGTACGTGGGTGGCAAATAAGCACACGGCTCACCTGATAAGCGGTTACCGTAGCCTACACGAGAGGCAACACTTGCGCGTCACCATCTCAAAGGAAAGGGATAAGAGGTGGAGAGGAAGGATAACAAGGAGAGGGTAGCGAGGGGGTCTACCAACCCCTTAGAGCATTAATAAGCTTAATAACTTACCTTTGAGTCTATGAGGAGACTTATGCCTAACTGTAGAACAGCAATGGGTTGATAAAAAATAATATGAACTCTTTGGTTAATCTATAAATATATCTATGGATTTCATATTATATCCAAAAGCCTACAGTTTTCCAAAGTTATTACAAGTTAAACGTTTGGCATTACTATCTGTCAATAATATAGTTGACTTGCGGCATCATCCGATTGAGAATGCCCCTAAATCCTTTATCAATGGAACGCAGGCTAGCTTGACGCCTAACTATTGAATTTTCATACACTTAGCAATATCATATTTTATTGGCAGTTCAATAACAAACACATAAATATTTATGAATTTATGCGAAATAACGGAGCAAAATTATGGGTAATACGTATATAGGAAATATATTGATATAGGAAATTTTGGGATTGTTGAAACGATTTAAGTAATTCGAAAATTGTTAACTGCTAATGCAACATTTCAATAACAGTATGTTGATCAAAGTTAAAAAGAAAACACAATACGAAACTAAAAATAAATATTTAAAATACTATACAAACAAAAAAATATTTAAGTACGCAAATTGAGCACAGTAATGGTAGAATAAATTTGTTTGGACTATAAAAACGTCTCAACTGAACTATACCCTATTGTTCGAGCTCCAAATAGCTAATTTGACCGCGTAGATTTAATTATGCATACCGTCCGCCGAGATGAGGTCATAAAGGAGGGATGTCACAGCCAGGCTTGTTTATAATGTAGCAAGTAATGCGCAATCCTACCCAACGCGTCTGCGCCAAGTATTAACTTTTTATTACACTGAACGAACGTGTAGTTTATAATTTCACTGTCAGGAGCTTGGATGTTTCCAATTTTCAGAACAATTAATTTTAATTGTTAAGCTTACTTATATTCAATATATGCGATAGTTTTTAATATCCCTTTAGGGTGGGTTTCATGTACTACATTACAATGTGTTATCGTTAATTCCGGCTTTGTTTTGAAAGCAAACATGTTCTGATTAACCAAACAGAACACATTTCGCCCAAGGTTAATAATGTGACATTATTTAAAGCCGGTATATTATTTCTTTGTATTGTAATAAAATTTGCTTTAACAGATGTATGTTTAATGTGAGTAGACATTTGCAAAAATGCACTAACGAAAAATATACTAATTATACAAAGGGACGCGCGAGGCGGGTTGTTTTAGATTATGATTTTTTTGTTTCAATCTCCTGAACAATTATTTAATTCTCAATTAGAATCAGCACTAAATTACAAATAGCTTAATATTTTTTTGTCTTCTAGCTAGATATATATGATGATATTAGTATATTAAGTGTAATTTTTTCAAATTCCTTAATATGTGGTATTTCGATTGCGTTCAAAATAAACCCCATCCACTTTAAGCAAAGCTTTAGAAAATTAATTCAATGCTTTGATTTTTCCATTACTTTTTCAACATTGGACATGCAGGTATTTTGCGGGCACTCAACATTTTATTTTAAGCATTTCATACGTACCAAGCGTTTTGCATCGTTATTTAGAAAATAAATTTAATACACTAGGCAAGAAATAATTTGCCATTATCGTGCTCGCGACTGATTACGAACCTAGTGTGCTTTATCATCTAAGACAATAAATGACACTTCAAATGGAATTTAGTCGACAACTGTATGATAATTATGTATAAGTCCAAAAAACCCGTGACCAAAAAGTCCGTGATCTGATGGTAAATGGTAACCGTCGCCCATGGACTCGACTATACCGAGAGTATTGTCAAGCCGCTGCTCACCAATTCATTTCACAGATGAAATGAAATATAAACGGCTATCTACTGCTACAGCCAAAACGGAACGATGTGCTTCATGGCCGGTCACACGGAAGATGGTGGTACCAACCCGCTCGGGCCGGATACCAAGTGATTACTTCCACTTGGTACCCAGCCCTACCACCAGTCATGCAATGGATGATAATTGCTTACTTCCCTTAGTCGCCTCATACGACACCCGTGGGAAAGAATGGGGTGGTGACACTTGTATTCTTAATCCATCACCACACGGACAAATGGGTGTCGTATGACGCGACTAAGAGAAGTAAGCAATGATCACCCATTACATTACTAGTGGTAGGGATGGGTACTAAGTGGGAGCACTCACTTGCTATCGGGCCCGAGCAGGTTGGTACCACCGTCTCCTGTATGACCGGCCATGAAGCACATCTTGCGTTTTGGTTGTAGCAGGAGATAGCCGTTTATTCTTTTATTTCATATCTGTGAAATGTAATGGTGAGCAGCGGCTTGACAATACTCTCGGTATAGTTGAGTCCATTAGCGACGGTTACCATTTACCATCAGAAGGACCGTGACTCATCTGCCACCACATGCAATAAAAAAAAAATTATTGCGTGTGTTGACGTACTAAGAATATAAGTGTCAACACCTAGTTAGAGATCGAATTCGTCATGTCTGTCTTGGCAGACTTTCATAGTTACCACTAGGCTAACACTGCTTTCATCAAAGAATATTTCACAATATATTTCATCTCTTAATATTGCAATCTGTTGAAGAAACTTCCATAAAGAAACATACTTTGATATAACCCATCTGGATTAATTAAATAATAATATCTTGCACTATATTATATAGCATCCCCATAATACATTAAAGATTAATATCGTGCTAACATTATCACAATGATGAATATGTATAAAAAGTAGGTTAATAGCCTCTTTCATACATTATTATGAGTGTTAATAGGCATATAATATATATGGGCCAATTTTATGTTCTAATACTATACGCCCATAATATATTTGATGTGCTGTTATGATATAGGTACGCTGTACCAATGATGTTGAAGTGTAGTTATTGTATCAAGTAATATGTATAACCAATAATTAATAGGTACATGTTACTCTGTCTAGGCTCTGTAGTTATTATGTTTCATCTATATTTTGATATTTTTATATATTTTTTTTAGCATTTGATATGCTTAACCATATAAATTAAGGCAGTGTGAAAATGTGAAATCAAAAATAACAGTCACGAGAAGGATTTGAACCTGCATCTCCTGGAATACTGTCCCGGATGCTATGCCAATTCAGCAATCGAGACAATTGCTTGGGACTGCGAATTTCGATAACACATTCATTCTTAACGTCTTGGGTGACGCCGAATTGGCAAAGCATCTGGGTGGGTATTCCAGGAGATGCAGGTTCAAATCCTGCTCGTGACTGTCATTTTCGATTTCATATTTACACACTTTGTAATAATGTTTCATCCATAGTAAATAAATTATATAGTACACAGTTAAATCTATATTAGAATTAAGTTTTCAAGGAGCTTCCTAGACCACCGTACAATGAAATTCAATTTAGTTAAAACATTAAATTTTATGGGATTAAGTTGTGTTTGCCCGGTTGAACCAAACAACCGCTTTTTCGGGAACGAAGTGCAACGCGCGCGTGTCTAAAGTAGCTTAGCATCACCGTAAGTGTTCTACTCTCACCGCACATAAGGACAACACTTTAAACTGATTAGGCGAATGAGTTACTGTTTCTAAAACTAGCAATATACTTACATTGTTCTCTCTTAAGAATATTTAATGTAAGACAAATATATGACGTTGTCTTAGAACGCGTCTATGATAACATGTTATCTGTAGGTAGTGCCTAAAGTATAAACCTACCCACGTACTCTTAAAAATTTGGAAGCTTTGTTAAATATTTAAAACATTGCCAGAAAGCTTGCGTTCCTAGTGGTAGAGCCTTGCTTGTACCAGCATGAATGGGCTAGCTTGATTGAGGGAGGGAGGAGGGGGACGGATCACCCTCTCAGAGAAGATCAGCATGAAACAACTATAGGTACTCCTACAGTTTGTGTTTTGTAAGGTGAGGGAGAGCGCCAGAGGCTCTAACATCATCTTCCCACTATTTCTCTCTTTACAATACTTCTCTTCACTTACTATTCCTTTCCTTGGAGTTGGCAACGCGTGATTAGTAGTAGATGCCCAGGTGTTGCTAACGTCTATAGGCTACAGTAACCAATTACTATCATGGTGTAGTATAAAAAAAACTTTTGTATTTGAAAGCATTACAATAGAATTAATGAAAGCTGTACACCCTGTTACGATGTAACCGAACAAATTACTATATCAATTACATAGACGCATATTCCATTGATACGGGATACCATATCCGCAAAATTAAAATACGCGCGATTGCCTAGACTCCCTACCCAGTTAGATTATCGCCAATGGATCGCATGAATCCACTCCCACAAAGGCCAGAATCAAATATTGTTACCATATATGGCCAGCATGCGATCCCGGATGCGAGCAGAGTACGCCGGGGTTCGAGAACGTTCGATGGCTACTCCAATCGCAAGCGTATGGATATCCCTATCCAATCCTATATCTAACATTCCCATGTTCTAGAACAAAAAACTATCCACCAATGAGTAAGTCGGGGCAACAACGCTAGAAAGAGAGGGCAAGTATAATCATAAAAGGGAGTATAATTAGGGAAATAATATAAAAAGATAGAGGAGGTAGATTCTTTTTTTTTCTCTGACTCTGAATTATCGTTTGTGTCAAGGCCGATAACGCTGCCCAAAAGAATACTGTAAATTAATTTATATTAAGTGTATTAAGGAAATTAATAACATTCAAACAAATAAGTGCGTGACTTAGAAAACCCCAAAGAACCGAGCGGAAGGGAGCGCCGGTCTTAAATATATCGCCCCCCATAATTAGTCACTAACACCCGAATAAAAGCTCCTGGGGTTTTCCAGTCAGAATTTTAAGTCAAGACTCGAGTCAAAAAGTTCAAGTACCGTTCCTGGCTGCGCTCGAGATCCGGGCTACGGCCTACCAGATTGCGGCTGCCCTACGGGTCCGGTTCCAGCGCTAGTTGCGCCGGCTTCACCCGCCCTCCGGCATACATCTGCGCGCCTCCCCCCCCCGCAGTTGAGTACCCGTAGGTGACGGTCTTGGGGACAATCCCCTGAGTTGCGAACCACCCCCTGATTCCTCATTGCTCGCTTCTTTTTTGATTAAATTCGGAATCTTTCTATTTTCTTAAATAATTAATTAATTTTGTTATACCTTATCTTTTTTTATTAAATTGTAAATTTTGAATATTATTTTTTTGTTTCATTGTTAGGGATTTCCCCGGTAACAACCCGAAGATAATTTTAGCTGCTACTATGGCTATCGTGTACATATAAAAGTAGAAATAGCGAGACAGTAACATCAAATATACATTTGGTATTACAATAATTTAAATTTGTAGTTGCTGCTATGCAAAAACCTGATGACAGTCGCACCGTAGAAAAAATGTTATCATTCTATAATCGCTAACGCTATAGGAAACTATTATAATGTATGGAAATTTAGAGAGCCGATGCCTATAAAAATAGGAATAGTAAGGTGGAGGACAATCATGGTTAGTGTATAAATAATAGGCACGTTTTAATTTTTAAAATGTGCATTTTAGACTAAATTGCGTGTTTAGAAGCTTTTACGCCTTAGCTAATAAATGTGAAACGATATCATTTCAATTATTCAGTAATTTTAATTATGACAAATTTGGTTACCTGCGAAACTTATTGAAAACATTTGTGATGTGTATACGTTCAATATGTATACAGAAATTATACGTGAGACTACGTCTTATTGAATAAGAATAAATAGTTTCACCAGAAATGTGAGTGAGGCATTCATATTGACGGGACAGCAATAAATGTGAAACGATATCAGAATACAAAATAAATGGCACGTTTATAACGTCAAAATCTCTAGCGTAATTGGACATGAAACTCGCAGTTTTAAAATTCTTTTTGATAGAAATGTAGGTAGGAAAAATCGGCGCTGTTCCTGCCGTAACGCTTCCTATTTTGAATGACAGAGAGAAATTTCAATATTATGCTTTCGCCTTTGATTATTTTCGTTTTGATATTAATTATTACCTATATGTTGTTTAAGTTGTGATTTGTGTAAATCTATTAATAATAAATAATGATCTTCAGACCGTAATTTCAGTTACGACGGACAGCTTCAGTACCCAGGAGATGTTATAGTGTACGAGTGCATGCGTAAACACAAGTGCACTTTCTATTCATTCACTCTCATAGTCCGATGGGTCAGCATTCTGATACGCCCAGAAGATATCTGGCGCAGGACGCCCTCCCATATAAGAGAGAAGACGACTCTTCGAATTCTATAGCACATAAGAAGTTAAAAGTTCCAGAACCTTGTTCTATAAAAATGTGAAATAGTTTTTGATGAAGGTTGCATGATGTACATAGTCAAATGCCTTAGACAAACCGCAAAATACACCTAACGCATCTTTGAATCTTTCCAGGCTTTAAAGATTTTAACAGTTATATACCCGCATCGTAGTGAACGATTCTTTGTGAAAACAAAATGATTTTGTGAAAGATTTTATGATTGTCAAAATGGTTTATCATCTGTTTGAGATTGAGCATTTATAATATTTATCGGAATAAAATTATTAAGGTCTGAGGTACTAGCCGATTTGAGCGAGGAGGTGGAAGTCGAGGCTGGCCGATTTCTCGATGCGATTACGCAGGTTCTCCTTCGAGGAATGGGCTCTACTGGTAGTCTCAGGAGCTGGCGGATCTCCGTGCGGCGTGCATTCGTGCCCAGAGGTCCTACACACGCAGACGGTGGCGCAACTGTGACGGGGAGCGGGAGGTTTCAAATGATTGATAATAAATATGTGCATCAATACCTATAATTTAAAAAATAAATAAAAAAAACCATAAAGGATTGATCGGTCGGACGGCCTCGTAATAGACTTTATAATTTTTTAATATTTCAATTATGTAATTGTTACACGTCTACTATTCAACTATAATGTAACATATTTTATTTCATAAAATATATAAGAGTATAAAATATATTTTAGTTTTTGTCACAAATACATCTAAAAATCTTTATCGCTAAATTGTGATACTTCAACATGTCTTATAAGGAGTTAGAGAGATCCTATTTAAGACCCATGCGAGCTGGTTGTCATCCATTCTTTTCTCTATCACTGTGATGCTACTAACATTTTTGGCTGAGAAAGTTACGGGAAAACGTACTGAGAGAGTAATGAAATAGCTACAAAGTCATTACATGGCCTATTAAAATCTTTAAATTAATAGCTATATTTTTGTTTTCCACTAAATCCCACTGCTGGGCATGGGTTTTCTATCAGAGAGAAGGATTTAGACAAAAGTCCTATGTCTCGGTGCGGGTTGGGATCTTCTATTTGTCTGCTCTTATACTTGCATGTCATTTACCTTCATCAAGTAATGAAAATCAGAGGCATTTGCCTTACTAGGTCTCAATCTTAGACTGGATACTCGATACCACTATAATTTGCAATTCTTAATTTTATCGCTGGACTAATCATGCCATAATTATTCCGTTAATTGTTTAAATGATTTCTAGATGTATTTTTTATTTTTTTGTTTAGAACTTCAAATTACTTATACAAGTTATCTTAGAAGTTGGTATTTTTGCTGCCAAAGTGTACAACGTGCCTGGGTTTTCTCCACGTGGACTTTGGTGTCAATATACTTAATATAAATACATCACAGTACGTACAGAATATTAATTATTTTAATGATAACCAGCTGTCTCACAGGAATCGATCTTATCTCTAGTATAAAAAGATAAAAAGTCTTTTTCTAGTCTCGACTATATGCATACGTTCATGATGATCAGTTTAGTTATAACATGAAAGCGAAATAAAGAAGCATACATTTGTGTTTATAATATAAGTAAGGATTGACGTGTGAACTTGTGGATTGAGATAATAGATATATACACTTGTGTATATTCACATATTCATATCGTAAAAGGTAGTCAAAGATTGTTGATAGACGAATTTTGTGAATACAGTCAGAGCAGAATATTATGCATGTATGATTATTATTCTGAGGACATTTTCCGTACGTTGCTTTTAGTGTGATGAAAGTTGTTGCAAAAGTCCCCTGTGCCATATACGAAAGTCCATTAAGTAAATGGATGTAACAGAAAAGAGTGCTTATTTTTAATTTAGTTGTCGTGTAAATAATATTAATAACTATATGTTCCCCGTGACTTCAGCCACGTGAACTTCTGATATGAATACGTCACTCTGCGGCACCATAATGATCTCTATGTAAATTTGATATCCAACAAGAACCCATCGATTTTTTCTATATGTAGTAGCCTATGTTTTCAGGGTTTTGCGCTTACGCTGAATTTCACGATGATTTAATTGAATAGTTACGGCGTCAAAGCGTAACAAATAAACACATGTAATCTTGCATTAATAATATTAATAAGGATTTAACAAGGTTTGACACTTTTTTATGGTGTGTAATAAAGATTGGGCAAATAATTCTTTGTTAATTGTTATTACAATAGAGACTTCTTTCTACAATAGAGAGTTCTGAGCTAGCCATGATTGGCTCATTGAGTTTAGTTTTGTCAAAACCTAAAAAGCACCTTATTAGTGTCCCTATGCGAAAATGATTTTTTGTCTATCATATAAATTTGACTTTACTTATGTGCAAAAAATGTTCCGATTTCCGGAAATTTCTATTGCTATAGAAAATAATCTATAAATTTAATATTGTTAATTATAATTGGCCGTGTGTGGCCGGCTTTAGAATTTTCCCACCCCTCTCTACCCATGGGAGTCGTAAGAGCCGACTGAGCGAATACCGGGGGAGTGGGCAGCAGCACTCCCTCGAGTATTAACAACATCTACTGCAATCGCCAACCCGCCTGCCAAGCGTGGCGATTACGGCACTATCCCCTCATATGAGCACACAGGACCGCTCGTTTTGGCGTTCTCTTGGGGAGGCCTATGTCCAGCAGTGGACGTAGAAAGGCTGATGGATGGATGGATGGAATTACAATTAAATGCTACACAGGTAATAGACGCTTATATATCAAGGTAAATAGGGGACAAATAGATTGTTAGTGCAGCCAATAACGATGAAAGTTTCCTTATAAATGGCGTGTCACCAAACAGGATATTTAGTTTTCTATTCCTCAATCTTGTTTAGGTGGATCAAAGTAAGTTTATTGGAGGAAAGGTTAGACAACAGACAAATAAGTTTATATGTGTAGTTTCTTTGTTTAAATTTATTTATATAAATAACTCAATATGCTAATATAATAAGTACTAACTACTGCCTGAGAACCTCACTAAGAGACCCGTGCCTAATATTGGGACAGTAACTCTGTTGAAAAAAAAATGATAACATTATATTAATTTAATAATTAACCCCCGTGCCGTATGGGGCCGGCTGTGCCGTGTAAGACCGGCTTTAGAATTGTCCCACCCCATGGGAGTCGTAAGAGCCGACTGAGGGAATACCGAGGGAGTGGGCAGCAGCACTCCTTCGAGTATTAGCAACATCCACTGCAATCGCCAAAGAAAGCCAAAAAAGTCGTTCATTGACCGGCCAAGGCGCCTCCAGTCAAGCCCTCTAACGGGCCATGGTGGCTTAGCAGCGGGCGTCGCCCTGCTACCGATCCACCTCGCTGGGAGAAGACCAGACCCCACTCATTTACTCGAAATCAATTTTATGCAGTTGGTACATTTTGGTATAATTATGATCATCTTCGTATTTTTATTTATTAGAATCATATTACAAATACACAATACATATTACTAGGAAATCTCCTGCCAAACTGCAGTACTGTTTGTTGCCAAGTTTAATTTATATAATGTTTACTTTATTTCTATTTACTTAAACACGTGCCCGTTTTTTTTGTGTCATTAATAAAAAAGATTTAATACTGGTACCTTGAATAAGTAAAAAATAAACCAAAATAGCTTTAGAGCAAAATGTCGTGATTGCAATCACCACAAGCGGTCTGATACGTTGTAGGCTTTTTATTAGAAGAACCCGGCAAGAAACTCATGAGTCACTTTGTAGTATGATAATCGCGTATACTTATACCAAAATGTTTTTAATGTAAACATAAGTCAACCTTCGAATTAATCAAATCATAACGATGAAACTAGATAGCTTATATGATTTGAAATTCTAAAAAGCTATATAAGACTTAACCAATTAGTATTATACCAATTTTCACGTAACGTTATTTGACAAAGGAATTATAATTACAAGTGAAAATCTTTCGCGAAATGTCTAAGAAATTTCAAATTACATCACACAACTTTACCTTAAACTCGGCAGACTAAATCAATAAGTTTAATTTCAGTAAAGTTAGTCTTGATTTTCTGAATAACTATGAAAAGATCTTTAAAGCTCCAGAAAACAATTTAATAAGCGTGATTGGATTATGAGATAGTAGTTAAGTATTCAAGTTTTAGTATTTTAGCCTAGTATTGAGAGTAATAGAGTTTAGAAAATAACATTTGTGAACACTAAAAATATATGTTTATGATATAAATATATGTATTTCGATCTGTATTTTAGTACTAGACGTGCTCAGGAGAAAACTGCGACCATCCATCTTGGTCAATTGTTGGTAGGGCAGGGTAACAAGTGGGAGTACTCACTTGCTATCGGGTCCGAACGGGTTGGTACCACCATTGAGACCGATGTGCTTTATGGCCGGGCACATAAAGCACATCGGTGTATTTTGGTTGTAGCAGGAGACAGCCGTCAATTCTTTAATTTCATATATGTGAAATGAAATTGTGAGCAGCGGCTTGACAGTACTCTCGCTATAGTTGAGTCCATGAGCGACGGTTACCATTTATCATCAGGTACCATAAGCATAAAAATACAAAGAAAATACTCACAAATTATATAAATAAATATTTATTATGAAATTCTTGCTAACATTTTGGTTATACATTCGGAGTAATTGTCAGAAGCACATTTTCAATGTTATGATTCTTTGAAGGTAAAATAAAAGACGTTAAAATATAAAATATATCGTAAAATACGATATTTACGTCTGTTATGTTAATGCTTATTACCCAAGATTTCCGTATATTATATCATAATATTTTACGAGGCGTAAAATATCCTGTTGTAAAAGTATTCACCCGAGTTCGTATGACATTAATGGCGGTATATTGTTCTATATGGTTTCGTTAGATTTTGTAGGCCCAAACTTTTAGGTTTTGGTATCAATCATATCAAAGCCTAAACCTCCCCTTATTAGCTTCCTATCCTCTGCTAGTTATGCTTCCTATCCGCCTCCCTTTCTCTTTCCTTGGACATGGCGACGCAAAATTGATGCCTCTGGTGTTGCTAGCGTCTGCTAGGCTACGGTAACCGTTTACTAATAGTAGGCCGTATGCATGTTTGTTACCCACGTAGTATAAAAAAAAATCCGCTGCTGGTCATAGGACGCCACTTTAACGGTGCTGTGCCTGCATCCTACGGCTGTCTGCGACTTTGATCAGGTTATCGGTCTACCTGGTGAGAGACACTGCGCCGGTACGAGAACCTTTAATATTGCAAACTGATCTTTATTAAATTACAGTCTTTGCTAGACACATTCCACTTTGGGGTAGGATATGTGAAATTGGAAAGGAAATAAGGCGACCGTCCTGATAGATTCCGTAAACATAGTTTTATTTTATAACTAGATGTCCTGGCAAACTTTGTGCCTATCGCCGTAGATTCAATATATTTCGTTTTAACTTATTAGCTGAAGTATATGAGAAAATTCTTTATAATTTTTGATAATATATTAATAATTTTTATACGACGGTTCTCGTGGCGTAGTCGGTAGTGTAACCGACTTCCGTGCACGAGGTCGTGGGTTCAATTCCCACTCAGGACAATTATTTGTGTGATGAACACTGATATTTGTACTGCGTCTGGGTGTTTTCTATCTAATATATGTATGTATTTACAAAAAAAGTACTTAGAGTGGATTCGACCAAACTCGAATATATACAAGAATGACTATACCGAGAATAATCTATTCCACGATTTTCCACGCCATCTGACTTATCTCTTATACTTGGAATAGCTATTCGCGAATAGCAAAGTGAATGTAATACCCAGCAAAAAGAAATTCTTGGATTAACTCCTTATTCGATGCTTATCGGTGGTATAGTGACTACTCCCAAATAGGCTCGCTATTCTTCGAATTGTTGTTGGTAAAATGTAAAGTTGATTTATTCTATTTCTCTATTCTATTCTAGGAATAAAATGTATTCTTCTTTGGTCGAATCCGCCCTTTATAGATTATGGATATAATACGTATATTATATAATATATGTATTATATCCATAATCTATAAACCATAGCACAAGCGTTAAGCTTAGTTTGGGACCAGAGGACGTTGTGTGAAATGTCCGTGAATATTTATTTAGTTTTTCTTAGACTAGTTATATTATTATAATGAGTCACCTATGAGGTTCATTTGACCTACAAATATATAAATTGGTTGTACTTGGAAGTAGTTACAAATAGTATATTATTAATATGAATATTGCAGCCGTAATCGTCGGCATTTTGTGTTTTCACACTGTGCAGACAAAATTACAATGGTTATTATGCGTGCCAAAACGCATCTACAAATGTGTATCTGACATTTTGATAGCGAAAACGGGACTTTTATTTACTTTAAAGAACAAATTATTTGTGAAATGTGGAAAAAGAGAACTTAAGCGTGAGCGGGATTCGAACATTGCGGTTAGCTTAGCGGTTAGAGCACTTCCTCGGATTGGAAGGGACGCAGATTAGATTCCCGCTCGCACTAAAGTTTTCTTTTTCCGAATGATCAATTGAACCAAAAAAATATATAAATAATAAATAACTGTAATTAGTTTAAAACTTATTTTGTATTATGTAACGACTTACTTTACTTCCTTACCACTCTAAGTTTATGCTTAAAACAAAAACAAATCTACGTATTAGGAAATAATAAACACTAACCGGGTGTTTTAATCCTAATACAAAAAAACATTTTGTACTACGTAGGGAGCAAAGAATTTAAGCATACGGCCCACCTGATGGTAAGCGGTAACCGTAGCCTATAGACGCAAGCAACGCCAGAGGCATCACTCGCGAACTATAGGAACTGGATAATAAGCAGAGATGGGGTCTTTGGGTCTCCGTCACTCTTACTGACGATACGAAACACACCAGTAGGAGCTACACTTATTTCACGCTGATCTTCTGTGAAAGGGTGGTACTTCCCCCTCCAGTCAGCTCATTCATGCTGGAACAAGCAAAGCATTCTACCACAACATTTTAATAAATTTTATAGTAATATAAATGGGTGCGAAGCGAAGCTTAGTATTTAATTCAAATTAAAAAATATCTTTATTTCATAGGCTTATTATATGGCACTTAAACTCGTCAATGTTACTAATAACTAACACGAGCGCTTAAGGTAAGTGCATCCGCAATGTTGCGATTGCTATCGCCACAAGCGGCCGGATTCCGTAGTACAGTTTTTCATGAGAAGAACCCGGCAAGGAAATCATGAGCCACTTTTTTAAAATTACACTTTTTTGTAATTGATACATTAACGACTTCTGATTTATCTGTTTGACATCGAACTACTGCCAGGGTTTCACGTAAAATCATATCTAATTTTTATTTATGAATACTCCAAAAGCACATCCGAAAATAATATCTATTAAGTTTAGTATTAACGTTTGTATATGCGCGTTAAGCGTTTCATGTGAACCATTCATTAAGCTTTAGCGAAATGCAGAGGCACTGTACAAGTTTTTTCACTAATAGGACGCAAGAGGGTCTCATTTCGTATCAGTACTAGTAACTAGTTCTATCAGATTACTCTGTAAGCCGACCCCTAACATAAAACGTTCTCGAGAAAAGTACATGATGAATGAGTACGTTCATATTGACCTCTATAGAAACTATATATTTACCAAGTTGAAGAAGGTAGTATTGCTTTTTGAGTAAGTGTAAGTATGTGTATAGTTACGTCGTGAGGAATAATAGCTCTTACGTAAAATATATTTTCTGTGAAGAAGTATTGGAAGAATTACATAACGGATGACTGGATACTAGTTGATAATAATGGGATCGTATGTATCATATATAAGAATATGATGCGCGAACTAACAAACATATAAATAGACAAAAAACGGTTTTGTAATTCAAGACGCCATGTGCAGAATTTAAAAATACTTTGGAAAATCCAAAAGTGCACACCTCATAATCTTCATTTTTCACAATAAAATTGATCATTTCATAAGTAAGTAATAATGTATTGGTCTTACTAAGTAGTTTTCAATAAATCACATAGCGCTAATTTAAAAAAATACTAATTGTGGTTCTCATGTCTTATACGCCATCTAGCGCTAATTTTAAGAAGTACTAATATAGTGGTCTATAGAAGTAGTTCACACGAAATAAGGTATAGCGCTGGTTTTAGTGTACCACTGTGCCATCGAGTCGAGCGTAAATATTCACTATTTTTTTGTTTATTATATAACAATTAAACCACATTGAATCAGACCGTGAAAAGTAATAGGGCTCTATTCGTAATTATACTGAAGTTTAAAGGAAAAAAAAGACTCGATTAGTAAAGTATTTCGGTCGTTATCGTGTTAACATACATTACCTACAACACACGGACGTCCAAGACAGAACTTTTTTAAACAGTTTTTTAATTACATAGTTTAAATAACAAAAATGGCATAAAAAATATGATGAGTGTTAAAAATAGTGTTTTTTCTTGATATGTGTGTGTATATATTATTTTACAAGTGCAATATATGATAAATAGAGACATTTTAAGTTTGAAAAATCAGTTGTTCTGTATAAAACGACAGTAGTACCTACCTTACTTACTCATGAGGCGTGCAAATCTCTTTAACTAGATTTTGCCCGCGAGTCCATCCGTGTGGATTTTAATAAATAGATCATTGAACGGTACATTCATTATCTCTATGTATAAATGGCTATCCCACGGAAACCATTAATTTTTCCGGGAAGATATCCTTCTCTGGGCGCCAGACTATATGTAGTAAAAAATTGTTAATTAGATATTTCAAAGAGAAACTTCAATTTTATTTATTTGTATTATATATATGCAAAGATAGCTCCACTGGGCCAGACAAAACAGAAGACTAAATTGAATTATTCACAGCGACAAACAATTATTCATAATCAAAGTTACCGACAGTTTTATATTGTGACATACAATATTCTCGGCATATTGCAAGATTTACTGTTGTTGAATCTCTTGACTCGTAAATAAATACGAAGAAAACTTTTCCGACACATCATCTTATTTATATCGAGAATATAATTTATCTACTATACAAGTATGGCAATCTATATCCCATAAATATACCAATCTATTATCAATAACTATTTTATTAAATAGTATCTATATATTTAAGTTTCTAAAATTTCGCACAAAATACTTGGATTTTTATTGTATACCTGCTTATAGTGGCAGACGAACCACGGTCCACCTGATGACAAGTAGTAGCTGCCACTCATGAACTCAATTATACCTACTAAGAATACTCTCAAGCCGCTGCTCATCATCGATCGATTCGAGGCAAAATGAAAGAATAAACGAATATCTCCCGCTACAACCAAACACACCAAGGTGCTTCATGATCAGTCACACGGGAGACGGTGGTACTAACCCACTCGGGCCCGATAACAAGTGGGTACTCCCACTTGGTATTCAACCCTACCACCAGTAACGCAATAAGTGATTACCTATTGCTTACTTTCCTGTCTCTTTGTACCTACGACAACTTTCGCCCAGCCGGCTTCAGATGGATGGCCAAAGGTGACACATATTTGTGACCATCGGACCTTCTCCACGCTTCCGAAGACTCATCAAGCATTTGGCCCTGGCTGTGAAAAAACCCGGTAGCCGTTCTTACCGCTTGTCAAAACCCTGAATCTGAGGTAGCCAATTGTCCTACCAGCAGGCTTGCGGAGGTAGCCTTCGGGAGTGGCTCCATGTAGATATAGTTATAAAGCTAGCTAGTTTTAAATATTTATTAAAGACTAGCCTTTGCCCGCGGCTCCACCGCAGCCAAAAGCTAATTTTTAGGATAACCTAAACTGAGATATAAATCTCAGGTTCCCAATGTAGTAGCGGAATAAAATGTACCTATACCAGTTTTTAAGTCTAATCAAGAGCTATCAAATAAAAAGTTGATTCAAAATTCATTTAGTAGTTATTGCCGAATGAACAAACAAACAGACACAGGTACTGACAAAATTACAAACTTTTTTTGTGTGTGTTCAGACACGCCTATACCTATAGTAATTTTTTCCTGAACATCTCAGACACAGCTATGTCACAGCTTTGTAATAGTTGGGTAAGCTGCCGGCGGACCGCTGAAGTAGTGTAACACGGTACCAGTGGTACAAAAAAAAAAAAAGGAAGGGTACCCATACTACTACTCAATACAATAATTCATCCAAATCTGTAACTGTAATGTGATAATATTAAACGAGTTTTGAGAGCACTGCAATACACATTTAAAATTAATATAATCCATGTTTACTGTACCAAAGCAGCTTCATTTACTAGGCAGTGGACGCATTGTAAATTTCAGTTTGATTTGCGCTTTCAAATACATACTCTGTCCCTACCGCTGTGGTTATTTAATAATTACTATGACAGGTATTTGATAAATATGTATGTATTCTCTTTTCGCTAAAAGACTCAGATGATAAGCTGCTCCTAACGGAGGCTCTACTGCGAGCGATAGTACGTTTTTTAGTAATGTCCCTAGCTCTCGAAATATTATAGAGATACTAGCTGACCCGACAAACGTTTTTTGCCATATAAATTATTTTTAGAGTATTTTTAGGCAATTTATAGCGTAGAAAAATAACTTATTGTAAGTGTGTGAGAATGTGGTATATAAGTGAAAGAGGCATGGAGCGCTGTGAACGGTGACGGATTATAAAAGTAACAATACTAATATCATTTTTAAAAAATGGCTGTAGAAGGGGGAACATTTAAAAATACATACATTTATTAATGTCGAGTCGTAAAAAAATAAAATAAACATTTTTGTCCAAAAAATAAAAAAAAAATTTTTGGGGCGGATCACCCTTATTACTTAAGGGTATGAAAAATAGTTTACATTCTATTCTCAGACATGTTGAATATACACACAAAATTTCATAAGAATCGGTCAAGCCGTTTCGTAGGAGAATGGCGACAAACACTGTGACACGAGAATTTTATATATTAGAGATAGTGAACCAGTTTGAAGTCTAATAAAGAGCTATAAAAATATTTATAACTATTTATTTATTTTTTAAGTATTTGACATCATACAAATGATCACAAAGTACGAAAATGTGAAATCGAACCTATCACCTGGATAACCGTTCCAGACTCTTTGCCAACTAAGCTATTGTGACATCTGCTCAAGACTACCAATTTTCATAACACATTCCTTCTAATTAATTCGGTGGCTTAATCATGTCTCTTGAAGGCTTTGGTGTATTGATGGACTATGGTGTACGACCATAAAGTCATGACTGTTGCCAACGAGTATAGGACGGAACTATTGATCTGATTTTGATGAAACTTTTGGTTGATAGATTTTGAGTAGATTTAAAAACTGGTTAACTTTTTGTTTCGCCGCTATACCCCCCAAAAGAGAAGATATAAAAAAAAAACAGCATTTGCCTGCGGCTGAGCCTGGCGCCAAGGAGTTATTCAATAAAAGATAAGACGTGCTTCACTACAGAGTGGGTACATTTCACATATAGACATATCGTTGTATACGCAATACTTCAGAAAGGCTACTTACATAACTATAAGATAAGATGACAAGTACCTATTAGGACATTAGTATCGTACTTCTTTGAGTACTTGTTACCAATATTATCAGATTACTCCGTAAGTTGACCCTTGACATAAAATGTTGTTGAGATACTTGATACTCTACTTGGTGTTTTTCGAGACAATGGGCCTAATCAGAAATATAATATCGTCCCTTACTCACAAATTGTACTTTTATAAGATTTGGTAGAGGGAACGTCACGAGAAATACTATATTAATATTGTTGTAATCTTGTAATACACCTACATGTTTTCGAACTCATAATATTAAAAACGTATTTTAGTAAGTTTAAATTATAGTGCCTAGTTGTTTTTATTTTAAATTGGAAATCGTCGACAAGTAAAATTCAATTTAAATCTCATGTAATGTAACAGTAACCGCGATCGAGCTCGTCCTCTAGCGTTGGGTGTCAGAGAATCTGGACATTGCCTACAGGCATTGCTTTGTGCTTCTATAGGTACCCTCCTCGATTTCAATGAGTTTCCATGTGGCTGTGGCAATTTGTTTGGGGGCTCCAGTGTGAAAATAAGTCCTAGGCTGGTCTTGTCTTCAGGTCACAGGAGGCTGGCTCGTTCTTCGCTCAATGACTCGGAATAGTGATTCAGCGAGCACGCAGCCGGCATCTAACCCGTTGTCCTAGGTGAACGACAAACGCGTTAATACTACGCGACGCAACGCGACACGAAAATATCAAATAGAGGTTGTATGTACTTATGGCCTACATTGTCGCCTAATGTGAATGCGACGCAAAGCGGTTAAAGTATTGTCGCATCGCATCGCGTCGCGTTGCGTCGCTCGCCTAGGACAACGAGTTAACCATAATCCCACGCGGTTTAAAGGGTTTGCGTCATTATTAGGTAAAATCTTAATTGTAAAATTAAGTTTACCTGGTCGGTATAATGTATGAAAATACTTCCGACAGATGGCGCAGGCGTCACCCAAAGACGTTAAGTATGATGTGTTATCGAAATTAGCAGTCAGGAGCAATTGTCAGGATGGCTGAATTGGTAAAGCATCTGGACGGTATCCAGAAGATGCAGGTTCAAATCCTGCTCCTGATTGATATTTTCGATTTCACATTTTTCACTTTGTGTTTAATGTATAGTGCTAAGCATGTCAAATGCTAAAAGTATATATAAAAATATCTAAATATTTAAAGGGTTTGCGTCATTATTAGGTAAAATCTTAATTGTAAAATTAAGTTTACCTGGTCGGTATAATGTATGAAAATACTTCCGACAGATGGCGCAAGCGTCACCCAAAGACGTTAAGTATGATGTGTTATCGAAATTAGCAGTCAGGAGCAATTGTCAGGATGGCTGAAATGGTAAAGCATCTGGACGGTATCCAGAAGATGCAGGTTCAAATCCTGCGCCTGACTGTTATTTTCGATTTGACATTTTTCACTTTGTGTTTAATGTATAGTGCTAAGCATGTCAAATGCTAAAAATATATATAAAAATATCTAAATATTTATTTAATTAGTTTGAATTTTTACCAGTTGTTGTGCGGAAACCTAATTATTTATCCAAAATAAAAGTAGCCTAAGTAATGAATTTATATGCGTTTTGAATTCATTAAGCTTAAGTTACTCCTTAAAACACCAGCAATCTGTTTCGGATCAGTCGGACCAAACAGTCAAGATAGACAGACAACGGTTGATGGCGCTGTACGGCCTGTGCGGGCGGAGTCTCTGGATGCGCCGAATAGGGCTCTTCTGTGGAGACCACAAAGAGTCGTCGCGTCCAGGCTTATACGCGGATATCACACGGTGTCGACCGAGGCGGCTTGCACGTTGGCTGGAACCCTCCTGTGGGACTTGGAGGCGGGGGTGTTCGCTGAGGTGTATTGGCGGGCGTCGCAAGAACAGGTTAGGGGCGGTCGTCTCATGCCCAGCGTGGTGGCCAGGTGGCAGGGCGACGTCCGCCGAGCTGCCATGGCCAGTTGGAGGGCGCGGCTGGAGACGACCCGGGTCAGTCTTTGAACCGTAGGGGCGCTCCAGCCTCTGCTGGAGAAGTGGGTAGGGCAACCGCACAGAGTCCTTACCTTCCGACTGGTGCAAGTGCTGTCGGGGCACGGTTGCTTCGGCAGATATCTGCACATAGTCGGGAGCAATAGGGGGAACCTCTCAGCGACAGGAATTGGGCCGCGATCACTGCCTTCTGCAACGAGATAGATTACCTTGTAGATGGAAGCGGCGGAGGAGGAATCTTCCGCTGACCCAAACTGCCGCCAGTGACTGGAGCAGCGCAGGCGCGAGTACTTGCGCCTCATGCCACCCTAACTGAGGCTGCAGGTGGATGGACTGGGGAACGTCCGCCACCCGCAAGGCACCCCGCGAAGGTGTGACGCTCCATGTGTGGATGCGTCACTCAGTAGAGGGTACCCGAAAGGGTAAGCCGCCGGTGGACCACTAAAGTAATCCAACACAGTACCAGTGGTCCGTCAACACAGGCGGAGAGACGGCACATGGCGGGTTTCTTTAGTGGTTGAGGGCCCCACACTACCCTGTTCATTGCCCCGAACGACGTGGTGTGCGGTTAGGTACATAGGTACATTTTTTCCTGCCTAAAAAAAGCTTTAAAAATTGTTTTTTTATAGGTACTATAAATTATACTTTTATGTGCATTTATTAAAAATAGTTATTTAGATATTGCAAACGGACACTTAAATTTTATTTATTTGTTTGAATTTTCGGCCCAGATAATATGTGCCATATGGGGAGATATATCTTACTAAACTAGATCAGAGGGATTGACATAGTGTTCTATTTCGAGTTTTATTTTTTTGCAGTGAATTTTTAAGTGCTTGTACTTAATAATGTTTACGACAAAGATTCGAATCCAATGAAGATTATAAAAAAAAAGAGAAAAGAGGCTAGGGAACTATTAAAAGCGACCTCCTTCGTTCTAGTGGTAGAGCCTGGTTTATCCCTTCTCACAAATGATTGGCGTGAAACAACGGTAGATACTCCTACCATTGTGTTTCGTATGGGGAGTGAGAGTGCTGGACGCCCAAACTCTCTCTATCCTCTCCTTATTATCTTTTTTTAATTCTCATTCCTATACTATCTTTATTATTCTTCCTCGCAACCTCTTATGCCTTTTCTTGGAGATGGTGACGCGCGAGTGATACCTCTGGTGTTGCTAGCGTGTATAGGCTACGGCAACCGCTTACCATCAGGTGAGCCGTATGCTTGTTTGCCACCCACGTAATATAAAAAAAGACCTAATCTGTAGGTTTAAAATTTCTTTCTTTGATATAGATTAATCTGACGCCTTAAACACGAAATTAAACCAATTAAAACTCCTATATCATTAATAATGTAGTGATACGACTCAGTCTAAGAACAAAAGCTTACTAACTATGTTTGATTAGTCTCAAAATTAACTTAGAATTATTAACGTTCGGTGAAAAGGCTTGGCTTAAAAATATAAAAAGTAATTATTAACATAGCAACACGCCTATATTCCCCGAAGGGGTAGGCAGAGGTGAGAGGTACACACCCACGGTTCGCCAGCTATGTTTAAGTCCAACGTAATAGGGGGCGAGCCTATTGCCGTCTAGCGGGCACAATAAATTCCAAACTCCGGGCTACTACTGAGTATTTTTCTTTTTACGAAAAAGCTTAATAACACTGCCCGACCCGGGGATCGAACCCGAGACCTCATGATCAGCAGTCGCTTACACTACCGCTGCGCCGCCGAGGCAGTTACTGAGATAATTATTTTAGTATCTTAGTTGTAGTGAGTATATTTTCTTGTCATATAACATGGATGTTAGCTGTTATCGATTTAATAACGTTACAGTCACATTAAAGTAATTAGTTACTAATAGATAGGACACCGCCACACCCATACTACTCGAATTTGGTGCGTCATAAAACATATTCACACAATGGTGATACATTAATAGTTTTATTAGTAGAAAGTGTTCGTATTTACACAATTATACATTTCTGTGGAACCTAATATTGCTTTTGGATTAATAAATTTCCATCTGGATGTTGGAAATTGGGTTCAAAGCGTTATCTAAATTAATAATATTTGACTAAATAACAGGTAAGCTTTCAAATATAATATTAGTTTATTGGATATGGTAATAAGACGAATGAAATAATAAGGGGTGATCCACTTCGAGGTTCCCTACTTTTTTAAAGAAAAAAACACAGAAAATTCACATTTAATGGAGAATGTTTATTATCATTTGAAAGAACATTCTTTGGCATTTTTTGAAGATTATGTCTATCAAATGTTGGCCGTTGCTACGTCGCAGATGGTCCATCCGTTGAGTCCAATTTTCGATGACTCGTTCGAGCATTTCGACTGGTAACAACAAAGTAATGAGGCCCATTTCTGGCTCAATGGGTATGTAAACAAACAAAATTGCCGCATTTGAGACGAAGAGCAACCTGAAGAGATTCAAGAACTGCCACTTCATCCAGATAAAACAACGGTTTGGTGTGGCTTGTGGGCCGGCTACCCTGTTCGTTGCCCCGAACGACGGGGTATATCGGATAAGTGACTGCATTGGTTGGCAAATCTACACATACGACAAATAGGTGAACTTGATCAGACAGGTTTTCTAAGTGGAGGATCAAGAGGAGTTATAGAGGCTTCAGGATTTCTAGATGGTACTTTTTCAGCCTACTATGGATGTGTAGACTTGATTATTTACTATTTTATACACAAACTATTTCTAGTAATTCCAACTATTTTCATTTTAAAATATGAAACTCTATCGAAATAGGATTATTTTGGCTATATTCAATCCTCAACTGAATAGTGTGGTCGACAAACTACAGTACAATACTCTACAATGCTACAGACCAAACTATATATAGGTATACTAACTGCTACCCGTGACTGCATCCGCGTGGAATTTATTAGTTAATTTCTTTCTTTTTTTTTCAATCCTTTTTCTGGCCCACGATTGGGCACGGGTCTCCTCTTATCGTGAGAGGGATTAGACCATAGTCCACCACGCTGGCCCAATGTGGGTTCACAAACTTCACAAGCCGTCTAGAAAATCTCTCAGGCATGCATTTTTCTTTACGATGTTTTCCTTCACCAAGCATTGATAAATTGTAAACAAATACACACATAATTTCGAAAAATCTTGAAAAGTCAGCGGTTGTCCTGTAAGAAGTCTAGACCTTGGACTGAGGATCGAACTCGATACCAGTGTCTTCAGTCCTTGGTTTTTTCACTAGGCTATCATTGCATGCGCTATTTTCTTATTTGTGCGGAACCCTAAGTATTTTTCCGAAATAAAAGTAGCTTTAGATACTCCTTATATTATTCATTATCTGCCAGTCCTGTCCAAATCGGTCAAGCCGTTTCGGAAATTTGCTGGAACAAACAATCAGAAAGACAGACAATAACTTTAAAAAAGTTTTGTAGGTATATAGTCAATTATCTCTATCTATTAGCCTCTCATAACGTAACTTTTGGCCGTGTGGGGCCAGCACCAAGAATAGCTCTACCCCGTCTCTTCCTATGGGAGTCGTAAAAGCCGACTAAGGGATTACCGGGGGTCCGGGCAGCAGCGTTCCCCTGTGTACTAAAAACATCCACTGCGATCGCCAACCCGCCTGCCAAGCGTGGCAATTATGGTAATACCCCCCACATGAGTGCACACACAAACACACATCAGCCCCCAGTCACAGCAGCTCCGCTATTCTATGGCCTAACGGTAGCGGGCTGGGTAACGGCGGAGCAGGGGGTGCTAAGAATCTCTGGTCGCGAGCCGGCTACCATAAACGAGTTCTGGCCCTGGTAACGCACAACATCAGGACACTGAGGACTGATGAGAGGATCACCGCGCTGGAAGAGGAACTGAGCAAGATCCGATGGGACGTTGTAGAATTATCAGAAGTGCGAAGACAGGGTGAGGGCACGATAATCCTCCAGTCCGGAAACTTGCTCTTCCACCGGGAGGGCGACTAACAGTCCCAGGGTGGTGTCGGGTTTATCGTTTGCAGTTTCTCATAGGTAATGTGGAGAAGATTGAGAGTGTGTCGAGTAGGGTAGCATACCTTATACTCAGAATAACCAAAAGGTATTCGCTGAAGGTCATACAGGTTTACGCACCGACCTCAACACATTCCGACGACGAAGTGGAGGCCCTTTACGAGAACATCTCGAAAGCCATTCAGGCGTCTAAAAGTCACTTCACGGTGGTTATGGGAGATTTCAACGCAAAACTAGGCATAAGGAGAGACGATGAGCTGAAGGTGGGACCATATGGATTTGGGCAGAGGAACCACAGGGGCCAGATGCTGTCTGATTTTCTGGAGAAGGAAGGCCTCTTCATGATGAATTCCTTCTTCAGGAAACAGCCCCAGCGAAAATGGACATGAATTAGCCCTGATGGTTCAGTGAAAAATGAGATCGACTTCATCTTAACGGACTAACGACACATATTCAATGATGTCTCAGTGATCAGCAGGATTAAAACTGGGAGTGATCACCGCTTATTTAGAGGCATATTGAATCTAAATATGAAAGTCGAGAGGTTATCCCATAGTCATACCCCTAAGTGATAAGAGTGGTCCACCCCAAACATGTCTCAATCTACAAGGAAAAAAGACTTTTATTTTCAAATTTAAATTAAAAAATATCTTTAATTTATAGGCCTATTAAATAGCCCTTCAAAATCACCAAGAATACACTAATTATAATAATTAATAGTCACACGAGTGCTTGAGGCGAGTGCATTCCGCAGTAAAGATTTTCATGAGAAGAACCCAGCAAGAAACTCATGGGCCACTTTTTTAATATAGAGTTCCCTCTCTCATTTCCTCCCTTTAAAATTGGAATTTTCAGAAATCCTTTCTTAGCAAATGCTTAAATTATAAAACAAAACCACATTCAAAGTTTCAATTCTGTAGTCTAAGTAGTTTTAGTGGGCATTGATCATCAGTAATTTTTTTTATTGCTAATGATGGCAGACGAGCCACGGCCCACCTGATGGTAAGTGGCAACCGTAGCTCATGGACTCAACTATACCCAGAGTATTGTCAATCCGCTGCACACCATTTCATTTCTCAGCTATGAACGGCTATCTTCTGCTACAACCTTAACACACTGACGTGTTTCGTGACTGGTCACACAGGAGACGGTGGTATCGACCCGTTTGGGCCCGATAGTAAGTGAGTACTCTCACTTGGTACCCGGCCCTACCACCAGTAATGCAATGGGTGATAATTGCTTACTTCCCTTAGTCGCCTTATACGACACCCGCGGGAGAGAATGGGGTGGTGTTTTGTATATACTCGTATATAGATTGTTCGATCTGAGTAACAGTCTCCATTTAACAGTAGCTAGGCTGTGGCTTGTGTATCAACGTTAACAACAATAATGTTAATGAGACGCTGAACTATCGACAATGCATTTACATGCATTAATCCAATCCAATTCAAAAAAAAAAATACTCTTTTTCCTTATTCACAAATTATAATTTGTACTTTAAGAGTAGCTGAGCATGTCAAGTGCTAAAATATAGATCAAAAAATTTTTACTTTATTAAGTTAAAGTTAATGCTAAACTTTGCCTTCTTGCCTCTGTTATCTCAGTTAATGTGGATGCTTTATTATTTCAAGTGATACTTCTTCATCTTGACCAAACTTTCGTCAAGCAACAAGATTAAATACAAAGTTTAAATTAATTTTAGTTTTCCTTAAGCTGTTTAGAAAAAGTTTCTGATGAAATTGTTTTGGTAAGGTGCTAGTTTGTAGAGTGTAATTGTTCAAGCCTAAATTAGCTTGTACCCATAGCCATGAATTTTGTATTTTAAAAAGTTATGTTTAAGTTGTGATTGTCTACGACCTTTTTCTGTAACGTTTTTTTAGCTCTGCTCTGAATACACGGATTAATTTATAAAACGTTTTTCAATCAAGAAATTAGCCTAATAATCCCCCAACAGTAATATTCTATCTAGCTCTTTTAGTTTCTATGTATAATGCAAATGTAAAAATAATCTCTTTTTAATAATAATCATACCTATAACATTATTTAATTGTGTGGCAAACATAAATATCACAGTATTAATAAAAAGGTAATCATAGGCTCTATTAAATGTAAACCTGCGCGCGGGTCTCCTGGTCCCTTGGTCTCGGATCAGAAAGTGTACAAAATATAATTTATTAGTTTCCCCTAGGGAGTCATAGAGAAGAGCGAGGGAGGTTTAGGCCTACGGCGCTCTTACTCACCATACAAAACACAACCGCAAGTGTAACTGTCATTTTTACACACTGATCTTTTGTGAGAGGGTAGTACTTCCCCGATCGAGACGGCCCATTCATGCTGGGATAAGCAAGGCTCTAGACATCTTCTATACATTTGTTGGGGTGGGCTTCCAACCTATTCAGTTTTAGGTAATACACCAGTATTTACCGCCTATCTGACCTTCTATACCCAACCAAAGCGATAACGACCTTAGAACAAGACCGGAGTCAGATTTTAATTCAGGACTGATGGTACAGGTTGTAACGACTGCCAAGATGTTCTTTGAGAGCTGGGACCCACCACAGGCATTATGGACCTTCCGAAGCACGGAAGAGGTCAGTTGTCCACAAATAAATGTAAATTTTTGGTCACCCATCTGATTTCCAGTCAGGCGATAGCTGTTTAACCTTGTCGATCGTTTTAACTGCAAGTGCACAACTAGGCCTCCTTAGGATTTTTTTTTGTTTGACTCAAACTTACGAAATTCCTGACCAATTCTGAAAAATAAAGCTTATGAAGATATCCTTCATATAACCTTTTTTTTTATTGATTGATTTGACGATTTCATTGAATAATATATGGATCATTGCGGTGATAGGCGTACGGTACTGCTACTTTTAATGATTTTGGTGTTCCAGAAAAAGATATATCAGAAAAAATCACCTATAGGAAATATGTAATATGATTTATGAGACTATGGATCCATACAAAGTTATACATATACCTATATAATTTAAATATTGCACAACAGAAGCTTGCCGACGCGGACACCGCTGCGTACCTACTCATCCTGATGATGAGCATTGGATATGCTCAAAACCCGGGTCGACGTAATATAAAATATAGATGCAAACTGTATACTATCTTCCAAGCGAATGGAGTCGCGGACAGTAGCTAGTAAGTAAATAACTGTAGTGCCTTTGTCTAAAGAGAAGATTTTCTTTTAAATAATTGAAAGGTTTCTTTGAACCGGGAAAGCTGCCTTAAAAGACAGTAACAAGCGAAAAAAAGTACAGTTTAATTTGTTATGGTTGAATAACTTTGTTTGGTAAAATACAGTCAAACTGAATTATAATTTAATTATGCATACTGTGTCTTGAGAGGGTAGTCACAAAGGAGTGATGTCAGAAGCAGGCTTGTTTATAATGTAGCATGTAACACGCCATCTTGCTTAACACGACTGCTCCAAATGTTCTCTTTTAGTCTCGTTTTAGTCTACGAACTTTTGCCGTAACTTAACTATGAATTACAAATACATCAAGAAAAGAGCAGCAGTTTTTAATAACTGAAAATTATGTTAAAAACTAGATTAAATAAGCATTAGTTTTTCAGAAGTTTGAAAAAATAGAAAGTAATTTAATTGTACCTACACAAACTTTAGGTGAGAATTTATCTCGGAAATAAGTTTCTAGAGATTCAGTTTATATATTTAGTAGCGAGTCACCCTATAGTTAGTTACCTATTAGGGGGCATCTGCTGTCCAATAAACGTTGGCAATTAATCTACTAGTGGATTGACATGGGATATCGAGTGTCGTCCGTAGAGACGAAATTATTTGATTGTAGCAGAACAATTTATCTATTTATACACAAAGCTTTCTTTGGCGAGCTTTACAATTTACAAACAAAATAATGTATAGTACCTACGTCCGAATTGTCACATCAGTTGAATGTCTGTTCAATAGACAAGATAATTAATAGAAAAATTGCATGTTGTATTCCTTTTTATCATGGCATTTACCTGGCAAAAGGTTTTAGGGGTTGCTATGGTCTTGATACGACCACCTTCTCTCGAAATATGTCAAGCCCCAATATCTCGACTGCGTGTTCAAAATAATTACTCAGCTGATTTTTATTTCGTCTTGCTTATTGTCACAAACACTTCGATACAAACATAGTTATAAAAAATATAATTATACTGCAAGAGTTTAATAGATAGTGCACCAACAATTATATCAATAGTACTGGAAAACTTTATGTAGATTAAACACAAAGTGAAAAATGTGAAATCGAAAATAACAGTCAAGAGCAGGATTCGAACCTGCATCTCCTGGATACCGTCCAGATGCTTTGCCAATTCAGCCATCGTGACTCTTGCTCCTGACTGCTAATTTCGATAACACATTCATACTTAACGTCTTTGGGTGACACCTGCACCATCTGTCGGAAGTATTTTCATACATTATACCGACCAGGTAAACTTAATTTTACAATTAAGATTTTACCTAATAATGACGCAAACCCTATAAATATTTAGGTATTTTTATGTATATTTTTAGCATTTGACATGCTTAGCAACATACATGAAACACAAAGTGAAAAATGTGAAATCGAAAATAACAGTCACGAGCAGGATTCGAGCCTGCATCTCCAGGATACCGTCCAGATGCTTTGCCAATTCAGCCATCGAACTTTATATAGGTTCCAAGAAACACTATGACATCAAGAGCGAGGACCTTAAATAAATAAATATTCACAGACATTTCACACAACGTCCTCTCGTCCCTTTTTTTTTGTATTTTATTTTAGGTGGCCAAAAATGTCCTACCACACACCCCGCTGCCCGGGGAGACAACGGGGTAGTGTGGGGCTCTCACCCACTAAAAACCCACCGTGTGCCTCCACCCGCCCTTACTACGGCGGATCACACGTCGTTTCGACCGCGATCCGCAGGCGGCAGCCCCTTCGGGCACCCTCTCTTGAGCGACGCCTCGCGCACTTGGGCGTCGCACCTTCGCGGTAGGCTTCCGCGGACAGCAGGGTACTCCCCGACCCCACCGCCCGCAGCCTCGGCTAGGGCGGCATCAGGCGCAGGTAAGCGCGCGCATGCCGCCCCGCGCGCCGGCACTCCCAGGCCCTCTCCGCCACCTCCTTCCGCGAGATGACAGCCTCGCAGAAGGCGGCGACCGCGGTCCAGGCCCTGTCTCTGCCTACCATCGCTCGCGCAACGGCCGGCAGCGACAGGTCCACGCCTATGACTGCAACGAGTTCCCGGCGCTGCACATCCCAGGCCGGGCACGACTCGAGCGTGTGCTGCGCCGAGTCCTCGTCGCAGCCGCAGTGGTGACAGCCTAGGGTCGTCTCCCTCCTAGCGATCATGTGCAGGTATTTCCCGAAGCAACCATGTCCCGACAAAACCTGCACCAACCGGAAGGTGAGGATCCCGTGCTGTCGCCCTGCCCATTCTTCCAAAATCGGCTGGAGTGCCCCCACGGTCCAGAGACCAGCCCGGGGCATCTCCAGCCGAGACTTCCACTTTAGCACGGTGGCGCGGCGGGCATCTTCCCGCCACGATGACATTGCGCTCGGCGAGGGGTGGCTGCCCCCCGCCCGCACCGTCGACGCCCGCCGATAGACGTCGGCGAGCACCTCCGCCTCCAGATCCCACGGGGGGGTTCCGGCCAACGCACGTACCCGCGTATTGCCCTGACCGCTACGACCCTCTGTGGACGCCACAGAAGGGCCCTATTGCGAGCGGTCAGGGACTCCGCCCACACGGGCGCGTCGTACAGTGCCATCGACCGTACTACCCCCGCGTAGAGTCGTCGACACGCGAGACTCGGTCCGCCCAAATTCGGCATCAGTCGCCCGAGGGCGGACGCCGTGCCGACGAGCTTTGGCGCAAGACGGCGGAAGTGCTCGTCAAAGTGCCACCGTCCATCCAATACCAGGCCCAGATATTTGATGTGGGCCTGGATTGGCAAGCCCACACCATTGACCGTTATCGAGGCGCTGAAAGGCGGGCCCCGTCGGCACCCATGAAAGAGTAGGGCCTCCAACTTTTCAAGGGCCACCCTAAGCCCCAGCGCCTCGATCCGCCTGACCACCTCCGCGGTACCTGAGGTGGCCAGCGTTGCCGCCTCCTCGAGGGTCCAGCCCCGGGCTGTGACGAGGGTATCGTTTGCGTAGTAAATTACGTCCAGCCCGGGGGGGAGCCGGCCAGAGAGGACCCAGTCGTAGCCTATGTCCCACAGGAGCGGCCCAAGAACCAAACCCTGCGGGACGCCGCACGACATAGCCCTCCTTACAACGTCCCCCTCTCGGTCCACGAAGAGGACGCTGCGGCCGTCGAGATAGTCTGCCATCAGCCGCCTTAGGTAGAGGGGCACTACATGGTACCGGAGTGCCTCCTTGATGCAGACGACGGCCTCCGCAGCCGCGGCCTTCAGGCGCAGAATGGCGTCGACCGTAGACCGACTCGCCCGAAATCCAAACTGGGCGTCGGACAGGTCGCGGCCGACCGCTCCTAGGTGCCGGGCGATGCGGGCAGCGACTACCCCTCTGCTCGAGGAGTTTGCCCACCTCGTCCAGCAACACGATGGGCCTGAAGGCCGAGACTGTATGCAGAGGCCGTCCCGGCTTCGGCAGGAGCACGAGTTTCCCCTCCTTCCAGCAGTCAGGGAACCGTCCGGACACCAGGCAAGCGCTGAACAGTCCCCCGAGGCGGGGCTCAAGGTGGTCGAGGACCAGGGCCAGCACTCGAGCGGGAACCCCATCCGGCCCGGGGGCGACGCCTCTCCGCATACGCGCTGCCGCCGCCCCCATTTCCGTCGTCGTCACGGGCGGTACCTCCACGTCGTTGGCCTCCCGGTCATCATCTGGCAGAGCCATGACCGGGGGCGTGTGCACCGCCCGTGAAGGGAAAAGTCCCTCGACCACCTCATAGAGGAAGCCCGGCTGGAGGGTCTCCGTAAGGGGGGGGCCCTGGGCACGGAGCTTGTTAAGCACCGCGCGGTACGGGCGTCCCCAGGGGTCACGCTCGAGACCCTCCAGCATCTCCTGCCTTTTCGCATCTTTGGCGCGACAGATGGCCAGCTTTAACGTGGCGCGTGCACTGCTGTACGCCGCATACAGTCGGCCCTCCCGCTCTTCGTTGCGGATTCGGCGACGGCGGCTGCGGGTGTAGGACCTCCGGGCACGAATACAGGCCGCACGGAGGTCCGCCAGCTCCGGGGACCACCAGTAGACCCCCTTCCGTCGAGGTGGGCGCCGCACGCGGGGCATGGCCGCATCGCAGATCTGCGTAAGCATGCCGCAAATGCGGCCAGCCTCGGCGTCCACGTCTTCCGTCAGGAGGGGAGGCAGCCAAGATTGAAAAATGGCCGCCTGCACTAGCAGGTCCCGGTCGAGCCTGCCCACAGCCCATCGCGGAAAAGCGGGAGTTCTGTCCACCGCGTGACCCCTGATGGCGCCCTGAAGGTTCCGGGAGACCTCTATCTGAATATATCTGTGTTCAGATAGGGTCTCGACCTCCTCCAGGACTAGCCAGCTCCTTACGCGTGCGGCGACACCGGGGCTAGCGAACGAAAGGTCCACTATCGACCCGCCCCAGGGTAGCATGCACGTTTGGGCGGATCCTCGGTTGAGTTACACGAGGTCCGCAGCTGCCGCCCACTCTTGAACCGCCGCACCTCGGGGGTCCATTCTGGGGGACCCCCACGCCGTTGATTTGGCGTTGAAGTCCCCCAGCACGAGCACAGGGCTCGGTGCTATACGCCGTATCGAGGTCTCCAGGTTGTGCAGGAAGACCTCGAAAGCCGCCAGACTACGACTAGGGGAGAAGTACACGCCATACAGCGTGACCAGAGGACGTGGGGAGGCCCACGTCCTCTGGTCCCAAACTAAGCTAAACGCTTGTGCTATGAGTACCAGATTACGGATATAATACATATATTACTTTTTTTTGTAAATACATACATATAATAGATAGAAAACACCCAGACGCAGTACAAATATCTGTGTTCATCACACAAATAATTGTTCTGAGTGGGAATCAAACCCACGACCTCGTGCACGCTTACACAACCGACTACGCCACGAGGCCCGTTAAAGGGCCCTTAAGGGTCGCTATGGAAGATCAGATTCTTCCTAGAATACCGGGCAAAGAATAAAGTAAACGTAGTGTTATATGCTCTTTGGAGTAAAGTAATACTAATGAATTAATATTTGCCGTGTGGGGCCGGCACCAAGAATAGCTCCACCCCGTCTCTTCCTGTGGGAGTCGTAAAAGCCGACTAAGGGATTACCGGGGGACCGGGCAGCAGCGTTCCCCTATGTACTTAAAACATCCACTGCGATCGCCAACCCGCCTGCCAAGCGTGGCGATTATGGTAAAACCCCCATTTTGGGGAGGCCTATGTCCAGCAGTGGACGATGAAAGGCTGATGGATGGATGGAATACTAATGATGCCGAGCAATAATGTTCATTATCTTAGTCGATGTAATGACATCGACATTTATAATTTTAAATCTTGACAGTAATAAATGTTTCTAATATTGTCAAAACATTATAACTCAAAATCTCAACAAAGAGTTTCGTTTGACTACATTTAGGTAAGGAGGTTGAGTGGGAAATACTGTTATTCCCACAAGGTTATGGCATTATATTAGGATTAAACTTATCAAAATACTTTATTTTGACTAACCTCGACGTTTCGGCTGAGTTGCACCAGCCGTGGTCATGAGTAGACCCGTTAAATGTCTTATAATTATATTGGGATGTTTGTTATATTTTATTCTCCTAGCAATTGCGAATCGGCCACAGCGATTAATCTTGGACGAGACTAAGCTAAAATTACTAAAGATCTAACTCCTAATCTCGTATTTATATTTCTTATTGGTAGGAGATACCCCTACCACTTTTCTTGGGGTTAGCAATGGCATGATATCCGTAGCATCTATAGGCTATGTAACCTGCTGAATCTCGAAACACCTGGGTATCTTCTGGTTGCGGTGGTTGCCTTCCGTTCATTAATCTGCTAAATAAAATGGTGCTCAGCATGTTGACAGTAATATTCTTAGTATAGTGGGATTCTCGAACGGCGGGAACGACTTATCAGCAGGCGGGCCATGGCTTGTATATCCCTTTAAGCAATAAAAAAACATACCAATATATATCTAGGTGATTCAAAACGGAAAATTTTTCACCATAGTACTGTGTATACCTTACATTTGTCTCGTTTGGCACTTACATCGAAACGCATTTACATGCATTAATCTAATATAGTAACACACATTAGACACATACAGTTTACATGCATTAATCTAATAGGTGGCGTTGGTCGTTAAGACAAATGTGATAATGAGATTGGGTATGGCCGAAAGGTAGTGCGGTAGCTCAGTGGATTAGAGCACTTCCCCGGATTGGAAAGAACGCAGGTTTGATTCCCGCTCACACTAAAGTTCTCTTTTTCCTCATTAACAAATAATAATTTGTACTTTAAAGTAGCTCAGCATGTCAAGTGCTAAAAATACAGATCAAAAATAGATACGCGTTAAGTCCCGTTATAACATTAAAATACATCATAATAGGATTGAATTTAAATAAATATAATAAGTTTTTACATGTAGCGTTTTTCTTCAGATATATTTACTAACAGGTACAATAGATTTAAATAAATAATAACAGGAGTACCTGCGGAGAAAAACTCTCAACGTGAACATATCTTAAGAAGCTTAGTGTCACTCGAAGCACTTCGCTTTCACCGCACCTACAGATAACGCCTTAAGCTGATTATGACCTATGTTTTATGCCACCAGTTTCTAAACCTACAAATATACACTGTTTTGTGTATAGGTACCTTAGAATACATACCATTTATTCTACTCTTTGGTATATACTATCATGCCGTATATTATGCTATCGTCATAAGAAATAGAGGATTGGTGTAAAGATGCGAAACGGAATGTTCGATGGTTCGGACATGTGGGAAGAATGCCGGACGGGCGACTTGCTAAGAAAATATACAATGCAGCGAAAGTGGAAGGATGTAGGCATAAGTAGAGACCGAGACACACCTACCTAGATCAAATCGGTCATGTATTAAAGAAATGTGGAGTCAGGAGTCTCCGAAACCGGTGAGCGTGTATGAGGAGAATTTTATGAATGTTGAGGAAGCGAGAGATGTATGCAAGAATAGTGCCTTTTGGCACTCTGCCTACCCCGCAAGGACTTTGCTTATACTTACTTTCTTATGTAAGATATAAGTATACTTATGTAAGTTAGTATACGAGTATATACTACCGACACTATTGTCAATAATTTCAAGAAGCCGCCATATTTAAATTGCAACTGACATCGTCACTGTAAAAACAGCGCACGCTGCCTAATAGTTAACTTTTTGCGGCCATTACTTATGCGCAATTATTAAAAAAGTATTGATAGCCTGGTGCTAAAAGCAAGGTCTGCAAAGACAATAGAGTATCGAGTTCAATCCCCAGTCTAAAGTCAAGGTTTCTGAACTTTCGAGATTATTCGAAAATATGTGTGTATTTGTTAACTGCCCAGTGAAGGAAAATATCGTGAAGAAACATAGTGGTAGATCCTGCTTGTCCCAGCAAGAATATGCCATCTCGATCGGACTCTCTTACAGAAGATCAGCTTGAAATAATGGTAGGTACTCTTATAGTTCTATTTTGTATGGTGATTGCAAGGAGGAAAAAAAGTGCCCGAACTAATATCCCTTTCTTTGGAGTTGACAATGCGCGAGTGATGCCTCTGGTGTTACTAGCGCCTGTAGGCTACGGTAACCGCTTACTATCAGGTGAGCCGTATGCTTGTTTGCCATCCATGTAGTATATAAAAAAATGTTTTTTTATAATTTTAATGATTTTTTGCATATCAGATTATATAGCTACAGCATTTTACTCTAAATCCCTACCACCGTACTTATCGAAAATTCAAATATCGAAATATAATTTTTGGGACCGCTAATAGCAAGCAAGCCATCGTGTGGATAGAACAAAATCTGCCGGGTAAGATAAAATTTATATAAAATAATCCGAAACTATTTAAATTCAGAGCCCTACTTGCGAATAACGCAAATATTTATCGTATGTGGATATTAAATTCACCCAAGAAACGAAGTGGCCCATTCACGCAGTCAAAATATTTCTAAAGATTTTGTTTGAAAGGTTGTACTTTATATGACGTTTTTATAAAAGTGGTGCTGGAATTTAATAAAAAACGTCTTTCGGATAAGCGAGAAAAATTAAAATTCTTTTCGTGTTACACGGTCTTCGCATTTGTCATTTTGTTTGAAAGGATTTTGTGTAACATACGAAATCCTTTGCTGTACTCGTAACATTCAGCTTGACTATTTTTGTTATCTGCCTTTTATTTTAGTTTGAATATGAATATTACGAGTCCAGAGCAGTCTATACATCCTGTATCCTGATTCATGTGCTTTTTTTACTTTTGCGTATAATTTTATATGTAAATATTGGAAGAGTACATGAGCCATTAATCGATCTTGTTTGTAGACCAATACGTGGATGGGAAAAATAAGTAATGAAACTATTTTTGCGTAGATATAATATAAAATAATTTTTACATATTTTATCGCACTATCAGGGTTTTTATAATCAGAGTGAGTAATAATCATTCAGATACTCCAAGGTATTCATGGCCACAGCAGGACTAAGATGTTAGTTGTCCAATTACTGTCAATCGATTGTTGCATTAGAGAAGTGTATTTTGTTATACAAATTCGAAACTAGATAATATTTTGATGCATTTGATAGTTTTCAGATATGCATAAGATTTATGCTTAGGTACAATGAGTATAATGCTTTCTGTAAATTGATTTTTTGAGTATTAAGTTATAATATAGTTTCCCAATAGCAACTTAAGGACAAATAGCCAAGTCACACTCATGAAACAAGCAAAACCATAATATGTTTACCTACGAGAACAATATACCTATAATAAGACCCGCGACTTCGTAAGCGTTAAAGGACAAGGCCCATAAATGGTTTTATTGGATATCAAACTCAAATTGGTGTCAAAAATTTTGTTTTTTGATATTCGCAATAACTTAGCAAGACCAAGTCATAACTTAGATGGATAAAATTTTGCTAATTATAGAGTAGTTTTGATCGTTTGAGTACGAACTTTGATCGTTCGAGTACTATTATACAATACAATTTGATATTGACTTGTCGTTATTTGAATCCATCCATCTATCAGCCTTTCAACGTCCACTGCTGGACATAGGCCTCCCCAAGAGAACGCCACAACGAGCGGTCCTGTGCCGACCGCATCCATCGGCTCCCCGCAGTTTTGACCAGATCGTCGGTCCATCTGGCGGGGGGCCGTCCTACGCTATATATCAAATATATATATTTGAATACTATATCGATTTATAAATATAAAAAGTATTATCAATTCATGGATTATTTTCAACAAAATAGACAGATTTCGTTTCCCCCATATGAGAGAAACACATGTTGTGGAGTTCTCTTGGGGAGGCCCATGTCCAGCAGTGGACGTCGAAAGGCTGATGGATTGATGGATGAGACAGATTTCGTAGCATAATATCATCTTATAAGCCATGACACTTTATGATTAGTTCAGTTTAGAAAAAAAAATAAAACCATTTAGCCTAAATCCCAAAAAAATGATTAGATAAGTATAACTTTAAAAAATATTCTTCTATATTTTTTTCTTTTTTCTTTAATCATAATAATCATTTATTTCTTGTTAAACATAGGCAGGTACAGTAATATAGATGGTTCAAACGCCATCAAATAGTATGAATTTTAATTGCAAAATACTATGTTGGATTAATGCATGTAAATGCGTTCCGATAGATGGCGTTGGTCGTTAAGACAAATGTGATGAGAAAATTGGGTGTGACCGCAAGGTAGTACGATAGCTCAGTGGATTAGAGCGCTACCCCGGATAGGAAGGGACGCAGATTCGATTCCCGCTCGTACTAAAGTTCTCGTCTTTAACTGGCTCTGTGGTGCGGTGGTAGTGTAAGCGACTGCTGATCATGAGGTCTCGGGTTCGATCCCCGGGTCGGGAAATCCTATTGAGATTTTGCGTAAAAAAAAATATAAAAATTTTCAGTAGCAGCCCGGAGTTTGGGAATGTGCCCGGTAGACGTCAATAGGCTCGCCCCCTATTACGTGGGACTTAAACATAGCTGGCGAAACGTGGGTGTGTAATACACCTCTGCCTACACCTTCGGGGAACACAGGCGTGATTTTATGTTAAGTTCTCTTTTTCCTCATTCACAAATAATAATTTGTACACTAAACTTTAATTATTTAAAAAATGACTATGGACAACTGTCAGTTGATTTAAGATTAAAACAAGCTCTAAGACATATCTTTTGAGCTCTAAAGGCGATGTCTTTATGCGTCGAATATCCCCAAAATATCAAACTGTATCCTAAATTCGAAACCACGTATGCATTATAAGCAATAAGAACTGTTGAGCAATTGACCAGTCTGGATAATTTATAAAGAGCATAAGCAAACTGATAAAGTTTATTACGTAAATGTTCTATATAGGGTTTCCATGTTAAATGGCAATTAAGATAAATGCTGTCCATGTTAAATGGCAATCAAGATGAATTTTTGACTGGTGGTAGGGCTAGGTACCAAGTGGGAACACTCACTTGGTATCGGGCTCGAGCGGCTTGGTACCACCATCTCCCGTGTGACCGGCCATGAAGTACATCGTTGCGTTTTGGCTGTAGCAGGAGATAGCCGTTTATTCTTTCATTTCATATCTGTGAAACGAAATGGTGAGCAGCGGCTTGACAATACTCTCGGTATAGTTGAGTCTATGAGCGACGGTTACCATTTACCATCAGATGGGCCGTGGCTAGTCTGCCACTACATGCAATAAAAAAAAAGCCTAAAAATTTTGGGACATTAGTTTTACCTACTACTGAGTTTCCATAGTATACATTTACGTCATGCGAGCTAGTTCGCTGATTGAATTGAGTGATTTTAGTTTTTTTAAGGTTTATTTTTAAGTTATTGCTCACCAGCCATTCTATTAAATTCTTTAGTGCATTCATAATATTATCCTGAAAAGTTGAAATATTTTTGTCTGTTAAAAGTTGGAAATGTGCCCGGTAGACATCAATAGGCTCGCCCCCTATTACGTGGGACTCAAACATAGCTGGCGAGTCGTGGGTGTATAATACACCTCTGCCTACCCCTTCGTGGAATACAGGCGTGATGCTATGTATGTTAAAAGTAAAGTACTATCATCAGCAAATAAGGTCATATGATGACAAGTATACATTGGTAAATCATTAATGTATTTGATAAATAACAGCGGACCAAGAACACTACCTTGTGAAACGTCATGGATAATTTTCCTAGGTTGTGAGGTATCAATTCTATTTGGGATTGCATACACAGTCTATTAATGGACGTGATTTGTGTTCAATTATAAGGTACGATTTAAAAAGGCTTAATATATTTCTCCTTACGACATACCTTTGTAACTTTTGCAATAATATTCCATCCATCCATCCATCAGCCTTTCAACGTCCACTGCTGGACATAGGCCTCCCCAAGAGAACGCCACAACGAGCGGTCCCGTCATGGGGGATAATGCCGTAATCGCCACGCTTGGCAGGCGGGTTGGCGATCGCAGTGGATGTTGTTAATACTCGAAGGAGTGCTGCTGCCCACTCCCACGGTATTCCCTCAGTCAGCTCTTACGACTCCCGTGGGTAGAGAGGGGTGGGACAATTCTAAAGCCGGCCCCACACGGCCACAAACAATATTATGGTCAACATAATCAAACGCCTTCGACATATCCATTAGAATGACTGCAACAGGCGTTTTAGTATCAACACTGTCAAGTATTTTAGTCATAACCTTATACACTGCCATACTTATAGATCTACCTTTTCGAAAACCGTATTGTTCCTTGGCCAAAATGTTATTAGTTTCAAAGTAGGAATAAAGATTATTATAAAGTATTTTCTCAATTATTTTTGCAAAATTAGGAATAAGAGCTATAGGTCTATAGTTTGAAACTAAATTTTTATTACCTGTTTTATGAATCGGTTTGATGTAGGTAACTTTTAGTCTTTCCGTAAAATGACCATGTTCAGCTCAATACAGGAGAAATAGCACTTGAAGCTAATTTGATTATTTTTGTAGTTATACCGTCACATCCACAGCTGTTAGTATTTTTGAGTGATTTTATTAAATTATTAACATCAATAAGGGAGGTAGGGCGCATAAACAGGGATTTGGAATTAATATCAATATTGGAATAATTTGGTGTCAAATTATTAATTAATGGTTTAATATCTATTCATAATTTTTATTCATATCATTTGGATTATGGTTTTATTGTTTACTAATATAATATTTTTATCTTATTATATTTAATCTGGTATGTAGGTACGTAGCTTCATATAGGTAGGTAGCATAATTATGTCGTTTCATTCAAAAATATAACATAGCTTGACGCCTGTATTATATCACTAAAGATCAGAGTTGTATTACGCGTAGGCGTAGGACTGGCGGAATGTAGATTCCGCCAGTTAAGGTTATGTCCCAAATGTAATGATCCTATTGCCATCTACTGGGTATATTTAAAACTAGCGATAATTAAAATTTAATACATTTAAAACTGTTATAATTATGTTAATTTTCTTAAAAGTGATAACTATTTGTCACATGAAATACCTATCTATAAGTAAAAACCTAATAAAACATAAAATGTTTGTATGATTGGTATTTAATGGGTAAAATATAAACTAATTTGATAATATTCAATGGGTTTTTTTTCTAAAATCTAGCTGACTAGAGATACTGTATTTTCTGTAATTGTATGTACAGTGAAAGCTATATAAGTTTTATTAATGTACAACAGGATACTGAGGATACTACAATATGAAACTAAGGCCCATACTTTAGTCGACGTCGACGAGTCTCTTTTCTTACTTTCTAAATTCGATAACCTATTTTGTCACTTTGAGGCGAGATTTTGCAAAGCCTTTAAAATATAAAATGAAATCAAATATATAATGAAATTAAGATTCTTAATTCAAAAGCCTATAGGTATGTAGTGCCTTAGCTTAAGTACCTACCAAACCTACCAAAACACCTCCTTTTTCCCTCCCTATTTCCTTACCGTCCATGTCCTCATCTATGCTGTCATCCTTCCTGTCCACCTTATATACCTCATCATGTGATGCTTTTGGTGTTTCTACTATTTAAGTAGTAGACTGTAAGCTTGTTTGCCACCTTCGTATTTAAAAAAAACATTATGTCATCGCTCATTTGCGGTGCAGTTTTTCAAAGTTATATTATTATATAGGTACTGTGCCGTGTGGGGCCGACACCAAGAATAGCTCCACCCCGTCTCTTCCTATGGGAGGCGTAAAAGCCGACTAAGGGATTACCGGGGAACCGGACAGCAGCGTTCTCCTGTGTACTAAAAACATCCACTCCGATCGCCAACCCGCCTACCAAGCGTAGCGATTATGGTAAAACCTTCATTTTGGGGAAGCCTATGTCCAGCATTGGACGATGGAAGGCTGATGTATGGATGGACTGTGCTGTTCAACTGAATACACGTAAAACGGTATCATTCCAACAGACAGTCTGAATAGTAAAGTGTATGAGACAGCATGTACTTTCAACGTATGCGTATCATCACTTCTTCCAAACAAAGTTTAAATGTTAAAACGCCAGCGAATAATTCCAGCCCGATTAATCGTAGGTACCAAATATCCGAAAGTCCGACCTCTACGTCGGTCATGGTAGTTACAAAAAGAATTAAAATAGTTGCCTTAGTATATATCAATAGTAAATATCCGTTATTATTTAAAATTTTAACAGTTTTCTGCGAAATATAATTCAAACCGGTACACACTTTAAAAAAAGACAGTTATATACACCTGATCCCTGGAAAATTGCTGTTGGATTAGGCTAGCGGATATACGTACATTCATAAATCACTACTAAATCCAGAAAATGTTGTTTGGATCCTGGGACTATAATATTTATATATCATGTGTCCGATTACATGTTCATACTACACGTAAACTTTCATCAAGGCCGGCCTCGCCATATTTGGGGTGAATGACATACCTACAGGTAGACAGAAAGACTAAGAGAGGAATCGGTAAGTCTTAAAATTACTGCTAATCACAACATTATAGCAAACACAAAAAAAATACTACAATAAATAACTAATACAAAATAATACTACAATAGTGCTCACAGATTTACATATAGTACCTAGGATAGATTAGCGTTTGTGAACATACATATACACATTAAAATATCTCCCTAATTTTGCTATAGATAAAATAGCTACTACGTGTTAAAACTAATATGGTATCGATCCAACACAGGATAATTAGTGTAATCCACAGTTAGCTATTCTGAGTCTGGTTGACAAAATGTCAATTAATTTGTATTTTTCTAAATTCCACCGCAATACAAGGATTATTTCAAACTAGCCTTTGCCCACGGCTTCGCCGCAGCCAAAAGCTAGTTTTTGGGTTATATCTCAGGTTCCCGGTATAGTAGCGGGATAAAATGTACATTTATTAAGTCTAATCAAGAGCTATCAAATAAAAAAAGTTGCATCAAAATCCGTTCAGTAGTTTGTACGTGATGCGCGAACAAACAAACAGATAAACAGACAAAAAATCTAAAAAAAATAGTTTTGTGTTTAGACACGCCTATATAGCCTATTACAGACTTTTTCTCAAATATCTTAAATGTACAGACATAGCTATGTTACAGTTTTATAATAGTATAGATTATATGTTCAATGTATAATAAAGAGTTCATCTATAATAAAATATATTATTAAAATATATTATATTGTGATCTCTGTGAAGAATTTGTGTAGTGAGGCTGACTGACCGCATTCGTAACAAAGACGTGAGAGAGCGAGTAGGCATGAAAGAGAGTATTATTTTAGTGGAAACAATGCCGAACGAGCCACTGGTTAAGAAGATATACAATGCGAAAGTGGAAGGATGTAGGTATAGGGGGAGACCGAGACTCCCCTACCTAGACCAAAGCGGTAATGTTTTGAAGGAAGGTGGAGTCAGGAGTCTCTGAAACCGGCGAGCGTGTATGAAGAGAATTATGAATGTTGAGGAAGCGAGAGATGTATGCAAGAATAGAGCCTCTTGGCACTCTGTACTCTCTGCCTACCCTGCAAGGGAAATGGCGTGATAATAAGTAAGTAGTAGTAGTATTGAACAAATCACATAATAGTTAACAAATACGTAGTTTGACTTAGATGTCTTTAGTTATTTTGAGAAAATCAAATAAAAAGGTACTCGAATTTCCATATTAATTAATCTTGTAAGGATTGCTACAGAATGACTAGGTAAGCCTCCGATAGAAAAAAACCTCTTGAAGGTAATTTTGAAATCTTGTCCCGGTACCGTAACTTATTAACCTCTTATAAGAAAACATGCCGCTTAACAGGTCAAGAGTCGAGGTCTTTTCATAACAGCATAAAAAAGGTTTGCACTGTTTCATTTAACTTTTATCTTCAATTTTCTACTTATTTTTCCGCAAAAAATATATAATCTATTTTCATGACCTCTTTGTAAACTTGACTTGGGTTAAGCTGGACTTAGAATAGGATACAATTATGTTTTAGAACAACAATAAATTGAGATCTTACTATATACAAATATACAGATATATGCTACTTAAACATGTTTTTTTATGACCCATCACTGTCCCATGCATGGGCATGGGTCTCCTCTCAGTATGAAAGGGAGTCGGGCCATAGTCCACCACGCTGGCCCAGTGAGGCTTGTCAGCCTTCACAAGTCGTCGAGAAAATCTCTAGGCCACATAGGCTTCCTCACAATATTTTTTGTCACCAAGTAGTGATAATTTATAAATAAATACATACATATACTCAAAAATTTTAAAATGTCAGAGCTTGTGCCGTGAACTTGGACTGGCGATCGAACTCGATACCATATATTTGCAGCTCTTGGTTTTACGACTAGGCTATCACTGCTATAACAGCTGCTTAAACATGTGCTTAAATTAAATAATATACTATACGAAGAATAGGTTCATCACAATAGGTTATATTCGTCTTTTCATTGCCCATTATTGTTAAGTGCTAGAAAACTAAACATATATATTTTATGTATACCTGAGTTCATTAAAACAATTAATGTGAGAATACTACACTTGCAAGTAAATATAATTAATTACAAACATACTGCGAAAGCATCGTCAAGCATTGCCATCAAGCCCAGTTATTTAATTTATTAATATTACTTACTTACGGTTACGTCAATGATGACATGTTAATAAATGATAGCCCATAATTGGCCTGGGCGTCTCTAGCGGTAGGTATTATTTCATATTTTCAAACTTTATGTTCATTTAAATGGCTTATAATAACATAATATACTATTGTATGTACCTATACTATATCTAACGAGGTTTCAGAAGAGGACTTTTTTTCACCGTAAGCGGTTGCTTGGTTCTGTCACCGGTAAGTTCATGAGCGTCGGTTAGATATTTTGGCGGTGCTATCTTTGGAAATTTGAAAATAATATTTACGTATTATGACAGAAATATTTACATGTTATAGCAGTGATAGCCTATTGGTAAAACCTAGAACTGCAAATACAGCGCTCAAGTTCAATTCCGAGTCCAAGGTTCAGATCTTGTACAGCACATATCTCTGAATCTTCGAGATTGTTTCGAAATTATATGTGTATTTATTTCCAATTTATCACTGCGTGGCGAAAGAAAAACATCGTGAGTAAACCTGCATGCCAGAGAGATTCGACGACTTGTGAAGTCTTCCAACCCGTATTGGGCCAGCGTGGTGGACTATGGCCTTATCCCTCTCTCCATAAGAGGAGACCTGTGCCCAATAGTGGGACAGAAAAAGGACTTAAAAATGTGTGTGTGTATTAGTGTACACACGTAAGAAGTGAAACTTCTTTATGACATCATTTTTCTAACTTTACAGAAATTGGTTAAAAATAAAGCTAAATTAGATAAAGTTTAAGCAAAGGGCTTTTATTATCATAAACATGGATACAAATAATTATAGCATTTCATTAATTACAAAAATTATTATTGCATTTCATTAATTATAATAGAATTATTACGGCGTTTTATAGCAGAGTGCCTATTGCCACCTTCCAGCTCCATTATCAGACCCTGGATACTATCTAGAGACAAAGTACTCGTCAAGAGAAATAAAACGAGTCCCAACTCGACGGGGTTGCGTCTTTTCATTACAGAGTTACTGTGGTCATCTTCCAGCCACGCGGTATCAGTGGTCCGCCAGGTATGGGCGGGTGACGGTGCACGGTGGGTTTTTAGTGGGTGAGAGCCCCACACTATCCCACTGTCTTCCCGGGCAGCGGGGTGTGCGGTCATCTTCCAGCTCCATCATCAGACCCTGGATACCAACTAGATACAAAGTATTCATCAAGAAGAATCATACAAACAAACTCCATGGGGTTATGTCGTGCAGTGCAATATGTTTCGGAACGCAGTTTATATTGTACTGCACGTATTGTAAGTATTATAATACACAAAAAATATCAATCTCATAGGGGTAGACTTTATTAGTTCATTTTAAATGGGTCGGCTTGACCAGGGAAGGAACATCATCTCAAAGAATATCGATGTGTAGTAATCCTTCTTTTTTTTTGTTAAGGCGGGAAAAAATGTATCTAACCGCACATCCCATCGTTCGGGGTAACTAGCAGGGTAGTGTGGGGCCCTCACCCACTTAATAAACCCGCCGTGTACCGTCTCTCCGCCTGTATTGGCGGGCCACTGGAACTGTATTATACTACTTCAAGTGGTAAATATATGTAGTAACCCTACTATTGTGTACAATAAGTGAGTTTATAATGGAGTTCCTTTGGCTATCTTCCAGCTCCATCATCAGACCCCTAGATACCATCTAAAGGCAAAGTACTCGTCAAGACGAATCAATCGAGTCTAAACTCGATGGGGTTGCGTCGTTTCATTGCAAAGTTACTGTGGCCATCTTCCAACTCCAGCATCAGTCCCGGATACCATCTAGATACCAAGTACTCGTCAAGACGAATCAAACGAGCTCAAACTCCATGGGGTTATGTCATTTTATATTGGAGTTCCTATGGCCATCTTCTAGCTCCATCATAAGACCCTGGATACTATTTAGATACAAAGAACTCGTCAAGACGAATCATACGAGTCCAAACTCCATGGGGTTATGTCATTTTATATTGGAGTTCCTATGGCCACCTTCTAGCTCCATCATAAGACCCTGGATACTATCTAGATACAAAGAACTCGTCAAGACGAATCAAACGAGCCCAAACTCCATGGGGTTATGTCATTTTATATTGGAGTTCCTATGGCCACCTTCTAGCTCCATCATAAGACCCTGGATACTATCTAGATACAAAGAACTCGTCAATACGAATCAAACGAGCCCATACTCCATGGGGTTATGTCATTTTATATTCGAGTTCCTATGGCCACCTTCTAGCTCCATCATAAGATCCTGGATACTATCTAAATACAAAGAACTCGTCAAGACGAATCATACGAGTCCAAACTCCATGGGGTTATATCGTTTCATATTGGAAGAGGCCTATGACCACCTTCTAGCTCCTTCATCAGACCTTGGATACCATCTAAAGGCAAAGTACTCATAAAGACGAATCAAACGAGTCCAAACTCGATGAGGTTGCGCCGTTTCATAATAGAGTTCCTATGGTCACCTTCTAGCTCCATCATCAGATCAGCTTTATGTCATCATAATATTACATAGTCAGGTAATATATATATATGTCTTATATTATTTATAGTCTTGTAACCCATATTTAAAAAAAATCATATAAAATAAATATGGCGTGTAACGGAAAAATGTGACTTAGAAAATAAAGATGGCGCGTAACAGAAAAACGTTACATTGAAAATTTCTCCCATACGTCGATAAAGAAGTTTCACTTCAAAAATATAAATAGGACATGTTTTAACGAAACAAGTAGATTATTGTAAGTATATCTATTGACATGCTAAACTGTGATTGCTAAACTGCTAAAATGCTAAACTGTGATGACACTTGGGGCGGTTTCTAACAATGAAAATTATAATTTCGGATACTTTTTAGTGTGATTAAATATGCATGTTTAGTATCATAGTATTCTGCCATATGAAATACAAAAAACCTGGACAACAGTACAAAATTTGCTGCAAAATGCCTCTTTGTGTAGTTTTAGTAGTCAACACTGTCGTCCATTATTTAGTTAACGCCCGGATGAAATTGCAATTGTGGTCAGAAATACCGCATGATAAAATGGTCAGATGATTTCAGTTCAATTTGCTAATTAATGTTTGTGAGTGATGTACACAATAATACTGTTTAGCTACGTTTTCAATATTTTACAGGATTTGTTGCCGTTTCTGACGTGGCTCTCATAGTATGTCAATAAAAATAACTTTTTCAGCGAACAAAGTATTGATTATGGTAGAAGATCTGGCATAATATAATTTTTTTTTTAATAATACAAAATGCAATTTGTGCTGGGTAGCCACAAGTACTATTTAGTTATAATTTTTAACAATTTAGCAAACTTGTTTTTTTTTAGATGAATTATTTAGATAACTAACTAAATAAGTTATCATCACGCCATTTCCCTTACAGGGTAGGCAGAGAGAACGGAGTGCCAAGAGGCTCTATTCTTGCATACATCTCTCGCTTCCTCAACATTCATAATTCTCCTCATACACGTTTGCCGGTTTCGGAAACTCCTGACTGCACCTTCCATCAATACATGACCGATTTGGTCTAGGTAGGTGAGTCGTGGTCTCCCCCTGTACCTACATTTTTCTCCCGAATGTTGTCACTGGCGCCTTACAAAGTCGCGTTAAGCGTCCTTAACATTTTATAAGTTATGATTTGTACTTATGGGGTGACTTATTTGTCCACTGAAGTAATGTAACACAGTTCCAGTGGTCCACCAATACAGGCAGAGAGACGGCACATAGCGGGTTTATTTAGTGGGTGAGGGCCCCACACTATCCTGTTCGTTACCCTGAACGACGAGGTGCGCTGTTAAGGACATTTTTTCCTGTCTTATAAAAAAAGGGTGACTTATTTAGATAAAAGGTGGCCAGCTCTTGCCTAGGGCTATTTTAATATATCTTTAAAGAATGTAATGAGTTTATTGTTTTAACTTGAAACTATTAAGCAATTATCCAAGGCGAGCTAATCACACATAATACACTTTATAGTTTAGATAGTTATCCCCATGAGAAGATGGTCGTAGCCTCCAGCCGCTTGAATGAATCTACAAACGCCTTAAGCTCGCTAACTTTGTTTAATTAGTCGCAAAACAAACAGAAACGCGAACTTAGCTCAAGGAGATGAGGCTTCGTGTTCTAGTTTATTTTTGGTATCTTTACTCGAATCGGTTGGTTAATAATAATTTTATACTCTCAAGCCTCTATTTCCAAAGGGACCACTGACGAAATGACACACAATTCCAGTGGTCTACAAGCAGAGAGATGGATGGATGGACATGCTGGCTTATTTTAGTGGGTGAGAGCCCCACTCTACCTGCTTGTTGCAAAAAACCTGGTGTGGATGGTGAGAAACCTCACATTACGTCTCAAAAGAAAAAAAATGAGCAAAGACGAAGGAACATAAACATTTCGCATATCTATAACATTTTGTTGTAGATAATTCTAACTACTTACTAACTGGACTGGAAAACTTGTGGCCTAAACATAGACGGAAAATATCTAAGCCACCTCCGATTTGTCGACGACTTGGTGCTCTTATCTGAATCAAGCTGGCAATTACAAAACATGATTAACGCACTAGGTATGGTTAGCAAGGAAGTGGGCTTAGAGATGAATCTCTCCAAAACAATATTAATGACAAATGGCACGGAGAAGACAATATCAGTCGACAGCGAAATACTAAAATATACAAATAAATATTTATACTTGGGCAAACAAATCAGTTTCGAAAAGGAGAGCAACTTTTCAGAAATGGGAAGACGTATCCAACTAACTTGGAACAAATATTGGAGCCTGAAAGAGTTTTTCAAAAGCTCAATGCCAGTAAAAATCAAAACCAAAGTGTTCTCGAGTTGCCTCTTACCGTGCCTTACATATGCCTGTCAAACCTGGAAGTACACAGCTAAAATAAAGGAAAAAATAACCACATGTCAACGAGGATTAGAGCGTATGCTAAATATTAAAAAAATCCAAAAAATACGACATACTAAAATAAGAAGCATAACTAAAGCTACAGATGCTCTGACATATGTCCTAAAATTAAAATGGAAATGGGCGGATCATGTGGCGAGACTAAAAGACGAGCGATGGACCAGAAAAGTGACACTATGGAGAGGCCCAGGAGGGAAACGCTATAGAGGAAGACCACTCACGAGATGGGCTGATGATATCAACAAAACGGCTGGTACAGACTGGGTACAAACAGATCAAGATAGAGCTAAATGGGCGTCTTTGAAGGAGGCCTTCACCCGCGGAGGGGTTCGTGCAGAATGATATAGCATAAGTAATTATAAGCAGTAAGTTTAAGTTCACTTGTTTGTAATTTTGCATGAAAATAAAAAGGCTTTTAATTTTAATTAATTAATTCTAACTATTGTATTCTTGTAGCGATTTAGGGAAATCTGATAACGAGAGCTCTTTTTTATGTCACGAACTGTGAGTTACACACCATAGAGTTATTTTTGATATTATTAGTTTCTAGCCCATCTTCGGTGTACCTACAGCATGCCGAATTTGGTGTTATAACTGCTGAGTGTTCTAGTTTAAATTTAATAAATTAACAAAAAAGCTTATTAGTTATTAATGAAAAAGTTATAAATAAATCATAGAGAAATTGTCTCAGTCTATAGTCGATAACTGAGATAAAGCTGTCACTGAGCTGTGTTTGTACATTTAAGATATTTGAGAACAAATGAACGCATTAGACGTGTCTGTAACAATTTTTTCAAAATTGTTTGTCCGTTTTTTTGTTCACGTATCATGCAAAAACTACTGAATGGATTTTATTGAACCTTTTTATTAGATAGATCTTGATTGTACTTAAGAACTGGTATATATTTTATCCCGCTAGGGTATTGCAAACCTGAGATATAAATTAAAAATCTACCTTTTGGCTGTGGCAGAGCCTCGTGCAAAGACTACTTCTTAAATAAAATTATGTTATAATCTTTATTCTTGCTTTTTTTTTGTTAAGGCGGGAAAAATTGTTCCTAACCGCACACTCCGTCGTTCGGGGCAACGAACAGGGTAGTGTGGGCCTGCACCCACTAAAGAAACTCGCTGTGTGCCGTCTCTCCGCCTTTGTTGGCGGGCCACTGGAACTATGTTACATTCCTTCGGTGGTAATTCTTGCTCTTGCTGTTAAAATATAACACGCATGGCAGTATTAGTTTCCTTGGGCGGTGTATACCACTTACTATATAATGGGCTGTGGCTCACCTGCCATCATAATCAATAAACGCAAAATCCATTATAATAAAATAATGTTAAGAGTCTGACAAATAGGCAAACAAATGCGCGTGTGTTGTAAAAGTGGTATTAATACGGTAGTAGTCGTGGCTAATTGGATTGGGGCTTGAATATGCTATCCACACTCATTAAATTGGTGACGGTATCGATGATTATATTATGATTTCCTACACAATTGTTAACAAATTTAAAAAAAGAGTAACATGCAAAATCTGTTTTAACAGGTTCCCTGTCCCATGAATCATATATGATACATAACAATTAAATTTCTATTGTGTCTACAAACGGACAGGGAATGGGTTAATTTTATTAATGAATTTCACAATAAAACTGGTTATCAGAACATAAAGTACAAAAACTTCTACAAGCAGGATTTAAACTTACGTTTCTTTGATTCCCATTCCAGTCCGCAAATCTTGCTTGTAACTGTTATTTTATAATAAGCAATTAATAAATAATAAATAAATATTCACGGACATTTCACACAACGTCGTCTGGTCCCAAACTAACCTTAATGCTTGCTATGGGTATCAGATTACGGATATAATACCTACATATATTACTTTTTTTTGTAAATACATACCTACATATAATAGATAGAAAATTTTTGTTCCGGTAAATGGTCGAGCATATGAATTGCTTAATATAATGTATAAAGAAACAATAATCTGTATTAAGTTTACAATATAATAAACATCGTAATTATAATATTTAAAAAAAATGTATTAAGATTATCGATATGATAGCAATTACTTTTTTTTGAGACCCTTCCACGACGGGAGTCAGTTCCTGGGCTTTTTAAATGTAAGCCATATAGCCGTTCGTGATAAATCAATGATTGTAATTATATCACGTTCCCCGGTCATATTTACAAAGCTGTTACACAGACGAGGCGACAACTCTCTATAATTATTCAGAAATTGGAGACTATAACTTTGGAAGAGAAATTAAACTTATTGATTTAGTCTGTCGATTCGAAGGTAAAGTTGTGCGGTGGGATTTGAAAAATTTTCTTGGACGTTTCGATAAAGATTTTCAGTTGTGAAATAGGTGTTATTAAATTGTGAATCGAATTCTTTACATAATGTTACGATTATTATTAAAATATAGACTTTTGCTAAAATCTGAGGTTTCCTATATAATAGAAAGATGATGATGACATAATAGAAAGATGACGATGAAAAATTACGATTAACAAAATATCTTACCGGAATCAATAAATACGCTAAAAACAAAACATGAAATTATACTCAATAACATGGAATATAAAAAAGAATACTTTATTGTACATCATTATAACAATAGACAGCTTCAAAAACAAAAAGAAAATGATATCTTCCTTTCATAATGTAGTACAACGGGTGGCATTATTATTAAGAGTAATTTCAACCAGGCCAAAAAGTAGATTTAAAATATAATGATAATTATGATAATTATATATTTTTTAATATATTACAATTTGTTAGATACAAAAAATAAAAATGCTGTAGATAGTTATGTGTGCTGATACTCCCTAGACATTCGTCCGTGTGGTGACGGCCTAAGAATACAATACCCCATTATTTCCCACGGTTGACGTATGAGGCGACTAAGGGAAGTAAGCAATCGTTACCCATTGCATTACTGGTGGTAGCATGAAGCGCATCGGTGTGTTGTAGTAATTCTTTTATTTCATATCTGTGAAATAAAATAGTGAGCAGGGGATTGACAATGCTCTCGGTTTAGTCCTTGAGCGACGGTTACTATTTACCATCAAATGGACCGCGGCCCGCCTGTAATAAAAAAAAAAGGTTTTTTGAACAACTTCAATGTCTACTCTCCCGTACGAAGCCGAGGCGGGTCGCTAGAACAATATATTACATAAACTCTAAACATAATTCAGTAATATTTTATTCGCAATTTTAAACAAATCAGTTGACAATTTATCATGCGGAATTCAGACCACAATTGCTATTGCATCCGAGGGGCAAGTAAATAGGAGCTCTCAGATTGCTCCACCGAAATTGCACACAGAGGGATGAGTTTTGGCACAAATTTTGTATAATAACTTTTATGATGTTGGCAGCAGGGCGTGAACCTATGAAATGCTGATCTATGGTACATATTAACACAAATATATTAAAATGCCCTATATTATATAAAACAGCAACAGAAATAATTATATTTGAGTGGCTTTTATTCAAACTACCTATGTATATAATTTTAATAAAACTTGTTTCAAAACTATTGTGCCATATTTAACTTTATTGATAACTGAATTATATTGCTATAAGCTCTTTACTATTTCATTGTTATCGAAACTGAAAGAAATTTAAGACATTCTAATTCGTCATACATGTTTGAAAAACCAGAAGAATAACATTTGTATCAAGTAATATTTCAATTGAGAATTTTATTTCTCATTCTTTATTCTTTTTTTTATTGCTTATGGTGGGCCCACCCGATGTTAAGTGATAACGGCCGCTCATGGATCCAGCAATCTCAGAGGCACAGCCAGACCGCCGCTTACCGGGAAGGTAGAGTTCTCCTTAAACCCCTTCTAGAAAAGTATATGTCATAATGCGCGAGGAAAACTGCAATAGATAGTTCATTCCAGATCTGAAGTGGAAAAAATGAACGCTAAAAACATACGGTATTGCACAATACCACTTCCAGGTGGTGTGGATGAACTTTATTGCGACGGCGGGTGGTACGATGGTAGAACGGCGAAGATGGTAGAACGGCCAAATCGAATGAATCACTCCTCGTGGTACAATCGGTAGAAAATGCAGAGGGATCCGATGTCTCTTCGTAATTCCAACGACTCCAAGCCACCGTGAGATTAGGGTTGTGCGTTTAGATACATGTTTTCCCGCCTTAACAAAAAAAAACAGATATATTGAATGATGTCTAAACCTAATTTAGATGGTAATATAAATACAGTAAAAAAATATATGTGTCTCTCTGCCTACCCCGCAAGGGAAATGGCGTGTAGATAAGTATAAAACAAATGAATTTGTCTAATATCATTAATACATTATTAGCACCCTATTAGAATTTTACGTAACTAGACGAGTTTTTGATAGCATTTCCATATTTTAAACTTAGTTAAAATATATACTAGATTTTAACCGCGGCTTCGTCCGTACGGTCTTCCGAATATAAATAGGTACTACTCACTATAGGTACCCTAGAGGGCATACTAATTAAATATAAAAAATAAATATAAAGCCTTTTTATTTCTTTGCAGTAAGAATACAAAAAAAATACAGGCCTTAAGTGGATAAACGTGTTGATGCTTAGACTAAGAATATTATTGACTAATTATTTCTAAAAAAAATATTCGTAATTACTTATTTTAATGTTGGTACACAATTTTTATGTTGAGTAACTAATGTTATTAAGTAATGTTAAAAAGTTAACAATTATATTTTTAATTATTACAGCATATTAATTGTCTCTATGTAAAAATACTGCCGTGTGGGGCCGGCTTTAGAATTGTTCCACCCCTCTCTACCCATGGGAGTCGTAAAAGTCGACTGAGGGAGTTCTGGGGGAGTGGGCAGCAGCACTCCCTCGAGTATTAACAATATCCACTGCGATCGCCAACCCGCCTGCCAAGCGTGGCGATTACGGCACTATCCCCCATTTTTTGGGGAGGCCTATGTCCAGCAGTGGACGTTGAAAGGTTGATGGATGGATGGATGATGTAAAAATAGCTATCCCACGAAAAGCATTCATTTTTCCAGGATGAAAAACATATGTAAATTTTCTGGACTACCTAATTGTATGCAAAACTTCATAGTAATTGGTTCAGTAGTTACTAAGTGAAAGCGTTACAAACAAGCCATTAAACAAACTTACTTTTGCTTTTATAATATTAATAAGGATAAATAAACAAGGTCATTAAAATTATGATGAGGACGAATAAACTATAACAATTTTTATGTAATTTAACATTTTAATTTCATGCTTAGGAACATCAAAAAATTATAGTTAACCCAGGGCAACTTATTAAAACTTCTGTATGTAATCTTGCAAGTTATAATTTTTGTGAAAGTTTCACAAACTTGAAGATTAAATAAACAAAACAGCGGAAAGCTTTTTCATGCTGTTATCAAAGGCTATTATCTCTTGACCTGAAAAGTGGAATTATATTTTGTTTGTTCTTATAAAGAGTAAATAAGTTAGGGGGATGCCATAATTTAAAAGTTATCACCAAGTGGCCTTTCCTTTCCGAGGCTTAGATACTTAACAAGTGCCCGTCTACACGAGATTTAACAACAACAAAAATGGTGATTTCTTGTTTGTGACAAAAAGCCATTTCTGTGAAGATTGTGATTAGCGAGCGCGGCGCTTCCAACTTGTTTCATTTCGTTGTCTCGCGGTGCACAATATACGCTAACAAATTGTTGACGCCGTAAAGAAAACTTATATATTTACCTTGTAATAAAAAAATATAAGATACCTAGACGAACCCGAGGTTTCACCCACGAGGAATTGAGTTTGTTACGGGAATCCTTCTTCGATATTTTTATATATAATAATAGGTGAATAAGCTTTAAGAGCTACGAATACAGTTTCAACTGCAAAAATATAGAATTTGTACGCAATTTTAAAAGTCTATATAAGTACAGAGTTCACTATGTCATGCACGGAAGGTCGGTTATTAAACCGTGTTTTAGGTGGTTTAAATGCACATATTTTGTGTACCTAAATTATATCCTAGATTTTTTTTAAAAGCATTGAAATTCCCACAAATAAAACTATAATACCTAATTCCACTGCCTTAAAACATTATATTAAACTTCAAAGTTCTATACGGATGAATAGAATGTTTTTACAGTAGATAAGCTTTTAATTTGTAGAAAGTCCAAATATTCTTTATCTTAAAAGAAATTCTGTTAATCTCTTCATCTTCATAGCATATATTATTACCGATTGTATGGGATTAGTTTAACCAGATTGTAGCAAAATATTAATGAGATTGCGAACGAGATGACGACTGTCCTTGAAGTCTATGACGTCTAGTAGAAGTCTAGGATAGGACAAACCTTAGGCTGTATACACCCGAATGATTCAACTCAAGCCTAAGATTTCCGATTTTGTCTAATTAGTTGTAAAACCAATAGAACTTCATTCAACTGTAAGAGCCCTCTTGTTCTAAACTTACTATATTAAACGTATTTACTGGAATAATATGCATGATATTATAAATTGTTATAGTTTGTAAACTTATGAATATTAACTCTAATAAATTTAGTTTGAAAACAAATTAATTTCGCTTCTAATAACCAATACTATAAACGAGATGACGCCCGTGACTTAGTTTGCTTGGATTTATAAAATTGTTTAGGCATATATCACAGGAGCTCTTAATTGAAGCAAAAATATAAATTATAAATCAGTATATATCCATTTAGATCTTCGATTAATTGGGATCCATAATATCCTAATATTAATCTAGGGTCTCATCTACCTACTTACCAAGCATCCAATTCTATTCACATACACTTTGAAACATCTATTTCATAAACTTTCACATTTATAATAGAAGTAGGATGCAAAGTATTTTTTTTTGTTAGTAGATTGCTTCTTCAACATCCCTCGCTTGAGTGACATCCTCAAGTACTGCGGATGTTACATTTTCGCCAGATCTCTACTGCAGTTAGGGGAAATCTCCAACTATAATCCTACACCAACAGACTCACAAGGAGGACAGGAGATAATAATAAAAAGCAAGGAGGATTTATAAATATCATTGCAGATGACGTTATATTTCTTGGTAACACTGTTAAATGGATAGAAGACACTAATGCAGACAAAACCTGTAATTGGAACATTCAGAACAAATAGCAAAGATATTTTTAATTAGCCATTGGAATGACCAAAAACAAGCTTGTAGTATTTTTTATACTCGCGAGCGTCAAACACCAGATGTATCAGTCGTGCGTCATCAACTTTCACGCTGATTTTCTGTGAAAGGGTGTGGTATTTCTGCGATCAAGCCGGCCTATTCATGCTGGGATAGGCAAGGCTCCACCACTAGTAAATATGAAGATAGCGCGGAGATCGGAGCAATATACCTATGTAAATAGTCCGAGAGAAGGCGTGTGTTCGAAATATAAGCAATTAAAATCTAATCTAGTTAAGTCAGAAAAGTTAGCTACTTAGCCGAACAGATCAATAGCTTATAGATTAACACAAAATAACGATATAGTAATACTTTTTTCATACATTCACAAAAAACAAAACGAAGTTTATATATAATTTCTCACTTAGTCTACAAAGCTTATGCAGTATTTTAAAGTACTATTACAATTTAGCAGTATTTACTATTTCATTAAATCAAGCTCACTTAATATCTGTTTTAAATCTAGCCAATTACGAACTTTATAGCATCTATAATTATACCTATGTTGGTTATATGTACCTATCAGCTATCGTCTCCGAACACAACACATTTATTTTTAGAATTTGAGTTGTCCGTGTGGTGACGGACTAAGAATACAAGTGTCACCACCCCATTCTTTCCCACGGGTGTCGTATGAGGCGACTAAGGAAAGTAAACAATTATCATCCATTTCATGACTGGTGGTAGGGCTGGGTACCAAGTGAGAGTACTCACTTGGTATCGGGCCCGAGTGGGTTGGTACCACCATCTCCCGTGGGACCGGCCATGAAGCACATCGATGCGTTTTGGCTGTAGCATTAGATAGCCGTTTATATTTCATTTCATATCTGTGAAATGAATTGGTGAGCAGCGGCTTGACAATACTCTCGGTATAATCGAGTCCATGGGCGACGGTTACCATTTACCATCAAATGGACCGTGGCTTGCCTGCTACTACACGCAATAAAAAAAAAATAAAAGATTATTTGTTAGTGCCATCAGTATCATCGCGAAAAACTACTGTACGGATTTTGTGGAAACTTTTTTGTTTCATATAGACTCTTGAATAAATATTTTGATATGTTTATATATTTTTTAGCATTTGACATGCTTAGCCATAAACTTTGTGTTAATTTGCTCTTGAATAGACTTAAAAACTGTCATACGTTTTATCTCGCTACTATATCGGGAACCTGAGATGTAACCTAAAAACTAGCTTTTGTCTGCGACAACTTATTTTTTTATAAAACCGCGTTGTAATGTGTATGTATATTACATTTCATAAAATGTATATTACATTTTTGATCTATATTTTTTAGCATTTGACATGCTCCGCCACTTTTGTGTGTAGTAAGTACAAATTATTTGTGAATAAGGCAAAAAGACAAATGTGATAAGGAGATTGGGATGATCGAAAGATCTGTACTATAGCTCAGTGGCTTAGAGCACTTCCCCGGATTGGAAAAGACGCGGGTCCGATTCCCGCTAGTACGAAAAATCTCTTTTTCCTTATTCACAAATAATTTATATATTACATTTTATTTTGAATGAAAAATAATTAACAGAACTATCATTTAATATTTCTATGAAATATAATATTATTACACCACAGACTAACACCCTATCCAATGAATTTATTATCGCTCGTACGAGTAGGTGTCAAATGTTAGTTTATTACGTGATATGAATTGTGTTTATCGCTACAGGTATTTTGTTTAACACACTATGTAATAAGATACCAATTAGCCTTCGGTGGTTGATCGGATTAATTAACTTACTTGTTATCAATAGTTGGGTTGGTTCTGTGTGTTTGTGCGGATAAATAACTACTTTTACTAAGAGAATATTCATCCAATTAAAATTATATATTATATAGGTATGTATCAGTTACTGTATGGTTTACAATTAACCGATTATATTAATAGCTGATTATATACTGTTTATTAATATAAGACCATAAGTTATTTTATAAATGTATAGCAGCGTTGTGAAGTCACTCGGACGAACACTCGGGGCGGGCCAGAGTATTCTTTTTATCTTTTCTTAGAGTTGTGACGTCTTCTATACTATTATAAAGCTGTAACAGAGCTATGTCTGTACACAAGATATTTGAGAAACAAATACTGAATTAGGCTATATAGGCGTGTTTAAACACCAAAACGATTTCTTTTTAGATTTTTTGTCTTTTTGTTTGTTTATCTGTTTGTTTGTTCGCGCATTACGCAAAAACTACTGAACGAATTTGGATGCAACTTTTTTTATTGCATAGCTCTTGATTTGACTGAACAACTGGTACACATTTAATCCCGTTACTTTATCGAGAACTGGAGATATGACCTAAAAACTAGCTTTTGGCTACGGCTGAGCCGCGGGCAAAGGCTAGTAAAATATATAAAAAATCCTAATATTTATTTCATATACCAACAGCAGCAATCCTTAATTTAAATTGTTCATGAAATTATTGTGGTAAGAAATAGAATTAATTAATATGATTACTTAATCATTGATTAAGTTATCCGAGACAATATAATATAACTTTTCTGTCTACCAAAATTTATATATCGACAGAACATGTAGCTAATCCAAAAGAAGGAGCCAACTAATTACTGTGATAAAACTGCTTACTCAAGAAAGTATCTCTAAACGCGAAATAAACGTCGTGTGTGAGTAAATCGGATCCAAGATGATGATGATCTTACCTATCCTTGATCCATAATTATCCATGGTTGCCTAAATGTAAGTGACAACTAATCGGTATATGTTTATGCTTGATTAAGTTTTAAATTAAGTGATTAAGTAAAAATTAACATGAATAAGACAAAAGTGATGCATAATAACCATGACATTTCAGGTCCAGTCCTAGTCGGGAATGCGATTCTCAAAATTTTCGATTACTATGTTTATTTGGGACAAACATACTAATTCAATCAACTGTAGATAAAACTTTATGAAAGAGGTCAATCAACTAATCCAGCTAGGCCGGACAACGTTTACCACCGAAGGAATGTAACATGGTTCCAGTGGCCCGCCAATAAAGGCGGAGAGACGGCACACGGCGGGTTTCTTAAGTGGGTGCAGGCCCCACACTACCCTGGTCGTTGCCCCGAACGATAGAGTGTGCGGTTAGGAACATTTTTTCCCGCCATAACAAAAAAAAAGGCCGGACAACGTTTGGGAACTTAAGTAAGATCTTTTTTACCGATATTTTAGATAGCCTTTGCCTGCGGCTCCACCGCAGCCAAAAGCTAGTTTTTGGGTTATATCTTAGGTTCCCGGTATAGTAGCGGGATAAAATGTATACCAGTTTTTAAGTATAATTAAGAGCTATCAAATAAAAAAAAATCATCAAAATCTGTTCAGTAGTTTTTGCGTGATGCGCGAACAAAAAAACAGATAAACAGACAAAAAAAAAAAAAAATATCGTTTTGTGTTTAGACACGCCTATATAGCCTATAAAAAAAATACTGCAATAGGCTTATTGCAGTATTTTTTTTCTCAAATATCTTAAATGTTCAGACATAGCTATGTTACAGCTTTATAATAGTCCATCCATCCATCTATCAGCCTTTTAAAGATCACTGCTGGACATAGGCCTCCCCGAGAATGGGGGATAGTGCCGTAATCGCCACGCTTGGCAGGCGGGTTGACGATCGCAGTGGTTATTGTTAATACTCGAAGGAGTGCTGCTGCCTACTTTTCTCGGTATTCCCTCAGTGGGCTCTTACGACTCCCATGGGTGGAGAGGGGTGGGACAATTCTAAAGCCGGCCCCACACCGCAATTTATAATAATAGGTATAGATAAATAATAATTTTATCCTGATATAAATATTGAGAAAAATTACATCTCCCGAGCTGGGAACATTTCGCTTCATAATCTCAAAACTAAAAAAAAACCACAATATTTTGTATGTCATCATAATGAGGTACCTAGTATACCTTTTGTTGTTGTTCAATTCTTAACTCGATTTTTGTGGGGGATAGAAAACTCAAATTAGAGTTAAAGATTGCCCTATTGTATATATACTGTTTAATATTAATTCTATAATGTATGTATCAATGTACAATAAAAGTAATAAATAAATACAAAATTTCTTGATTTTGAGGAAATCAAATCTTGTGTAGTGGCAAGAAATAGTTGTACTTATCCATTAAAATATAAATGAAACCTTCGTTGGAGCATTTTTTATAACCTCACGATATCATTAATAATAATTAGTAAGGCTAGGTAGTAGGTATATTGCGGAGTTGTCTGACCTTAATACTCGTATTTTAGGCCTCAATTACATATCGTGCGGTTTTCATGAGTAAAAGAGTATGAATGCTTTGGATATTTATAAGGAAATTAAATATACGAATGTACGGTGTTCTGCTTCCGTTGATGCACAAAGTACATGTTAATATTTGATATTATTATACTATACTACCTCATTATATCACTACAAATAAATAAAATCAAAAGCTTTAGTATAAAAATATCAAAATATGTATAGAGCTGTGGCATTATTTTGAATGATTGTAATAATTAAGTTTACGAAATAATATATGCAAATACATCTGACAGATGGCGCAGGCACCTATAACATTAAGAAGTACATTTTTTGTTTAGGCGGGAAAAATGTTCCTAACCGCACACCCCGTCGCTCGGGGCAACAAACAGGGTAGTGTGGGGCCTTCACCCACTAAAGAAACCCGCCGTGTGCCGTCTCTCCGCCTTTATTGGCGGGCCACTGGAACTATGTTACATTCCTTCGGTGGTACAAGAAGTACCTAGTGTGTTATCGAAATTCGTAGACCGATGTCACAATGGCTGATTGGTAAAGCATCTAAGACAGTTATCCGGGAGATGTAGGTGGAAATCCTGCTCGTGACTTTTATTTTCGATTACACTTTTTCACACTTTGTGTTCGTTTAGATGATTGATTTATTACAATGAATGTAGTGAAATAATATTAGCAAATTCTAAATCAATAGATTTCACATATTAACATTACATAAAATTTTAAGTTCAGATTAATGATAAGTATACAAATAATGCACAAATATCCACTGTCTGGTCAGATATTGGCTCGTTTTTTGCACATTGTTATCGACACAGCTTCAAACTTTTATGATGAAATAGAATGACTTGTGATTCTTTGGAAATACACAAAGATGTTCACAATTATTTTTTCTGTTTTCATAAAATTTGTTCTTGCGAACAACGCGTCTATTATCCTGCAGCTCAATGTTCAACAGACTTTGACGTTACGAGAACATTTTAGTTTATATTAAAAAACTAGAGTTCACGCATTAACATCGTATAGATGGCGCAGTGATTCGATTCGATTACTGCAGAGGATAATTCTTTGTGTATAATCAACAAATGGTCGTTCTAAATCTGGGTGCACTTTGTTTCTTATGAATTGTGTTTGTGAAGTCCCTCAGTACAAGATTTAGTCCTTAGCCGTCTTTATCTGTTCCTAGTCCTTCAAAATATAAAATTGCATTTTTTTTTAGAATTGTTGTCTGTTGTTTCTTGGACCTTACGCAAAAGATACTGAACGGATTTCGATGTAACTTTTTCGTTTAATAGCTCTTGATTAGACTTAATACTGGTATAAGTTTTACCCCGCTGATGCTATATCGGAAACCTAGAAATAACCATTACATTTTAGTATTGTGATAGGCATTCTGTAATGGTGATTTAGATTATTTTAATGAGGGTAATTTTAAGAAGTTGATAATTATTATAAAAACAGATGCGAGGAAACGAGCTGGTAATAGATATTCGTGGAATATTGTTAATATTCCTTAGCTGTAATATACTAGTAAAGTTGGGATTTTGCAAGTGTTGCTATTAAATCATCTCGTTATTTATAAAATATTGATTATTATATAATCTTACTCTGAAATTGTTTTGGAAAGGAATAGCAATATTTATTGAAATAGAATACGGTAGCTGGCAGCATGGCCACACCCTGGTACCGTTTATACTGAAATTAAAATCACCTTCAACGTGTAGCAAAGAGGCATTTTGTCGATGGGTTATTGATATTAGGTCGACATGGGCGTGTCGATGGCACATCATCAATAACGGCCTATAAATAAGCGTATGACTATCGGACAAAGCTTTTAGCTGTTACAATACATGATTGATATAGCGAGTAGCGTGTAAAAAGTTATTTTTTAAATTTGTTGTATTTGTCAATACTAATTATTGAATTGGAGTTAAAATTTATATTTTTTAAGGTTAACAAACTGGAGTATTTTCTACGGGCTTTGGTAATATTCGTTAGGATGGCTACGTTGGCTTAATTCTTAATGGCTCATAAGTATTAATTATTGTATGACCTTTATGATAAGTAAAACAATAATATTATTTTGATAACAACACCCTGTACCAGTTTATTTTGTAAACACTCAATAAAGGAATATAAGTACTTTATGTACCCATTCAGAACAACTTTTGTGGATTCAATTGTTTGAATTGAACACAAAATACCTGAATTGAGAGGATGGTACTTGTAAATTCTGCACAGTCATCAATCTAGGTTTAATTAAAGTCAATATAGGTTATACTAGTACAATCATCAACGAAACTTTCATATATTATAGACTTCCAAAGAAACTTCTTTGGAAGTCTATAAAATAGACTTCCAAAGAAGTTGAGACTAAGAGAAATTTGTAAAATGTATTGATGAATATGATGTATGCATAACCACATTATTGTATAATTATACAGGGTGTAAAGGACGTCATACCGATAACTCTAGGCAATGATGTCACCATATAACTGTAATAATATGCATTATCATTATCGTCGACAATGACAGGTTCCAAAGCTAGCAATTTTTTAGCCGCCATCGAATCATTGGATTTTTTGTAGTAAATCGGTGATTAATGGGTTTATTACAACTAAATCGAATTTAAATAGAACAATATAATGATTTCATATCGGATTCATCTTAAAAAAATTAAAAAGAACGCTTCATAATCGAGTGCTGAACCCATGGTATCAATTATCGGTACCACAATGTTAACTATGTTGAATGTAGGCTCTATAGCATGTAATAAATATAAAATCCGAGTCTTACTAAAAACATTATTAAGAAATAAGCCAACGCACAACTTTATTTGAATACAAAATGAAAAAGCATACAAAGTTCTCTTATCAAATACGTCTATTGTGAAATCGTAACGTCTGTGGGTACCACCATCCGATTTTCTACCAGCTTACTGTAAATAAGAAAATTCATTCGAACTGCGTCGTTAAACGTAATCGAGCGTCGTGGAAAGTATTAAAGAAGCAAACGCTATATTGCATAAGTTAAGATGTTACAATGGAAACTTCGGAAGGAGCACCAAGTGTGCGCAATTCCTCTTTGGCAAAATACGTCGTGGCTGTACTCATCAGATGGGGTAAAGTTACGCAATATTATACAGCGTATAAGCCATCTGATATGTTAAAATTATATTATGTTAATCCTATTTGTTGTCTACTATCTACATAACATATTGTGATAGTCTGTTGCTTGGGCTTATAGGCATCAGTGCTAAATATGCGTATTTAATTTTATTATTGGAGTTAATTGATACATTTTTATTTAAAAATTAACACTAATTGGCATTTTTAATTAAGCTGTTTTGTTATCTGAAGAAAAGTATTATATGTAGCTTTCATTTGGCTTTATATATTGATTAGGTTCCTTGTGATCTTGTATATTTGTGATCAGTTACGAAAGCTTTTTTTCCATCTGTAGTGGCTAAGTTAATTAGATACAATGACAACATCGACCATGAGTAGACAAATCAGGCATAACAAGTCATTATGTGATCTTTGCATTGAGTATTATAATTCTACATTTTATTAAATTATACTTCTTTTCTGTTAAGGCGGGTTAAAGATAACCCCAAACCCCGTCATTATAGGCAACAAACAGGGTAGTGTGAGCCCCTCACCATGTATAAGCCCATTGTGTAACATTATTTCTGAGGTGAGAAAAATGTTTTGCCAAAAACTAAGCGCCCCCATCGCTCTACTACATCAATTTATAGCTCTCTTGAGGAAGTCGATGTCCAATAGTGAACGTCGATGGATTGATACAAGATCTACTTCTTCTATAGACTGTTCTGTTTACAGTATAATCCATCCATCCATCAGCCTTTCAACGTCCACTGCTGGACATAGGCCTCCCTAAGAGAACGCCATAACGAGCGGTCCCGTCATGGGGGATAATGCCGTAATCGCCACGCTTGGCAGGCGGGTTGGCGATCGCAGTGGATGTTATTAATACTCGAGGGAGTGCTGCTGCCCACTCCCCCGGTATTCCCTCAGTCGGCTCTTACGACTCCCGTGGGTAGAGAGGGGTGAGACAATTCTAAAGCCGGCCCCACACGGCTAAATTACAGTATAATAGACCATAAATATTATGTAATATAAACTATGTTTTGTTTTGTATTGATGTCTAAAGTAATTATATTTTATTTAATGTCTTAATAATACTTATACTTATAATATTATAAATTGGAATGTAAGTTTGTTTGTACGTTTTCACAACAAAACTGCTAAACCTATCATCATGAAACTTTGTACACATATTCTTGGAGGTATTAGAAGTAACATAGGATACTTTTTAATAAAAAAAAATATTTTTTACGCCAGATAAAAAATTGTTTGTCAATAAATCTCAAAATCTAGCTACTTCAACGCCATCTAGCTTTCCAGTAATGAAGTTCCAACCCTGAGTACTGTAATACCGTTGCACTGTACTACCAACGGTCACGTCAAAATTTTTCCTTTAAATTCAAGACTTCATTTTCAAGGGTTGCTTTATTTATTATTAGTAAATTCCTCGCGGACGAAGTCGCGGGTAACAGCTAGTAAATTATAATTATTTGTGTACTAAAATTTATAGTCCTAGTTTTATTTCTCCAGTGGCACTTGAAAGCTAAACTTTGATCTCTTGGTCTAGTTTCTACTCGTATTTTTTCATCGTTGTTTCATTTAAATTGTTTGTGTTATTATGTCTTGCAATACTTTCAACTTTACTTGTTATTGTTCATTTAATATTTTAGTCTACTAATTGGATTATAAGATTTGAAAAAGGTTTCTTTGAGTCTTGTATGAAAGTAAAAGCTAATTAAAATTTCTTATCGCTGCAAGCAAGCTGGGATTATTTTAAGTTGATTTACTACGGTAGAGGTAACAAACACTCTATAAGTAGCTACGAGTATCTTACTACCCCTATAACCTCTCGTTGCGACGCGACGCGGTAAATATTTGTGGAAGCACTGGAGCACTTGTCAATTAAGTTTATGTATAATTAAGCTTATATATATGCAAATGAGGGTAACTATGATGTTTTTGTGTATATTTCATATAAATATACATATAAGTGAGTATACAAATTTTATAAGTATAATCTAAGCCACAACAGCCGTTTTGATAAAGAACTTGTTTGAAAGAGGTAGGTAGTGAGTGCCAATATAACTAAAAGTGGAAGTTTTAAGCAGGTGGTCAGTTTTAATAGTCATTCAAATTCAAATCATTGTAGTATCGCAGGAGTATAAGAAAATAGGTGCATTTATTTGCCCTGTTTACCTTTGCCGTGTGGGGCCGGCTTTAGAATTGGCATTTTTTCCACCTTAACAAAAAAATATGGCGTCATGGTACTCTTTTAGTGAGTGTATCATTATTTTCTTCGTTTTTAGGGTCCCGTACCCGAAGGGTCAAAACGGGACCCTGTTACTAAGACTTCGCTGTCTGTCTGTCTGTTCGTCCGTCTGTCTCCAGGCTGTATCTCAAGAACGGCGATAGCTAGACAGCTGAAATTTTCACAAATGATGTATTTCTGTTGCCAACTATGTGTCTGTTGTTGTTATTAAAAAAAAAAACAATATCTAAGGGGGGCTCCTATACATTTTTGCTCGCTATTGATAACGGCAACAGGTAGAATATTTAGTTATATATTCACTTTAAAAATAAATAATTAAATTAAAATAAAACAAATATTTAAGTGGGGCTCCCATACACAAACGTGTTTCTTTACTCGTTTTTGCTCGATATTGATAACGGCAACAGTTGAACGCTTGAAATATTCACAGAAAATTTAGTTATATATTCACTTTAAAAATAAATAATTAAATTAAAATAAAACAAATATTTAAAGGGGGCTCCCATACACAAACGTGTTTCTTTACTCGTTTTTGCTCTGTCTGTCCGTCCGTCTGTCACCAGACTGTATCTCAAGAACGGCGATAGCTAGATAATTGAAATTTTCACAAATGATGTATTTCTGTTGCCGCTATAACAACAAATACTAAATAAAAACAAAATAAAACAACTATTTAAGGGGTCCTATACAACAAACGTGATTTTTTTGCCCTTTTTGTTGTTTTATGCGTCAATAGTTTTTTAACATTGCTACAATTTTATTAAATTTATAAGTTAGCATAATAGCCGTGTTTTCTACCAAGTTACTGACACCTGGATCTTTGAGGCAATGGCAATGAAAATCAAGTTTAAATCAGAGGTCAATTAAAAATCACTGAGCCTCTATACAACTATCGAAGTGTTCATGGCAACTAGGACTAATGGCTTAACGTATTTTACGAGACTTTCTAGATCAATGGTACGGAACCCTTCGTGCGCAAGTCCGACTCGCACTTTGCGGGTATTTTTTATTTCCTCTGTTGTTTATATATTGAAGGGAATGGGGTCATGACATGTATTATTAGTTATTAAATAATAATTATGTAAATTAAAAGATCTAAGCAACCTAATTAATAGTAAAATAAAATAGTGAAGATTGGAAAATGAAAATGAATAAAGTTATTGTTATAATAAGGTTTTAATCAATTGTTAACCACTTTAACATTTTTATATGCCATTATTTTGTTTTTATTACCAGAAAAAATCAACAGAATGTCTAAATATACAACCATAATATCTTCACGGAATTAGAGCTCCATGAACGATTTGTACATAATGAAAGAGATTTTCGTTCAATGCAGAGACAAACATCTTTGTATTTGGAGCATTGATATTCGGCGGGCCGAGATGAAAATTCGTGAGCTTGTTACACAACATTGAACCGGCGTTGCTCGCCTGCTACATTTCATTAGTGCTTCCTCCCTCTTCGATATTGTTCTGCTTATGTTTATTGCATGTACATACATAGATTAATTAATTTGTGTTATAGATTTCTATTACAATGAGTATTACGTTTTATATACATTTTTTGTTCCTCTAAATACTAAGAATTTTCTTAGATATACATGTATCTATTTATTATATATTATTTAAACTTCAGTAATAGCCTAGCGGTAAAACCAAGAATAAGACAGTGGTATCGTGTTTGAGCCCCAGTCCAAGCTTTAGACCACGTATTACGCACCTCTAATTTTCCGAGATTATTTGTAATTTTGTCTGTGTGGTGACGGACTAAGAATACAAGTGTCACCACCCCATCCTTTCCCGCGAGTATCGTACAAGGCGACTAAGGGAAGTAAGCAATTATCACCCATTGCATTAGTGGTGGTAGGGCTAGGTACCAAGTGAGAGTGCTCGCTTGCTATCGGGTCCGAATGGGTCGGTACCACCATATCCTGTGTGCCCGGTCATGAAGCACGTCACTATGTTTTGGCTGTAGCAGAAGATAGCCGTTTATTCTTTCATTTTTCATACCTGAAAAGTGAAATGGTGCGCAGCGGCTTGACAATACTTTCGATATAGTTGAGTTCTTGGTGTATAAAAGAGTTATTTTGACTGCTGAAGTTTGTCAACCAGCACTGGACCAGCGTGGTGGACTGTGGCCTAATTCCTCTCATCATGAGAGCGGTATTTTATTCGTTTCTTTTCGATTTGAACCTCATAAAACTTTGTATCCCTTTTTTAGCACATTGCAAGAGCTTTACCTACTCCAAGCATTTACCAAAAACGGCATAGGTATATCTATCTAAAAAATGTTGCAGAAGATATTTACGAAGAAGTAGAGAGCTCTACATCTCTTCATTTCCTATCTAACACCTTTTTTTGTTAAGTCGGGAAAAATGTTCCTAACCGCACACCCCGTCGTTCTGGGCAACGAACAGGGTAGTGTGGGGTCTTCACCCACTAAAGAAATCCGCCGTGTGCCGTCTCCGCCTTTATTGGCGCGCCACTGGAACTATGTTACATTCCTTCGGTAGTAGCTGTAACACCACATACCATCTAACTTAACTTATCATCACGCCATTTCCCTTGCGGGTAGGCAGAGAGAACAGAGTGCCAAGAGGCTCTATTCTTGCATACATCTCTCGCTTCCTCAACATTTATAACTCTCTTCATACACGCTCGCCGGTTTCGGAGACTCCTGACTCCACCTTCCTTCAATACATGACTGATTTGGTCTAGGTAGGTGAGTCTCGGTCTCCCCCTGTACCAACATCCTTCCACTTTCGCATTGTATATCTTCTTAACCAGTCGCTCGTCCGGCATTCTTTCCACATGTCCGAACCATCGGAGCATTGCCTTTCGCATCTTTACACCAATACTCTCTTTCATACCTACTCGCTCTCTTACGTCGTTGTAACGAATGCAGTCAGTCAGCCTCACTCCACAGATTCTCCGCAGAGATCGCATTTCGACCGCATTGATTTTACTCTCATGCTCCTTTTTGCATACCCAACTCTCGCTTCCATATAATAACGTTGGGACAAGCACTGCGTTGTGTATTGCGACACGTGCCTTCTGGCTGAGGTGGTGGCTGCCGAGAAGTTGTCCCAATGTTCCGATCACTCTATTTCCCGCATTTACTCTTCTCTCTACATCAGTGGTGTACTTTCCATTCCGACTGAATCCACATCCAAGATATACAAATTCATCCACTTGTTCTAGCACACCATTTCCTATTGCTACTCTAACATCTGTTCTGGCTTCTTCTCTTTCAAAATCCATTATTTTGGTTTTACTCACATTCACACGTCCACACGTAGGCCGCTTTTCTTACCATCTAAAGACTACTAGTTAACTGCTTCCTATCAGGCGAGCCGTATGCTCGTTTGCCACTCTTGTTATATAAAAAAAATATCCTGACAAATACCATAGGGTATTACGAATAAATAAAATCACTCACCATGAGAAAATAACATATTGTTTAACAGATCACGATCACAATTCTAAGTGAAAAGAAAGATGCAAGATATACTCATGGTCATGACTCAGTGTTTTCATGCGGTCCAACATAGGTACGCTTAATAAAAAACGATTAATAACAATTTACTACCACGTAAAAAATGCATTTAGTAAAGTGTTACGATACAATAATTTTATGATTTGAAAATAATACTTCCTTATATGTGTGCGATTAATCTGTATTCACCTATTTATTTTTTGTATATTAATAAATAAGTTGTTTTTTTTATATTATTTTTTTCTAAGTAGGTATAAAGTTTAAAATTGAATTTAATTAAGTGATCTAATATTTGCAACTGTTTTTAAATATCTCATGTGAAAACGACATTCCGTTATACTTTCAGAGTGTTCCTACGAAACCAGATTGAGTAACTAGTCCAGTATGATACATTTTTAAAACGCTAAAGTAAACCTAAGTCTAATTGGTTGCCATAAACAAAACAGCTTTGATTAACATATAAACCAGTAAACCTCAATTATTCAAATAAATTTCTAACAAAAAGTTTTATCTAATACAGCCTCCGATAAACAAGACAATGTGCCTACACAACAAAAAGTTAATGCTGCAGACATTAAAGTTACGTACAATAATAACGCTACAAATCACAATAGCTTACTGTTACATTACGAAGCAAATATCTAAGACAAAAATACGCTACTTTTTTCACAGAGATAAAATAAACGTAAGAAGATATGAGTATTTACCAAGACCAACTCTTTTATCGACGACGTCGATGTAAATTACTTATCTATAGAACTTTTTCTTTGTCTTATTTTCTTACCTTTTTCATTTATCTAATAAGTTTGGTGTCTAAGCCCTAACTTTCTACATATTAAAAACTAGCGATAACTGTATCGCGTGCGATTTTTAATAAAATTATTAATTAGGAAAGAAAATTACTGATAAAAAATATAGGTATTTGAAGATAGGACTCTTTCTTCTTCCGCCTTATTCCTATCCTGAGTGTTGCAACATGATGTGAGAGCATTACAAACGAAAAATATTTAAAAGAATATCAGTAGCAGGTGGACAAAATTACCTTTGAGGAAAGCATGCACTTTACATACAGCTTTGGCAATTGAATTAGCTCAAATGCCAATATCTTATAAATAAAGTAATATGTAGCTTGTTTCTTGTAGCTAATTTTCTAAATTATAAATTCGATATTCACATTAGCTGAACCTAGTTCACAGATATATACGTATCACAAGCTGAACCTAACTAAATATAATGAGAGTATTCTTTGCATCTCTTCTTTAGGTGACGGATTACAAATCTACTTTGGAACCTCTGCGACATAGAAATCAGCTTGCTTTCAATGTATTAAAATGCTTTTCGCTGCTTATATTAAAAAGTAACATTATATTTAAATTGCTTTTATAAATAGTATATTTGCCTGCACAAATACTGACTCTTTGGCGTTTGACGTTCATGATTGAAATCAACTTCATTCGAGATATATTAGTAAGATTAAACGCTCAAAGTCATTTAACAATCTATATACTCAAGAGCGTTTTTATGAGCGAGGTATGCGACTTTTGAGATTAAAGGCGACGGCTACGTAAGCCGTCTTATTGACTCTGATTTTATATGGGCCAAAAGTTTGTAATAGCCATTAAATAAGCTTAAATATTTTATGTATGTGATGTGTATGTATGTATGTACCTACTTTATGTTAAAAATATGCACTATGAATGCGATCATGCTCCCGCGTGTGCTTAAACTGATTGGTGTGTTAGCTGGCTATTAAAGGATTACTTACAAGTAGTATTAACTCCCATACTATAGTTTATTTCAGTATTTTGGCTTCTAAGTTTGCTATATAATGATTTGTTTTCATTCCTTTTTCAGTCCCACTATTTGGCACGGTACACAGTTTTATGAGGTTCGAATCGAAAAAAAGAACAATAGTTTCAATTGATTGATTTTCTACGCAAATGTCTGTTTAGGACATTCAATTTAGACATTTAATTATTTAGACTTACATAATAGTTATTAAATTGCAATAAGCAGGCAAAGCAATGTGGTGATACCAAATAAACAACTATAGTTTGCTATTCCTTATAAGTGTACTTTGTAGTGAAGACCGATGCCCTTTATAGGTACATACTAGAAAAAAACCACTCACAATGTAGGTAAATGAACAAACCATAAATCATACAAATTTTCGAAATTAAGTTTATGAAAATTATGAATTGTTGAATATACACACCATAATATATCTATGCTCCGCCCTGGGTCGATTGGAAGAGAATGCCTTAGGCAATAAGTCCGCTTTGTACACTCGTATTATGCAAAAGTTGTAAATAAATAAATTACAGCAGTAATACCTTTTAAGAAATATGTTTAATTAAATTTTGAGACCCGGCAATAGCCATTTATCATGAATTTCCTTAATACCCACCCACGTTATGATTATAATCATGTAAACATTAAACAATAAAGGCAACCGAGGCAACTTACCGCAAACGATTGTTTACAATGCGTCGTAAACTAAACACTACTTAAGCTGACAGTTCGTTGTCATCCAGATGCTTAAACTTGATTAATAGACGATTCGGGAACAGTCTAATTAATACACAAGCGACGATCCATTCAAAACCCGTAACATCTTAATCTTGATCAAACAAAGCAGAGCAGGCTGAATGATGGATTTCAATATCGCTATTGTACGTATATACGGCTCGCTTACATAGTGTTTTAGATATGAAATTGAAACACAGTTGATACTAATAAACCGCTGATGAGAAATTAATCCTTATAAAATACTGAATGGTACATATACAAGGTTCTTTCCACGACTTAACTTTAGTTTTATCTTAAGGTATTTAATTAAATGTACATATTAACTCTTATACCTGACATATGATGTAAATTAATTCTGATTAAAGCTAAGCTTTACCATCCATGAAAAATAAAAAAAGCGTTTGATCATTTCATAGATATTTTTTTTTAATTTTAAAGACGCCACCTTGCACTAAGGAATAATCCTTGTACCGCGGGGGATTTTATAAATATACATTTTCAAGGACATAAAGCACACCCAAACTCACAACAACTGTATTCCCCGAAGGGGTAGGCAGAGGTGTATTACACACCCACGACTCGCCAGCTATGTTTAAGTCCCACGTAATAAGTTGCGAGCCTATTGAAGTATACCGGGCACATTTCCAAACTCCGGAATGCTACTGAGAATTTTTCTTTTTAGAAAAAAGCTCAGTAACATTGCCTGACCCGGGGATCGAACCCGAGACCTCATGATTAGCAGCCGCATATACTACCGCTACACCACCGAGAAATAAAGTAATTGTTTTATCTTACTCTTACCATCCCATCTCCATTTATATATTTACCGCCATGCATTATATATAAGTTATAATAATACTATTATTTAGAATAACCTCAACGTTTTACCAGCGATGGTCTGATTATAAGTCAAAATAATTTAGGTAACTTGATAAGTATAACGTACCTTTATACCAGTTAAACATAACGTGAAACCTTTAAATACTACATACCTTCATGTACAGACGCACCGGGTTCTACTCTTACATACAGTTAAGATTTCTCTTTTCTCTCTAAGTCTGAAATTATTATTAAATAAATTAGGGTGTAGATACAGGGGGAGACTGAGACTGACCTACCTAGACCAAATTGATTGTGTATTAAAGGAAGGTCAAGTCGAGAGTCTCCGAAACCAGCGAGCATGTACGAAGAGAATTATGACAGTTGAAGAAGCGAGAGATTAGAGCCTTTTGGCATTCTGTTCTCTCTGTCTACCCCGCAAGAAAGATGGCGTGATGATAAATAGGTAAGTCTGAAATGTAGAACGCCGAGTAATAAGACTACTCTAATAACACATCGGTAAGAGTTATTTCGTTGTATTTCAGTCTTCTTTAGTTGTTTAAGTGTCGACATCGTCCTAATGACTAGTCATTGGTCTTAATAGTTAAACTCGGAAAAGTCTAATATCTTTAATCTAATTAATTAACTTTAATTATTCAGACAATGTTTCATTCTTTTTTATGACCTACTTACCACCCATTGGTAAGCTCTTCCACAATAAGAGTGAAATTAGGTTATTAGTTCATCTTAGCCAGATGGGTTGACATACTGTAAAACAGTACATAAAACAACAGTAGGTACTGTTGTTTTATGCTGATATTTTGTGAGAGGGTGGTACTTCCTCGATCAAGCCGGCCCATCCATGCTGGGATAAGCAAGGCTCTTACTAGAAGCCTTTAGTACTCTAAAAATTGCTATATAGTACCTCGTTGTAATTATAATATCAAAATGATGAGATTTAAAAATTGCTTATTTTCTTTCTGTTTTGGAAAACAATTTTTTATTATTTAGTACAATTTGGTCCTAACTTTACATTCTCAATGATTTTCAATGATATTATGATACTCGTATTACAGCTTCTCTTAAGAAATGTATCTACAAAAACATTCTGTTCAGCGTCAAAGAGACTTACATTATCTAAACATTCATGAAGAAATAAACCCCATATTTTGAAATAACACGCCATAATTAAACTGAAAATGATTCGATGTAAAAAAAAGAGTGAAGACATAATTTAGTACCTATTGCTTTTCCTACTTAAGAAACTAAATGTCATTTCACAATCAATGAGACATAGGATGGTGGCTCCCTGGTATCGCAACAGTTGGCATCTTAACTAATTTTATTCTAAATCTATCATATAGGTGGTGAGTTCAGCGTTTCATATACAACAAACTAATATTTTTACTGTAGTATTAACAAATAAAATGATAGCAATTAAGCCAGGTTAATGTACGTATACCTAAAACATTTTCTTAATATCTACTCCAACAGATGGTTTGTAAAAATATTCGCTACATAAAAATCACATTATACCATCTAAAGTTCAACTGCGGGCAGCACAAACCATTAAAACCGTTATCTCAGTGAGCGCATTCGGCATTCCAAATCAACAATGACATTAACCCCCCTAGTGTGGCAATCAGAGAGTAAGTGGGAATTTCCGCGTCGTTTCATACGGCTCCTGACTAAATGTTAAGAGTTTGCCGCCTATGTATATGTATATATAAGGACTGTAGTCTATACTCCCGGCGAACGGCCGCTGATACTTATTTAAGAAAATATATATAAGAGATAAAGAGAAGTGATGAAGTGATTTATCGTGGGTGTTATAAAAATAAATTTGTTTAAATTTGGCTTTCCACATAACTTACTAATAATTAACGTATTTATTAGTAAGTCAAAAATTAGGATGGGTTTATCTAATACCTTTTAACGAGCAATTCTTGTATATATTTATATATAGTCTTTATCTCAGAAACGGCTCCAACGATTTTCATGAAATTTAGTATGGGGTTTCGGGGGCGATAAATCGATCTAGCTAGGTTTCATTTTTAGAAAACGTCGGGTTATCTGTGTTTTCAGGCAATCAAAAGGTGCTACAATATCATTAGAACCAGTTCATATTTTTTTATAATTATGTCGATAAGATCGAAAAACATTATTCATATTTCATCATTATGTAATTGGTATCTAAATTTAATTTCCAAAAAACACGATTTACCAAAAAAGAAATACCGAGCAAAGCTCGGTCATCCAGGTACCTACTTTATTTAACACTATGTACAATGTAAGTAAATAAGGCATACTTAATACCGTAAGACATTCTTTGCCAATCCAAGTTAATAATAATAATGGATGGATGGATGGAAGTGTGACGTGACTTAAAAGAATAAAATGAAAACAAAAAATCTAATTAATTATTATCACACTATAACTATATAATTGATTTGATAAACTTCAGTCTATTCGTTTATATTATCATTTTATTTAAATAACCTTTGCTTTGTTAAGAATGGTTCACTTCTTTGAAAAATGATTGTATATTTAAAGTCTATAACATTTTATAAAAAGGTGAACATTTTCTCGGAACCCTTTGTGTAACATCATTTAAGTTAAATAATATATCTTTTAAAAATAACTGAAGAGAAAATTTTCCAGATGAATTCATAGAATTGAAGAACGCTCTATGATTTATTCATAATAGAATCAAAAAAATATGACCTTTATAATGTAATTTGCCTATAGTACTTTAGTGAATATTCATCTGGTAATCTTTGATTCTATATTCTTCTTGTATGTATCGTATTGGCCACTTAATGATGTGGCCGACCATTTCAAAACCTAACCTAACAAAACTACCCATTTCATGAAATCCTCGGCTATAACCTGAAGTGGCCAACTGACTACTGACTGAATGACCTGACCACGATATATACACCCCTGCGCTCTGGGCATCAGCTTTTCTTTTTATAAATATTCACGGACTTTTTCACACAACGTCCTCTGGTTCCAAACTAAACTTAATGCTTGTGCTATAGGTATCAAATTACGGATATAACTTATCATCACGCCATTTCCCTTGCGGGGTAGGCAGAGAGAACAGAGTGCCAAGAGGCTCTATTCTTGCATACATCTCTCGCTTCCTCAACATTCATAACTCTCTTCATCCACGCTCGCCGGTTTCGGAGACTCTTGACTCCACCTTCCTTCAATACATGACCAATTTGGTCTAGGTAGGTAAGTCTCGGTCTCCCCCTGTACCTACATCCTTCCACTTTCGCATTGTATATCTTCTTAGCCAGTCGCTCGTCCGGCATTATTTCCACATGTCCGAACCATCGAAGCATTCCCTTTCGCATCTTTACACCAATACTCTCTTTCATACCTACTCGCTCTCTTACGTCTTCGTTACGAATGCGGTCAGTCAGTCAGCCTCACTCCACAGATTCTCCGCAGAGATCGCATTTCAACCGCATTGATTTTACTCTCATGCTCCTTTTTACATACCCAACTCTCGCTTCCATATAATAACGTTGGGACAAGCACTGCGTTGTGTATTGCGACACGTGCCTTCTGGCTGAGGTGGTGGCTGCCGAGAAGTTGTCCCAATGCTCCGTTCACTCTATTTCCCGCATTCACTCTTCTTTCTACATCAGTGGTGTACCTTCCATCCCGACTGAATCCACATCCAAGATATACAAATTCATCCACTTGTTCTAGCACACCATTTCCTATTGCTACTCTAACATCTGTTCTGGCTTCTTCTCTTTCAAAAACCGTTACTTTGGTTTTGCTCACATTCACATGTAGGCTCTTTTTCTTACAATCTTCTGCCATTACGTCGACTAGGGTTTGCACGTCAGTCGCAGACTGCGCTAATAAGACCGCATCGTCTGCATATAGCAGCGAGTTAACCACTGAGTCGCCCATCTGAACTCCCACATTCATTTCATTCAACCTTTGTAGTCATTTATCCAGATATATGATAAACAGCCTGGCTGATAGAACGCAGCCCTGTTTAACGCCGATATTGACATCAAACCAGTGTGACATTCCATCATCCAGCCGCACACAAGCTCTGCAGTCCATGTAGTTGGACTGCACCGATACCATACTCCGGCAAAATGTCCCAAAGTTCCTTTCGTACAACAGTGTCAAATGCTTTCTCCAAATCCACAAAACTGCAGAAAACCCAAAAAATTGATATAATATGTATATATATATATATATATATATATATATATTACTTTTTTTGTAAATACATACATATAATAGATAAAAACACCCAGACGCAGTACAAATATCTGCATTCATCACACAAACAATTTTCCTGAGTGGGAATCGAACCCACGACCTCGTGCTCGAAAGTTCGTAACACTACCGACTACGCCACGAGGCCCGTTAGCTTTTATCCATACCTGTTAGAAAATTGAGCCACCACCACTAAAGATCTATATTACTATTATTTAGATTTTTTTTTTATATATATTTTTAGCATTTGACATGCTTAGCACTGATGAATTGGCAAAGCATCTGGATCAAATCCTGCTCGTGACTGTTATTTTCGATTTTACATTTTTCACTTTGTGTTTAATGTATATTACTATTTTTAATTCTGCTTCAATTAATTGATGACACATAATGTATATTCTAAATCTATCTCTTCTTGACAGTTATGGGATAATAGCTCACAAGATAATAATTTAAACTGGCAGAAATTTGGTTGTCACAGCATGAATGGGTTGAAGTACCATCCTCTCACAAAAGATCAGCGTGTAACAATGGTGTTTATTTCTGCTGTTGTGTTTTGTATGGTGAGTAACGGCACGAGAGACCCAAGCCCCTCCATTATCTTTCCTCAGAGTAGGGGCCGCACGTATGATGCTACTGGTGTTTTTACTAAATGTATATGAAACTATATAACTGTTACCTGTATTAAAAAACAAATTTTTAGCTTTTGTCTCTATATGGTTCTCTGTTTGTTCCGGCTAATCTCCGAAACAGCTAGACCGATTTTTACTGTATTTACTGGTAGATAACTGATTTTATAAAAAGTGACTTTGGCTACTTTTAATTGAAAATATAATTAGGGTTCCACAAAAACAATATATTCGCGGGTAGCAACTTGTTATTTTATATATAAACATCAAATATATTTATTTTGTTGCTTATTTTAAATATTAGTAACAATTTACTTAATCAACGTCAACAGTAATGTTATGTTTAGTAGGCGAGAGTATAATGTGTTCGAGTGAATCACCACTAGAACAACAAGAGGGAAAGGAATGGCGTGCAATGGCGTGCGTGGCTTTCAGCGTCGGAACAAAGTCACCGCGCAACAAGTAAGGTTCACTCCAAGCCACCTTGAGCGTAATAGCTTCCTTATAAGTATCCAATGCACAATAAACCTATTGCTGCAATAAAACTATGATATATCATAAAAATATATTTTGTATCTCTATCTACTGCAATTCCAAACGTTTTCAAATCAAATGTTTGATTGCAACCGCATCTTCATTTCTCTTAGTAAACATTTTGTAAGAGTTTATTTACTTTTCACCACTTTCAAAAGAGAATAACGATGGATCACGCATGCGCCAGATGCGAGTGAGAGAGTTGGGAGCAGGACGGGTGACAGTACCACTCGCTTCGACCAATCGATTAGTCGCATAACGATAGCGGCTTCTTAAATGCAGATGTGTCGTGTGTACCAACGTCAGTCGGCAAGCGGTGGGCGGCCGGAGCCAACGGTCATGGCTCCACAGAGCCGTACACATACGCTGTCCTTTGTAGTGACTGTAGCGTACTACCGGTATATATGGTTACGCGCATGAATGTGATTACACATTTTTTAGAACAGTGAGATGTAACTCAACCTATTATTGGACGAATTTGTTAGAATAAATTTTGCGAATTACTTCTAACTAACGAAAGCAGTCTTAATTGTCGCGTCCTTAACGGAGCGGACACTCGATTAGTGATTAAATTTAATTATGGTGTGAACAAAGAAAGGATTGTAAACGTAAAGGTAATAAAAATATATTTTGAATATTTTTCTTTGTAATATCAAGAAAGAATCGTGCTTATATTATAGAAACGATAGCATTCATATTTCTGAATGTAGGGAATGACTTATGATTTTTGGTATAATAATAGCCTTCGTTTCTCACAAAAAGAACAATAATTTATTCATAATATGGATTAAAGCATTCTATTTTTTTTCTTCTAAATTAACTAGTAGAGGAGTAAATAAAAATAAACAATACTTATATTTATTCTAATAAACTATTTGCTGTAATATTGAAAACATTTACATTTAAAAAACTGTTTAAGTTCATTAAAAAATATATAAGTAATAATTTAACAATAATAATTACAGAAAGTCTGATCGCAGTAACATCTGATCGCAGGGCGTGAAATGGAAATATATTCGTAGCCAATTTGTAGCACATTCGTAGGGAGTCGTAGCAGATGATAACATAAACGTTAGAGATATAGATTTCACACCTTTATTTAATATTCGAGGTCGATTGTCACCCTAAATGCTTATAACCTCTAGCTTCGGTTACATTTTTAACTTTACTTCAAGACATGTGTTTCAGATTAGAGGAATAACAAAAAATTATTATGACTAATAGGATATGATTTGGTTATTGGTGTATTGTGTGAAATTAAATTATATATTTTTTACAGATCATGTTAGATAAGATTTATGTGTAAACATTCCTTGTAAAAAGATGAGAAGTCACTATAAATCATAATGAATATTCATTAAAATGTATTTTAAATTCAATAATACTCTTTGATATTATCCATTATTATTATAATTTTAATTTGTTTGTAAGATATCAAAGATTCCAATATTTTCTTCGAATTCTGCGTTTATGTAGCTATGTACACAAGTCAATACAGTCGGTTGGGTGAAATTGAGGAATGAGACGTTGATTCACAAGTAAACATTACAATATCAATAGGAAGTTGAATGTTATTTTGTTGTAATAAATTAAATAAATAAGTCCATAAATTATGTCTTTTAGAAGTTAATCTGTTCTAATTAGAAATTTTCTGTCAATAAAACCCTGTCAAGTAATTCATTGATAAATTATATTGAGATAATTGATTGAATGAGGCGACACTTGGCGGAAGTCCATTGTTATTATTATAGAATGGATATTTTAGGAGGAGAGCCCACCACTCACCCACGGATTGTTAATCCCGGTTATCTTTGGACAAAATAACAAAAGATTGCCAATCCGCAGTCTCATAGATAGAGGAGAATGTGATAATAGCAAAGTGCATGCTTCACGATAATGGCAAAAAAACTCACCATCGCGACACAACCATGCGATACGCCAGGACTCTCAGAACCACAACGGTGATATATTCCGCAAAAGCCTGAACACAAATTCGACACTTGTTTCGCCACTAATCGAGGCATCCTCAGGAACGCTCGACAACAAATGAGCTAAATTATATTATGTTGTTTAACTAATTTATTAGTAAATAATATATTCACAGACAAAAAAGAACAGATTTTTGTATTTATTTATATGGCTATTACAAATTCTTAATAAATATATATAAAAATGATAACAAAAAAAAAGTGTTTGGTCTTTTAGAATGATTTGATAATATTTGTTAAACATTGAGCAATAACTTCGCTAAGAGTGTTTGAAGCGAAACAGTTTGTATAAAACCATAAAATGTTACAATTGGATTTATGCGATCTTGAGGTTGAACTATTAGACTTATCACATCACAAGATATCACTGGCCTTTGTCCTCGGCTGAACCGCAGTCAGTAGGTTTTTTTGTTCTATCTCCCGTTCCGGTTGCGGGTATACTAGTAAAATAAAATATTTACAATTTTAAATCTAATTACGAGGCTTACAAACAAAAAAGTTTCATCGAAATGTTTATTATCTATATGCAAAATAGCGTATCCCACAGGATCTAAAAGATGTATCCTATATTAATCCAGGTAATAAAATAATGCTGATTGATTGATTTATTTATTAGTAGGATAGACAACCTGCTGCCTGTAATTCCGTCCGAGTGGGATTTGGTTTTCTAAACTTTCTACGCGGAACTATATTCCTCCAACTAAGAGTAGCCTAAGTTACTTCTTATAATATTGAACCAGAAGTTTATCTGTGTGGTGACGGATTAAGAATACAAGTGTCACCACCCCATTCTTTCCCACGGGTGTCGTATGAGGCGACTAAGGGAAGTAAGCAATTATCATCCATTGCACGACTGGTGGTAGGGCTGGGTACCAAGTGGGAGTACTCACTTGGTATCCAGCCCGAGCGGGTTGGTACCACCATCTCCCGTGTGACCGGCCATGAAGCAGGAGATAGCCGTTTATATTTCATTTCATCTGTGAAATGAATTGGTGAGCAGCGGCTTGACAATACTCTCGGTATAGTCGAGTCCATGGGCGACGGTTACCATTTACCATCAGATGGACCGTGGCTGGTCTGCCACAACATGCAAAAAAAAAAAAAGATAAGCAGGGACAGACAGACGCATAGAAAAAGTTTTGTATTTTGTTTTAGGTAACTTTATATAATTAAACATGCGTGAAAAGCTGTTATTTAGACATTATAAACGGATACTTCAATATTATTTATTTTTATAGATAATTACTACCTAGCTAATGAAATAGTGTTCCTTTCTTGACTCTATCCGCATGGAATTTATTTTCACTGCGCGGAACTTATTATTTTACCAAAATATAAGTAGCCTCTAAAAGCTGTTTTCTAAAACGTCAGCTATCAGCTAGTGAAAGTCCCGTCAAAATCGGTAAAGTCGTTTTGGAGATTAAAAGAAACAGAGGGACAAACATTTTAGAAATAGTTTTTTTTTGTTATGAGTAGCCTACCTTTTTTTTGTTAAGGTGGGAAAAAATGTACCTAAACGCACACCCCGTCGTTCGGGTCAACAAACAGGGTAGTGTAGGGCCCTCGCATCTTCTCGGAAGGCCTTGCTGGAGGTAGACGTTCCCCGGTCCATCCTCCTGCAGTGTCAGCTAGGGCAGCATCAGGCGCAAGTACTTACGCCTGCGCCACCCCATTTGCTAGCGGTGGTTTGGGTCAGCGGAAGGATCGGCTTCCCTGACCCAAGCCGGGCACGACTCGAGCGTGTACCGCGCCGTGTTCTCGTCACAGCTGCAATGATGACAGCCCGAAGTCACTTCCCTCCTTGCGACTATGTACAGATATCTGCCGAAGCAACCATGCCCCGAGAACACATGCACCAGTCGGAAGGTAAGAAGTCCGTGCCGTTGCCCCGCCCACTCCTCCAGTACCAGCTGGAGCGCTCCTACGGTCCAAAGACCGACCCGGGGCACCTCCAGCCGTGCCCTCCAATGAGCCATGTCAGCTCGGCAGGCGATGCCCTGCCACCTGGCCACGTCGCTGGGTAGAGGGCGAACGTCCCTCGCACGCTCTTGGGATGCCTGCCGATACACTTCGGCGAGTGCGCTGACGAGTTTTGGGGATAGTTGGCGAAAGTGCTCGTGGAAGCGCGACCTACCATGCCGCACCAGATCCAGATACTTAATCTGGGTTTTCACCCCAATTTGGACCCAGTCCACCGTTACCGCGTCGGGGCCCATGAAAAAGTAGGGCCTCCGACTTATCCAGGGCCATCCTAAGCCTTGGTGCCCTGATCCTCCTGACCACCTCCGAAATGAGTACCGTACCTGTATATTTTCATAATATATATGCATTCAGTAAAAAGTTTTTATTTAGACATTACAAAAATACACTTCAATTTTATATGTGTTTGTATGGGTAAAAATATAACCCAAAAAATTACATCGGTTTTGACACCAAATTAATTTGTGAGTCTTTAATGAAATAAAATTTCGTTACTTTTCGCAGAAGGCGGCCGTTTCGAATGGGGAATTACTGGCCTCTCAGAGAATATCGGTTTGAAGAAACGTTAGATATTCCAACTGATGTGTTTCGTGTGGTGAGTGAGAGCGCTGGAGATCCAGAACAAGGGTATCTTCATCCTCTATCTATTATCCTTCTTCTCCAATAATGATATCTATTTTATTATACTCCTCTTTATCCTTTCCTCACCATTTTTCTTTTACAACTATTACATTACTTTTATATTTCTTGTAGTAGCTATATAAACAGGCAGGTAGTAGTAAGAAGGAAAGCTTTTTTCTATACTACTATGTAATAGTGGTAGAGCCTTGCTTATCCTAGCATGAATGGGCCGGCTGGATCGGAAAAGTACCACCCGCTTACATAAGATCAGCGTGAAACAACGGTAAGTACTACTGCCGTTGTGTTTTGTATGATGAAAGAGAGGGACAGAGGGCCAAACTCTCCTTATTATCCTTCCTATTCTCTCTTTATTATCTTTCCTTTCGCCCCCTTGGTATCTTTCATATAAAATCGAAAATAACAGTAACGAGCAGAATTTGAACCTGCATCTCCTGGATATCGTCCAGATGCTTTGCCAATTCAGCCATCGTGGCAATTGTTCCTGACTGCTGATTTCCATGACATATTCATTATTAACATCTTGGGTGACGCCTACGCCATCTGTCGGAAGTATTTTCATACATTATACCGACCAGATAAACTTAATTTTACTATATCTTCTGCTTCTTCTCCACCTCCTATCCCTTTCTTTAGAGATGGCGACGCTTTATTGACGCCTCGGATATTGCTAGTCTATAGACTACGGTAACCGCATACCATCAAGTGGGACGTATGCTTGACTGTAGTATAAAAAAAGTAGCAAACAGCGCACGGTCCTTTTGATGGTAAGCGGTTACCATAGCCTGTTAATATTAGCAAAAGAAGAGGTATCACTTACCAGTTGTCGACAGGACCTGAAGAAGAAGGAAGATATAAAAGATATGAGTAGATGCAGATGCAGGCGGATTCAAAGGGAATAAGGAAGTGCAAAGGAAGAGATATAAAGGGAACGACGACAGAGTTTGAGTTTTCCACTTACTTTTTTTTTGAGCGAGAGGCTCATGTAACGTAAAACTCGAGTTAATATTTATGCCGATATTCTGTGAGCGAGTGTTCCTTTCTATATATATGTATGAAGGCATCGCCGCCGTGGGATATATTCAATAAAAAATAACCATGCCTTTTTTCAAATTTTGTATGAATGGTTATCATGCATTTCTACCTCTAAATATTGTAATAGATAAAAAAATCCGGTTAGTGTTTACCCCTAATATTATTTTTATGAAAAATTTAATTATTTCAAATAATATTTAGGCAAAATGTAGGGACACGCGGGGGAGTAAAAGAAATTGCGTGATAGATACTACTGAACTAACTATTTAATAGTTAGTATAAATATTACGTAGTATTTATATATTATCGATATGAACACTTAAGACCAAATGGAGTAAAGTTCCTGTAAGTGACAATTTACAGCCGGCCTTTTGCCCAAAATGCTGGCAGCATTACCTCTCGCGATGGCGAGGCTTATCTTGTGGCTGAGGTGTAAACCAGCATTTTGATCACGTGTCGACTCCAAAAGACGTCCTGCCAAATTCTTATAAATTCGAAACGCGTTGTATCCCCAAGGATCCATTGTCTCTAAAATAAACAGTACAAAAAATAAGGCGGAATATTTACACCTTTCGAGTGGCTCTGCCTATGCAGCAGCACCACCATATTAAATTCGAGATGCAATAATTCATCTACGTTTACGAATATTGTATAAACAACAGATCCTATTACGAGAGATCGAGCAAGGATAAGGAGATATTACAATATGTATGTACGGCATTCCTTCGCCGGCGTTTGCCTGTATTCCATACCTCTCGTCTTTATACTACTGCATCTAAGATTATCTGAAGTCGGAATTTAGCAAGAAAGGGTGTCTTATAGATGGTAATGCAATATTCCTATCTACTTAGACTGTTTCACTCTTTGTTACTTTAGCGAGAAGAAATGTTTGAAGCTATTTTATCGTACCATTTGTTTTGTAGGTTTGTAAGTTGATATCCATTTAGTGGACGTTCGAGTAAATTACACCTTTTTGACGTCATTATTCTTTTGCCGACTTAAAACACTCTGATAAAAGGGAATTTAGCCAATATTACGAAGCACATCACTAAGTTAGTTATGATTAAAAATAAAGTTGAGATTGGCGACGATGTTAGAATCCCGCATGTGTCTCGAAAACAGCTGAAAATGGTTTAAATATGAGCCAATGGCAATAATTTGCGATTAAAAATTAGGGATAAGGGAGTACGTGTTCAGGTATTAGAGAATAGGAATTAGGTAAAAAGGTTTACTAATTAGTTTTTGTTTAATCAAAAATAATGTTTTACTCATGGCAAATTGGAATCTAGGATTAAAAATGTAACAGTGAAAAACAACTGCTATATAATATTATAATTGAATTATTTTCTAAAAGCGAACCAGTTAGTGTTGGTTTTATATCGACAAAACAACAAAGCGCATCACTTTTATCATTTTTAATTAAATCGGACGGCGCTGGCAGCTTATTTAATTAATAGGCTCGTACTATTTTACATGGACTTTTAGTTTGTTTTATTGAGGTTGTACTTCTATTGGCGTGTTAGAAAAAATAGATCTGAGTGTATTTTTAGCGTGTGGCGTATTTGGATAGTTTGTAATTGGAACACAAAATTTGAATGTTAATACGGGTATAAAAATTTTACGTTCAAGTAGGAAGATAAATTCAAAGAAAAATTGATAAGGGATTTAATATTATCATGATATAATACTTTCTGATATTTACGCGAATGTTACACATTTTGAAATAAAACTTCGTTTACGGAGTCTATCGCGTTTACTTGATTTTACTACTATCCCAACGTTTCGAACACTTTACCGCATTCATGATCACGGGTGGACTTAGATGGTAGACGTCATCTCGTATCGGCCTGAACGTCTGAATCGTATTCGAAACGTTGGGATAGTAGTAAAATCAAGTAAACGCGATAGATTCCGTAAACGAAGTTTTATTTTATCATGATATGATAATATAAAATATATTATATTTTTTAGCATTTGATTTCAGCTAAATTGGCAAAACATCTGGGCCAGTATTCCAGGAGATGCAGGTTCAAATCAAGTTATTTTTGATTTCGCGTTTTCAGACTATGTTAATTTATATGGCTAAGCATGTGAAATGCTAAAAATGTATATAAAAATATCAAAATATTTCAAGCGCTGCGTCATTATTTGGTAAAAATCTTAATTGTAAAATGATGTTTATCTAGTCAGTATAATATATGCAAATACTTACGACAGGTGGTACAGGCATCACCCAAGACGTAAAGAATTAATGTATTATCGAAATTCGCAGTCCGGAGCAATTGTCACGATTGCTGAATTGGCAAAGCATCTGAGACGGTATTCCAGGAGATACAGGTTCAAATCTTGCTCGTGACTGTTATTTTTGATTTCACATTTTCAAATTTTGTGTAATTCATAAAGGATGCACAATTAAAAAGTCATTTGTTATAAGGTTTAAAAAATAATATTTTAATGGTTGCGTATATTTGAGGCTATATTTATATTTATGAGGAAAATATATCTCAATAAATAAATAAATTTTGTGAATTTTGCACGGATAAATGTTTCGAAAATACATTAGTACCTAAATTAAAAAATTCACAATTATTTTATAAAATTCACAATTATTTTATAAAAGTGTGTTATATAAATAGAGTTTTAAATTGTGTGTTGTTTCTTTTATTTTGTTTTCTAAGTCATCAACCTCAATTGATGAGATGCCGTGACCCATATTTTTGTCGGACCTCACTGCTTCTGTTCACCCTAGCCGGATGTCAGATCAGACGGAATATACACCTCACTTACGGTTACCGGCTACTTAGCATAAATACAAAAAAAAACCCATGTGTGCAATTCACACACGGCAGAAGTGACACTTTTGAAAAGGATAAATGTAAGGTTTGGGTATTATTTTTAACCAAGCTTAAAATTACCTCTCATTCATTAAATTTAAGGGAGCAATAAAATTCATTTAAATTTTGTTTTCTGCATCGATATAATGGATCTTGTAGGAGTTACTGGGACAACTTTGGTAAAAGATCTTGTGAACCTCCAACAAAAGTATATGATTCACTTCGGGGGTAGGTGAGAAAAATACTTTATTGACTTTTCTGCAACTGAATGTCTCCTATACATTTATACGTTTGTTTCTTTATCGTGACGCATTTTCGTTTCATTGAGTTTCAAATCACAATGATTCTAAAAAAGTATTTACTTCAAAAAAAAGTTTAATTTAAAACCTTTTACCGTTAATTTAAAACTCTACTTTATAAAAAATATTTATATAAAAATATGATAAATGTTTCACTAAACAAAACCATATTTATTATTTCGAAATAGTTACATATACGTTGTTATTAAAAAACTCGACGCTCCCGTACAAACCTCCGCTTATACATTTTGTAGTGGAAACCACCCGAACCATGTCATATTTCATATATTCGAATTTTAAAGTTCCTGTCTTTAAAAAAACGACACATGACCTATTAGATACCGATCTCCCGTTCAACACACGTATTGTAATTTCGATACATGGCAATTCTTTGGGTCTAAAGTACTTATTCCATTCGCTAAAATGTGAAAACACAAAAACTTTAACCTCTCGAACGTCATAAGAGGGTAGATGTGCTCGTTCCACGATACAAAATCAGATGCAGGGCTCAAAGGTTTAAAACACGTGATTATTTATTTATGGTAAGTAGATGGAACCAAATTTTTAAAGATCTTGTCTTAAAAAAGAATATTTCCTCCCTCTAAAATTTAATATTCAAACATCCTGAGACGTCATTGTTTATTTTTGCTGAGTTGCAAATTTTCATGGCTCTAGCTTCAAAGAAAAGAGGCTTTATACTAAATTCCACCTTCCATTTCAAATTTTACTGCCTTAGAAAAAAATCAATGTAAGTAAAAAAACAAACGATTTTACCATATATTTCAAGGGACGGTAGCTCTAGTACTGAAGTAAAATTTATAAGACATAACTTGGGCGGTTTATTTTATATACAACGATAAAATGTTATAGTGGACAGCCCAGCATTCTGACAGGGTCGCTGAGAACCGTAGGAAAAATAAAATAGGTTACGTATCAGGTAGAATATTGGTTGAGTTTATAAAAGAACCCAATTCCATGTTTAATATAAGGTATCATTATTTTTAAATATTGGATTATTCTAATATAATTTTTCTCAAGACAATATTACAAGATATTATATATTATGTAAATAAGTAACTCTGTAGGGATCCAACCCACAACCTTCGTCATGGCAAGTTGGTGCCTTAACTACCATGCTATCTGTATAGTCTACCGATTGTTATACAAATAATCATATTATATATAAAAGGGAGAGAGAGGGAAAAACATGTGCCGGATATACTTTTTCATTATAATATTCTCGCTGAAAATAAAAATAAAAAGGTATTAAAGGTGACCAGTGTCAACACGCATAGAAAATGTTTAGTTACCCCGTAATCCGAGCAATATTGTGTAATTCCCTAGTTAGTTGTGTTAGCGTTCAATTATGTTTACATTGACATTTCAATAATTATAACAGGTAAGTTGAAACAAGTGTAGTATGTTTATGGACTAAGAATGGACTCATATCTTAAAAACATTTAAATCTCCACCTAATGAAAACAGTCTGAGGAGAGAGTGTCCATTAGGACCTACTCCCTAAACAAAAGTTTTTTGAAAAAAATTTAAGATTACGAACTCAATTACCCAAACAAAATACTTGTGATTCCATAACCATAAAGTTTTAGTTAGACGCACTATAAAAGACTATTCTAGATGCACTATAACGGAATTCTTTTTTCAAATATTTATTTGGATGACAAACACAATTTTACTGGCCTTTGACCGGGGCTGCGCCGCAGCTAATAACTAGTTTTTAGGTTATATCTCAGGTTTCTGTTATAACAGCGGTTTATATTCCAGTTTTTAAGTCTAATCAAGAGCTATCAGGCAAAAAAGTTTCATTATAATCCTTTTAGTTTGCGTGATACCCGAGAAAAACAGTTAAACAGATCTCTAAAATATTAGAAATGGTCAGACGTAGCTCTGATACAGTTTTATAATAGCATCTATATAGATGTGCAAGTTTCGTATAATAAAAACCACTTGTACACAGCGGATTATCGGATTCCTCTTTCATTCGAATTCCTGAAAAAGAAAAAAGTAATGATACAAATAAGTATAAGGTTCTTTTAGTTTATCCGAATTTACAATTTAATTGCTCCGCTTCTAAGACCATGCTGTTATTTTACAGACAGATAAGTCGGGTCATCACGTTGGCCTATATATTCGCTAAAATTGTGGCACAGATATCAGCCAAGAGTTGGTGATAACATCGTTCACATTGCTTCAGTACAGACGCGGATGATATTAATTTATCGAAATGAATATTGAAGCGCTAATGACTGGTGCGGTTTTTTATTTTTAGCCTACCACTACTAAAAACCGCTATACATGTATAAGAGAGGGTTATCAAAAAGAAATAGAATATTCATTACATGCTCAACTATTTGCAAGAACACAGTGTGAATGTGAATTTCTCCGTCACCCAAGAAATTAGGAAGGAATGTGTTATCGTAATTGCCTAACTGTAACGGTGCCATTTCCAGCTTAGCTATGTGCGACTTCTGACTAAATACTTTTTAGCGGTGACATGATATCACGCTTACCTTGTAAGTGATGTCCCGTATTAATTGCCTCTAGTATATAAATTAACTACTACAATAATGATTTACTTGACGTTCAAACTATTGACCTCCCCGACAGGTATAATGTGTGTTTCCCATCTTCAAAATAATGTAGTAATTTGATATTAACAATTCCATTTCTTAATATCTCTAGCCCTTATTATTCCTTAATTGTATTAATTTATTATAAAGCAAAACTAAGTTATATTTACTTGACGCTCTCAGTGATTATTACTGTGCAATTGATATAATTAAATAATAATATAATGCTTATTAAAAACTAGTTTTTTCCTGGGACTTTTATCCCGTTGATATAGGATATCGATATCCTTGAGGAACAAATAGGTTTTGGATAAAATTATCTCTATATCCATCCTTAGTGGGTGTCTATGTTCAGAAAAGAATAACTACACCAAGTTTCAAGTCAATTGGGCTTATATTTTTGGAGATATCATGATGAGTGTGTGAGTGAATGGTATTTGATATATTATAAAATTTAAATTTCTATAACTATGGATTGATAACATCAGATGTTGAATTGAACATTCAATTATACACCTATCAATTATAATGCTATACTGATACGGTTTAAATTGTTAGAATTCAACTCCACCTGGAAGATTGGGCAATAATAAATTCAGCTGAGCTTTCAAGAACGCGATGTCTATTCATTCCGGTAGAGTTTCTAGTAGATACTAATTTCCGATAAATTTGTGCGTTCTCGCGGGTGAAACGAGCCACGGGGAGAAATTTATAGCTTTTGAAATGGCGTTTACCTTTTGAATTGAGCGTTAATCTTGTGTGAAAGACGCGACGTAACAGTGAAATGCGAATATCTTCGCGTAGTTATTGTTTCTCAGAGCATTTTTCTTTTTGTTTGTTTCTAATATTATTGTAAGAAATAAAGTTACGGTAGAATACTGGCGTAATACGAACTTTCATACTTAATTATATGACAAGATTTGTCACTCACTGATGTATGTGAAAAAAAGCGGAGCAGTAATTCTGCTTGCATAATTATTTTGAGGTTTTGTTCTTTCTTGAAGTGGAAGTAGAACATTCTTTAACCAAATCTGAGATATCCTCAAGAAAGGTCAAGTCAGGAGTACTTTTAAGCGATGCTGTGTATTTATGATGGATATAATGAGAAAGTATGAGGTAAAAAGAGTTAGGAAAGGATCGCGGGAAGTGAAAATCTGTTGTCTCAGTCCCTCTGGGAAACAAGCGTGACTCTATGTATGTACATAGGTACATTATATTGTAAGTTAGATATCGGCAGTCTCAAGCAGTGTAATAAGGATAAGATTGTAGGTCGGTGGGCTGCCGGTGAAACACTTGACTTGACTTGTGTACCTTGTCTTATTGACGGGCCTCGTGGGTTCGATTCCCACTCAGGGCAATTATTTGTGTGATGAATACAGGTATTTGTACTGCGTCTGGGTGTTTTCTATGTATTATATGTATGTATTTACAAAAAAAAAGTAGTATATGTATTATATCCGTAATCTGGTACCTATAGCACAAGCGTTAAGCTTAGTTTGGGACCAGAGGACGTTATGTGAAAAATCTCCGTGAATATTTATTTATTATTTATTTTTTGCTAATCATCAAATGCTATATATAACCATTACCGATAAGACAGTAATGTAGAAACGTGGCTATCATACACGCTAATTAAGGGAAATAAGTGGATAATACAACTTCATCGCAAAGATGAGGGAGACTTGTGATAGAGCCTTGCTTATCCCAACATAAATGGGTCGGCTCGATCGCGGAGCCAGCGGACCACTGAAGGAATGTAATATAGTTCCGATGGCCCGCCAATAAAGGCGGAGAAACGGCACACGGCGGGTTGCTTTAGTGGATGAGGGCCCACACTACCCTGTTCGTTGCTCTGAACAACGGGGTGTGCGGTTAGGAACATTTTTTCCCGCCTTAACAAAAAAAAGGCTCGATCGCGGAAGGTACTTCGCACGCTCTCACTGAAGATCAGCGTGAAATAACGTTAGGTACTGCTGCAAAACATTGCCCTATCCTTTCTCTCTTCTTTCCCATTCTTTTCTATCATACTTATTATGCTTCCTTTCCACTTTCTATCCCTTTTCTTGAAGATAGCAACGCGCGAGTGACGCCTCTGGTATTACTAATGTCTAAAGGCTACGGTAATCACTTGCCATCAAGGGGCGTAGGCTTGTTTGCCACTCCACTAGTATAAAAAAAATACTTAAATTCCTGTCAATGTGTGAAGGAAGAAGATATCTACTCTCCATGTATAGTGCAGAATATTCACGCAAAGCAGCAATTTGGCTTTTTATTCTCCTGATAGATGTGGTAAATTCGAAAAGAGACATTCGACTAACTATAGAAATATAGCAAAGATGTGATTATGAATATGCTTTAAAGTTAGTTCATAGTAAACAATATGAAGTTTTTCTCTTTGGGTTCCCATTAGGTAATGCCATATATCAATGAAGAATTATTTCAGGTAAGAAGAGGAAGTACTGAGCACTGTAAAGCTGCTTCCCTTTCCCAAGCCATGCGTAGTTATTTACCTGTGCCTGATCCTTTGTCTATTTTTGCTCTACGAACTTCGCTTTATTTGCGCTGCACGATTGGCTGGTTCATTCCGACATAACAAATGAAACAAAGTTATTGCTAGTTTTCCGGATTAGTTTCTTCACGAAACGAATCTTTCTAGTTACATAAATATATGTGTCTTTTAATATCCCAAGATAAATCTTTTAACAAAGTTGGCCAGACGTAAAATTTAGGAACATTTATGTACATAATTTATTTACAAAAAACAATTTAAAAAGTTCCAATATGATACCTTACTATTTTACAAAAGAGGATAATATTGTGTAAAACCTCTGTATAAAACATCTTTATTTTGAAGAAAATGTCTTAAGTCGTTTGTATTAATTTTCACATAAAGTGCCATTATGGTAATGCCCATTGGTTGAAAATATCAGGGGCGGGCAATGTACAATGTAAACGACGTTAGGACTGTATTATGCGCAATCAAAGTGACAATATAAAAGAAACCTATGACGTATATGTATCCCTTTAAATAGTCATAGAAAAATATGCTTGCGAAGAAAATTCATAACTCATGTACGCAAAAAAGAATCCCCTCTTTTACGATTTAATTTCACGGCACCTTACACAGAGGTATTTTTATGTATAGAACGATATTAAAATCGTTGGTAGGTAGGTAGCAGGTATTGTTGTCTTGAACGTTTATATGAACCAAGTATATTGAAAACTCTTTGCAAAAAGTTTCATCTTTATCATTCGAATAAAAATGAATATATTTGATAACATGTAAACAAATCTATGACTACATCAATAACCTTTTATGATGTCGAATCTTTTTAAAGACATTAACCGGGATTAAATGCCGTGTGGGGCGGCTTTAGAATTGTCCCACCCCTCTCCACCCATGGGAGTCATAAGAGCCGACTGAGAGAATACCGGGGGAGTGGGAAGCAGCACTCCTTCGACTATTAAAAACATCCACTGCGATCGCCAACCCGCTTGCCAAGCGTGGCGATTACGGCACTATCCCCCATTCTTGGGGAGGCCTATGTCCAGCAGTGGACGTTAAAAGGCTGATGGATAGATGGATGGAACCGGGATTAGGAAATAATCTCTGTATCTGTGCAGTCTCTCATTGTGTCATCTGTGCAATAATTGTAAAACGTAGTCTTTTGGACCTTTAATATTTTAGAATTGTGATATTTGATTTATCAAAGTATATCTTTTTTTTTTATTGCCAACGGTGTCAGACTAGCAAACGGCCCAACTGACGGTAAGTGGTAACCGTCGCTCATGAACTTTGGCAACACCAGGGGACAGCCAAGCCGCCGCCTATCGTGAGTAAATATCTTTATATAAAGGTACAAAAATATCAGAGAAAAGAAGAAATGATCTGCAGAATAAAAGTACCTACTATACAGTTAAAATTCCACCATACATACCACACCGTATTATAGCTTTTATTGGTATTTATTAGTATTTAAGACCGCCCGGATTTGTCTTGATACCCTGCAGTAACTTATAGGATACACGCTTTATATCTTTTCCAATTCAGATACGTATACAAGTCATAAAATGCTTCAATAAAACTACTGCGAGCTCATCATTTGTTAACTAATCGTGACATAGATAAGTAAGCACTGTTTTATGTGCCTTTAACAAAGAGTTAGTAATTATATAATGACTAGACTCTACCCGCGACTCCATCCGCGTGGGCTTAGAATAGAAATACGTCACTCTAGGGCACATACTCGTATATAGGTACTACTATAAAACTGTAACAGAGCTGTGACTGTACATTTAAGATATTTGAGAAAAAATGACTGTAATAGGCTATATAGCCGTGTCTAAACTAAATTTTTTTTTAGATTTTTTTTTCTGTTTGTACGTTTGCGCACCACGAAAAAACTACTGAACAGATTTTGATGCAACTTTTTTATTTGGTATACATTTTATCCAGCTACTATATAGGAAACCTGAGATATAACCTAAAAACTAGCTTTTGGCTGCGGCGGAGCCGCGGGCAAAGGCTAGTTAATTATACATACATACATACATATTGTCACGCCTTTGTCCCGTAGGGATAGGCAGAGACCACTTCTCTCCACTTGCTACGATCCTGACACACATCTTTCACTTCATCTACTTTCATCAGCGCTTTCATGCATGCTCGTTGGTTTCGAGTAGTCTTAACCTGGCCTTGCTTCTCTCCGATCTGGTTAAAATATGTTCGCCTAGGTCGACCTCTACCAGGGTGTGGGGGAACCCTGCTACGGATGCCAAAGGCAGGGCCGTCGAAGAGTGGTCCCTGCTCTCCAGCCTGTCCCTCCTCAACAGAGGGACTATCCGCACCTGTGTGCGACGGCAGGAGGGGTCCGTGGTAGACTTAACGTTCGCTACCCCTGATGTCGCGCGAGGTGTGTGACTGGAGAGTAGAAGAGGAGGTGGAGACGCTATCGGATCACCGATACATCCGGTTTACGTTCTCCACCTCTCCGGGGCCCCTGGAGCCCCGGCGCAGGAACGGCAGACTCCCCAAATGGGCCTTGGGTCAGTTTGACCCCGGCAGCCTCCCGGGCTATTGCCCGGGAGGCTGCCATAGAGCAGCGCTGGGGCTCTGCAGGTGGGCAGGACAGCGATGACGTGGAATGGCTCGCAGGCCGAATGAAGGAAGCACTAGCGTCGGTGTGCGACGCGGCGATGCCAAGAACCCGGCGGAGGCCGCCACGCCAGCAGGTTTACTGGTGGTCGCCAGAGATTGCCAATCTTCGGGCGGCCAGTAACCGTGCGCGCCGTGCTTACATCCGGTGCCGAGGAAGGAATGCTAGGGACGCCATCCTTGAGGGCCAGCTGTGGGTAGTATACCGTACAAGGAAAAAGGTGTTGCAGCTGGCCATCAGCCGGGCAAAGGAGAGGGCCCGAGAGGAGCTATTGGCGGGCCTCGATGGGGATCCATGGAGGGTCGCCCACCTGACTCTCCTTCCGTATATAGGCCGTTGGTGCTGCTGGACGAGACGGCCAAATTGTTCGAAAAGGTGCGCGCGGACCGTCTTGTCCGGCACCTCGAAGATGCCTGGCCGGGGCTGTCAGAGTCGCAGTTCGGGTTCAGGGCGAGCCGCTTCACTATTGATGCGTTGGCCACCCTGAAAACCCTGGCCACCGAGGCGGTGGCCGAAAAGGAGGTCGTTCTGGCCCCCCTCCGTCTGTCACTGATGGAGGGGATGCGTAAAAGCATTACCACAGCGTTAACAAAAAAAAAAAAGAAAAAGGTCGACCTCTACCAACTTGCCCATTCACAGTCGCCTTGTATATCTGTTTCGTTAATCTTGTTTCATCCATTCTTTCTACGTGTCCGAACTACCTTTCCTTTTTCGTATCACACTATTTCTCACTTTGCCCATCAGAGTCACTCTCAACTATGTTTCTCAGACTTTTCATCTCCACAGACACACGTATAGGAGTCATTTGATGATTAAGTCATTCATTCTCAATCCATAGGAGCTCTCTTTTCAAATCTTTCAAACAATTATCTATGTATAAGTTAAACAACGATGGTGAGACTACACATCCCTGTCTAACGCCTTTTCCAATATTAAACCAGTGTTTGCAAGCCCCATTTATCCTGATACAAGCACTCGAATCCTGAAAAGACCTGATCCATGCATCCTCTTCTGTTCCTAAATCCCGCTTGCACATCCCATATTTTCTCATCAGTTGCATGTATCACTTTTTTAACCAAAACTTTTGCATACAGTTTGCCGACGACGCTGAGCAAGCTAATGCCTCGGTAGTTCCTTGCAGTCTTGCTGTGACCCTTTTCCCTTATAAAGCGCTACGATAACGGCCTTGCACCAGTCTACTGGTACAGTGCCGCTCCCCCAGCTAAGGTTAAAAAAAGCGGTGCAGCAGACTGACTACCATGCCTTGTCCAGCCCTCAGCATTCCAACCGTTATTCTATTATACCCTGCAGCCTTGCCTAATTTTTACTATTGAATGCATCCATAATCTCTTTCGTACTAATTTCAATTTCGTTGTAACTTTCATTCGTATCCTCTAAGATAGCCTGCGCTTTCACATCTTCTTTCTCATATAAACTATCAAAATATTCCTTCCATCTCTTTAAGCCACATTCTTCTCCTCTCACTATACTTCCATACCGGATTCTGATTTGTCCGAGGTGAGACGTCGTCACGATACCCTTCCCCTGGCTGATCTAATGAACTTCCAGAAGAATTTAGCATTTTACTATTTTCACATTAATTATTTCTATATTAAATTTGTTAATACGTTAATGATTATATATTTTTTTAAAGTCTTATTTCCAGATATGGCCGAATAAATGTTGAAAGATGGATGAATAAGTTAATTTTCTTTTTACTATTTTGACGTTTGAATTTTTAGCAGTGTCTATAGTCTAGTTTATGCTATAAAATATTGGAAAATTAGGGATATTAGAAATTCAATAAAGGCAAAAATCAAAGGGAAAATCTGTTTTTGTTTCATGAAGTCTCTTATTCGTAAATATAAGAAAACATTATTTGTTCTTACAAATGTAGATGTAAAGTTAGTTTCAAAATTGTCTGTAAGAAACAAGTCAAACAATCACAAAGGCCTCCGTTGCTCATTTAGCAGAGTAGAGGTCTAAGTATCTCGTTGACATCCTAGAGATAAAGTATACACAATGTTATAGTGTTTGCATTGTTTACGAACGGCCAACGTCGGTGGATCCGTTCGTTCTGTCTCAGCAAAGCGCAATGCCGTTGCTTGTGACAGCGCTTTGGACTGAAAATGAAAGCAAGATAGAAATGAGATACGAATAGTCTTGAATTATTGCAGTAATATTGCACAAATAAGTAATTATATTTTATTTGTATTTCGTTCAAGTGTTTATATCTAGGTATAAAAATAAAATATTACTATTTGTATAATATTCAATTGTGCAGTGGACCCAGCGGCAGATCTTTATAGACTGTGGATTATTGCTTGAACAAATTTTAGCTAACTTGGTCTAAATTTCGTTCAAGTGTTATTATACGAGTATACCTATAACTTCTATACTATTATAAAACTGTAACAGAGCTGTGTCTGTACATTTAAGATATTTGAGAAAAAAATACTGTAATAGACTATATAGGCGTGTCTAAACACAAAACAATTTTTTTTAGAATTTTTGTCTGTTTATCTGTTTGTTTGTTCGCGCATCACGCAAAAACTACTGGACGGATTTTGATGCAACTTTTTTTATTTGAAAGGCTTTGATTAGACTTAAAAACTGATAGACATTTTATCCCGCTACTATATCGGAAACCTGAGATATAACCGAAAAACTAGCTTTTAGCTGCGGCGCAGTCGCTGGCAAAGACTGGTACTATTATAAAACTGTAACATAGTTGTGTCTGTACATATAAGATATTTGAGAAAAAATGACTGTATTAGGCTATATAGAGGTGTCTCAACAAACAATTTTTTTTTAGATTTTTGTTTGTTTTTCTGTTTGTTTGTTCGCGCATCACGCAAAAACTACTGAACGAATATTGATGCAACTTTTTTATTTGATAGATCTTGATTAGACTTAAAAACTGGTATACATTTTATCCCGCTACTATATCGGGAACCTGAGATAAAAGCTACTAAAAATAGTAGCGGTATTGCAAGTCCTCATGATACGCAGTCGCATATTGCGGATCATGACATCTCAGGTTCGATTCCCGAGTCCGAGCAGTAAAAAGTTATTGAGTTTTTCCGTCAAAAGTTCTCAATAATAAAATAACAGCCCGTAGTTAGGAAGTTGGCGGTGCTTTACCCCCTGTGTCTTGGAGAGTGCGTAAAACCGTTGGTGCTCTAGCAGATCTCTCTCCGATTGTGTCTTTTAATTAATCTGCGCAAAATAATTTGCATATCAAGTCAATATAATTTGAAATTTTTAATTTTTATTTTTATTGCATGTAGTGGCAGACGAGCCACGGTCCATCAGATGGTGAATGGTAACCGTCGCCCTTGGACTCGACTATACCGAGAGTATTGTCAAGCCGCTGTTCACCAATTCATTTCACAGATATGAAATGAAATATAAACGGCTATCTCCTGCTACAGCCAAAACGCAACGAATGTGCTTCATTGCCGGTCACACGGGAGATGGTGGTACCAACCTGCTCGGGCCCGATACCAAGTGGGTACTCCCACTGCATCTCCTGGATACCGTCCAGATGCTTTGCCAATTCAGCCATCGTGACAATTGCTCCTGACTGCTAATCTCGATAACACATTTATACTTAACGTCTTTGGGTGGCGACGTCAAAGCATCTGGACGGTATCCAGGAGATGCAGGTTCAAATCCTGCTCGTGACCGTTATTTTCAATTACACATTTTTCACTTTGTGTTTAATGTATGCACTGTAGCAAGCATGTCAAATGCTAAAAATATATATAAAAATATCTAAATATTAGTAGGTTATAATCTATTTATCAAAAGTAAATAATAACGATCTATTGAAGATATTTCGGATGTCTTAAATGTTGTCTAAGCAACATTTAAGTTAAGGTTTAAAAGATTTACCTAATTAACGTTTGAATGGATTATTCAAGTAAAATCATGTAGATTTTGATTAATACTATTTGATATAGGTATGTCATAAAAAAATATACATACAAAATATCGTAAAGACGAACAAACCCTTAAAAAATGTACCTTACCACACAGCCCGTTGTTCAGGGCAACGAACAGGGTAGTGTCCGTCAGCTACTAAATAAATTCACCGTGTGCCGTCTCTCCACATTGGAACTGGGAGACATTAATTCAGTGGTAGACGAATACACCCTAAAACTGTATTTCGATTTATAAAACGTTTTATTATAGACCTGAGATTGACTAGAAAAACAGAGCAAACATTGGATTTGGAGCATCACGTTTGAACTACCTAACTAAATGCAATGATTTTAAAAAGTGTTTGGAATAGCAGTTCCCTTTCATATACATTACATATTCAACAACCGTGAAACATATTTACGTATTTTATTGCTTGGACAAACACGAAAACATTCATATTTTTTGTGACTCTGAAAACAAAAGTGAGCTCGAGCAGCTATAACTGTTTTATAATGAATAACATTTTTACACTTAGTATTGACAGCGGCATTATGCAGTGATGAAGGACTGTGCTACACATCATTGACTAGAAGTGTGTTATACGCTGTGGTACTCTTATCGAACTGATGGCATGTTTAGACAACTGAGATACTTCTTACACTACATTAATTACATTACTTAGGTACCTACATTCTCGTTGCAGTCGCAGTCATAAGACGCGGGACGCATAAACGAGGAGATCACGGATAAAGAATTACACCGCCGTAGAAATATCGTTACGAGTACATCTAATCGATTTTCTATTTTTTATGTGTCTAGTCTGTATAAATTTGTACTATTTTAAAGTTGTAATAGAGCTATGTCTGTACATTTAAGATATTTGAGAAAAAAATACGGTATTACACTACTTTGGTTTTTCTGAATATTTTTTTTAGTAAATATGTCTATTTGTTTCTTCACATATCATGCAAAAACTACTGAACAGATTTTGATGAAACTTTTTATTTGATACCGATAAATTTATCAATCTTGATTAGGCTTAAAATCTGGTATAGTTTTAATATTACTATTATATAAGTGACCTGAGATATTATAGCCTAATAACTAGATATTGTCAGTCAATAGCCAGTATATAATATTTTTTAAAAGAGATTAATTTAGCATATAGTTTTATGGCATACCATATGTAAGAAACAGTGACTAAATTAAGTTTTCTTGTCGTAGGCAGCAACTGCTAGTGCAATAATGTTCGTTTTCTTACCAGACTGGCCTTTGTTTGTTCCAGGGGAGTGGGGGCAACGCTGATGTAGACATTCGGAAGTACAATGGATCGCTGGGTGACAGCAGCTAGCTCGCTGCTGGCTTTCCTGCTCTATTACAACACTCTAGACGCAGGCTTTGTGTACGACGACAGGTAAATTATGAAATTGTGTCTATATCCTAGTAATATATTACTGAATGCATAGACGGCGGTGGTGATCAACCTTTTTGTTTTTGTTAAGGCGGGAAAAAATGTTCCTAACCGCACTCCCCATCGTTCGGAGCAACGACCAGGGTAGTGTGGGGCCTGCACCCACTTAAGAAACCCGCCGTGTGCCGTCTCTCCGCCTTTATTGGCGGACCACTGGAACTTTGTTACATTCCTTCGGTGGTCCGCCGGCGGCTTACCCTTTTGAGTACCCTCTACTGAGCGACGCATCCACACACGGGGCGTCGCAAGTTCGCGGGAGGCCTTGCGGGTGGCGGACGTTCCCCGGTCCATCCACCCGCAGCCTCAGCTAGGGCGGCATGAGGCGCAAGTACCTGCGCCTGCACCGCCCCGGTCGCTGGTGGTGGTTAGGGTCAGCGGAAGAATCCACCTCCCTAGCCCTCTCCGCCGCTTCCTTCCGCGAGATGACCTCCTCGCAGAAGGCAGTGACTGCGGCCCAATTCCTGTCACTGCCAAGCATCGCTCTGACGACACTCGGCAGCGAAAGGTCCCCCCCTATTGCCGCGACGAGTTCACGGCGCTGCTCTGCCCAAGCCGGGCACGACTCAAGCGTGTGCTGCGCCGTGTCCTCGTCGCAGCCGAAATGGTGACAGCCTGCAGTCGCTTCCTTCCTTGCGACTATGTGCAGATATCTGCCGAAGCAACCGTGCCCCGACAGCACCTGCACCAGTCGGAAGGTAAGGACTCCGTGCCGTCAGGGCGACGACTACTACCCACTCTTCCAGCACTGGCTGGAGCGCCCCTACGGACCGAAGACCGGCCAGGGGCACCTCCAACCGCGCCCTCCAGCTGGCCATGACCGTAGGGGCCCATGCAAAAGCAGGGCCTCCGACTTGTCCAGGGCCACCCTAAGCCCCAGCACCCCAATCCTCCTGACCACCTCCGAGGTCCCTAAGGTGGCTAGGAACGCCGCTTCCTCGAAGTTTCCACCCCGGGTCACGGCCAGCGTGTCATCCGCATAGCAGATGACCGCAAGCCCGGGGGGGAGGCGACAGCGTAGCACCCAGTCGTAACCGATGTCCCACAGGAGCGGCCCTAGAACCGAATCCTGTGGGACACCGCACGACATGGGTCTCCTCACAACGTCCCCTATGCGGCTCTCATAGAGAACGCTGCGGCCCTCAAGATAGTCTGCCACTAGCCGCCTCAGGTATGCAGGCACCCCGTGATACCGGAGTGCCTCCCTGATGCAGCTGAATGGCAGACTGTTGAATGCATTGGCGATGTCAAGCGACACCGCCAACAGCACTCCACCGGCGGTGATGACCGCCGCGGCCGCGGCCCTCAGATTAGGTTGGTAGAGCACGATGGGCCTGGAGGCTCCGACTGAATCCGGTGTTCGCCCCGGCTTCGGCAGGAGTACCAGCCTGCCCTCCTTCCAGCAGTCAGGGAACCGTCCGGACGCCAGGCACGCGTTGAACAGTCCCCTGAGGCGGGACTCCAGGTGGTCCAGAGCCAGGGCCAGTACCCGGGCGGGTATCCCGTCCAGGCCGGGGTGGTGTTCTTGGAATGAATCCGCGTAACAGCCGCCCCCATTTCCGACGCGGTAATGGGCGGTACACTGAGGCCGGCCTCCCGGTCGCTACCTGGCTGTGCCATGACCGGAGGCGTGTGCTCCGCCCGTCGTGGGAATAGGCCCTTGACCATCTCGGTGAGGAGGCTGGGCTGAAGGGTCTTTGTGAGGGGGGGGGGTCTTGAGTGCGGAGCTTGTTCAGCGCCACACGATACGGGCTACCCCAGGGGTCACGATTGAGACCGTTCAGCATCTCCTGCCTTTTTTCCGTTTTGGCGCGGCAAATGGCCAACTTGAACGCGGCCCGCGAAGTGCGGTACGCCTCGTACAGTTGGCCCTCCCGTTCCCCATCGCGGTTGCGCCGCCGACTGCGGGTGTAGGACCTCCGGCCAAGAATACACGCCGCACGGAGGTCCGCCAGCTCCTGGGACCACCAGTAGAGCCCCTTCCTTGGAGGAGGATGTCGCACACGGGGCATGGCCGAGTCGCACACCTGCGTAATCGCAGCGCAAAATCGGCCAGCCTCAACGTCCACCCCGTTGGTCAGGGCCGGTGAGGACAACCACGATTGGACGATGGCTGCCTCCGCCAGTAGGTCCCTATCTAGGCTGCACAGCCCACCGCGGAAACGCGAGAGCTCTGCGCGCCGCATGACCCCTACTGGGGTCCTGAAGGGACCGGGAGACCTCAATCCGGATGTACCGATGATCGGACAAGGTCTCAACCTCCTCCAGGACACGCCAGTTCCTCACTCGCGCTGCGACGTCGGGGCTAGTGAACGAAAGGTCCACTATCGACCCGCCCCATCGCCGCACGCACGTGTTGACGGAGCCTCTGTTAAGCAGACAGAAGCCCCTCGACACCGCTCACTCTACCACCGCCGCTCCACGAGCGTTCGTCGCAGGGGACCCCCACGCCGTGGATTTGCCATTGAAGTCCCCCACGACCAGGACGTGGCTAGGTGCCAGTCGCTAGTATCGAGGTCTCTAGGCTGTTAAGCCAGACCCCGAAATCAGCCAGCCTCCGGTTGGGGGAGAAGTAGGTGGTGACCAACCTTTTTTATTTTTTTTTTATTTTAGGTGGGCAAAAATGTCCTACCGCACACCCCGCTGCCCGGGGAGACAACGGGGTAGTGTGGGGCTCTCACCCACTAAAAACCCACCGAGCGCCTCCACCCGCCCTTACTACGGCGGATCACGGGTACCGCGTCGTTTCGACCGCGATCCGCAGGCGGCAGCCCCTTCGGGCACCCTCTCTTGAGTGACGCCTCGCGCACTTGGGCGTCGCACCTTCGCGGTAGGCTTCCGCGGACGGCATGGTACTCCCCGACCCAACCGTCCGCGGCCTCGGCTAGGGCGGCATCAGGCGCAGGTAAGCGCGCGCACGCCGCCCCGCGCGCCGGCGGCGAATCGGGTCCGCGAAGGAGGATTCCTCCCGGGCCCTCTCCGCCACCTCCTTCCGCGAGATGACAGCCTCGCAGAAGGCGGCGACCGCGGTCCAGGCCCTGTCACTTCTAACCATCGCTCACGCAACGGCCGGCAGCGACAGGTCCACGCCTATGACTGCAACGAGTTCCCGGCGCTGCATATCCCAGGCCGGGCACGACTCGAGCGTGTGCTGCGCCGAGTCCTCGTCGCAGCCGCAGTGGTGACAGCCTGGGGTCGTCTCCCTCCTAGCGATCATGTGCAGGTATTTGCCGAAGCAACCATGCCCCGACAAAACCTGCACCAACCGGAAGGTGAGGATCCCGTGCTGTCGCCCTGCCCATTCTTCCAAAATCGGCTGGAGCGCCCCCACGGTCCAGAGACCAGCCCGGGGCGTCTCCAGCCGAGACTTCCACTTTAGGACGGTGGCGCGGCGGGCATCTTCCCGCCACGATGATATTGCGCTCGGCGAGGGGCAGCTGCCCCCCGCCCGCGCCGTCGACGCCCGCCGATAGACGTCGGCGAGCACTTCCGCCTCCAGATCCCACGGGGGGGTTCCGGCCAACGCGCAGGCTGCATCGGTCGAGACCGTGCGGTACCCGCGTATTGCCCTGACCGCTACGACCCTCTGTGGACGCCACAGAAGGGCCCTATTGCGAGCGGCCAGGGACTCCGCCCACACGGGCGCGCCGTACAGTGCCATCGACCGCACTACCCCCGTGTAGAGTCGTCGACATGCGAGACTCGGTCCGCCCAGATTCAGCATCAGTCGCCCGAGGGCGGACGCCGTGCCGACGAGCTTTGGCGCAAGACGGTGGAAGTGCTCGTCAAAGTGCCACCGTCCATCCAATACCAGGCCCAGATATTTGATGTGGGCCTGGATTGGCAAGCCCAGACCGTTGACCGTTATCGAGGCGCTGGAGGGCGGGCCCCGTCGGCGCCCATGAAAGAGTAGGGCCTCCGACTTTTTAAGGGCCACCCTAAGCCCCAGCGCCTCGATCCGCCTGACCACCTCCGCGGTACCTGAGGTGGCCAGCGTTGCCGCCTCCTCGAGGGTCCAGCCCCGGGCTGTGACGAGCGTATCGTCTGCGTAGCAAATTACGCCCAGCCCGGGGGGGAGCCGGCCACGGAGGACCCAGTCGTAGCCGATGTCCCACAGGAGCGGCCCAATAACCGAACCCTGCGGGACGCCGCACGACATAGCCCTCCTTACAACGTCCCCTTCCCGGTCCACGAAGAGGACGCTGCGGCCGTCGAGGTAGTCTGCCACCAGCCGCCTTAGGTAGAAGGGCACTCCATGGTACCGGAGTGCCTCCTTGATGCAGCCGAATGGCAGACTATTGAAGGCGTTGGCGATGTCGAGTGACACCGCCAACAGCACATCCCTCGAGGTGACGGCCTCCGCAGCCGCGGCCTTCAGGCGCAGAATGGCGTCGACCGTAGACCGACCCGCCCGAAATCCAAACTGGGCGTCGGACAGGTCGGGGCCGACCGCTCCTAGGTGCCGGACGATGCGGGCAGCGACTACCCGCTCGAGGAGTTTGCCCACCTCGTCCAGCAACACGATGGGCCTGAAGGCCGAGACTGTGTTCGGAGGCCGTCCCGGCTTCGGCAGGAGCACGAGCTTCCCCTCCTTCCAGCAGTCAGGGAACCGTCCGGACACCAGGCAAGCGCCGAACAGTCCCCCGAGGCGGGGCTCAAGGTGGTCGAGGACCAGGGCCAGCACTCGGGCGGGAACCCCGTCCGGCCCGGGGGCAGCACCTCTCCGCATACGCGGTATCGCCGCCCCCATTTCCGTCGTCGTCACGGGTGGCACCTCCACGTCGTCGGCCTCCCGGTCATCATCTGGCGGAGCCATGTACGGGGGCGTGTGCACCGCCCGTGAAGGGAAAAGCCCCTCGACCACCTCAGAGAGGAAGCCCGGCTGGAGGGTCTCCGTAAGGGGGGGGGGGGCCCTGGGCGCGGAGCTTGTTAAGCGCCGCGCGGTACGGGCGTCCCCAGGGGTCACGCTCGAGACCCTCCAGCATCTCCTGCCTTTTCGCATCTTTGGCGCGACAGATGGCCAGCTTTAACGCGGCGCGCGCACTGCTGTACGCTGCATACAGCCGGCCCTCCCGCTCTTCGTCGCGGATTCGGTGACGGCGGCTGCGGGTGTAGGACCTCCGGGCACGAATACAGGCCGCACGGAGGTCCGCCAGCTCCGGGGAACACCAGTAGACCCCCTTCCGTCGAGGCGGGCGCCGCACACGGGGCATGGCCGCATCGCAAATCTGCGTAAGCATGCCGCGAATGCGGCCAGCCTCGGCGTCCACGTCTTCCGTCAGGGGGGGAGGCAGCCAAGATTGAAAAATGGCCGCCTCCACTAGCAGGTCCTGGTCGAGCCTACCCACAGCCCATCGCGGAAAAGCGGGAGTTCTATCCGCCACGTGACCCCTGCTGGCGCCCTGAAGGTTCCGGGAGACCTCTATCTGAATATATCTGTGGTCAGATAGGGTCTCGACCTCCTCCAGGACTCGCCAGCTCCTTACGCGTGCGGCGACACCAGGGCTAGCGAACGAAAGGTCCACTATCGACCCGCCCCAGGGCCGCACGCACGTTTGGGCGGACCCTCGGTTGAGTAACACGAGGTCCGCCGCTGCCGCCCACTCTTGGACCGAGGTGGTGACCAACCTAGCCCATGTTGCGAGTTCGATTCTCGCGCAGGACAACTCTTTGTGTGGCCTACAAGTGGTTGTTCTGAGTCTGACTAGCACTGTAAATATGGTACTATTAATCGATGATTTTACCACTTGTTGCCATATTATATTATTGAATGTATTTTATACTTGCTGTTACAAATTGTAACTATTCTTTTCTTTCTACTTCCTGGAATATAACACTGTTTTGTTTTTGTGTGTTGATTAGTCGTTTCGGTGTTGGAGGGGCGATATTCGTTAAAAATAAATATATAATTTGTTTTATTTTTTCTGAGGAAACGGAACAAATAAAATAATTCTTAAACCAACTCATTTATTTTGATCTATTTGAAGCAAACTTAAAATGTCTATAGTTGTAGAATAAAAACGTTTTTAATTGGAATAAGAGACACGTGACTGCCTAATAAGCAAGTTTTTATATAAGTTAATAGGTAAACTCCTTCAGTATGGTTTTAAATAAATCTTTGTGCTAAAAAAAAGCACTAAATGCGTTAAACACGTTTTAAAGTAACGTTTCAAACATGTATTTGAAACTGTATCCAACCATCCGGAATCAATCCGATTCCACGAGGTTCAGTAACCAAGTCACATCGGAAATGAAGCGTCAGTCGGTCTCGTTGCCGCTAGACTAATGAGGTAACATATAGGGAGTGTGTGTTCCCAAACAGATTATGACAAAAACACACACACATTTTGTAATACGAATGTAATATTATGTTAAGCGTTGTACTCATATCTACACAAACAATATTTCAACGGTATTTTAACAGGAAAGAGCAATATAACTTGAATCAATTCTAAGTACATATATTATATGAATATTTATTTTATAAATTAAACTAGCCTTTGCTAAAGCTAGTTTTAAAAAACTAAAACTAGTTTTTTTGGTTACATCTCAGGTTCCCGATATAGTAGCGGTATAAAATGTGTTTACGTCTAATCAAGAGCTATCAAATAAAAAAAAGTTGCGTCTAAATCCGTTGAGTAGTTTATGCGTGATACGCGAACAAACAAACAGATAAACAGACAAACAGACAAAATATCAAAAAAAAAGTGTTTTGTGTTCAGACACGCCCTTGTATACAGTATTTTTTTCTTAAATATCTTAAATGTACAGACACAGCTCTGTTACAGCTTTATAATGGTATAGATAGATAAACAATAATATATATCGTTGGTTGCCTGACTTTTGACTGCGTATATATTTTATATGCGTACCTATATATTTCTTACTATTTATAAAAAAACGCAAGTGACCACAGTTTGGTTTTTCTCTGCTTACCCACTCGCTAATTGCTCTGCGCATAATGGGTCTGCCTAGATAAATACGTTATAAAACTCAAAAGATTTTTTTATTGTGCATGTAAAAGTTTAATGTACGTTTTTAGTTTATACTAGCCTTTACTCGCTGCTCCGCCGCAGCCAAAAGCTATTTTTTTAAGTTATAAATAAATATTCACGGACATTTCACACAACGTCCTCTGATCCCAAACTAAGCTTAACGCTTGTGCTATGGGTACCAGATTACGGATATAATACATACCCCGTGTGGGGCCGGCTTTAGAATTGTCGCACCCCTCGCCCCCCATGGGAGTCGTAAGAGCCGACTGAGGAAATACCGGAGTGGTGGGCAGCAGCACTCCCTCGAGTATTAACAACATCCACTGCGATTGCCAACCCGCCTGCCAAGCGTGGCGATTACGGCACTATCCCCCATATGAGCGCAACACATGTTGTGGCGTTCTCTTGGGGAGGCCTATGTCCAGCAGTGGACTTCGAAAGGCTGATGGATGGATGGATGGACATATTATTACTTATATTACTTTTACTTTTTTTTGTAAATACATACATATGATATATAGAAAACACCCAGATGCAGTACAAATATATGAGTTTATCACACAAATAATTGTCCTGAGTGGGAATCGAACACATGACCTCGTGCACGGAAGTCAGTTACACTACCGACTATGGTACGAGGCCCGTCAATAAATCTCAGATACCCGATCTATATCGTAGCGGGATAAAATGTATACCAGTTTTTAAGTCTAATCAACCCTTGCTAAATAAAAAGAGTTGCATCATAATCCGTTCGGTAGTTTTTGAGCGATGCGCGAACGAACAAACAAATAAACAGACAAAAATCTAAAAAAAAAATTGTGTTTAGACACGCCTATATATATAGCCTAATACTGTGATTTTTTTCTCTAGTATCTTAAATGTATTGAACAGCTTTGTTACAGCTTTATAATAGTATAGACAGATGATAAAGACATGGTTTTCAAAATAATATTAATTTAACACAAAGTGAAAAATGTGAAATCGAAAATAACAGTCAGGAGTAGGATTTAAAACTGCATCTTCTGGATACCGTCCAGATGCTTTACCAATTCAGCCATCCTGACAATTGCTCCTGACTGCTAATTTCGATAACACATCACACTTAACGTCTTTGGGTGACGCCTGCGCCATCTGTCGGAAGTATTTTCACACATTATACCATCACATTTTTCACTTTGTGTTTAATGTAAAGTGCTAAGCATGTCAAATGCTAAAAATATATATATAAAAATATCTAAATATTTAAAGGGTTTGCGTCATTATTAGGTAAAATCTTAATTGTAAAATTAAGTTTACCTGGTCGGTATAATGTATGAAAATACGTCCGACAGATGGCGCAAGCGTCACCCAAAGACGTTAAGTATGATGTGTTATCGAATTTAGCAGTCAGGAGCAATTGTCAGGATGGCTGAATTGGTAAAGCATCTGGACGGTATCCAGAAGATGCACGTTCAAATCCTGCTCCTGACTGTTATTTTCGATTTCACATTTTTCACTTTGTGTTTAATGTATAGTGCTAAGCATGTCAAATGCTAAAAATATATATATAAAAATATCTAAATATTTAAAGGGTTTGCGTCATTATTAGGTAAAATCTTAATTGTAAAATTAAGTTTACCTGGTCGGTATAATGTATGAAAATACTTCCGACAGATGGCGCAGGCGTCACCCAAAGACGTTAAGTATGATGTGTTATTGAAATAAGCAGTCAGGAGCAATTGTCAGGATGGCTGAATTGGTAAAGCATCTGAACGGTATCCAGAAGATGCAGGTTAAAATCCTGCTCCTGACTGTTATTTTCGATTTCACATTTTTCACTTTGTGTTTAATGTATAGTGCTAAGCATGTCAAATGCTAAAAATATATATAAAAATATCTAAATATTTAAAGGGTTTGCGTCATTATTGGGTAAAATCTTAATTGTAAAATTAAGTTTACCTGGTCGGTATAATGTATGAAAATACGTCCGACAGATGGCGCAGGCGTCACCCAAAGACGTTAAGTATGATGTGTTATCGAAATTAGCAGTCAGGAGCAATTGTCAGGATGGCTGAATTGGTAAAGCATCTGGACGGTATTCAGAAGATGCAGGTTCAAATCCTGCTCCTGACTGTTATTTTCGATTTCACATTTTTCACTTTGTGTTTAATGTATAGTGCTAAGCATGTCAAATGCTAAAAATATATATAAAAATATCTAAATATTTAAAAAGTTTGCGTCATTATTAGGTAAAATCTTAATTGTAAAATTAAGTTTACCTGGTCGGTATAATGTATGAAAATACTTCCGACAGATGGCGCAGGCGTCACCCAAAGACGTTAAGTATGATGTGTTATCGAAATTAGCAGTCAGGAGCAATTGTCAGGATGGCTGAATTGGTAAAGCATCTGGACGGTATCCAGAAGATGCACGTTCAAATCCTGCTCCTGACTGTTATTTTCGATTTCACATTTTTCACTTTGTGTTTAATGTATAGTGCTAAGCATGTCAAATGCTAAAAATATATATAAAAATATCTAATATTAATTTTTTAATATACATCGTTATTATTTGCAAAGACTATTGTTATAATACTTTTTAAATTTAGCGTGCGGCATACAAAAACTCATCCCTAAGCGTCTCTTGAGGAATGCCACCAATTAACACCTAAATAAGGCTTCCAATAGAAATAAAGAGGCAGTGAAAAAGGTTACCCGCTATTTACTGAAGACCCTGTTTTGCCATGTTGAGTAATTTAGATTTTCTTTTGATCCCAATGTTCCCGAGAGTGATGAATGATAGCCTTTACCTATTTATTGTGGTTAGTTCCTATTTATTTAATACTATACTGATAAGATTATGTTGATATTTTTATATATTTTCAAGCTTTCTAGCATGTGCTAGGCAATTTATCAGAACACAAATTGCGAAAATGTGAATCAGGAAATATATATCTTGGCTTTCATTTTTTTTTTCGCATTTTCACGGTATAAGATTTACTTACGCAAATTTCTAGAATGACTTTACTTAACACAAAGTAAGGTAAATCTGATATGAAACTTCAAGGAGAAAAATAAACATTTTTATTTCAAGACTAGGCTTTGCCCGTGCCTCCGCCTCAGCCAAAAGCTAGTTTTTCGGTTATATTTCAGGTTCCCGATATAGTAGCGGGATAAAATGTATACCAGATTTTAAGTCTAATCAAGAGCTATCAAATAAAAAGTTGCATCAAAATCCGGACAGTAGTTTTTGCATGATGCGTGAACGACAAGACAGCAGACCAAACAGACTAAAAATCTAAAAAAAAGTTGTTCAGACACGCCTATATTAATGCAGTAATTTTTTTCTCAAATATCTTAAATGTACAGATACAATTTTATTCTGTTACAGCTTTATAATAATTATACAAGAAGTAAAATAGCAATCTTGACGACAATGTTAAGATAAGTTATTTTCACATGGGCTATATTAGCGTAAATGTGAAAAAAAATAATGATTGTAATAGAAAAGATATACTTTGTTTTATATCAGAGAATGAAAACGGCTCCAGCCGTTCGTAATTGAGGGCTTACGTGACGACTGTACCGCAGCTGCCCGCAACTTACCCAACAAAAAGTTCCGCTCTATCTCAACTTTATCTCAATCTTAGTTTCCATTCTACAGGGCTGGAAGCAGTTTTTATCGATATGGTTATGAAACCAATATGGACCAATATTGTAATGGGCTAGATAGGCTTCAATATTAAATATAAGGGATTTACTATTTTGTTATATAGAACTATTTTTACTTGTATACAGAAGAAATCTGTAGTGAGGACGTTGTTTATTTTTAAATAACTTTACGAAAACAATTTTTGGTAGGTGGAACAAGAGAAATTTGATAAACGTGCCACTCCCAATACGATGGAAAACTTCGACTAAATCGAAGAAATGAAGATTAGGAGTTCCATGTTGGCTTAGAGGTCTAAAATATTCCCACGAATTGGGAAATACGCAAATTCAAATCCCGCTCGTAGAAAATTTCTCTATTCCCATTTTAACAGAATTTGTTCTAGTAAAATAGCATGTCAAAAGCTGAAGAAACAATAAAAATATTTAAATAACTTACTTAGTTAATATAGGTTCTATCCATCCATCCATCAGCCTTTGATCGTCTACTGCTGGACATAGGCCTCCCCTAGGGGGGGTATTGCCATAATCGTCACGCTTGGCAGGCGGGTTGGCGATCGCAGTGGATGTTTTTAGTACACAGGGGAACGCTGCTGCCCGGTCCCCCGGTAATCCCTTAGTCGGCTTTTACGACTCCCATAGGAAGATACGGGGTGGAGCTATTCTTGATGCCGGCCCCATACGGCATGACACCAATATAGTTTAATAAATTGAAAATGTAGTAATCTAGTAGTAGTGTAGATAAAAAAACCAAACAAAAATAAACGCTATTTTTTTACAATATCTAACCTCAAAGTAAACTATTTAAAACAAAAGAATATTTCCGTATGCCGTATCCCTTTTTAATATAAAAAAACTCAATAGGCACAATATAAAATGTTGGAGACATCTGTTCTTAGATGCTTTAATTAATAACTTGGTAATTGTAAACCTTTAAAAATGCGAGTATAATATGTGTAATTTTATATTCGCCACAAGTGATGCAAAAAAAACCGAAAACCTGATCTGAGTAATAGGTATTTACATTATTTCTTCATCCTTATGATACTCGTTTGAGTGTCTAGCCGATACTTTTAACCCCAAACGAACTGCTTTTGAGTGTTGATTTTGTGGTTGAGCAGTGAAGTCGTAAGGAGAAAGACTCGAGTGTATTATATGTATGTTTGTTAGTAAGTAGTAGACGATAATGAACACAAATGTTGAAAAAAGTAGACCGCCAAGTATAATACATATTTAGAAATTTTAAGTTTTATTATATACCAATCTACAGGCGCAATAGAACGTGCATATTGCGTCATCTTTTTTCGCGGGGTAAACAGTGCGCGGGCGGGGGAGCCTAGCGTGGTTGGATAGTGGCACTCGTGGAGTTAGTAACCATGAGTCGAAATGCTTAGTCGATTTACCATACCACCTTTGACAACATCCTTTTTTCTGATGAGGCTCATTTTCATTTAAATAGGTTTGTAAACCGACAAAATTGTCGCTATTGGAACGACGAGAATCCAAAAATGAAACATCAAAAACCACTGCATAGTCCGAAAGTAACGGTATGGGCAGCAATCTCAAGCAAAGGAATGATTGGCCCTTTCTTCTTTGAAGAGTCACGAGGACGAAACATCACCGTTAACACCAACCGCTATGTTGCAATGTTAGAGGGATATTTGACTCCAGAACTTGCTAGATCGGGAATAGCGAATACGAGGACTTGGTTCCAACAAGACGGAGCGACCTGTCACACATCAAATGACTCTATGGCGGTTGTGAGACAGATGTTTCCTGCAAGACTAATTTCCAAAAGAGGTGATATCCCTTGGCCCCCACGTAGCCCTGACTTGACGCCTTCTGACCTTTTTTTGTGGGGATACCTAAAACATAAAGTCTACATGAACAATCCGAGGAACATCAGTCAGCTAAAGGAAAATATCCATATCCATCCACATATATGGCAGCTATCACCCCAGATTTATTGACAAGAGTTTTCACAAATCTACGTTCACGTTTAGAGGAGTGCCATCTTCGAGAGGGCCGTCATTTCGATGATGCTATTTTTAAAAAATAAACTACATTTAATTACCTAATCATTCTATATTTTACTTCAACTATACCTTTTGTATTTATTTTTTTAGCCTATACTTAATAAATGCACGTTCTATTGTGCCACCCTGTATATATAAAAAACGATTGCTGTTTATTAGTCTCTCTAAAATTAAAAAATGGCTTGACCGATTTGTTTAATTATTTTGTTCAGTCTATTAAACAGGTGGTTTAAAATAAATAAAATAGAAATAACAGAGTAAACCCATTAAATATTGAAAAAATCTAAATTGATAGTTTTGTATGGGAATCGCCTCTTTGGATTCTGGATTATTTTATCTTTTGTTGATGTATTTTGGCAAACAGACGACAAATTGACAGCTCCTGTTATTTTTTGTATTTTATTTGAATTACAAGTTTTATTTTAATAACCTATAATACTTTCTAACATTTACGCAAATTTCACACATTTTGAAATAAAACTACGTTTACGGAATCTATCGCGTTTACTTGATTTTTATACTATCCCGACGTTTCGAATACTTTATAGCATTCATGATCACGGGTGGACTTAGATGGTACTTAGGCGTCCAAAGCTGATATGTTATTTCAACGGTTTCATCTACCCACGGTAATATGATTTTACAAATTTTTGGTTTATTTATTTCAACCCACATAATATTCGTTTAGAAACACAATTAAAAATCTACTTTAAGTTTTATGCTTACAATGTATGAGATTTTAAGCTAGTATAATAAAATTAGTATAATACTTCTCTTAAAGTTTTAAAATTTTTTGTTGCTTTTAGTGCTTTAGTGCTTAAAAATTCTACCACAAACTACCAATTAAAATTTTTAAGTAAACACAAAACTACCAGTTAGAAGACAATATTGATTATTAGTTTATATTATCAAATATATTGATTGTAATAGAAGCTAAGACTAAGAACTACCACCAGATCGGAACGCGGCCTGACTGAGAAAGATCCGGCCAGAAAACTCAGTAGGTAGGGGATCTTTACTAATAATCTTACCGCATACCCCGTCGTTCGGGGCAACGAACAGGGTAGTGTGGAGCCTTCACCCACTAAAGAAACCTGCCGTGTGCCATCTCTCCGCCTTTATTGGCGGGCCACTGGGGCTATGTTACATTCCTTCGGTGGAGCGTCTGCTAGCCTAACCCAAAATTTTCTTGTTATATCTTCATCATTTTTATTGGGTAAAATATACAAGATTGATCAACAAACCCCCTTTGAGCACAAACATAACTTAGTCTGTCACAGAAAAAAATAATATAAACATGAACTCTTAGCTCAATCAAATTAAATGAATGATCTTATAATTAGAACTGATTAAATTTTCCACAGCTTTTATTTCAATATGTATTGTACATTTCTTTGTTTAACTTGACAACCAATAGTCTCAGTAAAAATAAATTTGCTGTTTTATAATCTCACAACACAAGTACAAACCTTTTTTTACAATATGTACACACGGACGCTATTAATACCAGAAGCATCAATCGCGCGTCACCATCTTAAAGAAAAGGGATACGACGTGGACAGGAAGGATAGAAAGTTTATTCCTATCTAGGAAGGATAGAGAGGATAGGATATATAGGATACTAAGGAAGAGATAGAAAGGATAATAAGGAGCGGATAGGGAGGGGATTTAGATCGCCGGCGCTCTCTCTCACCATACGGAACACAACGGTACTCCGTTCAATTGTTTAACGCTGATCTTTTTGATAGGGTGGTATTTACCCAAACGAGCCTACCCATTCATGCTGAGATAAGCAAGACTACCAATACTTAATACAATTTTATTATTATAATTATTTATTTGTTGAATGATATATTTTCAATAGAAGTAGATAAGAAAAATAATACAACTAATATTAAAATTCAGTTTTACATTTCGTTTGGATAATATAACTGTAGTTTTGGAAAAACTGAAATGAGAAAGTGCAAAGTGAAAGTCATTTATAAAAAAATCTTACCAAAGTTTTTATGTAAATAACAAAAGGAAAAGGCATCTTGCTCACAATTTGCAATACAATAGCTGAATGTTAGAGATGATTTTTCCTTCTTCGCATAGTAAGCACGATTTTACTTCCATAAAAATATATTATGCAATCGACTATTTCACCGGTCTTTCTTCCCAATGTAAAGTAGAGGAATAAAATGTATGAGGGATCAACAGATAAAGAGAAAATTTATCACAAATGGACGCTATTATCGGGGACTGTATTGAGAATGCTCTATGACATTTTTTCTCATAACATATCATACAGTAATATAATTAAATTCCTGCCTTCCACATATTTACGTTACGATCGTAAAAAATGTATGAGTCATTCGAAATTAAGGAAAGACAGTTATATCTTTTTCATTTCTTTTCTGTTGCTAAATATTTAGGGTTGTCATTTGATAAACGGAATCCAACGTTTATATCATTTATAATTTTTCTTTGGAATTAATACGCCATGTCAATAAATATATGAATTAATATCTAACAGAGGATGAATTGACCGAGTATTTGGAAATATAACAAGTCTTTATAGAGCGACAACAATGACTGAAATACAGAGAACAGGAGACATCAAAATAAGGTTCACAAAATCAATTTCAAAGGAGAGATCGGTATGTTTAAACATATCCATTATTTAGGCGGTATTACGTGCCTTTTAGAAGGAACGGTCGAGGGCATGGAGCCAATCGTTCGGGAAAACGGCGAATGGGCTAGGCGCGCGGCGCCCGCGAGCACCTACCCGCTCAGGTAAGGAGGTAATATTTTATTTAAATTAAGCAGTTAGGGACTGATGTTTGAATTTGTTTTTCGGTATTAAATATTGATGACTAGAGTAAATGAAAGTTTAAAATACTTGTTGGGTTTAATTGGTTTATATTTCATATTTAGAGATTGGGGATATTAATTTGTGGTTTAATAAACTAAAACTAAATTATGGACAAGTTAGACAAAAGCGGAAATGTTGTTATCTGAATAGTGCCTTATTATGTTACGGAATTAATCGTCCAACTTTAAAGTAATTCATAAATATTAAGAAGGTATGTTTCAGCGCGGGGCTCTGCTAGATTATTATAATAAGAGAAAAAAATAAAAATATTTTTTTTTTATTTTAACAACTTAAAATACCTAAAAATTTGGGAGTAAAACTCACGCTGATCTGCGATGTGATGGGATGGATGTTTCGCGTCTGCACAAGTTATCATCAGGACCGTTTGGCAACAATGAGCATAATATATCTTCATCATCTTTACCAAATTCAATATATACATATATGTGTGTGTGGTGGATGGTAAATGGTAACTGTCGTCGCTCATAGACTCAACTATACCGAGAGTATTGTCAAGAAGCTGCTCACCATTTAATTTCATGGTTATAAAATAAAAGAATGAACTGCTATAATTCCTGCTACAACCGAAACGCACCGATGTGCTTCATGGCCGGTCACATGAGAAATGGTGGTACCAACCCGCTCGGGTCCGATAGCAAGTGAGTACTCCCACTCGGTATCTAGCCCTACCGCCAGTAATGTAGTGGGTGATAATTGCTTACTTCCCTTAGTCGCCTCGTACGACACTCGTGGAAAGGAAAGGGGTGGTGACTCTTGTATTCTTAGTCACCACCCAGAACACCTATGAAATATTTTTTTTCAATAAAAACTTATTTATCATCACACCTTTTCCTTTGCTGGGTAGGTAGAGAGAACAGAGTGCCAAGAGGCTCTATTCTTGCATACATCTCTCGCTTCCTCAACTTTCAACAACAACAATATAACAATTCTCTTCATGCACGCTCGCCGTTTTTGGAGACTCCTGACTCCACCTTCCTTCAATACATGACCGATTTGGTTTAGGTAGGTGAGTCTCGGTCTCCTCCTGTACCTACATCGTTCCACTTTCGCGTTGTATATCTTGTTAACCAGTCGCTCGTCCGGCATTCTTTCTTTCATTTTTCTTCTTTTCAATCAACTTTGAAATATCCACGTAAAATAAGACTGTCTAGATATGTATACGTCTACATAAAATTATGTTTGGTATTGATCTTTTATGTTTCATTACAAAGGTAAAACAGTACTCTGGAAAAGTTACGCTGCCAAAGTTTTTTAATCAAAGCAGATGAAAAATATACGTTACCGGGGAGACGCTGGTCTTCAAAGTACCGGCTTGTTATTTGTTATTTTATTTGTTGTACTGCCTTAACGATTTACAAATTTGCTACTGCCGATAAAATATCATAATAAAATATGAATAAATATTATTCTTTTGTTCCTGCAAAAATATTATCATTTTTTATGTACCCGATAACCCGAAAGTAATAAATAAAAATATAAAAGAGTATGTTTTTACTATGGATGCGGATGAGTACATAATTTTTAATTACTCATACTCTGAAAGTAGGTCTGAAGTTGCCTGAGGAGCGGGTTGAAAGTAATACTTTTCTGCCCTAGGGAGAATTACTTTCAACTGACAGCTGAGTAATTATAAAAACAGTTCTGTTTTCTGTACAGCCAGTCAATTACAGCGCGATGTAAAATTGAAATAACATAAAGTTAAGTACCTATTTATTAAAGAATTTGTTTTTTATATGATTTTATTTTAATATAGTTGCAACTATATCTTTAAAATAACGAAGATTTATATATTTTCAATGATTAAAATGAAAAATAATGGCTGAATAGCTGACAGGCCACAGAAAAAAAAACTAAATCGGCGGGAAAACGGCGATTCCAAATTCAATTTGTTAAAGTCTTCCATTTTTTCTTTAGCTAATTCATGATTTTTATTTTTAGTTTCCTCGTATTCGTAATGAAAAGCACAGTGTTTACCTCGGGATAAAGACTTATTTAGTCCCGAGACGGGGTTTGGCGCCCGAGCGTAGTGAGGGCTCCAATAGTTCAAGCTTTCATCCCTAGGGTAACAATGTACTATTATGTCATACAAGATTCTGCTTGTGACCCCGCCCGCATGGTATTCAGAATATAAATACAGCGCTAACTTCTAATTATATCCTACGGGACCATTAACTTTTTCGTTTTTTTTTGCTTGTAGTGGCAGACGAGCCACGGCCCATCTGATGGTGAATGGTAACCGTCGCTCATGGACCCAACTATACGGAGAGTATTGTCAAGCTGCTTACTATTTCATTTCACTGATATGAAATCAAAGAATAGAATAAAAACGGGGCTATCTCCTGCTACAGCCAAAACGCAAGGAAGTGCTTCATGGCCGGTCACACAGGAGATAGTGATACCAACCCGCTCGGGCCAGATACCAAGTGAGTACACTTGGTACCCAGCCCTACCACCAGTCATGCAATGGATGATATTTGCTTACTTCCCTTAGTCGCCTCATACGATACCCGTGATAAAAATGGGGTGGTGACACTTGTATTATTAGTCCGTCACCACACGGACAAAATTTCGTGATGAAAAGTAGTCTATATACTTTTCTGGGTTCCAGACTATATATATGTAAAATTTCATGATCATTGGTTGAGTAGTTACAGCGTGAATGCGTAACAAATACGTACACAAAACTCACTTTTGCATTTATAATATTAAGAAAAGAAGATTGACTTACGAACTTGTAGTATTAATCTTCATATTAGTCATTATTACATCCATTGCTTTTACGTTTTAATAAGCAGTATAAAATTACTGTGTAATAATTTATACAAGCTAATAGCTTTAGATTTTTTTTAAAGCCATGAAGGTCCTCTTCACATTTAGAAAGCATGTTTTTGTTTATACTCGCATTTATGTATGTAAGTACGTGTTACACTCGCGACGGGGCTCATGGCGTAGTCTGTAGTGTAACCGACTTCCGTGCACGAGGTTGTGGGTTCGATTCCCACTCAGGACAATTATTTGTGTGATGAATACAAATATTTGTACTGCGTCTGGGTGTTTTCTATCTATTATATGTATGTATTTACAAAAAAAAGTAGTAGGTACATGTATTATATCCGTAATCTGGTACCCATAGCACAAGCGTTAAGCTTAGTTTAGGACCATAGGACGTTGTGTGAAAATGTCCATGAATATGAATATAAAAAAAATAATGAATAATCAAAAACTCTCTTATATGTACATATAATATGTCATTAATAAATAAATTTTCCTGTTTGAACTTATATCATTTGTTTATTTACCTTAATACAATACGAAAGAAAATGTTTTTCTAACGTAGAACACAATACATAATATTTACATTCAAATTAATCATGTCGTTGAGCTCAACAAAGAAGCCTGTTGTATATTAACCTAACCTTTTTGCTTATTAAACATGTAATATATTTTTAATATAAAAAAAAGCTAACATTTTATTACATTTTTTTGTCTCATGCCTTGATCCTTGAAAGGGTAAGCAGAGATAAAAAATACATACATTTCTTTACGTAACTTAGATCAAAAATTTTAGAGAGAGATTTTATTACATTTGAAATATTTCATAAAATAAATATTACAAGTGAAAATTATATTACAGAAAAACTTAAAAACTCATTTTATAAGCTTATCTTATGATAAGAAATGGCACATCTATGTAATAACCAAAAGAGCTGTTTTATTTCGCACATATAATGCTCATATTAACACATTTTTCTTTTCACAGGCGAGCAATTCTCTCCAACCCGGATGTCATTGGACATACACCAATAAAGGCGCTATTTGAAAATGATTTTTGGGGCACACCGCTCACAGACCATGGATCACACGGCTCCTACAGGCCCCTGTGCGTCGCTACATATCGATTCAACTACGTTTTCAGTGGGTTCAAGCCGTGGAGTTATCATCTTCTAAATGTTATATTCCATTGTATGGCGACAGCTTTAGTAGTCACTACAGCCCGGCGCCTTTTACCACCATACTGTGTAAGAGTGGGCTCTATGGTCACCGGGTTTGCGTTCGCTTCACATCCCATTCACACGGAAGCCGTAGCGGGAGTCGTTGGACGTGCAGATTTAGCTGCATGCAATTTATTTCTCCTGAGTTTTCTATTGTATAGTGAGCATATAAGATTACGTGATGAACGATTTAGAAAACAATGTCGACATTTACAGAAAGAGAATGTAATCCAACGACAAATAACAAATAATGAACATACATTTAGATTGAGCTGCCACGGCTTAATGCAGCATATTATGATGAACTTTCGTAAGCTGTTAAAAGCAAGTAAGTCTGGACCAATGAAGATGTGGGATGCTTGTGAAGTTAAATCGGGCACAGTGCGATCGAAGTGTCAAATAAGTGTTAGTGTCAGTGAAGATACAGGCGAACTATTGCAGTGGTTGACGTTGGCGGGGACACTTACGTTTGCAGTTGCTGCTACGTTGTGCAAAGAGCCGGCCATAATGGTCTTGCCTCTTTGCATATTTTACGACTTTCTAAAAGTCACGCGCTGCGATGAGCCATACTATAAGGTAAGGTTTAGTATATTTTAATAAATACTTTTAGATAGTGAGACTACACCGAAAGGATTTTCTTTTATTAGGTCAAGTTTCGCCGAGTTATGAGCTTGTTTTAAGCGGCTTAAAGAGTTCCTACCCTAATGAACATCGGAGAGTGATTGATATTACCTTATAAAGAATGATTTTGAAATAAAGCTGAGGGCTTCGCTTGCCAATCCGGTAATGAAAGGGAGCGAAGACAAAAGCGGCTTATCTGACGATAATTTGTAAGGGCCAAATCCGGGGTAAAGTATAAATTTCATAAATCAGCAATCAGTTGATAGATAAGTGATTTTACTTTTATTTATTTATGGATTGGACAGTAAAAGTAAATATCCCTAAGAAATAAACAAAACACCGGTGTGTCTTTCAAACGCAAGTCACTATTAATCCAATCTGTATCCGGTGAACGTCTTGATTGTTTCCAAGTCGTGTTCTGAATATTCGATTAGTTGACAAGTGGGAAAAGTTTAGCAGCCGCACTACTGTAATTAGTAATAGAGAAGTTATAGACAATAGTTTACGTGCAGATACGCAACTTATACGTACGACCGTGACTTTATTAATAAATAATTCTGATATTCGAATTATGTAATTAGGGATAAAAATTATACATTATAAACATAATATATGTATCACTACCATAATTTGTGATGCACTCAGTTTCACATTTCGAGGGATAAACAAAAAATACTAATAAATATGGAAGATGTTAGGCAGAAGTTGGTTGGAAGATACGAGTAATTACCTATACCATATGTCATATTTTGTCAGGGGTTTTTGAGCATTCGCCTCGTCGGATATCATGTGGCCGGCGTAAGGTATCGTGCAAAATCAACATTGATCGATAAATCACAATTTATTACTATTGAATGTACAAAGTACGTAGATATCAAAAATCAGACGTAGGTAGTTCCGACATGAAATGGAGGTACAGTTCCGTGATGTTTTCACACTGAGTGCCGAGATCGGAATCCCCCCTACGCGCAGACTGCGCTCGATTTTATGGCGTCACTACTCTGCCGTAGTCAAAATTGAAGGACTTCAGTTTCTTGACCGGATCAACACATATATTTATATAATTTTATTGATTGAACTTAATTTTATTTCCTCAATCAAATAATTAAGAGCTTAATTCACTCCATAATAATATTTAAAAACTATCACTGTTGGTCTATACTTAGAAAGTATTAAAACCCCAGTATGAATTATTTTTTTCCGTGGACATCCTTTATTAGATTTACTTTAGCCATGGGTGAGGTATACATTCTACGCATGAGTTTTTCCGCTCCTGGCAGGTCTGGGCCCCCATTCCTGGTGGCCCTGTCTGTTTTGGAGAGTCTAGCCCGCCCCCATTGAAAGGCGCTCACGGAATACGTGCTCCGCCTGCTTCTGCTAGGGTTACAGACTGCCGAGGCCCATCACCCTCAGGCCAGCGCCTATGGGGGCCGGAGATTGTTAAGCGCTCTCAGGCGCCAAGTGCGTCTTATGTGGGACGGGACAATGCTGGTCATCCCGTTTGCGCTCTGCCGCCTCCTTTGCGTACATCATCTCCTTGCAAAAGGAGGTCCTTGTGGCGTCCCACACACTCTCACTTTGGACCATGGCCTGAACCATAGCCGATACTAAGAGGTCTACTACGCCAACCGCTGCGACAAGTTCACGGCACTGCTCTATCAATTTCGGACAATTTACCAGCGTGTGCAGCGCCATATCCTTCGTATACTTCCCAAAGCAACCATGCCCAGAAAGCATCTGCGTCACCCGGTAAGAGAGAGCCTCATGTCGTCTCTCCAGCCAATCACTAATAACGGGACTTATATCACAATCATAGCTTGCTCTGCACTCCGAGTGCAAGCTTGCAAGCAATCCAATGCAAGCGCACAAGTTGTTCCTTTCTCTCTGCCAGTACGATCCAGTAGAGCTCTGCCCGGTGCCCCTTAGTTTCTCAGGGCTCCGGTTCAACTTCCCTACACCAATCATATAAGGAAGCGAGAGATTATCTCAAGATCCCACGGTGGAGTTAAGAGATCGTACGGTATTATCTGATGATCCTGTTAGCATTATCTTTTGTGCTTGCCTCAGAATTAAAAGTCGTTAGGGTCCCTGTCCACACTGAAGAAAAACCCATACAGTGCCATGTAATGCACGATCCCCTCCCCCTAGGAGGTGTCGGGTCCCCCTAAGTTCAGCAGCAAACACGAATATGTGACTGCATTGCAGATTAGTCTGCGGACCAACCCTCAGTGATGAGATCCGGAAGTCCATCAACTATCGAGATCTAAGCCGAGATAATAAACATATTGAATACCTATCTCAGAATGCCTGCTTTCGAACATAGGCGTAGGCAAAGCACAATACCTACATTGATAGGTCTGTTAGAACAACCACTGCGGCTGTGACGAGGACACGGCGCAGCACACGCTCGAGTCGTGCCCGGCTTGGGCCGAGCAGCGCCGTGAACTCGTCGTGGAAATAGGAGGGGACCTCTCGCTGCCGAGCGTCGTCAGAGCGATGCTTGGCAGCGACAGGAACTGGGCCGCGGTCGCTGCCTTCTGCGAGGAGGTTATCTCGCGTAAGGAAGCGGCGGAGAGAGCCAGGGAGAAGGATTCTTGCACTGACCCGAACCTCCGCCAGCGACCGGGCGGCGCAGGTGCAGGTACTTGCGCCTCATGCCACCCTAGCTGAGGCTGCGGGTGGATGGACCGGGGAACGTCCGCCACCCGCAAGGCCTCCCGAGAAGGTGCGACGCTCCGTGCGCGGATGCGTCGCTCAGTAGAGGGTACCCGAAGGGGCAAGCCGCCGGCGGACCATCGAAGGAATGTAACATAGTTCCAGTGGCCCGCCAATAAAGGTGAAGAGACGGCACACGGTGGGTTTCTTTAGTGGGCGCAGGCCCCACACTACCCTGTTCGTTGCCCTGAACGACGGGGTGTGCGGTTAGGAACATTTCTTTCCGCCTTAACAAAAAAAAGGTGTGTTAGAACAAGCCTTGGTTAATAATAAATGGATGCAGATACTAAAAAATAAAACATTTGTTGGCACAAAGTAGCCCAGTTACATTTAGTGATATATTTAATTCATTTCGCTTAAGTAGCTGAAAGAAATTTATTGTTTACATACACTGGATTACCCAAATACAGTCGGTATTTCGGAAAGGCTTGCTCCTCGCGTTACTTGCATTTTAATTTTCCACCTTTTGTAATACTCCTGGGAAATGTAGCCTACGAAACAAATGCCTATCTTGTGAAAAATATAGGAGCTTTTGCTTTAGGCTTAGCTAAGGAGAATTTTAGCAGATATATGAGTAGTTGAAGCATTTTATATGTAGTTGCCCATTGTCTCTAAGCTTACAAAATTAATATTAATGCTTTATTGACCCCGACAGGATAGAGACACCCTAATTGAAAAAGCAGAAAACAAAGGATTTGTAAGACTATTTACATATAATTAGGTCTGTCAATGTTAGATGTTTAATATGATTCGTTATGTACGCGATGTAAACGTAAAAGTAAAAGTTTTGTAAAAGTTGTAAAAGTTTTGTACAGAAAACTTACATTTATAATTATTATTTAATTACAAGAATAAGTAAGCCTTAGTGATTTATTTGCATATACATAATTAGGTATATCGTATTTATTTTAAAGACTAACTATTTGCATTAACTAAACTACTACAAATAACTGAAATATTGTGTATTATACATAGTTTTTTTAAACTTATCACTTAAAAATTTTAAGTTGTTGTTGCTGTAAATAATACACATAATCACGAAATCACGAACGCCGTATAACCTCATGGGCCGACCCACCCATCATAATTTCTTTCTGCAAATTAAATACTTTTTAATTTTTATTTTGCTGATTTTATCATTTAAAACATAACATTTTTAAAGTTTACCCAAATTATAGAGATATTTTTTTCCGGTGACAACACTTCCACGCATACATCTTTCAAAAAGTTAGTTAGTATAAGATCGTGGGTTACGAATTAAAAGCATAACCAAAAATTTACTAAATTAGAATCCTAAGGAAGGTCAAGACATGCAAAAAAAGGCTTTTAGAGATAGAAGGCAACATAACACTTGATAAATATTATGTATATACGCATTTAGACTTAGATTAGGTGCCCGTAGAGGCGTGGAGGGTAACCGTTTAACACAGGCTCGCCAGAGGCGGTCTGTTTTATACTGCGGGCTAATTAAATCCAATTTTCGAATGCGAGCAGCCATGACGGGGAAATTGCGAAACTCGACCGACTCCCAGAGCGATTTTATGTGAGCATAGATGCATGGAACGATCAAGGCTGTGTTGATCCTATTATGATTTAACAGCGTTCATAATCTTATTAAACAGTCGTGGATGAAATTACCAATTAATGGTAGTTCGATTAATGTGGGTCTTGGGCTTTCCTTGAAATTATTATTGTTTTCGTTTACTTAGTTTGTTGAGTTATTTTTGATATCAGTTATGGTTTGTATATTTATGATAAATTAAATAATAATAATATTCACGGACATTTTCACACAACCTCCTCTGGTCCTAAACTAAGCTTAACGATTATTTAGATATTTTTATATATATTTTTAGCATTTGACATGCTTAGCACTATACATTAAACACAAAGTGAAAAATGTGAAATCGAAAATAACAGTCAGGAGCAGGATTTGAACCTGCATCTTCTGGATACCGTCCAGATGCTTTACCAATTCAGCAATCCTGACAATTGCTCCTGACTGCTAATTTCGATAACACATCATACTTAACATCTTTTTGGGTGACGCCTGCGCCATCTGTCGGAAGTATTTTCATACATTATACCGACCAGGTAAACTTAATTTTACAATTAAGATTTTACCTAATAATGACGCAAACCCTTTAAATATTTAGATATTTTTATATATATTTTTAGCATTTGACATGCTTAGCACTATACATTAAACACAAAGTGAAAAATTGCTGAATTGGTAAAGCATCTGGACGGTATCCAGAAGATGCAGGTTCAAATCCAGCTCCTGACTGTTATTTTCGATTTCACATTTTTCACTTTGTGTTTAATGTAAGCTTTTAACGCTTGTGCTATGGATACCAGATTACGGATATAATACCTAAATTACTTTTATTTTGTAAATACATACATATAATAGGTAGAAAACACCCAAACGCATTACAAATATCTGTGTTCATCACACAAATAATTGTCCTGAGTGGAAATCAAACCCACGACCTTGTGCACGGAAGTCGGCTACACTACCAACTACGCCACGAGCACGTCGAATATTTCTAGATTTTATAGGTTTTGTCCTATCTTAGTGCTGACCGTAGTTCATCGTGTCCTCATGTAACCGTAGAATTTGTAAAGTACCTAGTTTACAATAATTGATAGCTATACTAGTCAATTAAACCGGTTTAATCCTACCTTTTTTTAATGTTTTTATTGCATTTAGTGGCAGACGAGCCACGGCCCATCTGACGGTAAATGGTAACCGTCGCTCATGGACTCAACTATACCGGGAGTATTGTCAAGCCACTGCTACTTGTAACATCATGTTTTGATATCGAAGTATGTGTAACGTAAACATAAGTAATCTTTAGATACATTTTCGTTCGATGATAACTAGCTTCTACCAGTAGCTCTACCGTAGACGTAAGCTTCTCGTAGACACATCTATTCAAAATGTCAAGTGGATACGTTTTTAAAATCCCATCCATCAGCCTTTCAACGTCCACTGCTGGACATAGGCCTCCCCAAGAGAACGCCACAACGAGCGGTGCTGTGCCGACCGCATCCAACGGCTCTCCGCAGCTTTAAATAGATCGTCGGTCCACCTGGTGGGGGGCCGTCCTACGCTGCGCCGTCCGATACGTGGTCGCCACTCGAAAAAACTTTCTTCCCCAACGGTTGTCGGTTCGTCGAGCGATGTGGCCTGCCCAATGCCACTTCAGCATGGCAATCCGGCGGGCTATGTCGGTCACCCTCGTTCTCCTACGGATCTCCGTATTACGGATATGATCACGTAGGGAAATACCAAGCATAGCCTGGTCCATGGCCCGCTGAGCGACTTTGAGCCTTGATACGAGGCCATCATTCAGAGACCACGTCTCTGTTCCATATGTCATCACTGGTAACACACACTGGTCGTAGACCTTCGTTTTCAGACACTGCGGAATATTGGACGAGAAGATCTTCCTTAGCTTCCCGAACGCTGCCCAGCTGAGTTGGATTCGTCGATTGACCTCTTTCTCGAAGTTGTTCCTACCTAACTGGACTGTTTGTCCCAGGTAGACATAGTGGTCGACAACTACGAGAAGCGCACTCCCGACTAGGACCGGTGCTGAAATGACATGGACAATAGACATGACTTTCGTCTTGTCCATGTTAATTTTGAGACCCACTAGTCGAGAAACCCTGCTGAGATCATTGAGCATGGTGCCAAGGTCCTCCAGCGATTCTGCCATGACTACGATGTCGTCGGCATATCGAAGGTGAGTGATGTATTCGCCATTGATGTTGATGCCGAATCCGGTCCAGTCCAAGAGCTTGGAGACATCTTCCAATGCAGCGGTGAAGAGTTTCGGGGACATAACGTCTCCCTGTCTAACACCTCTCTGCAGTTGGATCGGTTTCGTACGCCTGTCCCGAACACGGACTGACATGGTGGTGTTTCTATACAAGCACTTCAGCACTTCAATGTACCGATAGTCAATTTGGCATCGCTGAAGGGACTGCAGCACCGCCCAAGTTTCGATCGAATCAAAGGCTTTCTCATAGTCCACAAACGCCAGACACAGAGGCCGATTGTATTCCTCAGTTTTCTATATAATCTGGCGTAGCGTGTGAAGGATGTTTGGAGGATGGAAGTCATCAAGCCTGCGCGTGATTCGATTTGTAATAACCCTCGAAAAAAACTTATAGACGTGGCTCAAGAGCGAGATGCGTCTATAATTCCTCAAGAGGGTTCTGTCGCATTTCTCGAAGAAAAGCACCACCACGCTCCTGGTCCACGACTCTGGAACGTCGCCCCCGAGAACGACGGAATTAAATAGCCTCTGTAAGGCTTTGAGGACCGGCTTTCTGCCTGCCTTTAGAAGCTCTATAGTAATTCCGTCGTCACCCGATGCTTTTCCGTCCTTTAGCTGTTTAAGAGTCATTCTGATCTCGTACAGGCTGACGTCTGGTATACCTTCGGTAAAGTGCCGAGTTAGCTTGGATCTGGGGTCTTGAACCAAGCCAACAGCAGGGCTTTGGGATCTGTACAACTGTCCATAGAACTGCTGGACCTCTTCCAAGATCTCATCTCGAGATGAAATGACAGTGCCATCGTTGGTCCTCAGTTTAGTCAACTGGCTTTGACCAACAGACAGTTCTCTTGCAAACACTTTCGAGCCTTGGTTCCACTCTATCGCCTCTTTAATACGGGTAATATTAAATTGGCGAATATCGTGTCGCACCGCCTTGGAGATCTGTCTATTTAACCGCCTTAGGCAGGAACAATCGGCTGAGGACTGGACTGTCATTTCTTGTCTCCTCTCCATGAGTTTGAGAGTATGGTCCGAGAGTTTTCGAGTCCTAGTGACACGAAGGGCCGAAGAAGGTCGGGGAAGGCCGGGGAAGGTCGGGTCGACCTACTTCAAGTAGGTCGACCCGACCGCGTGGACAGTTTGCACGAACCTGCTTTTCATATCGCTCGCTGATTCACACTCATCTAGACATTGGAAGTGATTTTGTAGTTCGAGCTGAAAGCTCTCGGGGTTCTGGTATTGGGCAGGTGTTGGTCGGAGCGTAGACTTCATCAAGCGTGACCTCTCAACTTTCGTGCTAATATTCAAGATGCCCCTGACTAGTCGCTTATCACTCCCAGTTTTAATCCTGCTGGTCACTGAGACATCATTGAATATGTGTCGTTTGTCCGACAAGATGAAGTCAATCTCTTTTTGAACTGAACCATCAGGGCTTAGCCAGTTCCATTTCTGCTGGGGCTGCTTCCTGAAGAAGGAATTCATCATGTAGAGGCCTTCTTTCTCCAGAAAATCAGCCAGCATCTGGCCCCTGTGATTCCTCTGCCCGAAACCATAGTATCCCACTTTCAGCTCATCGTCTGTCCTTTTGCCTAGTTTCGCGTTAAAGTCTGCGAACGATAAACCTGACACCTCCTTGGGACTGGTGGTCGCCCTCCCGGTGGAAGAGCAAGATCCCGAACTGGAGGATTGTCGTGCCCTCACCCTCTCTTCGGACTTCTGACAACCCTGTAATGTCCCAGCGGATCTTGCTCAATTCTTCTTCCAGCTCGATGATTCTCTCGTCGGTCCGAAGTGTCCGAACGTTGTACGTTATCAGGGCCAGAGGTCGTTGTTTTTAGTAGCCTTTCCGCTACTGGAGATTCTTCGCACCCCTTGCTCCGCCGTTACCGGGCCCGCTACCGTTAGGCCACGGATTAGCGGAGCTGCCGTGACTGGGGGCTATTTGAAATTGTGGGCTCGTCATGGGGGATAATGCCGTAATCGCCACGCTTGGCAGGCGGGTTGGCGATTGCAGTGGATGTTATTAATACTCGAGGGAGTGCTGCTGCCCACTCCCGCGGTATTCCCTCAGTCAGCTCTTACGACTCCCGTGGGTAGAGAGGGGTGGGACAATGCTAAAGCCTGCCCCACACGGCTTTTAAGATCCCACAGGAATGTAAAATTTTCCCAGGATCAAATTCGATATGTTACTCCAGGTAACTGTGTGCCAAATTTCATCCAAATCCATTCGGCTATTTTTGCGTATCACGCGAAAATAAGTCAATCAAGTAACAAACATCCATATCATATACAAAATTTTACATTTATGATATTAGTTAGAAGTAGTATAACTTATTTATAGAATTAAGGAATCGATCTTACAAGCTATGCCATCAATCCACTATATTTGCTGTATGTCACGAAAGGCGACTAGAGTATTAAGCACGTCACTGTGATATAAGTAGGTAAAAGTTATTTAGTGAAAATCTTTGTGACCTAAATTGTGTATCCAACCATCCATCAGCATTTTATCACCCACTACTGGACAAAGACCTCTTTAAGAGTGCATCACGACGAACGGTTCTGCACCCAACGGCTACCTGCGATTTTAATTAGGTTATGAGTTAACGTGGTGGGAGGCTGTGGTTTTCTTTAAAATAGTTTTATAATGTGTTTTTAAATGCTTTCGTTATAGATATAGATTTCTGTTAAGGTACATATATACAACGACATTAAATAACAAAAAAAAAAAGACATGCCAACCCATATTACAAATATTTGTCAAAAAAGATATTACTCATATTACAATAATATAAGAAAAAACACATTTGCGCCAATTCACGGTCCGCTCCTCTCCACTCCACCCAGCTCCGCGTCAGTGGAAACGCACCCAAGTTTGGGTGATGCGTTGTTAGAAACTAAGAAATTATCTTACTATAAAAACATTTCTGCTATATATTCCACGTTCCACGTTCTGGAGTGACCACTTCGTATCGGGCTGCGGAGAGTAGGATGGCCTCAGCCAGGCGGAACGACGATCTCGATAAAGCCGCTGGGAGCTGTTGAATTGACACGACCTTTTGTTGTGTGTTCTCTTGGAGAAGCCTATGTCTAGCACCATAGGATAATGATGATATGGATAAAAAATGAATGGATGGATATTATGAGTGACTATGTAGTATAGAGAGAGCAGTGGTATGGGTGGTCGAGACATCAAAATGCATACACCTCCGACTTTTTAAAATTATGTGTATAATTACTATCTGGTGAAGGAAAATATCGGCGACCGTGAAGTTATGCAAATCTCCTGTTTTTTATTACAGGTTTAGCTTTGTTTGGAACAGACACAGACTGTTTGAACTAAGTTAAACAGGAAACGGTATTAGATTCGCCTTCCATATTACGTATAACTTAATACTAGGAACAACTACTATAATATACTAACTTGCCGTGTGGGGCCGGCACCAAGAATAGCTCCACCCCCTCTCTTCCTATGGAAATCGTAAAGCCAACTAAGGGATTACCGGGGGACCGGGCAGCAGCGTTCCCCTGTGTATTAAAAACATCCACTGCGATAGCCAACCCGCCTGCCAAATGTGGCGATTATGGTCAAACCCCCATTTTGGGGAGGCCTGTGTCCAGCAGTGGTCGATGAAAGGCTGATGGATGGATGGATGATAATACTAGGAGCGGTAAAACCCAGGACTGTAAAAACAGTGGTATTGAGTTCGATTCTGAGTTCAAGGTTGATGAGGTTGTCTCTTCGAGATTTCTGGAAAATGCGTGTATTTGTTTACAATTTATCACTGCTCAGTGAAGGAAAATATCGTGAGGAAACCTGCATGCCTGAGAGATGTTCTCGACAGCTTGTATAGTCTGCCATGCCGCATTGGGCCAGCCTGGTACTAATCCCTGTCACCTTGAGAAGCAAGGCAGATAGGCACGATCTAATCCATCCATCCAGGACAGAAAAATGATTAAAAAAATAGTAGAGGAAAAAAGGGAGGCATTACAGACCTTTGCTCACCTCTTCGGAATAAGGGAGTGCTTCTGTTGTAGATATTTGGTTGTCCCAGCATGAATGAGATGGCTCGATTAGGAAATTCCAACCTCTCACGGAAGACAACGTGAAACAAACATATTACAATTGTGTTTCGCATGGTGAGTGAGAGCATCAGCCCAAACAACCCCTCTACTACGCATACCATCTGGTGGGCCGTATGCTTGTTTGCCATTTAAGTAGTGTATAGAGAAAACCGTAAAATCCTATTGCGGTAAACGCAATCTTTCACAATTTTTGTTCTCTGCCGTTATAGACATAGGTACCTACGTGTATGTCTGTAAATATACGCATAAAACAACGCGTATTTTGAAGCAATGTTTTATAGCTATCTCCTACGAGTCGTACACAAGTTTATACCATTTCATGCAATAAAGTGATAAAACAGTTAGCTGGCACGGCACTGCCGAACTGCTTCTGAATGTTCAGATATATCGACGTGAACAAATAAAACACACATTAAAAGCGCAAACACAGCGACTGCTTTATTTTCTTTTTTTTCGCATTAGTCTTATGCGAGCCCTCGCTTTATAGATATGGCGATAAATGTTCCTCGCTATGCACGATAATGTTAAAACAATACAAAAAGTTATGCTGTCTGAGCTTCTCAGTGTTTTAAAATAAAACACATTAATTCACACTTAGGCTGGCCATTATATTTTATTCCCGTTTCATATATGGAGATTCGCAGACTGCTATTTATGTAGCTTTATTATAAAAATTAACGGTTAATATTAACTACCAATAGTGTAAAGTTGATAGTTAAATGAGGTATAAGTATCTAAGGTCCATCTACTTTTACTTTGCAAAAGTAAGTAAGTAGGTAGGTATATATACATTTTGCGGCGAGCGAAGTACCTATAAATTCAGTAATAATGAAAGGTCGCTTATAAAACTAAGTAGATACGTAATATTCATGATATCGTTCGGCTGGCAAAATTAACGGTACGCTTAGCCAAATGAATATCGATTCAACGCTCTGCCCTCCCCTCATTTGCCCTGCATAAAATTAGTGTTTGGACCTTTTCGCGGGCAGAGCCCAATATTTCTCTCATTTTGAGGATTGAAGCAATTTTGTGTAGCTTTCAACATTAAATTAACATTTGGGCTTTTTTCGGGACGGCCATCGTTCTATGCCGTCCCGAGTTCAGTATATTTCAGCGGTCGCGTAATTTGTGGCTCGTAAATGTTCTGAAATTGGTCATCCCTTTGGTTGAGGTGAATTTATTGCCTCCTCGGTTGGCCTGTCGAAAGGGGAATTAATAAGTCCCCTCTAATGGTGAAACGTACCCTCACCATCAATTTGAATGCCAATGCCCAAGATTGCTGCGGTTCAGTAAAACGAGCCTGCTCATGAAATATAGAACTTATAAATTCTTATTCCATTTTGTACTTCTAATAAATTTGATACACGATGACCAGTTCGTATAATATGAGGGTCTACAATTAAATAAACGTTGATGGATCGATAAAATATAAAGATCAATGAGACACTTACTGGGTGACGTTACTGAATAATTATGTTAATGGTATCGGTATTGGTGTACACGAATTGAGAATTTAGATTTAAAGCCTTGAGTTTTGTAATGATATTACTATTTATATGTCATATGAGTGAATGATTTATCTCAAAATGTAACTATATATTAATTAATAGTTTTAATTTGATGTTTTCCTTAGAAGCATTCGTGCAAATTGCATTTTTTAGAAAATTTCTAACACCACAGTCAGTAAAATCTATGGAATTATGAGCACATTAACGTGTGCAAACTAAAAGTTGTGCGCCGTCAAACAAACATACAACATTTTTAAAACCGTAGTTTTTTGTTCACCATTTTTACTTTGTGCTTTTTTACTACGTGGGTGGCAAACAAGCTACGGACCACCTGATGGTAAGCGGTTACCGTAGCCACGCTAGTAGCATCAGAGGTATCACTTTCACCATCTTCAAGAAAAGAGATAGGAGATAATAAGGAGAGAGCGTAGGATACTAAGTAGTCAGTAACGGGGGCTTCAGGGTTACTCCAATGAACGATTTTATTTGCATTTCACCAGTAGCACGCGGCGACACTAAGGTTAGGATAGGAAGGATAATAAGGATAGGATAGGGAGAGATTTAGGCCTCCGGTGCTCTCATTCGCCATATGAAACACAACGGTAGAAGTACCTGCTGTTGTTTCACTGCTCGATCGGAGAAGTACCACCCTCTCACAAAAGCCCATTTATGCTGGACTCTACCACAAGAAAGTCTCTCCATTTTTACCATATTTTCAACGTAAAAAAACACAGAGTTCTAATGTTTTATTAAATGTATAGATATTCTAATCTTAATTATAATTATATTATTGATTACTTTCTATAATTGATGTCAATAATTATATTTAACTTTATTGTTTCCCTGCAATATAAAGAAAGGTAATATATACAGCTATTAAAATGTCAAGCAGGTAACGAATAACAACAAATATTGTCTGATACATGATGTAGAAAGGTGTCACAATCATACCATTGTAAAAGTACCTAAATATTACTTACTATTTTTATTAACAGAAGCACATATAAAATAGTACTTACAGCTTTAGTAACGATAATGAGTAAATAATGACCACTCCGCTGTGGGTTGAAGAGTTATAAAATTTTCTTTGGTGAGCAAGAATAATGATTATTTTTATGTGTAAATGTAACTGCAAATGGGCTTCTAATGGCTATTTCTGTAGGAAAAACTTTTATTATAGTGATTAAAATACCCCTGTTGATTTGACTGATGACTATGCTATATGAATGTCGGAACCACAAAGGCAAAGGTTGGAGTTGTCCAATCAAATAGTATTTAAAACAATATCTTTATAGCCTTAACGAAAGAGTATAAGGACAGTTAAATATTAATATTTAACACACACTGTATGTACTGTACCATACCAAACAAATGGCAACCATAAAGTAATGTTTTAAAATATTTTCCTACTTACTTACTTATCATCACGCTATCTCCCTTGCGGGGTAGGGAAGAAAAACAGCAAAATGTTTTTTTCTTTTTAATGATATATAATCTGTTGGTTTTAATTCCTCAATCAACTGTTTAGTTATGATACCTCCCATGTATTATTAAAACTCTTCAAGTGATAATACGTAAAACATAATCTTTAACATACATAAAAAAATGTCACAAGTAGAATAATAAATATTCTACTACAACTACTATTTTATTTGTTAGCAACATCTATCGAAGCCGTCACGGTTTTTACTTTAAGCAATAAACAAAACCTTGTTGTAAATAACATCGGTTGAACGCCTTCTTGTCTTGAGAGAAGAATAATGGTATTTTCTATTTCGTTAGGTTGTACTAGATATAGTTATGTCTGCTCGGATGGCTGCCAGCTGTGACACCCGCATCCAGTTCTAGTGTCCCTCCCATTTAGCAAAGATATAAACTTACATTGTTGCTAGAGGTGATCTACTACAAACAGTAAATATTTAATATTACAACAAAAATTAAAATAATAAAACCAACAAGATATTCACTGCTGTTAAATAGGTTAGAAGAACAATGAACAGCATATCTATTGTAAAAATATAAGAGTGATAATAATAATTGCAAGTCTTCCGACTTGTTTTATTCAAAGGCAAATTAACGGCTACCTATAGTTATAGCAATCCAACAGAAAACGGGATTAGGCAAGTAATATTATTGTCACCATCAGCCAAGGGCTTAGGCCAATATTAGTGAACTGCTGGATATAAGCCTCTCCCAAGATACGCCACTGTGGCCTATCCTCTCGTCTCGAACAGCTACCGGCTGTCCTTCGTAAGACATCGCCCCACCTAGTTACGGGAAACCCAGTTCGCAGTCCCCACTCCAGATCGCATTTACCCAATTAACACATGGTACCCGACCCTACTACCAGTAATTGCCTTTATAATATGAGTGACTTATTAAAGTGAAGCCCTGAGAGTCTTGTAATTAATATTCACATATTTATGCTTGTATTCGCACGTACCAATTTACGTAATTTACACAATTCAGTGAGTTTGTTGGCCGTGACGTCGTTTCCCATTCGAATTGGCATATAACGACAGGACGCGTGTACATACCACGCCTATCATTCCGAGCAATTAAGTCGCTTGGTGTTGTTCGTTGCCTCTTCCATTTCAGTGTAACTGTGCGGCATCCCGCCGGCTGTAAATCAAAGAGCTGTGAAGTCCCCCCACACTTCCATATTTTCGCACCCCAACATCGTCGTATAATGGCTATTGACCAAATTTATCGACGTTCATGTCATATTCTCATCTTTATGCGGAGCTGGAAAACTCGAATTGGTCACATATAATATGAGTGGCAAAATCTTTATTCTCATATTACTATAACTTATGGACAAATGCCGTAATTAAGGATTGAATGTAGGAGTTAGTAATAAGCTCAAATAATATTTCTGTAATGTTATGTCACATGACAATTTTGTTTGTAAATTTAATTAAAAACACGTCCGTTCTGAGTTTTAGAAGCTACAAAAATGCCCCTTTAATGAAGGGGACAATTGTTCGCTCACGTATGTGTCATTGAAAAGGCGGCGAGAAACCGGCGTGAGCACTCACAAAAGAACGGAAACGACGAGCGAAGGAACGCTGTCATTAATATACGTTCTACAATGTACTTACTGTTAGCCCTCTTGTTTTTATTCATACACGAATTAATTTTATTATGACTCTTATAAAAACGTTGAATCGAGTAAAATGGTGTGAATTGAACAATTTCAATGAAAGATCAGATTTCGTGCAGTTTGAGTTGCTTGTTTGCATATTTAAATTTAGAACTTCGCATTTTATCCACCATCTCATCACCTTTTTACCTTTCTCTCAAACTTTGTTCAGCCTACGAGTGGCTCGGATTATACACGGAGCGTCAGTTGTCGCAGAGGTCGCTCCACGAGTTAACTAGCGAAAAATCTGGCGTGACCTCAGCGTAGGATCGGAGTCAGGCCAGGAGCGATCTATCAGATTAATGTCGACCTAGCAGATTTTATAATGTTAAAATCTTATTCATTGATAAGCAATAGTTAGGTATAACAAAAATTGATAACAAGACCCGATTCAAAAATTTATACAGGGCTCTGACTGAACATTATTAATTAATTCATATTGTGTCTTATATAATTAAATATAATTGACAAAAAAATACTATTTAATTTACAATTTTATAGATACTCAATTTTCACTATATGACGTAACTAGTAATATTATCCATTCATCCCTAATATGTAGTACCTAGGTTTTAATCAATTATGGAGATTAATGTAAAATATAATAACCTACGTTATAATCGTTATTAAAAACTTTTACAACAACTTCGAAACATTCTGGCCTGGGCAACTTGCTACCCACGTAAAGTACGGAAATTTATTACAGAATGTTTTTACTGGTTTTCGAAGTTCCTTAATCTAAAATCGATAGCAACGACGCCGAACAAAGTTGTGAATAGTATACCAAGTTGGAAATAGTAGAAAGTCGAACATTTTGCTCAACACCTGCGTAAAAGATACGCTCCATTGATAAAGTCACTAGTTCGGGGCGCCTGGTGCACTAAAATGAGATAAACGAAATGTGTTTGTATAAAAAAGTTTCTGAGTATGTACATATTTATGATGATTAATCGTCTCGTGTAGAAGTGAACCCTAATGTGTATTATTGTTCATATAATACTTATAGGTCACCAGTACAATACAAATTGAAAAAAATTTAATTATAAATAACTGTTATATTTGTATGTATACACATAGAGGATAACAATAACTCTTAACTATTTTTGTAGCGAGGATTTGAGTTTGTATTACTTAAGCTAAAGCTTTATTTTGTAATTAAGCTAAAACCAAAAGCGTATTTTTTAATTACCTAATATTGGAAGTAAGTAGTGAAAGATTAACTTTATACACTCATTGTCGATACATTTAAACTATACATATCCATACATTACATATAATAAAATTCCAACAGGACTATGTCTGTACATTGAAGATATTAAAGAAAACTAATATGGGTCTACCTTCATTCGATCTTTAGTAGAGTAACAGAAGCCGAAACAACATTTTTTGTCTGTCTGTCTGTATGATTGTAAACTTTTCATGCAACAAGATTTTGATTAGGCTTAAAAAACTTGATTTTCCACTACCCCGATGTTTCAAATACTTTACCACCTACAACATTCATGGTCTTGGGTGGACTGGAAAATTAGAAAATCAAGTAAACGTGATAGATTTCGTAAAAGGAGTTTAAAATAAATTGAATCCATACAATTTTCAATCTTTAGAATAAAAGGTTTCTGTATATTCAGAAGCACAAGTTCAGTCGAAATAGTTCTCATGCTTGTAAATTTTCCTCGTGATGCCTTTCATTACTGATAGTTATCCTTCAGTGAACAAAATACACATATAATGACGAAAAACCAGAAGTGTGTGTGTGTGTTTAATATTTTAAGGGTATTTAATCATTTAATAGTTTTTTTATTACAATAATATTTTATTGTAGAGAAATTGTAATTTTTTAACTTAAACATATTCAATATTATTTTCATAGACAAATTTACTTTTAGATATTTAGAGTTTGAAGCAAAATAGTAAAATAACATAAAGGTTCTAGATCTACTCGTAGTTTCATTTTAACAACTTCGTACATAGGGCTTATAAATACTGATTTATCCAGATTTAAATATTCTATTACATTTAAATGTTATATAATATTTTAATCTAGATATTTCAATGTTGGTTACATTTGAATGAACTGTAATATTATCTAACAATTCTCTCGAAAATATACGTTTCATCAATATTTATAATTTTAAAACATACGAATGAGCAAAGATTCTTGTATAAACAACTGTTGGGAATATTATTAGCATTGATATTCAAGCTTTGAAGTGTAAAATGGTACGATAGGCAAATCGCATTCAAAAGTGGTTGTTCGTGACGGCTTGGACCAAGGATTCAAAGTGCTTACTGAGTTATGAAATTAGTGTGTCTGTGCGTTTAAGATATTAAAAAAAATACAGTCTTAGGATAATTATACGCCCCCAAACAAAACATTTTTTTTTAAACGTTTGTCTGTCTGTTTGGTCACGCATCACGAAGGAACTATTACATGGATTTTAAGGAATCTTTTTTATTTAATTAAACTTAACATACTGGTATAAATTTTATCCCGCTACTATATCGAGAACCTGAAATATAGCTTAAAACTAGGCTAGTCTGTATACTATTATAAAACTGTACCAGAGCTATATTTGTATATTTAATGTCTCACAAAACAACAAAATACTGTATCAGGCTATTTAAACCTCTTTCAACATAAAACATTTTTGTAGATTCTTTCTTATTATTTCTTTGTATGTTAGTTTCTTCGCAAATCACGCAAAAACTATTGCAAGGATATTGATAAAAGAGACTTAAAAACTGGTATACCTTAGGATATAACCGTGGGTAAGGGCTGGTATGTTATAAGACAATATAACGTATATATATATATATATCAGAAAATAAAGAAAATAGGAGTAAATTTACAATTACAACCCGTATAGAAACGTCGAAACAAAGTGAACATAGACAGATTTGTCTATCTGGTCGAGCACAAAGAGCGAGCATACGCTGTGTTTCACTCTGCCTTTTTCATTGGTCTGGAAAGAATACATTTAGCGACATTACTTTCTTTGTATTCAGACCGTTGAATATTCATACAACATTAACAAGGACTAATTCGAAAATAATTTGATGTTAATGGACGTTGTTATTTGATTGAAGAGCAAGCGTTATGACCGATGAAGATTGCTTTTGTTATCTATTCATTGGTTTACTTAATAAGCTGGGAGAAATGTTAGACTTTCGGAAGGTGTTTTGCCAATGGCAGAGCCTTGCATATCCCAGCACGAATGGGTTGACTCGATCGGGGAAGTACCCTCTCACTGAAGATCAGCGTGAATGAAACACAACGCTAAGCGTACCTACCGTTGTCTTTTTATGGTGAGTGAGAGCGCCGGAGGTCCAAACCCCCTGCCTATCCACTCTTTATTATCCTTCCTTTTTTCTTCCTATTGTTCTTCTTCTCTCCTTATTATCCTTCGCATACTTATTATCTTTCCTCTTTTCTATGAAGATGGCACCCAATAGTGATGCCTCTGATTTTACTAGTATTATAGACTACTTAACCGCTTACCACGAGGTGGGCTGTATCCTTGTTGGCCACCCACGTAATATAAAAAAAGTTTTAGGTTTGAATGTTTCAGTTTTTTGTTTGAATGATTTGGGGTCAAACTTGATTTTCTTTTTATTTCAAGGCTTTTGTCTCCATATTATGATACAGTCATAATTCTTATCATTAATGCGAAAGAAAGTTTATTTGTTCTACCAACAAATCATCATGAAATTGATGAAATTTGTGACCAGAAAAGCTATTTTACATCGCAGAAAAATGTATTGTTCCCGTGAGATAGCTATGTTTGTGTGTGTTTACAGAGTGATCCATTTATATTCTGAAGTTCACACGCAGGAAGCTGCGGGCAGAAACTAGTACCTAATATATGAACTTATTAACTATACTCCATATGCTTTGTATATTTAATTGATGTGTTGGAGCATCATGTAATTAAATATAATAATCTATTTTAATTAAATTAAACGTTTTTATCATTATGGAAATGGCGGTGCATTAATAACTTGAAATGTCTACGTCAAACATTGACAGGGTACAAGTTTGGATTAGCGCGGCATTAATGGCAGTGTGTTAATGGTAAGAGTACATGCTCCTCATAAAAATAGAGGAAATATATAACATGCACACAATTTCATCAACACAAGGTCGCTTGCCTATTCCAATGCAGCTGTCCTCTTTCCAGCCAAGCGATACTTTCAAACTTTCACCCTTAGAATCTCAGAAGCTTATGATACTGTGCCATTGACATGGTACAATAATATTATTCCTAGAATCATATTTCTTCCTATAGACAATATCTTTTGTTTTAAATAATACCAAGGTAAGCACAGAGCTCTGGGAACTTAATCCTTTTTGGTAGCGGAATGCAAACGAACTCTCTTTGTAAATATTCATTATACTCGACGAAGAATAATACGAATACTACAGCAGGTGACAATTGAATAATATATGTTCTATTGTTCTCGTTATGGAATTGTCTAAGCAAGAGATTAATATGTAAACTTTAATATTCATAATGTTAAGAATGTTTTGAAACAAACAATCTATTTATAATCTTATAGTAGCATAATCAAATCAAGTGTTTTACGCTTAACTTCATGTCGAAAATAATCCTTATATATGTTTTAAATACGATAGTGCCTTTGTCTGTTTGTTAAGATTTCATGCCGTAAATACTTAACTAATCATCATCAAATCTTGTATTTATAACAATTAATCCAGAAAAGGAGAAATTCCAGAAAAACATATATTATTATGGGATAGCAATCTTTGCATAGAGATAATTTATGTGTCTTAGAGTAACGTATTTATATTTTGAAGTCCACGTGGAGGAAGTCGCGGGTAAGATCTAGTGTTATATAAAAAGGCTTGCACTGTGTTTATATACGGTAATGTATGTATGTTGACCACATCTTAGAATTGGTCACTTCATGTTTTGGCTGACTATTTCATGAAATGCTTCACCGAGACAGTTAAGTTAGTTTAAAGCAGAAAGAAATAAGGTTTTAGTTATTTTTTTAATTCATTAATTAAATATTATGTCATTTCAATTTATATTACTCACACATCAGATCTAATCATCATAAGAGAACAAAATAACATAAAGCTTAAAATATAAGTAAGTCATTGCAATGTTCACGCAAGGCTTAACCCGAATATATAGATTTAAGACGGATAAAGTTCGGGTTGAGAGCGGCGGCGTCTCCCTTTCTCACTGCCCCAAGGCTAATAATACAATCAATCAATCAATATGACTATCATAGCCTGCTTCTGGACAATGACTTACCCTAAGTTGTTCCACAATCGGTTCAACGCCGGTTTCCGTTTTCCCATCTATTCTTTATTTCCTCTCTCATCGTTGCCATTTTCGTATTTTATAGCTGTACTCGTATAATAGGTGGTTAAAAAGTATTTTATGCATAACACGTGTAATAAGGACTTATGATAAATACATTATAACAGTGTGTTTAATTAATTATAGTGTAGCTCTAAGATCGTGTCGATTTGTTTCAGAAACGTTCTTCCACAGAGATATATATATTATAGTATTTGCAGTGTTTATAAAAACCTGTTCATTGATTTTGTTTTAAGAATTGACTAATTCAATTTAATTTAAATCAATTAGTGAAGTGTGCTTAGTAAAATAAAATGTTCGTTTTATTTTACTTATTTGAAATTTAAATAAATCGTAGAATTTTTCTCTCAAATGGTTTTGAGATATCAAAATTAAATAACATTTTAGATAATAAAAGACAAATTCTATTATTTTAACCTAAAATGGAAAACCTCTGAAATTCTGCTAACTACAAGGCTTTATAAATTAGATTCATTTTTAATATTCATGAGATGTTTTCATAATATGATGAATATCGAATGGTGCTATTACATCTGTAATAAATAAATTGTTAAAACCTATAAAAATTTAATAAGAATTCGCAATTATTTTTATAGCTTATGGTGACAGCTCTAACTACAGCCCGTGGATGTAGCAGTACCAAAAGCACTTGTAGGCCACTACTCACCGTAAATTTTGACCAACCGTCACCACCCCATTATTTCCCAAGGATGTCGTACAAGGCAACTAAGGGAAGTAAGCAATTATCATCCATTACATTACTGGTGGTAGGGCTGCGTACCAAGTGGGAGTACTCGCTTGCTATTGGACCCAAGCGGGTTGGTACCACCATCTCCCGTGTGAACTCCCGTGTAACCGGCCATGGAGCACATCCGTGTATTTTGGTTGTAGCAGGAGATAGCATTTATACTTTATTTTCTTTCATTTCATATCTGTGAAATGAAATGGTGAGCAGCGGCTTGACAATACTCTCGGTATAGTTGACAGTTACCATAAGGTGGGCCGTGGATAATCTGCCACCATACGCAATAAAAAAAATAATGGATCAGCTCCTACTTGGTTTAAAAAAGTATAAAGACGGTAAAGCATAAGTTTTATTTCGAGATTGTGTTGTAAATTATTACCATTAGTAACTTTCTTTTGTTTAGGCGGGAATAAATGTACCTAACCGCACACCCCGTCGATCGGGGCAACGAACAGGGTAGTGTGGGGCCCTCACGCACTAAAGAAACCCGCCGTTTGCCGTGTCTCCGCCTGTGTTGGCAGACCACTGGTACCTTGTTGGATTACTTCAGTGGCACCATTAGTAACCTAACCTAGCTGTTTATGCTATCGAATTAGATGAGATATTGTTGTGCTTGTAGACAACCTCGTATTTTAAAGAAACATTCAAAGTTAGGGAAGCTACCTACAAAGAGGTCCGTTTCACTTCCCCCTCACTATAAGATACATCTAACGATCCACGGGGAAAATATACACAAAAGTGTAATATGGTGACTGTTTTGCCAAGAGCTAAAACGGGCCTTCAACGTAAAATGCCAGTTCTTGTATATCACATATGTATATTTTTAGGTTATATGTCAGGTTCCCGATATAAAAGCGTGATAAAGAGTAAACCTACCAATTTTTAAGTCTATTCAAGAGCTCGTGCAATTAATGTTGGCTGCATGGAGTTTGTAGTTGTAAGTTAGCAGCATCCTTTAAAAGTTAACAGGCTCGTACCCTATTAAATGATTACTTAGTCAAAATGTACGTACGTCACACCTCAACCTACTCCTTAGGGGGTAAATGTTTGAGTATAAATAATAAATATTAATGATCTGTTTGCGTGAGAAGGCTCACTTAAATAGGTGGAATTTTTCGTCGATATCTTTGATTGAAGTCGTCTATTCCACGTCTGATACTCGGGTCTTCTTCATTTTGTTTAACATAAATGAAAGCGATATTAAAACTAAGAAAACGGATAAAAATATTGAACTGTAATTTTTTTAAACAATAAAGCTGTAATTGGCTTAAATTGTAACATTTAGAAATATGCTTAAAATTTACTTTTGCCAAGAACTTCGTCCGCGTGGAATTGGTTTTATCGTAAATGTAGCTTCAAATGAAGATAGGGGCTAAATTTCGCTTCAAAACCAGCTATACGCATAAAAACCTCGTCAAATCTTTTCAGTTATTTTAGAGGTATACATGAATAAACAGACAAACTAATAGCACAGAATAGATACTAGTCATACGGACATAAACATCACTTCCTTACATTAAAACTTGTCCAAAATCTCTCTATAAGAGCCTACAAAATCTTAATAATAATATCAACTGTTTGTAGCGATATGAAATGTACCTTATGTACACATAACGACAGTTGAGATTGTTTTTCCCGGCGCGTGACTTACGTCATTACGACCTTTTTTTTGTTAAGGCGGGAAAAAATGTTCCTAACCGCACACACCGTCGTTCGCGGCAACGATCAGGGTAGTGTGGGGCCTGCACCCACTAAAGAAACCCGCCGTGTGCCGTCTCTCCGCCTTTATTGGCGGGCCACTGGAACTGTGTTACATTCCTTCGGTGGCTTCCTTCGAGGTCAGTGTCAGCAACGCTTTATTTACTTATCATCACGCCATTTTCCATGCGGGGTAGGCAGAGGGAACAGAGTGCCAAAAGGCTCTCTTCTTGCATACATTTCTCGCTTCCTCAACATTCATAATTCTCTTTATATATGACGAATCAAACGAGTCCAAACTCGATAGGATTGCGCCGTTTTATTATAGAGTTCATATGTCCACCTTCCAGCTCCATCATCAGATCAGCTTCATGTCATCATAATATTGCATTGTCACGCGATATACGTATCCGTGTAAAATTTCAGCTCAATCGTTAACCGAGAAGTATGTCAAATTTAACTTGCAAGATTTGAACAGGAAAAGTAAAATAAAAGCGTCGCCACGCTAACAGCCGGTTTTACTCTCCCTCCGCATCAGATGTTTCACATCAAAAATCTCAGTTGCAGCCCAGAGTTTGGAAACGGTAAATTGCAATAGGCTCGCCTCCTATTACGTGGGACTTAAACATAGTTGGCGAACCGTGGGTGTGTAGGTAATACAGCTTTTATCATTTCATATCTGAGAAATGAAATGGTGCGCAGCGGCTAGACAATACTCTCGGTATAGTTGAGTCCATGAGCGACGGTTACCACTTACTCGTCTGCCATCATTAGCAATAAAAAAATATACCTGTGCCTACCTCTTTGGGGATACAGGCGTGATGCTATGTTATGTTAAAAATTTAGTTTTCTAGTAGCTTCTATTTGATTAAGTTTTACATAATTTTAAATATTAATTTCAAGCCGGATTATTTTTTTATAAATTGCTTTTTTTGTTGATCATATATTATTATGTTTGAGATTTATAAAATGATTTATAATTTATTTTCCTTCTCTGAATACAATTCTTGGTTATTAATATTAATCGTCGAAAATACCCTAAATCGCGTAAACAATTTTAATAAATAGGTACCTATGTGCCGTGCGAGCACTCAGGCCGCTCATTCGCGCGTGCGGCAGCCCTCTGCTGGTTGTATCGTGGGCGATACGCGAAGCGGTAGGCATTTAAATCATAAATTTACCGAGTGATGGAGGCCTGCTAATAGACCGATAGAAAATAAATTTAAAAATCGTTGTATGGTGTTCTACATTTCGTTTATCATCCCCTCGTTAATTTTAGAAAAAAACATAAATTCAACTTAAAACTGTTCGCCATTAATTAAAGGTTTTTAAAATTGTTATAAGTTTGTTCGTGAGTCTTAAATGTTTATTAGTCTCTTAATTAATAGCGGAAATTTCTTTTGAAGCGAGAACTTTTCTAATCACAATAATATAAAAATCTGCTGAAATATTATTATTAAATTTTTAACTTACACGGGCATGAGAATTAATATCAAATCATGTGATCCAAAATAAAATATTTGAAATCATATAAAACTAATGAGCGAGGAAACTTTTAAGTATGAACATCGAGTCTTTAGGGGAACTCAAAGGATTTGCTACATATTCTGACACACATACCAATTACGCAACATTTGGGGGTAAAAAGAACCGGAATATTATAAGTACAGCTTACTTCGCTATGTAAGTAGTTTATGAGAATCGATAATAAATCGTAATGGTAATAACATTACGATTATCAAGCATTACTTTTAAATGGACAGCGCTTAAGAAGCAAAATATCAATCAGGTCCTTAGGTCACACAAATAAATTTGCGAGCAAAGTTATTTAGTAATATTATAGTACTAACTTAACAAGCGTGAAGCAGAGTGATTATGATAATATCTTTCACTAGAGAAGCGTCTACGTTGAGCTTCGTTTGCTGAAAATTTTGCGGCTAATATGAAGGGAAGTAGCGAGTAACTTGTTTCAACTTAATCAAAATTATAATTTCTAAGCCTCATATTATTCTTAACTGCTATCATAATATACTGCATAAACATGACGATTCTGTATTTTAGAGCCCCATGTTTTAAAGGCTATTAATCATCAAATGGTTGCCCTTCGATACAGGTATCACAGCTAGTATTTACTACTCTGTCAAGAAAGTACCGGGAAAAGATCAATACTTTGTTATTCATACAAATTTATTTTATCACCTTCAAAGTATGCTCCTTCAGAAATGGTAGACTTACGCCAACGAATAATCCAATCATCAAAACATTTTTTAAACGTTGTTTCCGGAATTGAGTTCAGTTCTCGCCGCGAATTCTCCTTTATGTCTTCTACTGATTGAAAACGAAGCGGTAATTTGAGTTTAGGAAAAAGAAAGAAGTCGGCTGGAGCCATATTTGGTGATATGGTGATTGCTCAATGGTATTTGTTGAGTGTTTGGACAAAAATTCATTCACAATGATGGCCTTGTGCGAAGGCGCGTTATCGTAGTGCAAAATCCATGATATTTTTTTCACAAATCTGGCCTTTTTCGTCGAATTTGCTCTCTTAAACGCCGCATAATGCTCAAATAATATTCTTTATTTACCGTTTGACCTTTTGGCAAGAATTCCAAGTGCACAACACCGCGATAGTCAAAGAAAACAGTCAACATAACTTTGACTTTTGATCGACTTTGGGGTGATTTTTTCGGTTTCGGTTCAGTTGGAAGTCGCCACTACGAAGCTTGTTGACTAGTTTGCATGTCAAACTCGTAAACCCACGTCTCGTCACCAGTAACAATGCGTTTCATGAATGTTGGGTCGGAATTGACTCGTTCTAGCATGTCCTCAGTGACTCTCATGCGATTGAGTTTTTGGAGAAAATTCAGGTCTTTTGGGACTAGCCGAGCGGAAACATATTTCATACCCAAGTGATTATTTAAAATGATACGGATCGACTCGTGAGATACAGAAAGTTCGGCGGCTATCTCTCTCAAAGTTGTATGAGGATTTTCAGTCACTATTTCCTTCACTTTTGCAATGTTAACTTCAGTTGCAGACGTAGATGGCCTACCAGAGCGAGGCAAATCTTCCATCACATCTCGACCGCTTTTAAACGCTTTGTACCACTCATAAGCACGTGTTTTTGATAAAGTCGATTCACCGTAAGCCTTCTGTAACATTTTCAGTGACTCCGAACACGAAATTCCATTGGCGATGCAAATTTTAAGACAAACTCTTTGTTCGATGTTTTTGTCCATTATGAAATTCGCAATACACACTAGATATGATATAACTAAAACAGCACTGTATTTAATATAAATAACAGATGCAACTCAAACTCCGCGCCAAAATGGATAACAGTTGTGCCAATCTAACAACAACAAAAAAAAACAAATATTTGAATATGGAACCATAAACAATCCATTCCCAATACTTTCTTAACTGAGGGCCGGTTGCTTCAGCTATACTTGACGCATATGTAAACTTCAAAAATGGAGTTAACCATCGTCAAACCAAAAAAAGCGTTGTTTCACGAAATGAGGTCCTTAACGTACGTTAAATAATAACGATTACGGTAACAGATGTTCCGTCCACTGGTTAACATCACTTTCGGTGCGTCTAGCCATAGATATACTCGTAGTATATACTGTCAGCATTTAAGTACTATATGGATGCGTCTAACAAACAGTATGTACCTACAACATTATGGAGACTCTTTTGTATTCGTCTTTATTCTACGAGAGTTGTTCATCTGGCGATAATACAAATAATGTAGAAAGGAAAAAAAGTCTTTAAAACACCTGTTTGGGATGAGCAGGAATTCATATATGTTGGAATTTATTCATTGCAAGGTATCGTGAGACTATCGTGTATCTAATAAAGGAAGTAGCTCTATTGTTGACACGTCGTATCAAAGGCGATATAAAATTTGTTACAGAAAAGTAGAATTTCTCATAAGAATACTTTGATTTAAAATTTATTTGTCTACAATATTTCCGAAACTTGGCTGTAAATCCTAGCCTACTTATAGATCAGGTACTTGCTACTCTACAATGTTATGGTTCAGGATCGCTTTATTAGATGTGTTGGGCATGTGTCAGGTTTGCAGAAATCAACAGTGTGTCATATTATTCATCGAGTGATTCGGGTTATCGATAAATTACGTCCTCATTACATAAACATTCCATCTAACGAAGAAGAAAAATTGACTGTTGCAACTGACTTCTATAATATAGCTAGATTTCAAATCAAACTTTAACAGACGTGAAATCCTCGGTTGGTCTCCACCGGCATTGAATTCTGCATGATAGATAGATAGCTTATTTTTCTTTATATTACCTAATAATATTGTCACAATTCACAACTAATAATAAAGGAATAATTCAAAGTTTTGTCATTCGCGTCATAAACAATAAAATAAATAAGTAATACATATATATAGTATATACTTATATACATTACATATTACTTCCATGACAAAAACAAAAAAACCATAGACTATAACATCCTGTGTCTATGTATATATGTAAAAAAGATAAAGTGACGTATACGGACAAATGTTGGCATACTAGAAAATTCTCCCATTTATTTTAATTACGAAAATACGTTGCTATGTGCTGGCATCCCTAATAACTTTGACGGCTGATTTTTTAGGCAATGAACAAGGCTTCGTATTTAACTTACGTTAAAAATCGTTCGTAATCGTTATTTTTTGACGTACGTATGTTACGATAATCAATCGTTTGAAACAACCGGCCCTGAATGTATAATTGGACTTAATTAATTATGAACATAGGAATAAGTAAATATTATAATTATATGTTATTATTTTTATCCATCTATTACATATATTTGAAACCAGAATATTGCACACAGGCATGTTTCAAGTAAAAAAAAAGCTTGTAATATTTAAACTGCTTACTAAATGGACTGTCATATCTAAACAAACTATTTCTAGTTTAAAATATGAAAATCCAAGAACTTTGAACCACGTCTTTATCTATTTATAAGAAGTGGACACAGTTTCAATTTTCATATTTCGATCTTTAAATAAATGATATTTTTACACAATCTTTCCCACACTTAAAACGCTAAGCTACAAAATTTAATCCTTCATTTTCCCCATATTAGTTAACATAAAATGGAGAAAAATGAAGCGCCATTTTATTTAATCATATTTATTTCATAAACTTCATGTGAATATATGTGCCGTGTGGGGCCGGCTTTAGAATTGTCCTACCCCTCTACCCATGGGAGTGAGTCGTAAGAGCCGACTGAGGGAATACCAGGGGAGTGGGCAGCAGCACTCCTTCGAGTATTAACAACATGCACTGCGATCGCCCACCCGCCTGCCAAGCGTGGCGATTACGGCACTATCCCCCATTCTTGGCGAGGCCTATGTCCAGCAGTGGACTTTAAAAGGCTGATGGATGAATGGATGGAAATATATTTAATTTTAGAATGGCGGAGACTTAATGCCTGTCTGAGAATCGTACTTTTACAAAAACTGTATCTGATTTTCAGGTTATGAGCAGGGTGTTTTATACTTCAAATAATGAGACTGGAATATAAATGAACCAGTTTACGTATAGCAGTAGATTGGTGTTTTACTACCTCTTGTTATAGTTTTTAATTTAGTTTTTGTCCGCGTGGTGACGTATTAAGAATACAAGTGTCACCACCCCATTTTTTCCCATGGGTGTCGTATGAGGCGACTAAGGGAAGTAAGCAATTATCATCCATTGCATGACTGGTGGTAGGGCTGGTATTGGGCGGATTGGTACCACCATCTCCCGTGTGACCGACCATGAAGCACATCATTGAGTTTTGGCTGACGCAGGAGATAGCCGTTTATTCTTTCATTTCATATCGGTGAAATGAAATGGTGAGCAGCGGCTTGACAATACTCTCAGTATAGTTGAGTCCGTGAGTGACGGTTACCACTTACTATAAGGTGGGCCGTGGATTGTCTGCCATCATAAGTAATAAAAAAATATACCAAAGATGCTACATAAATTGTTATCAGCAGTCAAAATTTAATGTAAAGTAAACTAGAGCATACGTATGGTTGTTAATGTAGTATCGACATCTAATAGGTAGTAGCACTGTGATTGCACAATAGCGTTTTCATTTATATTCATTCTGTTATTAACTCCCCTACGATACTGTTAATTTGATAGTTCCGTGACACGTATTTTGTATTTATAGCGTTCTAATTTATGAATCAGTTTTTGTGATCGCTTCAAAGTTTGTACATATTATAAATATGAATTAGTGTAGATATTTCAAGTACTAGCTTAGTTCTGAAAGAGAAGCAGGGACAGATGTAAGAGTAACAATAGGCAATGATGTGTTAGAACAAGTTGATGTATAGGTATATATATTGTAATATTATCTAAATCCTCTTTTCTAATATTACCTAAATCCCCCTTTCTAAATAGGTGCATGCAAATGATAGGCATATAAGAAAAAAAACATTTATTTTGAAATTCAAAAAGTCTGAACCTCGAACAGTCAAGTTCGAAGAAAAAGCTATATAAACTGGAACATAGACGATTCCGATTGATTCTAGACGCAGGCATAGTCCTGTAAACATAGCAGAAGATTCTGATTCATTCTAGATGCAGGCATGGTCCTGTAAACATAGCAGAAGATTCTGATTCATTCTAGATGAAGGCATGGTCCTGTAAACATAGCAGATGATTCTGATTCATTCTAGACTCAGGCATGGTCCTGTAAACATAGCTGACGATTCTGATTCATTCTAGATGCAGGCATAGTCCTGTAAACATAGTAGAAGATTCTGATTCATTCTAGATGCAGGCATGGTCCTGTAAACATAGCAGATGATTCTGATTCATTCTAGATGCAGGCATAGTCCTGTAAACATAGCAGAATATTCTGATTCATTCTAGACTCAGGCATGGTCCTGTAAACATAGCTGATGATTCTGATTCATTCTAGATGCAGGCATAGTCCTGTAAATATAGCGGAAGATTCTGATTCATTCTAGACTCAGGCATGGTCCTGTAAACGTAGCTGAAGATTCTGATTCATTCTAGACTCGGACGTGGTCCTATTGAGATAGCTGTCAAAGTTCCGAATTATCTTAAAGTTCCTTGAGAAGTTGTCAAGGCTCTTCTGAAGATTGTCTTGAAGTTTTGGTTCTTCACTGGAGGCCATTTCAGACATTTCAGTTGTGATCTGTTGGACTTCAGGGTCTGGTTCTGAGACCGGGTCTAACCTTCTAGAACGGAAGGGATTGTACGGAACGCTTAAGGGAGTGAACCTTTGTACATGTACGGAATGCTAAAAGGAGTGGACCCTTGTACAAGAACATCTTTTGAGGTATCCCAAGTGTTGCGGTGAATACTAGGTAAAGACAGTAATAACTCTAGTAGTACGTAGTGCTTACAAAACACGTAAGTGTTTTCTTATTTATTAAAATTTGTTTCGATCTGCTTCCTATTTAATTTCTTTTAAGACCATAGGTAGGTCCTAAATAATTGTGGCGTGACGGCTTCACCGTTACGCTACAATATATATATATTGGATGTGGATTCAGTCGGGATGGAAAGTATACCACTGATATAGAGAAAAGAGTAAATACGGAAAATAGTGTTAACGGAGCTTTGGGCTAACTTCAAGGAAATTTAAAGATATATTAAAAAATAACAAAAAAGAATTCTAAAAAAGTAGTTCTTGAGTGCAGTAGAAACAAAAGTAGAAGAAAACGGAACCTATTACTTACATGTGGAGTGGCCCAGGGGAAAAACATTACGAGTTTGAATGTAAATTGCGTCTCTGTAATTTGTAAATTCCTGCGATATAGTATATAATTCCTGATTTCCTGGTAAGTCATATTTTTTCTAAGTTACTTTTTATGTTAAGTTATGATATGGTTGATACAAACAAACATTAAGTACACAATAAAAGTGAAGCACATCACTAAAATCACATTATCATAGAGATTAAGTACAACATTATTTTATACGAGTGCAAAATCTCTTAAATAATGTTATTATTTTACTTTTCTTATAGCAAAAAGTGGATTAAATATAATTACTTACACAGAACTCAGCGCCCTATTTCTTTCTCGCCTATAACAGTAATAGGTTTGGTGCTCTCCTCTTTCCACTAGTGTTGTAACCAGTGCCGCCCTCGTCTCCTCTCACCCCACCTTTCAGTTTCCAACGCCGTCGGTGCCACCAACAATGACCTCGTATTTCAGACGAAATTGCTTAAACACGGAATACAGAAAACGTAAAATAGCTTTGGATATTTCAAAGTTTGTTTGGACGTTGTGACATAAATTATAATAAAATTGACCCCTATCTTGAACTGTACAAAAGGTCGAGTTTTTATAATTAATGTTTAACAATATTTAAGCAGTAACATCATAATTTTGTTGGCGATTATTTTAATTTAAGAGCGTAAGAGCTAATGATGCGAAATGACAGTACAGAAACAAACTGGAAGAAAATTATGGAGGTACTTAATACGGTTGGAGACAGCATTTCAAGATAAACTTTACTAATTTCATAAAATTTTAATTATTTCTAAAAGGAGATTTTTATTTTTTTAAACTGCCCATTTTTTATGTCAATTATTGTTTAACACAAGAATAGCAAGCACAGCTACATAACTGAGCGTAATTTATTATTTCTCTCAAACTAAAACTTACAAAATAAACTTAACTCATATATAGCTTATTGTAAAACACTTCAATATAGTATTAAGAAAGTCAACTGAATTTTGCAAAATAATGTATTGTTTATTGGATCTGAAGTTTAGTTTTTCTACATAAACAGATGAAAAAATCAATCAATCTATCGTGTTTAATGGACATTTACTTGAGAAATTGTTGACTTCCATATTGTTCTTTTATCAAAATAGCACTTTTTGGGCAAATCATATTTCTTCTTATGAAGTAGTCCTTGTACACATAAGCTTTTACAAATAATAAAAATGCATAATGAATCTACAAATATAGAAAATGTAATAATTAAAATAGAACATAAAAACCTGATACCTAGGTAAGTACTAGTTTTTTTCCGAAATCTGTACTACACACCCTTACAAGTACCACTGTGTAAGTAAAGTGGGTGGCACTTGTACATTGTCAGTATTTTGTCATTTGTGGCTTTGGATTTATGCTATAAAATCAACACGGAGTGGATGCGAGGGGACCGCGTACTCCAGTAAGTATTTTAGTTGCCTCGTTTTCGCCCTATTTGAATATATACAGGCCGTCATTATGCGGGTTTGTTACTTAATAATTATTAAATATTATGCTTGTTGCTCTCACAGAGCTATTATAATTTTGTTTAAATTGATTATTCTTGTTATTAACCGCCCTGCTGGTACCGCGACATCGCGATATACTGCGCTATCTCTGTGATTTTGTATGATGAAAACAGGAATGTTGATAAAAATACCTTTCGTTTTTATATAAAGTATTTAAATATAGTGCAGTAACTTTATCTCAAAAGTTTAATTTTATATCCTTACGCGGCTTCGCCGCAGCCAAAGGCTAGTTTTTCGGTTATATCTCAAGTTACCGTAGCGGGACAAAATGTTTACCAGTTTTTAATTCTAATCAAGATCTTTCAAATAAAAAAAGTTTCATCAAAATCCGTGTAGTAGTTTTTTTTGAAATATATTCTAAAAAAAATCTAGTTTTTAATAATTTTCTAGTTTTTCGGTTATATCTCAGGTTCCCGATATAATAGCGGGATAAAATATATACCAGTTTTTAAGTCTAATCAAGGCCTTTTAAATAAAAAAAGTTGCATCAAAATCCGTCCAGTAGTTTCTGCGTGATGCGCGAACAAACAAACAGACAAACAGATGAACAGACAAACAGACAAACAGATGAACAGACAAACAGACAAAAATTCTAAAAAAAATTGTTTTGGGCTTAGACACGCCTATATAGCCTATAACAACCATTTTTCCTCAAATATCTTGAATGTACAGATACAGCTCTGTTACAGTTTCATAATAGTATAGGTAGATGTTTTTTGTTTAAGACATTTTGTACGCAATATATTGTATTGTGTGAATTGGTTGATTTAATGTTATGAAATACCAATCTTTAATTAAATTGATTTATTTTATCATTCGTAGGTACTTCTTTCTCTAGAAAGTTTAATTGTGCTGTCATTTCATAGCCAAAATTTTTAAGTTTAAAAGGCTTTTCATGTGATAATATTAGAACTCAATGTGTTTCATGACGTAGACACCAAAATTTTCACGCAAAGATTAATATTTCATAAAGGTCACATCACAATACGGTTTGAGTAGAGAATTTCGAATATTCACCGGTGATGTATAGCGAGTACGCACAGTGGTTCTAAAACTTGGGGTCTTTGTTTTAGAATTCCTTTACAAATAACTTAGGTAGGTACCTACTGTTATACAATATCAAATGATAAATATGTATTTGAATTTATTGATTGTACTTTTGTCATATTATTATGATATTGTTTTATTTATTGTGCACTGAAGTGTAGTTTTGTTATTTTGAACTTTATATAAACATTTCTTGTTTAAATCTACCAATTTTAAGGAAGACAACGTGATGATTCCAAATATAAATGGTTTATAATACGCTGAGTTTTTAACATTTGCTTTTGATTGAAATAACGATAAATTTGGTGTGAGTTATTGTTCTATTAACTGGTGTCTTGAGAACAATGTTACTAATTATCAAGGTGAAATGGCGAGAAGTCATTCTAACAATCATTATTTTTTGGTTTCACGTTATGAAATTAAGGATTCTTAAAAAAAGTTTACTTGTTTTTCGACTATCCCGATGTTTTGAATACTTTACAGCATTTATACGGGTGGACTTAATCACCCAGAAACAGATAATGATGATTATCATATTATTGGATGTGAGCGAAATTGTATTCAGACCGCGAATATCTCTACTGCCAATATACCCTTCGAGTGAAAAGAAAAAGCGGTTCTTAATTAAAGTCGGGAAGCTAAGGAAGATCTTCTCGTCCAATATTCCGTGTCTGAAAACGAAGGTCTACGACTAGTGTGTGTTACCAGTGATGACATACGGAACAGAGGCATGGTCTCTGAATGTTGGCCTCGAGCCTTGGTACAGGCTCAAAGTCGCTCAGCGGGCCATGGAGCGGGCTATGCTTGGTATTTCCCTACGTGATCGAATCCGTAATACGGAGATCCGTAGGAGAACGAGAGTGACCGACATAGTCCACCGGGTTGCCATGCTGAAGTGGCAATGGGCAGGCCACATCGCTCGACGAACCGATAACCGTTGGGGAAGAAAGGTTCTCGAGTGGCGACCACGTATCGGACGGCGCAGCGTAGGACGGCCCCCCACCAGATGGACCGACGATCTGGTCAAAGCTGCGGGGAGCCGTTGAATGCGGTAGGCGCAGGACCGCTCGTTGTGGCGTTCTCTTGGGGAGGCCTATGTCCAGCAGTGGACGTTGAAAGGCTGATGGATGGATGTATTAAAGTCTGTTTTACTATCATAATCTTTTGATTTCAACAGATATTGGATATATATTTTCTTTAAAGATGGGCGCTATCAGTTACATAAAAATGTCAAAATTATTTGAATTCAGGAATTAACACTACGGAATTTCCTTTACCTACCCTGTCATAGTGATTGTACTTATAATATTGCAGGCGTGCTACAGTCTTGTTGCATCAAGAATATTCATTAACAGGACTAGAATACCAACTTTCTGCAGAAGAAGAGAAGGGTGTAGGTACAAGGGGAGACCGAGACTCATCTACCTAGACCAAATCGGTCATGTATTGAAGGAAGGTGAAGTCAGGAGTCTCCGAAACCGGCGAGCGTGTATGAAGAGAGTTATGAATGTTGAGGAAGCGAGAGATGTATGCAAGAATAGAGCCTCTTGGCACTCTGTTCTCTCTGCCTACCCCGCAAGGGAAATGGCGTGATGATAAGTAAGTAAGCAAGTAGTTAATCAACTACGACAACTAATTTTAAAGTCCTTTAACAACAACTAATCTCAACCTAATTGTAAATTATATAATTAATTAAATCATTAAAACAATGCCAATTTAATTAGAAAAACTAAGTCACGTAAAAAAACTTTTTTTCGTTATGTCTATTATCTACCATTTTTTAGATTTATTCTTAATTATTTTCTTTGTACGTAGGTATATACATATGTAGTAGCTACATTCGACGATTCAAATACGTAATTATACAGAATCAGATAAAATCATCATCTAGTTTGTCTTGATTATTAAAAAAAACAAATAAATATTCTTTTCTTGATCTATATTTTTTAGCATTTGACATGCTCCGCCACTTTTAAAGTATAAATTATTTGAGAATAAGGAAAAAGAGATTTTTTGTACTAGCGGGAATCGAACCCGCGTCTTTTCCAATCCGGGGAAGTGCTCTAAGCCACTGAGCTATAGTACAGGTACTTCGACCATCCCAATCTCCTTATTACATTTGTCTTTACGACCAGCGCCATCTATCGGAAGCATTTACATGCATTAAACCGATATAGTAAGTTTAATTTTGCAATTAAAATTCATACTATTTGATGGCGCGATTTTTTAACATTTTTGATCTATATTTTTTAGCATTTGACATGCTCCGCCACTTTTAAAGTATAAATTATTTGAGAATAAGGAAAAAGAGATTTTTTGTACTAGCGGGAATCGAACCCGCGTCTTTTCCAATCCGGGGAAGTGCTCTAAGCCACTGAGCTATAGTACAGGTACTTCGACCATCCCAATCTCCTTATTACATTTGTCTTTACGACCAGCGCCATCTATCGGAAGCATTTACATGCATTAAACCGATATATTCTTTTCTTCCTTACCAAATGCAATATGATTAATTTGAGATATTATGATTAGTTTGTCAAATAAAACTTTTTTTTTTGGCTCACTTGTTGCCAAGCGTTTTTGAGAATGTCTCGTTTAGAGGCGAAACACGTATTGAATTTGTATTCGGATTTTGTGGAATATTGCAATATTGTGGTTCTGAGAGTCCTACCGTATCGTATGGTTGTGTCGCGTTGGTGAGTTTTTTGTCATTATCGTGCATGCTAATTTGCTATTATCACATTCTCCTCTAACTGTGAGAGTGCAGATTGGCAATATTAGGTTATTCTGTCCAGAGATAACCGGAATTGACAATCCGTGGGTGAGTGGTGGGCTCTCCTCCGAAAATATCCATTCTGTTATACCTAAAAAAATCTTTTATCTACAAATTCCAACACTTTTATTTTAATTTTCGCGACAATATGTAGCCCACGTCTTGTCCCCAATCGCATCTATCTCTATGCCAAAATATATCATGTCCCTAACTTAAGAAATAATTGTTTACCCATACTAATTTGCAACCACTATTTCACTTCATGTTTCATATTTGCAAGGTTCAGAGTCTTAAGGGCGAACACGTAACAGACAGTCACTTTTGCATTTATAATATTAGTAAGGATGGTTGAGATGAATAGTTACCATGTTGTAACACACAATAGCTACAGCAATAGAAGAACATCTTAATTCTAACGAACGGCTTTATAATATATGGAAACGAGAGCTGAACGATACGTTCGCAACATTTACATTTTCTTTGCGAAGCTATTCATATGTTCTTATGATAATCCATACTATTATAAAGCTGTAACAGAGCTATGTCTGTACATTTAAGATATTTGAGAAAAAATGTCTGTATTAGTCTATATAGGCGTGTCTGAACATAAAACATTTTTTTTACATTTTTTGTCTGTTTATTTGTTTGTTCGTTCGCGCATCACGTATAAACTACCGAACGGATTTTGATGCAACTTTTTTTATTTGAGAGCTTTTGATTAGACTTAACACCTGGTATACATTTAATTCCGCTACTATATCGGAATTCTGAGATATAACCTAAAAACTAGCCAGAGGCTAATTATTTATAAACTAACTGCACGATATGATTTTTAAATTTTCCAATCTTTATCTCGGGTTTTTCTGAACAGTTTCCAGTAGAAACGAAAAAAATGTTAACAGAGCAATGTAGCATCCTGTTATAATAACTAGGTACACTTAGAAATCGTTGTCAGTATCATGAAACCTGTTTTTCAATGAAATAATGAAGCGTGCCAACAGTTTAGAACATAGAACTATTGGAATGAATTTATCAAAACAATAATATTTCTTTTTAAGTATTCTCTTACATCTCGGGATCTTATAATTTAACTGCAACGAGAGACCGGGTCATTATGATTTTCTCTTTCTCGAAAATTTCAAGTAGGAGCATAAAATCTGATATTGTACAGACTGCAAATAAATATAATATAATACGACGGTAATAGCCACATCTCCTATTACCTTGGAATCAAGTTAAATATAATATAATAATAGGTAACCTCCCTCCTCTCTAGGAATTCTATAGGTATATACTCCGTACCGTTGTCCTGTCCACTCCTCCAGCACCGGCTGGAGCACCACTACGGTCCAAAGACTGGCCCGGGGCATCGCTTAGTATACCTACGTATTAACACTTAAGGAGCAATAAATAATTAATTAATTTAGATATTAATATTAAATATATAATAAGTTTTTATTTTTATTTTTTATTTAATGCTTTTAGTGGCAAACGAGCCGCGGCCCATCTGATGGTAAATGGTAACCGTCGCTCATGTACTCAACAATACCTCTCGGTATTATTGTCAAGCCGCTGCTCGCTATTTCGTTTCACAGATATGAAATGACAGAATAAACGGCTCTCTCCTGCTACAGCCAAAACGCAACGATATGCTTCATGGCCGATCACACGGGAGGTGGTGGAATCAACCCGCTTGGGTCCGATACCAAGTGAGTACTCCCACTTGGTACCGAGGCCTATCACCAGCCATGCAATGGATTATGATTGCTTACTTCCCGTAGTCGCCTCATACGACACCCGTCGGAAAGAATGGGGTGGTGACACTAGTATTCTTAGTCCGTCACCACACGGACAACGGTGTTACTAGTTCATAGATTGCATCTGTCTTTTAAAAAGTTGCTGGTTATAACTAAAAAAAAACTAAAGGAAAAGCACAAATTATAATTTGTGAATAAGAAAAGGTGTATTTTAGTACGAGCGGGAAATAACTCTTTTTCCTTATTCACAAATTATAATTTGTGCTTTAAGAGTAGCTGAGCATGACAAGTGCTAAAATATAGATCAAAATGAACTAAAGGAAAAATTGTGATATCCGGCTATTATTATTCCTAAACGGAAGAGTTCTATTGAGCTTTTTGTGTGACACATTTCAGTTCCCCCTGAGGTCCGAACTCATGACCTCGGGTAGAAAAAGTAGGACAAAATTCTAAGTAATAACCCCTTCATCATCTTGTCGTCATATATCAACAGATTCATGTATTACTGTAAAGGCACTAAGTAATTTCCATATTAATGAAAGCTTGATGTAATGAAGTTGTCAGTATGGGGTGTCACATGAAATACGCCGCCGACTAGAATGTTTAATTTTTCAACGGGTGATTACAATTTGCATAAGCTGAGAACGGTTCATACCATATTACTTTTGTTATATATTTATATAGGTAAAACAAGTCTTTGCCCGCGGTTCCATCGCGAAAAAGCCAGTTTTTAGAGATAAAATGTAGGTATCATTTTTAAGTCATTATACCAGTTTTAAGTTTCGTTAAATGCCATTCAGTAGTTTTTGCATGATGTGTGATAACACAAACAAACAAAATTTCTAAAACAAAATGTTTTGTATACAAAAACTACTAAATAGCCTAATAACAATCATTTTTTTCTCAAATATCTTAAATCTACTTAAATGTTGGTTACAACTTTATAATAAAATAATAATAGTAAATAAATATTCATGGACATTTTCACACAACGTCCTCTGGTCCCAAACTAAGCTTAATGCAATGCTTGTGCTGTGGGTACCAGATTACGGATATAATAAATTGTATATTCCTTTTTTTTATAAAAGAAAACACCTAGACGTTGTACAAAATATAAAAAAAATATTTGTCCTGAGTGGGAATCGAACCCATGACCTCGTGCACGGAAGTCGGTTCCGCTACCGACTACGCTATGAGGCCCGTAGTAAAGACAATCACACGATATTGCAAAAAAAAATCTTTTAATATTAAGTATTAGTTACGTAGTATTAGCACAGTCGAAGAACCATACAGTCAGTCCTCCATACAGTTGTCACATAGGGGTGCGGGTCGGGATACCTCCGCGTTGGTGCACCCCGGGCAACGTCGGCACTCTAGTGCCAGCGGCTGAATCCCGGCAGGGGACGGGTCTCCGCGTGTCCCTCTGATTAGCAGAGGGTATAGTGGATAGGTCATACGTCCGCCGTGGAGGGTCGGCGGGGTCACAGTGCCCCCCCTGACCCTGGGGTGGGGACAGCGGGGTCACAGTGACCCCCCCGTCCCCAGAGGCGGGGCTTTCAGCCCGAGTGGCGATGAGCCCACTGCTTGGCCGTGGGGGGCCAGCGGGGCCATAGTGGTCCCTCCGGCCCTGGGAGACGGAGACGGGACTTTTAGCCTGAGGGGCGACGGGCTCACCGCTTGCTTTGCGAGCGGTGGGCATGGTCTGATGCAGACCACCGTTCGGCCTGACCCGTAATCCTGAACGGACAGGACCGGGGGTCTTCGGACCGTGGGGAAGAAAACCCCTATAAAAAATTACCCCAATCCCGTGCTCTGCCGCCCGGCCAGGGGATGCATGGCTGAGGGGAGCTCAGTCGGGAGGGTTGGCACGTCATAGGACGTAAAACTTTAATAAAAGGTTAAGACTAAAAATACAAAATGTCCCCAGGAGGGTCCCGGGTGCAACGCACCTGGGGAATCCCTCACAGAGCCGAGTGTAGAAACCGGCTCTGTCAGCTCCATGTATATGGGGCGAGCATCGATTGCACCATGTCTGAAAAAAAGACGGAGAGAGGAAGGAAGAGGAGGACCCGTGGGAGGAAACCCACACCTGCGGGAAGTCCTACCGCAGGAAGCGGATCAGCTGTCATGTCAGGGATGGAGACGGACGGCGGTGGCGGTGGCATAACGGCCGCAAGCCTGCTCGCCCCGAACCCATCGGGGTCTCAGCCAGGGATGGCTGGCTCGTTGGAGCGGCCCTCACAGCTCCTGAAGCGCTCAATAGCATTAGAAGGGGATGCGACGGAGTCGGAGGGCAGCTACATCGAGATGCCCCCACCAGAAAGGCCAGGAAGGTCGCAAAAAAGAGGCCGAGGTGCCAACAGGCGCACAGTGCCACGCGCCTTGTCCAAGGCGGATGAGGCACTAATTAAGGATTTGGAAGCGGGGCTCTCGGTGGAGGAGTGGCTAACATTCCTCACATCGAGGCTCCAAGAGAAGCCTCTGGAGAATGACGATCTGCTGTCAGCGGATCAGATTGCCCAGAAGGTCTCCGATGCCCTGGCCATCGTCTTTACGGTGGCGGATTGGTAACGGGGCCTTCGGGGCACCTTCTCCAAGACCCTCAAGAAGGCCACCAAGGTGGCCTTTGAAGCATTAGAGTCCCTCCGGCGCCACTCGGTGACTGAGGAGAATAGGAGGCTGGAGGCGCGCTGCAGGCGCCTCGAGGATGAGGTGGCAGAACTCCACAAGGAGCGCAGCGACCCGCGAGCCAAACCAGGGCTCGCCAAGGCCATGCCGGAAGCCTCAGCCTCAACGGCAGTCGCGGGGTCTCCGGCCTCTGAACTCCTCAGCGAGGAGCAGATGCGCCAGGTTATCGATCGCTTTGGTGCGATCTATGACCCACGCATATACTCCCTAAGTGCCAGAGTGGCGCCAGAGCCGCGACTCCGACCGCCGCTGGCCGCGGAGAAAAAGAAGGCCGCGCCGCCTTCAGGCCTAACGCCGCTGCCCTGTCAGGGTGGCCGCGTGGCCATTTACTCCGCGACCGCGGCCGCGCCGCTCAAGGGGCAGGGCAAAGCCCCTAAGGCGAAGACGGCGCGGAAGGCTGGGCAGCGCCCCAAGGGCCAGCCCAGAGAGGAGTTCCCTCCTCTTCCATGTGCTGGCAAGCCCTCGCGGGCCCCAGCGACCAGTCCCCGGGATTCACGTGTCCCACCTCCCGCGCCATCCGGCCCTGCACCCTATGATTAGGGCTGGCATATGGTGAGCGGGGGGAGGAAGAAATACCGAGGCAAGAGGGAAAAGGGAGCCGCGACTGGGGCTGCTGTCCAAGCTGCAAATCCCGCAGCGCCAGGGAGCAAGCCCGGCCCTAAGAAGCCGCGCAAGCTTCAAGCACCGAAAACGGCAGCGGTGGTAACCACCATGCTGCTGGAGGCGGAAGCGGGCCTGACGTATTAGGCCATCTTGAGGAAGGCCCGGGAGGAAATCGACGTCTCCGACATCGGAGTCGTCACCGCCCGGACCCGCCTAGCTCGCACAGGGGCTCGAATTCTCGAGTTCCCTGGGTCGGAGGGCCCCAGGATGGCCGACATGGTGGCCGAAAGGCTGACGAGTCTTTTTGGCGAGGGGAGTGGAGTCCGTGTCACCAGACCGGTAAAGTGCGCTGAACTGCGCATTTCCGGTCTGGATGACTCAGTGACGGCGGACGACGTCCGGGAGGCTATTGCCTCGAAATCCGGATGCTCGAATGCCGTCAGAGTGGGCTCCATTCGGACCAGTCCCGGCGGTGTAGGTGCCGTCTGGGCGAGTTGCCCTGTCACGGCGGCCAAACCTTGGCCGACGCAGGTAGGCTCCTCGTGGGCTGGAGTTCCGTGCGGGTCACTGTGCTGGAGCCTCGGCCCGCGAGATGCTTTAAGTGCATGGCAGCCGGACACATCCGGCCAACGTGCACTAACTGCTTTGATTGCAGCGGTCTTTGTTTCTGCTGCGGTCAGGCAGGGCACCGGGCGGCAACCTGCACTGCCGCCCCTCACTGCCCCGCGTGGGCTCAGGCAACAGGCCTGCATGGGGCGGGAGGAATGCAGACCCCCGACGACAGGCCCAAAAAAGGGCGGGACCAGTCAATCGGCCCAGGCTGGCCTCCCTAGCGAGGCTTCGCCACCGTCGCGGGTGGAGGAGGATATGGTTACGGCTTAAAATTCAACCGTGACACTATCCTACTACAGGCGAATCACAACCACGCCGCCGGGGCGCAGGATTTACTCCTGCAAACCATGGTCGTATGATTGGTGTGGCCGTAGCCGCGGAGCCTTATTGCGTTCCTGACCGCCCTCATTGGGAGAGCAGCTGCGATGGCTCCGTGGCAATCGTCAGCTCTACGGCGCTTCGTTCCTCGCCCTTGTTGATCAGAGACAGGGGCACGGAATACGTCGCTGCCGACTGGAGGGGAGGTACGCTGTATGGCGTATACTTCTCCCCCAACCAGAGGCTGGCTGATTTCGGGGTCTGGCTTAACTGCCTAGTGACCTCGATACGGCGACTGGCACCTAGCCACGTTCTGGTCGTGGGGGACTTCAACGCCAAATCCAGGGCGTGGGGGTCCCCTGCGACGAACGCCCGTGAAGCGACGGTGGTAGAGTGGGCGGTGTTGCCGGGCCTCTGTCTGCTTAACAGAGGCTCCGTCAACACGTGCGTGCGGCAACGGGGTGGGTCGATATTGGACATTTCGTTCGCTAGCCCCGACGTCGCAGCACGAGTGAGGAACTGGTGTGTCCTGGAGGAGGTGGAGACCTTTTCCGATAATCGGTACATCCGGATTGAGGTCTCCCGGCCCCTTCAGGGCCCCAGTAGGGGTCACACGGCACGCAGAACTCCCGCGTTCCCGCGGTGGGCTGTGGGCAGGCTAGATAGAGGCCTTCTTGTGGAGGCAGCCATCGTTCAATCGTGGCTGTCCTCTCCGGCCCTGACCGAGGGGGTGGACGTTGAGGCTGGCCGATTTTGCGCTGCGATTACGCAGGTGTGCGACTCGGCCATGCCCCGTGTGCAACGTCCTCCTCGAAGGAAGGGGCTCTACTGGTGGTACCAGGAGCTGGCGGACTCCGTGCGGCGTGAATTCGTGCCCGGAGGTCCTACACCTGCAGTCGGCAACGCAACCACGATGAGGAGCGGGAGGGCCAGCTGTACGAAGCGTACCGCACTTCGTAGGCCGCGTTCAAGTTGGCCATCTGCCGCGCCAAAACGGAGAAAAGACAGGAGATGCTGGACGGTCTCAACCCTGACCCCTGGGGTCGCCCATATCGTGCGGCGCTGAACAAGCTCCGCACTCAGGCCCTCCCCCTCACAGAGACCCTGCAGCCTAGTCTCCTCACCGAGGTGGTCGAGGGCCTATTTCCACGACGGGCGGAGCACACGCCCCCGGTCATGGCACAGCCAGGTAGTGACTGGGAGGCCGACCTCAGTGTACCACCCGTCACCGCATCGGAAATGAGGGCTGTTTCGCGGATTCGTTCCAAGAACACCGCCCCCAGACTGGACGAGATACCCGCCCGGGTGTTGGCCCTGGCCCTGGACCTCCTGGAGCCCCGCCTCAGAGGACTGTTCGATGCGTGCAGGGTGTCCGGACGGTTCCCTGACTGCTGGAAGGAGGGGAGGCTGGTACTCCTGCCGAAGCCAGGGCGAACGCCGGATTCGCCTTCAGGCTCATCGTGCTGCTTGACGAGGTGGGTAAGTTCCTGGAAAGAATCCTCCCAGCGCGCATCGTCCAGCACCTGCGCGATGTAGGACCCGACTTGTCGGACGCCTAGTTTGGTTTTCGAGCTAGTCGTTCGACGGTCGGCGCGATTATGGGCCTGAGGGCCGCGGCCACGGCGGTCGTCGCCGGCGGTGGAGTGTTGTTGGCGGTGTCGCTTGACATCGCCAACGCATTCAACAGTCTGCCATTCAGCTGCATCGAGAGAGCTCCGATATCACGGGGTGCCTGCATACCTGAGGCTGCTAGTGGCAGACTATCTTGAGGGCCGCAGCGTTCTCTATGAGAGCCGCACGTTGTGGGGAGACCCATGTCGTGCGGTGTCCCACAGGATTCGGTTCTAGGGCCGCTCCTGTGGGACATTGGTTATGACTATGTGCTACGCTGTCGGCTTCCCCCTTTTCCCCTTTCCCCCGGGCTTGCGGTCATCTGCTATGCGGATGACACGCTGGTCATGCCCCGGGGTGGAAACTTCGAGGAAGCGGCGTTCCTGGCCACCTTAGGGACCTCGGAGGTGGTCAGGAGGATCGGGGTGCTGCTGGCTTAGGGTGGCCCTGGACAAGTCGGAGGCCCTGCTTTTCCATGGGCCTCGACGTCAGTCACCTGCTGGCGCCTCGATCACTGTGGACGGGGTCCAAACTGGGGTGCACGCCCAGATTAAGTATCTGGGCCTGGTGCTGGACGGGCGGTGGCGCTTTCGCGAGCACTTCCGTCAACTGTCCCCGAGGCTCGCCGGTGCGGCGTCCGCCCTTGCACGACTCATGCCGAATATGGGCGGACCCAACAATGCGTGCCGATGGCTTTACGCGGGAGTGGTTCGGTCGATGGCACTATACGGCGCTCCCGTGTGGGCGGAGTCCCTGGATGCACTGAATAGGGCTCTTCTGTGGAGGCCACAGAGAGTCGTTGTGTCCAGGGTCATACGTGGATACTGCACGGAGTCGATGGGAGCGGCCTGCGCGTTGGCCGGAATCCCTCCGTGGGACTTGGAGGCGGAGGTGCTCGTCAAGGTGTATCGGTGGACGTCGCAAGAGCGAGAGGGGGGTTGACGTTCCCCACCCAGCGTGGAGGCCAGATGGCAGGGCGACGCCCACCGAGCTGCCATGGCCAGCTTGAGGGCGCGGTTGGAGGCGCCCCGGGCTGGTCTTCGGACCGTAGGGGCAAACCAGCCAGTGCTGGAAGAGTGGGCAGGGCGACGGCATGAAGTCCTTACCTTCCGTCTGGTGCAGGTGCTGTCGGGGCTCTGTTGCTTCGGCAGATATCTGCACATAGTCGCAAGAAGAGAAGCGACTCCGGGCTGCCACCATTGCGGCTGCGATGAGGACACGGCGCAGCACACGCTCGAGTCGTGCCCGGCTTGGGCCGAGCAGCGCCGTGAACTCGTCGCGGCAATAGGGGGGGACCTCTCGCTGCCGAGCGTCGTCAGAGTGATGCTTGGCAGCGACAGGAATTGGGCCGCGGTCGTTGCCTTCTGCGAGGAGGTCATCTCGTGGAAGGAAGCGGCGGAGAGGGCCAGGGAGGAGGATTTTTCCGCTGACCAAACCGCCGCCAGCGACCGGAGCGGCGCAGGTGCAGGTACTTGCGCCTCATGCCGCCCTAGCTGAGGCTGCGGGTGGATGGACCGGGGAACGTCCGCTGCCCGTAAGGCCGCAAGGGCGAAGATGTGACGCTCCGTGTGCGGATGCGTCACTCAGTGGAGGGTATCCGAAAGGGTAAGCCGCTGGCGGACCACCGAAGGAATGTAACATAGTTCCAGTGGCCCGCGAATAAAGGCGGAGAGACGGCACACGGCGGGTTTCTTTAGTGGGTGCAGGCCCCACACTACCCTGGTCGTTGCCCCGAACGATAGGGTGTGCGGCTAGGAACATTTTTACCCGCCTTAAAAAAAAAAAGGGTTGTTTCATAGGCAAGAAATAAAAATACATTATATTAGCGTATCTATATTTCTTTACATTATTTTTTTTCTACACATTCAACAAATTAGGTAAATTAGAATTTAAGTAAATTATTGTACAATGTACCGGCTCTAAAAAAAAATTCCCCCAGGTAAAAAGTAACTTAACTCAAATACCCTACTAGGATACAAATCAAAACATACTCGTAAAATTACAATAATTTTCAAATGTACGACTGATATATACTTTAGATTTTTTGAACTACTAGATTTTAAACTCCTATTATTAAAGTTTATTAGATTCGCATTCTTATAAATAAAATATTTAAAAAATCAATTGGAAAGCATTGTCCATGCTGGTTGGTAGGTGGCAGGTTTGGTTATGAACTCTATTTTTTTACCAACCCCATAATCGACACCCATATCACCCATATTGAAAATTTACATAAAGAACGCGGCAGCCATCTTGAAAAAAAAAACATAAAACATAGCATCACGCCTGTATTGCCCGAAGGGGTAGGCAGAGGTGTATTACACACCCACGACTCACCAGCTATGTTTAAGTCCCACGTAATAGGGGGCGAGCCTATTGACGTCTACCGGGCACATTTCCAAACTCCGGGCTGCTACTGAGAATTTTTCTTTTTAGGAAAAAGCTCAATAACATTGCTCGATCGGGATTCGAACCCAAGACCTCATGATTAGCAGTCATATACACTACCGCTACACCACCGAGGCATTTAACGCGGCAGCCATCTTGGAATATTATAAAAACAAAATTCGAACGAAGCACCTTTATAACCCCACAATCGATATATATAAATATATATATATTGAAAAATTACACAAAGTATGCGGCAGCCATCTTGGAATTAAAAAAAACTAACTTCGAACGAAGTACCCTTAAAAACTCCATAATCGACACCAATATTCAAAAATTAAACAAAGTATGCGGCAGCCATCTTGGAATAAAAAAAAAGCTATATTCGAACAAAGCACCCTTAAAAACCCCATAATTGATACCCATGTTAAAAAATTTCTTGGAATTAAAAAAGAAACCAAATTCGAACGAAGCACCCTTTATAACCCCATAATCGACACCCATGTTGGAAAATTACACAAATAACGTGACTACCATTTTGGATTTAAAAAATAACAGAATTTTCGACTAGCACCCATAAAAACATAAATAACAAAATTCGGGAATGTACGAAGCCTCAAAATCCATATTAAAAAAAAATGTAAGGTACGTGGCGGACATCTTGCATATTCTCAAAGAGTAGCATAAGTTACCATAACATTAAAAATTTCAAAATTGATATAGTACGCAAAATAGATTTCTCTTACCTTTCCTGTGTACGTGGAAACTGATGAAACTTCAATTCCTTATTTTAGATGAGGTCGACACGGAGTGTGCACCATTTTTATTTAAAAATATTTTATTTCGAGAGCCTTGAAAAATAACTCCCGAACGAGTGAGCCTAAATGTTCGGCCGTTCGGGAGCGCCCCGCCCGCGTCTCACCCCGCACCACACCTCACGACGATTGCTCTGTCTAGACGTCTTCGATTGCCGACTATATGTTCTTCGACTGTGGTATTAGTACCGCCTTTGGGTGTAACAATAGGTGAAAAATCTTCAGGCCTTACAATAAAACTTGTATGTACAAAGTAAAGAGTAAGTTGCATAGTTAGACAAAACATGAAGAATATTGACAGTATTTAACAAAATGAATAACAGAATAGTTTCTTATCTTTCCGGAAAATATCACAGTACACACTCACATACGTTGTGCAGTAAGCACTTTGTATATAAATAGCATTCACATAATTATATCTCCATAATTATTATTATTTAATTATTATTAGAAGAAAATAGTAAAAGCATATATGTAATAGTAGCTACTTACTATAGATAAATATATACTTAATACATATTTTATAGTCATGCTTTTATCCCCAAACGGAAAGGCAGGGGTGTAGCATACCCATATTCCATCCATCCATCAGCCTTTCTAAGTCCACTGCTGGACGGAGGCCTATGCCTCCCCAAGAGAACGCCACAACATGTGTTTCGCTCATATGGGGGATAGTGCCGTAATCGCCACGCTTGGCAGGTGGGTTGGCGATCGCAGTAGATGTTGTCAATACTCGAGGGAGAGCTGCTGCTCACTCCCCTGATAATCCCTCAGTCGGCTTCTAAAGCCGGCCCCACACGGCCTACCGGCCCCACACGGCCTACCCATATTACCCCTATGTAACTTAAATGTATTAGAAAAAAAAATGGCTTTTCCTATATAATTACTTAAATAACAAAAACACCCGCAAAGTTACTCCAGGGAAATTATCATAACATTCGTAAACGAAAAGGAAAAATTTGAAACAGCTCTGAGAGATAAATGATTGGTAGTTGGTACAGTACCTACTGAATATTTTAGAGGTGAATAATCCACAAATGTTAGGTAATCTTAGATGTGTTCATCCAATCGAATAATCTTTTATTTATACTGTTAATGTATCAATTTAATTATATAAAAGATATTATCTTTAAATGCAACAAAATACCACCAGGGCGAAACGCCCTAGTGGTATTTTGTTGCATTTAAAGAGCTTTCGCTCCCGGCGGACCACTGAAGTAATGCAACATAGTAACAGTAGCCCGCCAACACAGGTGGAGAGACGGCACACGGCGGGTTTCTTTAGTGGGTAAGGGCCCCACACTACCCTGTTCTGTGCCCCAATGCCGGGGCGAGCGGTTAAGTAAATTTTGCCCGCCTAAACAAAAAAAAATTGACTAATTCTTTTGAGTGGCTTATAGTAGGTTTTAATTGAAGCTTTCATGAGAATGTAGCCACTCTTGTCAGTGACTCCTTTAACATAGGGCAGGACTGCAGGGAGACGCTCAACTGTGGGTGGCTTCACTCGGTTTCTGTGACGGCGGCGTGGAACCTGCAGCTTATTAGCATGTAAAACTTTCTTTACATGCTGCAACTCCCCAGCCAGGTTTTCTTCATCACGGATTCCTTGTGCTCTCTGAAACAAAGATTTAGACATGGTAGCTAACTGTAAAGGATGGTGGTGAGACTCTCCATTCAGGTACTTATCAGTATGGGTTTTCTTTCGATACACTGTATGACTCAAGGTGTTGTTGGGGTCGCTATACAAAGTCTGCAATTTGTGAGCACACACAGGACCACACCCACCATTACATCAGGTTCGACAAACTTCAAATCCTCGCAAAAAAACATCGTATCGTCCTAGAATAATACGTGAGTCTATTGAGATTAAGAAACATCCCAATTTCAATAGAGAAGATGGCTGGGTCTTAACATCAAGCTGGAATCTTGTAATAGGCCTCACCAAACATAATACAAGAAGGCACACCACAAGATTGCAAGTTACAGTTAGCGCTTATTGTGTAGATAAAACCCACAGTAGTGATTAGTTAGTATTTCCGCATAAATTTAATAATCCATAACTGTTGTTGCCTACTGAGTTTTCTGGCCGGATCTTTCTCAGTCAGGCCGCGTTCCGATCCGGTGGTAGCTTTTTAGTCTTAGCTTCTATTAAAATCAATATATTTAATAATATAAACTAATAATCAATATTGTCTTCTAATTGGTAGTATTTTGATTACTTAAAAAATTTTAATTGGTAGTTTGTGGTAGAATTTTTAAGCACTAAATATAAACAAAAATTTTAAAACATAAAGAGAAGTATTATACTAATATTATTATACTAGCTTAAAATCTCATACATTGTAAGCATAGAACTTAAAAGTAGATATTTTTAATCGTGTTTTCTAAACGAATATTATGTGAGTTGAAATAAATAAACCAAAAATACTGTGGGTAGATGAAACCGTTGAAATAACATATCAGCTTTGGACGCCTAAGTACCATCTAAGTCCACCCGTGATCATAAATGCTATAAAGTATTCGAAACGTCGGGATAGTATAAAAATCAAGTAAACGCGATAGATTCCGTAAACGTAGTTTTATTTCAAAATGTGTAAAATTCGCGTAAATTTTAGAAAGTATTACATAAATATCTATTCATCCATCCATTAAATCAATCATTCATATTATTACTGCAAAAAAAGCACAGTTCCAAACAAAAGGGTACCCCACGGTTAGGGTTTGGTTGGTTTGACCCAAAAGAGTAGAATCCCGTATTTTCTATTTTAAACAGCCATGAAATATCTCTATGTGTTATGGCTTACTGTCCCTAGTTCTCTCCATTATTATTGAATAACATCGGAGCTGAAGTGCCCCTTGACCCATATCCAGACCACTAGCCCCTAAAATAACAACATACATTATCGTTAAAATAATATGGTTACAATTATAATGTTATCACAGTATAACTTGCCTAAGTCTGCCTAATATTACCATAATAATAATAAGTTATTCTTCATACTTAACGGAAATGGCATGCTTGAAATGGGGTGGTATAATTACTTCACGAATTAACTACTCATAGCTTCAACAGTGGCTCTATGTCGGTCTGCAGTAGATTTAATATAAATTATGACAAGGTTTTAAGTTTTGGCGTTAAATTCAACTATAGAGCCTATAAATATATAAATTAACCAAGTGGGAGTACTCACTTGCTATCGTGCCTGAGCGGGTTGGTACCCTCATCTCCTATGTGACTGGCCATTAAGTACATCGGTGTGTTTTGGTTGTAGCAGGAGATAGCCGCTAATTCGTTCATTTCATATATGTAAAGTGAAATGGTGAGCAGCGGCTTGACAGTACTCTTGGTATAGTTAAGTAAATGAGCGACTGTTACCATTTACTTTCAGGTGGGCCGTAATAAGCAATAAAAATAAATCAGTTTCTTAAGATATTTTAGAAAAAATACATGTATGCTATTTGGGAGTTTCTAAACACAAAATAATATATATGTTTAGAATTTTTTTCTATTTATTAAATCTGTTTGTTTGTGGGAATCATGCAAAAAATATTGAAGGGTTATAATGAATCTTTTTGTTTAATCAATCTTGATTAGACTTAAAATTGATATAAGTTTTACCCCGCTACTATATCGAGAACCTGAGATACAAAATAAAAACTAGCTTTTGGCTACGGCGTAGCCGCGGGTCAAAACTAACCGGTGTAAGCAATTATATGAAATGGAAATTCATTTTGTTAAAATCATACTTTTCTTCAACATTATAATGCCATTTGCATCGAAATTATAATATAAACAGATGGGGCAGAATATATTTTTATAGGATTCGACCACCCTCGGGGCTCAGATTCCTAGTGGGCTTACATAAGACATAGAGGCACTGATTCCTCATAATAGTCCTTAGAAACCCAAAAGGCTTAGATAAGATAAAGAGGTACTGAGTCCTAATAACGATAGTCCTGGAAAAATGTACATAATACTGGACACTACTAGCGTTAAGTCATTTCCAAGACACAGTACAATTTGCACTTAGTATGTATACCTTTGTAACGAGCGCCTTTTCAACTGTGAAGATCGAACTCGAGCGCGACTACTACGTATCGTAATATTATGTCTATCGTAACCTAACTAGACTACCGCAGGATAAAAGGATATTAAAGTTGCATAATATTGGAACAGAAGGGGAAACAAATCAAACTTTATATATAAATACTAGCGCATTATCCACGGTTTCGCTCGCTATAAGTCTATTTTGGATAGGATTTGCGTGAAATCCTATCCAAAATTACCTACAGTATCAAAGAAACCCATAAGTATATTTCCATGATCCTAGCCCCAGGAGTATTGGGCTGTGCGTTGATATGTCAGTCATTTAGTCATTTACTCTTTGATATACCTATATAAGAAAATACAGATGACGGTATGTTATAACATCTAAACAAAAATGTTTAGGGTGTGCAGGTTACCACGGCGGGTTTATTTAGTGAGTGAGAGCCCCACACTACCCTGTTTGTTGCCCCGAACGACGGTACCTAAAATGTACCTAACATTTTGTCCCGCTTAAACAAAATAAATAATAGACGTCGCGGGACGCCTATCAGATGTGAAACATACAAATTATTTTGTAGAAATAATGAGTAGAAATAAAATTATCATAACTTTTTCAATGTGTGCTTGCATAAAATTATGACACTATTAAATAGCGGAAATAGACATAAATCATCATCATCAGGCCCTGGAAATCATCTAGGACCAAAGTACTATATAAAAAAAAAACGTAAAAAAGAAAATATACAAAGTAATATACTCGTCAAGACGAAACAAACCATTCCAAACTCGATAAGGTTGGGTCAATTCATTACAGAGTTACTGTGGCCACCTTCCAGCTCCATCATCAGATCCTGGGTATTATCTTGAGACAAAGTACTCGTCAAGACTAATCAAATGAGTATAAACACGATGAGGTTGCGTCGTTTCATTACAGAGTTACTGTGGCCATCTTCTAGCTCCATTGTCAGACCCTGGATACTATCTAGAGACAAAGTACTCGTCAAGACGAATTATGCGAGCCCAAACTCGATGGAGTTATTTCATTTTATGACGGAGTTCCTATGGCCACCTTCTAGCTCCATCATCAGATCCTGGATATATTACTATACTATCTAAAGACAAAGTACTCGTCAAGATGAATTAAACGAGTCCATACTCGATAGTGTTGCGCCGTTTCTTTATGAAGTTCCTATACCTTCCAGCTCCATCAGCAGATCAGCTCCATGTCATCATAATATTGCATTATTACGCAATATACAATATGCTTGTAAAACTTCAGCTCAATAGGAAATCGGGAAGTGTGTCTAATTTAACTTGCAAGATTTGAACGGAATAAGTATGAAAGCGTCGCCACGCTAACAGCCGATTTTACCCTCCATCCGCATTAGATGTTTCACATCAAAAGGGTTGTTCAGGTTCCAGTGGTCCTTCGATACAGGTACAGAGAGACGGCACACGGCGGCCTTATTTAGTAGACGAGGGTCCCACACTACCCCGTTTGTTGCCCCAAATGACGGGGTGTGCGGTTAGGTACATTTTTTCCCGTCTTAACAAAAAGAAGTATTGAGATCGACTACTGCAAACAGCAGCATAACTAATCTTATGTCTAATATTCGCGAATAAGCAGAGGTGTTACACACCCACGGTTTGCCAGCTATGTTTAAAAAGTCTCACGTAATATACCGGTATACCGGGCACATTTCCAAACTCCGGGCTGCAACTGAGAATTTTTCTTTTTACGAAAAAGCTCAATAACACTATCCGACCCGGAGATGGACCACTATCGCTGCACCACAGAGGCAGTCAAAATATATTGTCTTTAAAATATTTGTGTATTTTGTTGTAATCTTTACAATAAAATGACAAATTTAAAACATTAAAATGTTAATAAAGTTTAGGATCAATTTACCAACAGCATATTTTCAAGTTCCCGTAACTTAGTGATAATTTTATGAGCGTTATACACGAAGGCTCAAGTGGTTATTGCGTCTAGTTAACCACTACAGACGTAGGGAACATTCTCTAGTTATATACACCTCGTAACAGTTTTATTGTGTTCGACCTACTTTGGTTTTATAAAGCAATTATCTCTACTCCTAAATCATTCGAAACGACTTCAATAGGAAGCGGTCCGCATTATATTTTTAATTAATAACTTGAGTAGTAATTAAGGGGGTTCAAAGGTTCTTATTATCGGCAGCCACAACGTCGGACGACCAACTTTTGTATTAAATTGTTTCTATATTTAAACTTTAGAAGCTTTGGCGTTCATAATAATCAGTCTGATGTAAACATAAAAAATAAAGTGCTTGCTTAATATATTATGTTCTTATAGTGATTATGTATATAAATCACGTTAAAAACAAAGTAATGCCTCAGGTATTGTTAGCATCAACATATCTATGTGTATGAGATAATCTACGGTAGGAGGATATCATCAGGCAGGTTGAATGCCACTTTATGATAAGGGGGCTTTAAGAAATTCTTAATAGCAGTTCGAAGTTAGGAACTCCGCAGTGTTTCACCCTCGTACCTAGGAAGAACATAAACCGATGGTCCGGCGCGCGCCTGATCTCTCTCCGATCATGTCGGAATGCCGTCCCATCGGACTATGACTTCTATTTGCGCACACGCTCGTGCTCAATAAAATCTTCTGCCCAAATGGCTGTCTGTTAACACTAGCCGCTGTCATTGAAACTATGTTGAAACTACGATCAAAACAAATTTTATAATTTAAAACATGCTGCAGACGTAATCGGCCAGAATTAAAATCAAAGAGTATGTATGTTCCTCAACATTCTATAATTATGGCAAACACAATATATTTCTATAAGTATTTTATTTGGCCTTGACTATTCTTGGTCATATAGCTAGACTGTGTGTTGAAAGACTAATTATACATCGCGTGACTACTCCATTTCCTACCATGACTATTGTAAGAGTCTAAATTAACTAGAAATAAAACCCTACGCCGAATCGTCTGGCCGGTACGGTATTATATAATATAAATACTATATCCTTATCATAATGAAGAATTTATCCATCCTTAGGACGCAAAAAGGATGGAAAAGGGGTGAGAAAGGTCTATTACATTGGGAGGCGGCATATATATTATAAAATAAAAAAATAGGAATTATATTAAATAGTTTTATTCTAAAGTTGTGAGAAGATAGTCATGTGTGACCGGAATATCTATAAAGAATAAATTATTTGTGAAAGTGGAAAAAGAGAACTTTACTGCAAGTAGGATTCGAATCTGCGTCCCGCTAAGCTATTGCGGCATATTTTTCGTCGTTGGCCGGCACGATAAGCTTAAAAATGATTAAGTCATGGAATTTTATAAAGGAATAAGGAAGATTTCGCGAACTGATACAAAAACAGGCTGGAGAAATAATATATAAGATAACTTGAATGCCAAGGAAATAAATTTAAATAATATATTATGCCTTGATTGATTGACAAAAAATCTAATATAAAATTATAATTTATTCACACCACTGCCTTTCTTTACATAATATATCAAACTATCTCATCCTCTGAGCAGAGAGGGTTTCAATTGTTTGCTCATCCAGTTGGTACAAAGCGCACAGTCTGTTGACATATACTGTCACGGTAAATACTCGGTATACCATTATTTACCAACCGGACATAATACCTACTACTGAGTAAATATCTGCATTCGAAAAGAACAGGGTGAGCATAACCTACGAGTACAAATACGTTACTCTGGATCGACTGTATCTGAATCAGCTGTTTTCTTCTTTATAGAACTATAATGAAGGTTTGTTTTTGTTTGTCTACTGCCGTGAATGAGTTTTTTTTTCAGTGTAGCAAGACTGACGATGAAATGGTAGATGCTTATCTGAGCATGAATTGGCCGGGATCGGGAAAGTACCATCCTCTCACGGAAGATTAGCGTGAAACAATGGTAGGTAATTCTGTTGTGTTTCGTATGTTGAGTGAGTGATGATTCCGGACTCCCAAACGGCATCATCTCCCAACCCACTTTAAAGAGTGGTTTCCATAAAGGATTTCTTCAAGTAAGATTAGCGACGGCGTAAACTGCGAATTATTTTTTTCGGTAGAATTATTTTTTCTATTATTAAATAAAAAAAAAATTTATACAATTAAATCCAGAGTAAGATTAAATCAGTTATCAATTAATCAGCTTGTTGCAGACCACGCAAGACATAGGCCTGACTAGAGCTCCGGCCGGGGCCTATATAAGATAAGATAAAACTTTATTCCACTGAACATGGTGTGCACAAAGTACAGGATGTAAATAGTGGTCGTTTCCGTCATGTTTAGCCCAACATTGGGCATACAAATAGTCAGTATATAACTAGGTAGTTTTAAATTCAAATATAAATCTTTAACATTAAATCTTAATTCATCAAAATAATAATTAAATACATTCATGCGTATACACTCTATATGCAATGCTAATAACTATTATCATTTTCAAATTTTTCATTACATTACATTTTTCACTATTTATCATTTTCACATTTTTTCCTTAATAAAATCTATTATGTTGTAATAGGCTCTCTCAGCTACAACTAATCTATTTTTTTTAAATGCAATAATATTCATGTCCTTCCATGAGTTGGGTAGCTTGTTATAAATAATCGAAGTCATACAAAATAATACTTTTCTGCATAATAAATAGTTGGTCTCGAATCATGTAGACAGAGTTTCATCCATCCATCTATCAGCCTTTTAAAGTCCACCGCTGGACATAGACAGAGTTTACTAATATAAAATACGTCTATTCCGAGGAAATATGTCAGAAATGCGTACGAATAAGCTTTGATCTATTTTTAGGTACATAAACATAACATAGCATCACGCCTGTATTCCCGGAAAGGGTACTCAGAGGTCACCCACGGTTCGCCAGCTATGTTTAAGTCCCACGTAATAAGGGGTGAACCTATTGCCATCTCCCGGGTACATTTCCAAACTCCAGGCTGCTACTGAGAATTTTTATTTTTAAGAAATAGCTCAACAACACTGCCCGACCCGGGTATCGGACCCGAGACCTCATGACCAGCAGTCACTCACAATACTGCTGCATTACATAAGCAGTTGTTGTTGAGTCTGTTTTTACACACATACAAAATTCTAAAATATATAGGGAAGGCAGCGTTTTAATCTATATGATAGCTTTTAAAATACAACTGCACTACAATCTGTTTTATTGAGATGAAACATTACTCTAATGCAACGCTTATGAATTTTAAATGGTATTTGAATATTATATATACAATATTTCCACACAATTTTTTTCAGATCAGAGGTCCATCAGAGCGGACGCGTTTAACTATTTACGGTATTCACTCTCACACTTTCTTGATACAGCGATCGTCAGTTCTCCAGATTTTAGTAGCCCATAATCACTTAGAACATATAAAATCTATCTAAAAACTGGTAGTTAATACCCATAAAAATTATGGCTTTTTGTCGTAACCATTTCACACGTACCAGCCGTCATGTTGAATTACGACTCGTACGTCGCTGGCGACGTAGATAGTTTGCCTCTTCCAAAAATAACTTGAAACATGTTAGCCTTATTTTTATATATAATATTTCCTTCGTTAACTGTCAGTGTGACATCAATTATATAGAGTCAAGTAGAATATTACATTTTTTCATGCTGAAATATATTAGATAATATTGTTTATGTGGACTTATTACCTACAAGTTATTGGGTCAAACCAATTTTCTTAAAGCCAATATGTAATTGTGTTAGTAAAATAAACTCGATCTTTATCGGGTATTTTAGGTGACCTCAGTGGCTTCGAATTTTGATATAAAAGCTAAACTATGACAGATAACCCTCATAAATGACATATAACTCGTATCAGTTGAATGACATTATTTTACGGGAATCCTTTTACGGTAGCTATAAAGTAACCTTTTGTCTATGTTACGCATACCTACTACAATATTCTGTCGAAAAAGTATAAAACCATAAAAATGTATGATCTCATTAAACTTCAGGCATTTTCATATGGTTTTTTATTGACTTTGACTTTTATAAAGACTTTTTTATTTAAGTAAAGTTTCTACATAAGATTTACTGAAATAACTAGGTAATAATATTTTTTATTTAATGTTATAATTATAATAACATTATTTATAATTATATATAAACGTCAACCTTGAAATTATTTGTGTGTTTTTATTCATAAATACCCAAATGAAAATTGTCGACACGGCTGTGACAACTAGATTAAGCTAAATATTTTTATTAAAATATGTTCTCCTTGATGCGAGACGAAAACAAAAATAAAGAATAAAATTTATTCCCTGTTACATTTTATCTCGGCTTTGAAGATTTAAAGTAGTGTAACTTTACTGGAAAGATTTGCAGTGAGTAGGTACTCGTATATATAATATACGCACAGGTTAAGTTTTATAATTTAACCTGAAACAGAGTAGGCCAATATCTCGTTTGTTGTGGATAAAGCCACCAACAATAGGATGACAATTCCAATAAAAATAACCATCTAAATTATTAAGACCCCTCTGTATTTGAAATTGCTTTACCACGAATTCAGGTTATTTTAGATTATAATCAATGCTTTGTTAACATATATAGCATCACGCCTGTATCCCCGAAGGGGAAGCCAGAGGTGTATTACACACCCACGGTTCGCCAGCTATGTTTAAGTCCCACATAATAGAGGTCAATCCAATTGCTGTATTGTGTAGTAATCAGGAAAGTACATTTACATACATTTTTTTTAGCTAATACAGTACCTTAATGTATTTTTAGTAATTATATTAAACGCTCATCTCAGTTTGTTTGAAGCCTCAAAGATGTAGAGATTATCCGTTCTTCCATTGCACGCAGCTGCCTATGTGTGTTATTTTTAAATTATTATCTACTACTTAGCAACTTGATATTTATCATGAATTTGAAAATCTATATAATTATTAAAATGTTAAAATTTTCTATACGGTCTATTTAGCTAATTGCTAAATGAAGTTTTACATCATACTCTTAAAATACCTTCTTAGTTTTATAATAAAGACAAAACAGTGCGTAGAGCCGCCAAATGTTGGAAAATCATGAGGCATCCACATTTGAGATGGTATACGGGTAAAGTTATACTTCCATAGACACGATTTCTCTCATAATATTATTTGCTGCTACGAGTACGTGACTCGAATTTCACTGGTTACCTGCTTAGGACGATATGAAATTTGTTCGCCACAAGAAACCTGCTTATTTACCTTAGATTGCAACGCAACTTGTGATATGTGAGATTAGTTGTTATTTGATGTAGGTATATGTTAGCTATTTAACTATAATCTTCTTATTGTACTGTGGCTGCTGATGATGATTTAACAAACTACAAAGTAGCCGCGTTGTTAAAGTAACACTTAACATACATTATTTTATGCCTCCTGCATATGGATGTCCTTAAAAAGTTTAACAATATTAAATTAAAATACATTAGTGTGAAAATACAAAATAGAAAATTATTACTACGTTCCAGGATTGAACCCGTGTCCCCATTGAACATCGATCCTGACATAATACTTTCTGATATTTACGCGAATCTTACACATTTTGAAATAAAACTACGTTTACGGAATCTATCGCGTTTACTTGATTTTACTACTATCCCGACGTTTCGAATACTTTACAGCATTCATGATCACGGGTGGACTTAGATGATAGACGTCCAAGGCTGATATATCCTGACGCTCCGCCACTGAGCTATAGTAGCAGTTGCTGAGAGTTACTAATTTCTATATTACAATATTTTTTACTGTCTTGGGACGTCGCCGGCGCCATGTAATTTTTTATTTGTATATTGTATAATTATATTATTCCGGCAAGTTTAGTTTAATTATTACAAGAAAACTGAATCATACTGAATGATTACACGACTCTATAGATGTGTTGTTATTATAATATACGGTAGGTAGATAACCAAGCATGTCAAGTACACTATCCAATACAATAATAAACACATGATTTAGATACTCGTTAAGATATTTTCCAACACAATTCATTTGTTGAATTAATCCATTTATACTCAACTTTTATTATATTTTACGATATCGTTGAAAGCTTTAGTCTCTATGGTAGCAATAGTGAATTATAAAGCATACAGATGTGAGAGTTTCGTAAAAATGCAAAAGCGAATTGAATGCATGCAGGCCCACTTCGCTTTAGTGCAAAGTACTCTTGAACCAAGTTGCTCCATACAGAACTACAACTTACAAATTTACTTGTTATTATGGATAGTGTTTGTGATTTTAAATTAGACGTAGTTTTTACAAATTACTTAAATAAACACTTCCAACTTTTCCTTTTTACTATTTTTATAAAATAAAAAATTATAATCATGTCTAATCTATAATGTAACAGAGCTATGTCTGTACATTTAAGATATTTGAGAAAAAAATACTGTATTAGGCTATATAGGCGTGTCTAAACACAAAACATTTTTTTTAGATTTGTTGTCTGTCTGTTTATGTTTGTTTGTTCGCGCATTACGCAAAAACTACTGAACTTATTTTGATGAACCTTTTTTTATTTGGTAGCTCTTCTTCTTCTTTGATTAGACCTAAAAACTGGTATACATTTTATCCCGCTACTATATCGGGAACCTGAGATATATCCTAAAAAACTATATTTTGGCTGCGGCGAAGCCGCGGGCAAAGGCTAGTGACATTATAAAATGATTTGGAACGTTAACGACACATAATTATATATCTTTATATAGCTTATATTGCTATTATGGTAGTATAAAATGCTCCCATGTTCGTAATAGACCTTGGCGGTTGGAATTAAAGAGCTTTTTCCTGTTGTAGAAATTTCGTCATGTAGCTATGAGGGTGTTAAAGTTAATGGAGCCCTTGGTAACGTAGTCTACCTCAGCGAGTTTATGAGTTCACAGGCATATCCGTGGTAACATTTTATTTGCAAAATATATCTGTTTTGTACCTTCCTAGAAAATATTTATCTGAGGAAAAAGGAAAAACGTTTGTAAAAAATCATTATGTTTGTGTGAAATGTTTATTACGAGTTTCTATAGAATTTCATGTTATAATTTCGGCTTGTTATAATTATACTAATATCCTGCTATACATATGAGTTGTATGTGTAGATGTTTGGATGTTTGTTACTCATTCACGTATCATCAGCTGAATAGATTGGAATGAAATTTGGCACTTTTTATGTTGGATTTTTTTAAGTTCCTATGGAAAAGACAAATGTAAGAAAAAGGCATTATAATTATAGTGAGTCGTACCATACATCAAATTTTATCCATTCTTACCTATATCATAGTATCGACTCCTAAGTACAAAGTATATTTTATCCCTGTATCCCGCTTAAAACTAAAGATACGACATAAATGAGCACGCGTTTGACTTTTCTTCAAAAGGACATAATCTTAACTAAAGTATTATAAAAAGTTCTGAAACCTTAACAACATACATAATTTAAAGAACAAATTATTTGTGAAATGTGGAAAAAGATAACTTTAGTGCGAGCGGGAATCGAACCTCAAAATACAGATCAAAACCATACATAATTATTAAAGTTAAATGAATATGTTTGTAATTTTATTTTTAATAGGCACATTACAAAAATAGATACTTATTCGTTACAACTTCGTTCTTTAAACGGACTGGCAAATGAGTCAACATTTGCGAGGCGACGATGGTAATGTCAGCTGCCCAGTAAATTTTCTAGATAAGCGCCGCTCTGACGTCTAGGCCAAACTTACTCGCATATTTCATTACTTAACTGCTTTCTTATTTCAAAACCTCATTTACTTTTACTTCAAGTACCAAATAAAATAAAAGTCAAAAATTTGTAGAAAAGATCGTTAATATTTCTTTATCCGTTTTCCTCGTAGTATGAGAGGTAAATTGATTTCCTTACTTCCGAAGAAATACTTTGATAAAAATAAGTCACACTTCCCTATTAGACGGGGAAAATCGCGAAGGTGCAAAATGTTTTGCATTATTCAGCCTTTTTCTTCTCATTCGGGTTGATTAATTTGTAGTTCATCTAAGTTTCGCCGAGATTTCCGATTTACTCCCTTGGTGGTGTAAATTGTGCTCGAAATTCGAAACGGCGTCGTTAGTTCTGCGAGGGGGTTTCCCCAGGGCCAGGTCGGGAAGGGGACGCGGTAACCTTCATAAATCTTTTCCTCGAGGTTGCCGCAACTACAGCCGGTAACAACTCCGAGTCGGCGCATCGGTAAGGATCGTGCCCCAACGCTACTAAATAACCGTATAAACTTTCAGCATAACCCCATTTTAGGTAGATTAAAATACCTAACTGATCATATTTTCATATTAATCATATTATAGTACCTAAAAGAGGGTCAGTGTTATGTACTTGCTAGTAGTAATTTAATAATCTAAGGGACGTCGCGCCGCTGTTCGCTCCTTTATAAATCAGTTTTATAAGCCGGCTTAAAATTATAATATTAGTTCGATGGGTGGGTGTGTTCAAGCGTTAGTAATATAATATGGCGTATATTTATGTGTGTAATATTTGGTATGATAGTTGTGTACTGCCACTAGACATTTTTAAAATGGAACCATATTACATAATAGTTTTTAATTATTTGATAAAAAAAGAATACCTTTGTTTCTAAAAGTATTACAGTAAAGTAAAGGTTAGAAATTTGTATGGAGAAACTAATTAAATCTTCAATTAGATATAGCGGAGTATGTAAAACATAGGCATAGGATAGTTTCACTACGCTCAATGTAAAATGACAGGCTCGTGATACGAAATAAGGAATTACATCTTCCAGTGATTTCGAAAATACGTCTATCAAAAGTAATAAAATGGACAAGTAAACAGGGAGAAAGGAAATTGCAGTAAAAACTTTTTTTTATCAACCAATAACTATCCCGCCTGATTGTTCGCCGCTTACATGAGCACTGTTGGAATAGAAGTCCATTGTTTTTCCACAGTGGTAGAATATGGTTAGAATGTCCAAATGGAATCATTAGAATTGATGTGTAATCTACACATACATTTTGCAGTTCAAATACATACAATTCAAGTAGTACAGTCAGTATCTTCACAAAAATATTTTTGACCAAGCAAGACCTCATGCTTAAAAAGTCATTTTCTCAAAATAAATTTTATGATATCTACTAAATTCTGTCTATCACTCCGTTCGTGTGAATTTCAGAATATAATTATCCATCCATCCATCAGCCTTTCAACGTCCATTGCTGGACATAGGCCTCCCCAAGAGAACGCCACAACGAGCGGTCCCGTCATGGGGGATAATGCCGTAATCGCCACGCTTGGCAGGCGGGTTGGCGATCGCAGTGGATATTGTTAATACTCGAGGGAGTGCTGCTGCCCACTCCCCCGGTACCACTACGATCGCCAACCCGCCTGCCAAGCGTGGCGATTACGGACTATCCCCCATTTCTTGGGAAGGCCTATGTCCAGCAGTGGACGCTAAAAGGCTGATGGATGGATGGATGGAAAATAGCTATCCAACACCATTAATTTTTCCGGGATCAAAAGCCTATCTATATCCTTCTAAACTCTTTTCTACTCTTTCTATACTACTTGAGTGGCAATTAAGCATACGGCCCACCTGATAGTAAACGGTTACCGTAGTTTATAGACGCTAGCATTACCAGAGGCATCATTCGCGCGTTGTGTTCTCCAAGGAAAGGGATAGGAGGTGGATAGGAAGTATATAAAGGAGAGCATAGGTAGGATACTAAGAAGATAGGAAGGATAATAAGGAGATGATAGGGAGGGGATTCCTGCGGCACTCTCTCACCATACGAAACACAACGGTAGCTACTGCTACTGTTGGTTCACGCTACTCTTTTGTGAGAGGGTAGTACTTCCCCGATCGAGCCAGCCTATTCATGCTGGGATAAGCAAAGCTCTACCACTAGAGAAACTATATGTATACAAAATTTAATGATGATCATTTCAGTAGTTATGGTGTATAAACGTAACAAATAAAACAAACAAACTAACTCTAGCTTTATAATATTCTCGTAGTAAGAATAGTGGTATTATTTCTAAAATACAGTTGTAAGGTCCATTTTAGAATGAACGAGAAGAGAATACAGAGATTTATTCTCTGTAAAACTTGGTTGACGACTGCTAAAATGATCATTAATCTCTCTCTCGAAGATGGCCTCAATTGTTTCACGTGCAACTTGTTTTATTACAATATGTTTTATAGTGAATCAATTCTACATAAATTAAATTTTTAATAATAAATAACCTTTTGTTTATCTTGTATTGATATTTCACAAATTTTAAAGCAAAATATTTGATGGATTAAAAGAATCACTATAATTCCATTACATCGTGGCAAATATCCCGACAGATATTAATGAAATATTGCTCAAGAGTAATCAATCACTTTGGAGTTAGGAAGAATATTTAGAAAAATAAAAAACTTGTAACTCCCAACTTTTCTCTTTGCGCTTATGAATAAAGTTTATTTTATAAATTGGAAATAATTTGATACTTCCAGATCCTTTCTAAACAGTTTGTCTTTTTTATTCTATATATGTATATATAGGACAATACTATCTGTGTTTTTTATATATAGAATTTTTCTAAATTAATAATTCATATAATACTTTCTGATATTTACGCAAATGTTACATATTATGAAATGAAACAATGTTTATGGAATCTATTAAGTTCTGCTATCCCGAATTTACGAATACGAGTCAGAACACCCGTAACAAGTAAACACGATAGATTCCGTAAACGTAGTATTATTTCATAATAGTTTTTTATCACGGTAAAACTTTTAACGAGTTTGAGAAATTTTTCTTTACAATTCACAGTTTGTTTATGAGAACATAATATCAAAATAATTTAGTATTTTTTTATTGTTTCAGTATCGATGGCGGAGTGTTTGCGCGTTGGCAATGGGAGGATTCGCTCTTCTGTATTGGCGCTTAAGACTGGCTGGTGCGCCAACTGCCTTTGCTGCTGCAGATAATCCAACGTCACGCGACCCTTCTATTATCACACGCCTCTACACTTTCAGTTATCTGCCAGTTTTTAACGTTTATCTCCTTTTGTTTCCCTTTCATTTAAGTTTTGATTGGTCGATGGACTCGGTACCAAGGATAGTCACTTTGTTTGATTCAAGAAATATCCTCACCGTTATATTTTATGCTGTCATTTCAAAAGTGACATGGCGAACGTTAATCAACGAATTTAAAAAGCGCCAGGCCAATTTAAGGGATGCGAAATACTACAGAAAGCAAAGTTGTAAATTTAAGCATAGATGGAATTATAATTGCAAACAGTATAACAGAGGACAAGACTGTTATGAAAGAAAAAACTATCAAGCACCGCACAAAGAGAATTTATCATCTAAAAAGCTATTGTGCCCGTGTACTGGCTGCAAACATTCACTCACAGATGAGCACACGAGTATGTGTCGAGCTAGCAACAACAATAACATAACGATGCACAGTTCTAGTTGCATTTGCCCGATATCATTTGCAAAACCCAGGACAAGTAGTACACAGAGAAATGTTCACAGAAGTCCCCAAGTTGCGTTATTGTTATTCATTGCTTTTATGGTACTACCATTCGTGCCTGCTACTAATTTACTTTTTTATGTCGGCTTCGTGGTAGCAGAGAGAGTTTTATATATACCCAGTGTTGGTTTCTGTTTACTATTGGGCCTGGGGGCTGGTGTTTTGACACGAAACTGGCACCGAGACGAGACAAGGAGCCGGCTGTTTATGTTGGCATTACTAGTCACTCTGTGTGCGATGTGTGGCTTGACGCTAAGGCGAAATCTCGATTGGCGGGATGAAGAAAGCTTATTCAGGAGTGCACTGCATATTAACCCACCGAAAGGTGAGTGTAAATAATTGTGTATGTATTATTATTTTTATTAAGCTTATATATAATAGCATCATTTTTGAATACGAGTCATCTAGAAGGAAGATAAGTAGGCTTAGTATATCACACTGGCCGGATTGGTTAGCGTTAGGTTTGTAATGGCATAGATATGCCACATAATCATGAAATTCCTGATTTGAATCCCGCCTTAAAACGGCTACAGATGGATCTTAGGATTATACCCGACAAAGAGCAATAGGCGCGTTTTCTTTTTAGGTGTAACACAGTTTTATATGTGATGTGTTACCTGTGCTTAGTCTATGAGAATAAGACTAAAGTAAGAAGTATAGGTATAACTAAGTCGTGCTCACATACAGTATCAATAATAGTAATTTTATAGTACTATGTGGGTAGATCCTTAATTCTATTTTGTTCATAACCACGCGAACAAAATTCAGAAGAATAATTTTATTACTTTAATGAATCTATTTCGCTAGAAGTTTTGTATTGTAGTTTTGTAGTGTGATTTTTGGCTGCTTTTTTGTAAGAAGAAGATATCAGCTGGAACGCGATCAGTCCCTTGAAATTCTTATATTAGCTCGATTATCAGCTTTTGAATAAATGAGACGATGTTGCATTAAGGTTATAAAAAACATTTGTGCCAGTATAATTTCAATTAATATTAGTGGTATGAATTTATTTAATAAGAACATTATTGTTATTTGTTTTTAACTACTTGGCATATTACTGCGTACTAGGTCATATTATGTGAAATAGAAACGTGCCTAATAAGACACCTAATGGGATGATAAGAAAGATATGATATAAAAATTGATCTGCAGATAAATCCGAGATAGCTCTATGACAGAGCGTGACGACAGGTGTACCACGAATTGTGGCTTCCAATCTCGTTATCAGTTGTTTTTCTATACTGTATTTATTAAATTTAATAAAGCTAGTCTATGGAATTATTTACCACAATTATTTCAACAAAGCGTCTTAAAAATACAGTATGTCCCACCAGTACTTATAAATTAAGTCTTTCTCTTTTTTCTTTCAATTCTTTTGTTTTCTTGGCCCATACTTGTACAATAAAATTAATTAATTTTTACCTATCTATATTTAGCTTTACATAGCACTAATTAAACAAAAGAGTTAAAATAATTTGGTTAATGCAACTGTCATATGATGCAACATAAAAAATGCTTGCACCATTAGAATAACAATAATACCAACACACAATCACACACACACATTCATAGACACAATCACACACGCACACATACACACACACACTTTTTATTAATTTATAATTACTATTCTTACTCATGTCCGAAGGGTGGGAGCTTGGTAATCTTTAACACAGGTCTCCTTACGCAGATACTAGCCTCTCACAGATTAGTCTTAATATGTTATTGTATTGTAACCTATGTGAGAACTTTTGTAGAGGAAATAATAAACTTTATTAATTTACTTTAAATATTTTGATCTGTATTTTACCACTTGACATGCTCAAATACTTTTGGTCGTAAAGACAAATGTGGTGAGGAGATTGTGTATGGCCGATAGTCAGTGCTGTAGCTAAGCGGATTAGAGCACTTCCACGGATTGGAAGGGACGCAGGTTCGATTCTCGCTCGCACTAAAGTTCTCTTTTTTCTCATTCACAAATAATTTGTTCTTTACTTTATTCATAAAACAGACATCCAAACATCTTCATAAATTTTTATATTTATAGTATTAGTTGAAGTACGATAAATTAATACCGTAATATGTTTTGATCTGTATTTTAGCACTTGACATGCGCAGCTACTTTAAAGGAAAAAAAATTTGTGAAAGTGGAGAAAGAGATCTTTACTGCGAGCAGGATTCAAATCGAGTTTATAACCAAACTATTTTTTTAAGTAACGTTCTAATGTAGATATATATGTTTTTATAAACATGCAGGTTATTGAAACGTTTATTGCTGGCTAGTACCCATAATCACGCAATTTGAACAGCATATACGAGTATGACTAATATCAATTAAAAAAATTATGACTAAGATTAGACTTAACTGATCCCCGCTTATTAATGAAGATAGCGCAGGTTTTGACTCTTTTTGAGCTTAAGTAAAAATAACTATGCAATTAATAATAATTGTAACTATTTTCAAACCTTCACATTTTATTTTAAAATATTTCTCTATACAGAATATATTTATACCATTCGCACTCTCTTAGACCTAGCTGTGAAATGCAAACAAACGTACATTTTTTATGTGCCTAGTTAGTTTCTAAAGTTTCTATAATATGATATGTCCGAATCTTTTCTTGTCCGAAACTTCATACTTTTTCCTTTTTGCCCCCTCAGAAGTTTATTTTAATGTTTTATATAGTTATGACGCACTGCTTTATTAATGCCTAGTTATATATATGTTTAATTGTATTACCAATACATGCATAATTGTAATTATATTAGTTAAGAATTAAATTAAAAAACTTGGTCGGCAACTTTTTTTCGGTCATGACGAACTTTGCTGGTTCTAGGCATAATGTCGGGGTAGGCAAAGACAACACTACCATTTCAGGTAGTATACCAAAAATTGTTTGAGTTGATTTACAATTTGAAACTAAGATATAATTAATTTGTTTGAGAGACAACTATTTAATAAACTACCTGTCCAAGGTGTGTTAGTTCATATAACTTAGAAAGGAGGTTGTTATGGTACAGCTGCCTCTGAGTACCCGCCCACTCGGGAACTAGTAATGTATTCACTACTTCCACTCACATTCAGGCTCTTGACCTTTCTAGGACGCCATTAAACATGCATGTTCGTCCCGAGGGATGCCGCCCCGGTTTCTGTTCATATCGCAAACTTTTACGCAAAGAGAAAAGTTTATTCTAATGGTTCTCATTTCGCCTCTTTCATATCACGAATGTTATTTGGCAATTCACAATACCTATATATGAGCTTAATATAAATATAAAGTTAACAAATAGAAATGTATAACTGCTAGTAATTCCAGTAATTAAAAATGTATTAAACAGTAAAAAATTTTAACTCACATCAACTACACTCTCTTATAATTACCTACGTCATAAGAGTTACTTTGTATGTTTTATGAAAACTACTTCACTGTTACTATTCACATAGATAGCTCCGAATAACTAAATGTAAAATATTGCACTATGTGAATAAACTTCGATATAGAGGTAAATTCCAATATTAAGGGACTTCATAAATAACATTATCAACAGGTCTCCGAAGTCTGTTTGGTAAATATATACTTACTATCGAAAGAAAAGAAGCTATAACTTATTCTGAAACCACAAATAAGATAACGAAATATGTTCCCCTTACCAGAAAAACAATATTTCACGTAAATTATGACACTTTATCGAAGGGTCTCCGATGTAAAACTATCCAACTTCTTCGCAATGGGTTTGTAAAGAAAAAATAAAAGGGGCTGGCGCTTTTTAAAAGTTTCTATCAAAGTTGTTATATTTTTACGAGAGCCGAAATCACTTGTAAAATATTGAGGACGCTCCGCACATCTCTGCAGCTGCGGCGTAACTTATATTCTCACGAGATTTATGTAGTATATGAGACAGTATGCCGAAAACTATTTCGTGAGCTTCATAAATACATAAATGTAGATTACATTTCTTAATATCAATGTTATAACAACTGTTTTATAAAAAAGATAATATTTCAATTATATTCTATTCACACAAAATGTTAAGTATTATTATTATTGTTATACTTAGTATCACATGATAACATATTTAAAAACTAGTTGTTTCGGGGATCTTGTAAAATATGATCGTTTATTAGTCTATTTTATTTGATAAAACCAATAACTACCTGCTGAAATAAGAAACTGTCTTTTGTCAATAAACACAACCTTGAAATATGTTAGATTTTCGTTTAAAATCATTACTTTACTTATTGTATGGATACACATTAACACTAATAATTTCATAAAATTGCGGCACACTAATATGCTGATACAGCGTGTGATTACTGTATTGCCCTGTGTAGAACGTTGTTATAAATGCTATTATTTTCATAGAAAAATTAAATAATGTAGCTGACCTCAATTATATAACAAATGTATTACCTAACTTTGAGCAAGCTATTATAAGGACAAAAATAAACAAAGTAGCTTTAAGCAAATAGATAAAGACATTTAAATTGAAAACGACGACTTATCTCATCTAGATCGACAGCTGAGTAGCTAACAAGTAGTTTTGTAATTGATTACGGTCAAGTGGGCAAAGCCTGCAGATTTACGAAGTACCTTTATTGAATTCCTGTTATTATTTATGTCGTTTGTTGTAAGGGGCATTTAAGAGGCTTAAGAACACTCCTCAATCTTATAGATAATGCGTAGTTAATTGATTACCATGACAACGATGGATATCAAATTATATTAATCGTGAATAAAGTTTACGGAGAAATCTCTCTCAATCTCATTGCATAACTGTACAACTTAAAACCAAGTAGTCTCGAGTGCAAATCCTGGATACTTACATACCAAATAGTGTTATTAAATTTCCATTCCTAACAAGAGGCCAAAGTCAGCACAATAGGTCCTGCAAAACCCCTTGTCTTCGCTTACATGTACCTAAAATCGTTGCTCATATACTATATCACTTTCACTTTCATCAAATTATTATGAGAGTAGTGGATTTGTCTGTAGTAATATAAAATATAATTATGTTTACATAAGTAAATGGTTATAACCAAATAGGTGGGAGATAATTATGTTACGCTTTACGTCAGTCTCTACTAGGCTATGTTTTCTTGAAGAGTTCTTAAAGAATTGTCTTTAGTGTTTTTTAATTCCTTTTCATAGGGGACCAAATCTTTTTTATGAGTGATTGAAACTGGGATTGGGTTGATGGCAGTATTAGGATTCTTGTTATAATTAACACCTAATGTCAATAAAGGCATCACCACATTCTACTCAGACAATGAATATAATTGCGTCCGTTTTACTGGTTTCGAGTCCTCCTTATAAATATACGCGATGAAATTGCGTTTTTCACTCTACAATCACATGCAGTTTATTTTTATGTACTTATAAACCTAAGTAACCTAGAATATATGACTAAGTAGCACTTTTACACTTTTTCATTTTAAAACTGGTAATTAAGTATTTTGACGTGAAAATAAATATTAATTTATTTGATGCCATTTTAGAAATCATAATGAGTTATTAGCTTGCAATTATCAAATATTTTAAAAGTTGCCTTGTGGTAAAAAAAGGTTCCATCTAAAAGGGGCACAATCTGCCCTCGAGTTGTAAGCTAGTAGTTATTGTGCTACTTAAAGATATGGTGCATGGCTATCAAATCAGTGAGCTTTAAATATGAGGATATCGTGCTAGTAAAGCTAAGGTTACTGGGTTCATATTACCTGGGCTAGTAGATAGAAGTAAGTAAACTAGTAAAACAATTGATGGGTTGAGCTAGAACTATAAAGTCGGGCTGTGAATAGAGACGCGGTGGACAGCGAGTATCTCCTCGATCAATTTAGGTACACAAATTTTACAAGCTCAACTGGAATCTAAATGGTTTGCAATATGAAACAAAAACTATTGAGCTATTATGTTTTCATTTCGCTCTAACCTAGTAAATGAAATTGGCGGGTTTATTTTGCGTGAGCTACCTACTAGCTAATAGATAAGTCGCGGCCTTATAAATAAATGTATGAAGTTGGTTTTAAATAGGTACTGTAAAATATTGTACTTTATAAATGTACTTTTGAATTATGAAGTGTATATTTTGAATTTAATAAAAGACATTATCTGTTCTGATAACTAGAAGTATGCCCAGAAGATTTCATTAAAGGTCACTAATCGTCTCATTCAAAATTAATATATTGTTCTTTAATAACAAATATTCACAATATTTATTGTAATAACAAAAGTTAAACAAAATTTATAATTATAATAATTCAGATTTGATTCAGAACCCTTCAGACTGAATTCAAACTGATTCCCCAAAGTATGTGTTTTTTAACATTGTAGCTAGGTATGTATTACCTACTTAGATTCACCAACTAAGATTTTTTTTTGATTGTTCGTAAATAACGTAAAAGACAAAATCTATTTAAACTAGTTTTTGCCAGCATATAAACCTATTATCGTTGTCGTTGCGCAATATGCGGATAAACAAACATACACCGTTTTGTGTATATAAAAACACTGTTTTGTGTTCAGCTACTCCTAATTAGCCTGATACAGATTTTTTTTTCAAATACCTTAAATATATAGACACAACTATGTTACAGTTTTATAATACTTAGTATAAATAGATAGATGATAAATTTAAGTAGTTTGTAAAAGTCACAATGATATTTTCATTTAATGAGCGAATTTTAAGTGTAATTAAACATAAGCTGAATTTTCTATGAGTTTTTTAAGGTAGCTTCCTAAAATGCAATTTTGCTAATTTGTAATTAATTAGTTCTGCAATGGGATACGCTATTTTTGAGGATTTTACTAAAAATAAGCATATGAATAAGAAAAAAATAATTGCATTAATATGTGTATAAGTTTGACAAATCATAAATAGTTTTTTCATATTCTACCATTTAGGTGTGAAAAATTTATACATTTAGATGTAGAGCAGAGTTTATTTAGGAATATAATTTGCTAGATTATGTAGTTGAGAATTTACAAAATAGTAATATTGATATAACACAATAAACTTTAACCCAATTTCAAGTGGCCCCTGTTTCTCCTTTTATCTTTTGGTAACATGACCTAAAGGCTAACTGGATCCAATTTGTCGCCGGCGCGCATTGAAACTGGCCAATCACAAGGCGCTTTCTATTACACGAATTTGCCGCGATGGGGTCGGAGTTATCTAATCGACTAAAGCCGGCTTTGTCCAATACACCTTTATCCAGAGATAACTGATTTATTGAAATGCTCACACAGTTAATTAACACATTTAGGTATAAGGAATATTCAATTTCATAGCTATTTGCACTATTATTTACTTGTACCTAGGTATGTTTCCGTTATACTGTATCAAATTCGGTATTTCATGGAAATTAAATTAAATAGATTAACTTCGTGTAGTTATTTCAAGATTATATTGTAAAATATGATAGAATATTATAGATAGCTAGACCTAGAGAGGTCATGCAGTTATAATACAAAACATCGTAGAATTTTAACAATAATACTGCTAGATGTTCAATCTGATTATTATGATTGTCTGAAAAGTTTTAGAACATAGCATCAAGCCTGTATTCCCCGAAGGGGTAGGCAGAGGTGTATTACACACCCACGACTCGCCAGCTATGTTTAAGTCCCATGTAATAAGGAGCGAGCCTGTTGCTGTCTACCAGGCACATTTCCAAACTCCGGGCTGCTACTGAGAATTTTTATTTTTACGAAAAAGCTCAATCACACTGCTCAACCCGGGGATAGAACTCGAGACCTCACGATTAGCAGTCACTCACACTACCGCTGCACCACAGAGGCAAAAAGGTGACAAGTTATTTTTTAAATTCAATAATTAATTTTTTACATATATATATTATATGATATTTTTATTAGATAATAATAATAATTATCTGCTGACCGTAGTTTCGCCCACGGCGGACAGTGTCAATAGACAATAACCACACAGGAGATATTATAGTGCGTATTCGTGTGCGCAAACACATGTGCACTGTTCCCTCATTTTCATTATCCGATGGGACGGTATTCCAACATAACCGGAGATAGATTAGGCGCAGTTTTTTTTTTATGAAAAATCTCGATAACGCTGCCCGACCCGGGGATCGAACTTGATATAAAATCATGTCCCCGTTCAGGTATTCCCTTAATACTATTTCTCTTCATTTAATATTTTATTCCGATTAAAAAAAAAAAATAATACCCTTTCATCCATGGACAAAATATATGATATACCATACCTCTATGAACATATTCTTCAATTATTTTTTCAGTTTCTGATGTTTATAAATAAAAACTTTCACAAAAATTAACCGTTTTTTATACATATTCCCTCAAGTAAAATAAACAATATTCCCACGAAGTGTCCCCATTTTCAATATTATACTCGTTGCATTATTAAGTTTGTATGAGTGATATCTAAATTAAGAAATAAACCAAGGTGTAAATGCACTCAATAGATCACGTGGACGTTTCCTAATAAAATAAGGCTGTGATATTATTATAGTACCTATTACTAGCTGGTCCCAGCAGCTACACACGTGTGATTTATATGATCGATAAAATAAGTTGTTTACAATAAATAGTTTTATTTTATTTTTACATTATTTTAAATTTTAATCGTTTCTTAAAGTATAATATGTATGTCTTATTTTAATACTAGTTATAAAAAACTTCTTGTCCCTAAACTAGGTAATCCTGTTTCAGGCTGACTAACTGTATCATACTAATACTGCTAATATTACTATATTTAAAGTTATTATTAAAAACTAATAATCCTATGCAAACTTTCAATAATCCACTTTCCATCCTTAACATAAGAAAATCCAAAAATACAGAACGACGTCTTTATTTATTTACCAACCTTTATTTATATCTCAAGTTTCCGATTTAGTAGCGGGATAAAATGTATACCAGTTGTTAAGTCTAATCAAGAGCTATCTAACAAAATAAGTTGCATCAATATCCTTTCAGTAGTTTTTAGGTGATGGGCGAACAAACAAACATACAAACAGATAAACAGAAAAAAAATCTAAAAAGAGTAGTTTTGTGTTTAGACACGCCTATAAAGCCTAATTCAGTCATTTTTTCTCAAATATCTTAAATGTACAGACACAGCTCTGTTACAGCTTTATAATAGTATAGATGAGGAGTATAATATACAATTCCAGTTTACATGTGTCCACCTCTAATAACTAACACGAGCGCTTGAGATAAGTGCATCAGCAATGTCGCGGTTGCAATCGCTACAACCGGTTGGATTCTTTGGATGCCGGATTCATTGGAAGTAATAATATGTAACAAAGAGTATATTATGATTGCAATTTTCTAAAAGTTAAGCAAGCTTGTGATACTTAAGTATCCGTAAAACAAGTTGCAAAGAGAGATAATGACGTTAATCTGCGAGAGTCGCCACTCGAAACAGCGTCATCGGACCCAAAGAGCGAGCCGATAAACCGTACGGCTTACCCGATTTCATCTTTAAGGATTCGCTGAGACGATGTTAGAAAAACTCTTGTAATGAATTACCCTTTATACAATAGAGTAATCTTGCAAGACCCTAAACACAAAATGCGCTTGTGTATCCTAACTATTATAAAGCTATAACAGAGCTGTGTCTGTACATTTAAGATATTTGAGAAATAATGACTGTATTAAATGTGTCTGAAATCAAAACATTTTTTTAGTTTTTTTTGTGTTTGTTTGTTTATCTATTTGAAATGTACTGAACGGATTTTGATGAAATTTAAAGTATTAGACAGTTCTTGATTAGATTTAATACTGGTATAAAATTTCTATCACTACTACAACGGGAACCAGAGATAATAATATAATCTAAAAACTAGCTTTTGGCTGCGGTGGAGCCGCAGGACAAGTCTAGTTTATTATCAGTATTTAATTGAATACTTATTAATAATACTAATTTGAAAGCGTCCAACTTGATTTTAGAGAAAGAATTAACACGAGTCGCCAGTTACATTCGTTTTAAATGAGTTGTTTGCTGTTCTAATATCTATTAGGGGTTAAAGTATGAAATTGCCGATTTGTACTGAAAAAATTTAATTCGTTCTTTTTCATTTAACATATTTATTTAATCAAAATATCTACCATTATTATCTATACATTGCTGCCATCTAATAAGAAGGTAATTTATGCCTTTGCGATACTAACTCTGGTGATCTAGATTCTACAAACTTTGTGAAAGCATTTTGTACTGCCTCCTGGGAAGAAAACTTTTTATCACGTAGAAAATGGTCCAAATCACGAAAAAAATGGTAGTCCATTGGAGCAAGGTCTGGCAAATACGGAGTGTGACGAATGGTTTCTAATTGCAGTTCCCGTAGAGTTAAAACGGTTTCTCGTGCTGTATGAGGTCTCGCGTTATCATGGAGCAATAATGGTGAAAATCGATTCATGAGTCGGGGCTGTTTCACTGCAAGTTTTGCTATCATTGTTCGGAGTTTGGCATAGTACACATCTGCCGTTATTCCTTGACCAGATCGGAGAAAGTTGTAGTGAATAACACCATGCTGAGACCACCAAACAGTTACCATTACCTTTTTATTGGTAAGCTTTGCTTTAGGACACTGTTGCGGCGTTTGACCTGGGGTCAGCCATTGCATTTTTCGCTTACGGTTATTGTAAAGAATCCACTATTCATCACATGTCACAATTCGATCCAATATTCCTTCATTTCTGTATCGATTCAACAAGGCAACACAAGTTTCAACACGCGTTTCTTTCTGCAGATCAGTCAAATTATGAGGCAGCCATTTTTCATATATTTTTATTTTATTGATTTGATGCAAATGAGTCAATATTGTTGGTAAGGTAACGTTAAACCATGCCGCTAATTCCTGGGTAGTTTAGCTCGGATCGGCTTCCACCATCTCTTTCATTTCATTGTTATTCACATGTGTGGGCGGTCTTGCACGTGGTTCATTCTTCAAATCAAAATTTCCATCACGAAAGCGTTTAAACCAAAATCGCACTACCCCTATTATTATTTTGTGGAAACAATGACATTTCATATTTAACCTTTTATATGTGTGATCTTTTTAAAAGTAATATCTGATTATTAAATGGCTTGTTACATTTTTTATTATGAAACCTAATAGGTATATTACCAGATTTGCTTATGTTAACAGCAGATTCACTAAGGTATGTTTAAAAAGCTATATTATTAGAGCTAGCTTACAAAAATACAGGAGGCAATCAAGCGCTCGTGTTAGTTATTAGTTCCTATGACGATTTTAAGTGCTATTATATAGCATTAATTATTTTTTAATTTGAAATACTTGTAAACCGGTCTCTGAAGAATTCCACTTTCCAACGTGTTAACCTTAATTACTATAATACATCGTCTGACTGGTGAGAGGGAAAAAGAATTTGAAGAACCATCAACACGAGAGTTTTTAAGTAGATTTTCACGCGGGGCTATTACAAGTAGACGAAACACTCAGCAATTTTCTTTTAAATTAAGTTTTAACTGAGAGATATCTAATAAAGTCAATACCTTAATAGGTATATTTACATAATACCGGCTGCTATCCGCTTCTTCGTCCACGTGGAATTTTTTTTGTTTTACGAATCCCTAATATTTTTTCCTACATAAAAGTACCTTAAGTTACTTCTTATAAGATGCACTATATATGTGCTAATAAACGTTCCTTCGAAATTAGTCCAGCCGTTTCGGAGATTAGCCGAAACAGACAGACTAAATCTTTAAAAATTTGTTTTGTTATAGGTAACGTTTATACCTTATGTATAGGTACCCTTTCATATGCATTTAGAAAAAAACTATTATTTAGAGAACTTCAGTGCATATTTAGAGATCAAGCTTGATCATAGTCAGTACTACAATTCACACTTATAATAACATATTTTTATTTAGTACACATACTAATTTAATGCATTCATTACACGCGTAAAATATTTGTGTAAAAATTGTTTGCAAATGAAAGGACCAGGGTGGACTCCCTTTTTTGGTTAAGACGGTGAAATATGTACCTAACCGCACACCCCATCATTCAGGGAAACGAATAGTGTAGTGTGGGGCCCTGCACACTAAATAAACCCATCGTGTGATGTCTCTCCGCCTGTATGGATGGACCACTGGAACTTTATACCAATACTTCAGGGCCGGGCGGACCCCTGAGTTATTACTTGACATAATAGTAATACCTAAACCGCAATCAAATGAGCCTAGTAAACTTGTTTTCAATAATATTATGTAATACGGGTTGACAGACTTCACAATCCATCGATGCACAAATGAAATTCAATGTTGACGAAATCAATAAATGTTGATCATCAAATGAAATCAGTAAATGTTGATTATTTCTGAATACTGCTTTTGTTAATTATTGCCATTATTTATGTCGTCTAATCCCACTAGAAGTATTTCATATAACAATGCCACACGTTAGTTCCCTTCAAACGGTTAATTACCACAGACTAAAGCAAATTTCGTTTAACCGCGTCTATTAACATAGTTTTTTGTAAACCCTTTTACTGTCCCACTATTGGGCACAAGTCTCCTTTCAGAGTGAGAGGGATTAGGCCATAGTCCATCACGCTGGCTCAATACGGGTTGGCAGACTTCAAAATCCGCCGAGAAAATCGCTCAGGCATGCAGGTTTGTTTCCTCACGATGGAAAATAAAAAATATTCCTTCACGGAACAGTGATAAATTCAAAACAAATACACACATAATTTTTAAAAGTCCGAGGTGTGTACCGTACGAGGTCTGAACCTTGGACTGGGGATCGAACTCGATACCACTGTCTTGCAGTCCTTGGTTTTACCGCTAGGCTATCACTGCTGTACCACTGGAGGAATGTAATAAAGGCGGAGAGATGGCACACGGCGGGTTTCTTTAGTGGGTGAGAGCCCCACACTACCCTGTTCGTTGCCCCAAACGACAGGTGTGCGGTTAGGTACACGTTTTCCGCCTAAACAAACAAAAAAAAGGCTATCACTGCTGTAATAACATAGTAGGCATAAATAAAATAAAAATGATAATCTGATTTTGTGTCTGTAAGGCTTAACTTAAAACACATTTTTATATTAATATTAGGATTTATAAGGGTTAGCCGTTGTAGAAAGGTCATTATTTAACGATTTAACAATATGTTTTTCAATTTGTTACACAAAGACATGGCTTAGGAGCTTTGTATTACTGAGTTTTGATTTGAAAACGAACAATAGATGACCTCCATATAATAAAAGTGAAAATGGAACGTTGGCTATAGTTAGGTATTGAGGGTAAATGAAACATTTTGGCGGAGGCGTTTATTACTCGTGCATGGTTGTGTCGGTTACTGCTTTAAGGCAATAAAAAATGACAATATAATGTTTTTGCAAAAACGTTCACATACTTTTCTCGGTCGTTCTCATACCGTTTTTGATAAATCTAGGACTATATTTTTATAACTACCTATAATGTTACTCAACAATTATTAATAAAGTTGGCAAAAGATAACTGTAGCTATACATAGATGCTCGTTAAAAACAAAATTCAAATTCATAAATCGGAATTAACAGTGGTATTCATAGAAATAATTGGAATCAATAATCTTGATACTTTAACATAAAGTGCGAAAATGAGAAATCGAAAATAATAGTCACGAGCATTTCAGAATTTCGTAATTTGTGTTAATTTATACGGCTAAGTACGTCAAATGCTAAAAAATATATAAAATATCAATAAATCTTGATATTTGTAAACTAAGTTACTGTTTTTACTAAGTCCTGAGGTAATTGATTAAAAATAATTAGAAAAATGAAGAGATTTGACAACCGCTTATTTCATACATATAGGTAACAACTAACAAGTATCTATATATAAGCGTACTTCTTAGAAATAATAGACACGACTGTACAAAATAAATAATCAATTATAACAATGTAAATTTAAAAAATTAAACACGTTAACAATTCATTCACTAATATTTAGTGAATTTCATTACTTAGTTATATCAGTAATGGTATGGAATTAATAATAAATAAATAATTGCCTCTAAGTACAAAACTGCACGATTTTTCTACTATTAGTAAGCAGTAAACTCAGTCTATAAAGAATACTTACACAGATAGAGTAAATAAACAGAGTCGACAATAAAGTTTCCCTACAGACAGAAAAAATATGACGTACTAAACAAGTAAAGTTACATAAACACCTATGAATATAACATCAATGTTTCGCATATTACCCGTGTAAGTGGCTACATAAAAAAGCTTTCATACCAATATTCCAATCAACGGAACGACTGAGTAACGCCACGTCTTCTATATATTTTTTACTCTGTTTTTCAGCTAATGGTGCCGATCGTAAAGGGGATAAGATTTTTATTTTCTTTTTGATGTGTCCTATTTAAAGGAAGCACCTAGTTACATTTTTATGTAATCGCTTCTTTACGGGTGAACGTGCACAGTAAACACACGTGAAATTATTGGAAGCACGATTTATATTTCCTTGAATCTGGTGCATCAAAGTTTTCGATACTATTATAAAGCTGCAATAAAGCTGTCTGTATATTTAAGATGTTTGACAAAAAATAAATATATTAACATGCGAATAATTAATACTATATAGAAACGAAACTCTCCGCCCAGACTTCTTCAAAAGGTATAAATAGCCTACTGTCTGGTTCACGTCTAACGTAAAATTTAGTTGGGGTTTCATTACGTTGCGTTCGCACGGCGTACACGTTGGTAAAAAATGGTGATCTATTGCAGTGTATTTGGGTGTAGAAACAATTAAAAAACAATGCCCCATCTAAGTGTCTTTGGAGTCCCAAATGATGACGACAAGTTATATATGTTTTAGTTTTTAACCGACTTCAAAAAAGGAGGAGATTCTCAATTCGTTGGAATATTTTTTTTATGTATGCTCACCGATTACTCGTAGGCGCCTAGACTGATTTGCAAAATTATGTTTTGTTTGATAGGGTATACTTCCCACGTGGTCCCATAGTCATCAGGTAAGGATCTGATGATGGTATCCTTGAGAAATTAGTGGAATTCTTAAAATTTTATAGGCAATTTTAACGTTTTTTCGTTGTCTGATTTTTTTTCGTTTAGGGAGGCCTCCCCATCATCTACGATCTACTCTAAGCTGTTTTATAAAAAATCACTAAAAAGCACAAAATAAAACATTTAAAAAAAAAAAAACCGCCTTCAAATGCACCCAGGAACCGGCTTCAGACACATCAAGTAGGTGTCTAGCACGGAAATCGTATCTAAATACCAATTATTTATTGCTTTTTAGTTTCTGGGTGCATTTGAAGGCGGTTTTCTTTTTTTTTTAATGTTTTTATTATAAATATTTTGAATAAGCTACCGTTTTTTTTCTATTAAAGCGAATTTTACACATTTTGAAATAAAACTACATTTACGGAATCTATCGCAGTTACTAGGATATCGGCTTTGGACGCCTACCATCTAAGACCACCCGTGATCATGAATGCTGTAAAGTATTCGAAACTTCGGGATAGTATAAAAATCAAGTAAACGCGATATATTCCGTAAACGTAGTTTTATTTCAAAATGTTATTAACCATTAGATACGGTACCTACTTTGTTTAACATATCTGTGGAGGTAAAAAAATATTTTTCATAGCTGTAACTACATTTTGAGGTTATGCCGGAATCCAGATTTTTTAACTGGTATACCTGCTAAAACTCCGCGGTGTTCCCTCTGAAAATCTTTATTTATAGCCGAGGTATACGCTCCTCGTATGATTTCCTCTATTCCTGGCAGGTCTTGAACACCTTATATGGTATTCTCATCTGATTTGGAGGGCCTTACCCCTTCGCCATCGGAAGACGCTGGCGGAACACGTGCGCCACCATAGCGGGCCTGCTTCTTCTAGAATGACAGGCTATCACACTCAGTCCAGCGCTCATGGGGACTGGAGATTGTTAAACGCCCCTTGGCGCTCAGTACGTCTTCTACGAGACGGGAGATTGCTGGCCATTTCCCACTCACGCTCTGCCACCTCCTTTGCGGACATTATTTCCTCGCCAAAGGAGACAGCGGCGTCCCACCTGCTCTTATTCCAGACCATTGCTTGAACCTTAATCGGGAGCATGAGATTATCTTCCCTAATTGCTGCCAAGAGTTTACGGATAACTCCCTACAAGTTTGACAATCTACTCGTACTAGCGTGTACAACGCCGTAACTTCAAGGCAATTCCTTCAATGATGGCAATGGGCTGACGCGTGATTCGCGGCCTGTATGACACAGGTACTTCCCAAAGTATTCATGCCCCGGAAGCACCTGCGTCAGTCGGTAAGAAAGGGTGCCATGTTGTTTCTCCAACCGTTCATTCATAAAGGGACTGACTGCCGCTATTATAGCGTGCCCTGAGGTAGGTTCCATAAATGAGTAGGTAAGCACCTAACTTAACGTAAATGCCTTGGCGGTCACTTAAAATTGTTATAGAACCTACTTAGTATACCTACTTATAGCTTAAATTTTAAAAGGGCATCCGTCCATTTATTGCTCACGGCGATGGTGCTGCCGCCGTGCCGCCACCGCGCAACCCACCGCGCCTTTGAGCTGTTTTGTTTACAATTCGGCATAAAATTAAATGATTAATAAATAGACGTTAGACGCCACTTCACTTTTAATTAGATAATAATATTCAAAGCTTGTTTTTCTTATAAAATGGAATAAATTTTACAATAAGTAAATCAAACTTTTTAAGTAAGTTTACTTGTAGAGACTTCTTGTGTGATACATGTACCCAAACAGATATCGTAACGACGACGACTTCTGCAGGGCTATAGTGGAGAGTTGTAGGCTAGATGGGAAGTACGCCTTTATAATGACTGCTTTTGCGCATGATTAAAAGAGATACGCTTCTATTCGTTTATTTATTCTATAGTATTAGGCAATTTTAGATGTCTCTGAATAGAAAAAAAAATATATTAGATTTTTTTATCACGCAAGAACTACTGAACATATTTTAATAAAACTTTTTTTGTTAACTGCCTCGGTGGTGCAGCGGTAGTTTATGCGACTGCTGATCATGAGGTCTCGGGTTCGATCCCTGGGTTGGGCAGTGTTATTGAGCTTTTTCGTAAAACGGAAAATTCTCATTAGAAGCCCGGGCACATTTCCAAACTCCGGGCTGCTCCCGGCTGTCCCACGTAATAGAGGGCGAGCCTATTGCCGGACGGCATTTCTCTCTCTAGGCTCTATTACGTGGGACTTAAACATAGCTGGCGAATTGTGGGTGTGTAATACACCTTTGTCTACTCCTTCGGGCAATACAGGTGTGATGCTATGTGTGTGTGAGTTTTTTTGTTATTGCTCTTGATTAAACATAACTGCTATATATAATGAGTATAACCCGCTGCTGTATCGGGAACCCAATATTTAACTTAAGAAGAATCTTTTGACTGCATTTTTTTTGAAGTTTTTATCACTACAATAATTCGTAGATCATTGATGAACAATTAAAATTAAAAGTATAAAATAAATAGGTTTCTTTATAAAATATGTATATATAACAATTTATTTCTATTGTCCTTGAACTTTAGTTTCATGGAGGTGATCGGGACTCCTTCAAACACTTCAGAGTAACTATAGTAAAGAATAATTAACGATGTTACTGTGAATAATGTTAATTAAACTTAATTAATACAACAATTTCCCTGTTCCTCCAGCCGTGGCAAAATTAAATTGTCTCGTCCCTTTAGGAATGAAAAATTTAATATGCACGGCCAAGAGTATTACGGTGTTGCTGTTTAATTAAATATAATATTTTGTATCGATACTTTGTATTTTTATCTTCATGATTTACGTCACCTTTATGATACGTATACATAGCCAGCAGTAGTAGCATAGTTAATTATATTTACCTGCATAGTTACTGCTGCCCGATTATAATGTGCAGCTTTCACACCTTTTTTCTTTTCCTAACCTAACCTAGGTTGAGTTGTCTGTGGCAGCTTTTGAAGGCGTATCTCTATTACTTACCTAGTATAAAAAAAAAATCTATGCGCATCTGTCTCTCTTCTCTCAGATTTTGAAACGGTTCTAATTATCATTACGTAATTTTTTCACATACCTAATACTTTTAAATACACAAATTAAGTGTTTTTAATCCAGTAGAGACAATAGTACATTGTTATCCTAGGGGTGAATTATTATTAGGCCCTCGAACTATTGGCGCCCTCGCTGCGCTTGGGCGCCAAACCCCGCCTCGGGACTGAATAAGTCTTTAACCCGAGGTATACACTGTGCTTTTCATTACTAATACAAGGAAAGTAAAAATAAAAACATACAAACATGAGTAAATTTTAATTTACACCAACTGCTGAGATAATTATTTATTTAAAGTTTGTTTTTTTTTGTGGCCGGTCAGCATAACAGCCATTATTTTTCATTTTCAACATTGAAAAGATTATTTTACCCAAATCTATATTATTTTAAAGAAATATTTGAAAGTAAGTAAATTATAATAGGTGGTCGTTAAAAAAATCTTTATTTAATACTTAACTTTGTTTATCCTGGTAAGTGTTACTAGGTATTTCCCTGAAATTTCTCAATAGTAGATATGTGCCTGCCGGTGGCAATAGACGCTCTCTATTAATAAACTTTTTGAAATATAAAATTTTATAATATTTTTTTAAAGTTTTTATAAGTTAAAAACTTGTTCGTAGCAAAATGTTGATGTGATGTTTATAGAAAATCCAGAGCTTTGCGCTTGCAGCTTGATATTTATTCGTGAAAAGTGTGTAGAAGTGCACCGGAGATCTGTCGCAAGCACGATATCCTTTCCAATCATAACCGCACATGTCTCTTATCTACTGAGATGTGGCTCCATACTTGTAAATGTAATATGAATATAATTTGATTTAATAGCATTTTTGGATCACTGTAGATGATGGCGGAATTGGCAAAGCATCTTGAACGGTTTTCCAGGAGATGCAAGTTCAAATCCTGCTCGTGACTGTTATTTTCGATTTTACATTTTCACACTTTGTGTTCATTTATATGGTTAATAATAATAATAATAATATTTATTTGCTCAGACAATAAAAATCCATGCCAAACACAGTAAGGCTTAAAACTAATTGTTAGTATAATGTACTTATATATAGTGGTGTCAGAGTATTGTGCAGAGCATGATCAAACACTGTTATTTGACCATCCTCTGAACAAAACTCTTCTAAATCGGGGACGTGACATCCTCCACTATAGCCTGCAGAATGCTGTTCTGACTCGTTAAGCATTAACAAGGCACGTGAGATGGAAGGATGGTATTTTTTGTTTTTGCCATATTTTTCATAGTTTTGTTTACATTTAGAAGCTGGAACTCTTATTACTGGTACTTCTAAATTATTTTTATTTTTAGCGTTCTGTATCTCAAAATAATAGAATAAATGGGCATCTTATAGGATCACTCGTATGTCTGTTTGTCTTTCACAACCAATATACTTCGAAACTACTGGACCGATTAGTTTTGAAGTTTGGCAACATAAATTAATTTCAAACATGAAAGCCACTTTTGAGCGGGTAATTAGAAAATTAAAAAATATATTTTGTGAACCAAAACGTGTGACATATTCTCTATAAGGGTTTATTGTGAGGATCTCAAATATAAATATTTTGATATAATTTTTAGTTAAATAGTTTTGGAAGTTATTTCAGCAAAAAAGCATGCTCGCGCCGCCATCGCAAACAAAACGTAGTTTTTAGGTTATTTCAGTGGTCCGCCAATAAAGGCGGAGAGACAGCGGGTTTATTTAGTGGGAGCATCACATTACCCTGTTCGTTTCCCTGAACTACCGACGGTGTGCGGTTATGTACATTCTTTCCCTCCTAAACAAAAAACAAAAAGGTTATATTTCCCCGATATAGTAGCAGGATAAACCATATATCAGTTTTTTAAGTATAATCTGGATCTATCAAAAAAAAAATATCATAATCAGTTCAGTAAGTAGTTTTGAACAAATAAACAGACAAAGAGATAAAAATTCTAAAAAAACATGTCTCTGCGTAGTACCCTTATTCGTTTTCCAAAATGAAAGTAGCCTATTTTAGTTTTTCCTTAAAACATGGTGGCAGTCCAGTCCAAATCGTTCCAGCCGTTCTTTTTTGGTTTATTGCGTATGGTGGCAGACGAACCATGGCCCATCTGACAGTAAAAAGTAATCGTCACTCATGGACTCAACTATGCAACTATGTATTATCAAGCCGCTGCTTAACATTTCATTTCACAGATATTAAATCAAAGAATAACCGGCTATCTCCTGCTGCAACAAAAACACGATGTGCTTCATAGCCGGTCACACGGGAGATGGTGCTGCCATCCCAGTCGGGCCCGATAGCAAATGATTGCTGCCACTTGGTACTTAGCCCTTAGTCACCCGTGGTAACGAATAGGGTGGTGATACTTGTATTTTTAGTCCGTCACCGCACGAACACGGTTTCACAAATTAGCAGGCACAAACAGAAAGACAGACAGCAAGAAATATATACGAGTACTATCATATGTTTTCAGTAAAAAGTTGTTAGGTATTAAAATACCTCAAGCAGACACTTCAAGTTAAGTTCATTTATTCGTAATTTTTTGTTTATTTAGTCAACGCAAATCACATACAGACTAGAAACTATTACTTAATTGTTTTGTAACAAATTTAGACATTGAAAATTATAATATCCTTATTTAAAATTACAAATTGGAAAGTGCGTTTGTTTATTTGTTACGCTTTGACGCCATTTCTACTCAATCAATCATGAAATTTAGCACTCATAATTGTCCGAACTCGGAAAAGGTTATAGACTAGTTTTAATCCCGGAACAGCGAGTGATTCCTGTGCGACAGCAATTATTGCATAGATAATCTAGTTCACGTATAAAGCAAAAGTGTTTTCAATCTACAACACATAAAATAGACTAATAAAAAGTTTTTTCACAGCGTACGGCAATTTGGGCAGTGTGCTAACCGCACAGGGGCGGACGGCGGAAGCGGAAGTTGCCTTCGAGAGGGCACTGAAGTACAGGCCCAACATGGCTGACGTGCATTATAATCTGTGAGTAATTATTTTAATTTCAAATGGCAATGTTAAAAGCATAAACTTGAAGCTATAGTTCAGCCTAATCGATTTTCTATGTGTGTATGGGTTAATTTATAGAGCAGACATCAGCTTCATTTTTTTTCTATTCTTACATTTTAATAAATCGTGTATATCAAGCTACCATGTGGTGACAGACTAAGAATACAACTGCCATCACCCCATACTTTCTCGCGGGGTCGTACGAGGCGACTAAGGGAAGAAGGCAATTATTACATTACTGGTGGTGGGATTGTGTACCTATCAAGTGGCAGTAGGTACTCACCTGTTATCGGACCCCGTACCATCATCTTCCGTGTGCCCAGCCATGAAGGGCCTCGAAGCGTTTTAGCTTTACACAGTCGGAGATAGCCGTTTATTTTTACATTTCGTATGGACGAAATTAAATAGTAAGCAACAGCTTCACAGTACTCCTAGTATTAGTTGAGTCCATGAACGACGTTTACCACTTATCAACCATAAGCATCAACAAATTATATCAAGTACTAAAAAAATAAAATTACAAGTTAATCGAAATTTATAAAGTATCTAATTTAGGATTAAAGCCAATTAATATTAATAACTTTTATAATTTGATTTGATTTGATTAACCCCTACAAGTGAGTATACACGATAAACTATTACTGTATATGATTAATCCGGTCAGACATCTTACTCCGTTAAAATTACAATGCAAATAGTTTTAGTAGTTTTCTGATATATAATACCTACAAGCTATACATATAACTATAGCTTCTATATTTGTATTTTCATGATATTTATGATTATAACAGACACTACGAAAGAGATTTGATGTGAGCCTCATATTATTCTTATCTCGATAACAACAAAAGTTTAATAATAATATTGAAAAGGTCTAAGAGTACCCTTAGCGGGAGATGAAATAATATTCGCCATGTCTCTCCCGAGGGACTGAAAAGGCAAAAGGTCAGATCCCTATTAAGGACATCAGGAAAAGAAAATATTATAAAATATAATAAATGGCTGGCCACACCGACTTTGCTTCCACTTGTTTCTACAAAAACTGCCCTTGTTTGAAATTTTTGCGGAACCAATACGGGATTTATTATTTTTAGATGGTACTGAATTGCAGAGCTGTGTAGATATTAGAATAATAAAAATATTAGCATTATGCTCCACCTTTATAAAATTATATTAGCCTTTTCCCGAGACTCCGCTGCAGGCAAAGGCATTTTTTGTTTATATTCCAATTTCTAAAATAACAGCAAAATAAAATGCATATATAACAGTCATTAAGTCTAATTAAAATCTGTCCAGTAGTTCTTGCGTACAAAATCCTAAAATTATAATGTTTTGGGTTGAGAGGCGCCTAAATAGCACTAATACAGTAATTTTAAATATTTTTCATGTTAGAGACGCAGCTCTTTTTAAGTTTTGTAATAGTATAGATGTATTATATTAAAGGATTTTTATATCTAACATGATATATGTATAAAATTTACTAACTAAAAAAAAACATAGCATGCCTGTATTCCCCGAAGGGGTAGGCAGAGGTGTATTACACACCCATGATTCGCCAGCTATGTTTAAGTCCCATGTAACAGGGGGCGAGCCTGTTACCGTCTATCAGGCACATTTCCAAACTCCAGGCTGCCACTGAGAATTTGTATTTTTACGAAAAAGCTCAATAACACTGCTCAACCCAGGGGATCGAACTCGAGACCTCACGATTAGCAGTCGCTCACACTACCGCTGCACCACAGAGGCAAAAAAGGTGACAAGAAGTTTTTAAATTTTTTTTTTTACTGATTCTTTCATTAGATAATAATAATAATGATCTGCTGACCGTAATTTCTCCCACGGCGGACAGTGTCAATAGACAATAACCACACAGGAGATATTATAGTGCACATTTGTGTGCGCAAACACATGTGCACAGTGCACACTCCCTCATTTTCATAGTCCGATGGGACGGTATTCCAACATAACCGGAGATTGATTAGGCGCAGTATCAACGGCTTTATGTGCATTCCGAGACAGGGTAAAACACCGCCAACTTCCTAACTCCTTCCTATTGTTGGCTCGACCCGGGAATCCAACCCGAGACCTCATGATCTGTAGTCGCATACACCACCACTAGACCACCGAGTCAGAAGTAGGTACCTTTATTACTGAAGCACGATATCTACTTAATATTCATACCAGCACGATTTAGTTATTAATATGATGAAGGTAAAGTTTGTATTTTATAGCCTTGATCAATAAGGTTCTTAATATGTTAATAGCTAGGTGTCGTTTTCATAATATAGGAAACCAGAAAGCTTGCGCGGTCCCTCTCAAAATAGGTGGTGCTCGATCAATAGGCGCACAACGACAGGCCGTCCCATTAATTAACCGAGGATTCCACTTCTTGAATTAATCGAGTACGGTCGCTCTGTACTGCCATCTAAGCGTTGGGTTGCCGAGTAGACGTTCACAAATTAACGTCAAGCCACACAATCATAATATAATTATTGGAATAGGTCAAAAGGACTCCGAATCACTATCTTGATAAGATCTTTGTGCGAACGTTGTTAATTATACGCAAAATATTAATAGCTTTTTTATAAAAACTTGTGCACAAGATGATTGCAGTATCGTATTATCTTCATCACCTCCCTAGCTTATCTATTTTAAGCTTTGTTGGGATCCGATGTGTTCGAGTTTAGCTGATCCTCACAGTAATTACACGGAGCGAGTACCTACCTGACTTCGACGATCTAACTAAAAGCATAACTGGCGACCTTAGAACAAAACAGGAGTCAGATTTGCTCAGGCCTTTAGCAGTCTGTAATGGCTGTTCCATATAATAAAAGTTCTCATAGGTATATAATATATTCATTTAATAAAGTTGATTAGCCTTGCCGATACGAGATTATCCGAGCATTATATGCACATAAAGGCACCTCCTCCTGTATTACATGTTTATGATACAGTCAATTTTAATCAATAATTAGGTATTTAGGTTATATCTCAGGTTACCGATATACTCGTAGTAGTGGAATAAAATGTATACCAGTTTTTAAGTCTGATCAAAAGCTAACAAACAAAAAAGTTGCATCAAAATCAAAAAATCCGTTTAGTAGTATTAATTTATTCTCAAATATCTTAAATGTACAGTCACAGCTCTGTTACAGCTTTATTATAGTTAGGAAAAGAACACCTTATCGCGGTTACCGTGTGCTAGATTGCCACTTACATAGTATAAAAAAAACAGAATTGTTATTCATACTCTTTACTCTAGCTCTGCTCAATAAGCTATAGCTATAGATTATAGTTCGTATAGTTTATGTATTTTATATTTTTAAAGGCTTATTGTTATGATTTTTATTGTAATAAAGAACATCAACATTTGAATTAGTAGGGGCAGTAATTGTCTGTCCAATTAAACCTGCACATAATTTAAAGCAAAATTTTATGTGTTTTGAAATATAACTACGTTTACGGAATCTATCGCGTTTAGGAGTACTTGATTTTTATGCTATCCCGACGTTTCGAATACTTTACAGCATTCATGATCACGGGTGGACTTAGATGGAAGATGTCCAAAGCTGATATGTTGTTTCAACGGTTTCATCTACCCACAGTAATATGATTTTGCAAATTTTTGGTTTATTTATTTCAACCCACATAATATTCGTTTAGAAACACAATTAAAAATATCTACTCTAAGTTTTATACTTACAATATATGAGATTTTAAGCAAGTATAATAAAATAAATATAATACTCCTTTAAGTTTTAAAATTTTTTGTTTATATTTAGTGCTTAAAAATTCTACCACAAATTACCAATTAAAATTTTAAGTAATCAAAAACTACCATTAAGAAAGACAATATTGATTATTAGTTTCTATTATTAAATATATTGATTTTAATAGAACCTAAGACTAAAATGCTACCACCGGATCGGAACGCGGCCTGACTGAGAAAGATCCGGCCAGAAAACTCAGTAGGCAACAACTTGTTATGGATTATTATATTGCTGTAAAGTATTCGAAACGTCGGGATAGCATAAAAATCAAGTAAACGCGATAGATTCCGTAAACGTAGTTTTATTTCAAAATGTGAGAAATTCGCGTAAATGTTAGAAAGTATTAAACACAAAGTGAAAAATGTGAAATCGAAAATAACAGTCAGGAGCAGGATTTGAACCTGCATCTTCTGGATACCGTCCAGATGCTTTACCAATTCAGCCATCCTGACAATTGCTCCTGACTGCTAATTTCGATAACACATCATACTTAACGTCTTTTTGGGTGACGCCTGCGCCATCTGTCGGAAGTATTTTCATACATTATACCGACCAGGTAAACTTAATTTTACAATTAAGATTTTACGTAATAATGACGCAAACCCTTTAAATATTTAGGTATTTTTATATATATTTTTAGCATTTGACATGCTTAGCACTATACATTAAACACAAAGTGTCAGGATGGCTGAATTGGTAAAGCATCTGGACGGTATCCAGAAGATGCAGGTTCAAATCCTGCTCCTGACTGTTATTTTCGATTTCACATCTTTCACTTTGTGTTACAGCTTTATAATAATAGTATAGATAAATTTCTGTGTTACTAAAATTCATGTTTAAATCTTTTGTATCCATTAAATAATTACATAACATCTTTATGAAATAATTGAGTTATATCTATATTACCAGTTTTTAAGTCTAATCGAGAGCTATCAAAGAGAACACCGTCGCTTTGTAAAAGATAGCTCGCCCTTCAATACAAAATTATTGACTTACACATTTCCGACGAAATAAATAAGTTGTGCAACTAATTAGAAAATAAAAATACACAGAGTATAAATTTCCTGCACAATCGGAAAGGAAGAGACATTGCAATACCCAGATAAAACGTCAGAGTCCGTCAACTAACTCATCATTAGTCACCCTTACTCGGCTCTTTTATAGCTGGAACAAAATCCCTCATTACCGAGAACAATGAAATATACAATGGTTGTTCCTTATAAAATAATTATATCAAGAAGGGATAAAGTAGGGGAAAATTAAATGTTTGGAAATTGAACTTTATTAAAAAAATTATATGAAAATATTATTTAAGGGTTGCTGATGTTTAAAAGTCAAATACTCATTGAGTAACAATTAACGTGATATATAGGATTTTAAACAAAAAAAAAAATGAAATGGTGCGCAGCGGCTTGCGTATAGTTGAGTCCATGAGCGACGGTTACCACTTACCATCAGGTAGGCCTTGGCTCGTCTGCCATCACATTTTCAGCTTATTGCCTGAGTCTCATTTTATTACATTTTCTATATTTATAAGTACCAGTAATTTGAAAACTACATTTTTTATTCTGTCTTACTACTAGTTTATGTCAAGATGGATGTTTAAGTATTTTCTTGGTCTTTTGGTCAGAGAGGGTCTCTGACCGAAAGACCACTGAAGTAATAGCGTACAGGTGGAGAGCCGGCCCACGTCGGGTTTATTTAGTGGGTGAGGGCCCCACACTACCCTGGTTGTTGCCCAGAATGACTGGGGCATACCCCAGTGAAGCAATGAACCTAGCTGCATAGGGTTAGGTTCATTTTCTCCGCTTTAACAAAAAGGTGCCTTTCTTTATTATGTATACATTACTAGCTATACCAGGCAGACGGTGTCATGTGTGTTGGCTTGGCACCTGTTAGCTGTTCCAGATTTTTTTTTTCGATATTTGAATTTTCAATAAGGGTGGTGGTAGGGCATTTGGGCTGAATGGCTATATATTCTGATATGCGAATAAAAAGAAAAATAAATTTCAGTCATTAATTGACAATAAAAATCCTGATTCATAATTGCAGCGCCCTCCAACGGGTCTTATTATGAAACTAAGCCACTTAAGAACCCACCCAGAGACCCAATCAACACAACAACACACACAGAAAATTATTCAAAATCGATCTAGCCGTTTACGTTTTTATATTATATTATATTTTGTCCAATGCATTAAAATTAATATTAGTATCTCTGTTACGAGGTTTCGTTTTACATAGCTTTTATAATCTAATGCAAAGGAGAGCGGGCTTTAAACTGTAATATGTTTCTCTCCAAACTTAGTGTATCGGCGGTCATATTTTATACCCATAACTTGCCGCTATCTTATTTACCCAATTTTGTGGTCCACCGATGCATCGCTTTGGATAAGTGAGCAGAAGTATCGAAAATTGGAGCACCCTATGCATTTTAAGGCCATGAGTATAAAATCATATTTTCAAAATGGCAAAATATAGGTAAATCATACTAAATCAAATTTTCTATGTTTTAACCTCAAGCCTATCTTCCTTTTTAGTGAAAGTTTGCATTAAAGTAGTGCATTATATATTATGAATTGTTTTCAACTTGCAATGTTGCTTCCAACCAGTGATTTAATATTGTTAATAGCCTTTTTTTGTTTTTTGTTAAGGCGGGAAAATGTACATAACCGCACACGTCGTCGTTCGGGGCAATGAACAGGGTAGTCTGGGGCCCTCACCCACTAAAGAAACCCGCCGGGTGCCGTCTCTCCGCCTATATTGGCGGGCCACCGGAACCATGTTACATTCCCTCAGTGGTCCGCCGGTAGCTTACCCTTTCAGGTACCCTCTACTGAGCGACGCATCCGCACACGGAGCGTCGCTCCTTCGGGAGGCCTTGCGTGTGGCGGACGTTCCCCGGTCTATCCACCCGCAGCCTCAGCTAGGGCGGCATTAGGCGCAAGTATTCGCTTGCGCCGCCCCAGTCGCTGGCGGCGGTTCGGGTCAGCGGAAGGATCGGCCTCCCTGGCCCTCTCTGCCGCTTCATTCTGCAAGATGACCTCCTCGCAGAAGGCAGCGACCGCGGCAATATTGTTAATCGACTATAATCTACTTTTTTGTTTAAATCACAGGGTTCCCAAGTTAGTAGTGAGATAAATAGGTACCAATATCAGTTTTAAGTCTACATAAAAGATATCAAACAAAAACAGTTTCATTTAAATTGGTTAAGTAGTTTTTGCGTGATGAGCGAACAGACAGACAAACAGATAGTTGTTTTTGTCCAATAACACCTAATACGGTGTTTTTTTTTTCTCAAGTATCTGCAATGTATAGACTCTAGCTCTGTTAAAGTTTTATAATAATGCTAGCCTTTGCCCGCGGTTCCGCAGCCATAAGCTTATTTTAGGCTATATCTCAGGTTCCCGATATAGTAGCGATATAAAATGTGTGTTTTAAGTCTAATCAAGAGCTATCAAATAAAAAAATGCATCAAAATCCGTTCAGTAGTTTTTACGTGGTGCGTGAAGGAACAAACTGACAAACAGATAAACAAAAAAACAGACAAAAAATCTAATAAAAATTGTTTTGTGTTTAGATACGCCTAAGTGTACCTATAGGCTATTACAGAATTATTTTTTTTTAATATCTTAAATGTACAGACACAGCTCTGTTACAGCTTTATAATAGTTAGGATTAATTGTATTATTTTGGAAAAGTACCTACGAGTATATTTTGTATTAGGGTTCACTCGTAATAGCTATTGTTCGTATTCAGCTGCAGTACGGTTTACCACATTCAGATATAAAACCAGCAAAATAATATGATACGCAGAATTATGTGGAAGCAAGTACATACATTACATAATGGTTTTTCAAATTACAACAAACCACTTCAAATTACAACATTTATTATGGTAAATATACGGAAAATTTATGGTAGGTTTCATCACTAACTAAAATCCTAATAACGTGAGTCATGTTTCCTGCAATGTTTATAATTAAACTAAATAATTGTTCGCTATAATTTGTTCGTTTCAGTTTATCATGAACATCCTTTGTATACATATCATATTTTCACCTTATTTCTTGAATCTCATTTTATTGAAAAATTATTCTGAAAGTGGAAGGGACGCAGGTTCGAATCCTGCTCGCAGTAAATCTCTCTTTTTTCACTTTCACAATAATTTGTTCTTGAAAGTAGCTGAGCATGTCAAGTGCTAAAATAAAGATCAAAATATCTTATTTTATTACTATAATTATAAATACATACTTAATAACTACACAGTACAGTAGAACCCGCTTAATACGATCACGTTTAATACGATTTCTCGCTTATTATGCCATTTTATGTCAGTCCCTACAACTTGAGGCATGTTTTCATATATTTTTATCAGGCTTAATACGATTCGCCATCCCGTTTAATACGCTATCTGTGAAAGAGAACCCGCGATACTGTAGGGTTTTCCTGGATAATCTTAACCACTTTGCACTAAAACCCGTTCAGTCGAATATCTTATAGAAGATGTGAAAAAACCAGAAAGAGGTCCTAAGTGATGACGATGATGATGAAGGAGAGTCAACGCCGATTTTGTCAGCCCAGGCATTATCAGCAGTAAACGATTTAATATCTTCTTTAAGGGAAAGTGAAGACGTGGGTATGCAAAAGTTATATATAGAAAGCCTTGTCATTACATACTAATGCATCAAAATCTCTTTGTCAAACCCAAATAAGTGATTATTTTAAGTAATTTCATTATAAATTATAATAATAAACTATAATGTAACGTAATAAATATGTACATATACAAAATATAAGTATAACACTATCAAATTTATAAATACATAGATATGTACATAGATATTTTTATATATATTTTAGCATTTGGCATGCTTAGCACTATACATTAAACACAAAGTGAAAAATGTGAAATCGAAAATAACAGTCACAGTGCGCTGACAGATGGCGCACCCAAAGACGTTAAGTATGAATGTGTTATCGAAATTAGCAGTCAGGAGCAATTGTCATGATGGCTGAATTGGCAAAGCATCTGGACGGTATCCAGGAGATGCAGGTTCAAATCCTGCTCGTGACTGTTATTTTCGATTTCACATTTTTCACTTTGTGTTTAATACATAGATATGCCTATAATAGTACACGAAATTTGTAAACGATGTCTTTTATTTTTCCAATCCCGCTTAATACGCTTTCCCGCCTAAGACGCGTTTTTGGCTGGATCCCTTCAAAACCGTCTTAAGCGAGTTTTACTGTATCTAGTTAAGGTAACAAAAAAAAAATAACCTTACGTATACAATTATTACGTAACAGAAATGACAAATAAAATTGACTAAATTGTGCCTGACTCTTCGTCCGCGTCGAATAGATAATGAAATCTAAAATTTCGACGCAAAAATTGCAATCCCACAGGATCTGACACGTTTTTCGGATATATAAAACCTATGCCTTTTTCTGGATTCTGGACTATATGTATGCTAAATTTCATGATGATAGATTGAGCAATTATGGTGTGAAAGCGTAAGAAACAAGCGCACTTTATTAATTTATAAAATTAGTCCATCTATCCATCAGCCTTTTAACGTCCACTGCTGGATATAGGCCTCCCCAAGAATGGGGGATAGTGCCGTAATTGCCACGCTTGGCAGGCGGGTTGGCAATCGCAGTGGATGTTGTTAATACTCGAAGGAGTGCTGCTGCCCACTCCCTCGGTATTCCCTCAGTCGGCTATTACGACTCCCATGGGTGGAGAGGGGTGGGACAATTCTAAAGCCGGCCCCACACGGCACTATAAAATTTGTAATTATTACTTATTCTCAAATTGTCTTTGTTACAGAGGTAAATACTAGTATGTAAATAAGCGTAAAGTAATGTAAGACTTCAAGTGTTATTGGAATTGGTACATCGCAGTAGCAAATCCCAAATCACTTCACACTATTTGCAGTAGTGATAGACGTACACAAGAGGTATCCGAGAATAGGGTTGTTACGCTAAAAATACATTAGTTTCCCCTTTTCAAGTAAGATTTAGGGTCATACATTATACCTACCTTAAAATACGTACCAGTAAATTTCATTATTGTATTATATTCTTTAATTACGGGCGTGTGGGGCCGGCATTAGAATTGTACCACCCCTATCCACCCATGGGAGTCGTAAGAGCCGACTGAGGGAATACCGCGAGAGTGGGCAGCAGCACTACCTCGAGTATTAACAACATCTACTGCGATCGCCAACCCGCCAGCCAAGCGTGGCGATTACGGCTGTATCCCCCCATATGAGCGCACAGGACCGCTCGTTGTGGCGTTCTCTTGGGGAGGCCTTTGTCCAGCAGTGGACGTCGAAAGGCTGATGGATGGATGGATGGATTCTTTAATTAAAAAATCTGTCAAAATCACACGCTAATAAAAACATGTCTATCTACATTAATATTTACCCTATGTACATTAACTTTGCCAATATTTTATCTAGATATTTTTAACAATACGTGGTGAATGACAGACAGCTTATGTAGACGTTAGTAAGTTTCTAACTTCTCTGATAATATGAAATAATTAACGCAAGATGTCAGGACCGTTTTCTTTAAATAAATATCATTAGTTTGTTACTCTATCACACAAAAACGGCTAATGAAATTTGCATTATCCATCCATCCATCCATCAGCCTTTTAATGTCTACTGCTGGACATAGGCCTCCCCAAGAGAACGCCACAAGAAGCGGTCCCGAGCCGACCGCATCCAACGGCTACCCATGGCTTTGACCAGATCGTCGGTCCATCTAGTGGGGGGCCGTCTTACGCTGCGCCGTCCGATACGTGGTCGCCACTCGAGAACCTTTCTTCCCCAATGGTTCTTGGTTCGTCGAGCGATGTGGCCTGCCCATTGCCACTTCAGCATAGCAACCTGGCGGGCTATGTTGGTCACTCTCGTTCTCCTACGGATCTCCGTATTACGGATTCGATCACGTAGGGAAATACCAAGCATAGCCTGCTCCATGGCCCCCTGAGCGACTTTGAGCCTTGATACGAAGCCAACATTCAGAGACCACGTCTCTGTTCCGTATGTCATCACTGGTAACACACACTGGTGAAATTTGCATACATTTAAATTTTGGTATAGACGTACTTTTAGTACCTAAGTATAAATTACAAATTTTATAACGACAGCCACCAAAGTAGCTGAAATTGAAAAGGAGTTCAAACGGATTTCAAGAAGATCGTGGATTCAAATCACACCCATGGTAACGTTTTTTGCCTCAAAATTTAATCTTACCCCAAAGTACCTATATCTGTGTTATACTTACAGAAAGCGGGCTAAGCGAAGCACAAGACTACATAGTGCCAATGGCGATAAGGCATAGATTAAACTGGTGTTTACTCACACACACATACTCGTATATTTAACATTCCCGCCATCTAGACTCGCGACAACGCTTGCTTGGTATTTGCATACTTGTTTGTGAAACGATTTGGTCGAGATCTACATACGTATACATGCAAATGCAATTTATACGGAACCGTACGAGGATGTGAAGTAATTGCTCGGTAAATGTCCGTAGGCTTTTCTAGTTCGACTTAATTTAAAACCAGTATTATTTTTAAACGCGTGCAGTAGGTAAGTAATAGATTATGCTCTTTAGATTTTTTCGTTTTTTCGTTAATGTTGTTAAACTTTTTGTTATAGGTTAACAAAAAATTAAGTCTAGGCAGAACATTGTCTATGAATATAAATAATATGACTTCATTAATATTCTATTTAAGAATTCTATATATTCTATTTCTATTTAAGAACTCGTTTTATATTTTTGTTTTTACTACCCATATTATGTTCAATTTTTATTGTTGGCCACCAACCTTCCACTTCATTTGGAAATAAGTAGGTACGACAATAGTATTCCATTATCTTTGGAATGGAATGACACCAATGTATTCTTTGTCCACCACCGCGTAACCTTATAATATTAAATAACTTATCATTGTGTATATTGATGTACGTATGTGCACTATACGTACACATACGAGTACATATATAATTATAATTATATAGTGGTTTTACTAATGTTTGTAATTCTAAGATATTATGCCGCTCGGATTGGAAAGTTGAATTTAGGGATCTTTGCTTGCTGTAATCACAGAGTATAAAACATTTTACTTATGTTGGGGATATAAGTAAAATTTGTGAACAAGAAATCCGCTTTAATAAAAAGTATTATTATTTAGTCTGCCCGCTTTCACCGTAAACTTTAGTTTACTACTTGCACTGGACCACTACGGCCTAAGTCAGCCTACTTCTCACTCTGGGAGTAACCCCGTGCCTAAAAGTGTCTCAGTAATATTCTAAAGAAAAAAGTTATTAGGTACATTCTTCGATCAGCAATGTTGGTATTGTTGATCGAAGGGTACTAGTGAAAACGACAAAATATGGACTATGTAATACTTAAGTACTTACTTACTTAAGAAACACTTTGCCGTATGGGGCCGGCTTTAGAATTGTCCCACCCTTCTCCACCCATGGGAGACGTAAGAGCCGACTGAGGGAATATCGGGGGAGTGGGCAGCGGCACTCCCTCGAGTATTAACAACATCCACTGCGATCGCCAACCCACCTGCCAAGCGTGGCGATTACGACACAATCCGCCATATGAGCAAAACACATGTTGCGTCGTTCTCTTGGGGAGGCCTATGTCTAGCAGTGGACTTCGAAAGGCTGATGGATGAATGGATGGAATACATAAGAAACATCTCGTTTCTTGGTGAATTTTTAAATAATTGTTACGAGATGAATGGTGAATACTAAGCACTGTATTATTTCTTGCAGCAGTGTTAAATTTTCCAAAACTGGAATTCGACATTATATCATTTTCATAATTATGTCGTGGCAACATCTTAGAATTGATAACTTCATGTTGCGGCCGACCATTTCATGAAATCGTTACTTTAAGTTCGTTAGGTTTTATGAAACGATCGGTCATATCATTAAGCGATCTATGATCTGGCTACGTCACATATATTTCAAAAACACTTAAATTGCTTGGCCATTAACTAGAAGATAGTAATCGATAATTTTAACTTCTAAATTTTTCTTAATTTTTAATATTAGATACCTTTCAATATACAGCTGTGGCCGGAAGCCTAAACACCCTCCCTATCCCCTATACTTACCTTATTACCCTTCATCTCCACCTCTATTTCTTTCCTTGACGTTGGCAAGGCGCTATAGACTACGGTTACCGCTTACAATCAGATGGGCCGTATGCTTGTTTGCCACCCGTGTAGCATAAAAACATACTGTAGGTAGGCTCTAGTAACGTAAAATAAGATAATTTGCAATATTCAATCTATTTTTTATCTCTACGTTTATTATAGATATATTTGTAAGGCCTAGTTGGTTTATAATATTAATATTTGTTTTTTTTGTTATTTAGTCATAAATTCTAAACAGACAAGGTCATAAGGAAATGCTAGTTTTACGTTTACAAGAACTATGCATTCTTGAATATACACAAGTGATAACCAGAAAAATATTTAGGCTATAATTTTATTGTCTAAATTATGGAGTGAACGGAATCCATGTAACAAAATACATATCCTAATTAAAATTTCTGGGAATTCATAACTTCCTTACTATGAGACTTATAACCAGAAATTGGAGAGTCCTTGTAATATTTGTGTTTCATTTTATAAAACCTTTCAATGCTAATTGGTTTCTGTGTTTTTAATTTTTGTAAAGCCTTATCAGCCCTTGGCCTCTTTTACAAAAATGGCTCGAGTGTCATATTGTGTCATTCAAGCTAAATATAATTGTATTTTTTTGATAAAATATGAATTATATTTACTTAAAAAGCTCTCTTAATCTTATAAAACTGGAGAGGCTCCGGATAATAATAGATTGTAAAGTAAAAATAATAATTAAATAGGTAACTGGTTACCTAGTCTTTAGGTTCTATCTCAGGTTCCCGTTATACTTGTGGGATAAATCGTATAGGGCTTTTAAGTGTTACCAAATAAGAATCATCAAACAAACAAAATACATCAAAATCAGTCCTAGAAATAGGGAGAGATTCCAGGAACAGATAAATAATTGACGCATAAGCAAATTATCTATAATAGGTACTATTATAAAGTTGAAACAGAGCTGTGTCTGTACATTCAAGATATTTGAAAAAAAATACTGTATTAGGCTATACAGACGTGTCTGAATACAAAACAATTTTTTTTAGATTTTTTGTCTGTTTATCTCTTTGTTTGTTCGCGCATCACACAAAAACTACTGAACGGATTTTGATGCAACTTTTTTATTTGAAAGGTCTTGATTATTTGATAGATCTCTTAGACTTAAAAACTGGTATATGTTTTATCCCGCTACTGTATCGGAAACCTGAGATACAACCTAAAAACTAGCTTTTGGTTGCGGTGGAGCCGCAAGCAAAGGCTAGTATTTTAATAAAAACTAAAAAGATTGATAAACTAAATATACCTATAAAATAAATAAATAAATTAAATATTCACGGACATTTTCACACAACGTCCTCTGGTCCCAAACTAAGCTTAACGCTTGTGCTATGGGTACCAGATTACGGATATAATACATGTATTACTTTTTTTGTAAATACACACATATATTAGATAGAAAACACCCTGACGCAGTACAAATATCTGTGTTCATCACACAAATATTTGGCCTGAGTGGGATTCGAACCCACAACCTCGTGCACGGAAGTCGGTTACACTACCGACTACGCCACGAGGCCCGTCACCTATAAAACATTTAATATGTTACTTGATAACAATTATCAACAATTTGAGCGGAGGAAATGCTGAAAATAATTAAACTATCTACATATTCATGTAAATCTTTTATCTTGTATTCAGTGTTGTCTTTATGCAAAGTATTAGGGACCACTGTTGTAAATCGCAAAAACTGTCAAGCGGGTGTTAAGCAAAGTTATAATTTAAGTTCAGTAGTAAACATTAATTCAATTTACAATTTGTCACCTCATTTAAGTTGCGGAATGTTGTTATCGCGTGACCGCAGGGTAGTAACACGCCTAGCCTTTCTATCCAACCTGAAATTCAGTGTAGATACTGGTAGACGGTATTTATAGTAATTCTCATGGTGAAGGATCAGTGGTACTTTAATTTACTAATAATAAATATTTGTTTAGCTTTACTAGTTATGTTCAAGTACATACTGTGATGGACGCACTTCAATAGCCTGATGGGATTAGGGGTAAGATTGAAATATTTGATAAAATTTGTACATGAAGTTTTCCTGATTGTGGGTTGCCATTTAAGAACAGAAACCTATTTTTAAGAACAAATTATTTATGAAAGTGGAACAAGAGAGCCTTACTGCTAGCAGGAGTCGCACCTGTGTCCCATCTAATCCGAGGAAGTGCTCTGAACCGCTAAGCTATCGCAGTCACCCAAAGGCGACTCAAAGTCTCAACTTCAAATTTTTTTTAGATGTCTTTACGACCCAAGCTACCTATCGAATGCATTTTACATATATGATCGTAAAGCATTCTCTTCATTCGGGAATATATATATTATATATCAATATAACTAAAAAACTAGTTTAGTTAAGCGAACAGGAAAAAGTTTTATATTTTGCAGTTGATACTGTTAGACCACTTTGAGAAGGCCTAAATCATTTTTTACGTGCTTTCAACAAAGGACAATAAAATATTTAACTTTCAAATTTAATTATAAAACCAATTAAGAGTTAAATAACAAATTTTAATTAGCTGCCAAATTTGTTATTATACTAAAGAAAATCTTGCAGCTCGGTTTTACAGAAACAAGCTAATAGGCAATTTGGCTTTATTTAATACTCAGATACGATTGGATCAGAGAAAGCAATTAATTAGGGTGCATCAAAATTAGTCGAAAGTTATTAATGATGAGGATAATAATATAATTGCCACCCATGTAAAATGAATGTTAAACAATTATCATGTTTTGTTTTCTTTTTTAAAATAGAAACTGTCTATCTATTTTGTTACCCTATACTTAAATATTAGTATTAGATTAGATGAAATGATTTGAATGTTTTTTTTTAGATTTGATTGTCACGTTGACATTATAAGATTAAATCGTGGGGCAGAAAGTTTTAAAGTTATAAAGCAGCTCTAACTGATACATAACGTATTTTATGTAAGTTATGGCTGGCAAAGAGTAAGGTAAGACTTGGGCTTCAGATTAGCTTCATTTACTTTCTTAACATAGCATCACGCCTGTATTCCCCGAAGGGGTAGGCAGAGGTGTATTACACACCCACGACTCGCCAGCTATGTTTGAGTCCCACGTAATAGGGAGCGAGCCTATTGACGTCTACCGGGCACATTTCCAAACTGCTACTGAGAATTTTCCTTTTTAGGAAAAAGCTCAATGACATTCTAGGTATCTCAGGTTTACGATATAGTTACAGGATATACCAGTTTTAAGTCTAATCAAGAGCTATCAAACAAAAAAGTTCATCAAAATCCATTAAGAAGTTTTTGTGTGATGAGCGAACAAACCGACAAACCGAAGAACATACAGAAATTCTAAAAAAATGTTTTGTTTTTAGAAATGCCTAAATAGCTTAAATATAGGTAGTTTTTGTTCCAGTATAATAAATGTATATACAAAGCTCAGTTACAACTTTATTATAATAGTCATCCATCCATCCATCCATCAGCCTTTTAACGTCCACTGCTGGACATAGGCCTCCCCAAGAATGTGGGGATAGTGCCGTTATCGCCACGCTTGGCAGGCGGGTTGGCAATCGCAGTGGATGTTGTTAATACTCGAGGGAGTGCTGCTGCCCACTCCCCCCGGTATTCCCTCAGTCGGCTCTTACGACTCCCATGGGTGGAGAGAGGTGGGACAATTCTAAAACCGGCCCCACACGCCCATTATAATAGTACAGATTTGTAATAAAGTTTATTCTAGATCTCGATCATCCATCATCTCGGTGATACTTTATTGTAGGTAAACATTCTGTAACTTGACACTTATTATTTTGATGTGTTCGAAAAGATAATTGCTTCTGTTTCTGAAGCTTTAGAATAATAACATTCGCATCCGTGGTAGTCTTCGTGCATTGGTACGGCCAAGTTTTATGGAAGTGGCAAGTTACGTGTAAAAAAAAAATTTTGCTTTCGCTTCCGCCAGGCCAGACAGAAGGGGTAGACTCAGAGATACTGGCTTGACGTCGTGGTGGATGATATTCATGCTAATGGTCTCACAACTAGTAACGCCAACAACGGTGTAAAGTAGGGGAGCAAGTCTAGGAAAGGGGACCGTTAGTTCTCGACAGCTTAGGATGGGACTGGCACTTACGTTGAGATGATGATAATGAATTAACTAATTGATCTGAGAAATATTGAAATTTTAAGTGGTTTTGGTGGTTTTAAAAACAAAAGATACATATATATGATATTAAATTAAATTACTCGTCACTTAATTTATTAGGCCCCGTATTAGTTAATGAGCTACCTAATTGCCATCTATGTATTAGGATAATTCTAGATCTCTTGGTGCAATGGAGAATTAAAAACCTAATAACACTGCAGGATCTCGAATTTATAAAGTGAGCCTCGAGAATAGAAATTGATAACCTATATTGCCAGACCTCAAAAAAAATCTATAGAGCAACATGTCATTTCAAAGCATTTCAAAGAAAATAATTTATGAACAGACAGATCTCTATAAAGAGTTTATTAAACAAAACAAATAGAAACAAAAAGAAATTCGTTATAAAACAAACTAGCAATGGTAGCCATAGTTGCAATATAAAAAGAAGTGTTAAATTAATGTATACGTTAAATTTAATCTAGATAATAAACATTAATACCATTCACAATTTGTCACCTCGGTTAAATCGAGGAATGCCGGTATTGCGTGACCGCAGTGGTAAAGATGCGCTCGTTCCCATCCAACCTAAAGTATTAACCAACTTGTTTTTCCACACATAGCCTATGAAAATATTATCTTTAATTTTACTGCTCATTCCACAAATTATTTAATTCTAACGAATAAATAAATAAATAAATATTCACGGACATTTTCACACAACGTCCTCTGGTCCCAAACTAAGCTTAACGCTTGTGCTATGGGTACCAGATTATAGATATAATACATATACTACTTTTTTTTTTGTAAATACATACATATAATAGATAGAAGACGCCCAGACGCAGTACAATTATCTGTGTTCATCACACAAATAATTGTCCTGAGTGGGAATCGAACCCACGACCTCGTGCACGGAAGTCAGATACACTACCGACCACGCCACGAAGCCCGTCAATATTTTTTTTTGGATAAGCTGCTTTTCTCACTCATCCCCTGATTGGAGGCCTATGTCCAGCAGTGGACGTTAAATGGCTGATAGATAGATAGATAGATCCCCTGATTTAATTATACTTCTTCAATTCATCCATCCATCCATCAGCCTTTTAAAGTCCACTGCTGGACATAAGCCTCCCCAAGAATGGGGGATAGTGCCGTAATCGCCACGCTTGGCAGGCGGGTTGGCGATCGCAGTGGATGTTGTTTATACTCGAAGGAGTGCTGCTGCCCACTCCCCCGGTATTCCCTCAGTCGGCTCTTACGACTTCCATGGGTGGAGAGGAGTGGGACAATTCTAAAGCCGGACCCAAACGGCCCACTTCTTCAATTAACATGCTGAATTACTCTGAATTACAAAAAAATATTATGATGATATGTTAGGTACCTTGGTATTAGTGAGATTATAACAATAGATTCGCTATAGAAAACTATTATTAACGATATCTATAAAGCTAAGTCACATGACTTAACGCTACAGATGTCAAATTTCCATACATTTTAAAAGTTTTCCATAGCGTTAGCGATCATAGCATGGAACTTGGCTAGGCTCACTGGTCTCACTGGTTTTTTTTTTGGGTTTGAGACAATTGAGTGCTGTTTTGGGTGAAAAAATGCTGTTACCAAATCTGATTAGACTAGAAAGGATACGTGGGGATAGTGCTATATCTTAGATATAATCTAAAAACGTATATCTCGTTTCTAATATCTAAAGACATGGTGCAGCCGAGCCGACGGTAAATGCTAAGTATGTAGTATTGCATATTATTATTTGCTTTCATTTTTATTGATATAGTAAATAAATACAATTTTTTTATCTGTATCTTAGCACTTTACATGCTCAGCTACTTTAAAGAACAAATTATTTGTGAAAACGTGGCAAGAGAGAACTTTTAGTGCAAGCGAGAACCGAACCTGCATCCCTTTCAATCCAGGGAAGTGCTCTAACCGATTAGCCGTTAAATTTTCACAAATAATTTGTTCTTTAAATACAAATTGTTATATGTAAGCTGTAAAAAAAAGTTTTGTTGAAATATAAAAGAATGCCACACTATTAATTTACTTTATCATGCAAAACTTGATGTCACCCTAATGGAATTAACTTGGTAATCGTGAACTGACAATGAACGAAAAAGTTAATTTATTTAGGTATTATTAAAGTAATGACTTCAAATTACAGTGACATGAAATAGCTTTTAACTGTAATAATTTTCTATATTCACAGTATTAGTAATTTCTACCAACTTTAGTAAATGTGATGTAATTACTTTCAAAGTACATATCACATTGATACCATCTAAGTATTCACTAATGACACAAAAACACATGATTATTATTATAGAAAGAATATGGAATAGAAAGTATTTGTTTTCAGTAGTAAATTAAAACTTTGATTGATGTGCCTTATATTTGTCTACATAAATTGATATAGCCTCGGGACTAACCATTTTTCTTGATTATAATATTTGTATTTATTTTAAAACAAGCCTTTGCCCGCGGCTCCGCCACAGCCATAAGCTTATTTGTAAGTTATATCTCAGGTTCCTGATATAGTAGCAAGATAAAATCTATACCAGTTTTTAAGTCAAGAGTTACCAAATAAAAAAAAAGTAGCTTCGAAATCCGTTTAGTAGTTTTGGCGTGTTGTGCAAATGAACAAACAGATATAGCGACAAACAGACAAAAGTTCTAAAAAAAAAATATTTTGTGTTCTGACATGTAGCCTATACAGTTTTTTTTCTCAAATATCTTAAATGTACAGACATAGTTCTATTACAGCTTTATAATAGTTAGGAAACAAATATTGTTATAAAATTGATATGAACTTCAATCTGCTCTCAGCTTACGATAAAAATCATTTGCAAGTTAAAGGACTTTTACCTACTTATTTTATTGGGCTTCCACCAAAAATAATAATAGCTTTAAAACTGACCCGTAATGTTTTGGTTACCAAGTTTCTCTAAGGCTTCACGGAGCCGTCCGACCGCACAAAAGCAATTCTACTCACAATACCAACAGCGCAATAATTAGAAGGGAATTAGTAACAAATTATTGCTCGCGAAGCGGAGGTATAATAGCTCGGGCGGGCTGGATGGTTCTCATTAGTGTACACTGGTCCAGGCAGAAGCAGCCTCGTTGCGAGCCTGCATTATTCATGCGGACAATATTGCACTGCTGTATCTACTCCTATCTATATTGCTTTCAGTTACATCAGTGATGTTTCATTACTACCGATATTTGTATTGTGTTCACGGAATGCATTCGTTACTACTCGAGAGTTGCTTTTATTTGGAATAAGTAGTGGTTACTTATTATATATAAGTATATTTATTCAGCGCGGGAGCTTGATTAAGCTGATTGATTTATTGTAATACTGTTATGCTACGTTTATTATATACCATTGACAGTATTAACATACCTAATGGTCATTCTCTTCTGGGGATAAGAAAATGCGAATCAAACAGACATTAGATTTAACTGGTCATAGGGATTATTAGCAAACCATTGAAGTAATGTAACACAGTCCCAGTGGTCCGCCAATGCAAGCGCAGTGACGACACCCGGTTTATTTAGTGGGTGAGGGCCCCAGATCTACCTTGTTCGTTGCCACGGACGACAGGATGTGGACGGTTAGGTACATTTATTCCCGCCTTAACATAACAAAGGGCTTATTAGCAAGTGAGAGCCATCATTTGTTCCTAGATTTAAACGGATCAGGTAAATCTTGTCTCAAGCATCTTGAAGTGTTTCGCTTGCAGAACAAGAAAGTTGGTCCATTCGATAGAGTACTTTTATGTCCATTTAGTATTAACTAACTGCATGATGAGCAACTTGACAGTGTTCCTGGTGTCTCTAAATCCATGAGTGGCAGTTACCAGATACCATTAGGTGGACCATTGTTTTAAGAAATAAGAAAATGTCCCCGCGAGGATATAAAAATCTCTTAACAAAACTGATGCATTAGATCAGTACGGTATTAGGTATGCTTAATTTAAGTTACATCTTAGGCGGGCCTAGCCGAGTTTGTTCAAACCCTCAACTGCTTGCTATCGTTACGATAAATGAGTTTAATTATTGGAGATGATGGTACAGCCATCACCGTGGACAAAAATTATTCTTTAGAAAAAAATTACAATAAATCACTTATACACCCTATAAATATGTAGTTCACTAGTCGGATGGGGTTGTGTACCAAGCATAGATTTAATATTAAATATTCAATCTATAGTACCACGACACGACTGAGCCTTATTCATAAAGGCGTCGTTCTTATATAAAAATACAAAAAAGAAAGAAGGTCAATGTGTGACATATGGATGGAATTTTAACGATACATGTGTTCTCATACAGATTAATCAAAACCATTTAGTTTTAAGTGGGGAGTTTATTTATATTAAAATACGAAACAACGTTTAATTAGGACTAGAAATTTTAAAGCTGCGCAATGCTTATTAGCACCAAATGCAAAACTAGGAAACGCAATATTGATGTGCATATTAAGCCTCACAATTTCCGAGTGCACGTCACGTCAGCTGGTTTAATATTTCACACGTCATATGAATATGTTACAAAAGACGATTTCAATTTGACTGTGAATGATGAATAGACTGAATAGAACGGATATACGACAGATAATGTTCTTTATAAGCTCTCATGGATAGGAAACGGCTGTTATTGACAATCGAATTAAATGCTCGCTTTCTAAAACGTTTCTGCGTATCTTGAATACTTAAAATAAAAATGCACATTAATCATATATTAAAGATGAGTTTTAAGAGTAATAAAGCTCTGATTATCCTTATATACTAAGATCCAGGTGCAAATTTTTTTAATAACGGGGGGTGTGGTTAGACTTATTTGTTCCCACCTTAACAAACAAGTGATGTTGGGCACCTGAGTGTAGGCAACCTATGTTTTATATTTATACGTCGTATTCTTTCAATAGATGTATTGTTTATTAAAAATAACTGCAAAAATTTATCTCGTGTTCTCAAAGCTAGCCAATCCAAAATATGCGTCTCTAACTTTCAAAGGTATGTCCCTACTTAAAGTTATTTTAAGTAAAAAAATAGAATAACGAAATACTAAATTATTCGTTATAAAACGACCCCACCTCAGCATAATGAGAGTTATATACTCGTAATTAGGCCAGCATCTTAGTGTACTTGAACCTTTTCATTCTAAAAGAAGACCTATACTTTTGCACATACAAACTATGGTTGTGTACGTTTTTATTTTATACTAGCTTTTGCCCACGGCTTCACAAACAAACAGATAAACAGATAAAAATTCTAAAAAAAATCGTTTTGTGTTTAGTAGTCACGCCGATATAGCCTAATAAAGTCATTTTTTGTCCATCCATCCATCCATCAGCCCTTCATCGTCCACTACTGGACATAGGCCTCCCCAAAATGGGGGTTTTACCATAATCGCCACGCTTGGCAGGCGGGTTGGCGATCGCAGTGGATGTTTTTAGTACACAGGGGAACGCTGCTGCCCGGTCCCTCGGCAATCCCTTAGTTGGCTTTTACGACTCCCATAGGTAGAGACGGGGTGGAGCTATTCCTGGTGCCCGCCCCACATGGCCATTTTTTCTCATATATATTAATGGTCTTATTCATAATAACTTATCGGAGGTTTAAAAGCTCGCTAAAAGTGGATTGTCAAAAAGTGTTATTCATAATCGTTCGATAACGCTAAAACGTTCATTAACTCTCCGATATATTCTCTTTGATTTATACGAGCTAGTAGCCTACTATAAACCTTTGATAAGCGTATATTAAGATAAGTGTACAAAAAAACATGGCTGATTTTGGTCAGCTGATTATGATTTTTGAAATGACAATTTATTGTGTATATACTCTTTGATTGTGTATTGACATTGATTTCTAATAGGTACATGCGACACGCATAATCTCATTTTTATTGTTATAAGAAGTTTACGTTTACGACTTTACGTTAATTTTCTTAAATATGCAAGCTTTACAAACCCTTTTTTTTGTTAAGGCGGGAAAATATGTTTCTATCGGCACACCCCGTCGTTCAGGGCAACGAACAGAGTAGTGTGGGGCCTTCACCCACTAAAGAAACCCGCCGTGTGCCGTCTCTCCGCCTTTACTGGCGGGCCACTGGAACTTCGGTGGTCTGCCGGCGGCTTACCCTTTCGGGTACCGTCTACTAAGCGACGCATCCGCACACGGAGCGTCGCACCTTCCTTTGGGTCAGCGGAAAGAATCCTCCTCCCTGGCCCTCTCCGCCACTTCTTTCCGCGAGATAACCTGCTCGCAGAAGGCAGCGACCGCGGCCCAGTTCCTGCCGCTGCTAAGCATCGCTCTTACGACGCTGGGCAGCAAGAGGTCCCCTCCTATTTTCGGGACGAGTTCACGGCGCTGCTCGACCCAAACCAGGCACGACTCGAGCGTGTGCCGCGCCGTATCCGCGTCACAGCCGCAATGGTGACAGCTCGGAGTCGCTTCCCTTCTTGCGCCTATGTGCAAATATCTGCCGAAGCAACCGTGCCCCGACAGCACCTGCACCAGTCGGAAGGTACGTCCCGCCCACTCTCCTCCAGCACTGGCTGGAGCGCCCCTACGGTTCAAAGACCGGGCCGGGGCGTCTCCAACCGTGCCCTCCACTTGGCCATGGCAGCTCCTGGCCACCTCCCTGGGTAGAGGGCGTCCACCCCCCTCCCGCTCTTGCGACGCCCGCCGATACACCTCGGCGAGCACCTTCGCCTCGAAGTCAAGGGGATTCCAGCCAACGCGCAGGCCGCCTCCGTCGACACCGTGCGGTATCCACGTATGACCCTGGACACAACTACTCTCTGTGGTCTCCACAGAAGAGCCCTGTTCAGTGCGTCCAGAGACCCCGCCCACACGGGTGCGCCGTACAGCGCCATCGACCGGAGCACCCCCACGTAAAGCCGTCGGCACGCATTGTTGGGTCCGCCCATGAGCCGTGCAAGGGCGGACGCTTCGCCGACTAAGCTTTACACACCCTGCAAAGTATTGCGGTGATTGAAAATCATGTCATCAATCGGCGTATATACTAAAGAGTAATAATTTTATTATTTTTGTTAAAGTGACACAATCAAAAAATAAAACATTTGACATTGACAAGTAACAATCCATAGATAAACTTATGAAAATAATTTTCTACCATTCACATTTCACAATTTTTTCTACGAAATTGCCACATTATGTACATTAAAGACATTTTAGTTATCGGAGGTTTATCAAACGATTATGAATAAAGATTTTTATCGAACGTTTGATAGGCTTAAAAGACGTTTTAACTAATATAGGTTTATACCTTCGATAAGGATTTTGTTATGAATAAGACCATAAATGTACAGACACAGCTCTGTTACAGCTTTATAATCGCACAAGCACTTCGATGTACTTGGTATTGAGAACAAAGTATGACAATGTAAAATAGAAAATGATAACTATGAGTGGGAATCGAATTTACATCTTCTGCGTTTCAGACGCTCCTCCAACTGAACTATACCAGTCTTGGGTCATCAAAGACGGTAAGAAATATGTAATATGGAAGTTGATAGCTCGAGCATTTGCTAGTATACAGATGTGTAATTTATGGTAGGCATAATATAATTAGCATGATAGAGTGTAAGTCCTATGATACGGCAACATAGCTAGAATTATACTGTCGGACGCGTCCGTAAGCCGCGATACTGATTTTAAAACATTGTTTAAACTGAAAAATGCTTTGTCACTTTTTTACTGTCAAATTTGCATTGTACTTTATTGAAAAGGTACAAAACAGTATCTCAATTAACAGTATCTTTGTTAAAAGAGAGTTAATGTGTGGTCTAGACTTTATTAAATACTACCCGCGACTTTATCCGTGTGAACTTGTAATAGGAATCAAATAAATAAAAATGTTAGTCTACGGCATATTCGTTATTTTTATGCAAAAATTGCTAATCTACAGTAACCGTCCATTTATTTAGGGTAAAAAGAAGCCTACGTCCTTTTATGGGTTGCGTACTGTTACTTACTTACTTATCATCACGCCATTTCCCTTGCGGGGTAGGCAGAGAGAACAAAGTGCCAAGAGGCTCTATTCTTGCATACATCTCTCGCTTCCCCAACATTCATAACTCTCTTCATACACGCTCGCCGGTTTCGGAGACTTCTGACTCCACCTTCCTTCAATACATGACCGATTTGGTCTAGGTAGGTGAGTCTCGGTCTCCCGTCTTACGTACAATTATGTCTTTTAAATTCCATGATGATCAGTTGGCGTAAAAGCGTAACAAACTAACTAACAAACGCACTTTCGCTTTGATAATATTACTAGCCTTTGCTCGCGGCTCCGTCGTAGACAAAACTTATATGTCAAGTTCTGGATATACGAGTAGGAATATATATAAAGGGTATACCAATTTTTAAATTATAATCAAAATCTATCAAACAATAGCTTCTAATATCCTTTCAGTAGTTCTTGCGTGACGTACCAACAAACAAACAAAAAAATTCAAAAAATATTGTTTTTGGGCTAGAAACACCCACATAGCCTTATACAGACATTTTTTCCCAAATATTTTCTATACAAAATAGTTATGTTACGCTTTATAATACTCGTAATAGTACAGAAGTAAGAATGTACAAATTCAATGTTGTTATTAAACAAAATATTTGTTTTTTATTTATTTATTTATTTATTGACATGGAAAACTTACAACTAATATATTAGATTAAAGACAAGTTTAGTAATTTGAGAGTCAATTACAAGTTTTCGCCTATAGAAATAGACTATAAAATGAAATAGCATACAATAAAACAATGGAAAAATGTATTAATTAAGATATTAAATGCTATAGAGCTGCAACCATTTATCACGTTAATATATAAAATTATGCTTACCTAAAGAAATATGAACTAAGATACTTTCTCGCCATTGATATAGTAGTTACAAAAGGATCAATATCATGTTGATTACATAGACTATTAAAATTTCTGCTTGCTCGCACCAGGTAACTGTTCTGCCTATAGTTTGTTGAGACAAATGGAACATATAGCGGATTATAGTAACGAAGTGATCTAGACGGTAAATTAAAGTACATCTTTTCAAGGAGTTCAGGACAATCAATTTCACTATTTATTATTTTTAATAGAAATGTAAAATCTGCCACTTCACGTCTATTAGCAAGTGGGAGGAGATGAAATTTTTTGCAAAGCTCTAAGTAATTGTTTGGATGATAAGGAAACCTTTGATGAAAGCATAAGTATTTAATGAAACGTTTTTGTATTTTTTCTATCCGATCTATATATTTAAGATAAAGTGGATTCCATATTTGAGACGCGTATTCCATTCCATCATTACTTCTGACATAAGTACAGTAGAGGATTTTTAGTGTTTTAGCTTCACTGAAGTTTTTGCCAAGACGCATTATAAATCCAAGCGATTTTGAAGCCTTTTTAACTATGTAATCTATGTGTGCATCAAATATAAGACCACAGTCATGATAAACACCTAGATTTCGAGTAACATGAGATCGTTGTAGAGGTTGAAGTCCTAAGGTATAGGAAGTATTTATAACATTATGTTTCCTAGTGTAAGTCATTACAGAGCATTTAGCGGTATTGAGATCAAGTTTATTTATCAGGCACTAATCATGTAGTCGATCCAGGTCATTTTGGAGAGCTATCGTGTCTTCTGTAGAACATATTGTTGCATACATTTTTATATCATCTGTAAAACTAAGCAATTTTGATGACTGCATACACTTATCAATATCATTAATATAGATCACAAATAAAAGAGGACCCAGTAAAGAACCTTGTGGTACACCACTGGGCACGGAAACCCAACCTGAAATATAGTTATTGAGGGCTACAGCCTGTGATCTGTTATCTATATGTGATTTTTGTACTTTACACTCAATATTAAGACAATCATGGATTATTTTTTTTCAATCGTGTATTTTACGGGTGGCACACAAGCATACGGCCCACCCAATAGTATAAGGTTACCGTAGCCTATAGACGAGCCAACTAGAGGCGTCACTCGTACGTTATCAACTTCAAGGAAATATAGAGGCGGAGAGAAAGAATAATAAAGACAAGGAAAGTAAGGGGTTTGGACCTCCGGCACTCTCACTCACCATACAAAATTATTCGACGTCTCGATCTTCTGAGAGAGGTTGATACTGCCCCGATGGAGCTGGCCTATTCATGCTAGGAGAAGCTAGACTCAACCACTAGAAAGACTAATCACGTAGAAAATTAATACAGTTTGGTTAAGTACTAATACGTGGGTGTGTAGTACAATTTTGTGATAACGTGCCAAAATATGAAATATTGTCTTACTATTATTATCTGGCATAATGTTTCTCGTTACAGCAATTAAATTGTTTGGCAGAAGTTTGATATCTATTAGTCAACTAATTTGAATTTTAAATATTATGTATATCTTTGTTTCAGAGGAATATTGCTACAAAACCAGAGGCGGTATAGCGACGCTATCAAAAGTTTTGAAAGAGCAATTTACTTTAGACCTTCGATGGCTTGTAAGTACTTCAGATATATTAATTATTTAATACAAACGTTCTGTAGTAGCTATTTCTTCACGTCTCTTATTAATAACTTTATTGACTGTTCAAATTATTTTATAGCCGCCGATTGTTCATTCGTTGTATCTTATATACCTATTGTTTGAAATTAAATGGTTGACACAAGGTCCAATAAAATAATAACTTTTGAACACTGAAAGTATTTATTCAAATATTTACTTAATAGACACTTCAAAAGTTTTCGTGGAAGTTATTTGTTACAATAGAGAGGTGTGTGGGTTTCTTAAATTATTGACAATACTTAGGTAATATATAATAATAATAATAATTTATGTCCCGTGTTACGGAGCGTATCGACCTCCTGAAACAAAAACTCTATGCATGGGCAAATCGAATTTGTAGATATAAAAAACGCGTGGATCGCTATACTGTGAATCGCATATTTAAAAAAAATTAGAAGTCTGTCTATGGAAACTGGGAACGTCCTCGTGAAATTGTGTGTGATATGCAGTTGCCGGATGCTGAGGCTACAAATACATTTTGGCACAGCATCTGGTCGATGCCTATCACACACTTTGAGGGCGGTTGGATCGCGGATGTTAAACGAGCTTGTGATAAAATCTCAATAATGCAGAATATTAAAATTGAACAAGAAGACGTAGCCTGTGCAGTCCGTTCGTTAACAAATTGGAAATCTCAAGGACCGGATGGACTGCACAATTTCTGGCTTCAGTGGCTACGAAGCTCACATGCTCGTTTGGCCTCTCAGTTCCAATCAGCTGTGGAGTCGGGGACGTTGCCGGATTTTATGACGACCGGCGTCAATAAGTAAGTAATTATAGACCTATTACATGTTTACCGTCAGTCTATAAGCTCCTTACATCTATTCTGAGAACCAAAATTGCTAAACATATTGAATCAAATTAGGTCCTATCTACCTCTCAGAATGGATGTAGGAGTGGCAGCCGTGGTACTAAGGAGCTGCTCCTTATTGATACGGCCATTAGCCAACATGCTCGCCGTAAGAAAAGGGATCTCTTGACATGCTGGATAGATTATAAAAAAGCTTTTGACTCTGTGCCCCATGCATGGCTCTTGAGGGTGCTAGAGTTATATAAAGTTAACTAAACTTTATGCACCTTCCTGAAGTCTTGTATGGGGCACTGGAGAACAGCTCTTTGCTATCCAGTGTGTCGGCAGAATCCGAATTTCCGCGGTGAGCTTATAAGGATCGAGCGGGGTATATTTCAGGGCGATAGTCTGAGTTCTTTATGGTTCTGTTTAGCCATGAACCCCCTTAGTACCTTATTAGAAGGTTCAGGGCTCGGTTATAGGTTGCGAGGTGATGGTTAAAAAATATCCCACCTCTTTTACATGGATGATCTTAAGTTGTTTGCCCCTACCAGATTGCAACTAATGGAGATACTAAAGTTAACTGAGTCCTTTAGTAATTCTATCAGGATGGAATTTGGTGTGGATAAATGTGCGGTCATGCATGTAAAACGGGGAAGGATAGTGGAATCCGAAGGAATACAACTCTCGGATTCTACTCATTTACGATCACTCCTCGTAACTGACACCTATAAATACTTGGGTATGTCGCAAGCTTTGGGCATTAATGAGGTGGACATGAAACGGTCGTTGCAGGAGTGTTTCTTTAGCCGCCTGAAGAAAGTACTGAATAGTATTCTTTCAGGTGGCAACAAGGTGCGCGCCTGCAACGGTTGGGTCATGCCACTTCTTATGTACTCTTTCGGCATACTCAAGTGGACTCAGACTGAACTTGACGCCTTGGATAGAAGAGTCCGCAGTCTCTTGACCACATATCGTATGCATCATCCTCGTTCATCAGTAATGAGGTTGTACATTCCACGAAAGTGTGGTGGACGAGGTTTTTTAAATGCGAAGACCTTGCACAATCGTGAGGTGTACAACCTCAGGGAATATTTCCTGCATACTGATAAGTTTATGCATCGTGATGTGGTCGCTGTAGACTCCGGACTCACTCCACTCTCCTTGGCTAAGGAGAACTTGCGCAGATCTGTAGTACTAGGTGTTGACGATCGCGGGGGGCAAGGAGCTGCACGGAAGATTTTACCGGGATTTACATGGGCCCGACGTTAATTTTTCAGCTTCCGTGGCCTAGCTACGTTTCGGTAACCTCTTTGGGGAAACCGAAGGTTTTGTCTGTGCAATTGCTGACGAAGTTGTCATGACGAACAACTACCGGAGGCATATCCTAAGGGATGGTACGGCTGACATATGCCGTGCCTGCCACCATCCTGGTGAGTCCCTTAGGCATATTGTCTCGGGTTGTTCTCGTCTTGCTAACGGTGAGTACTTGCACAGACATAACCAAGTAGCCAGGATTATCCACCAACAGCTTGCTCTGAAATACAGACTTGTGGACGTCGAGGTACCTTACTACAGGTATGTAGCTGAGCCAGTACTCGAAAATGGCTGTATCACATTGTACTGGGATCGATCAATTATCACAGACAGAACTGTTGTAGCCAACAAACCTGATATTGTGGTGGTTGATCGATCTGAGCGCCGGGCAATGATTGTTGATATCACCATCCCGCATGACGAGAATCTCGTGAAGGCCGAGAAGGATAAACAGATGAAGTATCTGGACTTGGCTCACGAGATTGTTGACATGTGGGATGTCGATTCAGCGATTATTGTGCCAATAATATTATCAGTCAACGGACTGATAGCCAAGAGTCTCGACCAACACCTTAGGAGGCTCGCGTTGGATGGTTGGATCAAGGGTTTGATACAGAAAGCGGTACTTCTGGACACGGCACGCATTGTGAGGAAGTTCCTGTCTTTGGAACCCTAACCACTGACAGTTTGGCCCTTGTGCTCGCTGCCGGTGGGTCTACACACTTTTTATATTTTTAAATATTTTGTTATTTTTTGTAATATATATATTTAAAAATGTATTTAGTGATTCAAGATATGTAAATAAATAATAATAATAAATTTATTTAATCGTTTCTTACAGTATAATATGTACATGTAGGTATTTATTTTTTATCGCTAGTTAAGAAAAACACTGGTGTCTGAATTAGGTAATCCTGTGTTTCAGGCTGAAATGTCTGATAGATTGAGGAAACAGATAAAATTATCTGGCATACTTAGCATAAGTGTTGTAATATCTATTTATATAATTTTAATTATGATTAATGTAAATAAATATGGCAATGTATCCTAATATATCACTAAAGTGTAATCGTATGTGGACTATTTAATACAGGAGATTAAATTATTATCTATTCATACAATCATTTTAACACACATAGTAACCTCTCTGTGTCTTCGTAAGGCATATCTTGAAGTATACCACAGACTTTATTTTTACATTTTTGGTAGTTCAAGGGATAAATTGTAGATAGTGCGGGACCCAAGAACACGAAGAATTTTGATGTGAATGCATGTTTTACACCTGTACTGTTGCTGGCAAACTATCTTTACGCCTTTTGTTAGTATAGTCAGTGCTGTAGGGGAGGGCAGCGTGCTGTCTGAGGACTGTGTGCATTATAAACATCTGCCGAACTGTTAGTACTCTACAATCCTTATATAGGAGATTAGTAGGAAAAAGAAAAGGGTGGAAAGTTGATACTTTAAGCATCGCTCTCTGAGCCCTTTCGAGTGTTAGTAACAATGTTTTACCCACACCACCCCAGGAGCTAATGCAGTAAGCAAGAAGAGATTGGCAGAGAGCAAAATAAACTTGCCGAATTACTTTTAAGTCTGTAATATGACGCAGCTTTTTAAAAACATAAATCAGTTTCCTTATTCTGTTGTTCAAGGCTTGGATGTGATATTTAAAGGATAAAGTTTCATCCAATATCACTCCCAGGTATTTAACTTTATACTTTATTCGTGATTTGAATGCTGGCACACTTACATGTGTAATTATTAGCATCTTTACATTGGTGTACAAATAGTGATGTGTTATTCTGATTTATGTTCTGCTTGCGCATTGCAAATTTTATGTAGTTTGTTTTTTGTATGTTTAATGTTAGTAAATTGTGCTGTAACCATTTATTAATAGTATCAAAGCCGCGTTGCGCAAACTTAAAAACTGCTTGTTCTGATTCAGCAGAAAAAAGAAGGACTGTGTCGTCGGCGTATGATATAATTCTGCCATGGTCTAGATTGAGATTGCATAGATCATTTATGTAGACTAAGAACAAGGAACTCGCAAGGACACTGCCTTGTGGGACACCATAAGATGTGTTTACCTGTTCGTGGCTGAGGGCACTGCCGCTTTTCACGCACTGGGTTCGTTCCTCTAGGAAGCTCGCGATGAGTTTAAGTTGAGTTCCCCTTAGACCTATGTTTTCAGGTTTGCGCAACAAGATAGGAATGGATACTCTGTCAAAAGCCTTGGCAAGGTCCAGGAATATTCCAATTGTGTGTTGACCACGGTCGAGTTCTTTAGCCAAATAGTCAGTCAGATAGTGTATGGCATCCGTAGTTGATAAATTTCCTCTAAACCCGAATTGGTTCTTTGAAATTAAGGATTTAGTCTCAAGATATTTAACTAATCTATTATTAATTAGTTTTTCTAGAATTTTTGCTATAGAGCTCAGTAGGGAAATCGGTCTGTAATTTGTCAAAAGGCTTTTATTGCCACTTTTATAGACAGGGACGACTATTTCTTTTTTGAGGCACTTTGGGAACTGTCCTAAGGATAAACATTTTTGGAAAATATGGGTTAGTGGAGGTATCAAATAGTGTCTGATTTTTTTTATAATTTTATTGGATATGTTGTCCCAACCTTTTTTTTTGTTAAGGCGGGTAAAAATGTTCCTAACCGCACACCCCGTCGTTCGGGGCAACGAACAGGGTAGTGTGGGGCCTGCACCCACTAAAGAAACCCGCCGTGTGCCGTCTCTCCGCCTTTGTTGGCGGGCCACTGGAACTGTGTTACATTCCTTCGGTGGTCCGCCGGCGGTTTACCCTTTCTGGTACCCTCTACTGAGCGACGCATCCGCAGAGGAGCGTCGCACCTTCGCGGGAGGCTTTGCGGGTGGCGGACGTTCCCCGGTCCATCCACCCGCAGCCTCAGCTAGGGCGGCATGAGGCGCAAGTACCTGCGCCTGCGCCGCCCCGGTCGCTGGCGGCGGCTTGGGTCAGCGGAAGAATCCTCCTCCCTAGCCCTCTCCGCTGCTTCCTTCCGCGGGAAATAATATTTAGATACTCTATTTAAAATTTAACTGTCCATATAATACATTGTTCACACTTATACCTAGTGACACAGATAACTTACAAGAGCAAACGAGGTCGCGAATTCAGCAAATAATTATATGTTAATATCTTTACAATATTTACTAAACGTACGTCTATTCGTTACAAAAGTCGCAAATAAGATCAATAGGTATATAAAATATGTCCAAAATTTATCTTTATAATAGATAGGTGTTCGCAAATAAGAACGCAACCACATTTATCATAAGTTGGCAACATTTTTTTAATATGCTCAAATTGGCGATTGTCTCGTACGCTTGTAGCCATGTGCTAACAATATACCCTACGTTCGTTGCATTTTTCATAGTAGTCGTTTATTTAATTATTTCCACTTAAATATCAACAATAGGCAGAAATTTGATTTCATATAGCGACCCAGCAGGCTAAAACCATCAGCAATTAAAATTTAAAAACTATCACATTCTAAAATTAATTCTTTCATAGGTATATTTTTCCTCTTTATGGATAAAAATGTGTATATAATTTTATATATAATTAATATTTATATCCATAATCAAGTAAGTAAGTGTGTATCGTACGAACCTCTATGAGTTCTTTGTAATAAAAGAAAATGAAGGGAAAACGAAATTATTATTTAAACGAGGAGACTGTACAAAAAAAAGGTTGGGTTACCCTTATTAGTCGGTATATTGCTTGCCTATAGTTCTGTCATTAGCGTTATTTATAAATAAAGTAGTGTTGCCAAAAAATATATAAAATGAACATGTGTTAAAATATTTGTACATTTTCAGTGGCTTATGTGAATCTCGGAACGTCATTAATGGCCGACGGTCGTCTTGCTGAAGCTGCAAGTGCTCTAAGAGCTGGTTCTCGAGTTGAAGGTAGGAAAGTTCGGGATCGACGAGAACATGACGCTGCAAGAGTATCAGCTCTCGTGCAACTTGCAGCACTTCATTCCCAACGTGGGCATTGGCACAAAGCTCTTTCAGCCTATAAGGAAGCGCTACAAATTCTGCCAGATACGAACACTCCTATGGTTGGCTGGACGCGACATGTAAGAGAGTTTAATTACTTTAAAATTACGTAGTTTTTTTATAATTTAGAATAGTTTAGTTTTTTGTTAGTAAGTACTCGTAGATACAAAATGGTGCTAACTTAAAAAAAGGAAGCTATAAAACCATTCATGCAGGGAAGCAAGTTGTTACAATTTGTTTATACACGTAAAATAAAAACTACTTTTTCCTTTATAACGACCGATATATTTATTTACAAGAGAGCAATACATATTGCTCATCACATATCACTTAATGATGTATCATTCAACACGGTTACAAAATTTTTATAATTTTACCGAATTTTGACGCAATCAGGCTTGTGGAAGGTGTTCAACTGACTGACATTAGTTATGGACTAGAAAAGAGCTTATAATTTTCAAATAGCTAAGCGGATTTTCTCCTATCTAGTATATTTATTTAAGAACTTTCTTAATAATGTCATATACTATTAAACTAAACCAAAAGCTATTTAGTCGCTTAGAAATAATACCACAAACATACACAGGTAATAAGGTTGTATTGAGATTGTTCAAGGATAAACGCTAGCTCCTCAATTTCTAATATTAAGATAGTAAGTATATGTCTAGTATGTGTATAATTCCTTTTATAATTGTTATTTTTTTAAATAGATCATGTCGCGTCATGTTTTAATGTAAATTTATTTTTATTTTAAATACTCATAGGTACAATTGGTGTTTTTTATTTGTTAAATAAGTCACGTACCTAACTACCTATATATTCAATATTACTTTAGTTTTTATTACGTATGTTGAGCCAGTTTCAAAAATTGTACTATTTTCCTAATTATTATTTTTGGTTCAACTGTAACGATTATTGGTTGTCCTAAATAAATTAATAAATACATTTTATTTATAATACGCCTTTTATAACGTATTGTTTATTTACTCTTAAAGATTATTTTATAGCGGCTCTACACACTTATATCTTTAATTTTTTTTATTATAACTAATGATTAGTTATGATACAGATCATAGGCTCTATATTATTTTTAACTAAACTCCACTGCATTACCAATATAATAATATTGGTACCAAAGGTTTTATATTATTCTAATGTTTGCAGAGTGTTCTTTCTATGGTGGGGGAAATTTATGTTCAACTCCAGCAATGGCCTATGGCCGAGCATAGCTTACTATCAGCCTTAGCGGCCTCACCACACAACGCGGGAACGCACATCACACTAGCTCAGATACTTGCAAGAAATGTAAGATTTCGTTTATAATATTTATTATATAATTAATGTTTTTATGGTATGGTCTCTCCATATTTCGTGACCGGCCCTAAAACATCTTGGTTTATTTTGGTTGTAGCGGGATTTTGGTTTGGTTTGGTTTTTGGTTGTTCGTTTTCTATGTCAAATGAAATTGTGAGCAGGGGCTTAGCAGTATTCTTAGTATTGCTAAGTTTATAAGCAACAGTTACCATTCAACATAGGTATTATATCATAAGACTAAAGCTCGAATATATCGTAACATGCCTTGCTATCATTTATATTAATATATATAATAACTACGTGTGTGACGGGCTTCAATCCCTTTTTGCTTTGATATATTCTGATATATGTATTTCTGGAATATCCTTGCAAATTTTTTTAGAACCTTCTCCAATAAAAACGTTTATTTGCTATGACTTTTTAAACTATAACGCAGAAATATAAATTATTTCTAACTTATGCTCTGAATATATTTTCTAAGAAATCCACAATATATATTATCTAACAATATTTTCATTGATAATTGACAATCATACTGTGAACTCTTGTTGCTACTATGCATAATTAAAATACTATACCTATTTATATATATTTTTAGCATTTGACATGCTTAGCACTATACTTTGTGTTTAATACTATACCTAGTTAAATATATATATTAGATACAAATTATCTACATAGGTACACAGTAAGTTCTTATGAAATATTCAATTGTCAGACCAATAAATTTTGTGATGTTATTGAATTATAATATAAAATAAAAGTACATTTTGCCACGAGCTAACCCTTAATCTTTTACTGTCGGATATGAGTTTTCTTTTCAAATTGCAAGGGTTAAAAGTAATATAGTGCTGTCATATTTCTACTCAAGTTGTCGGAAGTTTAGTAATATTTTTGTTACAGGCTAGTAGAAGTATGGAGGCTGAAATATGGTTCAAAAAAGCTCTAACGTTAGCGCCAAATGACCCATCTGTGAGAGATCAATTTGGTAACTATGATACTTTTGAACCCGTTGATTGTGCACAATATAAGTTAAAAATATAATTTCAATTGTAACATCAATTAATATACATTTTATTAAAAACATATTAACATAATAAATTACTCGTTGAAAACTAATATTAGGCACTTCAGCTATTTTCTACTCAAAGCTAAAACTATAATAGCCGTGGATATGAGATTATGATATACACTTAGATTAATGATATATCTAGATAGAGCCACGGCGTTGTAAACGCGTCAAAAAAAATTGGGGTGAACTTTTCACCCCAATGCTGTTAGTGTCAATCGTGACGTCACTTGACAAGGTCGTATCCAGGAGCAATAGTGTGTCATTTAAAATGTCAACGTGTGTAATTAGTGTGCCGAAACTACAAAAATCGGAAAATGAGCACTAAATATATCTCTTATCATCGGTTAGTAACATTATTTCATATAATAACTGGCTAAATAAGTCATTTAAATATTCGGCATATAAATTAATTTTAGTTCGTATTTTTTATGTGATACCAGTTTATGAACTTAACTTTCAAAACATTACCTAACATCATTATTAGCGTTTTTAATGGATCCATAAAGCTGCACTGTCGTCATTTTCGAAATTAATTAATATATTACTATTTGTAATATTATTATTAATTTTAATTATAAAGATTGTTTATATTTTTAAATTTATAATTATCGTGGGTTATAGTAATATTCTCATTAAAGATGAGGTTATATATAGTATATATTTTTTTATAATATATTAAGATTATGAGAGTAAATAGAAAGAGATAATTGACTATATACCTACGAAACATTTTGTAGTATAAGAATGTCTTGAATCTATGATAATATAATTTTCCCATAATTTAATACTACCACTGAAACTGGTATCATTACGCACGCACACAAATACAAATTGCATCAGCGTAATGACAGCTGTCACGCACACTAGCATAATAATTCCCGCCCGATTTTTATGACGTTTCTATGAGTGACACTCCATCTAGATAAATAATTAATCTAAGGATATACATATATAATTTTTTATGATATGAAAACATCTAATGTGGAGGGAGGGTAAAACCGGCTGTTGGCGTGGTGACGTCGCCACGCCAATTTATTTAATTGATTTTAACGCCATTTGTTGATATAAACGTCTAACTAGGAAGCATAATGTCATTCAATAAAACAATAACAATTTTAATTCGTGTATGGATAACAAGAGGGCGCTTACCAAAAATTAGATAAGACTCAAACAGTGTTTGAAAAAAGAAAGAAAATCGATGTTTTCACATCTGTGAGACCTCCCGTGACGGCTAATTTTTTATAGTAGATCAAATCTCATTAAAACAACGAGTGAAATAACACGGATGTAACAATTCCGACGTAATTATGTATGTAAACAGAGTTATTTTTTTCATTAGGTATGTTTCTAAGATCACAAAGGAGGCTTCGCGAATCTGCAGAACAATTAGTAACCGCAGCAACACTCTCACCTAGTGATGGTGTGCGGGCGGCATCTGCAGCCAGAGCGCTAAGAGACGCACGGCGATGTCGTTCTGCGGAGAGGTGGTACTCCCGGGCGGTACAACTAAATCCAGATGTAAGTAATAAAAATATATGAAATATCAACTCTATCTATTATTGCAATAATACCCGCAAAAACATATTTTTTTTACTACATAATGTTCTTATGAGTTTTGAGATAGATATGTATCGGAATAACAGCACGCGACCTGGGCTATTTGTTTCTTAAGGCATTTATTGTTTTATTAAGTAAATACTTCTATAAAATCAAAGAGATTAGAACTCTTTTTCTTATTCTAGTAATACAGCATTGCTTGTCCCAGCTTGAATGAGCCAGCTCGGTCAGGGTAGGTAGCCCTACTGTTCCACACTACCCTGTTCGTTGCCCCGAACGACGGGGTGTGCGGTTAGGTACATTATTTTCCGCTAAACAAAAAAAAGGTACCCGTACTGTTGTGTCTCGTTAGGTGGGTGAGAGCGCCGGAGGCCAAAACCCCACCTCTCATCCCTATTCTTGGGAATGGCAATGCACGAGTGATGCCTCTGCTGTTGCTAGCGTTTATGGGCTACGGTATTTGCGTTATCTTTGTACTTATAATGGTGGGCCGAATGTTTGTTTGTCACCCACGCAGTATAAAAGAACGATGTTCACAGTTGGTACTTGATGGTACAAAATTGAAAACGTTGTATTTATTTAAGTCTTACTAAAATCAGTCTTACAATAATTTTTTGTTTATGTAACCTGAATATTATAGCTTAATAGTAAATATAATTATGTTATGCAATACTAAAATTACGATAATGACTAAGTTAAAGTTTTGACGTACAAATAAAAGAAACACCATAAACACATAATACTTATAATAACAATAGCTAAATTATTTCTATATAAAGCAGAATTTATGGAAAATTAAATAAATATAACAATAAATATTTAAATGTCTACGTAGGTACATAATCTATCCATCCATCCCTCCATCAGCCTTTCGACGTCCACTGCTGGACATAGGCCTCCCCAAGAGAACGCCACAACGAGCGGTCTTGTGCTGTTTCGCTCATATGAGGGATAGTGCCGTAATCGCCACGCTTGGCAGGCGGGTTGGCGATCGCAGTGGATGTTGTTAATACTCGAGGGAGTGCTGCTGCCCACTCCCCCGGCCCTCAGTCGGCTCTTACGACTCCCATGGGTGAAGAAGGGGTGGGACAATTCTAAAACCGGCCCCACACGGCAAACATAATCTATACACAAATTATATTAAACATGGGCTGTACAGATCTATCTATATGTTCTTAAAATCCAGTCATAGAGATATAAGTACCTACCTTTACTGTATATTAATGTCGTAAGTCCTTTTCACTGCCCGTTCATTACTGAAAATCTCTTAACCTTTACAAAATTCGTTGACTATTGACTAATTTTATACGTATGGCTGAGCAAAACAATTGGGTTGAAAAGAAAATCGAGTAAAGGTTTTGTTTAAACAAGCTACGGTTAGATCACAACCCACCCGCGGGCCATTTTCTACTACTTGTTTTGATCTTTGCGCTAACAATTATGCAGAGATCGGGCTTGTTTTGTGTAGCTATACCTTTGCCTCAGGCAAAATTTGACCATTGTATTTTATTTGTGGATGTTTAGTTTTAAATTCTACTGACTTAATAAAAATATTTTAATTACTGCTAACGTAACTAACCTGTTTTTGAAACTGCTGATTAACAAAAACTTTGTAATAAATCGATTTACTTTAATTAGGTTAGTTAATTTTTAAACAGGTTTTTTAAACGTGGGTGTACAAGCCAAAATATATAAAACATTTAAATATTTTGCATTATATTTCCAATTATTAAAGAGCGTTAAATTATGAAAGATATTTTTAATTTTTTACCTGATTGCTTTAGTACCTATGCCTTTCACAGTATCCCAGATTTCCACTCACATACTCACACGCATTCTTAAAAATTACCATGTATCAAACTATGCGTAATGAATTATGGGTAGATGAAACATGACTGATATTTAATTGTTAAGTTAAATTATACTGTATACTAATGTATGTTTTTACACACTACCTGAGACTGCTGATGCTATTCGGTAGTTAGTCATCATCATAACTTCCATCCTATACTATTAGATAGATAGTCTACTTACCTGCAAACATTTTCAATGAAAAGAAACTGTGAATAGAAAGATATCGTTGTTGCAGGATGCAGAGTACCATTCAAATCTTGGCGCTATACTACATCTTAATGGAAAATATGCAGCTGCAGCATCGTCATATCGAAAAGCGCTTCAACTTCAACCAAACGATGAAATCACTATAACAAATTTGAAGAGAGTAAGAGCACTCATGAGTAAGCAGCGCAGAAAATAACGCACTAGGTCTCACGTAAAACAACAGATTAGGACGTCAATTGCCAAAAATATTGTTAGTAACAAATAATTATTTATTTTATGCGTTTGTATATAAAAATAACTTTATTTAACTAGGCTTATTGCCTGCTTGTAAAAGACCAAGTAAAAGACTAGTTTAAATCCAGACAGCTTACTGTATAACAGCAGATACCTATGTAGGGGAATTGACCTACTTTACATTTCAAAAGTAATAGCCAGTAAGTATTAATGTTAAAGCAGTATATCATTATCGTAAATGAAACGTAAGTACCTTAATATTCAATTACTTCCTTAATTATAGGTTTAACAGGACGACGGTGAAGTTTGAAGTGGAATTTGTGTTTTGTTCGTTATAAACGCTAAGGTCTTTCAAATTTAAATATTATTAAGTGTCATGGACAAACATTTTTTTTTTAATTTAAAGTTAAAGTAAACTGATATTATTATTAAAAAGATAAACCCTTAAATTACTTTGCTAACACACATTAAGGATTTAATTCATACGTTTGTTGGTTTTGAAAGTACGGTTTAGGAGTAGTTAGAAATGATTGTAAATACATTTTTAAATTAAACAATTTTATACTTGTGGACATACCAACATTTTATAGATTTCTGTTACATTGTTAAAAATAGAGTCTAACCTTATTTATTTCGGATCTATTTGGTCTTCCAGTGTATTTTGAAATAAAACTTCGTTTACGAAATCTATCGCGTTTACTTGATTTTACTACTATCCCGACGTTTCGAATAATTTACAGCATTCATGATCACGGGTGGATTTAACGAATATTAGGTGGGTTAAAATAAATAAACCAAAAATTTTGTAAAATCATATACTGTGGGTAGATGAGACCGTTGAAATAACATATCAGCCTTGGACGTCTATCATCTAAGTCCACCCGTGATCATGAATGCTGTAATGTATTCGAAACGTCGGGATAGTAGGAAAATCAAGTAAATGCGATAGATTCCGTAAACGTAGTTTTATTTCAAAATGTGTCACATTCGCGTAAATATCAGAAAGTACTTCCAGTATATTTTAATTATCTGTTATTTATGAAGAATTTACTTATTTCAAAATCGACAATACTCAAATAAATGGTTTGCAAATAGTTAGGACGATTTATTTATATGTAAAATATATTAATTTTATTAATTTTGTTTTGTTATAGCTGATATATTTCAGTAGCTGCTGATGCAGACTATAATAAATTCTAAATTATGTCACTAAATCTGTTAATTTGGGATACGCCCCCTTCACCACACTGCATCACAAATCTTCGCATTTGCCCTAAAAATATAAAATTATAGAAGCTTAACCCCCATCCTCATCTTTATATTATACAGGATTCATTGTGACTATAAATAAAAGTTAACTGCGAACGTCATGTTTTTTGAGACAATCCCGCCACTTTGTCAACTTTTGTCACACCAAAATATTTCTGTCCGAGCCATAATCCAACATGTTTGGAATAACAGACATCGCAAGCCTACAAGAAAATCTCACAGGCATGTTCGGTCTTAGCTAATTCACCTATATTTACACTAAGCGACTGCCTATCTAACCTCCACGACCCAACTAAGGGGACATCAGGTGGCTTTAGAACAAGACCGCAGTATTTTTTTTATACAGGTCTCTGACAACCTGTGGCGACTGCCAAATGTTATTTGACAACCGGGACCTACTGGTTAATGTGGCTTCCGAAGCACGAAAGAGGTCAGATGTTCACAAATAGGTGTCACTAATCCATTTGAATAATTAGTGAAAAAAATACACACAATTTTTAAAAGTCACAGGTGTGTGCCTCTGTGGTGGCGTCATCCTTGGACTGGGGCTTGAACTGGATACCCTTGTCAATCCTTCGTCTACTAGTCTACTACTTTATTCATTACTTATTGATAATATTAGTAAGGGCACGACATAAATTACCTTTTATATGTATTTTATGTAATTGTTGTACATAGGAATAAAAATGATTATTGTTATATAATTATAAAAATATATGTGTTTATTAGTAATATAAAGGCCACGAAAATATGAAATTATTTCTATTTGCGTCACACCTGGATTACACGATACAACGCATATTATAATAATAATAATAAATATCCACGGACATTTTCACACAACGTTCTCTGGTTCCAAACTAAGCTTAACGCTCGTGCTATGGGTACCAGATTACGGATATAATACATATACTACTTTTTTTTTGTAAATACATACATATAATAGATAGAAAACACCCAGACGCAGTACAAATATCTGTGTTCATCACACAAATAATTGTCCTGGGTGGGAATCGAACCCACAACCTCGTGCACGCAAGTCGGTCACACTACCGACTACGCCACGAGGCCGTCAATATTAAATTATTTAATTACATATTAAATTATTGACGATTAGTTTGTTGAATATTCGTATGCTATTGCTGCACAATATGTATTAATTCTACACAGCTGTGCAAGGTGAAGAAATTAATTTCAAAATAGTTTTAGATATATCTTGAATCGTATCTATCGTTCCAAATGTATAATTTATTGCATAAATATGTTTTGGTATAGATTGTTAGAGATTAGAATGTTATATCTATTAACGTATATATGTAATGTTTGGAGACGTAACAAGAAATGTGGGAACGAAAATAAAATTTGCGTTGTTATATTAGTGACATGTAAAAATTATTTCTGTTTAAAAGGCTAGTGGCTATATAATACAATATAAATTTTATAAATCTCTATATTGTGCTCTATATAACGTTGTTTTTGTAATGAATAATTTAATTTTAATGTATTGAATGCTTTAAATATTACAAAACTATTTCAGCCAACAAGTCTACATTCTACTAAGTCTGAAACATATCTATGTCATGTTTGCGAAGACACTAGGCATTATTGTTATCGCGTAAATATTGTAAAATAAAACTTTTGTAAATAATTAGATCAAGTATTTAGTACCATATAAGAGTAAAATAGTTTTATATTTGTGATAATTTCTGGTTATTATACTTCTGTTGTTTCACACTTGTGACAATAAATATAAAAATATAAATTACGCTTTGTAGAAATAGATAAATGCCAAATACCTAAAATGTTATTTTAATTTTTTTGAGCAAAAGGAATTGTAAATAAAAAAACTATAACACCCAAAGATGTTTTTGTAAGTAATAGGTACAAGGTTATTTAAAAAAAAAGTAAATGTCTTTTGAATAAAAATATTGCTCGTATATTTTATAAACTCGCTTTCAAATCTCACAACGGCTTAAAAAAGCAACTTAGTACATTATTTTACACCCAGATTCAAAGTTTAATTTCACTTAATCTTACTAAAAATTCATTAATCGGCTAACAAAATATACAAGTTTTAAGTCAATTTGAGCCTATCCTTTGTTGATTAAACGGTACCAGGCTGTACCGCTGTCGTATAATAGGCCACGGTTTAATTATTTTATTTATTGGAGGACAAAGTCATTTTTACAGATGATTATGAAATGTAAAAGAAGATTACAAGTGGTATATAAACCTACAGCCATAAAGTTGGTGCAAACATTCTCCTTCTAATCTGCCGTAGTCCAATCTATTCCATAGAAATCCAAACTCTCTTGGACCAAAGTCCTTAAGACCCTATCCATACCAATAATATCATTGTTTGACTCTGGATCTTATGTCTGTTAGAAATTAAACTAAGTTCATAATTGGACTAACATATACCTACTTTTAAATTGTTCTACGTGTTTTAAATAAACAGAATACACGTATGAATATGAAATTTAGTGCTAAGGATTTATGTGGCTTTCAAAGATTTATTTCTATTGTACAATATTAATCTATTAAAAAAATATTAAAGTATATTCAAACGCCATAAGCCTAAACCAACATACTCAGTTTAATAAGGTAATAGTCAAACAAATAAAACTTAGTTTAACATCGCTACTCAGTACCTTATGATATTTGTTCTCAGCGTAAATGCAGCATTTTAGGATTATAAACGTATTTTAAGACACAGACACGCACTCACACAAATATACAACACACACACACACACACACGCACGCACAACTCACACTCACGCACAAACACGCATACACACACAGACTGACTCACTCACACTGAATTACAGACACACACAGATACACAATTGCAGGCGGTGTTCCAATGGTTACCAAGATTACAATAAAAGAATGGACTCCTTTACCACACTGGCCAAAGAGGTTTGTATTGGGTTTTGCTTAGATACTTTCTTCTCCCATAGTGGTACTGTCTGCTTATGTTATTTTCTTTCATATTATGCAACTATATATACTTATTCCGTCACTAAATGGCCTATTAAACTAAAAGTTATTAATGTAGCATGGGGCATTGAGTTACATATTCAAAGAAGTTTAATTATAACCAAGATTTAGAAAGCATATTGAACATGATAAATTATGAAAACCAATTAGTTTTAGTATGAACAATGATACACATAATATTGGAGACACACGCATTAAGCAATTAATGTAACGTGTACTGGACTTATTATTATTTAATTAACAATTGATTCCTAATTATTATAATATAATATATTACAATATAATTATTCTACTTCAAATACTATAATCATAAAATCATTCTTTTTGTCGTTAAAGTTCTGTACAGTATTTAATGTAAGCAAACTATCTAGGAATTGTAATCACTATTGTTTTTATTAAAATGTAATAAATAATTATGTATATTTACGGCATTATGCAAGTAAACCTGCAAATTCCCAAAGTGATATTATATGTTGATAATTTTGTAAATAAAAGCTTCAATATTTTATTTTGTATTTTATTAATCTTTTTTAATACGAGTACCTTTAATATATATAATACCGAGTACCTTTAATATATAGGACACCACCAGATGGACCGACGATCTGGTCAAAGTCGCGGGGAGCTGTTGGATGCGGTCGGCGCAGGACCGCTCGTTGTGGCGTTCTCTTGGGGAGGCCTATGTCCAGCTGTGGACGTTGAAAGGCTGATAGATGGACCTTTAATATAAATATATGTTACTAGCCTTTGTCCACAGCACCCCTGCATCCAAAAGCTAGTTTTTAGGATATATCTCAGGTTCCCGATTTCCAAAATCTATTCAGTAGTTTTTGCGAGATGCGCCAATAAACAGGTAAGCAGTCAAATAATCTAAAAATAATGCCCGCGGCTCCCCCGCAGCCAAAAGTTAGTTTTTAGAATTAACCTCAGGTTCCTGATAAGGGATAAAATGTGTACCAGGTTTTAAGTCTAATCAAGAGCTATCAAATAAAAAAAGTTTCATCAAAATCCGTTAAGTAGTTTTTGCGTGAAGCGCGAACGAAAAAATAGACAAAAAATCTAAAAAAAATGTTTTTACTCACGACACGCCGCAAATAGCCTAGCCTAATACAGTATTTTTTCTCAAATATATGAAATGTAGAGACACAGCTCTCTTACAGCTACAAATACAAATAGGATAAGAAACTAAATGGAACTACGTTTGAAACTAATATTAAATTTGTAACTTACTGCTTTTACAAAATAATGTCACTCATAGTAAATAATCTTAAATTATTGAAGCTGTTGTGCGTTGCCTAGCATCCGTATAATGAGAACGTAATCGATTTGAATGATTGGTCAGGGTTTAACATTTGAATAAAACGCGTTTACAATATTATGGATTTTTTTTCGAAGAGATTGCTAGAGCAGCCTAAGTGCACTCTGTACTTTAGGTATGAATCTACAAATAAAAAAAAAGTACCTACTCGGCGCCCGTTGTGTCGGGCCTACCAAACCGAGCTACCGAACATCGGCTAGGTCGCACGTTACTACCACTGAAGTATATGTAACATATTTCCAGTGGGCCGCCAATACAGGCGGAGAGACGGCACACGGCGGATTCAGTTAGTGGGTGAGGGCCCCACACTACCCTGTTCGTTGCCCCGAAAGACCGGGTGCGTGGTTAGGTATATTTTTTCCTGCCATAACAAAAAAAAGTTGGCAACTCAAGTTGGATACTCATGATACTTACTCACGCGCCGCGTCGTCACGTCTTCCGTTTGTCGTTATTTTGATAATTTTGAAATTGCATCGTATTCGGTTGCTATTTAAGCAATCTAAGATATAGGTGTCAAACTAAATATGTACACTTATATTTTTACAAATTTGAAGCACTTACTTAATAAATAAAACGTTTAATCCATCCATCCATCCATCCATCCTCTTCAGCCTTTCAGCCTTTCAGCGTCCACTGTTGGACATAGGCCTCCCCAAATTGGGGGTATAGTGCCGTAATCGTCACGCTTGGCAGGTGGGTTGGCGATCGCAGTGGATGTTATTAATACTCGAGGGAGTGCTGCTGCCCCCGGTATCCCTTAGTCGGCTCTTACGACTTCCATGGGTGGAGAGGGGTAGGACAATTCTAAAGCCGGCCCCACACGGCTAAACATTTAAATATATACAAAAATGTGAGTAAACTAAAAATCTTGACTTCAGACTGTCTAACCTTTTCTTTTCCTAGTATTTATTTATACAACGTGAGTGGCAAACAAACATACAGCCTACCTGATGGTAAGTGGTTACCGAATCCTATAGACGCTAGCAACACCAGAGACATCATTCGCATGTCACCATCTCCAAGAAAGAGCCTCGGAGGTGGAAGGAAAGGATACTAAAGTGAGGATAGGAAGTATAATAAGGAGAGGGTAGAATAATTTTAAACGGCCTCGGTGGTGTAGCGGTAGTGTATGCGACTGCTATTCATGAGGTCTCGGGTTCGATCCCCGGGTTGGGCAATGTTATTGAGCTTTTTCCTAAAAAGAAAAATTCTCAGTAACAGTCCGGAGTTTGGAAATGTGCCCGGTAGACGCGCTTTCGCTTGCTATGCAAAACAACAGTACCTACCTACTGTTGTTTTATGCCGATCTTCTGTGAGAATCCCGATTGAGCCAGCCCATTCATGCTGGGATAGGCAAGGCTCTTCTGCTAGAAAATTTCTAGGCGCGTGCTTGCGGATGAGTGTACGCAGTGCTAAATAAATTCATACAAAGCGAACAAAAATGCGTGCCTGCGTTGCGTACGGCGCGTATAAATGGACGCGTAGCTTTAGGCTATCAATTCTTTTTGTGGTAATAGTTTTTAGTTTTAGTTAAGGCGTTTAATTTAATCTACTTTATCGACGAGGCCTCGAACATTGCCGAAAGTCAGTGAGTGAGACTCCGTCTGCGTAATATCAAACGAAACCGTTGGAAAGACAGCTGTATCGCTAGTCGTCAACTCTTACATCACGACACTGCATTCACTAGAAAGCGTTAGCAGAATTGACATTCACACGTGGCAGTCCTCTTTTTTTATTGCTTATGCTATTGGTAAGTGTTAACTGCCACTTTTTGATGTGATAACATCTTTCCTCTCGCTCCTTACCTTATCCCAGCACAAATGGGCCGGCCCAATCAGGCAAATACCACCCTCTCACAAAAGATCAACGTGGAACAACGGTAGTTACGCCTAACATTGTGCTTCGTATGGCGAGTGAGAGCGCCGGAGGCCCAAACCCCCTCCCTATCCTCTCCTTATTATCCTTCCTATACTCTCCTTATTATCCTACCTATCTCTCCTTGTTATCCTTCCTACCTTGGAGATGGTGACGCGTGAGTGACACTTCTGGTGTTGCTAGCGTCTATAGGCTACGGTAACTGCTTATCATCAGGTCAGCCGTATGCTTGTTCGTAACCCTTGTAGTATATAAAAAATATATATATATCGTTTCAAAAAGGTAAAATCTTTAATGAAAGTCCTTTAAATAACAAAAAAACTTTGATTACGACAGCTGTAAATATACCAAAATAACGCAAACATAAACACCAAGTTTTTATAAAACACGCTGATTTGTAAAGTGATTACATTTCTTGCGAGTTTTCACCCGAGCGCGAGCATACTGAACGACTGTAAGAAAAGACGCGTTAAATAAGTTGGAAAAAAGACACTTAGGCCACATACTTACGCCTTTCCTGTGTACGATAGAGCATCCCCTAAGTTTCACAGTAATTTCCCCCTAAGACGTTATTTTCCATGCTTTGCGCTCACCCCTACGTCATTACCATTCTCTTTATCTTCAGTTTCCTTTTATATTTGGCTGCAACACTTTCAGTTCCATTTGAAATTATGATGTCAATGTAAACTTAGTTCTTTTTTGCATACAGACCATCGGGTATTCGGGCCTGCTAAAAAAATTTAACCAGCAATTTTGCCAGCAGCTCTACCACAGCCAAAAGCTAATTTTTAACTATATCTCAGGTTCCCAATATAGTAACAGGATAAAATATATACTAGTTTTTAAGTCTAATCAAGAGCTATCAAACAAAAAAATTTGCCTCTAAACCCGTTAAAGTGGTTTTTGCGTGATGCGTGAACGAACAAACAGACAGACAAACAGACAAAAAATCTAAAAAATAAATCGTTTTGTGTATAGACGCGCCTATATAGCCTAATGCAGTATTTTTTTCTTAAATATCTTAAATGTACAGACATAGCTTTGTTACAGCTTTATAATAGTACCTATAGATATAGACTAAAATCTAGCAGACCAGGCTACATGTTGCTATGGCACACATAATTCGTTTGTTAATTCAGCAATAAAAAGGAAATAATCAGGGTAAAAAATCTTTTAAGTTTGAGTTAACCTAGTTAACTGCCTCTGTGGTGCAGTGGTGTGTGAGCGACTAGGTACTGGTCATAAGGTCTCGGATGCGAACCCTGGGTCGGACAGCTTTATTGAGCTTTTTCTTAAAAAGAAAAATTCTTAGTAGTAGCCCGGATTTTGGAATTGTGTGTAGACGAAAATAGGCTCGCCCCCTATTACGTGGGACTTAAACATAGCTGGCGAACCGTGTGTGTGTAATACACCTTTGCCTACCCCTTAGGGGAATACAGGCGTGATGCAATGTTTTTTAAGTTAGAATGCATCACACTATTGAAATTTAATAACAGCACTGCAATAAGAGATAGACTTCATTTATTTAAAGTGCCATTTACTTATTTAATAAGCTGTGTTCAAATAAATGTTTTGAAGAATGAAATAAATGGAAAGCAATTGAACTTTTGGACGGCTGTTTTGTATGTGTAATTAACCTGATGGAAAAATTGAGAAAGCTGATTTTTGGTGTACAAAAATACAACTTCAATATGCGGAAAGTTCATCAACAAAACCGAATTTACAATCAAAAGAAACTCGGTGGCATGGCAGGGGCTTAGCTGAACGGCGTGTCACAGTTCATTAATATTAATAGTCAACGGCAAAACTCACGGTTACTGCTCTCACTCCATGCATAATTTCACTTTTGCGTCCGCTACAAATTTTAATTGCTCGAGTTGCTACATCACAACTTTGTACAGCGGCACAATAACGAATGTACCACCCCATTTGTTATTTTGAATAAGGATAAAAATGTCTGTGCTACATACAGCTCTTGCTGAGTGTGCTTCAGTTTGGTTATATTCAACTAAACTTATTCAGTATGGACCGCTTTCAGCTTCGGGACGCGGTTTTGAGAGTTTTGATAGAAACTTTTAATTTTGTCAGAGTCAGTCACATATGTACCGTGATACAGCTAGCATTGCGATTACCTGCTAGTTATGTGATAGATTTTCTTTTACTTTAATATGTACTCCTGTGGTCAATGGCCTTAAATGATAATAAAGTCTAATCAGAAGGTATAATGGATTAGGCAATATATTTTTGGAAAAAATATTGCTTGTTGTATTATTTAAGTAAAATTATTAAGTATATAGTATGTGAGTGCCTTTTTTAATTGAGATTAGAACGAATTATGAAATAGAAAATATAATTAAGAGCGAAAATGGAATTCGTCTTCTGGAAATCCTAAAATCTCTCCCATAGTATTCAATTTCTATTGTCTTTGGTAACACATTCCAGAACAGGTTCGATACTAACTCTCGCTGCCATTTGTTTTTTTTTTAATAATTTGAGCATGTAAGTACCAAAATAATAATAACAACATACTTAAATTAAAATTAGGACAGCATTCGAATCCGTTTAGTTTTTAAAATAAGCGCAAATATTATGCTAAATATAAATATAGGCACAGCAAAATTTTAATTAGATTCAATTATATTTATAAAATTGTTATTAAGTTTTTTAGTCTATCTGTTATTCAAATATAAACATTAACTACAAAGGTGTCTATCCTAAAATTTCAACTTGAAATAAAAACCGCACAAATAATAAAGAATTCCTAAAGGTACGCACACTTATAATTAGAAAATATGTTCATTTATGAAATATTAAATAAATCCCCCGTAATTGTGTAGGTAGGCGTGATTCTGCAAGGTCGACGTACAGACTCGAAAGCCCAGAGCTTATTAAAAGCTGTCACAAAATGCTGCCTGCGCTGAGAATTCCCCTGTGAATGTAACCAATCTAGCCTATCATATTATTGAGTAAATAAGCCTTGTTTGTTACTTAATATTGGTAAAGCCATTATGTTTATTACTACAACGTTGATGCAGCCTTCTTGAAAAGCCTGTAGAACATGATTTGTCACTTGTTTATTAAAATATGTTTTAGGTATTTTTAAGTGACGATTAAAAGCATAGTACCTATATTACGTTAATATTCTCAAATACAAACCCTACTTGTTAAAAACGTTTAATTAGAATTTGAGATGTAATGTGAGGTGAGTTTAAGAAAATAGATAAAAAGTATAAAAAGACCGGAAAATTTCATAATTGGGATCCTAACTCTAACAATTTGATTATAGGTCCTATGTCTGACATGGATACTAGTTCTAACATGGAACCTTTTTCTTTTTTTTGTTAGGTTGGGAAAAAGTGTTCCTAACCGCACACCCCGTCGTTCGGGGCAACGAACAGGGTAGTGTGGGGCCCTCACCCACTAAAGAAACCCGCCCTGTGCCGCCTCTCCGCCTTTATTGGCGGGCCACTGGAACCATGTTACATTCCTTCGGTGGTTCTCATGGGCCCTACGTCTAACAATTTGATTACTTTAATATTGATCTAGTGATACCCTTTTTATTAAATAAAACCCATTTCTTGTCAAGGCGAGGCTTACTTAGGTGATATAAGACTTTTTTTGGGTACGTGTACATTAGAGTTACACTTTACGTTTATTGTGAGTCAGATAAACTTACCTTTTTTTTTATTGCTTGTAGTGGCAGAGGAGCCACGGCCCATCTGATGGTAAAAGGTAACCGTCGCTCATGGACTCATTTATACCGAGAGTATTGTCAAGCCGCTGCTCACTATTTCATTCCACAGATATGAAATGAAAGAATAAACGGCTATCGAAGTGCTTCATGGCCGATCACACGGGAGATGGTGGTACCAACCCGCTCGGGCTCGATACTAAGTGAATACTCCCACTTGGTACCCAGCCCTACCCCCAGTCATGCAATGGATTATAATTGCTTACTTCCCTTAGTCGCCTCATACGACACCCGTGGGAAAGAATGGGGTGGTGACACTTGTATTCTTAGTCCGTCACCACACCTTCTGTAAAATTTTTAAGTCACAAGCACTTTCATATTATGGGTATATAGTTTTTTTATTGCGTATGATGGTAGACAAACCACGGCCCACCTGATGGTAAATGGCAACTGTCGCTCATAGAGTTAAGTGAGTATTCCCACTTGGTACCCAGCCCAGTAATGCAATGGGTGATTATTGCTTAATTCCCTTAATCGCTTCGTACGACACTCGTGGGAAAGAATGCGGTGGTGACACTTGTATTCTTAGCTCGCCACCACACGGACTTATTGAGTTTTACTAACTAACGGATTCTCTGTTTAAGCGTAATGTTTTTACCCTGTGCTTTTTAATAAAGCTCTCAATCGATACGATTTTTTCCGACATCTTCAACAGTCATCGTCGTAATAAAGCCTATTTAAGCCAAAATAAAGCAAATAATAACCGTTATAAATTATATCTAAACTTAAATCTTCCTTATACGAGTAAATAATTCCATCCATTGCTGAAAACCAAATACTGTAAAAGATACGTTGTACATGAAATAGAGAATAAATTATTTACTAGCTACCCACAACCTAGTCCGCGTGGAATTTATATATTTCTTTTTTGTGTGGGACCTTACTTATTTATACAACATACAAGTAGCCCAAGTTACTCCTTGTAATATCAATTATCTGCCAATGAAAATCCCGTATAAATTGGTCTAGCTGTTTCGGAGATTAGCAAAGGAACAAACAGACAGACAAAAGCCTTAGAAAATTAGTATTTTATCATAGGTATAGTATATACTCATCTTTTCATAAATGCATTTAGTAAAAAGATGTTATTTAGATATTACAAGTAAACACTACTGTACGGTTTATATATGCCGCACAGAGGAAATAATACACTTCTTGTACACAAAAGTTACTAATTTAATAAACAACGCGGAACTATAACTAGATATACAGAGTATGCCGTAATCGTGCCGATCGCAGCGACGGCTACTGGTCCTTACAATTAATACAGTAAAAGTACGTCGGTAAACCAAAACATAATTAATATTAAATAGGTACTAACTTAGCGTTGCTATTCTTGATTTCCATGACAGGCTTTTACGTGATAGTGCTTCACGATAAGACGAATAATGTGACAACGTCCATCGAGTATAATAGGCCTTTTTACCTCGCTTGGAATTCCAGATGCAGCATCAATGCGACCGGACACACGCAGGATCCCGTCGTCATCCAGTATTGGTGTTAAGGTACGTAATTTACTTGTATGATTAATTGATCTTTTATATTGCAGGTGGTGTAGCTCAGCAGGGAAGTATTTTATCTGTGAGTACTTTAGCAGGAGGTTCTCAGCGCGTTCCATCAACGTGCGGTCAACTTCCCAGGTAAGTTTCCTACACTTTTCAATAAATGATAGTACCACATATGTAGTTCTAACCAAGCGAAGCCACGAGGAAAATCTTTCAGGGTCAGGAATAGCCGGTAAACTATCAGAAGCGACGTAAGTAATATTAACACATTCCAGGTCTTCTTCACGACAGTAAGGTACCTGCAATTGGGCCATAAATGTTCCTCTTCATATAAAAATGGAGGGCCATATAGCCACTCACTATTTAGTTGAAGACTGTCGAAGCTCTCCCGAGTGGCCAAGTCTGCGACATTCATAGAAGTAGGTACGTATCTCCAATCTTTAATTTGAGTTAATTCATCGTTTTCACCCAAGCGATGAGCAACGTAAGGTTTGTAACATCGTGTATTGTTACGTATCCATTGCAGTACTGTCGTGGAATCACACCAAAAATATTAGACAGCTGTTTTCATTCGATGCATGGACTGTGTTGTGTTCGCTAACCAAGCAACCATTATCGCCGCTTGTAAGTCCAACCTAGGTACTGTCACGAATTTTACCGGTGTAACACGACATTTACTTGCCATGAAGCAAACCCTAATTTGTTTATTTGTCTAACCAACGCCAATAAGCCACCGCGCACATCGCCTGTATCGATGCATCGCAAAATACGTGATGTTGTAAAGAATCATAAGTTGTTTCATTAATGAGCCGATTAGTTGGTATAAGTGTGCGTGTAGAAGCAGGTAAGTTATTGAATGAATCGTTTGTCCGCTGTGGCCGAAGATCACTCTTCCCTCGCGCGCCCGTTGCATAATGACGTAACGTCAGTTCATTCACACGCCTATAACACCGTGGTATACGAATGCTACTAATTTTGATGAATGTAATTGGAATATGTAAAATAGATAAATTGTAAAAATATGAGAAATAAAGGAAACTGATTCAAATATGTATAAGAATAGAATAAAACGGAGAAAATGTATAAACATGACCATAGAAACCAATGTGATTAGAATAAGATGCATAAAATTGATGAAATATAAAACAGATAAAATGTAACAATGTGACCAAAAACTTAAATGTAATAAGAAAAAGATAGGTACACTAGTAATGCTAAAACAAACAAAAATGTATTGCATAAAAATGTTATAGGTATCCGGCAAAATGTAAGAAATAGGAATCTCAGTCAAAATTTAATTACCTAAATAAAAATCCTAATAATGTTAGGAGTAGCTCGCAGGGCCCGGCTGACAGAGCCCGGACAATTAAAAAAAATAATAATAAACCACTTACTATCACGTGAACCGTATGCTTGTTTGTCGTAGTATTAAAAAGATTTGTATAATATTCGTATTACAATAAGTTATAAGTAGGTTAAAAGATAGCAAAAATAATGTAAAATATCTTAATATTGTTTCATCCAAGTTCTAGTTGGTATAAGCGGGATTAATATAAATCTACCGCTCCAATAGTAGTTTTAAAAGTTTCCAAAGACTGAAGGTAAGTGTTTAAAATTTTCACGCTAAGTTGGGTAGTATTAAACGTAGAGTATAAAAAATAGAAATCAGTAAAAATAGCTTGTACTCGTATCAATTTGTTCTTATTTACAGTCCATCCATCCATCAGCCTTTCATTGTCCACTGCTGGACATAGGCCTCCCCAAAATGGGGGTTTTACCATAATCGCCACGCTTGGCAGGCGGGTTGGCGATCGCAGTGGATGTTTTAAGTACACAGGGGAACGCTGCTGCCCGGTCCCCCGGTAGTCCCTTAGTCGGCTTTTACGACTCCCATAGGAAGACACAGGGTGGGGCTATTCTTGGTGCCGGCCCCACACGGCACCAAGAATCTTATTTACAGTAAAAGCCAATTTATAGATGACTGGAATCTAACTCTGTAATTCTGAAATAAGAGTATGTAGTTCTTAATTATTGATTATAATAGCAGACGAGCTACACGGCACACAGTGGTAGCCACTGCCATGTGCAGACTCAACTATACTAAGAGTAGTTGTCCGTGTGGTGACGGATTAAGAATACAAGTATCACCACCACATTCTTTCTCACGGGTGTCGTACGAGGCGACTAAGTTAAGTAAGCAATTATAACCCATTGCATTATTGGTGGGTACCAAAATCTCCCGTGTGACCGGCCAAGAAGCACATCGGTGTGTTTTGGTTGTAGCAGGAGAAAGCCATTAATTCTTTCATTTCTCATTTCATATCTATGTCTCTGGCAAGCTTAATTAGATCGACGTTAAATTTATGGAAAGCTGCCTCAAGGAGAAGAGAAGTCCCTTAGTTTAAGAATCTGTCTCGCTATCTATAAATCTATTGGAATGTCAAATTATCTGAACTATTTTGGAAGGGTGCGTTTTCAAATCTAAAAATTGCTATGCTAAATCATTTTAATTTAATTGTGTTGGTTGAAAGAGTTTAAAGTAAAATGTTTTATCGACGGCGAAACCCATGGATAATAGAATTCAAACGATTAAAAAGTTGGCGGCTTAATTCGCTGAAAACGGGGAGTTATTTATGACTTGGCCAAAGTATTTGGTTGCATGGTTTTCGGTTAAAGTCAGGCTTAGATGCCAATTTAAAAAGTAGGTATATGTATATATCGTTCTTAATTAAAATTACCACCCGTTCCATGATCCAACTTCGGAATGCCATTGCTACTGGTTATCATTGATGTCAAATAAAGAATAGTCGTTACAGGCACAGCTTCCTTATATATCCTAATCTAACGTAACTCATTTGGGTTGCAAAAGAAGAAATTATGTTTAAAGTAACCATGTTTAATTTTCTTTTATATTAGACTAGCTAGTGCCAGCAGCTGCGCATATTTTTTTAAATATAGGTCCTTTAATTAAACTTGCCCTTCTTATTTTTTCTTATTAAATATAAAGTCTGAAAACCCTTTGTAATACATAAGTAATTACAATATCAATTTTAAAGTTCCTACCTTTAAAATAAACGACACATAGTTCGTGTGGTGACGGACTAAGAATACAAATGTCACCACCCCATTCTTTCCCACGGGTGTCGTGTGAGGCAATGATAGATGGCGACTAAGGGAAGTAAGCAGTTATCACCATTTCATTATTGGTAGTAGGTCTGGGTACCAAGTAGGAGTACTCACTTGTTATCGGGCTCAAGCGGGTTGGTACCAACATCTCCTATGTGATCAGCCGGGGATGAAGCATGTTTGTTTATAGTAAATGTGTTTTGGTTATAGTTAACTTGTGCAGCGTTCCCGTCCGCAACCGGGTAGAAGATATCCGTTAATTCTTTCATTTCATATCTGTGAAATGAAATGGTGAGCAGCGGCTTGACAATACTCCCGGTATAGTTAAGTCCATAAGCGACGGTTACCATTTACTAACAGGTGGGCCGTGGCTCGTCTGCTAACATACGCAATAAAAAGAAAAAACTCTCATACAAACTGTACCCCTCCTTTTCCCCACATAACATTTGAAAAACTGAAGCGCGTCGTTATTTTTTGTACTTTTTTGTACTCAGTAACTGCATTTCTACACGTTTCATCTGCAAAGAACAAAGACTTTAAAAATTTCAACTCTATAGTCTTAGTAGTTTTGTCTGTGCGTTGATCCTCAGTCAGGACAAGCAATAACGTGTCATAAGTTATATACAACTTCAATTTTTTTATTATAAGGCTCAGACTAAGAACTACTAGACGGAGCCACGGCGTGGCCCCACTTGAAACAGCAATATTTTTTTTAAATGTTGCCAGGTTGACAAATATTTAACCATATTTGGGCAAATTAAACGATAGTTAGAATGAGGTCTGTAACTAAGGTCGTAAATAAGAAACTCTTCGTAACTAATATTTTACTGAAAATCGCAACGTTTATCAAAATGATTATTAAAAAGTAAATCTGCCACCCCTTCTATTCATCCAACTATCAGTCTTTAAACGTCCACTGTTGGACATTGGCCTCCCCAAAGAGAATAACAGAACTAGTGGGCTTGTGCTGACTGCATCCAACGGCTCCCTGCCGCTTTGACCATGTATTTGGTCCATCTGGTGGGTGATGTCACACTGCGCTGTCCGACACCTGGTCGCCACTCGAGAACCTTTTTCCCCAACGGTTGTCAGTTCGTCGAGTGATATGGCCTGCCCATTGCCACTTCAGCATGCAAACTCGGCGGGCTATGTCGGATATTCATGTTCTACCTCCGTATCCGTAATAAGAATTCGATCACGTAGAGAAACACCAAGACTTTGAGCTTTGATGCAAGATAAGTATTGCTTCTCCATAAATATATTGCCGTTCTGTTCGATATCTCATCTGGTAAATAATAATAAGTTATATTTAATAAAATAATAGTACACAAGAATACAATTAAATTATCTTTTCTTTCTTTTCTGGGTCAAATAAGTAAAGAATTATCATCCTTCCAGCGCTTATTTAATTAATTGAATAAGAACTTTTTTTATTGCATTTAGTGGCAGATGAGCCACGGCCCATCTGATGGTAACTGTCAACCGTCGCTCATGGACTCAACTATACTGAGAGTATTGTCAAGCCGCTGCTCACCATTTCATTTCATTTCACCGATATATAATGAAAGAATGAACGGCTATCTCCTGCTACGAACAAAACGCAACGATTTGCTTCATGGCCGGTCCCACGGGAGAGAGAGTACTATAAGTGGTGAAGTTAGCTATAGGACGAATACCACGACCTTATAAATTTGTGTTGCCACCTACCATTTGGGGTGTGAATATATGTTATTCAATGTTGTTTTACTCCTGGGTTTTATTTTGAAACCCTTAAATCCCAGACAGGTGCCACAAGAGAGAGCAAATAAGTTTCTCTGAATTCTAGATTATGACTGCAGCGGTAGTCATAATCTAGAATTGAGATTTAGCATCGCTCTGACGACGCTTGGCAGCGAGAGGTCTCCCTCTATTGGTGCGACGAATTCACGGCGCTGCTCGGCCCAAGCCGGGCACGACTCGAGCGTGTGCCGCACCGTATCCTCGTTGTAGCCGCAATAGTGACAGCCCGGAGTCGCTTCCCTCCTTGCGACTATGTGCAGATATCTGCCGAAGCAGCCGTACCCCGTACATAATCATGTAGGTAAATACCTATACCTATGAAAAATTGTTTTGACCTACATCACAATACTTCGACATTTTTCCTATCTTCATTAACTTATGTAATAGTAAGTACAGAAGATGAAAGTTACTTATCAAGTTCGTGCCCTGTCAAGCCTAATGCTGTTCCTATGTTGAAATTTTTATTTAGGGACAGTTTTTTGTTTAATTTATTTACTTAACTGTACTTGCAAAAAAAATTAAGTCGTAACTTATTTAGAAGTTTATGAATTACCTACAAGTTGTTTCAAATCATTATTAGAATAAATATTTAGTACAATATTACCAACCTTAATACCAATATACCAACTTACAATACAGCTTAGGTTTCTCTGAAAACTCCAAAATTTAAGCAAGGGCATTACCTTTTATTTTAAATTTAAGGATGAAATATAAACCACAAAGGGTCAGCGAGTTTCTAGTAACAAAATACGTTTTGAAAGTCAAAAGAGTTTCAGACCCTTCTGAATATCCGATATCAATAAATATTATTATGGCAGCGAGACTAAATTGAAAGTTGAGGTAAAACACTTTTTAGAATATTTTCAACTTTGCGGTTGTATAAGCACCTACCAAATAAATGCTCTCAAAAAACTTAATCATCCAGAAATTACTATTTTATAGGTATACACGTGGTATACACATTATGGGCGTATAATTGACGGGCCTCGTGGCGTAGTCGGTAGTGTAACCGACTTCCGTGCACGAGGTCGTGGTTTCGATTCCCACTCAGGACAAATATTTGTGTGATGAACACAGATATTTGTACTGCGTCTGGGTGTTTTCTATCTATTATATGTATGTAGGTATTTACAAAAAAAAAGTAATTTATTTGTATTATATCCGTAATCTCTAATATAGATAAAGACATTTGAATTCGCTTAGTTATCAAATACTAGCGTATTTTTTGAATGTTTTGATTAAAATTTTATTAACTCTTTTTTTTAATTCTTTTAGCTAAGTATGCATTTTTCCTCTTTGATATAATGCGTTGAAACCTGCATACACTCTACTAATAACTAGGTATTATTTATATTATCTTTTTTTTTAATTATTTTAGCTGTTTGAATCAACTCAAAGATACTTTCATCAATATAGCTTTGGTTCTGGTTGTACAGTTTATTAAAACAACCAGCTTTCGCTTGTGACCTCGCTTTTCCGGCATGAATAGGCCAACTCAATCGGGGAAGTACCACCCCCTCACAAGATCAACATAAAACAACAGTAGGTACTGTTTCGTATTGTGAGTGAGAGCGCCAGAGGTCAAGAAGAGGACTTCTTATTAATTTTCCTCTCCGCTTCCTACCCATTTCTTAAGAGTTGGGGACGCGCCAGTGATGCCTCTGGTGTAACCGCTTACCATCAGGTGTCGTATGCTTCGTTGCCACCGGTTTAGTATAAATAAAAAGTTTATGACTCAGCGGACGTTTTAATTTACAATAAATTTACCTGTATTATAATATTTTTAAAGAAAAGATTCGATTGTACCTTTACAAAACTGATAGTAAATAAATCATTACTTTAATTAGGTTTTATTAAAGGGCTGAGCCTGAAAAAATGTTTGTACTTACTTTAACTTTATCCAACGCATCCTCTTTACCTGTGTCGTTTCCCTCGCTGTGAAGTTTCTCTGCCAATTTGCACAGCATTGTTCATTCCAAACTTAAAATAAAGATTATGAAGGAAACATCGCTGGAACTCAATGTGGCTCACTAATTAAAGCTTCAAAATTTACATTGAATTATTATTTTAACTTAAAAAAATACGTGGTTGTGTAAATTTAACTAATTCGGCTACTTTGTGTTATTCATAGCGGCGGCATTCACTGTCAAACGTACTTTGTTTAATTGTAGTTATAACTCCCATTGTAGACGTCGCTAGTGACTTAATATTTTCAAACCGACAGAATACTGATTGGCTTGGAAAATAGATATATAATAATTCTTTTAATTATATCTATATAAATATAATGATAATGATTGAGGTCTACAGTTGGGTGTACTTAACAGAAAAACTACTGGATAGATTTCAATTATTTTTTTTTCTATGATTTATTTCTAGTATCTAAGAAAGGGCCAATAGTATACAAATTTGTAGAACATTAAGGTATTAAGAGAAAAAATAACTATATTACGCTGGGTTGGCGAGTTTGAAATAAAAATTTTACTATTTTTTTTAGTATTTTTGTCTGCATGTTAGTCTTTTTTTTTGTTTAATAGTTCTTGATTTGACTTGAAAACTGGTATACTTACAATTTATCTACATAACTATATATCAGCAATCAGAGATATAACCTAAAATTCGATATATTAAACTCGTATAGGTATATTTCAAATGATATTCGAGTAAATAGAATTGACATAACGACACAATTTATGTTCTTTTACAAAGATATTATACGTATACCTACCAACGAAATGACTATGGTGTGTAGCTTAAACAGTTTTTTGTTCATTTAAAGATAAAAGCTGGATATTTGATCGAAATAGCGGATGGTCACAAAGAGTCAAAGTTAATTTAAAACTTCCGCCGTGACGTGCCCTTTTGGCGATATTAATGTTAGGTTAAGGATGTATCATTATAATCTAAAGGTTATTATTAAGTTTAGATTAACAAAAAACATAAAAAAATATAAGCATCTACAACTATATAATAATTATTTACAGATTTGGTGGGATTTCGATGTGAAAAAAATTAAAGCTTTGGTATTGTGGTATATTTGACGATCTTAAGAATATGACAATCAATTGACAACATTTCAAAAAAAAATAAACGTACAAATAATAATAATGTTTCTTTGCTTTCGTGTTCTCAATTCGATAAGATATTTTTTAATGGTTAATAAAATCAATATATATCTCTGATTGCTAATAAATTTAAATCGAAAAGGCTGATGATCTCACAATAATTAGGTGGAATGAGAGATATTTCTTTGCCTTTGTAATTAGCTAGCATTATGATGTATTGATATGTCAAAATTACGTCACTTACTAATAAAAAAGCAACAATTGTCAAACTGGCAGTGTCATTTTGTTTGATAGAACAAAGCTAAGGCAACAATGCTTTACTAACATTAACACCATTAACACAGGTTCTGGCGGAATTGCGTATGTGACGCTAAAGACAAAAACCAGAGAAGAAGAAGATAAGAACAAGGTTCTACCTGCTAGTGACGTCATTTGACGCTTACGACTTTTTAAAATGGAACAACTTTTGAAGTAAAAATAATGAATGAAAACCATTCAATTTCGGGAAAATAAACAACTTTGGAAAATCCAAAACTGCACGCCTCATAATCTTTATTTTTCACAATAAAATTGATTATTTGATAAGTAACTAGGAAAAGTAATAGGGCTCTATTCGTAGTTATACTCTAGTTAAAAAGAGAAAAAAGACTCGATTAGTAAAGTATTTCGGTTGTTATCGTGTTAACATACATTACCTACCAGAAACGGACGTCCAAGACAGAACTTTTTAAACAGTTTTTTAACTAGTTTAAATAACAAAAATGGCATAAAAAATATCATGAGTATCAAAAATAGTGTTTTTTCTTTATATGTGTGTGTATATATTGTTTTACAAGTGCAATATATGATAAATAGAGACATTTTAAGTTTGAATAATCAGTTGTTCTGTGTAAAACGAGAATAGTACCCACCTCAACGCTTTGCTTATGTTTGTAACTATATTGGTCAATAAATTATTATTATTATTATGAGGCGTGCAATATGGGTCACTTAATTTTGCATCTAGTTTCATATAAAGTAATTATATGAATATGCAAAAAAAATTATTGATGCCAATTAAGATACCGACCTTCCATGGCAAGTGTTGAAGGATTGGTTCTCGTTTGCTGTTTATAAGGATGGATTCAATGAAGGACTTCCGTTTTCAACATAATTCATGTCACCTGTAACCCCTTTTCGTTCAACCATTTCACCAAGACAACTTCAAGGTCGGTTGTGTTGCAAACTAATTTAGTTGCACTGAATGATACGGTACATTTCTTTTTTAACGACTACGATGCACCATATTTGTAATTATGCCAAAATAATAATTTTGGAAGACGTTATCAAGTTAAAAATGGCGCTTTTTTCTTATTTACATAACTTCAGTGACTTCTTATTTTTTAAATTTCAATCCATCCATCCATCAGCCTTTCGACGTCCACTTCTGGACATAGGCCTCCCCAAGAAATGGGGGATAGTGCCGTAATCGCCACGCTTGGCGCAGGCGGATTGGCGATCGCAGTGGATGTTGTTAATACTCGAGGGAGTGCTGCTGCCCACTCCCCCGGTATTCCCTCAGTCGGCTCTTACGACTCCCATGGGTGGAGGGGTGGGACAATTCTAAAGCCGGCCCCACACGGCTACACGGCTTTTGTAAATTTAGGTAAATTGAATGCGTAGGGATCCTCCTAGTTCACCACATAGAAGATAAGTAGCCAAGCAAGATTATTAATTTTCAGGAAATAACAATATTTTAATTAATTGATGAATTAGGTAATTGATAGCTACTGGAAGAAAACGGTGATTTGAATGGTCACCTTAAGGTATGACAATAAGAAACATAGTCGATTTATAATTATTATTGTAACTTATTAATTGAGCTTGTTTCAGTTATATTCCGCTGTAGCTTTTAGTACGACAATTGCGTTCGTTTAAACTTTACGTTGAATATGAATGCAAAACTTTCAGAGACTTTACCGTTCACGAAATATGAAGCAAAATTTATAAATTCTTTGAGTGACCAACTGTTATACGTTGATAACTAAAGTTTGTATATGAGGCCCTCAGTGTTGGTTTGTGAAATAAAACATGTTTCTATTTTGTGGTAGTCGTCAAAAATATTAGAAACGATGTCGTTTATTGTTCGGTAGACCGTAGTTCATAGACAATACTTTTTTTGGTAAGGTGTGAAAATGTAACTACCGCACACCCCGCTGTTTGGGGAAGCAAAAGGGTAGTCTGCGACTCTTCACTCATAATAAACCACCTTACTCGGTCGGCTTACTCGGTCGGACTACAAGTGCCGCGTATATTCTCTTCAGTTGTATGCGCGGCGCCTAGACCCTCTGAGCGACGTTCCCGCAAACCTGAGACGTCATCGTTTTCGAACCCTCCATTCCTCGAGGAATCCCAAGATGTGAGCTCCCGTCTGGGGTTGGAGAGTTCTGGTGGACACGTCTCCTACAATGTTATACGTCAATTTCTCGCCGGCTCATCTCAGGACCGCCTATTAACTCAGGCCCTTCTATTTAGCGCCAGGCAACAGGGTGACAAACACCTCTGCTATTTTAGGCATTTTAGGGCTGCGCAGCTTGCACGGCTTTCGCCTCATTTGGCCTCCAGCGGACTCGATCCCAGGTGCATCAGACGCAATGCACTACGATTTGTCCGTGTGGTGACGGACTAAAAATAGTGAAAGTGTCACCACCGCATTCTTTCCCACGAGTGTCGTACGAGGCGACTAAGGGAAGTAAGCTATTATCACCCATTGCATTACAAGTGATAGTGCTGGGTACCAAGTGGGAGTACTCACTTGCTATCGGACCCGAGCGTGTTTGTTATATTATCAAATCACTGCTATATATTATATATAGCAGTGGTTTAATAATACTCTCGGTGTAGTTGCGTCCATGAGCGACGGCTACTATTTACCATCAAGTGGGCCGTGGCTCGTTTGACCATACGCAATAAAAAAAAGAAAGCTACTGACAGTCGTAGCCCTCCGTTAGCTCCGCTAGGTGGCTCTGCCTCCGTCCTTCTTGAATTAAGCAGCTCTATTTGCCAAGGGCGCGTGGGACCGGTGTGGGGAAGCATCCCCTAAGACCTTCCTAATCTTTTGGACTTCGAAACAGTGCTCCCCTGGGAGAGGGCGTGCTTGCGCCAAATTTGTGACGAGAGTGGCTCTTATAGATAAGTTAGATTTTTGCGCTTGCTGGACTTTCGATAGCTATGCGTTTTGTGCGCGGCTTTATTAATAGGGGCTGCATTTATAGCCGGCTATTCTCAGCTAAAGTGTCGGCTGCCCTCTTATGATGAATATCTCTCCTCTATGGCTGACGGGGGCGGTCTGAGTACTTTTGGTTCTTTGAGGAATTTCCCGCACGCATCACCGGGGCCCTCCGGAGGATTATGTTTTTGACATTCACCATGGTTTGTGAAGTTTAAAGGCCTCTGATGATATTGCTGCAACCTCACGATTGAGCTGCCCTCAGCCACGCATCCCCTTGCCGGGCGGCAGAGCTAGGGATTGGGATATTTTTAAGATCCATCTTATCCGGAAATTTAGCTACTGGCAAATGCCGACGTTGCCCAGGGTGTGCCAGCCTGCTTGGGTACACTAGAAGTCAACCTGGTACCGCACCCGATAGATAATACATTAATATCGTGGTCTGTGTTTTGGGCGTTACAGCTTTACACTAGGTCCATACTTACAACAAATATACTGGACTACTTCTCCAACAAAGTTTGAGACTAGAAATCTATTTAAACCCTTTGTTCACTTTTATAAATTGGGCTTTCTTTGACATTCATGATCCATGGGCTCCATGGCCTGTTGGTAGAGACGGCTAGAGCCACCCCAGGTCTATCTTTAAACGATCGGGGCGCTCCAAGTGGTACCTCCAGGGCGACCGCATGGAGTCCTTACTATTCGACTGGTGCAGGTGCTGTAGGGGCATGGTTGCTTCAGCAGAGTCACAAGGAAGGAAGCTCCATGCAGTAATCATTGTGGCTACGACGAGGACACGGCACGGTACACGCTTTGGAGTCTTACCTAGCTTAGACCGAGTAGTGCCGTGAACTCATCGCGGCAAAAGGACCCCTCACTGACGAGCGTCTTCAGAGCGATGCTCAGCTGCAACAGGAATTGGGTTGCGGATGCTGCCTTCTACAAGGGAGTCATCTGGCAGAAAGAAGTGGTGGAGAGGGTCAGGGATGTAAATTCCTTTACTGACTTGAACTCTGTGCAGCGCCTAGGTTGGTGCAGGCCCCACTACCTGCGCCTGATGCCACCCTAGCTGAGGCCACGGGAGCTAGGACCTGAGAACGTCTGCGACATGCAATGCATCTCGCCAAGGTGCGACGCTCCGCTACCCGGTAGCGTCGCACAAAGAGGGTGACCTGAAAGAGTAAGGTGCCGGCGGACCATTGAAATAATATCTTCCGATTCCAGTGGTTCGCCAGTCCTGGTGGAGAGATGGTACACGGCAGGCTTAAGTAGTGGGTGAGGACCGCACACTACCATATTTATTGCCCCAAAAGACGGGGTATGCGGTACACTTATTCCCGCCTTAACAAAAAAAAAGGATACTGTGATACAGAAATAAGTAATTGAATTTTCACTGCTTATTTGGAGATACGCAGAAACTAATTCTCTCTTAAAATGGAAGTAAAATGAAATGATATGATAATTAATACTGGGAAAAGCAAAAATACTTAATTTATAAAGCTCCCATGTTGTGGTACTTTCATTATCATAATTGAGGAAAATGGTTATTCAATTCAAACGTTATATTTTTTCTTGCTGCTGATTTATCGTCGAATTTAATACACATACCTACTTTTACTTTTTTATTGCTAATGATGGCAGACGAGTCACGGCCCACCTGTGTAAATATGTAAGTGGTAACTGTCGTTCATGTACTCAACTCAACGAGAGTATTGTCGAGCCGCTGCGCACTATTTCATTTCTATGATATGGAATGAAATAATATATACTATATATATATTTAAAAAATGAGTCTACAACAGTCTTATATAATTAAATAATCTAACTAGTTTTTACTGAAAAATGGTAAACTTTATAATAAGTAGTGATTCTATAAATAAAAGAATTTGGGAGTCATAGACACAGGGCCTCATTATATATACGAGTATTTTCAACTTCAGCCTTTGTTTTAGCTATTTTAAGGATACCATTTTGACAAAACTGTTATTTTTGACCTCTGCGCGTCATCAACCTTTATCAGCGTTGACGTCAGTAATACTGAAAAAGTTTTCACTGTAAAACTGGTAATCTGTCTGCTACAGCCAAAACATACTGACGTGCTTCATGACTGGGTGCTAATTGCTTACTTCCCTCAGTCGTCTTGTATGACACCCGTGGGAAAGGATGGGGTATACTAATTATCCTTAATTTGTAGTTTTAATTAATTTATTTGTTATACTCGTAAGTTTGAAATAATGATAACATAGTATTTCACTACCTTTCCTTTGCCGACTTAATCTTACAGCATTGTCTTATTAGATAGCCATCGTGAGTAGTGTGTGAGTATTTAGTAGAACATATTTTTTTAATCTGTTTAGTGATAATTTGTACCTAAGTCAAGGACAAGCCCTCATACTTAGTTTAGTAGTCGAGGCTCGTTTTTATTCAAGTATTTACAGATACTCTTATATATTATATGAATTTGTACATATGTTAGTGGTATAGAATACATGATATCACTACCCTCTCTTCCTCCATGAACGAGTTAAAGAAATGAGGAACATGATTTAGCTTGCATTATCTATAGTTCTCTAATTAATATATTATGGAAGAGTCTTAAATCTAGTCCTTACAATGAATCGTTCATGAGCTTATTCTAGCAGATATATTCACATATATATTTTATAAATGTGCAGTGATGACCTTGTGAGAACCAAGGACAGTAACGACGGGAAATCCCATCTCCATCCTGACTGAAAGACCGCGCAAGGCACACCTCTAACTGTTCGAAATTATATGTGTAGATTTTGTTCATAATTTATATCACTACTCACTACCTAAACATCGTAAGTAAGGCTGTGCAGAGATGTTCTTAGTGGATTGTGAGGTCTGCAAAACAGCACTAGTTAAGTGTATAACATAAGTTATAAGATGAAATTATTATTGAATGTATTTAATACGGCATTGTTTTGTGATACTTTTGTCATACTATATTAAGACGAAGCGATAATAACATACACGATAATATCTGGCTTTGACTGGTATTCACTTCACAAGTCGTCTGATTAAATTCTTGGTTAAACCTTGATCTATGAAAATACAGGAAAACATATCATGACAAGGTTTCGTTAATATGTTTCTTGAGTGACGAGAATATTTATGTGATATACACGTGACCTCATTACACAGGAAACGCCTTATCATAATACATTTTGGTACTATTTATATGAGAGGTTTGTTGACGAACGAAGAATAAATAATATTCTCGCCACCTCTGCTAATTATATCGAAAAAATAAATGAAATATAACGATAAGATAATACTGAACTGCCTCGGTGTGGCAGTAGTAGTGTAAGCGACTGATGAAGATGAGGTCTCGGGTGCGATCCCTAGTTCGGGCAGTATTATTGAGCTTTAACATAAAAAGAAAATTCTAAGTAGCAGTGCGGATTTTGTAAATGTGCCCGGTAGATGGCAATAGGCTCGTCCCCTATTACGTGGGACTTAAACATAGCTGGCGAATTCTGGGTGTGTAAATACACCTCTGCCTACCCCTTTGGATGATATAGGCGTGATGCTATGTGTATAGTATAAGATAACACGCTTGCACTGCAGAAAATCTTAAAATCGTACTACTGGTAAAAATTCGACTCATCATGAAGCTTTTGGATATGTATTGGTCCATCGGGGAAGAACCGATAACCGATGCTATCTCCGTTCCCATATACAACGCAGTTGTGTATTTACAATAACTGGTACCAAATTAAGGAAACCGAATAAAAGAACATTTGTATTCCTAAATTCTAAAACCAAGCTATCGACTGAATTTTTTTTTTTTGCTAATTGCAACATTGTGGAGAAGAATCTGGCTGTAGGCCAGAGGGTTTTCTTAAAGATGCGAAAGGGAATGCTCCGATGGTTCAAATATGTGGAAAGAATGCCGAACGAGCGACTGGATAAGAAGATATACAATGCGAAAGTGGAAGGATGTAGGTACAAGGGGAGACCGAGACGCACCTACCTAGACCAAATCGGTCATGTATTAAAGGAAAGTGGAGTTAGGAGTCTCCGAAACCGGCGAGCGTGTATGAAGAGAATTATGAATGTTGAGGAAGCGAGAGATATATGCAAGAATAGAGCCTCTTGGCACTCTGTTCTCTCTGCCTACCCCGCAAGGAAAATGGCGTGATGATAAGTTTTGCGTTCTTAAGGCTATGAACTTGGGCCTTAGTCTAATTTGAGGGTAGATCCGTGAGTAACAGCGGGATAGTAAGGGTTTGAAATTTTTTACAAATATGTTGTTTATTCTTAGGATTAAAGAATTTAAGTAATTGATTTCGCCCCATAAACCAACAACTGACAAACCAAAAAACCGATCACCGATGACGATCTGGTCAAAGCCGCAGGGAGCCCTTGGTTGCAGCATATGACCCTTGTTATGGCGCTCTCTTGGGAATTTCTATGCCCAGCAGTGGACGATGGATTACCTATATCTAAACAGAGTTCTAATGGTTAAAACAAAAATTTTCTATAATTAATCTCATAAGTACGTATAATAATAATTCCCGTAAGTATATAGATAAGGTAAATGGGAACAAAGCCGCCAAAAGTCGTTCGAAGCTTCATTACGCCGACGACGGCGAAATCACAAAGCTAAGACAATCTTTACTTAAATGTCTCTCTGCCACCCACGTTTAATATTAGCAGGTAACTTTCGTGACATCAAGGACCCAATTAATTAATATTAATTTAACTTTTTAATGAACTTCTATAAATATAAAAATATATTTAGCTATTTTAGAATTTCAGTTGTTTTTATTTTTTAAGTAGGTACCTACCTAATTACTAGTGATAGAGCCTTTCTTATCTCAGTATGAATGGACCGGCACTATTCGGGTAGTACCATCCTCTCACAGAAGATTAGCGTGAAAAAACGGCAGGTACTCATATTGTTGTGTTTCGTATGGTGAGTGAGAGCAGAGGAGGCCTTAATACCCTCCCTATTCTCTCCTTATTATCCATCTTCATCCATCCATCCATCAGCCTTTCAACGTCCACTGCTGGACATAGGCCTCCCCAAGAGAACGCCACAACGAGCGGCCCCGTCATGGGGGATAATGCCGTAATCGCCACGCTTGGTAGGCGGGTTGGCGATCGCAGTGGATGTTGTTAATACTCGAGGGAGTGCTACTGAACACCCCCCCGGTATTCCCTCAGTCGGCTTTTACGACTCCCGTGGGTAGAGAGGGGTGGGACAATTATAAAGCCGGCCCCACACGGCAAATCCATCTTTCTTCTTTTTATTCTCTTATTATTTACCCTCCTCTCCATTTCTCATTCCTTTCCTTAGAGTTAGCGAGGCGCAAGTGATGGCTCTGGTGTTGCTGGCATCTATACGCTACTGAAAGGTGGGCCGTATGCATGTGTGCCACTTGTGTAGTATAAAAATAATTACTAGAATTTATTAATTTTGTGAAAATAGCTATCTTAGATAGATTATATCGAACAACGGTTAAAGCACGGGAACTTGTAATCTACTACCTATACTATTTGCAAGGCGCTGTAGGATGGTCCGGGTGACATTTGCCTGTTTGACGGTAACATCTGTAAGTAGCACATGACTAGGGATGTGACGTTATGCAATTCATTTTTATCGCTAACGATACTCGCAGCATAAATCTAGTTGTCTTTAATATTGTTATGAAAATTAGTGTGTTATTCAGTTGTGCAGTGTAACTACGTGTATAAACTTATCAATATAAATATTTTATGGCTACATATCTTTGTCTATACTATTATTATAAAGAGGTAACGTTTGTGAGTTTGTGAGTTTGTGATGTTGTAAGGGGGTAAGCTCTGGATCTACGGAACCGATTTTCAAAATTATTTCACCAATAGAAAGCTACGTTATTGTGGAGTGTCATAGGGTATAATAATTTCCAAAATTAATTACGCATCTTTACTTAACTTGAATAATGTAATCCAAGTTAAAAAATATTGCTTTTATCGCGTGCGCTGCGGAAACTATCGAGGATAGAACAAAACAATGTACTACAATATTAAAGAACGTATCAAAATCTGTAAAAAAGTTTGCAATAGCATATGCCTATCTCCTACGGATAACTCACAATAACTGCTTTTACTGTTAAAATTGTAGATTAAAAATATTTTTTGTGAAGCTTATTTAGCCCATATGATATTAATTTATATCTTTATAAATATGTTTTAATTATATGGGACGAATGTACCATGAGTCATAGAGCTCATATTGAAGCCGTGAGCCGTACGCTAAAAGACATCTGAAACTCAGACGCTGATATGGGTGGTGTTACTTTTGTTTTTGCGGGCGATTTTCGGCAAATGCTGCCAGTAATAACAAAAGGAAACGCGCCGATGTCACCAGGGCATGCTTAAAATCATCATACTTATGGAGTTCCGTTGAAACTCTCAATTTACGAACAAACATGAGAGCCCACTTGAGCGACAACTAAGACAACGACTTTCCGCATCAACTACTGAATATTGGAGAAGGATTTCCTGCTCCTGCTGTCCTAACACCAACAGTAGGGATAACATTAAACTTGAAAATCGGTTAGGTCACATATTACACAGGTTAGAAGATCTGATAGACGCAATATATCCCGGTCTTGGAAGTTTAATGGAAAGAGATTATCATTGGCTTTGTTCTAGTCTCACCCAGAAACGATTCAGTGAATGAGATAAATAAAATAATTTTAGGAAAAATTTCCGGTCAAGTCAAACATCATAAGTCCATTGACACGGTGTGTAATATTGAGGAGACAGTGCACTATTCTCAAGAATTTTTAAATTCTTTGAGTCCTTCTGGCTTACCTCCCCACGACCTTATGCTAAAAGTTGGCATTCCTATCATGCTTTTAAGGAACTTGAGACACCCCAACACGTGTAATAGCACAAGGCTGCTCATAAAAGAGTTGCGGGAGAATATAATCGTGGCGACCATTCGCACAGGGCCAGCAGTGGGACAACTTGCTTATATTCCGCGGATACCCATGATTCCACCTGATTTACCTATATCGTTTAAAAGGTTACAGTATCCCGTCAAGGTCTCTTTTGCCCTCTCTATTAACAAGTCCCAGGGTCAAACATTTTCTCTGGTGAGCATTGACCTGAGAAAGCACTGTTTTTCCCATGGGCAGTTATAAGTTGGAACTCCTGAAAGACAATATATTTTAGTACCAAATGATAACATTACTACTAATATAGTATATCGGGAAGTTTTGAACAATTAAAATAAGCAACAAAAACACTAACATAAAAAAACAAAACATACAAAAAAAACAATAAAAAAAAACAAAATAACAAAAAAAAATATCTTCATCAACATAATTTTTATTTATCCCGAACTTTTAACCTGAAGTATTACGCGGGACAAACGGGCCGGGACAAAAATATTTCTAACGCGGAACGGAGTCCGCGGGCACTGCTAGTACTTATATAAAATAATTAATAGGCTTATGATTTTTTTTTCGTGACGAAATATTTGCTGTATGGCGCATCGGCGCGGCGGCCATTTTGTTTAATCGTGCGATGCTGTCAGTACGAGTGCTAGCGCCTTGTATGTGACACGTATTTATTTCTAATTAATTGTTTGTTTTCATTTTCGTTAAATTGTTATTTGTTATAGTTTGTTGTTTTATTTGATAAAGTTTGTTGAGTTTGTTGTTATTACCATGCCTAAGTATACAAAAAAAATCTGTTTTGGGTAGTCAGGCCAGGGAGCTCGTTGTTCGCCTCCGAGACTACTTTGAAAGAGAATAACAAAATAATGGACCACTGAATTGAATTGCAGAACGAGTACCGAAGCTCTTGATATTGGCCGCAATACTGTTTCGCGTATTGATAATTTAATAATTTTCGTAATTATAGACATTTTAACAATAAAAATTAAACTACGTACAATATACATTTTTTATTATAAAAAAACATTGACTATCCATTGTAGCAGTACATCCCATCACTAAATACGTCTATTGCGCTACGTTATGCGCATAACACTGGTTAATTTTTCTTTCCATTACATTTTATTTGTAGACTAGAGCAGTCTGGTTGGGTTTAATTTAATTTACTACAGTTATTAATGATTTAATATATTATGAATGTGGTACAGCTGAAATACTAAGTCATAATTTGTAAATCGCGGCAACTTTCAAGAGTGAAACGAAACGTTACTGAATCTGTCACCCTCACCACGCTACAGCGCAAATAGTATAGTCATGGGTTCAAATCCTACTCACAATTATCTTTTTCTGTTTTTACAACTTTGTCCCGGTTATCACCTAATTTAATTCTTCAATTTCTTAAATAATCTATCTTCGGATAAGATGGCCTAACTCATAAGGAAACACGAAGAAGGCACGAATCGGCATGTTTTTAAAACAAATGTCCGTCATCACTTTCTAAAGGAATCTTAAACTCATCTTTAAATATTATTTTATTTTATTAAATATTATTTTTCTTTATATATATTTATGTATTAGTATATTGTATGTAGTTTATATGTAATCATAAATGTATTATATTCAGTCAGTATATTGGTATGTATATGTAATTTAGTATAGTATTCATGTATGTTTGGATTTTCTTCTCTATGTACTGTCAGCATCTTTACAAATGCATCTACCTTCTATTATCTCTGCATCACCCATGGTTGACTGGTAGAGAATGCCTCAGGCATTAAGTCCGCCATTGTACAATCATTTGTTGCATAAAGTTTAAATAAATAAATAGGGAAATGATAATTAGTGTTTTATTTATTAAAGCTTTTTCTATAATTATCAACAAAATTAATGCAGAGATACCTACTCTATTGAGACTTACTAACATAATAATTATATAAGAGAAGATTCTAGTGCCTGTTTGTAATGTCTAGATAACAGCTTTTTACTAAATCCATATGAAAGTATACACGTTACGTATAACACAATACATTTTTATTTCAGTTTTAGTTTAGTCTGTCGCTTTGTCTAATATCCGAAACTGGTAAATCGATTTGGACGGTACCTTCACTGCCTAGCAGCTGATGTTATAAGGAATAACTATGACTACATCTATTTTGTGAAAATTATTAGGGTTCTGCATACAAACAAAATAACTAAATTTCACTCGGACGAAGTCGCTGGTAGTACTAGTCTACTTTATATATACTTTATAGTATTCATATTTTTGCACAACTGATAATTATTAAAACTAAATTACTCACATTTTGTTTAAATTATTTTTATTGACTCCTGTACCTATAGATGGTCAAAATAGAGTTACGAGGTATGCGTATAGGTCTTCTTTCTTTCTTATACCAGCTTCTGCCAACGACTTCGTCTGCGTGGACTTCAAAATTTGGTCCATAGTCATAAAGTAAATCCCACAAGAAACTCTTAAACGCCATAAAAACGTTCGATGTTCCAGCTCATAATATCTATAAAACAAATTTGTTAGCTCTGTCTTCCAATAATAGCTAATTTACGGGACCTACTCATTTTTCCGGTATAAAATCTTATCCAGTGTCTCATTTATGTTTACAAAATTTAATCCAAATCAGTTCCTTCGTTTGGGCGTAACTAATAAATAAATGATAACTAAAAATAAAATAACAATACAAATGGTGGTACTGGAAACCTTCCTAAACAGAGGTATAGGAGGCTAGAATAAAACCACCGAAGGAATGTAAAATAGTTCCAGTGGCCCGCCAATAAAGGCGGAGAGATGGCACACGGCGGGTTTCTTTAGTGGGTGAAGGCCCCACACTACCTTGTTCGTTGCGCCGAACGACGGGGTGTGCAGTTAGGAACATTTTTTCCCGCCTTAACAAAAAAAAAGGAGAATAGAATAGAATAAACTATAATATATATATATATAGTTTATTCCATTCTAGTTTATTTCAGCGGCAAGCCTTTATCATTTCGCAATTATATGCGCAAACAATTACTTTACATAAAAAGACACAGGGTTTTTATCTCGGAAAAACAGATGTTTCCTGTGGGATATCATTAGTGTGTCGTAGAGTGAAGAATTTTATTCTTAACATGAGACGGGCGATGTCGTGGGAAGAAACTTGTTTCGGCAAAACTATAATATCGATAAATTTGTTGAACAAAAAAACAAAGAATCACGCCTGGATTCCCCGAAGGAGTAGGCAGTGGTGTATTACACATCCACGATTCGCCAGCTATGTTTAAGTCCCACGTAATAGGAGGTGAGCCTATTGCCGTCTACCTGGCACATTTCCCAGCTCCGGGCTGCTACTGAGAACTTTTCTTTTTCCGAAAATTGTATAACAATGGTTTATGAAATATATAGTGTTAAAATGCAATTAACACAACTCAAGTTAGTCGATGAACGAGATCGCGTGTAGCCGTGGGGAGATAGTAGTTTGGAGCGATTACAATTGTTGTGAGCGCCGACAATCACTTAGAAGCGCCTTATCTAAGTCCTACTTAACGCGCAGACTGGCTATTAAGTCATAAATCGTAGCTAAGTCACGCAACAAGCTGACGATTTGGCCCAAAGCGACTTATCTTCACCTCGGAATCTAATTAACAAAATCTATTTCTTTTTCACCTTAATTGGTAGCTTAAATTATGCGAATACGTTTCGCCGAAACTGACTTTATTTTTGGAGCACACGATGTTGACTATGATAACAAGTTGACGGCACGTTTAACATTAAATATTTGTCATGTACCTAATTACAAATTGTAGGTACCTCGAAGCTTTGTCGGCACTAATATTTCATGCAGGTAATTTTAGCTATGTTTCCTCATATCACCATTCCTTAAATAGTTGTGTACCCAATTTGGTAATTACTCCATGCTTTCATGTGTAAATCTCTTTGTTGTTAAACTCCTCGTATTTGAGGAAGTAATAAGTTGATACACGTATAAAATATGAGTTGTGGAAATCTGCCTATGCCCTAAGGAAAATCTATCGCAGCTTGAAAACAGGTACCTGTTACCAAAAATGTAAGAGTGTAATTATAAAAAAATATATTAGCACAGGCAGCGAGCTCTCATAGCTCGGACGCAGGAACGAGTGGATGACGCTGCTTCTTGCGCGGAAGCTTCGCTTAATATTAGGGGGTACCCATTTACCCAAAAAGGTAAGCCGCCGGCGTACTACTGAAGTAACATCACTAGTTCTAGTGAATCGCCAGTACAGGCGGAGAGACGGCACACAGCGGGTTGGTGCCTCGAATGATGGAGTGTGCAGTTGGGTGAGAGCTGCAGACAAAGTAAAAATTTAAAAGTAAAAATGAATATTCCTAAGTTTTATTCCTAAAGTAATCGTATTCATTTACATAATAGATCTCATATAATTATGTACTGGATATGTAATTTTTGTAACTTATAAAATATTCGTATTATGGACGGGCAGTACCAATTACGAATCTTAGTACGAATTGTTTCTGTAGACGGTGTTAGTCATGTATTCCGAATGGTGGTGTTAAGAATTTTGCGCACACAACATGTCGGTGACGCGAATTACAAGATTTTCCCATCTGAAATTCACCAAATGTGCTTATAAAAGTTTACACTTCAAAAATAAATAAACCTGAGTTTATATACGTAAGTTTTATGAATAAAATTAATCAACTACTGAATGCAATAGATGGGTTCGATTTAGTAATGATGCCAGATGTATCCACTCGCTCATTGAACACAGGCGATCCGTTTGACAGTCAATTTGAGAAAGGCAATGCGGTGTGCACACGTCGCCTTTGTTCAAAATATCCGGACATATTACAGTTACCTGTGAACGTTTTTAGGTATTGCCTGTGCTAAACTTGGAGTACAAATGTACTATATATAAATAAAATTTTTGGGAAGAACTCAAACAATTAAATATAAATATACCTTTTTCTTGATAAAGCCATTTTTTGTATATATTTTATCAGAGTTTCTATGAAAGGCTACATTTTTCGAGACAACGGCAGATACAATAGTTTCTTAATAATTAACAGTAATTTCAGTCCTCCTGTGACCATGAATGTTGTAGGTAAAGTATTCGCAACATCGGGATGGACGAAAATAAAGTTAACGTGATGGATTCCGTAAAAGTAGATTTATCTCATAACGGAAGTTATTTCTGATAGCGTGAATGGCTACAGATTTCTTTAAAGTATAATTCCTTTATTTCTGAAGGGCTAAAAAGAGGTTTGTACACATCCGTATTTCATCTATTTGAATTAGCTCCAAGTGATAAATTGAATGTATTAGGATCCATGCCGTGTGGGGCCGGCACCAAGAATAGCTCCACCCCGTCTCTTCCTATGGGAGTCGTAAAAGCTGACTAAGGGATTACCGGGGTACCGGGCAGCAGCGTTCCCCTGTGTACTAAAAACATCCACTGCGATCGCCAACCCGCCTGACAAGCGTGAGAATTATGGTAAAACCCCCATTTTGGGGCGGCCTATGACCAGCAGTAGACGATGAAAGGCTGATGGATGAATGGATGGATTAGGATCCCTTGGAGAGAGTGACAACTACTTCAACTGATTGTTTTTTGCAGAAAAACCGGATAGTATTTGGCCTCGTCGTTTCTTCTCGTTTTAGATAAACAATATACCAGAACTTTACTCTCATTCAGAAAACTAATATTAGGTGAAGAGAACCTGACCTAGATAAAATTTAAAGCTGAGATTCTCAACAAGGTATAAACTCTCTACATCTATATTATTCTAAGTGCAATTGTTTCACTATTTTTTTCTGTTTAACACATAATTTTATAACATCTTTAATTCCAGTTTTAGTAAAGCAAAAGAGTAAAGTTTTTAATACTTAATAATATTTGCCTATGCCTATTTATAAGTAGTTAATATATCCAGATGGGAGTATGTAGAGTAGATAGGCCCCGTTTTTGTTTAAAGGGTTAGTTTTATGCAAATTCACATTGAAGACCTCCTTGCTTTGACGAATTTAAAACTATTTACTTTATTTAAAAAGCTGCACAGTGCTCACTCAAATGAAGTCACAGGTCAGTTGAGGTTGTAGAAGTTTGTAAATTCTATCTAAATTTAAATGCCTATCCATGTTTTCACGACACACTCGGAGAGAACGAGACGCCCAACTGAGTTTCGAATCACCTTTGGCTCGGTAACCTTGTTAAATGATTACTATTCTTAAAATATTTACAGCTTAATCACAGTAAACAACAATGCAACAATTGATCAGATTTCAATCGTTAAGTGCTGTAGAGGGGCCAGTGGGCGTGTTCTACCATTCACCCGATTGTTAATGTCCGGCCCAGTAGCGCACTGCTGCCAAGAATTATATACGAAGTCTTTTGTAGTTAAATACACGTAGTACTAAAATACATTAATGTTTCATTTGTTATCGGATCCATGCACAAACCTATCGTCTCATTTAATTTTACCATCAGCTAAGTCGCAACGTGTTTAGGTTTGCCGTGCAAAACAATCGATTCCATTTTCACCCTTCTTTTGATCAATCATAAAAAACATAGCATCACGCCTGTATTCTCTAAAAGGGTAGGCAGAGGTTAAGAGGGGGGTGGGCAGCCAATCGGCCCCGGCTGCCCAACCCGGCGCAGCTGGACCGCCGCAGCGCATGGAGGAGGATATCGTGGTCCAATAACGGATCACGACGCTATCCTCCTCCTAGGGAATCCCGGCCGTTCCGCCAGGGCGCAGGACCTCTTTCTGCAATCCATGGCGGAGCGGTCGATCGGTGTTGCCGTAGCCGCGGAGCCCTACATAGTCCCGGATCACCCCAATTGGGCGGGTAGCGGGGATGGCTCTGAGGCGGTCGTCGGTTTGGCGGCGCCGCATTCCCCGCCCTTGTCACTCAAAGACCAGGGCACGGGATATGTGGCGGCTGAATGGGGAGGGGTCACGCTGTATGGCGTGTACTTCTCCCCCAATCGTAGTCTCGCGGCTTTCGAGGTCTTCCTGCACAGCCTGGAGACCTCGATACGGCGTATAGCACTGAGCCCTGTGCTCGTGCTGGGGGACTTCAACGCCAAATCAACGGCGTGGGGGTTCTCCAGGACGGACCCCCGAGGTGAGGCGGTCCAAGAGTGGGCGGCAGTGGCGGATCTCGTGTTACTCAACCGAGGGTCCGCCCAAACGTGCGTGCGACCCTGGGACGGGTCGATAGTGGACCTTTCGTTCGCTAGCCCCGGTGTCGCCGCACGCGTAAGGAGCTGGCGAGTCCTGGAGGAGGTCGAGACCCTATCTGACTACAGATACATTCAGATAGAGGTCTCCCGGACCCTTCATGGCGCCCGCAGGGGTCACGCGGCGGACACAACTCCCGCTTTTCCGCGATGGGCTGTGGGTAGGCTCAACCGGAACCTGCTAGTGGAGGCGGCCATTTTTCAATCTTGTCTGCCTCCCCCCCTGACGGAAGACTTGGACGCCGAGGTTGGCCGCATTCACGGCATGCTTACGCAGATCTGCGATGTGGCCACGCTCCGCGTGCGGCGCTCGCCTCGACGGAAGGGTGTCTACTGGTGGTCCCCGGAGCTGGCGGACCTCCGTGCGGCCTGTATTCGTACCCGGAGGTCCTACAACCGCAGCCGACGTCGCCGAATCTGCGATGAAGAGCGGGAGGACCGGCTGTATGCGGCGTATAGCAGTGCGCGCACCGCGTTAAAGCTGGCCATCTGTCGCGCCAAAGATGCGAAAAGGCAGGAGATGCTGGAGGGTCTCGAGCGTGACTCCTGGGGACGCCAAGCTCCGCGCCCAGGGCCCCCTTACGGAGACCCTCCAGCCGGGCTTCCTCTCTGAGGTGGTCGAGGGACTTTTCCCGTCACGGGCGTTGCACACGCCCCCGGTAATGGCTCCGCCAGATGATGGCCGGGAGGCAGACGACGGGGAGGTACCGCCCGTAACGACGACGGAAATGGGGGCGGCCGCAGCGCGTATGCGGAGAGGCGCCGCCCTTGGGCCGGACGGGGTTCCCGCCCGAGTGCTGGCCCTGGTCCTCGACCACCTTAAGCCCCGCCTCGGGGGACTGTTAGGCGCTTGCCTGGTGTCCGGACGGTTCCCTGACTGCTGGAAGGAGGGGAAACTCGTGCTCCTGCCGAAGCCGGGATGGTCTCCGAATACAGTCTCGGCCTTCAGGCCCATCGTGTTGCTGGACGTGGTGGGCAAACTCCTCGAGCGGGTAGTCGCTGCCCGCATCGTCCGGCACCTAGAAGCGGTCGGCCCTGACCTGTCCGACGCCCAGTTTAGATTTCGGGCGGGGCGGTCTACGGTCAACGCCATTCTGCGCTTGAAGGCCGCGGCTGCGGAGGCCGTCACCTCGAGGGATGTGCTGTTGGCGGTGTCGCTCGACATCGCCAACGCCTTCAATAGTCTGCCATTCGGCTGTATCAAGGAGGCACTCTGGTACCATGGAGTGCCCCTCTACCTAAGGCGGCTGGTGGCCTCGACGGCCGCAGCGTCCTCTTCGTGGACTGGGAAGGGGACATTGTAAGGAGGGCTATGTCGTGCGGCGTCCCGCAGGGTTCGGTTCTTGGGCCGCTCCTGTGGGACATCGGCTACGACTGGGTCCTCCGTGGCCGGCTCCCCCCCGGGCTGGGCGTAATTTGCTACGCAGACGATACGCTCGTCACAGCCGGGGGCTGGACCCTCAAGGAGGCGGCATCGCAGGCCACCTCAGGTACTGAGGAGGTGGTCAGGCGGATCGAGGCGCTGGGGCTTAGGGTGGCCCTTGAAAAGTCGGAGGCCCTACTCTTCCATGGGCGCCGACGGGGCCCGCTCGCCAGCGCCTCGATAACGGTCAACGGTGTGGGCTTCCCAATCCAGGCCCACATCAAATATCTGGGCCTAGTATTGGATAGATGGTGGCACTTTGACGAGCACTTCCTCCGTCTTGCGCCAAAGCTCGTCGGCACGGCGTCCGCCCTCGGGCGACTGATGCCGAATTTGGGCGGACCGAGTCTCGCGTGTCGACGACTCTACACGGGGGTAGTACGGTCAATGGCACTGTACGGCGCAACCGTGTTGGCGGAGTTCCTGGCCGCTCGCAATAGGGCCCTTCTGTGGCGTCCACAGAGGGTCGAAGCAGTCAGGGCAATACGCGGGTACCGCACGGTCTCGACCAGCCGTCAGCAGCCTGTGCGTTGGCCGGAACCCCTCCGTGGGATGTGGAGGCGGAGGTGCTCGCCGACGTCTATCAGCGGGCGTCGACGGCGCGGGCGGGGGGCAGCCGCCCCTCGCCGAGCGCAATGTTGTCGTGGCGGGAAGATGCCCGCCGCGCCATCGTCCTAAAGTGAAAGTCTCGGCTGGAGACGCCCCGGGCTGGTCTCTGTACCGTGGGGGCGCTCCAGCCGATCTTGGAAGAATGGGCAGGGCGGCAGCACGGGGTCCTCACCTTCCGGTTGGTGCAGGTTTTGTCGGGGCATGGTTGCTTCGGCAAATACCTGCACATGATCGCTAGGAGGGAGACGACCCCAGGCTGTCACCACTGCGGCTGCGACGAGGACTCGGCGCAGCACACGCTCGAGTCGTGCCCGGCCTGGGATGTGCACCGCCGGGAACTCGTTGCAGTCATAGTCGTGGACCTGTCGCTGCCAGCCGTTGCGCGAGCGATGGTTGGCAGTGACAGGGCCTGGACCGCGGTCGCCGCCTTCTGCGAGGCTGTCATCTCAAGGAAGGAGGTGGCGGAGAGGGCCCTGGAGGAATATTCCTTCGCGGACACGATTCGCCGCCGGCGCGCGGGGCTGCGTGCACGCGCTTACCTGCGCCTGATGCCACCCTAGCCGAGCCTGCGGACGGTGGGGTCGGGGAGCACCCTGCCGTCCGCGGAAGCCTACCGCGAAGGTGCGACGCCCAAGTGCGCGAGGCGTCGCTCAAGAGAGGGTGCCCGAAGGGGCTGCCGTCTGCGGATCGCGGTCGAAACAACGCGGTACCCGTGATCCGCCGTAGCAAGGGCGGGTGGAGGCGCACGGTGGGTTTTTAGTGGGTGAGAGCCCCACACTACCCCGTTGCCTCCCCGGGCAGCGGGGTGTGCGGTAGGACATTTTTGCCCACCTAAAATAAAAAAAAATAAAAAAAAGGGTAGGCAGAGGTGTATTACACACACACGGTTCGCCAACTATGTTAAGTCCCACGTAATAGGGGATGAGCCTATTGCCGTCTACGGGGCACATTTCCAAACTCTGGGCTGCTACTGAGAATTTTTCTATTTACTAAAAAGCTCATTAACACTGCCCGACCTGGGGATCAAACCAGAGACCAGCAGTCGCTTACACTACCGCTGCACCACAGAGGCACTTAATTCTGAATCATGATGGATTTTAATACACATAACACAATTTAAAAAAAAGCAGTACAGTTAAAATTTAATAGCATTTTATGATCATAAAGATGTTGAGTATTTTAGTAAATTTACAAAATATTGACCGTTTTTTTTATAGTAATGCCCATGAACTCACGGTGTTGTCACCATGAGTAAAGAAACGGAATTTCTTTTCTCTTAAAGAAACGGAATTTCTTTACTCATGTGGTGTTGTGTTGGTTAAGACTATGATAATTAACTCAAAAAGAGCAAATATTGCGCTTCATTTATATTACATTTTTCATATACCTAAATATGCTTATTGACTAGAGCATTCTTATCTGTTCTGTCACCAGTACATTATCAATTTAATTTAAAAACAAACATGGCAGATGCTTGACTTCTGATTATTATAATTTTTGATTTGCTGGATTTCTCTGCGCGTTAAATAGCAGAATAACTATAAAACAATGGAAAATTCAGGAAAAATAATTATGAAGAAAATTAATTTTATCATAAATCTTGTATAAAACGGCAGTGGCAGTTTTTTTATACTACACAGGTGGCAAACTAATATACGGCTCACCGGCTGGTATGTGATTACAACATTTATAACACCATAGGCATCACTCGTACTTCGACAACTCCAAGGAAATAGATAGCCACTTCCTATTTATTTCCTCGGAGGAAGGATAATAAGGAAGGAGAGTGATTATTTGCGCCCCCAGCACTCTCACTCGCCATATGAAATATAACTATAGTCCCTATGGTTGCTTGACGGTGAATTTCTTTTCGTACGATCGCATAATGACGTAGCTGTGATACGGATATATCCATATATTATGTATGTACCACGAATAATATCGTGAGGACACATGAGAAAGTATCTAAATATGCTGAGATACAAGGGTATAGTTGCTTATATTATGTGTGTGGGGTTCGATTAGGGTCGACAAGCCTTCGTCCCTGTCGACTCATATGATGGATGGGGCCCGCATCAGATTTCGGATAGTTTTTTAACATAATATGTTTTTATAAGATCATGCAAGTGTTAAAGTCGAGGTCACTGCACATTTTCGTGAACAGATTTTCGTATAATAGACTAGCTATACCCGCGGCTCTGCTTCAACTATTTTCCGGTTATATCACAAATTATCACTCGTCGTCTAACAAAACCTGTGGTGACGGACTAAGAATACAAGAGTCACCACCTCATTCTTTCCCACGGGCGTCGTACGAGGCGACTTAGGGAAGTAATTAATTATCACCCATTGCATGACTGGTCATAGAGCTGTGGAAGTACTCACTTGCTATTGGTACCATCATCTCCCATGTGACCGGCCATGAAGCACATCGGTGTATTTTGGTTGTAACAAGAGATAGAGTATTAGAGAGCCGTTTATTCTTTCTTTCATATCTGTGAAATGAAATGGTGAGCCACTTGATAATACTCTCGGTATATACGAGTATATCGACTATCACATGGGCCGTGGCCGTCTGACGCTATACACAATAAATAAAAAGTGCCTGAGAAATATACCTGAAAGCTTGTGAAACAAATTCGGATTGGTAAATGAGGTGGACCCATACTCGAAAACAAGAGTGTATGATTGCAAAAAAAAATATTTAAATTAGATAGTTCTGTTTACGTAACTAGCTAAATACATATTCAATAAAGTAACAGATTAATATAGCTTAGAAAG